>CM057456.1:1667155000-1668395000 GCA_016271365.2 Neoceratodus forsteri | reverse complement strand
TTATGGCTGCCCTGCTGAAGCGGGATTTTGCTTTGGGTACTTTAAGTAATAGCTGAGTAACTTCTAACGCAGTATTTCCCAGTTATACTAGGGAAGACAGCAGGAGATACAGTAAGGCAGTTTATTAGAGATGGCTCTATAGGTCCAGAGAGCGGCGTTCTGTGGCGCCTGAACTTTAGTGATGTCCATCCCACTGCCGATATAGGGTGCAGTGATGTGTTCGAAGGGGGTCGTTGCAAACCTCAGTGCTTCGATGGTAGAGTGTGTCCAGTTTAGCCATGTAAGAGTTGGGGCATTGGCTGTAGAGGAAGTCAGCGTAACCAACCAATGATAGGAAAATGGATTGGACCAGTTGTTTCTTGGCATCTCTGGTGAGAAATTAGCTAATTCTAAAAAACAGTCCAAGCCTTTACCGAAGTCGTTTTAGCAAGTCCTCGATATGTTCAATGAAGGAGAGTCTTTGGTCTATCCAAACTCCCAGATACTTGAATTTTGTAACAAATTCTAGTTTTTCACCTAGAACTGTGGTAATTTGGGGAACTGTCCCACTGGACACAGGGTTAGCTGTATGGATAAAAGGAGAGAGGACCATCGCTTTAGTTTTTTGGGCATTAAGGAGTAGCTTTTTTGGAGGAGTTGGCTTTGCAAAAGGTTGAATTCTGACTGTAGGTCATTGCAGGCAGCTTCAGGTGTTGGGCGACTCACGTAGAGAACTGTATCATCTGCAAACAGATGGATGTTGGCTCCTTTTATACAGTAGTCGATGTTATTAATGTAGATTGCAAAAAGTAAGGGCCCTAATATAGAACCTTGAGGTACCCCTCTTTGCAGAGTTTTTAAGGGGGACAGGCCTCCTTCGGCTTTAACTTGTTGAAGGCGCCCTGTAAGATGGTCAGTGAACCAACGCAGAGAGGAGGGGTCCACACCTATGGTTTGAAGGGCGGAGAGGAGCAGACTATGGTCGACGGTGTCGAAAACCTTGCTTAGATCAAGGAAAACAGCACAAATGAAGTCTTTGCTCTCAAGATTACGCTGCCAGTCGTTAGTAACTTTGGCGAGGGCTGAGATAGTGCTGTGTTTAGCTCTGAACGGACTGCATAGGATTTAGCAGTTCCTAGACTCAAGGTGAGTCCTCAGCTGTGCATTTATAATTTTCTCAGAGCTTGGACAGGACTGGAAGGAGGAAATTGGCCTGTAGTTATTGGGATCACACGGTCACCTGATTTGAACAGTGGTATGACATGTGCTGTCTTCCATATAGGTGGTAAGGTGCCCTGAGACAGGGATAAGTTAAAAAGGTGGGTGACGGGTATCGCTAGTACGTGGTAGGCAATTTTTAGGAAGTAAGGGTCAAGGGAGTAGGCCCCAGCACTTTTTCTAGTATCCAACTGAAGCAAGAGATCCTCTACCTCTTTCAGTGTGGCAGGTTGAAGTGAGAAAGGCGTCGAAGCTATCGGAGTTTCAGGCAGTTGGCTGGCAGTCTGGGAGCGAAGTATGTTGCAGGGGAGTTATCAAATGCCATGCCTGCAGTAGCAAAGTGGTTATTGAATGCGTCAAGTATATCCATCTTTTCGGTTATAGTCAAGTTGCCAGAGGTAATCTTGGTCGGGAGTGAATTTCCTGGGGTGGCCTAGCAGATCACTGATTGTGTTCCAGAGCTTGATTGGGCTCTTTGTGGCAGAGTCGAGTTGGATTTGAAGAAGGTGGCCTTCGATTCTCTGATTGTTTGGTACATAAATTTCGTAGTCTCCTGAACTGGTTCCAGTCCTCTGCAGTGTTCAGTCTGCGTGCTTTTTTCCAGAGCTTATCTCTTTCTAGAAGCAAGGACTTGATCTGAGGGGTGAACCATTTACAGGTTTTGGTCCTAGTTCGAACTTTAATAAGGGGAGCATACTTATTAAGGGCCCTTGATAGAATGTTGTGGAAGATATTGTAAGCTGACGTAATTGTTTTGGCCAGGTAGAAATCTTGCCACTCAGGGGAGTACTTAAGCTCGTTTAGGTAGGCATGTTCATTGAAATTGCGCCTGGATCTATTTCTTTGGTTTGCAGTGGAATAAAACACAAAAAGCAGAAAAATTTACTAAGTCTTACCTTATTCCACACAGAAATCCTTAAATGGCCGGACAAAATTATTGGTACCTTTTAGAAGTAGTTAGAAATAATTAGATTTCAAGCAGGTGATTCTCCTTCACTTTGAATTGAACTCACCTGTGGTGAGTTGCAGGTGCCTGCAATATAAAAATCACTCATTCAACCAGTTTGAATAGAGAAAGGACTCATTCTCCTGTTTTGTGTCACTGTGTGTACCGAATAAGCATGGAGAGAGAGACAGCCAGAGAATTGTCTGAGGAGGTCAGACAGAAGATTGTACCAAGCATGGACAATCTCAAGGCTACAAATCAATCTCAGAGACCTTAATGTTATTGTTTCCACGTCGTAATGTTATCAGGATGTTTAAGGCCCATGGCACTGGCCAACCTCCTGGGACGTGGCCACAAGAGAAAACTTGATCGAAGATTGCAGCGCAGGATTGTTCGAATGGTGGAGAAAGCACCTCGATCAACTGCCAAACAGATTCAAGCTGACCTTCAGACACAAAGGTGCGACAGTTTCAACTCGCACCATCCGTCACCAACTCAATGAAAGGGGTTATGGTAGGAGGCCCAGGAGGACCCCACTGCTGAGAGAAAGACATAAGAAAGCCCGACTGGGGTTTGCCAAAACACACCTGAACAAGCCAAAATCCTTCTGGGAGAATGTCCTGTGGACAGATGAGACCAAATTAGAGCTTTTTGGTAAAGCACATCATCTCTATGTTTACAGAAAACAAAATGAAGCCTTCAAAGAAAAGAACACCTTCGCTACAGTCAAACATGGAGGAGGTTCAGTGATGTTTTGGGGTTGCTGTGCTGCCTCTGGCACTGGGTGCCTTGAACGTGTGCATGGCATCATGAAATCTGGAGATTACCAGGCCATTTTGGAGCGCAATGTTGAACCCAGTGTCAGAAAGCTGGGTCTCTGTCGAAGGTCATTGGTCTTCCAGCAGGACAATGACCCCAAACACACTTCAAAAAGCACCCAGGAATGGTTCAAGACAAGATGCTGGACTGTTCTGAAGTGGCCAGCAGTGAGTCCAGATCTAAATCCCATTGAAAACCTGTGGAGAGATCTGAAAACAGCAGTTGGGAGAAGGCATCCTTCAAATCTGGGAGAACTGGAGCAGTTTGCACAAGAAAGTGGGCCAAACTGCCAGTAGAGAGGTGCAGGAAGTTCATCCATGGCTATAGGAAGCGGTTGATTGCAGTTATTTTGACCAAAGGCTGCGCTTACCAAATATTAAGTCTAGGTGTCTAATTTTGTCAATGCCATTTCTTTTCATTTTCTGATTTAAAAGGATATATTAAATTCTAATCAAAAACAAAGGTTCTGTAATATTAGCAGAGAAATAAAGAATTGTGGAGACCAAATACTGTACTGTTGTTAATTTCAACTTATGTTTAGAGGAAATTGTGAGTTATTTGAAAAAGTGCAAGGGCGCCAATATTTTTGGCCATGACTGTATGTTGTTTGCTACTGCTTGTCTGCCTTCCCAGGACCCTTTTGAAACTAGGTGATGAACTTAAAATGGCTATCCTGCTGCACAGGTTTCTGAACTAAAAAAAAAAAAAAAGCTGAGGCTGCACAAGTTCAAGGCAAAAAGGTAGTAGACAGTTTAACCTCAAAACTGCAGCAGCATATTAACGATTACACTACTCTGCAATTATTTTAGAAAAGGACTTTGTTACTGTTACCAAAACTAAATGAAATAAACAAAATGGTGCTCTTGTGATTCCTCCGGAGGGGTGGAGTTAGGGGGACATTATATTGTTTTTCTTTCCTGCTGCACCTGTAATACTCTATTGTGCAGGACTTCAGCATACAATTAAGGAAACAGGTGTGACAAGTGTTTAACAGATCCTTGATGTCATCCTGAAACTAACTTTTGAGACGTTGGGGGGGGTGATTTAGTTTTGCCTTTTTTTTTTTTCATCCTCATATTACAGTAGTAGAGCCAACAAAGATGTTCTGATATCCCAGGGTGTTTTAGGCATATCAGGACTACAACAAAGAAAAATAGATTAAGATCACTGTGGTTCTCCCCTCCAGTAAGAGGCGCAGTCGGGCCAGATGGAATGCATACAAATGGTTCAGGCAACATAAAGGGGACAGAGTGGGGGATTACACTTACAAAAGTAAGGAGGCCACAAAAATAAGCGAGGGAGGCCAAGGCAGCAAAAGAACTGAAAATTGCTCGTGGAGCCAAATCGGGGGAGAAAACCTTTTTCCATTATATCAGTGAAAAAAGGAAGAAAGCGGGAGGAATTGGAAGGTTAAAAGTGGGGGATGAGGCTCTGAAGGACAGTGGACAGAAAGCAGTTGCCCTAAATGAATACTGTTGCTCAGTATTCATGAGGGAGAATCGGGGTCCACTGCCAGACAGCAGTATCAGAACCGAGACCAGAGGGGTTCAGAGAATGTGCACCCAGGAGTTCACCATAGATGGGGTCAGGAAGGGCCTTTCAGACATCAGACCCAGCAAGGCCCCTGGCCCTGATAGTTTACACCCTAGATTGCTGAGGGAGCTTGCAAAAGAGCTGGCAGCACCTCTCGTGCACCTGTTCAACAGGTCACTGGAGTCTGGTAGTTCCAGGTGACGTGGTGCCACCGCACAAGAGTGGAGACCGGGAAGATGCAGGTAATTATAGGCCAGTCAACCTCACATCAGTAGTGGGTAAAATTATGGAGACCCTTATTGAGCAGGATCTAGTGGAATACCTCAAAGTAAATCACCTCCAGAACTACAAACCACTCTGGTTTGTGATGGGCAGGTCATGTCAAACGAACCTTATTCGTTCTTTAATGAAATGACCAAGGAGTTGGACAGATGTCATGCGGTGGACTTGCTTTACTTTGACATCAGCAAGGCATTTGACACAGTTCTGCATAGACACTTTTTAAAAAAAAAAACAAAAAAAAACTAGAAGACCTTGGGGTAGCAGAACAGATAGTAAAGTGGGTATGGAGTTGGTTGAGAGTAAATGGGGTGAAATCTAATGAGGTGCAGGTCACTAGTGGGGTGCCAATGGGGTCAGTCTTCTTCAGTGTGTTTATTAGTGACATCAGCGAGGGCATAAATGGCAACATCGCCCTGTTTGCGGACAACACGAAACTCTGCGGAAGAGTGGATAGTATGGAGGGAATCGGACGACTGCTGGAGGACCTTAAGAAGTTGGAAAGGCAGTCACAAATATGGCAATTAAACTTCAGCGCTAAGAAGTGTAAGGTGATGTACCTGGGTAGGGCCAATCCCAAGGAAGAATACTGGCTAAATGGAGTCCAGCTGAGCTCCTCTGCTAAGGAACATGATCTAGGAGTTTTCATTAGGGGTGACCACAAAAAGCACAGTCGGTGCAATAAGGTTTATAGCAGGGCTAGCAGGTTGTTAGGATGCATTGGCAGGGGGATAGACAGCAAGGACAGGGAGGTGATACTACCACTGTTTCGGTCATTAGTGAGGCCTCATCTGGAATACTGTGTACAATTCTGGAGGTCTCACCTTAGAAAGAACATTGATGGATTGGAAGTGGTCCAGAGTAGGGCATCAGAAATGATACATGACCTTCAGGAAATCACTTGGGCTCTGAAATTGTACTCGCTAGAGGCTAGGAGGGAGAGGGGGGGATATGATTGAGACCTTAAAGGCATCAACAAGGTGCCAGAAGCGCAGCTTTTCTGGGAACGCCAGTTCTACTACAAGAGGGCATGAGTGGAAATTGAAGGGTGGAGTGTTCAAGAGGGACATCAGTAAGTATTACTGGAGAGGGTGTTGGAACCTTAGAATAGATTACCTCCTGAGGTGGTGGCTGCAAAGTCGGTATCACGCTTTAAGCATGGGTGGATAAGGATTGGGAACACACATGGCACTGGCAAGGGCTAGGCTGGGGTGTCTAGGAGGACAGAACACCGTGTACAATAGGTCACGGATCAGGGCTCTAGATAGATTGTTTTGGGATAAGTACTGTATGCCTCATTTTGAAAGTGAGGTGAGTAAAGCCAAATTTAGATGCGTACAAATGTCTGGAGAGTGGACTGATGAACAATATCGCTTTTTTCTAGATAAGAATTGATCAGTTGCCAGCAGTACTCCAGCTACACACCAGTTTTAAAATAAGTGAATAAAACAAAATTGGGATGTGTACAAGTGCTGTAAATCTGGAAAAAAACTGCTTTTGAATAACCAGCTATGTTATGAAGCACTGTTCTGTGGAGTGTGGTGCATTTACAAATGTTGGGTGAGTATTGGTACTCATTAAAAAAAAAAAAAAAAAATTCTGAAACGTATTTCCTAAAATAAGGTGAGTAAAATAGGTCGGTACTTACCTTATCTGGAGCCTTACCCAGGATACCTCGCTTGGGCAGACTCGATGGACCGCAAGTCTCCTTCTGCCGTCATCTTTTGTGTTTCTATATTGCTGAGAGTTTGACACAAGGGTCATTGTCTGCGAGACGACCCTTAAATAAATAAAAAAAAAAAAAAAAGTACCGACTGTATGTTGGTTCATCTTCAAAATTCTAACTACTGAACAAGCATTATATATGATAAAGTTTGCAATATGAATTGTGTGACTTTTGCAAATATTACAGAATATACTCTGCGATCAAATTCTTGTCATTCATCATTCCAAACCCCTAGGAGTAGATCAAGATATGAGGACAGTATGTTAGCTATTGCAGTACCGTGAACTTGGGCAATTTTACAGAAAAGAATGCATTTGAATGTTTTGCCTACACTGACACATTTCAGAGCCTCTTTAGGAAGTATATTTGATAGACACAGTAACTGCTTTGGATAAATAAGTTTGGGCTAACACTCCTAATGATTTTCAAATTTTTTTTTTTTTTGAAATTTAAGATCTTTATTATTTTACACAGATATGGACATGATACCGGCAAACCATAAATACAGAGTCACAGTTGTTATACAATGGATATCCAGATCCGCTCCTCCTCCCCATCATCCCCCGCTTCCCCTCCCGGCAACAGCTAATTTTCTAATGTTTTAATAGAATGTATTTTGTAATCATTTTTTATTTGTATTTGTAATATTGTTTTATGTTTCATGTTTGGGCCAATTGTAAACGAGAAAAATTTCTCAGCTTTGCTATCCAATAAATGAATGATTCTGATTCTGAAGGGTGGAATCAGATTGGCAAACAGGCCTCTAATTTTGAAGAAAATTGAAGTGGCAACCACTTGATAATGAGCTTGACCATTAAGTGTCTGAATTGTAAAAGCTTTGAAATAGAAATAAAACATGATTTACTTAACTTGCATTGTCTTCCTGGAATTCTAGCTGAATTGCTGAGATTTGCTAGAATAGGAAGATGAACTTATGGTTTGTTGCTTCCTGCTGAGTGATCTTCATCAAGTCGTGGCGGATGGCAGTCCACAAGTAGTCTGTAGGAGCCAGGAGGAGGACAAAATGGGATGTCGGCAAGGGCAGGTATTCACTAGGCTAAGTAGCTAAATGCACAGTCTATAAACAGAGCGACTATCAACTGATTTGAGCAGGCAGTGGTGCTGGAGGGCAGGGAACAAGTAGGCAGCAGCACTGCAGGGGCCATCTATTGTCACCCACTCAATTTCTCAAATCTGCTCCAGCATTAAAATCAGCAACCCGAAAATAAAAAATATCGGAATCTTGAAGCTGAGCTGAGCAGTTCGATACCAATATCGAATATGGGACGAACAAATAGGAGCGGTACGGGCGGAATGAAAACTCAGCCCTCAACAGAGCAGCAGGCCGTTCCAACTTCAACTGCTACTACCTCGAGTGACCCACCATGGAGGGCTCTGCAGGCAGCTATGCAGGCCATTGATGGCAAAATTGAATCAGTATTACAGCGTCTGAGTGAGCAAGACTGTAAAATAGAGGCTGCTACTAGAACTGCTTCGTCTGCCGAAAATCAGGCAGTTAAAGCCTTAGCGACCGGCTAAGCTCACTCAGGAGAATGGGCAATTGAGATACCGCCTCGAGGCTTTGGAAAACGCGAGCAGAGCATCTAATGTGCGTCTCATTGGGCTACCTGAGGGCTCTGAAAATCCTGATCTATTAACATTTCTAAAATCCTGGCTGCCTAAGGCTCTACAGCTGGACCGATCTATTGGAGAGCAATTTGTTAGAGCTTACCGAATTACACCACGTTCAGCTGGGGCACAGAAAGAACTCCCTCGTACGGTATTACTAGTCACGCTGAGCGCAGCCATTAAGGAACAGATCCTGCAGGCGGCCCGCAACACAGAGAGTTTGAATTACGAGGGTTTTACCCTACACTGCTTCCCAGATCTCTCTCCTATGCTACAAGAGCTCGCAGAAAGAAGTTCGACGGGGTTCGGGCCTCGCTGAGAAGTCTTGGGGTCGCCCATATCTTAATGATGCCTACCAGACTGAGGATTTACTACGGGGACAGACTTTCCAATTACGGATCCAGAAGAAGCAGGCAAGAGAGTTCAGCAGATTCAGGAATTCGAGGTCTCAAGGGTAGAGCCAGAATGGAATCGGACCAGGAATCTGAGGAAGAAGACACCTGAATCGGTTATAGTAAGCAGTCTGGACTTTACTAATAACTGTCCTAATTAAAACTTTAAGTAATATCAGTCCTGCCCAGGAGGGTTTCTCCGCTAAATGGCTGAAAATTAAACCTGAAAGAGTGACTTTGGTCGGAACTGGACATTTACTTACAAGTTCATAGACTTTATGATTTAATTTCTTTCCTGTTGGAAGTTGTAGTTATGGTTCTTTTCAAAGCCTTAAACCATTTAGAAACCTTACAGGCTCAGAATAGCTCATTTAATTATTAAAAATTGTACATTTTACTGAAGTGACTATTTTCAACAGATGTAGAGCTGTGTAGTGAGATCACTAAGATTTTTGTTTTGCCATGTTCGGAAAGAGGGTACTAATCAACCTAGAAGTTGAATTTTCTTGAAAAGCATTTTAATTTTAGTATTAAGATTGTCCCCATCTCTTGTAAGTGTAGCTATTGAGAATTATTTTGATCGATTTTAATAGGTAAAGTGGTCATACCCCCAAATCCGTAAACAATCATTTAGACTGCATTATACTATTTTAACTTGATTTGGATCTTTGTATTAAATCCGATATGTCTGATGTATGGAATGTAACACTACATGTTTATGTAAAGCTACAATAAACATATAAAAAACAAAAAATCAGCAACCCTTCAAGTATAAAGTTTACAGTAGTTTTCATTTGATTTAAAGATTTAAGAAACCTTAAACCAAGCTGACTCGATGATGCTGACGGTTTAGGCGCTGTACGCCACACCTCATGCCACGGTGGCGACCCGTGTTCGGAAACGAGCACAGGCTGCTGGGGGTCGGCAGGGGAGGGAGAGAATCGAGCTTCCAGAGGAGAGCTCTCCTCTCCCAGGGAGGGAGGACTGGCACTCCCGCTGAATGACTACCCCCAGGTGGAGGCTGGAGGATAGTGCAGGTCAGAGGGGCCAGAAGAAGACAAGGTGCTGCGGGACATCTGCGGACACGCGCATGCCTCTATGCACACATCCTGCATGTGTGCCTCAGCAATGGGAAGGGAGAAAATGGAGGAAAAATACATCCGGCTGCGGATGACTACCAACCTCTTGCAGGCTCCGCACCCGGTAACTGGGCAAGGGTAAGTCCTGGTGATACTGGGGTGACGGGGCTAGGGAGGGAGGTTAGTCAGAAGGGGGGCAGCTGGGGCAGAGGAGTATAAAGTACATATTAAAAAAACAAACAAAAAAAACAAAACCTAAAGATTATTTTAGGGATTTTATAAATCATGTCTCCCCTCCTGTAGGAACGAATTACAGCAAGTGCTACATGTGAGGACCTCTTATACAGTACAGAGGTCTTCATGTGCTTCAGACTCCGTAAAAAGTCTGCTAGTGTTCTACATTCATGCCTTTTTTTTTTTCAAAACGGCTCCTCAGTACCAATTCAGCCACTGATATAGAATGAACAATTATAACTGCTCAGCAGTCAGAAAACTTTGTAGAAGTTTACTCACCCTCGGACTTTCTTGCAGCACTCCACAGTTCATAGCTGGAGAAGCTAAACAGAGTAATTTTTTTTCTATTCCGTCCAAAGTAAAGCTAGAACAGCCAACCCATTTTCACAGACTAAGATATGTAATATAAAAAAATGATTTTGTAGCTCAGAATAACACATTAGTGTAATTTCCAGACTCCAGCATTAACCTTTTGCCGCGGGAGGGGACTGTTGGGATTGACGTGCATAATCAGAGTGCAGCATACATGGATTAAGTGTGTGATTTTTTTTTTTTTTGCTTATTTTTACTGAAACCATTGATCCTACATCCGCACATAATCATAACCCATGGCATCCTGTTATACTGTGTGAGTTCAGTTTATTTTTTTCCCCCATTTACCTATAACTTGGCTATAGAGAGCACAGTGTAGTGTCTGTGCTAAGAGGTGGTGGTGCTGAATGGGGTAGTCCAGACAGACTCGAGGTTAGTACTGAGGGCCAAAATGTACAGCAGCATGGCAGCACTTTGGCATAGCAGTAGCTCTGTTGCTTGCAATGGTGGTGACCAGCGGTCAGGAACAATCTAGTTGATGAGGGTCTGCCGGGCGAAGGAGGCTCAAGCCTGCCAGAGAATGTTGTCCTTTGAGGTGGGAGGGAGGGATGGATCCCATTGCCACTTGGGTGACCACATGGCAGCAGGAACACAAAGGGAAAGAGGTTGTTGGCCCAGTTCTTCATGGCACAAGCTCTGGAGTGACCAGAATAAACTTGGGCACATTAGTGCCCTGATTTCCCACCACTAGCCATGCTCTCAACCCAGGGTTCTCCTGCCTGTAAGCCCCCCCCCCCCAAAGGATCTGCAAGGTGTTAGATGCGAGTTTGGTACAGCCAGACGCTGCCAGAAAGGGTAAGTTTATGGGGTTCAGTGTGCTAGTGACACGGGGAGGGGGTAGCAGAATGGAGGCCCCACCAGTGTGGGAGCATAAACAGTAAATTAACAAAAATGCAGCAATACACACTGGTTCTTCATCTGTTTCTTTGTCTTCTGAGGCATCTTTCATAAAATAGATTGCTCCTATGATAGCTGAGATTCAAATCTCAGGGTTGTCTTTTGTCAAGAACACCAGGTTTATCATCAACAATACTAGCATTTGCAGAATTATCAGTATCATCCTCCTCCATGTACTTCTGTATAGCAGCAGCAGCAACTGGGTCTTTTGTGGAAAGCTAGTTGTCTTGGTTGCTTGATGCTCTTCAGGAAAACAAAATCTCTGAACATTGGCCAACGAAAGAGTAGCAGCAGGTCTAGGATTAAAATCTGTCAACAGCCATTGATTTGTGCTCTTGGCAGTATCAGTCTCTTAATAGTCTCATGTGACAAGGACACTCTCCAGTCGCTTTTAATTCTTGATATTAATAAAGTCCTTGTTCATAGGTAGTGGTGCTAAGTAGAAAAAGAACATGACTTTACCTTTCATGGGGTGCACTCCACATAAAACAAAAGATCTGTCCCTCACTGTGGGCTTAAGCAACATCATAACCATTCTGAATGACTAATTTGAAAATTATTAATGATACTAATACCAATTCCCTATTCTAGTTCTGTTTTGGAGCTAGGTTAGTTGTGTTGTGTGTATTCATTATTGAATAAGCCCTACATTTAGGGCCATCTGTTAAGCTTAAAATGTGTTTTCTAAACTTCATTTAAAATGAGACTCCTTCAGCAGGCCTGCATCCTCTTCCTTGTTGTCCCCAACAGTGCTGACAGTCTAAATGTGGAAGCTGAACCATTGGTGGTAGTGGCGTACTGTTTGACAAGTGTTCACCCTCTTGAACTTCATATAGCTACGGTGGTGATACTGCTGGAACAGAAACTAGTGCTGCTGAATTGGATGCTGCTGGTACTACTGCTGTTGCTTTTCCTTTTGGGTGGTCTACCTTAATTTCCTTTTTCAACTTTTATTCTGTCCTGGGGCTGCCGTTTTTGACTCCCGATTTCTTTTTCACTTGGCTCTGAAGGCACAGGCTCAAGTATTGTGCATGTGAAGACTGATGGTCTTCTCAGTGGGCTGCTAGAGGTGGACCTGGTTGGGATAGGTAACAAGGTGGACCTCGTGGTGGTGGCATTTGGCAGTGGCCATGGCAGTAGAAGGACTAGTTTTCTCATTTTGTTTTACCAAGTGGTGCTGCTGTTGTGAGGTCACTGGCATTATGGTGCTGCTGCTGCTGATGGCATTACTCCAGTTCCTGTATCTAGGTCAGAAGGATGTCATAAATTGCTTTTGTCATCAGTCGTCTTAACATTTGTATATAATTACTGCAGCTGTTACCATTGCTATTGAGTATTCTTTTCAGATTTCTCAGTGCTCTGTTCGGGATTCTTACAACTTCATGGTTGCAAACACTTTCTTTCCAATATAATGGAGCCAGCAGCTATCTCCATATTTTGCATGTAAAACATGCTATATAACTCCCTGAACTTTTTAGGAGACCTTCTGTAAAAGCTGCAGCTTTCTTTGAGAATAAGAATTTAATCAAAATAAGATCTAGTAACAGCGTCCTCAACTGCCGACATCCAGTCAATGAGAAATGCGATGCACAGTAATCAGATGAGGCATGTCAGTCTAAGATGTTGAACTGATACGATCTGGACGGCCACTTTGCTCCCATACCCAGCACAATGCCTCACCCATTGCTCAGAAGAAAAACAAAATGATCTAAAAGCTATTCATATTGCTGGTTCTGTTCTAGCTGCATCTGTATGTTTTGGTTCTAATTTGTAACTGAAATTCCATGATCTAACAGCTTTCATAAATTATCTCCCCTACTGTAATTCCATCAATGGATCCATTAGACAGAGTGGAGAAAAATTCAGCTTCTGCATTTTTTTCTTTTAAGTTGTGAGGATTTCTGAAGACCTTTGTAACGGATGAAAACCTGAGTACTTTTATCAGTATATGTTTGACCTATTTTTGTTGCGCCTTTTTAAATAATTTTTTTTTTTAATACCTAAAACTCGAGCATAAAGGAAGGGCTTACAAGTGTTCTTCCATATGTCTGAAACTCTTGGCTAGAGGTCACTGTTCCACGGCCATCTTATTTGCAGCACGTTTCTGACAGGAAAATCTGTATTCATCAGTGCTATAATGTACTTTAATTGAAAATATTTTTTCACGCAGTACCTCTTACAAAACTAGATGATATTTTTAGCCTTGCTTTGCACAAAAATAGCTCTGTATAATAGAAACAAATATTTTGTCATCTTCTGCTACTCACCTGCTTAACCATAGGTTTGTCGGCTTCCGTCTCTGCACAATGGAAAGACATGCATGAGTCACAATTTCAGACTCCTTAATTTTTCATTTTTTCCCAACCATTATATATTCTCCTCAGCCAGGACTGTCTGGGCTTCCTGTCTTCTGCCCTGCCGTCATACACCTCCCCAGTACTCATTCAAAAGCCTGGTACCCCCATGGATTGTCTTGTCTTCCTCCCCCATGGTGGGGTCAGGAGAGCTGTCCTCTTCTTCCCTCCCACCAAAGCCACACTTCCAGTCATCGGCTTCCAGTGGTCTGGTGGTGCAGCAGGTGGGGATCGTCGGGCAGGCATCATTTACATTTGTCCTACCATCATTTTTCCTCAATTTTAGGTCTCTTCCCCATGCTGGGGTGCACTCATAAGCATGTGCGCATGGAAGCATGCACATGCACCAGAGTCCGACTGCCCTCCCCGACCTGCACTGCCACATGGCCTCCTCCTGGTGGCAGTCATTTGGTGATGCATACAGATCCTCCCCTCCCCCCACCCCCAAGCCTTCAGGTGCTTGATCCTCTCCCACCCTGGCTGACACCTGTCAACCCACGCTCGTTGCCAAACCCAGGTTGCTGGTGTGGCAGTAGGTAACATGCTTAGAGCGCCTCAGCCCTCCACGCCACTGGACCGGCTCTTTTTTTTTCCCCCCGTGTTCTTAGCCGGTGCAGCGCTACTAGTGTTAAATGATTTCTTTGTGTTGGAATTAAGATAGCGACCACATTCTGACTCCTTGCCACCAGCACCACTGCTAGAAGATTACATACTGCCACCAGTTCAGAACTACCACTGTTCAAGTTTGGGCATCTTAGGTGACCATCACCAGGGCCAGACAGCTGTTGATTGCTGGGGTGCCAGGGACTCTGAGATACTGCTGCAGTCTTCCTGCTTGTTGATGTAGAAGGCATTTCATCCTGCTCCAGTTCCTCAGTGACATTTAAATGAAACAGAGTCAGGGGCTGGCTGCAGGGTGCTAAATGATAGGGTAATAGCTCTGGCACCCTGGCAACCCAGGTTCGCGTTCTGAGTCCGCAGGTATGCCTTGAGAATTTCTGGGGGTGGTGCGCATAATTCAGAACTAAGAATGAACTGGCACACTACAGGTCGCTGGGCAGTGCTGTGCTTATGTGTCACATGACTTATTCCTGCCTCTGTGGAAGGCTAGAAGGGAAATCCTGGTTGTACAAAGACCCAGAGGATTCTAGCTGAAAAGACTATTTACATGTATTTAAAATGTTTGTTTCTGTGAGGTCCTGCTTTTCTGTGCATATAGATTTTCTGTGCCAAATGTCTTCAGTGCATTTCCATGCATTTAGCAGCCCGACTGTCAGCTATCTCTGAGTCCAGAATCATGAGGATTAACCCCCCTCCGCCCATGGTGGAGCAAGAGAAACTACCCTAAAACATTGTAAACAGTTTTACTGTTTACCAAAAAAAAAAAAAACACTCTAGAGTCAGCTCCCCCACCCCAAAAGGAAAAAAGCAAGTCCGTTTTGGTCTCTATGGCAGTGCATGGTGATCATTTGGTAACTGTGCACATATTATCCCACATAAGAAATGGACCTATATAACTCTGGCGCCAGAGCTCCAAGCAAGTTTTGAGGGTCTGGCCACATCACATCACATCACAGGAGAGCAATGAATGTCATGTAGGATCTGCGGCCTATCCTGTAGGTAGGGAAATGGGCAGACTAGATGGGCCTAGTGGTCCTTATCTGCCGTCAAAGTCTATGTTTCTATGTAGCTGCCAAACATTTTGGATCTAAGGCCTTGGCAAACACAAAAATGTTGATCCTCATTTGCCTTTCATTAAAAAATAGATATTTTCATGAATTGTTTGCAGCCCAGTCATTTTTTTTAATCAGAAGTTGGTAATTAAAATAGCCAGAGGGAAAGAACAGGGCCAACATGATGCAAAATTCTCTCTCTTCTAGGAGGATAGTGTGTGCGACTCCCTGCCCTGTTTGGCCTGTTTATGGATTAGGATGTCCATGTGGGATGTGGGTCTCACTGCAGTCAGTAAGCTGCAGAGCCATCAGAGAATGGGAGAGGGGATAAGCAGCCTACAGGTAATGTTTACGGACAATACTAAACTGGCCAGAGTAGTCTGTACAAAAGACTGTAAAAACCTGCAGAGGGACTTGGATATATGATGTAGTTAGTTGAGTAAATGGCTAATGGAATTTTAAAAAGGTTTTCAGTTTTCTGCAAGGCACTAACAGTTGACATCAGCAGGACTCTGTGTCATAAACTTTCCCAAAAATTGAATTTCAGAATATTCCATTTTTATACTTGACATTTGCATGAAACCATCATTTTTTTTCTCCTGGACTGTATCTGGTCCTGCTGCTTTTGTGCCCTGATATCATAATCCTTTGTTTGCAATAACAGAATAATTTCCTCTGTAACAGACTGACATCACAATCAGCTGATTTATGACTTCAGGGCAGTTCTAAGCAGCAGACACAGATGAAATCTTAGTGAAGAAAACAAGAAATGCGATATAGGCTGAAGGACTCTTATTTGGGGAAACTAAGCAGGGAAGGGAACTGGGAGTCGTCATAGACTCCTTTCCCAAGTTCACGGAAGAGTGCTAATGGTGGTTGGGAGGGTAATCTGAATGTTTGGCTGCATGAAAATAGAATCCGTAGCATGAAAGTAATGCCATAAAGCATGATTAGACCATTAGATTAGAGATCAGTATTTTGTGCAGTTCTGGACAACACCATAAGGCACCAAAGTGGGTCAGATGACCGGAGAACGTCCATATATGGAGAATATCTGAAAGAGCTGGGATTGTTCTCTTGGAGGAAAGGAGGCAGTTTTTTTTTTTTTTTTTTTGAGGTATCTATATTTGAAGAGTAACACAAGATCCGGTAAAAAACAGCCTGTTTACTGGAGCTCAGGGGTTGAAAACAGTTGGTCACTCTTTTAAGCTGAGGTTAGGCATGTTTAGGAAGGATGTGGAGAAACTCATTTTATGCTGATGGGTTAATAGTCTGGAACAGAGAATAGACTGATAGGTGAACTGTATGCGGAAAGTATGTGGTGCTTTATATGTCAAGGTTTGGTAATTTCTTAAGGGACAAAAATACTTTGAGATTACTGTTGTGGTGATAGTGGAGAACTCTGGACCTGCGTAACTAGTGTAGCTAGCACACAAGGCTGGTTGTGCTACTTGGGGTTACTTGATATGGCTGTGATGTATTTGTTTTTTTCCTTGTTACATCCAGAAAATATGGAGGTGGGGGAGGGTTGCTGTGGAGCCCCCTACTGAAACAATTTAAATCCACAGTTGTTAGGATAACAGGGAGATAGACTTGAACCAATGGTTTCACGCCATCTAACACCACTTATGTACCTGTTCATGCCATAAGGACATGTGCCTCGTGACAGTGACAGGAAACCATCAAAAACAGTGATTCTAGTTATACAGTATAAATACCGGGCA
The DNA here is from genome assembly GCA_016271365.2 of Neoceratodus forsteri. Lineage (NCBI taxonomy): Eukaryota > Metazoa > Chordata > Ceratodontiformes > Ceratodontidae > Neoceratodus > Neoceratodus forsteri. The sequence goes on along the minus strand of CM057456.1, from coordinate 1,668,378,146 downwards.
TTTGTTTTCCATTGACTTTTGTGTAATATACATTGTGAATGGAAAATTAGTTCCTTACATATGTTGTCTTCCCTACTTGAATGAGAAAAACATCACTAAATTCAAAAATGCTGAAGACTAGAGGTTGCTAGATGTATAAAGGCAGATAGTTACCTTGTAAAATAAGCATTCTCTTTTAGCCCACAGGGCAGCATGCTTTGAAATGAAAATAATGGCTTTGTTAATTGTAGCGTATTTCCGCAGGATGGCTCAGACCCTAGCCTCTCTCAGCTGTTTGTAACAGGACAAGCTGGCCCAGCCTGAATGATTGTTTAAACATTAGGGTTCTTAATATTTCCCAGTCCAAATGGAAATGACGAAACATGTTCTGGAAATATCTGGAATGCTGTATGTAATAGAAAGACGCACGCGCGCGCACACATAATAGGTTTAAAAGGTGTTCAGTTCTGTGTTTGGCCTTCTATGTTGCTGCATTCTATTTCAGAAAGATAAAAAAATGAGCATAGTGAGATGTCAGGGAATTTGACTACTGTTACGTTTTGTAAAGCTATTTACAGGATAGGGAATGTGAGCAGTCACCTTTTTGCGTACAAAGTTCTTGGGACTCTTGTTCTACCATCAGGTGTAGATGGAGTTAGCTCAGCTTGGGGGCAGAAGGAGAAGACTGCCTCAACAAAAGTTTACAGGATTAATTTGTAGGCCTATCCAGTACTTGTTTTTTCGCAGGGATGCATGGGTTGATGTATTCTACCATGTCATTTCTAATGCCTAAATGCAGAGAGAGAATAATGCTTGATTGCACTGTTACCTATGCCATGTGGAAAAGTCTTTAGGGCATGAAAAACTGTTTCTTCACACACCTGCCACGCTTCACTGTCTCCAGTAACCAATAAAACTACTCGGGCTTCTGTGGTTTATTTCCATTGGCTTCCCAATTGAGAACCTTGTGAAAGTGTAGTATGGAGGAGGGGGCAGCAATGGAAACACTACAGGCAGCAAAAAAGAACCTGTCAAACTGGTAAATACCAGTCTATACCCAAGTGTTCATGTAATGTGAATACAATTTGTTGAAAATAAATCTGGAGACATAATCTAGTCAGTGTTTTGAATAAACCTAATCTGACTAGGTTAGGAGCAGGGAACTACAAACCATGTGTAGCCAACCCATGACTATGTAGTAAATTTCTATGGGAAGAGTACTTAGTTGCCTTCCAAGTTGCACTGTTTTCAGGCAAGCTCCCTAGTTATGTTACTTTGTTAAAATCTCCTCCCTCTTATGTTTGGGGTCACCACAGATGCACCCTTCCTCGGGGGGGGGGGGCAGCTTTTAATTAGCTGGCATGGAATATGTGAATGTCTTCTTCCCTCTGATTTTTTTTATTTAATTTTCGGAGATATACCTTACCTTTGAGCCAGGGGCTCATTTACAAAGGTTCCACGTCATGGTACATTGACAGGTAAACAGTTAACAATAAAAATAAAAGAGGTGCAAATGAGGTGCAATGTTACAGCTAAATTAGCAAAACTAGATTGTTAACAGGGAAAATAAGTATACATTGAAATTGCAGGAACAATAGAAGCAGCCAGGGGTCTTGTCAGGGTTTGGGAAGTCTTATTAAAAACAAGCACATCACTAAGTTAGAGGCCAAGTGGACTGGGGGTGGGGGAAGGGGAGAAAAAATGGAAGGTGAGAGAGGGGGCAGTAGCTAGCTGTTGCAGTCATCAATAAAAGATCAGACTACTAGAAGTTTTGGTGGAGGGGGGCAGCACAAGGTCATATAGGGTGGCCAGAGGCTGGTCAGTGGGGAGATGGTGGGAGGGAAGGGTAATGGAGAGAGAAATACGAGAGGGGAGAAAGAGGAGGGAGGGAAAAAGGATTAGGGTTGAAGAAAGGCAGCCGGAGGGGGATGCCCCGATGATGTTAACCACTGCTGCACCCTTCTTGCAGTCAGGAGAGGGGGAGTAGCTTCCTTCACTGCTAGCACAAGTGATGCTCCTTGATCGGCTGGAATGAGGTACACGAAAGCCTTCCTTATTTTCCCTCATCCCTCTGATGGGGTCGTCATGCCTGCATCTTTCCTTCATTGGGGGAGGGGGCCGCAGCTACTGTAACAGCTGATATCAGTGATGATCCTTGGTTAGCAGGCATGGGGTTGAGTGAATGCCCTCCCCCCTTTTCCCCTTCCTTCCCTCTGATGATGGGGTCACCACAGCTGTGCTCTTCTCCAGCTGGAACGTGGGTGAGCAGCTGCCTTCACAGCCATCACCAGTGGTGCTCCTTGGTCAGCTGACATAGGTGCATGAATGTCTCCCCTCCTTTCCCCCGAACTCCTCCTCCAGCTGAGAGGGGGATGAGCAGCAGCCTTAGTCAACACCAGTGCACTCCTTGGTCAGCTGTCATGGGGTGGGCAAATACCTTCCCTTCAATTGTCTCCCCTCCCCCCACGATGAGTGGTCATTACGGCTGCACCCTACCTCCAGCTGGGTGTTTTGGGGGGGGGAGAATCTGCCTCATTCACAGCTGACACCAGTGCTGCTCCTTGGTTAGCTGACATGGAGTATGTGAATGCCTCCCCCTTTTCCCACCTTCGGATGATGGGGTCAGCATGGCTGTGGGGCGCATAAATGCCTTCCTCCCTGGACGTAAATGCCTCACGTCTGCGCCATGTCCCTAGTCAGCTTTAATGTGGAATCTCAGAGATCGCTGACAGAAACTCGGTGTCCCAGGTAGCTGTTATAGGCCTGGTCATTTTATTTACTTTTTATAGTTCCCCTGTTTCTTACAGCCCCAGTCCAGTCCCTCCACCCTCAAATCACTATCAAAAGAAGAAACCCGTGCCTTTTTGATTGGCTTTAGCATTGCATTTTTACCATCTTGTAATGCGTTAGGAGCATAAATTAGGGCCCTGTGAAAATCGCCCAGTGTTTAATAGGCAAAATCAGGAGATAATTTGAGGATCTGTTGACCCAAGCTCTGCAAATGGAACATGCAGGTCGAGCTAGTTGATGGATTGATCGATCAGTTTGTGTATGTATGTATTTCAGAAGCTTTACCAGGATAGTCATACTGAGCTGGTATCCATCCGCTCATTCCCAGATGTGTCCGGGGGGAGGAGGAAGAGAACAGAACAGATACAAAGTACAGTGAACAAAAATAATATAACAATAACGAAATAAGTATAACAAAATGTACAGAATACAAGAAATCCTTCAAGAACAAAATTACCATACAGTAAACTGCAGAACAGGCAAAAGAACATGAAACAGTGAGCAACAAAATAATATGAATCACAAGGAGAAGTGACTGATGAACTAGGGAAGAAGGGCTGTGCTGTTGTCAGTGTGGGATGGAAGGCAGGTAGCAGGAGTTCTCTATGGTATCAGAAGCAACTGCAGGAGTGGATTGAGAAATCGTGGAGGAGAGATCCGAGTGAATGAAAGGGGGGAAGCGAGCCCTATAGCTTAAGGAAGCTGAACGAGAAAGCAGCATGCCAGCGGTAGATTTTTTTATTGGTAGAAAGCATGAGAGTGAAAACAAGCGTCTGAGGAGAGTAAGAAGTGGGGAGGTGGGGGGAGATAGGGGGAGAAGCAAGCTAGATGGGTGGGAGCCAAACCAAAATTTGGAGATAAAGGAGGCACAATGGGTAAGACTGCACTCTGGTATAAGTAAGAAGTTAAAAATGAAAACTTACAATATTGTAGCTATTGCCATCTGGATTTATTTTGCTCTTCAAATCTTAGCATTTTCTTGCCTTTTACCCAAGTGCTGCCATATTACTGTGTTTCCTATGAGGTTTTTTGGGTAGCACCCACTCTCGAGAGTCGTGAGCACATTTTTATGGCGTTTTTCTGTAAGTGAGGTGCCAGGCTCAGGAGAGGGGAGGAAGACAGGTATACAAAAGAATAAAAATATATAAAATGTTTGGGCAAATGCTGTAACTGTTCAGATCAGCCTTGTTGATAAAGCCTTGTAGAACTTGCATACTGAGTCATAGCAACTTTTTTTTTTTTTCCATTTTGCCTTTATTGAATTTTTTAAGGATGTCAGACAGTATTTACAGTCTAATAAAGCTTGTGATGTTATGTAATTTATCCAAACAAGTTATAGATTCAGCTCATATTGACCCTTTCTGAGGTGTGTTCTTGGCCTACAGTAGCTATGTTATGTGCTTCAGCTAAACAACTGCATTTGTATACCATCAGCAGATTGGATTTAGGAGGTGCATTTTTCCTTGAAACTTGTCTGGGTTTGTTGATGGTCTTCATACATATTAATCAGCTAATATGGCTAAATTACAGTAAAAAGCAGAGAAAGTCATTAAAGTCTGGTAAGGAAAGAAGTTCTCAAACGGGATGATGGCTTTCATTCAGGCTAGATGGGGTTTAAACTTGTGAAGGGAGCATTGCCGGGCTGATCCGGCCATCCATACCACTGGTGGGACTGGCCTGCAACCCCATGGAGGGGGGGACAGATGATACCCTAGGAGAGAAGTGTGGACGGATGTATGAAAGATCTGGAGAGGATATGGTAAAGAGGGGTAGGGACAAGGGTTGGAGGGTGGCTTTAATAAATGCCAGGAGCCTGGGGAATAAAATGCCAGAGTTCCAGGCCATGCTGTTTGAGGGTGGAGTGGATGTAGCAGCGGTCACTGAAACTTGGGCTACTCCTGGCCATGACTGGGACCATAATCTGAGTGGGTACGTTGTGCTGAGGAAGGACAGAAAGGTGGAGAGAGGGGGGAGGAGTAGCAATGTTAATTAGGGATAACCTTGAGATTATGAGAGTGGAGGAAGCAGAGGGCAACGTGGAGGCCCTATGGGTCACCTTGCGAACCCCCGTGGAAGGGAAGATCAAGTTAGGGTGGTATATAGGCCCCTAGAACTAGCGGAGAACCTGGAGGTTTGCCTGTTGGCTAACATTAAGGGGCAGCGTGGACTGGAAGGGGAAGGAGTGGTGTTGATGGTGGACCTTGATATGCCAGCTACTGATTGGGGTACTATGATGTCCACTGTAACCAGGAAGCAGAAGCTGCTGGATGGCTTCCTGGACGCATTCCTCAATCAGCAGGTGATGGACTCAATGAGGGAGGTCGTATCCTGGATGTGGTTTTAGCAGATGGGGATCTTGTATGAGATATGGTTGTGGAAGAACCCCTGGCTGGGAGCGACCACAATACAGTTTGGTTTCGGCTTAAACTGGGGGGGGGGTTGGATCATTCAAGGACAATGATAGTTGATTTTGGGGGGGGTGGACTTTCAGAACATAGGGGAAATTCTCAGGGGGCATTTGTGGGAGATAAAACCAGGTTTGGACGTGGAAGGTAGGTGGGAAATCATAAAGCAAGGGTTACAGGAGGCCACCCAGGACCTGTGCAAGAGTGAAGCGCAAGGGCGGTAGGTCTCACAAACCATGCTGGTGGACCAAGGAGGTCCAGGAGTCGGTAAGGGAGAAGGCAGCCTACAGTAGGTACAAAAAAATGAGAGGTGAGAGGGATAGAGAGAACTATTGCCTTGCTACCAGGAAAGTCACCAGAGTGGTGAGGGGGGCAAAGGCCTGGAAAGAGCAGAGGCTGGTGCAGGGGATACGGTGTGGGGGAAAAGGGGTTCTTTAGGTATATTGGTGAGCGGAGGAAGGTCAAGGGCCAGCTCAGTAGGTTGAGGACAGCTGGAGGGTGGGTTGAAGGGGCTGGAGAGCAGGCGGAGGTACTGAATGAGTACTTTGCCTCAGTGTTGACTAGAGAGGAGGCTGGGGAACTTCCAAATAAGAGGTTGTAGGACACAGAAGGCGCAGCAGACCTGACTATTGGGGTACCTGCTGAAGAACAAGCTGCTGGGGGAGGTAGGTCAGGGGTGAGATATCGGGCTGGTTATGCTAAATTTGGGGGGGGGGACAGATGCTGATATTCCTATCGGTCGGGTGTGGGAAGCCCTGCAGTCCCTAAGAACAAAAAAAAAAAAAAAAGGAAAAATCTCCGGTGCCTGATGCTATTCATCCCAGAGTACTGAGGGAGTTAGTGGATGTTTTGGCTGCGCCATTGGCGGATCTCTTTAACTTGTCGCTCCAGACAGGGAGGGTGCCAAGGGATTGGAAGCAGGTGCATGTTGTGCCCATACGTAATGGGGGATTGAGAGAAGAGCCAGGAAACTATAGACCTGTCAATTTGACGTCGGTGGTGAGGAAGGTAATGGAGAGCATACTTAAGGAAAGGCTGGGAGGTTTCTTGGAGGAGATGGGTTACCTGGATGACCGGCAGCATGGGTTTGTATCAGGTAGATTGTGTCAAACCTGTAGAGTTCTGTGAGTGGGTGACATCAGCACTGACAGGGGAGGCCAGTGGATGTACTGTTTCTGGACTTGCAAGGCATTTGATTCGGTCCCATACTGGCCTAAGGGAGAAGCTGTGGGGGGGGGGAATGGGGGTAGGCCCATTGACAGTTAGGTGGATTGGAAATTGGTTTTCAGGTCGCACTCAGTGGGTAGTGTTCGGAGGGGAGGTCTCATCTCCTAGGGAGGTCATAAGTGGGGTCCCACAGGGATCAGTCCTGAGGCCGCTCATGTTTAACTCCTACATCTCCGATATCAGGAAAGGTATCGGGTGTGAAATGAGTCTCTTTGCGGACGACTCTAAGCTGGGGGCGGTGGTGGAGGGAGAGGAGGGGGCAATTGGACCTGGATACTCTGAATAGGTGGTCCTGCACCTGGAAATTGAAATTTTACTCCTTCAAGTGCAAGGTGCTACACCTAGGGTGGGAAAACCCCAACTGTGTGTACACCTTGGGGGGGGGGGATGAGTTGCAGGCCACAGCAGGGGAAAGAGACCTAGGAGTCTCGGTGGATGTTAACATGAATAATTCAAAGCAATGCAGGAGGGCTGCAGTCAGGGCAAATAGGATGCTGGGATGCATCGCTAGGGAGATTACCTCAGGGAACAGGGAGGTGATTTTGCCACTGTACAACAGCCTGGTTAGACCACATCTTGAGTACTGTGTGCAATTCTGGAGGCAGCACCTACGGAGAGACGTCCAACTCCTGGACAGGGTTCAGTGGAGAGCAACCAGAATGATCCGGGGCTTGAGAGATATGACATAAGAGGAACGACATGGGGAACTCAACCTGTTCTCGTTGGAGGAGAGGAGGAACCAGGGGGACATGATTGAGGTCTGCAAGTACCTCTGGGGAGTAAATAAGGTAAGCCGAAATAGGATCTTTTGACTAAAGGAGGGTGGAATCACCAGAGGACACAGTTGGAAGATTGAGGGTGGTAGGATTGGGGGAAAGGAGGAGGAGGTACTTCACCGAGAGAGTGGTGAAACCGTGGAATGTGCTGCCCGGGGAGCTGGTACAGGCAGCTACGATGGAGGGATTCAAGAGAGGGTAGGACAGGTATAGGCAAGGGGTGAAGCAGAGGCTGGTTTGCCCGGGAAGGGGGACAGGACTGGGGGATGGAGTAACAGTGGAAGGAGACCGAGGGCTGCGGTACCCAATCAGGGTGCTGAAGCATGAGCAGACTTGATAAACCAATAGGCCTATTCTGTTAGTATATTATAGCATATCCCTGGCTGTATTGTTTTTATAGGACCTTGATTCCACTAAAATGTAAACACTGAGATTAAAAACAGAATTTCCACTGACCCGTCGGTGCAGCGGTTGGATTTCCACTTGCGATGCCAGCGACCCGGGTTCGGGAATGAGCTCTGGTCACTGGAGTGCCGCCGGGGGGAGGCAGCTTGAGCGTCCCACGACTGCTCGCTGTCTTCAGGGAGGGAAGGGGCTGTGACCCGGTGTTGAAGCGACCACTGGTGGAGGCCAGGGTTAGAGCAACACGTCAGGATCATTGGGGTGGTGCGTGACAGACTTCGGCTCTTGCCTTGACGTCTGGACATCACGCACCTTAAGAAAGCCAGGAAAATCACTTGCTGGCCACCGGATGACGGCTCTCTGTTCCCTGAGGGCCTCCAGCTCCTTCCCAGGGCCTCCTGTTCCTCAGCAGCATCCCTAGGACCTAGAAGCATGTGCTGGGGTCACGCCTCTCCCCCCGGTGCCTTCCCCCTCGGAGGAGGAGGGGGACCCGCCTGGGGAAGGGATATGCCAGGATATCCCAGGGGTCGGCTGCAATATGAGGATCAGAGGAGGGGTGGGTAATGACAGTAGGGGCTGGGGGGGAACTTGGTAGAGCCCGAAGGAGTGGTGGACCAGCGAGCACGGGGGTGGAAAAATAGATCACACAAAAAAAAAAAAACCCACAGAATTTGCCATTTTTTTAAACACTACCCACAAGTTAGTTTTTCATATAAAACATGTTTGCACTTACATTTACAACCACTCTTGGCTCTAGACATTTTGCACAACCACATTGTTACTGCAGAAAGGTGATTACATGACACCTCTTAAACGAGAAGTGTGAGGAAGCTTGGGTGAGCAGACAGTGTGTGTGAAGCAGTGCGTTTGTGCACAGTAAGAGTGGAAAGCCACCGGACACAGGATGGGTCCTGTGAGACTTGGTTCTTGTTTAGTAGAATGTCCTGACACAATACACACAACAAAAAACAATAAAAAAAAAAAAAAAAAAGTTAGGTTTATAGAACTTGAAATGTAAATTAGAGCAATTTCTAAATGCAGGATTCAAGGAATGTCATATCACTATAAAATGTTCAGATGGCAAAATAAACAGCCCCCCCCCCCCCCAGCCACCTATGCAGACTCATGCCATACTCAGCACCCTAGAGAAGCTAGCCAAGGTTAGTGCAGTAGCCCGGACCCTCTCCCTTCCACCTGTCTCCTTACAGAGGCTCCCTAGGGAGGGTGGTACCATCAGCCAAGCCTGCTAGGTACCGTACGATTCTTAACTAACCAATGAGCAACACTGCTGCCTTCGACACACCCCAGTATCTCAATACATCAGTCTCCATTACATTGCAAGACCATCAGTTGGTAGTGGCAGCCTTTTCTTGTTTTTGTTTTTGTTTCTGCTCCCAGTGATGTCTTTAGTACGCCCATCTTCCTATCCAGATCCTCCTCCAGAGTCTTTCATCTGTCCACTGATTTACCCTCATGCAGGGTGACCCCTGCTTCCACCAGGGAAGAACAGAGGAAGGCAGATGTGGCATAACAGCAGCTGGAGAAGGCCCCAAGGCATCAGAAGTCTAAAGTGAGCTCTAGCTGGCATTGCATGCACCAGGCCAGTATTTTACCTTTTCTCTCCTGAAATCTGGTCCCCCGCCCCATGACTGGAGATGCCACCATTGCCCCTACTATAGATGGGGAAAGTCAACCATATGTGGCTACCTCTGCCATTAGTATTGAGATACCAGCTGCCACCAAAGCTGCTGTTGTAGTGCGCATCTCCACTCTCCCTAGAATCTTAGCACAGTACCTCTGTAGTGTGCCGTAGACTCCTATAGGCTAGAGCTAGGGGACAGTTCAGTGACACAGAATGAGGCACCCCTGCATAGTAGCACAGCGCTCTGTTAGTGCCACCAGGGCAAGCAGAGAAAGTTGTTTCAATTTGTACTCCCAGTTTCCAAAATGTATACCGTACTTGCTGTCTACCTAGACATCAGTTAGGTCAGGTTTATACAAATAAACATTATTCTTTGTTGTTATGTTTTAAATATAAATTACCACAACATGGTAATGAGTTTTCTGAGGTTTTTATAGTGATTGCAACTCTGTGTATCATGGTGGTAAGGGGAGCAAGACCTGTAGATCAAGTAGGGTCTGTGGCAAAAATGAAAGTAGCAAAATGGGCAGACAGGGTGGGCCAAGCAGCCCTTACCTGCTGCCAGATTTTATGTTTGTATGTACTTAGCTAGTTATTGATTTAAATATTTTACCAGGAATATGTTGATAGAGATAAGGTGCTTTGTTTACAGTACTGTCCTGGGGGAGGTGAGGTGAGTAGTAGCATACATTTACAATGGACAGGCTCTACTCTCAGTTCTTGCTGCTGCACATAAGTTGAGATCAGGGCCCTATGAACTTTGTGATTCTTAATATGCAGAACTGGACACGGAACTTACATCCTCTCTCAGTAGTGCCTTCCTCCCCCCCCCCCAAAAAAAAAATTAAGAAAACAAATTTAATAAAAAAAGAAAATGCTTACAAGAATTATAAAAAATAAACAATCTTACTCCAAATGTAAAGTTGAATTAAAGATCACCATCAGTTAAAAAGGAATAAAAAAAATCTGGAATTCAGAATTGCTATGAGTAAGGGTAATCAAACACCTTTCTTTGCATATGTAAAATAATGTGTAGGTAAAAATTCAGTAAATGGCATACCTAGAAATGATTCTGAATGACTGACTGTTTTTCTACAGTATTTAATAATGATGAAAGTATTCAACCAAGGTATTCAGGTTACAACTAACATTCCTGAAATCACAGTTGAAGAGGTAAAAAGATAGTTTACATAACCTCAAACCTTATTCCTCAAATGGTCTTGATGGCATTAATCCTAAATATCTCAAAAACATGGCATCTACCCTTCAGTATATTGTTTAATAAATTCTTAAGTGAGCAAATACCAGCTGATTGGAAGACCATGGTCATTACCCCGATTTTTACAAAAAAGGAAGTAGATCATTTTCAGAAAACTACCTGCCCATTAGTATCAGCTCGGTCCCAGGGAAAGTACTAGAATTAATGATAAAATAAAGACTTGAGGAGAAAACTGTAGAACTTGGACTTAATGACAGCACTCAACACGGCTTAAAGAAGGGTAGGTTGTACACAACCAACCTAATAGTATTTTATGAAACAATAACAAAAAGTCTAGATGAAGGTAAACCTTGTGACGTCATTTTGCTTGACTTCAAAAAAGCCTTTGACAAGGTTTCTTATGGCAGACTTATAAACAAACTAATATGTTATATAGCTCATTTCTTATAAACTGGGTTAGCACATGGCCAAGTCAGAATGCTTGGTAAAACTTCATCCACTAAAGAGGTAACAAGTGGTGTTCCCCAAGGATCAGTACTGGGACCATTTCTGTTCAGCAGTTTTTATATTCGACTTACATAGTGGTGTAACATCAAAATTATTCAAGTTTGCTAATGACACAAAGATTGCTGCATGGGTAGACTTAGTCTCCTAACATCAATTCTTTGTTCGAGACCTGGAACTAACAACTAAATGGACCACTGATGATAATATGAAATTACATTTAAATAAATGTATGATTTTGCACGGGGGGGGGATAACCCATTATATGCTATTAACTCCACTAACTTATCTACTATTAATACTGAAAGAGATTTAGGTATTATTATTGATAACTTTAAATGACATTCCCATACAAGAACCGTAGTGCAAAGGGCAAACAACATTTTTATGATAAAAAAATATTTCATTTCAGGAGATGAACATGTTATACTAAATCTCTATAGAAACTATGCACGCCTCAACCTTTACTGTGCCTCTCCCTTTGGTCGCCATGTTACAAGCAAGATGGAAATCTACTTGAGGGCGTACAGAGGAGGGCAACGAAGATGATCCCTAGACTCAATATCATGCCATATGAAAACAGACTACGGCAGTTAAACCTCATGTCACTTTAAGAAAGAAGAAAAAAGGTGTTTGCCTTTTATTCTGTAACATCATAGGTGATGAGGCTTTAATGAATGATTGTAATATTATAACCTACCGCACGGGGTCTAAACTTTATATCACACAACAAGCAGTTTGAGTTACCTAGGACAAACACCAAAAAAGGGATAACTATTGCCAGAGTACCTGATAAATATCACAAATTTTACATCCATTTAAAAACGAACTGGACAGATTTTTGGGATACTAATGTTTCTTTGCCCCATGGAGAGTGGGAGATGGACTTGACGGGCCTAGGCCTACTTCCGTCCTACTTTACCAAGTACCCTGTTTTGAAAATCCTTTTCTCGAAGCCTACCATCTGAAGTCATCCGTGATATCTCATGCCTGCTTAGGCAGTAGCTGGACTCCCTTTACTGTAGTGGCCACTTAATGAGAACGAGGGGCTCTGGTTCAGACACACTGCAGAGACTGACTTGGGGGAGCTCCAGTCACTGGCAAAAAAAAAAATAAAAAAGTCAGTTTGCATCAGCAGACCTTGGTTACACCACATTTTCACAAAATTTGGGATTTCAACCCATTCTTTTAATTTTTTTTTTATTTTTTTTATTTCTTAATTGCATTTAATCCAATATACATACAATGCATACCAAAACGAGGATTTTGCATCTCATATTACATTATTTTCAGCAGACATAAATTCCATGTTTCATACTGTAAGAAGATGCAGTAGCTGTTCCCAAATTGAGAAAACGATTATCTGAACGTTACAAGCAAGTATATACAGTGGGCGTGTCTGTCTAATAAGAACTGGTATGCATTACCCTTAAGTTTATGCTGCTCATACTATAGATATCTTCCACTGTAAATAGCTAAACATTAGGTAATTAATATAAAATGATTTGCAATAAAAATCAACTAAAAATAAAGTTGTCAATGTCTCTCAATTATCTATTATGTTTAGACTATTGCCATGATATTACCTGTTTAATGCATGCTTTTTCTGTCCGCTTGGAAAGAACAACCTCTTACTTCTGGTTATGGACTTACTCAAGCCCCCACCCTGATGACCCTCAAGTTGTTGGGAGAGAATGGAGCAACCCTCTGTTTCTTCTTTGTAGTTCATAAAAGGTAACCAAACCCATGAACCTTGGCCACCTGTAATTGGAGCTCAGCAGTAATCTTTTTGACTTGTTATAAGAATTTTATGAGGGATACCCATTCCTCCGGTAAAGGCACTGAGGAGTGAGCCATTTTCTGGTAATTGCTGCTGCCAATAAGATCCTTGTAAAACTTCTTGTCTGGTTGGACATCTTACTTTTCGGTGAAAGTCCCAAAATCATGTGACTAAATTCCAGCTCCTGTGACATCTCCAGCAGCTGTTTACAGACCTGCTTGGCATCATCCCAAAAAGGTTGGATAATGGGGCAACTCCTTTCAAAAATACTTATTATACAATGGCAAGGAAAGGATCCTGGGCTCTGATTGGTCAGTGTGTGCCTGGGACAGTGATATTATCCCAGTATAATCAATGTATCAGGTCCAGGCACACATATGACCAAATGTCGTCGGTGAAAAAAAAATCACACCACATGCAGATTAGGGAGATAGAAATATTAGCTATTTACTGTACCCACAATTCCTCACTATGTAAATCAGTATTTAGGTACTGTATTATATTTCTGTATCACTACAGAAATAGGAGAGCATATCTTTCAGTAAAGAAATCTTGTTGGCTATCAGTGTGTGCACAATGCTTCATTTTGAAAGTACATATCTGACATTTTATATTGTTGTAACCACTACCATAAAAGGACACTGCACCGCCAAATAAGGAAAAATGGAACACAGCTTCATATTGTACCCACAATGCCTTGTCATATATATTTACATATTAGGTGCTATACTGTAGTCACCACTATCAGAATATGAGACTGCACTGTTGAGTAAGGAAAATTTAAGTTAACTTTATGTTCCTGTATTTATAATACATGAGCATGGTTGTATCTGTTAATTACATTTTTGAATATTCATTTTTCCTGTGTAGAACTTCTGTTTTTACATCTTGTTTATTCAGTTCTGTATTTTCATTTGTATTACCATTATTGTATTTGTATTATCATTATTGTATTTATGATATTGTTTATCAACTATGGCACTGCAGCTGTATCTCTCTGCTCTTCATCTCTTTCATATGTTTTTCCAGTTGTATTTACCCATTGTGTATGCTGTCCTACCCAGGACCTCCTTAAAAATGAACATACTCAATGGAGTCTTATCCTGGTAAAATATACTTGAACTGATAATCTTCCTTGTTGCATGTAAAGCAGCATATTATCTGTTCTACTGCTGTAACCACTACCGTAATGAGACTTAAAGTAGTCCCTTTCTCTTAAATCAGTTATATTTATATATTAAAATATAAGAGATGCAGAGGAGCCATTGTATATAGAGAATAATGGCAAGGCAGGTGTGTGTTATGGTTGTTTTTTTTTTTTTTTCGCTACCAGTGAGTGCTGCGCTCTTGAGGTTTATGAGCTTATCACTCACCGAGGGTGTGTAAACAAAAAAAAAAAATACAATGAACACACACCTGCCTAGACTTTTTTTAATAATTACTGGTACATTTTAGGGTGCTACCACAAGAGCAGTCAGCCGCAGTTGGTTTCCAATCTAACTGACTGCCAAAGACAGCACCAAAGCATGAGTACAGGAGGATCAACCAGATATTTTTTTTCTGTTATCCTGAAGGCAGCCAACCATATAAATACTAAGCAAATTGAATACTTTACTCGTGAGGAAACTACAAGTCAAGCCAATCAGCGTGGGTCTTGGGTAGCAAGAAATGGAGCCACCATGTCAGTTGGGATGGTTGGTCTGCCCACACACACAGTGAGAGCCAGTGAGGGGGCGCACTAGAGCTAAGTGACAGAAAGTGCCCTGGAACTGAGAGGACAGTTAAAGCAAAACGCCGTAATAACCAGAACTGGTTATTATGGCGTTTGAAAGCTCCTGTAAATGGTGTGATAAAGGGGGTCACCAGTAATTATAATAGCAGTAATGCTCTCCAGGGTGTGTGTCATACTGGGATGACCACTTCTTGGGTGTTGGCTGCACTCAGCCTGCAGCCTTGTGCCCCACCACCTGAGGCGTGACATTATCAGCATGACACACACCGTCATGCATTATTGCTTAAATGCATTTTTTTAATACCCAGTTTCCCATATACAATTATGAACAAATGCGTTTTGCTTTTACGGCCTCTCTTGTCATGATTTCCTTGAGTTGCTGTCAACAGGGCCTTGTTATTGCTGTGGAGCCCCATCCCAGTAAGTATCCTCCAGAATCCTCCTCAGCAAGTGTGGTACCTTTCCAGATTTCCATTAAGGGTGGGCACTGCCTTTTCAGCACCTCAGCATGCAAGTCTCCTGAATAAAGCCATTGGCTATGGGGCGGAGGTGTCCTAGTGGTGTCGGTGAGGTGCAGGAGTGAAGTCCATGTTGGCAGTGAGGGAAGGACAGAGAATCATTTTTTTCTAATTGGCAGTTTCCCAGTTTTCACATTCTCTCTTGCCAGCTGGGAGTGCATGTATGCTGTCGTTATCTGGTGCTGGCAAGCTAGACACACCAGTGTCAACATGCTCTCCCCACTTCCCCCGATGTGTCTGGAGTTCTGAACTGCACCGCCACCTTTGCAACCCAGGTAGTGGTAGAGCAGTGACAGGCACAGCCATCTGTCCCTGGAGGAGGAGAGTGCCTCATTGAATCCTCAGTCCTTTTCCTGCTTGCCCTTCTGCACTCCAGACATGAACCAGGGTTTGCTGGCATTCTAAGTGTCAGTGCTGTTGCTGTACCCATAGGCTGGTATTATTTTTACTTTTTATTGAAAAGATCTAACCAGAATGGCAACGTTGTAGCTCATAAAATAGGCACGTCAAACTATTGTAGCGCATTATGAAATGGAACATTACACAGATCCAAATGAGGGGCATGTATCTTCATTCTTTTTTCTGTCTTGACCCCCTCCCTGTGCATCAGTATTGTAACAATATTGGGAACTGTGGTTCTATGTTTTTTTTTTTTCTCAAATTGTTTCATTTGCAAGAGGAGATACAAGAAATATACATCATATATAAATGTTATAATACTTTAGTACATGCAGTATTGTCTGTGACATAATATAACAAAAAAGCAGTGAGGTGATATTGCATCTTATTTGGCATTTCAACATTTTATATTCTAAGTGATTGTTATTTGTGTGAACAATGACCTGGAATGTTAGGGAATACATTGTATTCAAGTTCCATTCACATGGGGAAAGTGTCTGTCTCTACTGCCGCCAATAAAGGCGCCCATGTACAGTTAGTCATTTTGTAAACCATGGGCATTACTCTGTGCCCTCTCCAATGCCATACAGGCCCTCATATTGCCCGCTCATCTAGCCACCGATGGAGAAGACGAGGAGAGCCATCTCTGCACTATTATTCTTTTCGCATTGATAAGCGCCAGGTTCCACAAGGTCCTTGCATGTCTGGGAGTCCCCACTATAGGATCTGCTCCCAGTAGCAACTCCAGAGGGGATCTGGACAAAGGGCACCTCAGCACTTCACTCATTATACTGTGGATTGCATGCCAGAATGAGGCAACTCTAGGACATACCAGAGCCATATGTAAAAAAAAAAAAATCTGCTCCCTCTATGTGACACTTTGGGCAAAGGTCTGACCAGGTCTCATCCATCCTATGCAGCCTCAGAGGAGTCAGATATGCTCTGTGTAAAAAGTTAAATTGTATCTGACGAAGCTTATTGCTCCTGGAGTAGCTTATGTAGTGTTTGCAATCAGATTTCCAAGTAAGTTTATCAGTTGGGAGCAACAGGTCTTCACTCCATCTAAGTGTACTGTTAATCTGAAGTCCCCTCTGGATGTGTCCCTGGATTGTGTCATAATATACTGAGTGTCCCCTGACCTGGTTGTGGACTGAATAGTTCCTCCTCTAGTGGCGAGGGGTCTGTCCACCCGCATTCCTGTGTGAGTTGTTCCCCACATTTTTGTCATATTCTTAAAAATGCAAAAAAGTCCCCTACTGGAATTCCCCATTCCTTATGAAGGGTTTCGAAGCTTCTCGGCATTCCCCCTTCATATAATTGACTAATTGTTACTAACCCTAGCTTCTTCCATGCCAAGACTCGTTGCACTACTAATGACATGCATTGCACCACATCCCGCAACAAACTGAGGAAGCTTATGTACATAAAAAAATCTCCAAACATGTGGAGTGCACTGGTATGCTAATAACCATATCTGCATGGTAGTTTTAGTGAACGGATTAACAGGAAGGTTATTCCGCAACTTCGCCAGGGCACCCACTAGGGTATCATTTTTAAGATTCCCATTTAACATATACTCCTCAATTTTTAGCCAGGGGCAACTTGCTTGTTGTGCTTTACTGGGGAAGGTAGGCTAACTGCGCAGCCCAGTAATAGCTTTTGAAATTGGGTAATCCCATTCCACCCCGATTGGAAGGAAGTTGTAAAATATTCGCCTTAACCTTAACCCTTCCTCGTTTCCACACAAAGCGGGTAATCAGTGTATACAGCTGCCCAAAGTGTCTCTGGGGAATCTTTATAGGGAGTGATTGGTATTAATATAAGAGTCGGGCAAATGGACATCTTGACTACTCCCAGTCTCCTATTGTGGACAGTGAAGTGTGTTCCACCAGTCACAATCTTCCAAAAGTTTGTCCATTTAAAGGAACAAAGTTCTGGATGAGGCAGCTAGCCATAGCCGAGATGTGGATGCCTAAATACTTTACAGTATGTACCAGTTGTAGCCCTCCCAGGTTCTCTATTGATTGTGCTCTGTCACGCAATCCCACTGGGAGCAGTTCGCTTTTAGTCCAGTTGACTCAGTGCCCTGACAAGTTACCAAACATTTGCATCAGTTCGTGCACTACAGGCAAATCTTGGGCAGGACATTGCATAAAAAGAAGCTGATCGTCAGCATACATAGCCATCTTATGTTGCCTACCTCCCCACTTTCAAATCCCCTTATACCCAGGTGGACTCTTAAAACCGCACCCAGGGGCTCTAAAGATAGCACATATAACAATGGAGACAGAGGGCACCCTTGTCGTGTGCCCCTTCCCAGATGAAACGGCATTGTGAGAGTGCCATTTACTGCAATCTGTGCTTGTGGGAGAGTGTAAAGGGTTTTTATCCAAGAAGTAAGCCTCTGGCCAATTCTGAATCTCTTTAAGACTTCAGACAAGTAACCCCATTCCACGCGGTCGAACGCCTTCTCTACATCTAACGCCACTACCGCTGCCCCGTGTGCTCCTTTAGTTCTAGCCCATTGGTAAATAATATTCAGGGTACGCCTAATATTATGCTTCCCATACCTACCTTTAACAAAACCCGATTGGTCTGGGTGGATTAGCACTGGTAGCATTGGCTCCAGTCTGGCTGCCATGGCTTTAGCCAGAATCTTGTAATCCGCAGTGAGCAGTGAAATTGGCCTATATGATGTGCAGTCTTTTGGGTCTTTCCTCGGCTTAGGTAGTACCGAGATAGTGGCAAACCGTGTGGAAGGGGGCAACTCTCCATATTCTAGGCTTTCTAAAATCATATCAAGTAATGGTTCAGTTATAAGGGTTGAAAATTGTTTCACAAAAATCAATCGGCAGGCCATCAGGACCAGGAGCTTTCCCACTTTTTAAGGCTTTAAGAGCAGCCGCTATTTCTTGTTTACTTAGAGGGGAATCAAGTTCCAACACAGCCTGATCAGTGGCCCTAGGAAGTGGAATTTCCTTAAACTGGTCATAGTCCAGCTGACTAGGCTTGTGTCCAGAAGTGTAAAGTTTAGCATAGAATTCCCCAAAAGCTTTACCTATCTCTTCCACATCTTGTACTAGCGTCCCATCTTTAGCTCATATTTGTCCTACATGCCTGCCGGTTTCCTTACGTTTTCACTGCCAAGCCAGCAATTTCCTCGTTCTGTCCCCGTCATAATATGCCCCCGCATTCGTGAGCAGGATAGGCCGCTCTAGCTGGGAACTAGAAAGTGTGTTTAGCTGCCACTTCTTTTTTTGAAGAATATGATATAGGGGCGCATTTTGTTCCTGTTTGTGGGATTGTTCGAGGGTTTCCACTTCAACTCTTAATTTAGCAAGGTCTTGGTTCTCCAGCTTTCACTTATGTGCTGCATATGTAATGGTCTGACCTCTAATAAGTGATTTGAGGGCTTCCCAACGGATGCAATGGGAGCTATCTCCCCCTTTATTAAAAAGGAGATATTCCGTTATACATGCAGTCATAAAATGTAAACAGCTTTGATCTTTCAAAAGTAAGGGTCCAGTTTCCAGCTACCAGTCTTCTTAGATTCTCCCAGCCCCTTAAACGTGACCACATGCATTGCATGATCAGACACAGTTATTGGGCAATATTTTGCCTCTTCAGTGGTCCCCAGCAAGGTTTCTGACACTAAGATTATGTCTAGCCTGGCATAAGTATGATGTATGTGTGAAAAAAAGCTGTAGTCCCATCCATCTGGGTGGACATGGCACCATGTGTCTATCAGGCCCATATCCCTCTGAAGTCCCTCTAGTGCCCTGGCGTTTTGGGTTTTGTTCGCAGGGGTCCTACTGGATCTATCCAGTATATTATCCAAAACACAGTTGTAGCCCCTCCCCCAAGGATTCAAGGCCCTGTCTAGAACCAGTTTCTGAAAAAAACTTGGGTTTTCAACATTTGGTGCATATATTGAGCCCACTAAAAACACTCCCCTACCAGTTATATTAATCTTGGCCAGCACATACCTCCCGGCATGATCTATTTTTTGTCTCGATGAGCTGGACAGGCATTCCCCTTGGAATCCATATTGAAGTTCCCTGTGCCTTTGAGGAAAACGTGGCAGAAATCCATAGCGCCCCATAAACCTAGCAGTTTTTGTTCTTCCTGGTGTGAGAAATGTGTCTCCTGCAATAAAATTATATTTGCTCTGGCCCTCCTTATTTCCCCATGACTTTCCACCTTTTTAATAATTGTTTTCATCCCATTTACATTCCAGGACACACATTTGATGTTTTCAGCCATAATCACCAAGAATGTTTAGTCCCATTGCCTCTACTATGTAAAAATGTTGTCTCCTCTAAGTTCTGGTTTTGTTCCTGCCCCCAACAACCCCCTTCCCACCCCTTCTTATAACTAAACCACTGGAAGTTTCTCCAGCGAACTTGTCTCACCCCAGGACTGTCTCCCCATCGGAGCCCGATCACAGCGTTTAAGGGTGCCTCTGGGGCACACAATCCTGCAAGTCGCCCAGAAGAACTCACCCCAACCATAATGCTCCAACAACTTTGTGCTTTCTCCACACCACCCTAGGCAGAAACAGTTCTGCCAGATATCCCACTGCAAATAACAGGCAGTAAAAGTGTGTAATAACAAACATCAGTAATGCACAAAGACACCTTTTTAACTAAGTCTCAACAAACAATCAGAACTGGTTAATAAATGTAACACAAATACAGTTAGGTAGTATGCATCAACTAGAGTTTGACAAAACAAATTAAGTTCCTGTGCGATTGCACGCACCAGGATGCACTGCCCATTTCGGGTGCTTGCCATCTGTTAACCAGTCAGATGGAACCAAAAATGTAGCAGCAACCCCAACCCCATGGCTTTTGGTCATGTATCAACAGGACCACGTCTCCTAGAATTACAGCTTTACAATTCGCTCACAAACATGTCCACCTCATTATTGGGTTCTTTTCTCCATTGCCAAATCAAAATAAAAAAATAAAAAATGGAAGCTCTGCCAATAGAAGATTCAAGGATTTCCCGCTGATACCCGTATCCCCAGATATGGTCGGGCAAGACCAGTGTAAGAGTACAGCCACGCTTCATTCACTCCCCCAGTTTTAATGACATTAAAAAATAAAATAGAGAAAAGAAAGGATGTTTGTTTGGAAGCTGCAAACTGCCAGTAAACCAAACCTGAAGACCCCCGCTGGTACCCGCACCCCCAGGTGCAGTCGGGCAAGTACCAAAAGGCAAATATTTCTCAGAGTTTCTCATCAAAAGGGATCCCCAAATCAGGACCCAGGAGGCTTCAAAACAGGATAAATGGTCAAGTGTGTGTCCTGTATTAGCTGATTTAAGCCTTCCCAACAAGTCATATCCCAGCAGAAACACGCTTATTCCTTGTCCATAGGCTCCGGATCAAATCTAGAGGGGGGGTTAATGTCAAAGCCATTTTACTAATTAAATCGCTCGCATCAACTACCCCAACACATTCACTAAATGTGGTTTGAAGGAAATGAGAGCACCAGAGAGCTGTGAGTAGTATTTATTTGTGTTACTTACTTCTCGAGAGTTCACTGTTCTTTTCTGCTGGCTTCTGGCTCTTTATTCACTCTGGCCTCCTCCACCACCAGCCATTTTTCTGCTTCTCTGGGGCAATTAAATACGCATGCTTTTTGGCCCAGTCTTTCCACTTGCAACTTGGCTGGGTAGTGAAGTGCAAAAGACCATCCCAGTTGAAAAAGGTGTTTTTTTAATTGAATTAAAGTGCTGCCTTCTCTCCTGCAATTCTCTGCTGTAGTCCTGGTATTTATGGACCATACTGTTTCCATAGGGTATGGGCCCGGCTTTTTTGACTTTCTGCAAAATGTCCTCCTTAAACATAGAAGTTGACGGCAGATAAGGACCGCAAGGCCCATCCAGTCTGCCCATTTCTTTTTCTACCTTATAAATGTGCCATCGGCCTTTGCTCTGTCAGTGGCCTATCTATTCATAGTCATTTGTATTGCTCCCTTATGCCTATCCCATGCCTGTTTGAAGCCCTGCACTGTATTTATAGCCACCACTTCTGTGTGGTAGCCATTCCATGCATCCACCACCCTTTCTGTGAAAAAGAATTTCCTCACATTCCCCCTTAATCGGCCTCCCTCAATTTCATGCTGTGTCCTCTTGTCCTGCTATTTTCTTATATTTAAACATGTTGGACTCTTTCACCTTGTTTATATGCCTTTAAGGTGTTTGAATGCCTCAATCGTATCACCTCTCTCCTCCTTTTGCTCAAGGGTATACATATTGAGCTCCTTTAATCTGTCCTCATATGTCTTCTGATGCAGTCCCTGCACCATTGTGGTTGCCCTTCTCTGGACTGCCTCAATTTGGTTAATGTCCTTGTGAAGGTGTGGCCTCCAATACTGCACGCAGTACTCCAGATGGGGGCTCAACCAGTGTCTTGTACAGAGGATTATTACCTCCTCTACGACTTGTGATACCCCTACTAATACACCCTAACACCCCCTAGCCTTACCTACTGCTTTAGAGGTCTGCTTGATGATTTTAGGTCATCAGTGATGATGATGCCCAAGTCTCTTTCTTCCTTTGTGACTGCTAGCAACTCCCCTCCCAGCCTATAGATGGCTTCAGGGTTTCTCTTCCCTATGTGCATGATTTTGCACTTCTTTGCATTAAATCCCAGTTGCCACTCTTCTGACCATTCTGCTAGTTTATCCAGATCTCTTCTCATTCTGCCCACCCCATCTGGATCATCTACTCTGTTGCAGATCTTGGTGTCATCTGCAAACAGACAAGCCTTACCCTCTAGTCCATCTGCAAGGTCACTAATGAAGATGTTGAAGAGGACTGGCCCAGGACTGATCCCTGAGGTACCCCACTTGTGACTTGCATCTCTTCTGACTGTATACCATTTACCACCACTCTGTTTTCTGCCCGTCAACCAGTTTGCCACCCAGTTGACCAACTTCTGACCACCCGAGCCTGACCCAGCTTATTTATCAATCTTCTATGTGGAACAGTGTCAAAAGCTTTGCTGAAGTCAAGGTAGGCGACATCAACTGCTCCCCTTGGTCCACCACTCTGGTTACCCAGTCAAAGAAATCTATGAGATTAGTTTGACAGGACCTTCCTTTTGTAAACCCATGCTGTCTTGGATCCTTTGCCCTATGGATTCCAGGTGTTGCACTATCCTTTCCTTAAGGAGTGCCTCCATAATCTTGCCCACTACTGAGGTAAGACTGACTGGTCTGTAGTTCTCTGCCTCCTCCCTGCTACCACTCTTGTGGGCGGGATCACATGAAGCCCTTCTCCAGTCTTCTGGGACCTCTCCTGTGCTCAGAGACTCACTAAACAATTCTGCTAATGGCTCTGCTAGTTCCTCCTTTAGCTCCTTAGTACCCTGGGATGTATGCCATCAGGTCCCATTGCCTTATCCACCCTTGAGCTAGCTAGCTCTTGTAGGACCCTTTTTTGTGAAGGGAGTAAGCTCACCTCCTCCCCCTGTGTCCATGATGCTGAGCTGTGGGCCCTGCCCTACCTTCTCTTCAGTAAATACTGAGCAAAGTATCTATTTAGGATAGATGCCTTTACAGGTCCTCCTCCTCACATGCTCCCTTTCTCCATTAAGCTTAGCAATACCCTCTGGACTTTTCCTTTCACTAATGTATCTATAGAAAGTCTTGTCACCTTCTTTTACTGTTCGGTACTAGTGTTTCCTCAGTTTGGGACTTTGCCTGCCTTACTGCCCTTACCTGCTTCCCTTAGGGCAGTTTGGTATGCCTCCCTATCTTCACCCGCTGTGTTCCTTATATTTCCTGAAGGCCAGCCTTTGGCTCTGACCTTTTCTGCTACTGTATTTGAGAACCAAAGTGGTTTCCTTCTTCTTTGCACTTCCTTTTCTCTCAACACAATGGGATGTTGCTTCAAGTATTGCATCCTTAATGCTTGCCCACTTTCCTGTACCCACTCACCTGTGTTTTTTTGCCAGGGCTAGCTTAACTCTGTTGGCCATCTTATCAAAGTCAGCTCCTCTGAAGTCCCATATTTTTGCCTTGGAATGGGATGATTTAGATGTAGTAGCCAAATTGAACCATACCATGTGATGGTCACTGGCCCCAGGTGACCTTCTACCTGGAGATCTGTGATCCCTTCTTTGTTAGTCAGTACTAGATCTAGGATAGCCCTGTCTCTTGTGGGTTGCTGTACCAGTTGTTTGAGGCCCTCCCTGCAGGAATCCACTATGAGTCTAGTTCTGGCAGATGTTCCTGCTGGTATTGACCAATCTGTATCCGGCATGTTGAAGTCTCCCATTATCAGAACCTCCCCTTTAGCTGTCATGTTTTGTATATCTTCTAACAATAATGTGTCTGTGTCCTCCCTCTGGTCTGGGGGCCTGTAGACAACCCCAGTTCTTGTGGCTGTCCCATTTCCTGTTTCCAGGGTGACCCACAGTTCTTCTGGCTCCTTATGTGTATTCTGAATTTCTGTAGCTTTGATATTTTCATTAACATACAGGGCCACTCCTCCCCTTTGCACTCGGTCTCTTCTGAACAATACATAGCCAGGTACTGAAGTCTCCCAAGTGTGGTTACTGGTAAACCACGCCTCACTAATTGCTACTATGTCCAGTTTAGCCTCTGACATTATTGCCTGCAGGTCTGGGATCTTATTTCCCAGGCTGTGAGCATTGTGTACATGATTTTCCATTGGCCAGATTTTGGTGTATGTTGGTTGTTGGGTGAATTTGGCGTACCCTGTGCGTGCGTTGTGGGAGGCGAACCTTTTTTCTTACCTGGTGATGCAAATGAACGGCAAACATGCTGGAATTCCTGTTTGACCACTAGCTGAGGGGAGGTGTTCTTCCCATTCGACGATAGGGTGCTGCACCCTCTCCCCATTTGCTAGTTTAAATATTCTGCAAAGAGTCAAACTTCTGCCCCAATGCACTTACTCCTCTTTAGTCAGATGCAGTCCATCAAATTTAGAGAACTGGCTCCCAGAACTGTTGCCAGTTCCTACAAATCTGTGTCCTTTTCCTGGCACCAGCCCTTGAGCCACGTGTTTTAGGTCCCCCATCTCCCTCTCTGACCTTCCGTCCATCTGCCCTCTCCCAGACTGGCAGGATCTCAGAGAAGGAGATGCCGGACTAAATAGATGATAGTATGTCACCCAGCCTAGTCAGGTGTTCCTTGGTCTCCACAACTGACCGGCTGGCGGATCGATAGTCTCTATGTGTACTAGGACATCCATGTTTTTCTCCTGCTTTGTGAACAATTTTAACTTAATGCGGTCAGTGTCTCTCATGTTGATGTACCTGGGGAGACATCTGACCATCACCCTGGCTGGAGATGGGTATCAACTCCCGAATCATGGAGTCCCCTATGATCAGAAGTTTTTGGATTTCCTTTGTGCTTGTTTTGTTTTGGTTCCTGATTTGGGTGAGTTTTGTTGTGCTAGCTCCTGTGCCAGTGTCCTGCTCTGCAGTGTCTTCTGCCTCTTTATTTGATTTCAGAGATAGAGGCAGATACCTGTTTGTAGTGTTTATAGGGTTTTTGGAGGTAATGTGTTGGAGAGCAGAGAGTATGGGGCACCTGATTTGTTTCCTAACCACCTGCCAACCTCCTGGACCAACTACCCTCTGCGGTCGAGGTTTTTCTGTTGGATGCTGGGGAAATGGCGGGTGGTTCTTATAATGTATTTCCTCTTCAATATGAAATTTGAGGCGTGCAATCTCTGCCCATGCTGCCCGGGCTGAGCCCTAAGATCTCAAAGGCCCAGCATGTAGGACAGTGTCCTAAATCCTGTAAGACTGTCCTTCTGAAAATTGTTCCATGTACCTGCAGTTAATGAAATCCATTCCAAATAAGTTGCTGGGTTTGTAACCTAGTCAGAGTAATTAGAAGGAGAAAAAAAAAGGAAAAAAAATGCAAGTAATGGTTTAATTGTGCTTTGTTTAACTTGTTATAGCAAGTTAAATTACTAGTGCCCTATAAATGAGATCACCTTGTGGAGGCCCCACTGATCCGCTCTTCCTGCTCTGCCACAGGAAATGTTACAACTGTGGTACCCTATAAAAGGAGTGTAGCGTGGGGTGGTTGGGGATGGGGTGGTGGTGGGCCCTTCCCTGCCTAAAAAGAAGAACCACTGACGAAAGAACAAGGAGGTAAGAGCAGAAACAATCAGTCAACAACAAATGCAGTAACCCTGAAAGCTTATCCTAATGTTAGATAAAACTGTAAAACCTGTAAGCACCACCTATAATAATTTCAGAGAAGATATACGCTGTAAGAAACACTTTGCTCCAGAGAAAATAAAGCAGTAACAGAAGATATACCTTGCAAAAGACAATTTGAATCAGAAGATTGCAGGAGTAATCTGTTAGCACACACCTGTAGGCACACCTTGTAATAATGCAGAAGAAGGTATACCAGCAACAACAATTTGAATCAGAGAAAAATAAAGCAATGAAATGTTAGCAACAAACAGTAGCAATCCCTGTGAGTAAAAATAAAACACCACCACACAGTAAATCTGTTTAGCCAAACTAAGTCTTAATCCTTTTCCCTTGCTCTGGTAAGTTTCTCTACTCTGCCTTTCAAGCAGTCTTAGAAGGAAAGAGCTCAGGTGAAGCTAGGTGCCTTGGCCAGCAAACCAAGTCTTCTACCTCCTTGTCAGGGTAGCGCAGATATTTTATTAAACAATGACGAGGCCTATCCCCAGGTTTCGGTGGCAGACCCACCCGATGTGCCCTTTCCACCTCAAAGACCGCATACTCCTCTGGCAACTTTAACTGCATCACCACCCATTGATGGAGACCCTAGTTGGGGTGCTGGCCTTCAGTCCCCTCTGGCAATCCTGTAATTCTTATGTTGGACCTTCTAGACCGAGTCTCTCTCCTGGTCATCCAGTCTTTATTTTAGTTCTGCCATTGCGGATCTTAGGCCGTTCCGTTCTGCCGAAACGCCAACGAAAGAATCCTCTAGTTCCCCAAGGCACCTTTCTAGTTCAGAGATTTGTGTGGCATGGGTGTTCGTTGTCTCAGATAAGCTCGTTACTACAGTTTGCAAGTGGGTCAGCTGCGATGTGATGTTGCCGAATCCCGTTTTAATCTCCCGCTGCATCGCCGATGGAGTATCAGGAACTCCAGCCTGGGTTTTGGTCAAAGATTCCACGCTCTGAATATGCGGATCCTCATCTTACTGCTCCCCAGAGGTTTTCTGATTGCAGGCCGCTACACCCGTCGCTCTAGATGTATTTTGGGTGCTAAAAGGCAGTTTAGCTTATTTATTTTTTTGCTTGCCAGAAACTATAAGCCTTCAGTAATGTTCACTCGCTATTTTAACACATTCAAATCACCAGATTCTAATTATTTAAGTTAAATTAAGACTGGGCGAAACATTTGTCACAAATCCTGAAATAAGTGCAGGTACAGGTTGTGTATTTGACCCAGACAGTAAACTGTTTTCTGTGTTTATCTTTGTTTGCCTTAAAAGGCAATTCCAAACTTTCTCAGGAAGTGATTACATCACAGAGACTTAATCAGCCAATAGCTTGGGTAACAGACCTGAGAACAGTATTATAAGCAAGTGTTTATAGCAAACTCATCAGAACAGCTAATATTTTTCCTAGTCAAACTATCTCTTGTTGGGAGCTGCAATACTGAACATAGGATTTGCAAGAAAGCGAGTTGTGCTCACAACAGAGGGAGGGGAACCTTTCAATTGTCTTTGCTTTGTAGCAGATATACTGCAGGTGGAGGCTGCTTCTAACTGAAAGGTGAAATAAGGAATTTACAATTATCAGGAAAAGACAGTCTTGTTACAATTCTTAAGATTTTCAGTGCAGGAAGAGTTCAAAGCACAGCTGACTTATTTTGGGGTTGACTGCTTTCACAGCACAAACCACCAGGCTGTTTTGGGGCTGGGGAGGTTTACCTGTGTCTGACTTGGATGTCTGGATTTTTCTCTGTTTGATTAGCAGGGGATTTTCTCTGTGAAATTGTTGTGTATAGTATCTTGCAGACAGGAAGGCTCATCGAGCGGTGGGTCAGAGCTCTTAGCTGATTGTTTTGTGAGGGCACAGTTTAGGCCCAACCCCTTCCACCCCTCACCCCACCCACCCTGGAAATAGTTCCTTTATACCTGGGGTTCTGACATCATTTCCTCAAGAGTGCAAGGTGCATATGAATGCCATATCCTCTCTAGCACACAGCACTGAAAATATACGCATACACATTGTATAATATATATATGTTTTTATATAACAAACCAATCACTCACACAAGCACACACACAAAAAAAAGTACATAGTCATGTGGGAGTAGTGCAATGTAATGGCTGTGGGAGCAGCTTCGGAGTCTTTCTGAGGCTGAGATGTTGCCCTATTTGCAGACAACCTCTGCCCTGAGGGAGGAAGTTGCCCGCCTTCAGGCCACACTGGACAGCAGTAAGAAAACCTTCCCCAGGCCAGACTGGATGGTAGGAAGGAACCCCCCATCCAGGGAGCACCAGAGCCACCACCACTACCTCAGAGGTTGCAAAGAAGCAGCAGTTGGACCACAGTGGGCTCAGGGAGGGTGAGGAGGGTGGAACAGAGGCACACCCAGTCAGTTGTTCCACTCCACAATCCATACACCATTCTGGGGAGCACAGCTCCCCATGGATGCACCCACGGAGGAGATTAAGGAGGCTGAGGACACCTGTCACAAGGAGGCCCAGAGGAAGGAGGCAGAGGATGCCCAAGGAAAGGAAGCAGCTCCTGGTGGGGACTCGATTATTAGGGGATAGAACTGGGAGGAGCAGGAAAACTGAGTAAGTGCCTGCCTGGTGCCATGGCTTGTAGGGACAGGAAGCTCATCCTCAGGATCACGAGAACAGCTGCATGGGAGTCTGAGCTGGATGTCATTGTCCACCTAGGGACAAATGACTTGGCTCAACATGAGCTTAGAGCAGTGCAGAAGGACTTTGTAGAACTGGGGAGAGGCCTAAGACAAGTAGCACACACAGTATCCTTCTCAGAGGTGCTGCCTTTAAATGGCATGAGTGAGGCAAGGGTACTTTGCACCATGCAGTTTAATGAGTGGTTGAAAAATTGGTGTGGAGCACAGGGGTTTGACTTCATTGGGGACTGGGGTTCCACCTGGAGGGACACCAGCCTATACTGGCAAGATGGTCTGCATCTGTCCAGGAAAGGAACAAGTCTTTTGAGCAATTGGTTTAAATGCTTCATTGGCAAGCTTTTAAACTAGTCAAGGGGAGGCACTGATAAGCAGCAGAAAAATCCCAGCCTCTCCTACAAAACAGGGTACTAAATGGGAAAAGACTGAGGTAGAAAGGTCAGTGGGGATGCTGCAACAGAAAGTAAAGCCATCAAAAATGGAGAGCAATGAGTACCAATGCCCGTAGTCTGAGTAACAAGCTTCCTGAATTAATGGCCTTGATGGAGGAGGAACATCTGGATATCGTGGCAGTCACAGAAACATGGTACACTCAAAACCATGACTGGGATGTAAACATACCAGGATACACTAGCTACAGGAGGGACAGGGAGGGTAAAAGAGGAGGAGGAGTAGCTGTTTACATAAGGGAAGGAATCAAAGCAACAGAACAAAAGCGTAAACAGGGAGGAGGAGAAGAAGCACTGTGGGTAAATTTGGAGACCGGCAATGGCACCACAATCCGCACAGGGGTTGTATACAGACCCCCTTCTCAGGGGGAGGAAATGGACAAGGAAATGATAGAAAGTATACTTAGTATGGCAGAAAAAGGGGAGATATTGCTGATGGGTGATCTGAATATGCCAGATGTTAACTGGAGTGCAGTTGCAGCAGCCACTTCTAAGAGTGGGGTTATTCTAGATGCCCACAGGGGCATGCCTTAGACAACTAGTATTGGAGCCCACCGAGAGGGAACAATCTTAGACCTGGTTCTCTCAAATGGAGATGAAGAGAGGATCACAGATGTAGAAGTGGATAGCCATCTGGGAACTAGCGACCATCGAACAGTATGGTTCACAATAAACACAGCAATAGAGTCAAGCCATACAAAGACAAAGGTACTGGATTTTAGGAGGGCTGATTTTGTCAAAATGGGTGAGTGCCTAAGGAATGTACTAGCAAATGGGCAGGAAGGAGGGGTGGAAGAACAATGGGGAATAATAAAAACTGCCATCACAGAGGTAACAAGCCTTTGTGTAAAGCAAATAAAACGAAACGAGGTAAGAAACCAATATGGTTCTCAAAGGAAGTGGCAGTGAAGGTTCAAGAGAAAAAGAAAGCATTCAGGAAGTACAAGGAATCACAGAAGGAACAGGACAGAACTGTATCAGTTAAAGCAAAAGGAGGCTGGGAAGGCAGTCAGAACAGCAAAGGCCCAAACCGAGGAAAAGATAGCCAACTCAGTTAAGAAGGGGATAAAACCTTTATAGGTACATCAGGGACGAAGTAAGACCAAGGGAGGGATAGTGAGGCTTAATAAAGGGAGGGAGGGTGGGCAGAGGGTGACTGTGAAAAGGCAGAGATACTAAACAAATATTTTGCTCAGTATTTACAGAGGAAGAGGGAGGTACCTAAAACAAACAGTAGAAACACTCTGCATACAGAAGTTGATACCAGCCCATTTACAGAAGAAAGGGTTCTGAAAGAACTCTTAAAACTGAAGGTAGACAAAGCAATGGGGCCTGATGGGAGTCATCCCAGAATTTAAAAGAACTAAGGGTAGAACTAGTGACACCACTAACTACCCTCTTTAACAAATCATGGGAGGATGGGGTGGTACCCGAGGACTGAGGAGGGCAGATGTGATTCCCCTTCACAAAAGTGGGAGCAAGGCAGAAGCAGGAAACTACAGACCTGTTAGTTTAACCTCAGTGGTAGGGAAAATGATGGAATCACTTCTGAAGGAAAGAATTGTTGAGTATCTAGAGGCCAGAGGGGCACAGGACCCAAGGCAGCATGGATTCACAGCGGGAAGGTCATGCCAGACAAATCTGATAGATTTCTTTGACTGGGTGACCAAAGTAGCTGATCAGGGAGGGGCTGTGGACATGGCCTCACCTAGACTTTAGCAAGGCATTTGACACAGTCCCACACAAAGATTAATATACAAGTTAGCCAGCCTGGGAGTGGTCCCAAGATGACAGCCTGGGTAAAGAATTGGCTGGAGAATAGGACACAGAGAGTAATAGTAAATGGAGTCCACTCTGAAAAAAGGGGTTAGTAGTGGGGTACCATGAGGTTCAGTATTAGACCGGTCCTCTTCAATGTCTTTATAAGCGACATTGCAGAGGGACTGGAAGGAAAGTATGTCTCTTTGCAGATGACACAAAGATCTGCAACAGAGTTGATGCACAAGGTGGAGTGGAAAGGATGAGAAGGGACTTGGCAAGGTTAGAGGAATGGTCAAATGTATGGCAGCTTAGATTCAGTGCTAAGAAGTGCAAGGTAATGCACCTGGGAAACAAAAACCCAGGGGAAGAGTACACAATGGGGGGTGAGATACTAACAACAACAAAAATGGAAAGGGACCTGGGGGTAGTCATATCAGATGACCTAAAGGTGGGCAAGCAATGTGAGAGGGCAGCAAGGAGGGCTGGGGGGATACTAGGATGCACAGGAAGAGGCATCACCAGTAGAAAACAGGAAGTTATCCCTCTGTACAGACAGCTAGTGAGACCCCATCTGGAGTACTGCGCAGTTCTGGAGACCCAATCTCCGAAAGACATAGACAGGATGGAAGCTGTCCAGAGGAGGGCACTAAATGGTGCAGGGTCTGCACCGAAGACATATGAAGAGAGACTTAAGGAGCTTAATATGTATAGCCTTGAGGAAAGGAGGGAGAGGGGAGACATGATAGAAACTTTCAAGTACCTCAAGGGAATCAACAAAGTCCAAGAGGGTAGCATCTTTCAAAAAAAGAGGTGTGCAAGAACAAGGGGGCACAATTTGAAGATAGAAGGGGGGGCTGAGAGGTAATTTAAGGAAGTATTTTTTCACAGAGAGGGTTGTTGATGTATGGAACGGCCTTCCAGAGGAGGTTGTGGAGTCAAAAACAGTGGTGGAATTCAAGCATGCATGGGACTGTCATAAGGCAATTCTAGGGGGTGGGGGTAGGAAGAAGTAGGCTGCTGGTTAACTAGGACCTGCAGCTTATCCATCAGGTAGGGAAATGGGCAGACTGGGTGGGCCAAGCGGTCCTTATTTGCCATCAAATTCTATGTTTCTATGGTGTCTCGGGGAGCTCTTTCAGCGAGCGTCTGCCATTATTGCTCGCTCGGTTCTACGTTTTAACATGGTGACAAGTATTGGTGGTTGGGGGGGAGTTAAAACCAAAGCTTGTGGACTCCCTATGCAAAAATTCTTTAGGTAAAGGGTAGCTCTGTCGAACCTCCTGGGTATGAGGGTTGGTCTGCTGGTGCAGTGGTAGTGTTGCCGCTCATGACGCTGGCAAACCAGATTCAGATATGAGCCTGGGTCGCTGAGGGACCAGCCTGTGGTACAGGGATAGTGTCCTACAGGATGCTTTCTGAGGCCATCCAGTGTAATTACTCTAGTTCCTGGGGATGCTGGCTGGTGCGTGGCACCAGCATGTACCTGCATGTTGTGTGTACACTCAAACCCTAGCTGTCAGCATCCTTAGGGTATGGGAGGACCAGAAAAGAGTGAAAACAGCCTGACCTGACAGGATGAGGCTGGCATCTCACAGGCCCGTACCATTGTCGTGCACCCTCCTCTACTGAAATTCCAACCTTTAAGGGGGTTGGAAGACCGATGACCCTTTCATTGGGAGTTAACCGTTGAAGGAGGCAAGTGGTAAGTCCAAGTAAAGTTGGGGTATGGGACTGGGGTTACCAGAAAGAAGGGACCAGGGAGGTGAGGGTGGGGGGATGTAATAAAACTAGGCAAGGGGGAGGGCAGTGCAGCAGAACACAAGAAAACACAAAAGGAGGCAAGTTTACTCTTCCTCAGAACACACAGGACATAAGAAAATAGGGAAGGTAGTTAAGGAACATGACGACAGTAGAAAATCCAAATATGAAGAATGGAGGTGAGAGTAAGGGCAAATGTAGAGTATTCTATACAGATGTAAGAAGCTAAAATAATAAAAGGGACAAATTGCAAGTGATAATGGCTGCAGAAGATTTGGATGTACAGTAGTAGCAATATCTAAAACATGGAGAAATCGATGCAGTACTGTAGCTGAGACCTTAACGCTCCTGCCTGTATTCCGTTTAGGAGGACAGGGGTGGGGTGCCAGGTGAGTGGGGGGGTGTCAGGTGAGGGAGGGGGTAGACTTGTATGTAAAAGAAATCATTAGGGTCTCTGAAGACCAATCTGTCTAGGGGGTGTTGGTGTAGAGTCACTATAGCTTTAAATAACAGATAATGTGGTGGGGCTTCGGGACTGGGATATTGAAGAGGAGTAATATATAGACTGCCAAGGTGGGGGGGGCAGACGAAGAAATGGAAATTAAAAAGGCAGCTAGTCAGGGTAGAACTATAGTCGTAGGAGACTTCAATCTTCTATATATACTGGGATATTTTGATAGCTATAAGCCAAAAAAGTCAGAAGGTTTAAAGGCGTACGCCCAGTGGTCCAGTCAGGGCGCCCACATGCCCCATGCGGTGCCAAGTTTGGAGATGAGCTTGGGAAGCCAGTTGGTCTGCCCAGATCGCTGAGAAGGCGCTGCTGTGTAGCAGCGCACCCAGCCAGGAAAGGGATGACATTGGGTTCAGTCACAATGGCCTGTGCAGTTGGCCAGGGAGCGTCCCTCCTTCGCAGGGGTAAGCTAGTGTGTGCAGTCTGACAGGGCATGACCAAATGCAGGGGAGCTGGGTAGAATTAAGGAAGAAATAAAACGAGAAAACAAACTCTACCAGCAGGATAAAGCTCCCGCACCCCTGACTGGGCCCTGGCTCCACTGTCTTGATGTAGACACGGCGGGGTGGAGAATGGACCTCCCTCCCTTGGTCCCACCATAGGGTGGCAATCTGTGGGGAATCCATAGCCAGGTAAATCACAGAGATAGTGGATGACTGGGTTGGACTGCTGGTGAGCAGAAGGGGGTCGGTGGAGAAGGAGCATTAACAAAGAAAGAAAAAAAAGTTCATAGAGGCAACACAAGACTGCCTCTTTACACCACGGGTGCAAGAGTTATAACCATGGGAAGCAGTTGTGGACCTGGTAATGTCCAAACCAAGACATTATTAGGGCTGTCTCTATTGAGAACCCCCATCAGAGATCTGAAGAAAGAAGGGGAGAGAGGTTAGAAGCAATGCAGAGGTGGGCTGTGGAAAGGATCCAAGGGATGAGGGGTAAGATCTGTTAGCACTGATAGGACAGTCCTGACATTACTCTCTGGAGGACGGGAAAGGGGGGAATATGCTAGAAACATACAAATAAATGCATGGAGATATAATACAGTGGGCTTCACCAAGTTATTTAAGTTAAGCAACAGCACAGCCACCAGGAGCACAGTCTTAAGGTGGAAGAGGAGGAAATTTAAGGGCATCAGAAAGTACTTATTCACGAAGCGGGTGGTGGATAGGTAGAGCAGTCTGTGTAGTAATGTGATCAATGCAGGAACTGTGTTGGGGTTCTAAACCCAAAGTGACATCTTCGGGGGGGGGGAGGCTGTTAGGAACAAAAGAGGGGGGGAAGAGCTCCGTAAGGTACAGCAGAGCAATATAGGACTATCTGGGCAGACATGATGGACTTCTAGTTGTTTTCTGTCCTTTATCATGTATGTATCTGTTTGAATCCCTGTTGAACACAAATCATTTGCATACATATGTGTGCGTAAAATAAAAACAAGAATCCACCCTTTTTGTATAATCATGCAAACATTTAATTTGCTACTTCCAGTTAAATTTAAAAACATTATACTACCTTTGATTTTTTGTACATAATAGTACTGAGATTAAATATGAAGTCTGCTCACATTTGGCTCGCAAGTTGTTTAAGCACTAGTATTGCTCATTGGTTTAAAAAAATAAAAAAAAAAAAGTAGCCATTCCTTGTCATGGGCTAGAAGAATTCCACCATCCCATCCCAACATAGAATCATAGAAGTATGGTGACCGACAGGCCCACCCAGTCTGCCCATTTGTCCAGCTGTCTGCTAGGACATGCCCCCCCCCCAATACTCAACACTCCCCTGTGTCTGTCCCATGCCCTTTTGAATCCCTCTACTGTCTCCTCACCAATCACCACCTCCAGGAGCCTATTCCACGTATCCACCACCCTCTCTGTGAAATAGTACTTCCTAATGTTACCCCTGAACTGCACCCCCCCCCAACCTGCAGGCCCTCTACCTCCTTTCCCCCAGCCAGCTTCCCACCCATTTAACTATCCTCTGCTCCAGCCCCAGGCATGACATTTTATCCATCACTCTCCTGTGGGGCATGGAGTCAAGTGTCTTTTTGAAATCCAGATAAGCAACATCTACTGCCCTTCCCTGATCCAGTTCCTTGGTGACCTTGTCAAAAAACTCCATCAAATTTGTTTGACATGATCTGCCTCTTGTAAAACCATGTTGCCTTGGATTCATCAGGCCTCTTTCCTCCAGGTAGCTGGTGATCCTGCCCTTCATTAGTTTCTCCATGAGCTTGCCTACCACCGATGTCAAGCTCCTCATGGGCCTGTAATTTCCCACCTCCTCCATCCACCCCCTCCTTATGCAGCAGGACTACATTTGCCTGCCTCCAGTCTTCTGGTACCACCCCAGTCTCCAGAGACATATTGGAGAGTGCAGTCAGTAGTCTCTAATTTTACGAATGATGCACACAGGTTCATGCTGCAATACATCATTGTTGCCCTGTGAAGAAATGTGTCTGCATTTGAAAACTCCCCTGGGTCAAGATTGTGTCACTGTCTGCATATGTACAGACCCCTCCCCCCACTACTTTGGACGGCAGTGACCCTTTTACATGCAGTGATTAAATTGGAAATGTTTAGAACTCTCACTTCTCGATTTGTAGGAGGTGAAACTGTCATCTCTAGGATGTAAAGCTCTCTTATGAATATTCAGTGGAGAAAGGTGAGAGATGAGCAGAAACCAATACAATTTTCGTAAGAAGAGGAATACGAGTTTCTGTGGGCTTGTGCTCAGTTTAACCTCTCTGTACATGTGCATAACTGGAATTAAAGGATTACCATCCACTCTCTTTTGGGCTAAAAAAGCATCTTTGATAAATAGGATAGCGATCAAAACAACCATTAAACTTAAAATGTTCTTTCACTTGGCCTGCTTAGAAAAATGAAATTCATAAAATAATAATCTCTCGTTTTCCTCAGGTAGTTGTCAGAGCGTTGTATTACCTGTGAGATAGAATGTACCGTTCAAACCCTGTTAAGTGCTCTTGCTTATTCATAATTGTTTCCAGGTGTTGGTACAATAGTTTTAAACAGAAATTTCCAAACAATCTTTTTGCTTCAGTATGCCTCTAAAACATTGCTGGCTTAACTTCATTTTAGCTAGAGGTAGCTGGAAATTGCTTCATGGAGGCACAATAGATACTATTGCTAATACTACTATAGTTTTATAAAACATCTAGTGAAGAGTACCTCTGTTTGTGGGACCATGAGCGATATTGATGTAGTAACCATTTAGGTTATAATTAATGTAATGTTATCGGTTTCTTTTTGTCATCACTGATAATGACTGTGCCTGGCTGTATACTGTTCAAATGTCTGTTGTCACCTCATGCTGCGTCATGAAATACTCTTTAATGTTGACTCTGGTCTCCCCTGTCTGTACTCTTCCCAGATCGTGCCTGAATATAGGCAACATTGTTGTCTAGTGTACTTACCCGGTAAACAAAAACCAAATAAATAAATATTTGCTTGGATTTTTTTTTTTTTTTTTTTAGTTGTTTAACCAGGAGTAGCACACTAAGCTGAAAGCTTTTTTACAGGAGTGACCTGGGAGCACAGGGACGTTAAGTGACTTGCTCAGGGTCACACAGTATGCAGGTGGAAGCTGTGGGATTCAAACCCATGTCTGGTCTGTTGGATGTCACCAGATTTGCAGCTCAGAGCCTTAAACCACTGGATTTTAAAACCTTCATGCAGATTTTCAGAATGCTTTGTCATTCTGTGCGTATCAGTAGGTAGTTGCATTCTATTCTTCGCAAGAGGAAGGGTGTGTAGGAAATGTGATACAGCTTGACAAATGGACTGGAGCCTTTAGACTAAGTCAGCTGGGATGTATGTACTCAGTCAAGGCTGTATGTTTCTCTAGTTTTTCCCCTAGCAGATGATGGCAGATTCATGCATCTGGTTTGTATTCTCACTGGGAATCGCCATACGCAGGCCTCTACAATAGGATCATTTTACTGCTTGCTGTTTAAAGAGTACTTTCTGTCTAGTGAATAATTTAACACATTGGCTAGTTCTAGCCTGACTTTTTGCCTAGCCAGTAACACTTTTTAAGTTATCGAGCATTAGAAAATCTCAGTGTAGAGTGCTGATGTGACAACCAGGTTTTGTAGGCCCTAAGACCAGAAAAAACATTCATAATGCAGAGCAGATAAAAATGGGACTGTATAGTGCTAGTAAATAAAATTCTCAACTCCTGCCTTTTTTGTTCTGTTTTTAAAAATGCAAAATAAAAACTTCAGTAATGAACTGTGCCCACATTGTAAAATGCAGTAAAATAGTTGGTGCCCACATTCATTCATTCATTGTATGTTTATCAGATTGTGGGGAAAACCTTGAGAACGGTGTCCTGTACACACTATTAATACAGCATTTCATGTTATGATAAACATTTTGTACTTGTATCTTTTTTAAACAATTTCATGTCTTTTTCTCCTGTCTTATAAGATGGAGGACCCTTTCCTTTTATTTTAATCTGATTTAGCATTTTTTAAAATATTTGAATTAATTGATAGTGAGCATCATTAAGTATTGCTGTCACCATCTTTGAACAAAAATTGTACAGCATCATATTCTCTCTCCTGAGCTGGTCACCGGGCTTCCTTACACATGGGCTGTACCTCCTGATACTGGTTGGAAGGCAGGAATTAAACCTCTGCAGGAGGGGACGTCTAGCCCTCCACATCCAGTTTTCCTCCGTTTACTTCCTGCCTTCAGTAGAGCAGGCACTCTGTCACACGTGGCAGAGCTGAAGACAGCAGACTATAAGTTTAAATATTTCTACTTTTTGACTAGTTTGGATTCTTCGGAGCTACTTGGTGCATTTTCCTGCGCTTTTGAGCCGACAAGGGAACACTCTGGCAAGAAGCACCTCCGGTGCTTGATTTCGGCTTGTGAGGGGGAAAACGCAAACCGCACCGTTGTGCCTCATTGAAGCTCCTCTCTCTGCTGATAGCCCTGTGAAATCCCATTGATGGCCAGCTTTTTGCCTATCTAAGTCGCTCGTCAATGGTGGGCCCGCAGCACTAGGGTGCCACTCATCGACGCTCAGTTTCCTTGTCAACGAGCACTGTGGAGCAGCAGGAGCGCTAACCAGGGCCATCCATTTCTGGGCACTTCCCCCAGCATAAATCAAGGGGAATCTATATAAAATTTCAGCAGGAGCAACTCAGTAATTGGCTCTTAAAGGGACAACACGTCAGTTTAGCGCAGCATTCACCTAGGACTCTTGGGGTACGCTGAATAAAAGTCCATTTCTGGGGTCATGGCTTTGGACAAGCCTGCTAGGGGCAGAAAATGCCAGTGCTGCAAATCCCCTCTTCTGATTACCGTTATGGGCTCGCTGTGCCTCACATGCGAAAAGGCATCGTCAGCTAACGGGGAGGACTCGATGAATGCAACCCCTGCCTCTGCTCTGATTGATGGCCAAGACAGGCCTGAGCAAGCGACTGCCTCCAGATCGGAGAGAGCAACAGCCACCAGGGAAACCCAGCAGGCATCAGCCCCCTCTCTGGCCCCAGACCTTATAGACAAGTTAAACAGGGCCTTTGCTCTGGGCCCTGCATGCTTCGACCGGCAGCCTCCTGGGTCACCAGATATGAGACCTCATAAGAAGGCAAAAAGAAAAAGGCCCCCTTCCCATCCTCTTCCAACGAGGGGCAGTTGTCCCTACATTGCTATGAGAAAAAGAAAATATTCTGGCACAGGTACAGATCATCAGAGGTGAAAGATTACCATTCCTCACACAACAGGAAGAAGAAAAAAGGTCTAGTTCCTGGAGTAGATCCAGGGGCACTCACAGGGGAAAAACGTTGCAGGGATCATTCCCCAGACTCCTTAGGCGACAGCTCCTCCCCCGAGGAGGGAGAGGTAGTGGGCTCATCGTCTGACTCTGACAACTCCCCATCCAGAAACTTTGACCTGGATGACGTAGATTGTTTCATCAAAAAGGTCATATCAGAGATTCACCTGGAACCCTCCCCAGTGGCTCCTTCCCAGCCAAAACAGACCTTTTGCCTAGCCTCTGCCTCTAAACCGGTCACAGCCTTCCCTATCCCTCCAGCCATAGAGGAATTGCTAAAAGAGGAATGGTAAGGTCCAGAACGTATGTACCCGTTCCCCCGATGTATCTCTAAACTTCTGAAGTTTGACAAGAAGCAGTCCGAAAAGTGGTTAGACTGCCCCAGAATTGATCCTTTGATTTTTAACCTGACCAAGAAGACAGTCATCCCAACTAAAGGAGAAGCTTCTCTAAGGGACCCAGTAGATAGGAAAGTGGATGCCTCTCTCTAAAAGGCCTTTCAAGCTTCGGTGACGTCTCTCTCAAGGCAGCCACCGCAAATCTATTTTCGTCCAGAGCCACCCTGTCCTGGGCCTCGGATCTAGCTTTTCAATTCGCTGAGGACCCAGAAAAGAACTCTCCGATTATCCGTCAGCTACAGTTAATGGAGTTAGCCTTGGCCTATGCAGGAGACATGTCTAAGGAAGCGGTCAGATGTGCTGCATGGACCATGTTCTATCAAACCTCGGCTCGCCACAACCTCTGGCTTCGGGCCTGGCAAGCAGAAGCCTCTTCAAAGAGCCATTTGGTGAATGCACCCCACGAAGGCAATCTCCTGTTCAGTTCAACCCTGAAGGAGGCAGTGAAGGAATCTGGGAAAACTGCCAAAGGGGGGCAAATCATGGTCATCGGGCTCCAGACAGAATTTTCGTGACACAGGTAGCAATAAAGGTCAAAACTCCAACTTTTCTGGGAAAAGAATGTGGTTTTCCTCACCTAACCAGCGTAACTTTTGATGGGGTGAATCCAATGGTGGTGGGAGCACCAGAGACACTGGACACAACAAGAAATCACAATGAAGCCATCTGGGCCCATCCTCGAAGGGGGCAGACTTTCAGAATTCCTCGAGGAATGGGTCCAAACCTTGTGTGACAGATGGATACTAGATATTATCAGCAAGGGTTACCTGATAGAATTCGATTCCAAGCCCCCACTACCTGATGTGGTGCCCTCCACCATCTCCAGCAACACATCCAAAAGACAAGCGACATTGTGGGCTATCGAGCAGGCTCTTCCTGCAGAGTTCAGTTGGGAGGGGGTATACTTTATTCTTTATCGTGCCCAAACGCACAGGGGGATTCAGACCAGTCCTAGATCCATACCTCTCAACTGTCCCTGATTTTTGTCTTAAAACCTTCGTCTGTCCCTCGCAAAATTTGTGATTTTATGACTGAACAGTGGAGATTGTAAGCATAAAATAATGTCAGACATTAAAGTTACGGACCTGTTCTTCAGAAAATGCAGCTTAAACTAATCCCCTTATTCTGTCAGGTTTCTTGGTGAATATTACACATTTTGAAGATTTGTCCCTGATTTGGGGTCTTTGTCCCTGTGTTTTTTTTTTTTAAGCCCTGTCCTTGATTTATGAGGCAAGAAGTTGAGAGGTATGCCTAGACCTCAAATTCTTGAATCGCTTTGTGCACAGCAGACCATTAAAAAATGGAAACATTGTCATCAATCATCAGAGAATTGCAGCAAGGAAACTTTTTTTAGCATCCATCGACTTGCAAGATGCTTACCTACATATTCCTATTCAGAGGCTACACAGACAATATCTCAGGTTCAAGATGGGGAAGCAACACTTCCGATTCAAAACTCTTACTGTCGGCCTTTCCTCAGCCCCAAGGACTTTCTCAAGGTACTGGTAGCGGTCATAGCTCACCTTCCGAACTGATCAACCCAGCATTCCCCTTACCTGGATGATATCCTCATCAAGGCCCCACAGTAGCAGTACAGGCAGTGGCTGAAGTAGTCTAGTGCCTCTCGGCACACAGATTTGTCGTCAACTGGAAGAAGAGTTCCCTGACTCTGAGCCAGACCTTGAACCACCTGGGGGTAGACTTCAGAACACAGGCCAACACGGTTTTTCCCCCAGAAACTGAATTTAGGGACCTGCTGAAGCTCATCAAGAAATTTCACACAGCTGCTCAGCTGCCGGCCCAGTCCTTCATGCAACTAATTGGGACTCTGGTATCACTGGCGGATTCGGCCCCTTGGGCTGTAGTGCACATGCGGCCCATTCAAGCCCATCTGCTCAGGCTGTGGTCCCAGTCCAGACACAGCCAGCAACGGCTCATCCCAATTTCTCAGCAGATAAAAACCTCCCTCCGATGGTGGTCTCATAGGGCTAAAGTTGGGCCATCCGACTAAATCAGAATCAAGGACTGATGCAGGCCTCGCGGGGATGGGGCTCATCTGCATCAGTTGCTGGCACAGGGCAAGTGGGTCACTGGTAGAACTAAGGTACAGCAGACACTTCCTCGAGATAAGAGCAGTACACCTAGCCCTGATACACTTCCATCAGCAAGTAAGCAACCGGGACATGTTGATTTCTAACAGACAGTCTTAACAACGGTGGCCCTGCATCAACCATCAGGGAGGCACAGAAAGCTCAAAAATGCTTCGGGAGTCACGTCTTCTCTTTCAATGGGCAGAACAACACCTGGCAAGTGTAAGAGCTGTGTACATCCCAGTACAGGAAAATGTCACAGTAGACTGGCTAAGTCGCCAAGATGTCCTGCCAGGAGAATGGGAGCTGAAGGACAGCACCTTCCATCTCCGAACAGAGCAGTGGGGCAATCCCCAGGTAGATCTGTTTGCATGCCGGCAAAACTCCAAGGCAGAACAATTCTGCTCCCTGGCCAAGGATGAGCTAGCAGTAGCTCAGGACGCCTTTCCCTAAACTGGGGTCAGTTCGGCCTGTATGCTTTTTCCTCTGATACCACTGCTGTCCAGGGGTCCTGCACAGAGTGGCCCGGGACAGAGCAGAGATGATCCTGGTCTGTTCCCGATGGCCTCGCTGTGCATGGTTCCCACTTCTCATTCAGCTGTCAAAGGGACCACCTTTAACTTTCCAGATCAGCCTGGACCTTCTCCAGCAGAGTCCAGTTCTGCACCCCAGTTTGAACAACCTGTCCCTCTCGGCCTGGAGGTTGAGCAGGAAACTTTTAAAGAGCTAGGCTACACAGCTCCAGTTATTGAAATGATGGTGAACTCACGTTGCCCCTTCTCCTCTAAAGTGTATTATAGAATCTGGAGGAAATTCTTGTTCTGACTCCAATCCAAAGATTTATAGGACCACCCAGTATCATTACCTGTGGTATTGCAGTTTCTTCAAGAGGAGTTTAACAAAGGACTGCAACCAGCCACCTTACGAGTTCAGGTTTCCGCATTGGGGGCGCTTTTGTTGGCAGACTCAGGGGACTCACTGTGATCACATCCTCATGTCAGGAAGTTTCTAAGGGCAGCAGTGTTAAATGCTCCAAAATCAAGCCCAACGGTACCACCTTGGAGACTTATTCTGGTTCTCAAGGCCTTAGCCAAAGCGCCTTTTGAGCCTCTTGAGACTTCTCTCATGCATCTTACAACGAAGGTGGGTTTTCTCGTAGCTATTACTTCAGTAAGCAGAATCGGCAAACTGGGAGCACTGCCCACCAAAGAGCTGTACACTGTTTTGCATCAGGACTCTGGTGCTTCGTATAGATATAAGATTTTTAACCCAAAAGTTATGTCTCCCTTCCATAGCAACCACACCCCAAAAATGAAAAGGAAATGGAGTTTCATATGCTAGACCCGAGGAGAGCGATCAAAATGTGTATTAAGAGAACAAAGTCAATTAGCAAAATGTCAAGTTTGTTCATTTAACTGCAGGCCAGAATGTGGGTAAAAAGCTTCAAAAGACTCTCTAGCCAGATGGATTAGATTGGTAATCACTGCAGCTTACGATCAGGCTGGAGTACCTCTACCTAGCCCTGTGAGAGAGCCCATTCCACCAGAGCTATGGCCACTTCCTGGGCGAACTTCAGAGAAGCATTTCCTGCAGACTTATGCAGAGTGACCACTTGGTCATCCATTCACACATTTACAAAATTTACAAACTGGATGTGCTGTCCTCAGCAGAGGCATCCTTTGGCCGCTGAGTGCTTCAGTCGGTGGTGAAACCTTAAGGGCACTTGATATTCTTCCCACCTGGGACATCTGGGGATGTACTGCTTTTGTATATCCTATGTGTAAGGAAGCCCAGAGACCAACTTGAAGAGAGAAATTAAAATTTAAATGCCTGTAAATTTTCTTTATCCGACGGCTGGTCTCCGGCCTTCG
The DNA here is from genome assembly GCA_016271365.2 of Neoceratodus forsteri. Classification (NCBI taxonomy): domain Eukaryota; kingdom Metazoa; phylum Chordata; order Ceratodontiformes; family Ceratodontidae; genus Neoceratodus; species Neoceratodus forsteri. The sequence continues at coordinate 1,668,335,262 of CM057456.1, read as the reverse complement.
GATTCCTGCCCAGAATGTATATACTTGTCTGGCCTCACAGCCATTTATACCTTAACTTTCTTGTGTTTTGTTTCCAAGTTCTTGTAGTATTGCCACATTGGGACTGCTTTTGGAACAACTGAGGAAAACTGGATGTGGAAGTTTAGATGTCCCCTGCTGCGAAGGTTTGATTCCTGCCTTCCAGCCAGCATCAGGATGTACTGTACAGCCCATGTGTAAGAAAGCCGTCAGAGAAAGAAAGTTTACAGGTTTTTTAAATTTCAAATTTTTTTTTTTCTTGTGGCTAAGATGAAGTAGCATACAACAGAAACTGCGCACTGTCCTTATGGGACACTGAGGACATCTGGTCAGGCTCCCTGCTGCAGTATCTAAACCCTCAATAAGTGAACATAAAACATAATGTGGCTACATATAAATAAATTTGGAAACAAAAATAACAGTAGGATTGAACACCTGGGAGTAAAAAGGACTGTATAATAGAAGAATATAAAAAAGTTTTTAACATGATCTGCTGCTTTAACTTTACCCTATAAACAGAAAAAAAACGTCATTAATCTGTTCACACTGCATAAATAAGCATAGATAGAAATGAGAGCAGAAGAGTGTGACCCACTGGGAATTGAACCCAGAACCCTGGTAATACAGTTCCAGTGCTCTAGCTGTTAAGCTATGGGCTCACAGGGTTAGATGGCAATAATATACCAGATCTAATGATTGCAGATAGAACGGGGTTCTGAACCTAAAAAATTAGACTGCTTTTGAAGAGCAGTTTAGTTGTTTTTTTTTCTGGTAGTATGCTTTGTAATAGATGGACAGTGATGTACAACAAGACTGGTTTCCCATCTTGGGGATCCATGTGACATCATAAACCACTCAAGTGTCATAAATAATAGTACAACTATATGCCACTTTGCAGAGTTTAAACACAAAATAAGAAACACTCCCTGCACCCTCATAGCACTTGTATCACCCTCCCTCCGCCACAATAATAAACAGTGTATATGTTAACCCCCTTGCTCCCACCCAGCCTTTGCAGCACTCCTTCCTCCCCTTCCCCAACAGCCAGCCCACATAGCATACAAGTACCCCCCTTCCCCGTGACTCACATAGTACCCACCTGAGTCCCCCCTAGCACCTACTTTAATAATTAAAAAAAAAAAAAAATAAAGTAGGGTAAAGCAGGAGATAAACAGGGTCTGCTGTATTTTATAGTAGGTAGAGAAAATGGGCAGACTAGGTGGGCCAAACAGTCCTTATCTGACGACAATTTCTATGTTTCTAACTACAGTCTGCTCAGACTTTCCACACACCACCTTGGCTGGCCGCTACATGAATGAAAGAGACAGCATGCAAAAATGCTTCTATTTCACCAAGCTGTTTCATTCATTCAGATGGTGGTTTGTGGACGGTTGGAGCCAGTCGCTGTCTGTTTCTTTTAATATTAAAGTGCATGCCATGGGGGTTGGGGGGGATGGGGTGCTACATAGGTTGGGGGCATGGTGGGTACTTATCTGTTGTGGCTGGCTGAGATGGGGTGCTAAGTACTCTGGTGAAAGGGGGTTGTTAGTATTCTGTGGTAGCTGGGCGGGAGAGAGAACGATGGAACACTGTGCTATAAGGGTGGAGGAGATGGTAATGAAATGAATTTTTTATTTTTTTTCCCTTTGCTAGTACGGCCACCTTTAATAAAGTGGAGAAGTGCCAAACTTCACAGAGCTACGCATTTTGCCGCAAACTAAAACTTTGCAGCATCTCTAGTCATGTGATAAGAGGTGATTTCAAGTGAATACTTTAGACTTATCTGTCTCCTGCTGTTGAGGGAAGAAGTTAACCCAGTAGTTCAGATTGCCATCAGAATTATGGATAAAGAATGCATTCCCTGTATCTTCAAAAATGGGTCACAAAAAGCAACTATAGTCTGTTTTGAAATTCTGTTCATTTCAAATTTCTGTTCAGTTTTCAGTTGTACTTGTGAAAAGCTAATGCCGCTTCTAAGGCATTGCTGTAATCAATTTTATATTAATTTTATGTCTGCCTTGGAGTGTTTGTGCCCAGAAGCCTTCATTATTTTGTTTTAATTTAATTTTGGTATGCATGTGTCAGTTGGCAGAAGATGGAGAGTTTAGAGGGTATATCTGACAGGTCATTCCACCACCTTTGTGTAGAAAACACGTTTGTCTTGCTGGGGAAAACATCTTTGATTCTGCTGTTTGTTAGCATTCTCCGGTGACTGGCCTACAAATTTGCTGTCCCTTAGGGAAGGAACTTTGTAGAAAGCCATTATTTTTCTCTGAAGGAAATTAGCCAGAGTTTCTCAATTTGAGTTGAATCTAATCAAATTCCAGTACATAGACAAAACACCTGAAATTATAAGCAGTTGCTATTGTGTGTGGTGATAAAGTTTTTTCAGGTTGAACACGTCACGAATAGATTACAAAGTCGGAGAATGAATGAGGACTAGAAGCTTGATGCTTTCTGGCAGGTCTTGTTCAGACATCAATCTAGTAATGTGACGTGTGAAGATGCACACTAATGGGAGTCTAAAGAATCACACTTGGAGATAATTAGTGCACTGATTGAATATTTCATAAGGTACAGTGCATCATCTGTAGTTTAATTGGCAGGAAATGGGTGGCTGCCAGATGGAGGCCCAGAATGTTTTCTAAAGAACCTAATGACCCCTGTCTACTTGACTCGCACTGTTCAAACTACTACCTTTTGGGATCAACCACTGTGCAGTTAACTCGTGTATCTTTTCCTTTTTCTAAAGATATGGTTCTCTGTGAGTACTAGCCATTTACAACTTTGAGTGATATTGTACATTGCCTGGCAAATGGTACAGATGCAGATTGCTGGGTATTTAACCATAAGCCAAACAAAATCTTAGCTGGTGCTATCTTGAGAGCTGGAAAAAGTTAATTGACAAGAACAGTGAAATTTCTGGAACGTAACCTTTTTATGTACGCATATAGGGCATTACAGAAGGAGTGCAGAGCTAAGACTGCCCAGACCAAGGCTGATCGGAAGTCAGGATTGCACATGGGACCAAGGGAAATAATGCATCTTTTTTCAGTATATTGGGAGCAAAGAGAGAGACACTGATAAGATGGGGCCACTGATCATTGAGGAGGAGAGGAATCACTGAGTGAAATGGGGATTAGCAGAAGCACAGAATAACTACTGTCAGCATTCAGCTGGGAAGTCTTGGGGGCGTGGCCAGCTGGGGGTGGAGGTTACAGCCGAAGTGCTGGCTGAACAGATTGCAGTGCTGCTCACCCCAGAATTAGGTGGTGGGTATCTGAGGGTGTTAGTTTGGTTGAATCACAGGGTCTCTGTGGTATAGGTAACAGTGGAGTTAAAAGGGGTTCTTGCTGGACCCTGCACTGATATATTTTGGTTCTCCCTGCAGATGGGGATATTCCCAAACGCTTGTTACTCCAGTTAAGTAGTAAGCGCCTCACTCAAATCCAGGAAACCGTTCGCTGGCAGAGTAACAGAACTGTCGTGACAAAAGGGAATTATTCTATCTTGTCTCCCACTCCTGCAGCACAGCAGCTGCCATACCCAATTTGAATATGGACACACATCCAACTGATCAGCCGGGATGCTACACCCCATGCTGTGTAACCGTCTATGCCATTGATCCCACTCAGAAATCTGCCTTCTTTGAAAGCTGAGTCATGCCATCTTCCACCACCTCACTGGGTAGATTATTCCACATAACAATCCTGTGTGTGAAGGAATGCTTTCTGACACTACACTTTTTGTGCCCCCCCCACCTGACTGAAGGCATGCATGCTAGTTCTGCTTTTCCTCAACATCACAAACATCTGTGTATGCTCAGCCATGTTAGTCTCCTTCAGTATTCAAGAAACTGAGTTTATTATGTCTCTTCCTCAGTCTTCTCTTTTTTATGAGCTAAATAATTTGACATGTCCTATCTTTCCTCATACATCTCATCTAGTATGCCACTAATTAGCTTGATGGCCCTGTTGTTGGTCCTTTCTGAGCTCTTTATTGTCATTTCAGTACTGTAGTGACCAGAACTGGAGACAGTAGTCCATGTGTGTTCAGTCCAAGGCCTGGTACAGGGAAAGAGTCATGACTGTTTCCTTTTACTGTATCCTAATATATTCTAACATTATGTTTATTTTCTTGAGTACTGCAGCGATCTGCTTGTCTGTGCTCATCTTACTGTCTACAGAAAACCCTAAATCCTTTTCTTCAGTTGTGCTGTTAGCTATTGCTCCTCACAGGGTGCATTTGCAACCTAAATCCCTTGCCTAACCTAGGTTAGGTACAGTACCTTGCAACTTTCCCCGCATAAAATCTAAGCCCCCATTTCTCAGCTTACATCACTAATGTGTGCAGGTCTCCCTGTATTGCGTCCCTGTGCTCTGATGTTCTTGCCAGTTCGGTTTCATCAGCACATGACAGCATCCTGCTGCTGACCCCTCCTCTGGGTCATTAATAAATATGTTAAAGAGCACTAACCTCTGTGGTTCTTCACTCAGCACATCCCTCCACTTTGAATGGTGTCCATCCGCCACCACCACTCTGTTTTCTGTCAGCCAATTTACTACATACCTCCTGTACATTTTTATGGTACTTTCATCATGGGTTTTCCATGTGATATAGTGGCAAAGGCCTTGCTGATGTCCAGACAGACTACATTCACAGCTTGTCCCTTATCCGCCTCTCTAGTTACCTCATCATTTAAGACGGTCAGGTTGGTGTGTTAGACTTTGCCTTTTGTGAAACCACTTTGTGTGCAAGAAAACTGCCTATTCTGGGGAAATGTTTCCTTCACCTGGGAAGGGTTCAATGTCATTGTGTCTCTGAGATCAATAATGGGTGGACTTGTTGACATCAAAGCACGATGAAACATTGATCAGATGGGTCTGGTATGGTTGCCTGACTTGTGTTTGCCTGCCGCCATACTTTTTCCTGCACCCGATTCCCCGAAATGCAGCAGCCCGACTTGTTTTTTTCCTCCGATTAATATTTCATCCACAGTTGCGGTTGAAAAGCACCTTCCCGATAAGGCGCATATTTCTCAGTTGAGTTTAAAAGCTTCACATCTACCTCCTTTAAATGTTTATTTTGACTCTCCTTCTACCTAGGTTAGTTTGAAACCTGGTTTGTTTTAAGTACAGCAGTTATTCCAGGTATTCACAACAGTTACACAGTTCTCTAAATCAATCGTAGCCTGCTTAAGGAAAACAAATATCTGGGCCTGTTGTCCCGTCTATCCCTGAATTCTCTGCATGAAGCTCAATGCGCGCGCACACCCGTGCTCGCCCTGCTCACTCTGGGGACAGCTTGCTGATGTCAAGTAATGTCTGATCCCTGCAAGCAAATATAGTGAGCTAGCTGAATAGTAATCTGTTCAAATTCAGCTCTGTGATAAAGTGTAATAGGGTAAATAAGGGGGAAGATTTTCAGTTTAATTCTACATGCTGAAGTTGGTGAGGGACCTCCTGAGTGCAAACGGACCCCATTAAAAAAACAGTCATAACTCTTTTTTTTTTTTACATATTTATTATCCTGTTTAAAGTTGGCTGCTAAATGTCCAGTTAAGATTCATAAAGTGGGTATACCAGGGTGGAGCCATCGTATATCTCTGATGGAGCACTATCTGTCGGCTCATGTTGTTTGCAAACACCGTATGTGTAAAAAATGGAAAGAAAGTAGCTTACTTTTATTAGGAGCACTGTCCATCAGCCTGTCGTAGGTACTTATGGGAAAATGCATATCGGGAATCTTGTTGTCGGTTAAACAAACCTGTCAGTGAATCGGTGCCAGGCAATTATATGATGGGCAAATGGATGTCAGGGAAACTATATGGATCCTGAACAGATACCTCTCCAGAAACCCTGGTGGAGCAGTTCAGGCAGTGGACGACATCAGTCTCAATTGGTCATGCAAGACCTTCTGCACTTTCCCTTAGATTCCAGTAATTCACAGAATGGTCAGAAAGACTGACCTGGACCAAGCTTTTATGATCTTGATAGTACAGAACTGTGTTAGTACAATACTGTGTTGGCCACTCATGGTTTATCAAACTGCTATGAATTTCAGTATCACCACACTGGCTCCTTCTCATCATATTACATCTTCTTAGGCAGGGCCTTATAAGACACACCACCAGCCCAGCCTCAGGCTGTCTGTATGGAACTTGATCAGAGCATTTTTAAACTGCCAGTTTCATCCCCTGTTCAGAAAGAGGCTGAGGTCAGACTCTGGTAATTGCAGGTCTCCAGTGCTTGGCAAAATGTTTGAGTCGATCATAAAAGATGTTGCGGCTCAGCATATGGATGAAAAGAATCTTATTCCTTCGCAGGCCGTCCACTTTCGTGTTGAGGGAATCCCATGAGATGCATCTGAGAGCGAGGTGATTGGGGGGGGGGGGGAGGTTGTGTTCCATGTAGTGTAGCAGTTGTAGTTCTTAAAGCAAGAACTAGCTCCTTGTGCCACCTCGTTCATGTAGGAGGCAACTGCCCGATTGTTGCTGACTGAGTACCATCTGGTATCCGATTCAAGATGCAAAGTTCTTCAGAGCTAGAGGTAACATCTGAGCTTGAGGACATTCATGTGACACTTTGTCTTTGAAGCCACATCCTTCCTGCACTGTTAGTTTCCAAGATGGCTCTCCCAGCGTGGGCAGCTGGCATCTGTGAAGACTCTCTTACTGGGTTTGGGCTCTTGAGTGGCACCCACCTCATGAGATTCTTGGAAATTGAACCAGTAGCTTATCAAATGGATATCCTCAGTTTGTGATTTGAGGACCCAGTTAGATTCCCCAATCTCTGTTTACAGCTGAAACAATGGAAATTTTGTAAAAGTGTAAGGTGACATGTTGCCCAGAGCCTACCCTTGCCCTCAGTATCTGCCTGATCTTCATAGCTGACATTATTTTCTTGTTGTAGAACTGGGTTAGTTGGAGAGCATATTGTTTGAACTTTTTCTCCATCAGTTTGACTTTTGGCAGGCAGGGATTGAAGTGGGCTCCTTGACAGTCCAGCTTCGTAGATGGCTGGAAAGAACACTTCTTGAAATTGATTATCTAGCCAAACCTCTGGAGAAACTGCACCGTATGTTGAACTGCCCACTCAAACTGTGACCTGGGGGGGGGTCCCTGATCTGCTCACAGAATTCCTGTTGATATTTACTAGGATATAATTTGCTGTTCATGTTACTGTACTGCACTGATGTATGCTCTTTGGGTCCTTTGCGACTAGTGCCCCCAGGTCTTTCTCACTGTCTGAAGCCTCCTGCATTAAACTTCATTTCTCATGTTCACACGCACCCTATGTAGTGTACATAGAACCTCCTGTAGCTTCCTAATTCCTTCCTCCTATGTCAGGCTCACAATCATGACATCTGCAAATTTGGACAGTTTGAAACCTTACTGTCTAGACCTACCTTTTGTTTTCTGTCAGTTAGCCACGTATTCACCCGTTTCCTTATTGCTGCTGGTACATCTGTTAACTCTAATTTGTCAAATATCTTGTTGTGTAGCACCTTATTAAAAGTCTTATTGAAATTTAAATATACCACATTCACCTGGCTACCCTTATCTCTTTCCTGATAATTTTTCCAAAAAATGTTAGATTGGTTTAGCATGACCTTTGTTCTTTAAAACCATGTTTACTATCCTCATTTAGTCCATTAGTATTCAGAAATGTATTATCTCCTCCCTTTTCAGCTTTTTCAGGATATTACGTACCACGGAGGTTAAGATAACCAGTCTCCAATTCCCTGAATCATTTAAATGTAGATTGGTGTCATGTTTGTTTTTGCTCCAGGTTTCTGGCACCTCCTCTTATTAATTGAAGCATTGATATCTGGTTCACCCCATCACTGGGTACTCTTGCTCAGATTCTTTGTCCTGGTGATTTATCCATTTTAAATGGAATTAGGTAATGAAACAACTTTTCCTCAATGATTATGTATTGAGCCATGTTGCTTGCTGTATCCCCTCTCCTGTTCTCTCCCACATTCGTGTTTTTGTCATCTCTAAGTGAAAACAGTGGCAGAATATTCATTTAGTTCACTTGCTGTCCACGGGGGTGTGCAAATCAAAGTTTTAGGACTTTTTTTCAGAGCAGGTAGTAGTCCACAATTTTCTTGTCCCTGGATAAGAAGAATGGTCAGTAAAAACTTCAAAGCAGTCATATTACGGTTAAACATACCCAGATGTTCTAAAAAATACTATTTGACGTCTCTGAGCAGTATCTGCTAGTTTGTGAGGTATTTGGTCAGAGCAGCAAATGCAGTGACTCAGGTTTTTATTTTTAACACACACCAGTGGTATTACAGTGACTGCATGCTAGATTTCCGTATGATGACATCTGATGCTAGCTCCATCTGCTACACTTGCCCTCCCCCAGACCAAAGAGTGAGTCAGTCTCTCACCTGTGCAGGGGATGGCCTTGACATGTACATTTAAAAAAAACAAAAAAACTCTTGACATAGATTTTTCACTTCTGACTCGTGCTAATCTAACTACTCTCACATATTTCATTTCATTTAAAATGATGAGCAAATTGAAAAAAAATGAAATTTGCAAAATCGCAGCCCTTGAATTAAAAAAAAAAAAAAAAAGTCACAGCCATCCCGCCGGCACATTGGTAGCACTACAACCTGCAACATCGGCGACCTGGGTTCGGGAACGAGTCTAGGTTGTTGGAGAGCTGGCCGGGGGACCGCGCATCATCTCTAGGGGGAGGAGGTGCACCGACTCTGTGCTTGCTTGGCCTCTGGTGGCGGCCAGTAGTACAGCAAGCTCGCATCTGAACCGCGGTGGGGGGGGAGGCTTGACACACTGGCATACGGCCTTGCTGTCGATGCACTTCACGCCTCCAAGAGGGGCGTAGATAAGGAAACGTCTCCCTGGTGCGACGCCGATGAGAGGGCCTGGAAGTGGCCCTCCACTGCCAACACTGTGACCCACCCAATAAGGATCCCGATGAAATGATGGAGATACATTGCGGGGGCTAAAAGGAGGGGGGCCCCCACCACGTCCCCGCCTGTGGGGTATAGCCAAGGCTCCACGGGGGTCCTGGGGGGGGGTCACGGTGTCAGGCAGGGAGGTCGTGTGACAGTGCCAGTGTGGAATGGGGACACAACTGCAGTTACAAAAAACAAAGTCAGAATTTGCACTACAAATGCAGACAATAAATATTATGAACATGCAAACAGATATGAACAGTGAACAATCAGAAACTCTAATAACATATACAAGAATACATTTCACTAAACATTAACAGAGGTGTATACAAATATTAAAAAGTTTGAATATTGAAAAATCGGTGTTTTAAATTTAAACTGAAAACCAGTGAATTCATTTTAAGAACCTTTTGCAAGCTCAGCCACCAGAGGAGCAAGAGAGAAACTAATGGACAGAGTAGCAGCCTTGGAATGACATTTAGGGAATAAAATAGAGAAAAGGGACAAAGTGCATAAATTCTAAGAGCATGAAGCAGATGGAACAAGTTCAGTTATACATACAGGACACTCCTCCCCATGGATCTCCCAGTCTCTCCTTGACCTGATGCACCACTTTGACTCCCTCTGGCAAATAGCCATTGACACGGGCAAACCTGCTGACAGATAACGTTACTGTGTGGCTAGGAACAACTGCACATGAGAGATATGCAGTGCCAAGGCTGAATACTACAGGGCATCCCTCTCCTCAACCTGGGGCTCCGGTAGAAAGTTTTGGGACAATCTAAAGGAACTCGACGGAAAACTGTGTCTCCCCAAAAAAAACAACTCTAATGGCAGTATTACCACTGACCCAAACACATAGCCGACACTCTCAATACATCCTTCTCGATCTCGGCAGTGTGCTCCCCTCACTTCTTGATCCCCAACCTTGCCTCCACACTTCGCTTTGCTTCAAAACCATTTACCCTAGGGAAGCCAAACTCTACTTGCTAAAAGCCTTGGGGTATTCCCATTTAGCGGTGACACCCTGTACCTTAAACTGCTGCGCCTGACCCTTTACGAACTCCTCACCCTCCTAACCACTCTACTCAACTGCTCCCTTTGCCTTAACCAATTCCCAGCTAATTGTAAAGCTGCCATCATCACCCCTGTCCACAAAGGTGGAGACCGCACCGCTGCTGGGAACTACTGCCCCATCCCGACCCCCCTTCCCCCAAGGAGTTGGAGAGGCTCATCTCAGACCACCTCACCAAGCACCTCACTAAGTACATCCTTCTATGTAAAGAATAGCACAGCTTCTGGAAATCCCACGGCACCACCTCAGCACTGCTGGAATTCTCCTCGGCCATGCACTCAGCCCTCGACAAAGGACATCTAGCAGGAGCGGTCTTTGTGGATTTGTCGAAAGCTTTTGACACCGTGAACCACTCACTCTTACTGTCTGTCCTCTACTGCTCTGGTCTTTCCCAAGATGCCACCATCTGGTTTGCTCATTATCTTACTGACAGGTCTCAAAAAGTTAAGATTGGCAACACCCTCTCCTCCCGTTTTCCAGTCAGATCATGGGTGCCCCAGGGCTCCATACGTGGGCCCCTTCTCTTTAGCCTATTTCTTAATACTCTTCCCCAGTGCCTGCTCCAGTAATGTTCTCTTTTACACAGATGACGCAGTCTTATTCTCCTCCCATTCTGACCTACATATGCTCCAACTATCCCTCCAGAAATCCCTATCTGCTGCTGAATTGTGGTTTTCTGACCTCCACCTAGTATTAAATTATAAGAAAACCAAAGTCATGGTGTTTGCGCATCATCAGAGCAAAGACAAGGACCATTAATATTTCTATATAAAAAAAACTAATTTCTGTTGTTTCTTTTTTGCCAGTTTTATCCAAGTGTCCAGAAAGACTAAAAGTAGAGTCCAGAAGGGCAACTCAATATTTAAAAGAAAGCACTCTAGAGAACTCCTTCCTATTACTCCTCAGAATACTCAAGTCTTCTCCAACTCGGTCCAGTCTCTGTGTTGTGCCCAGTCTCTGCGCTGTGCCAAACATCATCACATTTGTCTTATTTTCATTTAGTTTTAATTTGTTTTGGTTCAGGTACCCAGTTAGTTTTGTGTAATCTACCTGTAGGGCCTCTTGTATGCCCTGCACAGTGGGGCCAGAGTTGAAGAACACTGTGTCGTCTGTAAACAGCATACATTCTGCCTTTGAAAAAACACTTAGCAAGTTATTTACAAAAATTGAGAACAATAAAGGTTCCAGCACTGATCCTTGAGGAACCCCTGATCTTTGAGGATATCAGTTGTAGCAGGTCACACCTTAGCACCATGGAAACTGTAATCGCGGGGCACCAGGACCACACGGAAACATTTATGCAAGCAGTTTAACTGGGGTCACCCACGGTGATGTCACCATGTTGATGTCCCCCTATATAGCTGTGAGTGACCCCCACGCCTTCCTCAGTTCTCTTCTTGCTGTCAACCATTGCACCTCGGACTCTGCGGAGCACTGTCGCTTCAATCAAGTGCCACTTTCTCGAAGTTTCTACTTTCTGTTTTCTTGCCTTAGTTTTTTAATCACTGTACCTCCTAAAGTGATTTCCTCTTTGTTTTATGTCTGGATCCGATACACTTTTCTGCTGCTGCAGCTGTGGACAGAAGATCTACGAGAAGGATTTTTCACAAGGCCTGCATCTGCTGCGTAGGCTCTGACCATGATGTCCAGGCCTGCGAAGTCTGCCGTGGCTTAAATTAAGCAACCCGTCATCATCAGAAGGAGTTTAAAGTCTTTCCTCCTGGAACAGAAGGTCACCACCTTGGAGAAAGAGCTAAAGGCTCTGAACTCCTCTGCTTCCTCGGCCGCATCCTCAGGCTCCCATTCGACCAAGGCCCTGGACAAGTTGTCTGAAGCATCACCACCGGGAGAAAGACCAGTTCTTCTGGGAGAGCTGCCTGTCGCAGCGACCTGCGCCAACTGTTTCGGGGTCGTTGACAAGGCTGGCGGTGACACCCATTGCCGCCCACACCCTCTCACCTACAGGGTTGGCCTTGGCAGCCTTCCCTGCTGGAGTTACTCAGCTCAGTGGTTCATTGGCAGCAGGCCTTTTCTTCCTCCTGCCGACTATTTCCATTGCCTCCCTCACCTCATCTGCCACACGGGGGGGGGGCAGGGACTACTTTAGCAGCTCGGTCAACGTTGGCCTTCGCTGGGGCTTCCTCCTTTACCCCTGCTGATGTGCCCCACCCCTGTTGAATGCCCCCCTCCTCCCCCAGGGCCACAGTCGGGGAACAATACTGGCCTTCTGGTGGCTGGTGACAGTCATGTGCCAGTGGGCATAAGGCCTCTTCCGTTGACACTTCGTCATCCCAATGACATTGGGGATGTAGGGCCCTCAGCTGGTTCCCCAGCCTGCCTCCATTATGTCGCTGCTCCAGCCCTCTCCTTCAACGCTGGGGCCTTAATACCCCCCATTACTGCCGCAGGGCGTTGTACTGACAATGGTCACTGTTGATGTCCAGGCACTCTTTTTGTCTGTCTTGGACCTTGAGGGTCAACCTAAAGCCACTGCTTAACTAAGGAGAGAGAGATGTGATGAGGTGAAAATAGGTAGGGGGGTGAAAAGGGGAGTGGGGTTTAGGTGCAGGAAAACATAAGTAGTGAATTCATGAAGTCGAGCTATTAGGTAAAAGGGGAGGAAGAAGAGCAAAGGGTGAAAGAGGTAAGGCCTGAGGCGAAAGGCAGCAAGAAAAGAGCTCTTACCTCATGTTATTATTTGGCAGATCCCCAAGAGGATGTTTTAAAGTTCAGGAGCAGGTAACGTAGTGGGAGACGATCAGTAGGTGCGTGCATAGTGTTGCTCTTCTTCCTCCCTTTTACCTAATAGCTCGATTTCATGAATTCACTACTTATGTTTTCCTGTACCCTAAATCCCACTCCCCCGCCCCCGTGTCCCAGCAAAGTTTCTGTTATGAGTTGAACCATTCCCCTACCCCCAGTTGCAGCACTTTGCAACAATTAATATACATGATCAGGGCTCCAGATAAGGTGAGTACTGACCTATTTTCCTCACCTCATTTTAGGAAATACTCTTAAGAAAATATTTGTAATGAATACCAGTACTCACCCAAGATCTTTAAATGCTCCACACTCCATAGAATAGTGCTTCATACCATAACTGGTGATTCAGAAGGAACAGTTTTTTTCTAGATTTACAACACTTGTATGGATCCCAAGTTTGTTTTACTCATTATATTTTAAAACTAATGAGTAAATTACTCCTACCTACCAACATTATCTGGAGCACCGTACATGATCAGCCCACCTACCTCGACACGATCGAATAAATCTGCACATCCACCCCACACAAACTGGCACCCAAGCACCCCCTCCTCCCACTCATCATCCACCATGCTCATAGTGTACCTGTAAAAGGAAAAATGTCCGCCACAGCGATGATGAGCCTTTCTGTAACATCATCATTCACCTGTTCGTTCCTTGAAATGGGTTACTTCGTGGTAATGTCCTAATATACAGCTGATTGGCTGACTAGTCACCTGTTACTACAAACACATCTTTGGGGGGACTTCCTTTCTGTTGGCCAGGCCACCTACAGGTGTGACATGTCCTGGTTTAGTTCACAGTTCCCAGATTAGGATGTTGGAAGGCAGTCTCTGCTGGATTGGCCACCTGCGAGAAATGTTTTGCATAGTTTGCCTGGCTTTTGTAAAGGCTCTGAATTTGTACTCCAGAAAAACTGTTGCAATATTGCAGAGACCCAGCTAGCAGGAAGATGCTATAGTTTGGAGCATTTTAAAAGTTTTACACATTTCCTCTTTTCGGTGTTATTAATCTACTTATGATGGTGCTTGTTTGTTTAATAAAGAACTGGGGAAAGAAATGGGAAAGTTAGACAGACGGTTTCTACAGTAGGTGCATGTTCGCTGTCTGTAGTTCAGATGGCTCCAGCTTTGGTAGTGGGCAGAGGGGCTGTTCCTCTCACTTTGAGGGGGCTACCTGCTTGGATATGTACTGTGTAGTGAGCACTGGGGAAGGGGGTGGAGGGACCTGGTGGGCTTGACAGGGAGTGGAGTGAGTTCAGGTGAGCAATCCAGAGGGTCGGTGTGCCATTAGAATACCGTGAATGAGTCATCATTAGAGATAGGCGCATATTAACAGCAATTGGTAGGGACCATGAAACTACCAGGGATGTTATTGCATACAGAGTTTGGGAACATCAGGATGGCAGTCGGGGGTGGGGGGGGGACTGGACATCAGGCATGAGTTATTATAAGGGATGGGATATCTGAATGGTGATGTGAGGAGGGGGGCCAGTACAGCACAGCACAGTGCTTCTGCATTCATAAGTGACAGCATTGTCATGAGATGATAATGAGCCCATAATGGTATGCAAATGGACCATAGCAATTTTTTTTTTTTTTTTTTTTACACCAGAAGAGACTCACTAAGCTGAAAGCATATTTACGGGTGCGACCCTCTGGATTGCTCACCTGAACTCACTCCACTCCCTGTCTAGCCCACTCGGGTCCCTCCACCCCTTCCCCCAGTGCTCACTACGCACCCAAGCAGGACCTTTTCAAACAACATGAAGTCTTGCTGTATTCTGACTAATGCAGTTAGCCTCAGCCTTTAAACTGCCCTGGAGAACAAAGGATTAAACTTTATATGCAGAGCATAGAATGCTGAGCTCGAGCTCTGTTGATGTCTCTCTTTCCCTTTGAAATCTAACCGTCAGATTATTTACTCCGCCTCACTGAACAGTCGCTCCGGAGATTTCTCCTGCAGCTCAGTTTGAAAGTCGGTTGAAGTGTCGGTTTACCATCGGTTTTTAACCAAAATTTATTTCCACAGTCGGTTCAGTCTCTGTCTGTGGTACCGTGAGTACTAGATAGGTTTTGTACTGTTTTTCTGTGTGGAACTTGTAAAAGTGTGGATAGGTTCGGCTGAACCGATCATTTGTTGATCTTGTATCTTTCTTTATTGTGTGGTTACCGATCCTTATCGGTTCTTAAAAAAAAAAAAAAAAAAAAAGTTTGGTACGGGTTTTTCCAAGACCTGTGACACGGTTAGGAACCGTTAAGGGAGTCTTGCCTACGGTTGCCAAAAATAGTAATTTGGTTAGTTGGCCATGTCTGAGAAACCCAAGAAAAACTGGGCCCACTGGGTTTCAATCATTGCAGTGGAGTGTGGGGAGGTCTTCATATACGATCCCCACACCACCTGTGTGTATTGTCTGGGGTTTGAACACCTCGATTCAGACTGCCAAATTTGTAAAAACGTTCCCAGATCTACCCTTGAAAAGAGATTAGGTAGACTGAGGGAAAAGGAGGCAGAGAAGTCCGCTGACCCAGATGGCCAGCTCGGTTCGGTTCCGACTGAACCAGAAGGAGTGCCCTCTGACCAGGGTGATACTTCTTCGGGCAAAAGGAGAGCCGATCCCAAGGGTTCGGTTCCGACAAAAAGAAAATGCAAAGAGAAATCATCCGGTTCGGATCCAGAAGCCCATGTTCCGACCGCTGAAGAAATAGCCAGAGTGATTCGGAGTGTAGAATTGCTTCGCCCGGTTCCGACCGATCTGGCGCCTTTTGGCAGGGGCTCGGTTCGGTCAGCTCCCCTGGTTCACGATTATACCCCTGAAGAATTTTATGAACCAGAGTTTGAGGAGAAGGGGGAGTTTGAAGATGATGATGGTGAAAGTCTGGATGTGCCTGTGGAACCGGACATCCAACCAGACAGACCTTCAGGTGTATCCCCTCCTAGGTTTCTGAGTCCCCTTTCCACTTTATGTTCTACAGAAAGGTGGCTGAGACCCTCCAGCTTCCTATGGAGGAGGCAATGGAGGATCAAGAGAAGCCTGATTTTGTGGAAATGATGGACATCCCAGAGTCCCGGAGACTGTCTGTTCCCCTCCACAAATCTTTTGGGAAGCAGACACAAAAAATCCTGAAGTCTCCCAATTCTATACCTCCTGTTGATAGAAGAATGGACAAGAGGTATACACTTTCCGGCTCAGATATGGAGTTTTTATATCAGCAATGCAGCCATGTTGGGGTTGTGCAGGCTGCTGCCTGTGATAAGGCAAACATTCCCCTTGGCTTCACCCCCGGACAGACTCCAGGAAGATTGATGCTATGGCAAAAAAACAGTACATGGCATCTTCCTTGGGACTCATGCAGGCGAATTATATGGCCTGTACAGCCAGGTACCAGAAGTCCAGGTGGGACACTGTACTGGCACTGGCTAAACAGGCCTCCCTCCAGCTAGCCGAGGAGGTGGCTGCAGATGGGATTGAGGCATCAAAAGTTCAGTTTCATGCTGCTGTGGACTCCAATGATGTGTCCTCGAGAGTTATGGCTACATCTGTGGCTCTTCAGAGAATGGCTTGGCTCAGATGTACTAGCCTCTTGCAGGATACCCAAGCTAAGGTCATGGATTTTCCTGTAGTGGGTAATTCTCTGTTTGGGGAGCAGACAGAGAATTACATGAAGAAAATGGATGAGTACAGGACCGCTTACAGGAGTGCTCAGGCCAAAAAGAGGCAGGCAGCTCCTCAAAGGCAGCAGTCTAGGGGCAGGCCTTTTTACCAAGCACAGGCCTCGTCTCCCTTTTCACAGAGGGGGTTCTTCAGAGGGAGAGGCAGAAGGGGGATGAGCCGGGCTGCATCCACTCCTCAGCCTAAGGCCCCTGCCAAGCAGACACCCTGATGGGCCTGCATGGGTCGACTCTTCTATTCCAGTAGGGGGCAGGCTGACTTACTTCGTCCAGGATTGGATGTCTGTTACATCAGACAAGTGGGTCCTGGAAGTAGTAAGGGACTGGTTCTCAACTTCAAAATGTTTCCGAAGATGAGAGCCAGATCTTTTCCACCTGCAGGTCTCTCAGAAGCCCTTGCACTAGAGGCAGAGGTTTCATCTCTGCTGGTTTTAAGAGCCATAGAGAGAGTACCTACCCTACACTGGGGCAAAGGTCTGTACTCCAGGTACTTCCTTACCCCAAAAAAGACAGGGGAGTGGCGACCCATCCTAGACCTAAGATACCTAAACAAATGTCTTTTAAAACCAAAGTTCAAGATGGTAACTCTGGGAATAATCCTTCCCTCTCTAAGGCCAGGGGACTGGCTAGCCTCCCTGGACCTCAAAGGTGCCTATTTTCACATTCCCATCAGGTGCTCCCACAGAAAGTGCCTCAGGTTCGAGTTGCCCTTTGGCCTAACTTCAGCCCCAAGGGTCTTCACAAAGTGCCTGGCAGTAGTAGTTGCCTTTCTAAGTAGGCAAAAGATTTTCATTTTTCCACATCTGGACGACTGGCTAATAGTGGGCCAGTCTCCAGACCAAGTCAAGTCAGACCTGCAAGTGACCCAGCAAGTGCTCACTTCTCTAGGATTTCTTCTCAGCCTTCCCAAGTCAGTTCTTGAGCCAGTCCAGCTTCTTACCTTTATAGGGGCAGAGCTGGATACGGGCAAAGCAAGAGCCTTTCTTTCCCTGGAAAGGGAAAGGGTTCTTGTAGAACTAGCCTCTTCTTCAGCCTTCAGGTATCTCGACCAGCAAGTCATTTCCTCCAGCTCTTTTCCGCCACATGGCTGCTTCTACGGCAGTGGTCCAAGGGGCAAGGTTCCAAATGAGGGACATTCAGTTCCATCTGAGGGCTTTCTGGTCTCAGAGGAAGGATTCCATTACCAAACTGATCCCAGTGACTCTGACCTTGGTCCAAGCCCTTCAGTGGTGGCAGGAACAGGACAATTTAAGGCAAGGGGTCCCATTTGCCACTCAGTCTCATTCAGTGGTCCTTATCACGGATGCTTCCCTTCTGGGCTGGGGAGCCCATCTTGGGGCCCTCACTGCCCAGGGACTGTGGTCCCCTCAGGAATCCCTTCTCCATATCAATCTCCTAGAACTTGGGGCAGCTTTTTGGCACTGCAAGTTTTCTGTCAGTCAGTACAGAACAAGGTGGTTCAGGTCAGAACAGACACCACCACCACCACTACCATGTGGTACATCAACAAGCAGGGAGGCACTCGGTCTATGGCCTTGTACACAGAAGCTATGAAGTTGTGGTCCTTGGCTTATTCCCTGCAAACCTGTCTGATAGCAGTTCACCTTCCAGGGAAGGACAGTGTGCTAGCAGATGCACTGAGCAGGATCTCACAGGTCCATCACGAATGGTCCCTGGACCCTCTGGTATTGAAGGTGATTTTTTCAAGGTGGGGCACTCCAGAGATATTTTTGCAGCCCCAGACAATCACCAACTTCCTCTCTTTGTTGCAGACCCCCAGTCTTGGGCTCAGTCCCCCTGGATGCTCTGATTCTGAACTGGGATGGTAAATTTCTGCATGCCTTCCCTCCCTTTCCTCTTCTGTTCAAAGTTTTAGTCAAGATAAGGTCACAACCTTGCAAAGTGATTCTGATTGTTCCAGACTGGGCCAGACAGCCCTGGTACCCCCTGTTGCTGTCCCTAGCAGTCAGTCTTCCCCTGTCTCTTCCCAGGAATTACAACCTGTTAACCTCCACTCAGGGGATAATTTGGTACCCTAATCTTCAGTCTCAAGGCATGGCTCTTGAAGAGTTAGAGTTTGTAGATTTGCATCTGTCTCAGGGGGTTCTGGATAGTCTCAAAGCTTCTTGAAAGCCCTCCACCAGAAAGACTTATAAGTCCAAATGGAAGAGATTCAGCATTTGGTGTTCCAGGAAGCATATTTCTCCAGATACTGCTGAATTGCCTACAGTTCTGGATTATATGGGTCATCTTAATGGCCTGAGCGTCAGACCAGCTGCTCTCAAGGTACACTTGTCAGCTGTTTCTGCTTTTCTGTCAGTAGGGAAGTCTTCCTTACTATCATCTCATCCTGTATTCTGTAAATTTTTTTAAAGGATTGCTTCATACCAATCCTTCCTTTAGAGACCCTGCCCCTGCCTGGGATTTAAATGTTTGCATTGCTCAACTTATGCAACCTCCTTTTGTGCCTATGTCCTCAGCAGAGCTTAAGTACTTGACTTGGAAAACTGTTTTTTGGTAGCCATTACCTCTGCCAGATGTATCAGTGAATTGCAAGCCCTGTCAGTGGAACCTGATTTTTATCTCCTTTCACAAGGATAAAGTGGTCCTTAGAACCAATAGAAAGTTCTTGCCCAAAGTGGTTTCAGATTTCCACTTGAATCAGTCTTTCTCTTCCTGTTTTCTTTACTAATCATTCTTCCTCAGGAGAGAGGAGGCTACACAGTTTAGATGTTAAAAGAGCCCTTAGCTACTACATAGAGCGTACCAAGGGTCACAGGTTTGAGTCCCTCCAGTTGTTCCTCACTTATGGAGAAGTGGGAAAGGGCAAACCTGACACCAAAACTATTGCCAGGTGGATTGTGTCTTGTATACAATTCTGCTATGAGAAACTGGGAAAGATTCCACCCTCAGGCCTGAGGGCTCACTCTACAAGAGGTACAGCTGCTTCCCTGGCTGCTGCCAGGGATATTCCTCTCTTAGAAATTTGTCAAGCAGCCACCTGGAAAACAGTCCATACCTTTACCTAGCATTACTCTCTGGATATCCAGGCTAGGAGTGCTGCTCGATTTGGCACAGCAGTACTTCAGAGCCTTTTCCTAAAGTAAGTTCTGTCCCTCCTCTATGGAGGTACTGCTTGGTAGTCTGCAATATGTCAGAATACAGCAAGATTTCATGTTGTTTGAAGAAAAAATTACTCACCTTAATTGTTTCTTCTATTGGAGTCTTGCTGTATTCTGACCTGCCTCCCCTCTCAGAACCTGGTTTTTGGGAAGTGTGTGGGCAGGCACAGTGTTGCACCTCAGGGGTGCTCCTTTACACCCTTTGCTTTTTTGTTTGGGTGTTTATTTTGTTATTCTTATTTGAATTGGTTTTGTGGTTTTTTTTTTTTTTATTCTTTTTATCCTTCCTGAATGCCCTCTTAGTTCCACTCCTTCAGCCCTGCTCAGTGTCACCCAACCCTCCCCAAGTCTGCCCCTAGAGTGCTCCGGTGTCCCCTACCTCCTTTCTCTTCCTCCACGGAGCACCACCTTTGCACAGCGGGGTCTGCCTGTGATTACAGGCTGGGTGGCTGGAGCAGCCGTCATCCAGAACGCCGAGGGAAGTTTTCCGGTTTTCTTGTCCCTCCCTCCATCCCACAGAGGACGCCAGGCTCAGGTGGAATGTGCGTACGCATGCCTGCCAAGTGCCTGGTGGCGTCCTCCCCTCCCTGGCTTCCCCCAATGGAAGCCGCCGTTGCCCTGAGAGTCGGTGCTTCCACCGGCTCTCCTGAGCGTCGGGTGCATTAAACACCCCTGGTGTCCCTCCCGAGGAAGAGCATCCATGGGGCGCTCAATCCTCCTTCCCTGCGACCCCCAGCAGCCGAGTCATATCCGAACCCGGGTTGCGGGCGTGCTGATGTGTGGCGTCAAGCGCCTCAACCCTCAGCGCCACCGGGCCGGCATGGTTTTGTGTTTTGTGTTTCCTGTCTTGAGTCTTCCTTTGGGAATCCAGAACTTTTTGTTGCCAGGTGGCTAGTAAAAATTTTACAGTTTCCACATAGGATAGCTAGTGAGTTTTTGCTCGTAAGAATCTGACTGTTAGATTTCAAAGGGAAACAGAGACAGAGACATCAACCGAGCTTGAGCTCAGCATTCTATGCTCTGCATAGAAAGTTTAACCCTTTGTTCTCAGGGGCAGTTTAAAGGCTGGGGCTAATGGCATTAGTCAGAATACAGCAAGACTCCAATAGAAGAAACATAATTACTAAAGTGAGTAATTTTTTCGTATGTTCTATGTGCTTATTAGCATGCTGATGACTGGAAATGGCTCACAGGGGCAAAGGTGCTCTTCTCTTTGGGACACGCTGTCTCCCTTTTCCCCTATGAGCCGCTGTCCTTCACGGGGCTGTGATAGCGCAGTACATAGCTGTGCATCTGGAAATGTCCCCCAGTTCAGCCGTGCACTATCCCCCATGCAGCTCTAAGGACTGTGCAGAGCTAATGGCTGGCTCAGAAAATACAGCAATGGTATCATGAAAATATTAAGAAAACAAAATGAAGGCAGATGTTTTTAACTCCTAAAACATTTATTTATTTACTGAATAGTTTCACGAGGAAAGATACACTGAGCAACGTAATGCTCGTCTCACGGTACGTCCTGGGGGAATGGGGAGAGGGATGTACAGAGTGAGAGTTTAGATACATACATAACAGATGGCGAATACATACATACAGTTACAAAACAGGTTCATGGCGACTGAGTACAATTATAGGCTGATGCAACAGTTACTGTACTGGCAGTTCATCGGAGCAGCATACATATAGAATCAGTATAGGGACCAAGCATAGGATGCAAGGTTGACAGTGCATACATTACAGGCAGTTCACTAATGATGCAGATGCAGCAGGGTGAACACACAGTATCCAGTCACCCTTTTTAGGAGCTAGTCTATAAGGGGTAGTATAAGTGCAGGTGGGGTAGGGGGGATGAGAAGGAGGAGCGTGAGAGGGAGAGGAAAAAAGTGAGAGGAAGACAGGTATGCAAGGAGGGGGTCAGAAGCAGGTGTATGTAGGTGTAAGATAATTGTGCAGAGCAGAGATAAGGGAATATAGGGAGGAGGAGGGCGGATTTGTGGAGGGAGTGCATTCCACATTTTAGGCAAGTGGTAAGAGAAGGATTTTTGGCCAGAGGACGTAGTTCTGCAGGGGACTGAAAGAGTAAGAGTGTCAGCCTGGGATCTCTCTGGGAATAGAGGGAGTGGGTAGGGATGCCAAGAGAGGAGGAGATATGAGGGGAAGAGATCCAAGCCAGAATTTAGAGATGAACTTAGCACCATGTAGCGCACACCGGGAGTGAAGGGGAAGAAGGTTGAGAGAGCGGTAGAGGTCACAATGATGGGTGCGGGGAGGGGCATCAAGAGTAAAACGACAGAAGGAATTGAAGAGAGAGTCCAGTCTGGATAGGTTGGACTGTGGGGCAGCATCATAGACTATGTTGCAGTAGTCAAAAATAGGCAAGTACATGATGTTCCTTCAGGAGCTGGGTGTGTAGAACTATTGCAATCACCTTTAAAGGAACAGCATTGCTCAGTAAGTCTGCTTTTATTCAACCTGTAGTTTATTCATGTTGTTTCTGGAGGCTAGTTCTTGTGGATGGAACTTCAGTTAGGGTATATCATTAATCATAGAGCTTTGTACTTTCCTAGAGGTCTGGGGATATTGCTTGTATTGCAGTATGGTGTTAGGTAATTTTGGGGAATAAAGTCTCCATGTGGGTTTCTTTCCTTGAATGGCATGGATTACATATTCCCCTCCAGGGATAGGAAAGGAAGGATTTAACAAAGTGTTTGGTCAATGTGAGTCAGAGGAAGCTGCAAGACTCTAGAGCCCTGTTTACACAGCCACTTTTGCACTGGAGTAGCACTATCGCTCGGGTTGCTCCAGTGCAAACGCTTCCTTGTGGACACTTACCGGATCGAGGTAATCCGCTCAGTAAGACGCTCTCGCATTCTCAGAAACATAGACTTTGACAGCAGATAAGGACCGCTTGGCCCACCTAGTCTGCCCATTAGAAAACTGGGGACGCCAAGCGGAGCGAATGACTTACAGTAGATTAAACCACTGTGTGTACAGTCTGTGCTGCAGCAGGCACAACGATGTGACGTGGACTCATGCATGATGAGTCTCCATTTTTGGCAAATGCTGCAAGCAGTTATTCTACAACTGGACAGTCCTCAGAGTGCAGCAAAGTAGCTGTTATTAAAAACTGAGGGCTGCAGCAGTTTTAATTTTCATCTGAAACCTTCAGCTGTGGTTTTGGGCATACGCGGTTATGTTACCACTTACAGTGGCAAGTGGCTGTCCGGCCCCCTGACACCTGGCCCCTTACCAGCACAGATCAGTAGCGGTGCAGAGAGGGGCTGTGTAGACATGCAGACCACCAGTAGCAGGCGGTCAGGATCGCAGTGCTACCATTGGTCTTTTGCCACGCTACTGCCACGTATACATGGCTTATAATCGGATCTGTCCCAGATAAGAGCTACTGAGTGTGCTGTGAATTACAGCCTGAAGCTATGGCTCCAAAATTCAAAGGGATGATCCTGATACCATCTGATTGCAGGAAAGGGGATGCCTCTGCAAACACTATACTTTTATGGTTATTGTGACAACAGAACTTTCAGCTGTCTACAAATCAGCACAGCCTCCGTCCCCTCGGCCTGGAAAACCGCCAGAACTATACCTGTGTTCAAGAAAGGTGATGCCAAAATCCTGTCTGTTGCCCCATTTCACTGTTGCCTACACTCAGTAAGCTGCTGGAGAAAGCAGTGCATTGGCAGGTCTCCCAGTACCTACTTCACTCCAACCTTCAATCCCCTTCACAACATGGCTTTTGGGCTGGACACAGCACTGCTACTGCTCTTACCCACTTCACCAGTGATGTAAAATGCAACATGGACAAAGGATTACTCACAGGGGTTGTATTCATCGATCTCTCCAAAGCATTTGACATGGTACATCACCCCTTACTACTGGACAAATTGCATTCTCTCGGTGCTTCTCACTCCACCCTGTCATGCTTTGCTAGCTATCTTGAAAATCGCTCTCAAATGGTCTCTTTGTGTAAAGTTCTCTCTGCACCTGCCCCATCACCTCAGGCATCACTCAGGGTTCTATTCTCGGGCCCCTACTCTTTTCTCTGTTTATTAATGATATCCCCAACCCTTCCCTACTCTGTAACACCATCATGTATACGGATGACCTGGTACTTTACTCTGCCTCTAAGTCCATTACCGACCTTAACCAACAATTAACCCCTGCCTTTCAGAGCATCCAATCCTGGTTCTCCTCCAATCACCAAATCTTGAACCTATCTAAGACCCAGGCCATGCTTTTTGGGTCCTCCAGATGTGTATTGGCCGAGGCCCCTAAGCTTCTTGTTCATGATTGTGGTGGGTCTCTAGTCTCTAACACTCTGTCTTTCAAATACGTAGGGGTAACGCTTGACCTGGCTGTGGATTTTGCAGCACATGTAAATGAGGTCTGTCGGTCAGTTAACTCTAAGATTGGTGCAGCCTACAGAGTGTGTCACTCCCTTACCCCAGCTGCCAGGATTGCTGGTTGCGAGAGGTGTGCTACTCCCACAACTGCTTTATGCTCTCCCAGTCCTCTCTCATGCCAATATTGTGGTCTTACATAAATGAGACATTATGCACAACCTCTGTAGATTCGCCTTATCGGCTCCTCGCCTGACCCACCACTGCCGATTTTACTCTGCCTTAAATTGGTTGCCTCCTAACTCCCTTAGATCATATGTACGTGGTTGCTTTGTGGACTCTTTTACCAGAATGCCTCGCCTTGCGGCCCTGGGTGCTATGCTTACCCCTGTCTCTCACTCTCGTACCCTTAGGTTCACCGCCTTCCCCTTGCTTGCTGTTTAGCCCTGCCTCACTAAAATGGGCAAGCAGGCTTTTTCATATTTTGCTCCATGTTTCTGGAACTTCCTTCCCCCAGATGTGAAGGACTCCTCTTCTGACCTTGCTTTCAAGCATGCTCATTTTTTCCACCTTAGTGCCCCTGGCTGCTGTGTCTGCACTTAAGGCATTGTGAGGCCTGCTACTGTTCTCCAGCCGCTCTCCTGCTCAATTCTGTATTTCTAATGTGTATATGTGCCTACATGTCTCCTGTTGTCACTACTTGGGACTAGTGACTTGTATTTTGAACATGTTCTTGCTGCAGTTTTATTGACTATGCTTACTGAAGTATTTTTGATGATGTTATTACGGCTGTTTATGCCAATTGAGTTGTTTGAACTGATAGTATTCTTTGCCTTTGGTGCCTCATTGTTTTTCTTACTCTGTTACTGTAATTCTGTACTCTCCCGGTTTGTGCCTGAAAATAGGCAGGTTTTGTGCCTAGTGCACTTACCCGGTCAGCAAAAGCTAATAAATAAATAGACTGTTTTGCTGGTAGAATAGCAAAGGCCTGTACCGAGGAAAAGATAGCCAACTCGGTTAAGAAGGGGGGATAAAACCTTTAATAGGTACATTAGAAGCGAAGAAAGACCAAGGGAGGGATAGTGAGGCTTAATAAAGGGGAGGGTGGGAGGACAGAGGGTGACAGTGAAAAAGTAGGGATACTGAACAAATATTTCTGCTCAGTATTCACAAAAGAGGAGTGGGAGGTACCTAATCCAGTCAGTAGAGGTACTCTTGAGAGGGGTCGATACCAGTCCATTCACAGAAGAAAGGGTTCTGAAAAAAATCGTAAAACTGAAGGTGGACAAAGCAATTCGCCCTGATGGGATTAACCCTTGAATTCTGAAAGAACGAAGGGGAGAACAAGTGACACCACTGACTACAACTTTTAACAAATCATGGGAGTATGGTGTGGTACCGGAGGACTGGAGGAAGGCAGATGTTGATTCCCCTTCACAAAAGTGGGAGCAAAGCAGAGGCAAGAAACTACAGACCTGTTAGTTTTACCTCAGTGGTAGGGAATATACGAACATACGAATTAGCCAGCAGATAAAGGCCTTATGGTCTACTGAGTCTGCTCGAGTGTGCAGCTAGCAGTCCTTATACTGCAGCTGCCCCTCCTTCCCCTGAAAGAAAGAATTGTTGAGTACCTAGAGGCAAGCGGGGCACAGGACCCAAGGCAGCATGGAGTCATAGCAGGAAGGTCATGTCTCACGAATCTAATAGATTTCTTTGACTGGGTGACCAAAATAGTAGACCAGGGAGGGGCTGTGGACATGGCCTACCTAGACTTTAGCAAGCCATTTAACAATCCCACACAAACTGTTAATAAACAAATTAGCCAGCCTGGGAGTGGGTCCCAGGTTGGTAGCCTGGATAAACTGGCTGGACAACAGGACACAGAGGGTAATAGTAAACAGAGTCCACTCCAAAGAAAGGGGGGTTACTAGCGGGCTACCGCAAGGTCCAGTACTTGGTCTGGTCCTTTTTAATGTCTATATAAGTAACATTGTGGAGGGACTGGAAGGAAAAGTATGCCTCTTTGCAGATGACACAAAGATCTGCAACAGGGTTGATACAGAAGATGGGGTGGAAAGGATGAGAAGGGACTTGGCAAGATTGGAGGAATGGTCAAAAGTATGGCAGCTTGGATTCAGTGCAAAGTGGTGCCAACTAATGCACCTGGGAAACAAAAACCCAGGGGAAGAGTATGCAGTTTGGGGGGGAGGGGGGAGACTAATAACAAACATGGAAAGGGACCTAGAGGTAGTCGTATCAGATGACCTAAAAGTAAGCAAACAATGTGAGAAGGCAGTAAGGAGGGCTGGGGGGATACTGGGATGTATAGGAAAAGGCATCACCAGTAGAAAACGAAAGTTATTATCCCTCTGTACAGCCAGTTGGTGAGACTGCATCTGGAGTTCTGCGTGCAGTTCTGGAGGCCCCATCTCCACAAGGACATAGACAGGATGGAGGCAGTCCAGAGGAGGGCAACTAAAATGGTGCAGGGTCTGCACCATATATACCCTCGAGGATAGGAGGGAGAGGGGGGACATGATAGAAAATTTCAAGTACCTCAAAGGAATTAACAAAGTGCAAGAGGGTAGCATCTTTCAGAAAGAGATGTACAAGAACAAGGGGGCACAATTTGAAGATAGAGGGGGGACGGCTTAGGGGCAACGTGAGGAAGTATTTTTTCACGGAGAGGGTGGTGGATGCATGGAACGGCCTTCCTGAGGAGGTCGTGGGGTCAAAAATGGGGGCAGGGAATTCAAGAATGCATGGGAGAGAGATAAGGCAATTCTGGTGGGGGGTAGGAAGAAGTAGGCTGTTTAACTAGGATCTGCCGCTTATCCAGAAGGTAGGGAAATAGGCAGACTGGGTGGGCCAAGTGGTCCTTTTTTGCCATTAAAGTCTGTGTTTCTGTGTTACTCTCCCTGTCATGTGCAGACTTTCACCCACCCAGTCATGCCACTGAGTTGGAGGAGAAAACTCAACTCAAAGGGCACACAGATCTCTTTCTTTCTTTCTTTCTTTCCTCTTAGTTTTGTAGTAGAAAATTTAAATGCCTCTGTACAATTACATTTAGTACTTGTTGATCTGTTTAAAAAACAAATATATAAAAATGAGAACTCTTTTTCAGGGCTGTAATTTTTTCTGTTTTATGGTGACCTCGATAAACTACTCAAGCTTTCCTCTTGGGGTTTTTTGATGACACCATAAATCCTCAGAGGTACATTATTTAAGCAGTAATGCATGACAGGGTGTGGGTTGTGCTGGGATAACCTCACGCGTGGGGTGGTTGGGCGGCCAAGTGTGTCCAGTGCCCCAGAAGCGAGATTGTCCCAGCACAATCCACACCCTGGAGTGCATTACTGCTATTATACAGTGGCTCGTTTGATAGGAAAAAAAACATTTTTTAAAACCTTTTTTTTTTTCCCTTTAATTTTCATGTCATTTATCAACGTGGAAGTATATGTAGGGGAAAAAAGTAGTCCATTTTTTTTCCAGTAGGTGGTGCCGCTGGTGTTCAGTGGTTCTGTTCATACGGCTGCCTGTCTCACAGTTTTCTCTTGCTGTTGTAGGTTTCCCTGGTGGCAGTATAGCACAGTGGTTTAAGGCTTTAAGCTGCAAATCTGGTGACATCCAGCAGAGCACACCGGGGTTTGAATCCCACAGCCCCCACTTGCATACTGTGTGACCCTGAGCAAGTCACTTAACTTCCTTGTGCTCCCAGGTTGCACCTGGAAACAAGCTTCGCCTTGGTGTGCCTTTCCTGGTTAAACAATGTCCCCTTCCTTCCCTTCCCTTCCCTGTTCCCTTAGAAGTTTTGTTTTTTTTGTTTTCCGTGGTAGTTTGCAGTCCATTGTTCCCATGGAGTTTAATTTAACTGGCCCCGCTGTGTGATTGGGTGACTTGTATGGTACCGAATGGCACATTGGGATAGAGTAAAAAAAAGGGAACAAGACTTCTGGTCTTCCGAAATGGGTTGATAAGTGCCCGGAACTTCTGAGGGGTAAATGTTGTTCTTACTTAGAGAGGGCTCTTGCAGTAGGTAATGACATAGAAGACTGACCCGGCAAGCGTCTGGACCCCACGGAAAAATTTCTAGCTAACGGTCTCTGGCGAGGACCGCCCCATATCCAGGTATCTGACGTCAGTATAAGGGTGGTCCCCGCCTGCCTTCAGTTCTTTCCGCCGTTGATTTGTGAAAGTGTCTAGCAGTAGAGTTGATCGCTTGTCAGTGTTTCGTCAATTAGTTTTCCGAACTTTTAGATCGATTTTTTTTTTTTTTTTTCGCTTTTTTTGCATCAAACATCTGTGTATGTCGTCCCAGTCTCCTTCTGAATTGCATAAAAATAAGTGCGACTCGTGCGGTTCCCAGCTGCCGCATAAGGATGGACACTCCCTGTGTCACTTCTGCTAAGGCCCAGATCACCCTGTGGAGAAGTGCCAGCACTGCCAAAAGTTCAGTTCAGCAACCCGAAAATGGAGGCAGCAGTCCCTGGAGGCCCATACTCTTAAGAAAAAGATAGCTTCCATGGAGAAGGAATTGAAAAAGTTGAGGCAGGCTTCCACTTCCCCCGAAGGCCACAAGAAAAAGGACAAGCACAGGGAGCGGGATTCGACCACCATGGCTTCCGCGACTCTGGCTGGAGTCGCGGTTCTCAAGGTAACATTCACTCTGGGGGACCACTCCTCGACGACCGTCCTGGCGGTGTTGTTTTAATGGCCATCAAGTAGTTGCTGATTGCACAGAATACAGAAATATTTTTTTAATTTTTTTATTTTAAGAAAGAGCCGCAGCGTGTAGTTCTGTGCTGAAATGGACGAGCAGCACGGAGCAAGCGCATGCTGCATTTAGGCATGGAGTCGGTAGAGTATAGCTGTTCACGTTAAAGTTTGATTGAATTTAATGTATTTACATTGAGTTTTACGTGCTGAGTTTCTTTTCTTGGAGTTGCGAGAGATGGACAGTGTGTGTGTTTGTGTGTGTGTGTGTGTGTGTGTGTGTGGTCATGGATGGTGGCGTTCACAGCTCTGTGAAGCCACTCGGTTGGTAGGGAAAAATGGGGGGATGAGCCGTGGCATGATTTCTCACTGTGTGGTATGCGGTCATGTGTGTGCCTGGACTTCATACAGTGAGGTTATGCTCAGATAACCTCACTGTCCCATGCACACACTGACCAATCACAGTCCAGGAAATGTCCTTGCCATTGTATAATCCTTAATACTTTTGTGTTGAAAGATGCTTGGTATTTGAGCAAGTAAGAGGCAGCATTTTTATACTTAAGTGAATTTTGTCATAAAATTCTGATGTGGAAAGAAAAAATGGTCTTACCTTGTGGGGAAAAGTAAACTCTTGTGTGTTGTAAGCTTGAGTACTGGTCTGACAGTTGGCAGATGAGATTTAACTCTAAGAAGTGTAAGGTCATGAACTTGGGAGTCAGAAACCCTAGGAATGGCAACTGACTGTAGAGAATGTAGTTATCCACCTCCGTGGAAGAGAAAGATCTAGGGGTACTAATTACAGGGGACATGAATCATTCTGCACAGTGCAGGAAGGCGACAACTAAAGCTAATAAAATGCTGGGGTGCATTGCCAGAGGGATCACTTCTGGAAGGAAGGAAGGATGTAAGTAAGTCATCCTGCCATTGTACAGGTCGCTGGTGAGACCGCACTTAAGAGTACAGAGTGCAGTTCTGGCGCCCATACTTACAGAAAGACATCAAGCTACTGGAGGGAGTACAACACAGTGCAACAAACATTATCTTAAGTCTGGTAGATATGCCATATGAGGAAAGACTGAGGGAGCTCAACATGTATTCCTTGGAGAATAGGAGGGAGAGGGGTGATATGATTGAGACCTAAAAATATTTAAAGGGCATAAATAGAGTAGGGACATATTCAGACTTTGGGGGGATACGAGAGGCATAGTCTTAAATTGAAGAGGGGGAGATTTAAGAGGGAAATGAGGAGGCACTATTTCACGGAACGGGTGGTGGCAAAGTGGAACCAACTGCCAGAGGAGGTGATTTCGCTGGCAACTGTGGGCAGTTTTAAGAGGGACTGAGACAGGGTCAGAGTTAAGGTCATAACTGAGGGGAAACAGGAGAGGATGGCGGTGGCGGTCTGTAGGTATAACACAGGTGTTGGGGGGGGGGGGCAGCTGCACTAGATTAGACTGGGAGCTGCACACTCGAGCAGACCCGATAGACCACTGTGGCCTGTATCTGCTGGCATTTTCGTATGATTTTATTATGAACTCTCTATTCCACCAAATAGTCCCTGATAAATTAAACTGCTTTTTATTTTGTCTAATGAACATACTGTATCGGGCGTTATAACTTTTTGCTTTTAATATTTTGCCAGTTTATTTTTGTGTACTATTTTTCTCCATTGTACTCCTGTACCCCAAGAACGTTTGGAGGAGTGGAGCCTAGCAGCCCAACAGGAAGCAGGTTTTGTATGGAGCTTTTCAGTCTAGGGGCCTTATTTTGGTTACAGTCCTGAAATGTTTTATTATTTTGGGGTTCAAACTGTCACATTTGGTTGCCTTGTGTATCCTACATTGAATTCACTGAGTTTTGAATATGGGATGACTGAGGTCTTCAAACAAGACTGACGATCCTGTCTGGGGCCTTCTAAGTATAGTGATCAATAACAGCAGCTGCAAGATGGTCATTTCTCTCTCCTAAGCTGGTCTCCGGGCTTCCATACAGATGGGCTGTACCTCCTAATGCAGATATGCATGCAGGAACTAAGCTCTAGAGCTGGGGATATCCAGCCCTCCATTTCCCGTTTCCACCAGTTTACTTCCTGCCTTCCAGTTAGCAGGTACTCTGCAGCAGAGGTCTGTCATCATGTGGCAGGGCTGAAGATATCAGACTGTAAGTCACAAAATGCAATTCTAATTGGATTTGCTGAAGAATCTCGGCTCTTTAGAGCACTCCTGTGTGGTCCCCAGCCTCAGCCTTGCAAGCTGCACAGACTGGCCCCACTTTACTGTGGAGGTTTTGCCTGTGATTCTGGTCCCAACCCAGTGTTCACTGTAGCCTTAGAGTTAGTCTCTTGGTGGATTTAGTCGACGGATGCCGTTTTTACGGCGATAGGACAGTATCAGCACCTCAGTGCTCTGAGAGGATTCACTGCTCATCAGTGGCAGGGCTGTTTTTCTCCCGTCGATGGCTGGCTTCCTGACTTTCAGCTGCTTGTCAACGGTGGGCCTGCAGCTCTAATTCAGTCACTCATCGACATTCCAGTGCTATCTCGTCAATGAATGCTGCATTTTACAAGGAGTACTGCTAAGGAATAAACAGTTTCTCCCACGTACTACAGGCGTCTTTATCTCCCCCCCCCCCCCAGCACTATGGGAGCAAGAGAGCCCTAAGGGAGCAAGAGAACATTACCTAATCAATAGTTTAAACAGCTCAGTTTTTTGCCCTTAAAGGGCCAGCAGCTGGTGTCCATCGGGGCTCCAGCATTCTTCCAGACAGCCCCCGGTATTATCAGAAATACTCCGGGGGGAGGAATATGCGGAATCAAAGGGGATTAGAGCCATTTTCAGTCATGGCCTCAGAAAAGCCTGCCAGGGGCAGAAAATGCCATTGTTGCAAATCCCTCTTCTAATCACCTTCGCAGGTTCGCTTTGCCTAAAATGTGAAAAGGCAGCATCTGCAAATGGGGAGGACATGACTGAGGCCTCCCTTTCCTTGGCTCGGACGATAGCCGACAGACAAAGATCTGAGCAAGTAGCAGCCATCAGGTCTGAGAGAGCAGTGGCCACCAAGGAGACCCAGCAGTCCACAGCCCCCTCTCTAGCCCCAGACCTCATAGACAAGCTAAATAGGCCTTTGCTCTGGACCTTGTATGCTTCGACTGGCAACCCCTGGAATCTAGGGGCACCCATAAGGGGAAGCGTCATGGGGACTGTTCGTTCACCGGTCTCCTCAGACTTTAGTTCCTCTTCTCTAGAAGAGGGGGAGCTAGGGGACTCGTCCTCAGTCTGATGACTCCCTGTCCAGAAACTTTGACCTGGAGGACCTAGACTTTTTCATCAAGATGGTCATAGCTGAAATTCATCTTGATTCTTCCCCATTGGTTCCAGCACAGCTGAAACGGGCCTCTCGCTTGGCATCTGCCGCCAGACCGGCCACAACCTTCCCTATTCCTCCATCCATAGAGGATTTGCTAAAAGAGGAATGGCAAGGTCCAGAACACACCTATCCAGTGCCCTGGCGGATCTCTAAGTTCCTCAAGTGTGACAAGAAACAATCTGAAAAGTGACTGACTAGACTGCTGTAGAATCGACCCTCTGATTTCAAACCTCACCAAGAAGACCGTCATCCCAGACGAGGGAGGATCATCACTCGGGGATCCAGTGGACCAGGAAAGTGGATGCCTCACTCAAGAAGGCCTTCCAAGCATCAGCAATGTGTCTCAAGGCAGCAGCTGCCAATCTTTTTTTGGTGAAAGCCGAATTAGCTTTTCAATTCGCTGAGGACCCAGAGAAGAACAAGGATATTATTCATCAGCTGCAATTAATAGGGTTGGCATCGGCACATGCAGCAGATATATCAGAGGAGGCGGTCAGGTGCATCACTTGGACCCTGTTTTATCAAACTTCGGCTCGCCGCAACCTCTGGCTTTGGGCCTGGCAAGCAGATACCTCTTCAAAGAGCCATTTGGTAAACGCCCCCTGTGAAGGTACTCTCCTGTTTGGCTCAGCTCTGAAGGAGGTGGTGAAGGAATCAAGGGGACAACTAAAGTGCATATGCCCCAGTCAAGAGGCAGGGACAAATTGTGATCTTCAGGCCCCAGATGCAGTGAAGCTATCTGACGCCCATCCTTGAGTAGGGGGCAGACTTTCAAAATTTCTCGAGGAATGGATCCAAACCACATCAGACAGATGGGTCCTAGACATCATTAGCAAGGGTTACCTAAAATAATTCAAATCCAAGCCCCCACTACCTCATGTGGTGCCCTCCTCTATCTTGGGGAAACCCGTCCAAGAGACAGGTGATGCTACAGGCCATTACAGACCTTCTTCAAGCAGGGGCTATAGAGCAAGCCCCCAAAAAAGATCAATGTTGGGGGGGGGGTGTCTACTCCCTGTTCTTCATCGTGCCAAAATGTACAGGGGTATTCAGGCCAGTCCTAGACCTCAAATCCCTGAATCATTTTGTCCGCAGCAGACCCTTCAAGATGGAAATCTTGTCGTCAATCATCAGGGAGTTGAAACGGGGATTTTCTGGCATCCATTGGTCTGCAAGATGCCTATTTGCATATTCCCATTCAGGAACTA
The DNA here is from genome assembly GCA_016271365.2 of Neoceratodus forsteri. Taxonomy (NCBI): domain Eukaryota; kingdom Metazoa; phylum Chordata; order Ceratodontiformes; family Ceratodontidae; genus Neoceratodus; species Neoceratodus forsteri. The sequence continues at coordinate 1,668,302,039 of CM057456.1, read as the reverse complement.
CACAGGCAATATGTCGGGTTTAAGTTGGGGGAGCAGCACTTCTAATTCAAAACACCGCCATTCGGGCTTTCTTCAGCCCCAAGGACATTCTCCAAGGTGCTAGTAGCAGTCACAGATCACCTTCAGAAACGAGGGATACAACTTTTCCCTTACTTGGACGATATTCTCAAGGCCCTGCAGCCCGACCAGGCAGTGGCGGAGGTAGTCCGGTTCCTGTCAGCCTGTGATTTTGTCATCAGCTGGGGAAAAATTTCCCTAACTCCAAGCCAGACCTTGAACCACCTGGGGGCAGACTTGATGACACAAGCCAAGAAGGTCTTCCTCCTGGAAGCAAAATTCAGAGACCTGCTGAAGCTCATCAAGAAGATTCACTCAGCTCCTCAGCTGCCGGCTCTCTCCTTCATGCAGCTAATTGGGATTCTAGTATCGCTGGCGGATTCAGAACCTTGGGCTGTAGTCCACATGAGGCCCATTCAAGCACACTTGCTCAGGCTCTGGTCTGTGTCCAGACACAGCCAGCACAAACTGATCCCAATTTCTCAACAGATAAAAACTTCCCTCCTGTGGTAGACTCTGAGGACAAATGTCATGTGGGGTCGCAAGTTGGGCCACCCACACCAATTCCGAATAACGACCGATGCCAGCCTCGAGCTGGGGAGCTCACCTGCATCAGCTGTCAGCTCAGGGCAGGTGGTCACTGTTAGAAACTAAGTACAGCATAAACGTCCTCGAGATGAGGGCAGTATGCCTAGCCCTGATGCACTTCAAACAGCAGGTCATCAATCAGGACATTCTGATTATAACAGATAGTTGGTCAACGATGGCATACGTCCACCATCAGGGCAGAACAAGAAACTCAAAAATCAGGGCTAGAAATAATGGTCCGGCTACTACATTTCCACTGGAAATGTGAGCCTGACAGTTTACATTTCCTTGGACCCTTTCACATTTCCACACTAGAAAGTGTTTTATGCCCTACTATTAAGCAGAATCCACAACACAAGTATGTCAGCAAAATGGTGCCCAATGCTTACACTTTTTATAAATAAAATACCGTGAAATAAAATGCTTTTGTGTGTCTTATTTATTCATTGCTGTCGTTTTTACTTTCCTTTCCCTCATGTACATCTGTATTACTTTTCACTGATTATTTTCCTTACTTTCTCTGTGTACCTATTTTCTCCTGGCTTTCCTGATCTCTGCTTACTACCAAGCCCTCTCCCTCTGCCTCATTGCTTTACAGATGTCTTACTTTATTTAAGTCCTGCATGCTCCCATCCATGAATTTTTTTTTTTTGCTTTTTAGTAGCCTCCTCTTCAGCTTGTTATCCTTGCTCTGCCATTTGTTACAACACTGACCACGCAGGCTGATCCCCGATTCAGCTCGTTCAGCACAGGCTGCGTGACAGCTCATTCCCACCTGCAGCTTGCTTGCTTCAGCGCATGATTCACCATCGCACTTACGTATCTGTAGCTGGAGGATTCCCCACCCACCCACCTTCGCTGCATGACCTAGTGACAGCCAGCATACTTCTCTGGGAGTCTCCTCTCCCCACCCACTTCACCACATGACGTGCTGTTTATTCCCAGGTTGTTGTGGTGTGTGTGTGTTTTTTTTTTTTCTTTTGTTAAAAATGGCTCTCCCGCTTTAGATATGGCATGCATACTCTACACAGGCTCGCTACTGCCACCGGAGCAAAGTGACCAAGTCGGCACACTGTAGTAAATGCAGGGCCAGATTAATGGATGTAGGGGCACTACTCTGTCCTGTTTTGGAGCCCAGTGGTCCATAAGTGCCAACATCCCATGCTTCTGTGGCGCCGAGCCAGCAAGGCAGCAACGACCAGGGTACTCAAGCAGGATGTCGTGGTTTAATAAAACAGGTGCCATGTTCAGGTAGTTGGTGTGGGTATTTTTTTTATATTACAATAACTTTTTTTCTGTGTGGCATTAAGCGGTTGGGGCCCAATTTTAGATGCTGGGCCTTGCAGGCATCACTTACAAGATCAGTGCTCTGCTGTGGGACCATATTTTGGCTCTCTTAAGGCGGAGCACCCCAAACCAAAAAAAAAAAAACACTGCAGTGCAATATTGGAATAGGAACACCCCATTTTTTTTTAAAGTCTGCTCACTAGCATCCCAAGAGATTTTGGATTTGCACAGGGTTTGAATATTTCAGCCCTGTGGCCTATTAAATCAAGGTCATTGGTGGCTGAGGTGCAATTAATACAGAGATGATATAAATTTAAGACTGGGTTAGATCATTTCTTGATTGTTGTATATGGGCATGCTGTTGCTATCCAAATGAATATAATAAGGCACAGTAGATTGTTCCTCATTTCAAGACCACTAGAGTATTTTTTTGGGGGGGAAGGGTGGGTGCTGCATCCTATCCTGCTTCTAAAACATCTCAACTTGTGCAGTTTTGTGGTCAATGGCCATATAACCCAGCCAACCCCCCTACAATTGCTCATACAAATCAATCATTCTAATTGTTGTGAACTGAACTTTGACTGTGAATGACTATATATGGGACAGCAGCGAAAGCCTTGGAAGGGACACAGTCCAAATGACAACATACCTGACGACTCCGAGCAGGGCACAGGCTACTGCTGCACTGATTGATGCAGAAAGGGTTCCTCGGCTCCAGGCACACACGAATGACGCAACTCGAGTAGTCCAAAGCTCCGGCTGTCTCCATCTCCTCTCCACAGCCCTCCCCCAGCATCCGGAAGCTCACGAGTGCCCTGTTCTGCTCTAGGCCCAGCCTCCTCCATTCCGACTCCTGACCATGGCAATCACAGGCGATGAGCCAACGACAACACCTGTCCCCAGGCCCAGCCTCTCTCTGTACTGCCTGGGCCAGCCATTCAACTCGAGACCATCATGATCATCGACCGACTCCAGTCCACATTAAGCAGCACAAGCAACTGCTTCTTGACTGCTGCAGCTTACATGCAGTATTCAAACTTCCCGTTGTGACCGTCAATGACTGAACCAACCCTCTAGTTTCTCTGTCTACATGGTTCTCATGAGTCGTCGAACGACGCCACGCAGTGCCGCGCAGAGAGCGTGAGAGTACAGGTGGCTGCTGCATGCTGATTCCTGCTACCCCTAGTAGCCACGCCTCCTGTTGTACACGGAAGAATAATGGTGCGGCATGCAGACTGTTCCGGAGAGGCTTGGTCATGCTCAGAGCAGCAGGGGGGGTTACTGCTGAAGGAGAACTTTCTTCTTTTGGCATGCTGCGCTACTGCCCCAGCACGGTGGCAGTGGCACAGTACACAAGGCAAATTAGCAAATAATTTTAATTGTGGGGCGGGCCCTCCTGAACCACGGCAGGCCCTACGCCATGGCATAATTGGCGTATAGGTAAATCCGGCCATGAGTAAATGCATTCCCATATGGAAATGCTGGCTGCAGTAATAGATTTCCAGGGCTAGAATTGCCTTTCCACAGAAATACGGAAAGGCAATATTTCGAGCCATGAAAATGCTACGGGAGTTCCTGCTTCTCTTTCAGTGGGCCGAGCACCACCTGGCAAGCATAAGGGCAGTGTACTTTCCAGGCAGGAAGATGTCACAGCAGACTGGCTCAGTTGCAAAAATGTTCTACCAGGGAATGGGAATGGAAGGACAGTGTCTTCCACAGCTTAACAGAACAGTGGGGCAATCCGATAGGTCTTTTCGCCTGCTGGCAAAACTCTTAAGGTAAAGCAGTTCTGCTCCCTAGCCAAGGATGAACTAGCAGTGGCTCAGGACGCCTTTTCCCTAGACTGGGGTCAGTTCGGTCTCCTGTATGCCTTTCCTCCAATACCACTTCTATCCAGAGTCCTCCACAAAGTGGCTCTGAACCGGGCAGAACTGATTGTAGTCTGTCACCGATGGCCTCATCGCCCCTAGTTCCCGCTTCTCATTCATCTTTCAGCGTGACCACCTCTAACCTTCCAGATCAGCACGGACCTTCTCCATCAGGGTCTGGTACTGCACCCCAATCTGAGCAACCTTTCCCTCTCGGCCTGGAGATTGAGCGGGAAACTTTCACAGAGCTAGGTTACACAGCTCTTGTTATTGAAATGATGGTGAACTCACGTCGCCCCTCTTCCTCCAAAGCATATTACAGAATTTGGAGGAAATTCTTGTTCTGGCTTCAATCCAAACACATACAGAACCAGCCAGTATCATTGCCTGCACTACTGAGTCACCTTAAGGGTTCATGTTTCTGTGCTGGAGGTGCTCTTGTTGGTGGATTCGGGCAAATCATTGGGTTCGCTTCCCCATGTCAGGAGGTTTCCAAGGGCAGCAACATTAAAACATCCTCCAGTCAAGCCAACGGTACCACCTTGGAGGCTTTAATCTGGTTCTCAAAGCTTTACCAAGGCTCCTTTTGAGCCTCTCAAGGAGACATCCCTCATGCATCTCACAGTGAAGGTCGCTTTTCTCATAGCTATTACTTCAGCCAGGAGAATCCGCGAGCTTGTCCACCGAAGAGCCGCATACTGTGTTTCATCAGGACTCTGTGGTGCTCTGACAGATCTGGGTTTTTTACCAAAAGTTGTCTCCTTTCCATTGCAACCAGGAGTTCATTTTGCCTTCCTTCTACCCACATTTCACACGCTAGATCCAAGACGGATGGTGAAAATACATATCAAAAGAACGGATTCTATTCGAAAAACTTCCAGTTTGTTCATTCTAACTACAGGTAAAAAAGTTTTGAAGGACTCTGTAGCCAGATGGATCTGTTGTGTTATCACCACTGCATATGATCAGTCTGGGGTAACCTTGCCTGGCCCAGTGAGAGCCCATTCTACCCGGGCTATGGCCACCTCATGGGCGGACATCAGAGAAGCATCTCCAGCAGACCTATGCAGGGCGGCCACATGGTCATCCATTCATATGTTCACAAAATTTTACAAACTGGACGTGATTACCTTGGCGGAGGTGTCCTTTGGCCACTGAGTTGTTCAAGTGGTGGTGGACCCTTAAGGGCAGTTACATTCTTCCCACCCAGGATAGCTGGGGATGTACTGCTTTTGTATATCCCATCTCTATGGAAGCCCAGAGACCAGCATAGGAGAGAGAGAAAACAAAATTTAAATATCTGTAAATGTTCTTTCTCCAACGGCTGGTCTCCGGGCTTCTGCTTCCCTCCCAGATTGTACAAAGTTGGCCAGTTGGCTGTGTATGACTTAATTTTCTTGTTTTTGTTTCCAAGTTCAGATAGTACTGCCACATTTGGACTGCCTTCAGAAGAACTGGTTGAAACAGGAAATGGAGGGCTGGATATCCCCAGCTGTAGCGCTTAGTTCCTGCCTGCATATCTGCATCAGGAGGTACAGCCCATCTTTATGAAAGCCCGGAGACCAGCTGTCTGAGAAGGAACATTTACAGGTATTTAAATTTCATTTTCCCCACCACGTTAGTGAGCCTGAACCAAGCTGTATCGATTCTGACCAAGTCAAACCACCAGGCTGAACAAAAGTTGGATTCCTATGCTGAAAGATTGACCTTAGCAGAAAATAAAGTTGAGGGCTTATCAGGCTCTCAGGCAAACTCAGCAGTAACTACATGCAAAGCTTTAGCAGCGGTGGTGTCATCTTTTAAAGAACAGTCACTTTTAAAACAAGACTGGAAAAACTGTGAAATACCATCCAGGCCCCTAACATTCATATTTTGGGCATCCTGGAGGGTGAGGAAGCCAGTCTTCTTGGAGTGCTGGCTACTGGAGGCCTTGGGCCTGGGACAAATTGCCACAACTGTAGTGCATTCAGGGAAACGAGGTAGTGCTCAAAGCTAGGGAAGCTAGTCCCAATTACATGTGCAGAAACAGAAAAAAGCTATCACTCTAGGAGCCCACAGACTCGAGTTGTATCCAAAACAAACCTGCCATTCCATTAAACAACATTTATTGTAGTGCTAAAGAGCTGATTTGAAGGTGAAGACACAAGGCCGCCTGATGAAGACCCGTGTTGGTCAAAACGCTGGAGCTTTGCCCTCAGCCCTCAGACCGGCTCTTTATCACTGAATTAAGTGTTGTTAATGGAACAGCAAGTTTGTCTTAGATTTAACTCTTGAGTCAGTGGGCCCCAGGAGTACTAGCTTTTTTCTTTTTCATTATCTATTTATGCTCCTAATTCTCCGTGATGGCCCCCCGTCTACTGACCCCCACTAACTGCATTGCCTGGCTTCTCTGGGACTTACCCCTTTCAGTATCGTCCTCTGCCGCAGGACTTGTGGTTGTGCCTGGCCACTGGTGCAAGGCTGGCGGGAAGGTCAGTTGTCATCATGCTGCCTGGGATGTCTTTTTTTCCTCCAGTTTTTCTTCCTGGGCCCACGGTCGTGCAGTGACCTAGCTCTACCTCTGCGGAGATGGCCCCAGCACCCTGAACATATGGTCCCTTCCCTATGTGGTGGTGTGCATGTGCTGACACCCAGCAACCACCAGGTGGCAGACAAGCAGTGTGCCACTCTAACCCCCCTCCCCACCACCACCACCACCTGAGGAAGGAGAATTGTCTGGGGACGCTCAATCCTTCCTTTCCCTGCCAGCCCCTGAGCAAACCCCGGGTTGCCAGTGTGACAGGAGGTAAGGTGCCCTGCGCCTCAGCCCTCCATGCCACTGGGCCGACCTCTACTAGCTTTATTTCCTTTTTTGCTTGGGCCTGAAACACCACCTCATATTGTTAATGCCTACTGTATAAATTTGTGGCTGGCCGGGGGATAAGCAAAAGGTCCTCACACAGAGCTTATGGTGATGGGATCAGTAGGAGAAAAGGTTACTGTCCTTCATATGGCAACAGAGCATATGCCAGCACCACACATTGATGAGTCCAAACTACTTTTCTTCCCCTGTGGGAAAGCTTTTGAGGGGAGTCGGGATGAAACTCGGGAAGGCCTTAATTTTAATAACACCTCGGTTTCCCAGCTCGATTGCAGTTTGTGACTGACAAAAAACATTACTGCTTTACTGATCCTGAGTGAGAGGGGGCTTTTGCAGACATATTAAAAAAATGGACTTGGGTTGCCTTTGGAAGAAACTACTGCTGAGGAGAAAGAGGAACATTGACTGCCTGCACAGTACTCTAGTTAGTCATACAGACTTAAGTTTTGTTTTCAGTATTGCAGTCTGTTCTTAAATGAAGTGTGTATTTTGGTCTCCCCTTTGTGCCACTATGGCTTGAGAACACATCCGAATCTCTGGACAACAGTTTGGTCCGGAATGACTTTGCTTTGTACTGTGACGTTTTTACACATTTGATCTTACTAGTAAGAAGGGCTGTAACGTGTGTCCTGGTTTGATTTTCTATGTGTGTTTTGGGGAGGGGTGCACAACCGAATGCTGTACTGGTGTTTTATCTGTGTTAGCCAGCTCACTACTCTTACATAATTAATTGCTGTGGAAAGAGCACTTATTCACAACTGCACATTCTTATTGTATGGATTTCTTTTTGGGGGGAGGATTACTGGTGACCGTCTACTCTCCATGGAGTTTTCTTTTTTTGAGGCATACAACTTAAAATGATGGTGCTGTACTGTGATCCTTGTGGTAGAGAAATGTAAGGTACATCCTCTTCTGTTCATGTGCCACTTGTGTTCATCATCGCAGAACAACCATCCTGGGCAACAAGCCGCATTACCAGCTTCATAGATGATCTCTGCTACAGTTTCACAAGAGAGAGGACAGCCACGGCGAGTAACAAAGCAGCTTAATGTTTAATAAGTGCTTCCATGTTGTCAGTTTGTTCTTGTTAAAGCAAGGGGGCTTTACCGAATGCCCATATGGAGGGCTGCTTAATTGCATACATAGTGTCCTTTTGGCAGGCTTCAAGTAGTGTTTTTATTTCTGCCTTCTATCTTGTCTGTTTGTTACATGTATTCTAGCATTGGCAGCGGTATGGCTCGGCATGAATTAACTGTTTAAGCAACTTTGTGTATGGCCTGTAAATGTCATAACATCTAGTAATAAGTGAAATTCATCCTGTACTGTCTTATTTGTTTTTTCATACAGACACTTGATGTAATGCCATTCCATTTGTCATTCTCTTAATGTATTATTTTTTAATACTCAATAAAAAGAAAGAAAAAAAGATTATTTGTAAACAAGGTGTATACAGCTCAATGTCCTCTCCTGGTGAAATAAAAGATTTCAAAACAATAAATAATTACATGCTGCAGTATCTGTAATTTAACCCATTACATTACGTACTCTGTACTATGTACAAAAGGCAGACAGAAGACTTATCAAAGCCTGTTATGTCTAACTCCCCTTATCAAGTGGTGTTAATGCCCCGGTCCAGTTAACCGCTCTGTATGTACTAACCTCTTGGTTAACTCGGGACAGTAGCAACATTTTTTATTGACGGCCCTGTCACTGTGGCTTTCTGTCCTGCCAAGCAACCCCTGTCTTTATCTGTACCCTTTTAGGTCAAAGCTTGAACAGGCAGCTCCAAACTTCCTAACCTCCAGCCACCAGTAGAATCTTGTGTATTATTATGAAGGTTTGTTCCACTGTATGCTGTATTATCTGTATTACATGCAATGCATTCCTCAGAATTTATTTCTGCATATTTTCTTGTTTTTAAATTAGAAAGACACATTCATTCTTGCAGGAGTTGGTTACTGCAGAATATATTTGGTGTAAGAAGAATAATTTCTTTAGTAAGTGTGGGGCATACACATTCCGTTAACTTCATATATCATTGAAGAATAGTTAAACAGCGTGGCCTACTGGTTAGAGCACAGGCTTGGGAATCAGGAGGCTGATTTGAATCCCACTGTGAGATACCTACTTGCTGTGTAATACTGAGCAGTTCATTTAAAGGGACACTCAGCCTTTTTTGCATCATATTATTTCTAGTTAAAAACTCACAATTTAATGACTGCTTACCTTCTCTAAAATTCATTGGTGTTGCTGGTTGTTGTATCTGCCTCTTTACTTAGTAGAACTAAAATACATGCTAACGTATAGTGTTGTACCCAATCTTGTTTTGTTTCAAATCCTTGATCAACTCTTATCTCATACTTCTTGAACATTAGAAACACCCCCAAACAGTGCAGCCACTCATGATGGCAATAGTCTACTCTACTCCAGAAGTGTAATACGAACATACGAAATTTGCCAGCAGATAAAGGCCTAGAGGTTTATCAAGTCTGCTCGAATGTGCAGCTAGCCCCCCTTATTCTGCAGCTGCAGATGAGTGGCTAGACTGTGTTTGGGGGTGTTCCTAAGTCCAGCCAGGAAAGATGCAGTGAGAATTGATAAAGGAATGTAAACAAACATGTTTTTGTGTGCCAGTGTTGTGGGTAGTCTGTTTTTTCACTTTATAAAAAAAAAAAGAAAAAAAGAATTGGGGTCAAATTACCAGCTACATCATCTGTTTCTACAGAATGTGAACACTCATAACCAAGGCCACTGATTTAAGGTGATTAAAACAAGGAAATTCCATTTTTAAGACTTCAGATTTCAGAACTGCACCCGTGATTGTTGCTCTGCTATCATTTTTTTAGCATTTGCATAAAAAAATCTGAATGAAAGAAGGCTTGATATACAGAGCATTAAATAAAGCAAATTGAAAATAGTACAGGAAGTTATTCTAAGAAAAATACAAGTTTTGTAGATTTACTGATCTGATATAAAATGTCAGATTCCATGAAATCTCTTTTTACCGGTGCTCGGGCAGGCCTAATTCCGGAATTTTACTGTTTTTTCTGTTAAAAACCGAAAACCAGTGGCCTTGCTCATAACATGTTTTTTAAACTAAGGACACTTTGATGCTTAAGGGGGAACAGTGTGCCTTTACGGTAACTTCAACATCCAAGAAAATTATTGTAAGTACATATAGACTTAATACAGCTTATAATTTACTGTCTGTATTGATCCTCCCAATTCTTATTACTGAGGACATCTGCATGAAAACAGGATGAGTCCCCAAGATTTCATCCCATTCTCCAGTTTTCCCCCATAATGTTCTGTGTTTGACATCTTAATAATTTCAGACATCACTTCTTGTTGCTGTGGAAATGATTGATGTCACGGACAGCGCGTCAGCAGGGAAAAGCAGGCGGATGGGATGAAATCTGGTGGACTGTGATCCTATTTTTATTTAAATATTCTCAGTAATAATATGGAAGATAAATGCAGAATATTAATGACGTAATATAAGTGGTTCTGTGTCTAAAACAGGGTTTTAAATAATTGATTAGCAGTTTTTTTTTCTTGGGACAATGCTAACTGTACAGGAAGTATTTATATAGGTTTTCTAGAAGTGTTATGTTAAACACAGTGAGGCAAGTGCTATGCATTTTCACAATGTTTTAGCACTTTATGAGCAAAACGCTAATCAAATTTTGGAGTTAAATCCCTGTAAACATTACATTCTGAAGAGTTTTCCAGGATTTGGGAAACAATTCAACCTCTCAGTGCTTCAATCTGCCTAGCTGTAAAAGAGAGCAAAAGCTAGATCCCAATGAAAATAGGATATTGCATCTGTGGTCTAGGTCTAGTCTAAGTAAATGAATTATAAAAACAAAAAAAAATCACCTTCCAGTCAGCAGCAGAAAAATGTTTTTCTAAAATTGGTGGCCCAGGCTATCTTTCAGCTGGTCCCCAGGCCCTGGATCCCTCACCTGCTGAAGTGCTCGCCAGTGACCCACAGATGCGCACTACCCATTTTTTCATTTACTGTTCTGGACGTTCCCCTCCTGGTAGTTAGCCATCTAGAACTTTTCCAAATGGAGGTGCTGGTCAGGGTGAAGTGCGGGAAGGGGGGCCAGATGTGTGAGCTTTGCAAATGATTGGAAGTGCATAATGCCAAAATCTGACTGAGCACTAACAGCATTTTTTTTTTTCACCTGTGGCAGTAATACGCTGTGTCTCCCACATCATCCTGCCAGACCACAGCGGAAGACTGGAAATATTTCTAGTCAATCAGAAGTGGGTTGGGACCAGGTCAAATCCAGCACATTGATAGTTGCCAGCATAGAATAGGCTTTATGATACCGCTGCATACTGAATGTGTCAGTGCCCCCCCCCCACACACACACACAGCTGCACAGCCTCTGCCACCCAGTGTGTAACAGTCTCGGCTCCGGATGCAGACTTGGGTGATTGGCAGAGTATGCAGCAACCCTTGCAGTTGTTTTTTTGGGGGTTGTTTATCATTTGTTTTGTGCTTTGCAGCATCTGTGGAAAATGAGCTTACTTTTTGTGCAGAACGTTTATGCCCCACACTTTCATTAGTACTACTAATGGAAGTACTACTTTCTACTTTATAGAAAGGGAGGTGGAACCTTGAAATAGTCTGTCAGCTGAGGTGGTGGGTGCGAAAACAGGGGATTCAAGCAGGGCTGGGACATAATGAAGGGAATAGTGGTTACTGGGGGATGACGGGACCAGGGAGAAGAATGGAGAGATGGGGAGAGTTAGTACCCTGGAGAACAGTATGTTCCAGGGATTGTAGGGAACTTGGGCAGACTGGGTGGACCTCTGTGTTTTTTTCTTTTTTTTTTCTGCCATCGTTGTCTGTGTTTCTATATATTAGTAGTTGTCGGGCTTCTACATTTTTGATGGAATCTTCATGTGTGTTCCCTTTTAGTATCAGCTGTGGACCAGTTCCACGATGCATAAATCTCCCTTCTTCCCCCATTCTTTTCACCATTTTGCTCTCCTTTCAGATAGCTACCACTTATGGGGGCTTCACTCCATATAGTGTCTTGTCAGACATTTTCTTTGAAGAATCTGGCATGGCCTACTTGTAGATTTTCTTTATTTTCCCCCACTCTTTTTTTTTTTTTTTTTCCCTCAGCCAGCATTTCATCTCTCTGTTCAGGAGCTGGTAACTGTCCATCACCCATTAATCTGTGGCTGCTGCCTGTCTCCATCACAGCTTGCCTCTCTCCTTTGGCAGCCTGGCAGTAGGCTCCATGGTGTTGGAGCCGTATGTACTTACCTTGTCTCATTCTGACAGAGGCTGGGTTTTTCTCTCATGTTTTTCTGCTTCTCCTACCACTCTGATATCAGCTTCTGTCAGCCTTGTCTGGCAGCACACTTGTGTGCATGTGCCATCCTCTTGCTAAGGAGCAGGGGTCCCCGTCATGGTAGTTGCTGATGCCATTCTCCCCGGGGTTGGCTTGTGCTACTGTCAGCGACACTATCCAGCCTTGGTGGCGCCTCATTCTAGCTGCCAGAGGCTGCTGCCAAACCAGAGTTACCAGAACAGCTGGCCGTCTGGCAGCCCACAGATTCAGGGGTCCAACACGACATTCTGTATTATGTGTTCAGTTATGCTCAGGAATGCAAGTTATAAAGTTGTGCCAAAAAATGGCGTGAAGAGAAGAGTCAGTTTCTCCTGATCAGGAGTTTAAAAAAAGGGGGTCCAGCACCATTTCCATGGTGTTAAGGGAAACTTTGTCTCCAGCCTAGGGGAGATGAGGAGATATGGAAACTTGCAGTAATTTTAATGAGCTAGTAGTTCCAAAATGGCAGGAGGCATTTATTTATTTATTTTGCTCAGCCCCAGCCCTAGGTTGGCCACTCCTTCAGGCTGTCAAAGCCCCACCACTGCCACACACACCGCATTGCCATCTGTCTCCCCACCAGTGCTGTGACCCTTAACCAGTCACCAGTTGGGCCCTTCCCCAGTAGACCCTACTGGGGGAGTAGATATGCCTGGAGGCAGTGGGGGTGGACGTGGAGGTTACAGTACAGGGGAGATGAAAGGGGGGTTCAGAGTGAAAAGGAGGGATGGCATTGAGGATGAGGGAGCTCCAGGTGGGAAGGGGGACAAGTTGGGTACAGAGTGTTAGGGGAAGGGGCAGGACTGGGGAGGTGCCTGGGGGTGGAGTTGAGGGTACATATAGGGATGCAAATGTGCAGGGCAGGGTGGACTGTTGGGGCAGGCACAAGGAAAGAGAGTTTGAGGGAGGGATGAGAATATTGGGAGGCAGTATAGTGCAGTGGTTTAAGGCTCTGAGCTGCAGATCTGGTGACATCCAGCAGACCAGACCTGGGTTTGAATCCCACAGCTTCCACTTGCATACTGTGTGACCCTGAGCAAGTCACTTAACTTCCCTGTGCTCCCAGGTCACTCCTGTAAAAAAAAAAAAAAAAAAAATGTGCTACTCCTGTTTAAACAACTACAAAGAAAAAAAAAAAAAAACGGGAGGGGATGTGCTATTGCTGGGTGATTCCATACTAAATGGGATCAGATGGGGGAGTAAAGGGGGAAGACATAGTCACATATGGGTAGTCTGTACCTTGGTTGATGGCAGATAAAGCAGGACAGGCTATTCTCAAGTGTGCAAAGAAGGGAAGGGATAAACTACATGTGGTGGTGCACGTGGATGCAAACAACTTGGCAGGGGAAACAATAGACATGTTTGGGAAGGGTTCATGGAACTGGGTAAGTTGAGTGAGGAGGCAGAGAGCATAGTGGCCTTCTCTGAGGTACTCCCAGTACCCAGGCCAAGTACGGTAAGGAAGGGTAGGATTGATGAATCCAGCAGTTGGCTGGGAAATTGGTGTCGATCCAAGGATTACGGGTTAGTGAGAGGCTGGGCAGGGTCTGGAACAATTGGGATCTGTACACGGGACAGATTACATTTGAGCAGGGAGTGGAAGAGGGTGCTAAAACAGAGGTTAAAATGATACATAGAAATAGAGGTTAATTTAAACAAGGTGGGGGGTGGCGAGTGGGTTGCTGAAGGGAATGCTCTCCGGAGAAGGGAGACAAAGGAGCCTACCCCCTGTACAGACTAGGTTGGAAGCAGGGAGGGATCGAAGGGTGGGGCTGAGAAGGGTGGGAAATTGGGTAAGGAGTGTAAGGGAACATCTTGGAGGGTTGTCTCCTTGAATGCAAGGAGTCTGGGGAACAAAACTGCAGAACTACAGGCTCTGTTGGTAGAGGGGAGCTGCCATCACAGAAACGTGGGCCAACTAATACCAGGATTGGGACCTGATGATCCCAGGGTATAGGATTTACAGGAAGGATAGGGGGAGGGGAGGGGTAGCGATCTGCATAAGGGAAGGGATAACGTGTGCAAGGGAAGAGGGGGAGGAGGGTAGGACAGAGGCCTTGTGGATGCAGTTCCAGGACACAAGAAATAGTATTTTCAGGATGGGGATGGTATACAGGCCACTGACTCAAGGGTAAGACCTGGACAGGGGAGCTGGTGCAGCTAATTAGGAAGGTGTGTGGGAAAGGTAACACAGTGATTGTGGGGGACTTCAATCTACCAGGAGTAGGTTGGGGTACTCCAACCACCTCCAGTGCTAGGGAACAGATACTCCAGGATGCCTTCCAGGACTGCTCCCTTTTTTTTTTTTAGTCACAACATTGACACCTCCTCCACGGACCCGGCAGGGGCTACGACCCTCCCCCCCAGCGGGGTATGTCCTCTGACTCATCTGGGCCATCATGGGTCTTGCCGGGTCCCAGTATTTTCCTCTGTTTTTTCTCCCCTGCCCCTGCGCACAAACCTCCCACCCTGAGGTAGGAGAACAGTCCTCTGGACACTCAGTCCTTACCTCCCAAGCTGACCCCCCGAATGAGTCCATTCCCAAACCTGGGTCGCTGGTGTAGCGTGAGGTGTGGCATCCAGCGCCTCAACCCTCAGCGCCACTGGGCCGGCCCAACCAGGACTGCTTCCTGGCACAGATGGTCACTGAGCCGACTAGGTTGGGGAATAAACTGGATCTAGTTCTGGCCAGCGGGGAGGCTGTAAGGAGGGTAGGGGTGAAAGACATGCTGGCTGGGAGTGACCACCACTTGGTGTGGTTCACACTTAAAATGAGCAGAGAAGCAGCGGGGTACAGGGACCAGTGTGGTGGACTTCAGACAGGCTGACTTTGGTAGGATGGGTGAAATCTTAAGGGGGCATCTGGAAGGAATACGGACAAACTGGGATGCAAATCAGAAATGGGAAAAATCTAATTGGAGATATTTGAGGCTACTGAGACATGTTCCAGATTGCAGATAAAAAAGGGAAGGGCTAAAAAACAAGCTGGTTTAAGTAGAGGGGTCATAGAAATTGTGGGGGATGAATAAAGCAGCATTCAAGAAATGCAAGGGGGAGGATAGGGAGGAGTATGTGAAGAGGTCTAAGGAAGTTACCAGGGGAGTCAGAGCAGCTAAGGCCTCCAGGGAAGAGGCTAGCACAGGGCATCAAGGACAGGGAAAAGGACTTCTTCACATACTTATGGGAGAGAAAGAACTGCAAGGACCAGATAGTGAGGATCCGGAAGGATTTGGGGGAAAGGGTGGAGCAGTCAGAAGCACTGAATGAGTACTTCTGTTTTGTACTCATGAGGGAGAAAGGAGGGCAGCTACTGTAGGGGTGGGCAGTGGGAGAGGGGTAACTGACGGGGTGATCACTGAGGGTAGGGTATTGGAGGGGTTAAGGGCTCTGAGGGGTGGATAAGGCACCAGGACCGGATGGCAGACACTCCAGGGTGTTGAAGGAAATGGCCGAGATCCTGGCTGGACTGCTGGCAGAACTGTTCAATACATCCCTGGACACA
Organism: Neoceratodus forsteri; assembly: GCA_016271365.2. Taxonomy (NCBI): domain Eukaryota; kingdom Metazoa; phylum Chordata; order Ceratodontiformes; family Ceratodontidae; genus Neoceratodus; species Neoceratodus forsteri. Next base: position 1,668,286,523 of record CM057456.1, on the reverse strand, counting down.
GGGTGCGTACCCGCATAACTGGAGGATGGACCACGTAGTATTCATCCATAAAAGTGGACCAAAGGATGAGCTGGTTAATTACAGGCCAGTAAGCTTAACATCCATCATGGGGAAGCTGATGGAGACGATGAAGGCTGGTGACTTTTATGGAAGACAGTGGACTTCAGGACAGTCACCAGCATGGGTTTGTCTCCGGAAAATCCTGCCAGATGAACTTAGTTTAGTATTACGACTGGGTCACAAGGGAATTTGATAAGGGGCATGTGGTGAATGTCATATACTTGGACTTCAGTAAGGCCTTCGATTCGGTGCCGCATGGGAGGTTGAGAAGAAAATTGAGATATGTGGGAGGTGACTAAGATGGTAAAGGGAGGGCAGCAAGGGGAATAGGAGAAGGGGTATTGGGCTTCCAAGCGTCCAGACCCCAAGAAGATTGGGGACAACAAGAAGACGAAGAGGACCAAGGGGTATCAGGCTTTAAAGCATCTGGACCCCGAGAAGACGATGGAAAAAGGGACGTTTTTAAAGCATGGGATTTGAAAATGTAAAACTTTGACTGCAGATGGAATGTAAAAATGGATAGCTTTGGAAATGGACTGTCGAAAATGTAAGACAAAGTAAATGCAATCATTGTAAGATATGTATAATAAATCGAATTGCCAGTCGAGCACCCACTAGAAGTTGTTGTGCCTCTCTTTTCTGGGGGTCTCCCTCTGACAGTTAGCTGCAGGAGAGACAGCAGAGGGTAGTGGTGGTGGTGGGGACTCATTTCCAAGGACTGTGACGAGTGGAGTGCTGAAGGGATCAGTACTGGGCCAGTGCTGTTTTGAATATTCATAGCGAACATCTCATATGGTGTCGGGAATAAGATCGGTCTATTCACTGACGGTACCAGATTGGGGGCGGTAGTGGACAATATAGCTGGTTGGCAGAGGTTGCAGGACGACCTGACCAAACTGGTGGAGTGGTCGGAAGCATGGCAGTTGGGGTTCAGTGCGAAAAAGTGCAGAGTTCTGCACTTTGGAGCAAAGAACCCAGGGAGGGGTTACCAGCTGGGAGGGATGCAGCTAGGTTCCACCAAGGAGAAGGATGATCGTGGGGTGGTTATAACAGGGAAGATGAACAATTCAGAGCAGTTTAGGAGGGTGGCAGCGAAAGCCAACAGGATGCTGGGTTGTATCGCAAGAGGGATCTCCTCCAGGAGCAAGGAGGTGATCCTGCCTCTCTAGAGGGCACTGGTCAGGCCGCACCTGGAGTACTTTGTGCAATTCTGGCACCCATATCTGAAGAAGGATGTGAAATTACTGGAAGGGGTATAATGTAGAGCAACAAGGATAATCCAGGGGTCGGAGGAGAGGCCGAGAGAGAGTTGAACATGTACTCCTTGGAGGAGAGAAGGGACCGGGGGATATGACTGAGACCTTTAAGTACGTAAAGGGGATAAACAAGGCAGGCACTGAAGAGATATTCAGGCTGAGGAGGGGGAGGGACACGAGAGGGCACGGCCTTAGATTGAAGGGGGAAGATTTAGGACAGAAATGAGGTGACACTTTTTCATGGAGAGGGTTGTGGCAGAATGCTCTACCGGAGGAGGTAGTAGCCTGTCGGACAGTGAGTAGTTTCAAAAGAGGATGGAACAAGGTGGGGGGGGGGCAGTTGCTAGGTGAGGGTGCCAGCTGCACACTCAAGCAGACTTGATAGAGCAGGTGACCTATTTCTGCTGGCAGCTTTGTATGTTCATATGTAAGTACACATCTGGGGCATGGCAGGGTCGGCACAGAGCGCCTCCGGGCTACTGTGGCGATGGGAACAGGCAACTATCATCTTGTTCAGTCGAGGAGTTTTCCACTTTTCTCCTGCCGCCCACCCCACCCACAATGGGCCAGCCGTGGCAGCGACCTGGGGTGAGGCGTTCGAGTGGCGTGTCGAGGCCTCACGCCACCCCCAAAGGGACAGACAGTGATCTAAGCCCGCCACCCCCCACTCTCATGAGGGAAGCATCCGAGGGAATGCTCTGAACACCCTCCCTGCCGGACTCTGCTCCTGAAGCCTGGCTCGCCAATGTAAAATGTTATTTTTAAAGGTAGCCAGGTGCTACTTTTTATTTCTGATGTATTTTTCTTTTTCTGTTTTGCTCATTTGAAGTTTTGCTGCTGGTACTGTCAAGTGTGATGTGAAGAGCAATTCTTTACCTGAAGGTTGACATATCTGGTTCTTTTCCTCTTCATATCTTCTCACTATTGTGACATCACAAGTAGCTGATCTGGCAGCAGGGGATTGGCTCTTTGTTGGTCAGTTGTGATGTCAGTCAGTGAGCTCACACTGCAGATGAAGTATGAAGAGGACTCCTAGAAACATAGAAGTTGACGCAGATAAGGACTGCAAGGCCCAACCAGTCTGCCCATTTCTTTTTCTACCATATTAATGTGCCATCGGCCTTTGCTCTGTCAGTGGCCTATCTATTCATACTCATCTGTATTGCTCCCTTATGCCTATTCCATGCCTGTTTGAAGACCTGCACTGTATTCATATCCACCACTTCCTGAGGTAGGCTGTTCTATGCATCCACCACCCTTTCTGTGAAAAAGAACTTCCTCACATTACCCGTTAATCGGCCTCCCTCTAATCTCATGCTGTGTCCTCTTGTCCTGCTGTTTTTCTTATAATGAAACATTTTGGACTCTTTCACCTTGTTAATGCCCTTAAGGTGTTTGAATGTTTCAATCATATCACCTGTCATCCTCCTTTGCGCTAGGGTATACATATTGAGCTCAGTTAATCTGTCCTCATATGTTTTCTGATGCTGTCCCTGCACCATTTTGGTTGCCCTTCTCTGGACTGCCTCAATTTGGTTAATGTCCTTGTGAAGGTGTGGCCTCCAGTACTGCACACAGTACTCCAGATGGGACCTAACCAGTGTTTCGTAAAGAGGGATTATTACCTCCCTCTTCCAACTTGTGATACCCCTACTAATACACCCTAACATCCCCCTAGCCTTACCTACTGCTTTAGTGGTCTGCTTGGATGATTTCAGGTCATCGGTGATGATGATGATGATGTTGCCCAAGTCTCTTTTCTTCCCTTGTGACTGCCAGCAACTCCCCTCCCAGCCTATAGGTGGCTATAGGGTTTCTCTTCCCTATGTGCATGATCTTGCACTTCTTTGCATTAAACCCCAGTTGCCACTCTTCCGACCATTTTGCTAGTTTATCCAGATCTCTTCTCATTCTTGCCCACCCCATCTGGATCATCTACTCTGTTGCAGATCTTGGTGTTATATGCAAACAGACAAACTTTACCCTCCAGTCCATCTGCAATGTCACTGTTGAAGATATTGAAGAGGACTGGCCCCAGGACTGATCCCTGAGGTACCCCACTTGTGACTTGCATCTCTTCTGACTGTATACAGTTTACCACCATTCTCTGTTTCCTGCCCACCAACCAGTTTGCCACCCACTTGACCAACTTCTGACCTACCCCGAACCTACCCAGCTTATTAATCAGTCTTCTATGTGGTACAGTATAGAAAACTTTGCTGAAGTCAAAGTAGGCAATATCAACTGCTCCCCCTTGGTCCACCACTCTGGTTACCCAGTCAAAGAAATCTGAGATTAGTTTGACAGGACCTTCCTTTTGCAAACCCCTGCTGTCTTTGATCCTGTGCTCCTATGGATTCTAGGTGTTACGCTATCCTTTCCTTAAGGAGTGCCTCCATAATCTTGCCCACTACTGAGGTAAGACTGACTGGTCTGTAGTTCCCTGCCTCCTCCCTGCTACCACTCTTGTGGAGTGGGATCACATGAGCCTTTCTCCAGTCTTCTGGAACCGCTCCTGTGCTCAGAGATTCACTAAACAGTTCTGATAATGGCTCTGCTAGTGCTACCCATTGCTCCTTTAGTACCCTGGGATGTATGCCATCAGGTCCCATTGCCTTGTCCACCCTGAGCTTATCGAGCTGTTGTAGGACCCTTTCTTTTGTGAAGGCATTAGTGCTCACCTCCATCCCCCCTGTGTCCATGGTGCTGAGCTGTGGGACCTGCCCTGCCTTCTCTTCAGTAAATACTGAGCAGAAGTATCTATTCAGGATAGATGCTTTTACATGGTCCCCCTCCTCACATGCCCCCTTATCCCCTTTGATCTTAACAATACCTCCTCTGGACATTCTCCTTTCACTAATGCATCTGTATAAAGTCTTGCTGCCTTCTTTTACTGTCTGTACTAGTGTTTCCTCGGTTTGGGCCTTTGCCTGCCTTACTGCCTTCCCTGCTTCTCTTAGGGAAGTTTGGTATGCCTCCCTATCTTCATCCCGCTGCGTTCCCTTATATTTCCTGAAGGCCAGCCTTTTGGCTCTGACCTTTTCTGCTACTGTTTTTGAGAACCAAAGGGGTTTCCTTTTTCTTTTGCACTTCCTTCTCTCTCTAACACAATGGGATGTTGCTTCAAGTACTGCATCCTTAATGCTTGCCCACTTTGCCTGTACCCCTGACCTGTATTCCTTTTTGCTAGGGCAAGCTTAACTCTGTTGGCCATCTTATCAAAGTCGGCTCCTCTGAAGTCCCATTTTTTTTTTTTTTTCGTTGGAATGGGATGATTTAGTTGTAGTGGCCAAATTGAACCATACCATGTGATGGTCACTGGCCCCCAGGTGACCTTCTACCTGGAGATCTGTGATCTTTTCCCTGTTAGTCAGTACTAGATCTAGGATAGGCCTGTCTCTTGTGGGTTGTTGTACCAGTTGTTTGAGGCCCTCCCCTTGCAGGGAATCCACCATGTATCTAGTCCTGGCAGATGTTCCTGCTGGTATTGACCAACCTGTATCTGGCATGTTGAAGTCTCCCATTATCAGAACCTCCTCTTTAGCTGTCATGTTTTGTAAATCTTCTAACAATAATGTGTCTATGTCCTCCCCCTGGTCTGGGGGCCTGTAGATTTGTGTCCTTTTTCCTGGCACCAGCCCTTGAGCCACATGTTTAGCTCTCCATCTCCCCTTCTCTGACCTTCCGTCCATCTGCCCTCCTCTCCCAGACTGGCAGGATCTCAGAGAAGGAGATGTCGGACAAAATGGGTTTGTCACCCAGCCTGGTCAGGTGTTCCTTGGTCTCCACAACTGACCGGCTGGTGAGATCATTAGTCCCTATGTGTACCAGTACGTCAGTGTTTTCTCCTGCTTCCTGAACAGTTTTAGCAATGCGGTCAGTGTCTCTCCACACTGATGTACCTGGGAGACATCTGACCATTACCCCTGGCTGGAGATGGGTATCAACTCCCTGAATCATGGAGTCTCCTATGATAAAAGGTTTTTTGGATTTCCTTTTTGCTTTTTTTGATTTGGTTTCTGTTTTGGGCGAGTTTTGTTGTGCTAGCTCCTGTGCTGCAGTGTCCTCTGCCCCTTTGTTTGATTTTGGAGATAGAGGCAGATAACTGTTTGTAGTTTTTATATGGTTTGTGGAGGTAATATGTTGGAGAGCACCAAGTGATGAGGCATCCAATTTGCCCCTTCTAACTACCTGCCAACCTCCCAGACCAACTACCCTCTGAGGTTGAGGTGCTTCAGTTGGATGTTGGGGAAATGGTGGGTGGTTCTTATAATATATTTCCTCTTGAATATGAAATTTGAGGTGTGCAATCTCTGCCCATGCTGCTTGGAGCTGAGCCCTAAGATCTCCAATGGCCCAGCATGTAGGGCAGTGTCCGAAATCCTGTAAAACTGCCCTTCTGAAAAGTGTTTTGCAGTTCCTGCAGTTAATAATATCCATTCCAGATAAGTTGCTCGGTTTATAACCTGGTCAGAGTAATTAGAAGGAAGAACATGAAAGCAAGTTTGATTTTGTTTTGTTTGTTTTGTATAACTTGTTATAACAAGTTAAATTACTAGTGCCCCTGTAAATGAGGTCACCGTGTGGATACCCCACTAATCTGCCCCTTCCTGCTTTGCCATAGGAAATGTCCCAACTGTGCTACCCTATAAAAGGAATGTATTTTTGGGTGGTTGGGGATGGGGGTGGGTGGCTGGGCCCTTCCCCTGCCGAAAAAGAACCGCCACATACGAAAGAAACAAGTAGGTAAGAGCAGAAACAGTCAGCAACAAATGCAGTAACCCTGAAAGCTTATCCTAATGATAGATAAAACTGTAAAACCTGTAAAGCACCACCTGTAATAATTTTACGGAAGATATACCCTGTAAGAAACCCTTTGCTACAGAGAAAAATAAAGCAGTAAGAGAAGATATACCTTGCAAAAGACAATTTGAATCAGAAGATTACAGCAGTAATCTTTTAGCACACACCTGTAAGCACATCTTGTAATAATGCAGCAGATGGTATACCCATCAACAACCATTTGAATCCGAGAAAAATAAAGCAATACAATGTTAGAAACAAACAGGAACAATCCCTGTGAGTAAAAAATAAAAATTAATGAATCTGCCTAGCCAAAAAAAGTCTAAATCATTTCCCTTGCTCTGTCCTTTCAAGCAACCTAGAAGGAAAGAGCTCAGATGAAGCTAGGTGCCTTGGCTAGCAAACATAGTCTTCTGGACTCAAACCAGATATATCGGCCTCCAGTTAGAATACTGGTTTCATGCATCACACTTTTTACTGTCAAGTAAAAAATCTTGTAATTAGCAAAAGGGAACAGAGAGAATGATTTTAGATGCAAACTGGCTGCCTCTAGAGGTGTTCCTCATAAAGAAGGGTCACTCACTGTATAAGAAGTAATAGTTGACTACTTGTAAAAGTTAATAATAGTTTCAGGTAGATACTAGCTCTTTAAATCTAAATCAGCAGTATTAGCACTCCAAAAAACAATAGGAACTAAACAGATACAGGTATTTGAGTCTGAATTCATCATTCACCTCCTTTGCTGCTCATGGGTTATGTGTAATCATATACTATTTAGATGATCCAGTAGCCAGCAGTGAAGTTTTTGTAGTTGAAATGGACCAGTAAACTCTCTTATCAGCATCAGAAGCAGAAATGTAAAGTGTACTAAAAACCAAATTGTGGTACTGTACCTCACTTTATAATAATCTCCTCTGTACAGGCACATCACTAGTTGGGTCAGAAATGCTACCAAAAGTTTGAGCTCCTGTGTCGCAACAAATGCTGCATAAACTTCAGCACCAGAAAACTGCTGCTAAGCAATCGCTCTCACCATCACTGAATAGGGGAGCAAAAGCCACAGTGCTATATGTAGTATTTATATTGCTTACAGTAACACATAGATTCATATTTGGCTGTGACAGAAGAAAACACAACTGCCTTGTGCAGACATCTTGGCTAATTTTTTTCCCCCTTAAAAAGGTAGCTCAAGTGGAGAACTGTAGTATTCCGTGGTTGTGATGAATAACCTCGTTCTAGCCTACAACAACAATCCCCCAACCCATGGTGCTTGGATCTTTAAGGCCATCAGCCTTTTGTTATTCTGAGGACTCTAAAGCCTCTTTACAGCTTGGTTGTCCATCTCTGTATCTTTTCTATCTTGTGTTCATCCTTTTCTTTGTGTAGGCACACGATTGAGCGAAAATCCCAGTGAAGTCTCTGGCAGAGGGTGAGAGCCAGTTCGGATCCTTATAAAGAAGGCAGTGATGTTTGAGTCGAGGTGACGAAGAGGCAAATCGGTAAAGGTTCCGCACCGAAGATTAAGGCCTGTTCTAGTTTGCTGGAGGTTCTTCACCCAGGAGGATTTCCACTTGAAAATGTTACTTCCTTCAAGTACCTTGGGATCCTGCTGGACCAGTCCCCGGATTTTAATCTTCACATTAAGTCCTTATGCAAAAACTGGGAGTGGCTTATAAAACGAGCTACATGCTTACATCCTCTGCCAAATTAGCAATTGCCCAAGGTATTCTGCTCCCAACCCTTACTTATGGTGGCTCTATTCTTACCTTTGCCCATAAAACCTCCCTACTAAAATGGGACGTAACTTATAACAATATATGCCGATTTGCCTCTTCGTCACCTCAACTCAAACATCACTGCCTTCTTTATAAGGATCTGAATTGGCTCTCACCCTCTGCCAGTAAACAATAGTACCTTGGATCACTAATGGACTCTATCATCCGGGAGAAAATACCCATTCCAGCTGGCGGCGTTGCTGGTCCCTCAGCCATCCTCCCATGGCCTGCGATCAGCTGACAGATCCTTGCTCTATGTTCAGAGATGTCGGATGATTAAAGGCACAGGGGCCTTCCAGTTCTCTGCTCCCAGGCTATGGAATGCTCTTCCACTCAACCTCCGGCTGTCTCAGTCTCACTTTGGATTTAAAAGTGAATATCGTCATTATCTATCCTTAGCTGATGCTTGTACTTGCTTTGACCCAACCTGAAGCTCCTGAGACTTACTAGTAAAGTCACTCCTGCTCTAATCCAGCTCCAAGACTGTCTCCTCTTCCCTTCCCCATATTTTTCCTTCTCTTTGTAAATAACTTCTTGACTACTAGCTCTCTTCCTTCTCGAACCTTGTTGCTGACCATCCCCTGTTGTTTTGCCAATTACCACCCCTGATCTTCCTTCTCTCACTTTCTTTATGTTTGAACATTCCTCACATTTCTCTCTATATAACCTTACTATCTTATTAACCCTTTCACTCCACAGGTCGGGTCCGTGGTTTCTGCACTGATTATATATCTTACTGCCATTATCTGTATAATGCTTGCCATTATTTTTTGTTGTTTCTACCCACTGTATTTTTGTAGCACTGCTGTACTGTTCCTCTATTTGTATTATTGTACCCATGTTGCTGTTGTTCAACTGTTCTCTTTTTGTTGTACTGTCCTGGGTCGTGCCTAAAAATAGTCATTTTATGGCTAGTGCACCTACCCGGTTAACAAAAACTAAATAAATAAATAAAAATTGGATCTAATACTGTACTGTCCCTGTTGATGAAATTCCTTTTATGCAGCTTAACGCTTTCTCTGCTTCTCCTACAACATCATCACAGTGTCTGAAATTATCAAACTTATTAGTGACTAAGACACCCATATCCCTTTGAGACTTAGTAATTGGTAACCTGGACCTCATCATAGTGTAAGAACAGAATGCATCATCCTTCTGTAAATGACAGTATTACTTTATACATGTTCTTATTTAAGGACATTCTCCTAGTATTGGTATGTTCTACGTTTTTGCTGATTTCATTTTTTAATTTATCCTGATCATCTTCAGAATCCGCTATGTTACACATTTTTACATTGTCCACAAATTTCTCTGTCCAGCAGCTTATTCTGTTACCCAGATCAGAGATGATTAGCTGAGAGGTTGTCCAAGGACTGATCCATGAGGAACTCCACTGTGCACTGGTCTGTGAAATGATGCAGTACTCTTTATTTTTGACGATTGCTGTCTGTTTATCCTGCCAGTGCTGGGTTTCATAGTGTTTTTTTTAGTGCTTTCCTCATGAGAACTCCATTACGGGAGACATACTGTATATAACTAGGTACAATACATAATAAAATTGTAGACAATTAAAATGCAGTGGTTAAAAATATTTAAAAATTGGTGGTGTGACACCATGAATGTTCTTTAAGCCACAGGCTGCTCCATTTCCAGAGATCAGTTGACTATCAATCTTGACCAGCCAGTATCCCCAGATTAGCTTTCTAGGCAGCATAGAAACATAGACGTTAATGAACCAAAAAAAAAGACCATTGGTCCATCTAATCTTCCCCTTAAAACCGTGTTCTACTCTAAGACAAATAAAGACATAGTGTCTGCACGAGGCTTATGTCCACTCTGCCTGCTGCAATGTTCCTACTTTGCTGCTACCCTCTGGTGACTTTTAAGCCCTTAACTCTGACTTAGTCATGTTTGAAGCCGTTAATGATTTTGGCAGCCACCACCTCAGCCAGTAGGCTATTCCACAGCCCAGCCATACCCTCCATAAAGAACTTCCTCACACACCCCTGAATTTCCCTGCTGTCGGCTTCCACTCATGTTCCTGTGTTCTATATTTGCTGTTGCTGTTGAATAGTTAATTTCAATTTACCTTGTTCATTCTTTTCAAGAACTTGAAGGTCTTTATTATATCAGCCCTCTCCCTTCTGGCCCTCTGTGTATACATGTTCATTTCCCAAGGCCGACCCTCATGGGATCTGTCCTGCAGGCCATGAATCAGTTTTGTTACTCTACACTGCATCTTCTCCAGCCTGTCCAAGCAACATCAGAAACATATAATTTCCAGTAATAAAATAAAACTTGGAGTTCCTTCAGTTACAAATGTGGTTTACTTTTTATATTTCCATATATAATTTTATTGACAAACTATTCAGTTTGGCTCATCCATACAAGTAAGAACATTCCCCACAAACCCAGGTGATGTTCTTAAACGTACCCATGCACCTGCTGACATTTCAACATATTCAATACCTAATGTTGCCAGAATTGCATTCCTACTTTTATATAGGTTTCTAGAAAATATATTTTGATATTTTTGGACCCCCTTGAGTATGGTGACAAACATCAGGAGGACCTGTGCAGTCTTACTGATTGGTGAGATTCCTGGAGCTTATGAATTAGTGTAGCTAAATGTATGATGCTACACTTGGGGAAGAGCAGAGATACGTAGTACCTACACACTGTGTGAGGCTCCTCTTGCTGCAGTGGAGGAGGAAAAGGACCTCAAGGTAACAAGATAAAGGGCCGAATCATGAATGGCAATGTGTGGCTAGTGTCAAGTGGGCCAGCAGAGTGCTAGGATGTATCAGAATGGGTACAGCCTACAGGGCAGACATCCAGGCCACATTGCAAGGTCCTGGTCAGGCCCCACCTGGAGTACTGGGTGAAGTTCTAGGATCCTCAGTACAAGAGGACATTGAAGCAGTTGAGTGATTCCAGCACAGGGACACCAAAATAATTCACCCTAAAGACAAGGAGACTGAGGGGAGACCATCTTGTTCTTCCATGTACTGCAGGGTATTGATAAGATTGAACATACAGAGATATTTGATCTTCTGTCTTTGGCAGGAAACTGGAATGCACCCTGAATTTCAGGGGGTTGTGAATTCAGAAGGTAACATTAGCAGGTACTTTTTTCCCCTGAAGGTGGTAAAACCTGTGAAACAGCCTATTAGTGGGGACAGTAAAAGGACACCACCTTCTGGGAGAAAAGTACTTCCTAATGCTTTTTCTAGGGGTGGTAAACCTGTGGAACAGCCTACCAGCGGGGAAAATAGATATGAAGACAGTAGCGGTCTTGAAGGCAAGTATGAACGAATTTCTCTTTACTAAGGGAATCAGTTGGTGCCCTGCATAGTAGAGTAAGTAGGTAGAGAATCCCGATGAGTTAATAAGTTACATATGATACCGTTATCATCTTGCTGTAAAAACATAGGAAATAACGGCAGAAAAAGACCAGTGGTCCATCCAGTCTTCCCATTTATTGCCTGGGACCTAGTGTCTATATGAAGAGCTGTCCCCTCCCTTCTGCTCATCCTTCCCCCTCCCTGCACACACTAGAGAGCTTTCTGTTATTCCTCTTACTGTGTCCCATCAACGCTTAAAGCCTTCCACAGTTGTGGCACCCACCACTTCAGCAGGCAGGCTGTTCCAGCCTTTCGATAAAACAGTACTTCCTCAAGTGCCTCTTGAAGTCCCCCCCTTTCAGTTTACATTTGTGCCCACGTGTCAATGAGCTGGTGTTCCTATTAAACAATTCCACGCAGTTCCCTTTATTAATCCCTTTCAGAAACTTGAATGTCTCTATTATATCACCCCCTCTCCCTCCAGGTCTCCAGCGAGTACATGTTTAATGCCCTCTGATGTTTCTCATAGGATTCCCCCCGTAGTCCCTGAATAATCTTGGTTGCCCAGTGTTGCATCACCTCCAGTCTGTCCTTATCCTTTTTGAGGTGAGGGCTCCAGAACTGCACACAGTGTTACATGTGTGGCCTCACCAAGGACCTATAGGATAATTATTACTTCTTTCCTTTTACTATTTGTGCCCCTTCCTACACACCCCAGCATTTTGTTGGCTTTGCTGTAGGCTTTGTTGCACTGGCTAGACTGCTTTAGGGTGTCATTGATAATGACTCCTAAGTCCTGTTCTGTTGTCATAATAAGTTTAACCTCATTTAGCCAGTACTCTGTTCTGGGATTCTTTTTCCCCAGGTGCATAACTTTGCAGTTGTTAGCATTAAATTTCAGTTGTAACAGATTTGACCATCTCCCTAGCCTGTGGAGGTCATTTTGTAAATCCCTAACTCCTTCCACACTATCCACCTTTCTGCAGAGTTTAGTGTAATTTGTGAAGAGGCCAATCTTACCCTGAATTCCAACAGTAATATCACTAATGAACATATTAAAGAGGACAGGGCCAAGGACTGATCCCTGTGGTACCTCACTAGTGACGTCCTCCTCTGCTGTCTGCCTATGACTTTCTACCTCCAGTAGCTCCATATGAAGTCCGAACTGTTAATTGTTTACTTGACACAAAATGGCCACCCAGGAGGTAATGAGTTAAGCCAGTTTTCCACCCATCTGACAAAGTCACCTGCTGCCCCCAGATCCTCCATTTTCCTCAGTAAGCACCTATGAGGCACTGAATTGAAAGCCTTGCTGAATTCCAAGTATAGCAGATCCCCTGAATGGTCCCTATCCAACTCCCTTGTTACCCATCAAAGACCATTAAATTGGTGTATAAGGCGGGGGGACAGACATATTGAACCTAGTGTATATTAACAACATTGATGAGGGAATCAAGGATGCAAGTATTCACTTATTCGCAGATGATACAGTGCTGTACCCGAGTCGTCCCACACCAAAAGAAGCTTGTATTGACCTACAAAAAGATTTCAACCTCCTGCAACTTCAACTAATCAATAAAAAACTGCTATTAAATGCTAAGAAAACTAAAGCCATGTTATTTTCCCCTGCAAACTACACAAGCACTACTGACTCCCTCCCCCCAATAACCACGATGCTGGAAGAGTGCTTAGAGTATGTTCCGAAATTCAGATATCTTGGGGTCTGGATTGACTGTAAACTCTCCTTCTCTGACCACCTGGAAGACTTGCTGAAAAAATTAAGGCAAAGACTTGGCCTTTATTACAGGATAAGAAGACTTCTTACAGCAGACGCAAAGAAACGACTAGTCCAAGCCATGTTCCTGTCCTTAATTGACAACGCAAACTTCATATACAGTACAGTAGCTATGCGGCTTCCTATCTTGAAAATTGATACGCTTCTACCACAGAGCTATATGCTTCATCACTGACCTCCTTCTACCCATCACAAAGACTATATGTCGCCATCGGGCTGGACCTCACTTCACTATAGGTGTAACTTTAATGCAGCACTCTGGACACTTAGAGCCCTCAGTGGCAAACTCCCTCAATACATCGTCGACTGTCTGTCTCTGATTGTGCCCAGGAATTATTCCCTTAGAAGCTGCTCTCAACTCCTGCTAAATATACCCAGGGCACTCACACAAGTCGGGAGAGCCGCCTTTGGATTCTCACTCCCATCAATATGGAATAAAACCCCAAAAATACTTAAGTTAAAAACCCCAGTAAGTACCCTTTTGTTTAAAAAGCTTTACCGTGATGGCATTACAGAAATTTGCAACTGCTTTACTAGACACTAACTAACCTCCCTCCCTCAAATGGAGGCCCTCCAGCTGAAATGTGTGCCTCAGCCTCTAGCATGCCCACCAACAGATCCACAGGATTTATTGCCGAACTCCCATATCTTATTCTTTGACGCTCTGAACAGCTGCAGCCTGATTCTAGTACATGCTACCGCACCTGGGGATAATTGTCGTCTTTTGCCCACCAAAAATATTCGGTCCCTCATCCATCCAATACCTCACTCTGCCCCAACCTCCAGGACCCTCCCTGTTATGCCCCTGCCACTATATTCCTCCTCTTGCACTTAGTACAGCGGCAGCCTTTCTCCTCCATACATCGCTGCGTTTTGGGGCAAAAATCGCTTTGTTGCCTTTCATACGGTCCTCTGCCCTCCCAATCCCTCACTCTGCTCTAACAATTGAGTCTTCCTCGCTTGCGCCCCTATTCCCCACCTCTCCCTACATTATGCACTTGATATCTTCTGTCTGGTATGCCTACCCTCTCCCTAACATTTCCCACTACAAAATGCACAGTTTTTGGGCTTGGATCCAGCACAAGTTCATTATCTACGACTCCTTGTAGTTCTGTGTTCAATGTATATTACCTGTAAATGTGCATTTTTACTATAATAGCAGCCATTTTTGATGTTTGTACTATTGTAACTTATCTTTCTGTATTATTACTGTAGGACCTCAGGTCCACCTTGTAAATGAGCTTGCTAAATGGTGCCCGCCTGGATAAATAAAGATTGATAATGTCCCTACCGAACTTAAATTTGTAACTGTTCTGTTTCAAATTTTAGTCTCACTATTATTTGTGACTTAAATTGCTTAGCAGTGGCTAATACTGCACCACAAACATCTAATTGTCATTTTAACTATTCTGTTGGTATTGATTTGGGAATCTAACATATATAGAATTTGAACATTATATAAATAGCTGTAATTCTCATTTAAAGTTTGCCTAATTTAGCCTTGACAAACTACGATTCTCGGACATACTGTACAGGGCTGAAATCGTCACCAACCCTCTAGCCAAAGTCTAGTAGATTTTGTATCTGACTAGTAAAATTTTCCTTTAAGTAGCCTTGCTGGCTTGTTTGGAGAAGGTAAAATCTCAATAAATATACCTGTTGGGCCAGTGGAAAAGTATGTAGGGCTGGTGGATATTTCCAGTCATTAGCCCTGCTGGCTAGTGGCTGCAGAACTTGGTTTTGACCCCTGCTGTACGGATTCAAAAGCATAAAAACAATGTAATGCATTGTAGTGTCAGAACTGGTGGTTATAGGGACATGGATGTGTTGTTCATCCACTCTGTCTGGCAGGTTCCTTGCCACTTTAAATCTTGCCGGAAGGTGTTCAAGCTGGCTCCTCCCACCCACCCACCGGGTGGTAAAACTTTCTGCTCCGCCCCATGACTCCAGATCTTCCTTACCGCTTGGAAGCTCAGGTTCCCACCTTAACGCTCTGCGTATAGACTGGATCCTAATTCTTCGGTTTGCCCGAAACTTATTCTTAAATTTTCAAGACTTCGGTCAGATTACTCCCTCGTGGCTGCGATGGACAAATCGACTCCTGGATTTCGGCGGTGCCCATGTGGGCTGAAAATGTCCAGGACGGATCCGCACTCCTCGTGCGTCTACTGCCTCGGCCTAGACCATGACCCGCAGGCCTGCGAGTTATGCCATTCATTTTTGGCCAGCGTCCTGGAAGACTGCGTTACCCAGTTACAACTTGGGTGCCCCGAGAAGCGCTACCTGCTGGTGAGGTCAAAGGAGGCCCGTTGGGCGGTGACCGTGATGGCTGGCTCGGCTGAGCAACTCAAGCAGATGATCGCCCTCGAGGAGGAGGAGGAGGCGGCACAGGCCGCATCATCCTCTTCCTCGGTCGCAGCATTTATCCCGCTCTCTTTGGGTTCCTCCTACTCTTTTAAGGAGCTTTGCCAGTCCCTTTCCACGAAGGGAGAGGGGCCATCGGGACATTCTTCTCGGTCCAAAAAGAAGGACTCGAAAGGTAAGACCCATCGTTGGCATTAGTGGGAGCGGGAGAGGTCCCCTTCCCCGGACAGTCGACACTGTACTTCGGTCGAGGTTGTGGCTAAGGCAGCTGGCTTCACGGTGTCCCCATCAGGTCAGCCGGCTGAGACACCCATCAACATGGTCGAGATTTTTCTCGACCCGTCAGACGGGCTGTCGACTGGTGAAGCAGACAACCCTTCTTGACCAGTTTTAACGGTGGAGACCGAGGACTTGCCTGCGCCACCTGTGCCAGAGTCCCCGGTCAAGGCTTCCGAGCTGAGGGAAGAGCGGGTGTCCCCGGCCCCTTCCCAGACCCATCCTCAGAAACACCGAGGATCTCGGTCTCAGTCTTGGACATCGTCTTGGTCCAACCGATCCGCTGACATCGGCGGTCACCGGTCTTGGCACGGTAAGCGGCTTCACAACATTCTCGTCTTCCCTCTTGGAAGAGGAGAGGCTTAAGCAAATTGCATCGACGCCACGAGGACCTGATGTGGCAGAAGTTACTTTATCCGGGAACAAGCCGACGCCATCGCCTTCCCGGCCATCAAATGGCTGTCACCGGCGGCGAAACAACCCCTCACTGTAGTCGAGGGTGCCTAAGCCTGGGCCAGTTGTTCAGCCGAAACCAGCTGCCCACCCAATTGTGGTGGAACCTCCGCCTCCACAACCGAAATCGGGGGCACCAACCAAGGATTCTCGGTCGGGTCAGGGCCTGCCCCACAGGTTGTCGGTCACCCTCACTCCCAACCGTCCTCTGCAGGTGGAGGGCGGCTCAGGGCCCAGGCAGCTCTTCGCGGACTCCTCTGAGTCCGACGACTCCTTCCTGTTCTCCAAGCCCATTGACCTGGAGTCCTCCGGGGGCCAGTCGATGGACGAAAGCCCATCATCCTTTATGGGTCTGCTTCGGCTCATCTCGGAGTCCACCAGGATGCAGCTTGAGACCGTATCTAAGCGGGCCAAGTATCTCCTAACGGAGATACTGGACTGAGGGGATTCACCCACGAAGGCCTTTCTGGTGGCTGAAGCCATTGTTGGCCCAGCCTTGGAGCTCTGGCAGTGGCCTGCTTCCTGTCCTGCACCTTTGGCCAGGATGGCCAGGAAGTATGCAGTACCTACCGGCTCTTTGTCCGGTTTTTCGGAACACCCCTCGGCTGGGGGGCTGGTCACCGATAGCGTTTTCTGGTGTTCCGGGAATGCTAGTGATGTGGATAAGCCCCCTGACAAGGAGTCCAAAAAGCTGGACTATGCCGGGCGCAAGGTATACACTGCGTCCCCCTTGGCCTCCGCCAGACCAGCTCGGCCGTGCTGATGGCACACTTCTCCCACACCCTCATGTGCTCTCTGGATGAGGTGATCCTTCATGTCCCGGCCGACCTGCAGACCACGGTCAGGCAGGTACGGGACCAAGGAAGAGCAGTGGCAAAACAGCAGCCCCAAACAGCTCTGAACATTGGAGACTCCTGTGCCAGATCAGTTGCGGCCGTAGTGGCCATGCGCCGTAGAGCATGGCTGAGGATATCCACCTTCACGGCGGATACCCAACATAAACTGGTGGATGTCCCCTTCCTGGGGACTGAACTCTTCGGCCGTGAAGTGGAAGGTCACCTCCAGCGGATCGAAAAGTCCAATGCCATTCTGGACTCTGGTCACCTCCGCCCAGAAGGACAAGGGCCGTCAACAACAACATAAGTCCTTTCGCCCTTCTGCGCCTGCAGCATGTCCGGCCCAACAGCACCAACACCAGGGCCAGCAGGCTTGCACCTGGCACCCCAAAGCCAAGCCTGCGGCTTTCTCTAATAGGAAGCAGGGAGGAAAAGGCCCAGGAGGTCCCTTGGCCGGTCCCTCCTCCAAGCCTGCCCAGTGATGGGTTGAGGGGTGTCACCCCCAGCCTCGTGACTCCCCCCGGGGTTCCTCCCATGAGGGGATGGCTCCGCCACTTCCTTTCCACCTGGTCCACTATCACCACGGACCGCTGAGTGTTGTAGGTGGTAGGAAAGGGCCTGCCCCTGGAGTTCGAGGAGGCTCCGTCCTTCCGAGCCATTGCCCCTCGCGGGGGGGGGCTACAGTGTCCGCAGTCTCTCCGTCGGCTCTCCGAGCCAATATCTCCCTGCTCCTCAAAAAAGAGGTGATCAGGAAGGTGGCGGATCCTCCTCCAGGCCCGGGGTTTGTGTCTAGATGCTTCCTGGTCCCAAAACAGACGGGGGACTGGTGCCCCATTCTCGACCTGCATAACCTGAACAGGTTCCTAAGGTCTTGGACCTTCAGGATGGTCACTCTGGCTCATATAATCCCATCCTTGGAACAAGGCATGTGGTTCTGTTCTCTGGACCTCCAGGACGCATTCTTTCACGACCCAATCCGTCCGTCCCACCAGAGATTCCTCCGCTTCAGGGCAGAGGGATCCCTCTACGAGTTCCGGGCCATGCCCTTCGGCCTTTCCCTAGCTCCCAGGGTCTTCACCAAATGCATGGCAGTGGTGACAGCATTCCTCGGTGCTGAAGGGTCCAGGTGTACCCCTACCTGGACGACTGGCTGATTTCAACCCCCTCCTGAATGGAGGTGGAGTGGTCCAGAGATCTGGCCCTCCAGGTTTGCTCTCAGGTTGGCCTCCTCATCCAGCGAGGCCAAGTCAGAACTCTGCCAAAGCAGGTGATCCAATTCATCAGGGCAGAGCTCGACTCTCTACGAGCCAGAGCACGGCTCCCAGCGGACAGGGCCGAGGTTCTTTCCTCCTTTGCCCAATCATTTCAGGTTGGGCAATTTCGCCCTGCCCGGGACTTCCTGCGCCTCCTGGGCCTCATGGCGGCCTGCACCAGCGTGGTCCATTGGGCCCGTTGGTACATGCATCCCCTTCAACGGGGGCTGGCCAGCCAATGGTCACAGCACTTCGATCCACTGGATCAGTTAGTGCCAGTGACCTGGGGGATTTGGAATGCTCTCCAGTGGTGGACCATTCCAGCACATCTGCAGGAGGGCATCCCATTCGTCCGCCCCAAGCCAACGGTCTCTATCAACTGATGCCTCTCTGATGGGTTGGGAGCACAGAACGCATGGCCTCTGGTCCCCATGGGAGTCCCGATGCCACATCAACCTGCTGGAGCTTCAATCGGTTCGTCTAACCCTCACCGCCTTCGCTCCATTTCTATGGGGTCAAGTGGTTCAGGTCCAGACGGACAATACCACGATCATGTACTACCTAAACCACCAGGGCGGGACGCGCTCTATGCCTCTGTGCAGGGAAGCTCTCCACATTTGGTCACCCGTGCGCAGCCGGGAGACGGATCTCCTTGTGATCCATGTGGCAGGAGCCTCCAACACCCTGGCTGATGCCCTAAGCCAGATAGGGGCTGCATCCCATGAGTGGTCTCTCCTGCCAGAGGTAATACAAGATCTGTTCTCCCACTGGGGCACACCTCAGGTGGACCTTTTTGGCTCCAGAGAGAATGCGAAGCTGAGACCCTTTCATGACCGCCCCCCTCAGCAGGGCTCGCTGCAGGGGGATGCCTTCTCGAGGCCGTGGACCCCGGGCCTCTTCTACGCCCTTTCCCCATTTTCCTTGATCCACAAGGTGCTTCTCAAGGCGAGGAGGGACAAGGCGCAGGTGATTCTGGTAGCCCCAGACTGGCCCAGCCAGTTCTGGTATCCAGATCTCCTCAGTCTCAGCTCCAGGCTCCGGGCGGCTTCCAGCCCACCCGGACCTGATCTCGGTCAATCAGAGGATAGTATTCCATCTGGACCTTCAATCCCTGCACCTGACAGCCTGGTTCCTGAGCGGCTAGAGTTCCAGGCCTTGGGTCTTTCCGACGAGGTCCTCAACCTTGTTTATGCATCCCGTAAGGAGTCGACCAGAAAATGCTACGCCTTCAAATGGAAGAGGGCTTCGGTTGACGACCCTTAAGGTGCACCTGGCAGCCATCTCTGCTTACCGGGCGCAGTCGGTGGCGCAGGAGAAGGTGGTCGGGTGCTTTTTCAAAGGCTTTGATCACATATCCCCTCTGGTGCAAGAACCTCCACCTCCGTGGGATCTACTGCTGGTACTGGCTAAGCTCATGGGCAAGCCATTCGAAGCGATGCACAGGTGTGACATCTCTCACCTGTCGTGGAAGACCGCCATCTTGGTGGCTATCACGTCAGCCAGAAGGATGGGAGAGCTCCAGGCGCTTTCCATAGAGTCTCCTTATCTGGTCTTCCACAGGGACAAGGTTGTACTGCGCCCCAACCCGAAATTCCTTCTGAAGGTGGTGTTGGAGTTTCACCTTAACCTGGTGTTGACTCTGCCGGTGTTCTACCCCAATCACACCTCAGAGGCCAAATATAGGCTCCATACATTGGACCCTAGAAGCGCGCTCGCTTACTACAAGGAGCGGATGGCTGAATTTCGGGGAGAGGTTTGCCAGCTGTTTGTCACCTACGCTGAAGCCGCACCTGGCAGACCTGCAGCCAAGCGGACGATAGGCAGGTGGGTCACCTCCTGCATAGATCTCTGCTGTAGGTTGGTGGGCATGGAGCCTCCAAGAGGGATAAGAGCTCATTCTACCAGCCATACTGCTGCATCGGTGGCTGATTCCAGGGACGTCCCTATCCAGGAAATCTGCAGGGCTGCTACCTGGAAGTCAGTGCACACCTTCACCCACTACCACATCGACCTTGAGTCATGCCGGGATGCTGGTTTTGGGGCCTTGGTTCTCCAGTCTTTATTTCCCAAGTAGGTGTATGCGCCTTGCCTCCCTCCTCCCGGAGAACTGCTAGGAGTCTGCCAGACAGTGTGGATGAACAACATATCCATGTCCCTAGAAATACAGGTTACTCACCTGTAACAGGAGTTCTAGGAATGGTATATGTTGTTCATCCACCTACCCCCGACCTCCGGCTTAGATGCACACATGGCTTCCAGCGGGCTAGATCTGGCGTCATGGGGTGGAGCCGAGAGTTTTACCACCCGGGTGGGTGGGAGGAGCCAGCTTGAAGACCTTCCGGCAAGATTTAAAGCGGCAAGGAACCTGCCAGACAGTGTGGTGAACAACATATACCATTCCTAGAACTCCTGTTACAGGTGAGTAACTTGTATTTACTTTATGTGCCCTAATACACCATCAGGTCATTTATTCAGATGAGAAACTACACTGATTGGCCAGTTCTGCTGTACTCCAGATGCTAAGTTCAGGTGTGCATTGTAATTTGCCTCTGGAGTACAGTGGGACCAGTGGATTGGGTCTGTGAAAAACTGTTGGACAGATTATCTACAACTGAATCTCCCATGGCTGAAATATGAAATGATAGAGGGGAATGGCAGGATCAACCAGGATCTAGATTTAAAGGGACAGTGTCAGTTTTTAGCTGAATTGCCTTTTTTTTTTTTTTTAATTTAGTTCCTTGGCTAAATGATCGTTACAGCACTATATAGCAATAGTCTACACTCATAAAGTAACAGCTGGACTAAAAAGGTTAATTTAGCCTTTGTTTTCCCCGACCCAAGTAAACTTGAGTAGACCGCTTCTCAGGCGAGTTCATGTTTAACATGACGTCAAAGCACCTGTAAACTCGTGCTTTGGTGACCTTGACTTTTTTGAAGCAGTATGAGTAAAATACATATTCTGATACTAGCTGATATCCTCCTGAGTGCCATAAAGTAGCTCATAACTAGCGCTGTAACAGAGGTAATTTTATGCTTAAAATATAAAGCTGTGACTACTGGTGTGCGCATTAGTGCTGGTGCTAATGCGCATGCCCGGAGTCATAGCTTTACATCTGAAACAGAATAATTACTTCTGGTGACAAGGCTCATTTTTATAAACAAGCTACGTTGCGCACTCAGGACACTAGCAGGTACCAGAGTATGTATTTTACTCATACTGCTTCAAAACAAATCAAACTTGCCAAAGTAGGAGTTTATGGGCTCTTTGGCACCATGTTGAACATGAACGTGCCTGAGGAGCGTCATGCTCAAGTTTACATCAGGTGGGGGAAAACCTAAAAATATTTGAAAACAAAGCTTGAAGTAACTTTTTTATTATTTAGTCTAGCTGTCACTTTATTTTTATTTTTATAACTATTTATTTAAAAGTTTTCAGTTTTTCCATAAGACAAACATTACAGTTACACATTACTATCTATTAACATAAAACATACAACATTTAACAATCAGGCTTGCTATTAGTACATTCCAGACATTTTATATAATACTTGGGGAAGAGAGGAGGGTTACAGAGAAGAACAAAGATTACATTTCATTTATGATAGTAGTTTATCTTGAATGGATAATCCGAGGAAATCCTGGGACAGAGCAATCCATCTTTCTTAGAACTCACTTCATCATCAACCCCCTGTGGGGTCAGCTGCCCTTATCTAACCAGATCATGGGACAAAATCTGGTCGGAGGGGGGATAGGTATATCACCCATCTCCTCCATAATATCTGACTGATCTTGGGTCTTATTTAACACTGGTGTTAATCTGTCCATCTTGTAGATTTCTGTTTCAATATCTTGCCATTGAGTAATGGAGGGAGGTTCCCTCAAAATCCATTTCTTGGTAACTGCTTTTTTGGCTGCCAGTATCAAAATATGTAATAATTTGGCTGAATTAAGATCTCTGCAGCCTGGGGTTCTGTCAGAGATAAAAAAAGGAGGCGAGAGAAAACCAAATCAGGGCAAAAATGTGTGATAGGGCCAGTTGTGTATTTCCTAGGAAAGGTTGGAGTTTGGTGCAGCTCCAGAAAATATGTCCATAAGTGGCTGATGAGGAACGTTGACCTTCATTTTTTTTTTTTTTTTATATTTAGCTGTCACTGCTGGTGTTCTGAAAGATCGAATCATGTTTTTCCATGCAAACTCTCTCCATGAAATGGCTGAAATCCCTTTGTACAGGCTACAGAGATGGTTTTCCCAGAGTTCAGTAGATGTGGGCAGGTTAAGGTCTGTGGCCCAGGATTTTCTGATGTGATCCATGGAGTTCCCTTCTGTTGTACTAATTGCCTCATATAGGTATGAAATCATGTGTTCTAAGAGGGCTCTAGGGCTTTCTTCATGTTTTCTATTAGTTGGTGGGGGGGGGGTCTCGGCACTCAAAGTCTTGAGCAGAGATTTATATAATCTTCAGCTTGAAAATATCTAAATCTATTCTTCTAAGGTATTCCATACCCCATACCAGGTAACTATATCTGTGAGACTAAGGACTGCACCTCCCTCCACAAACAAATATCATATGGAGTCCAAGATGTTCCCAGTGACCAAAGTCCGGGTCCATTAATGCTGGTTTGAAGTCCTCTAGATGTGGAAGTGAACCAAGGAGAGTACTCCAGTGGGCTAAATTCCAGTGGGCTAAATTCCTGGACTGGACTATGGTATGCCAGGTGTGCAATGTGGTGTCTGTGTGTAATAATTAGCTTTTCTTTTGTGCCTTCACCCTTTTGAGCCAGATAGGAGGAGGCAGTGCAGCTGTGTCAAGTCTGCTGCCTGTATTTCTAAATCTTTCCATCTGGCCTGGTACAAAGGGTGAAGCCAATACAGTACTGTGCGTAGTTGAGTTGCCTGATGATAGTGTTCAAAATTTGCGAGGGAAAGGCCTCCCGTCCTGCGGGGTAGTTGCTGGATAGAAAACCTGGTCCTTGGTCTCTGGTTGTCCCATATATACCGAGAGATCTTTCTGTTAAGGGCTGTATAATACTCTCTAGGGACTGTGATTGGGATTGTCTGCGCTAGGTACAGGAATCCGGGGAATAATGTCATTCTCACGGAGTCTATCCGTTGCGTGAGGGAGGGGGGTAGCGCCCTCAGTCTCTCAATCTCAGCTGTTAATTTGTGTAGAAGGGGGGAGTAATTGACACTAAACATATTGTCATGGGAAGGGGTAAGGTGAAGCCCTAGATATTTAATGCTAGGGGACTCTCATTTAATGGGAAACTGTTTGAGGGACGAGGGGACATGATTAATCTGGAGAGTGTTTGGTTTTAGTTTGATTTAATTTATATCCTGCCACTTCTTGATATTCTTCTACTTTTCTCCAGAAAGGGTGTAACGAGTGTTCTGGATCAGTTAGATATATTAGCAGGTCGTCCACATTCAGAGCTAATTTGTGGGGGCAGTCACCCTGTATATTGATTCCTTCAATTAACCCCTCCTGTCAGAGAGCTTGAGCCAGAGGCTCTAGGTACAGGGCAAACAGGAGGACAAGGGTCACCCCTGTCTTGTGCTGCGCCCCAGAGGAATGGGAGGGGAGACTGCTCCATTCACCTTTATGTAGGCCTGGGGACAGGAATATATTGTCTTGATAACCTATGTAAAACCATCTGGAAAACCCAGTTTTCCCAAGACCTGAAACAGGAAGGGCTAGGCCACCCTGTCGAAGGCCTTCTCCATGTCTAAGCTAAGGAGTAGCAGAGGGGCCTCCGGGGCAGCAAGGTGGAGGATCTGTAAGGTCCTGTTGATGTTATCCTGTGTTTGTCACCCCGGGACAAACCCAGTTTGATCCATATGAATCAGGCCAGGCAGGAGTGTTTTCCAACCTAACGGCTAGGACTGATGCAAATAATTTGTAGTCAATGACGAGTACAGAAATTGGTCGGTAGGAGGAGCATTTGGTTTGGTTTTTTCCTGGTTTGAAAATACTTGTTATAGAAGCATAGTCCCAGGTACGGGACAGAGCTCCACCCTCCTGAACCTCCTGACACACCGCCAACAGGGTGGGTAGAAGTGGCTCCCGGAATGCCTTGAGAAAAACTCCCGTATATTCATCCAGGCCTGGGCTTTTGTTTGATTTTTTTAATAATGCTGTTACTAATTCTTGGGCTGCTGTAGGTTGCGTCAAGGATTGTTGTTGTGTTAATGTTAGTGAGGGCAGCTTTAGTTTGCTTAGAAAATCCTTTATTTTGTCAGGTGCAGCTTCTCTCTCGGGGGTATATAATTGTTTGTAGAAGGTCAGAAAGGCCTCTCTTATCCTCAATGGTAGAGTAGTTAGTTTCCCTGTTAGTGGCTACCTAATTTGAGTGATAGTAGTTTGCATAGCCCGTTGCTGAAGGCGGTGTGCCAGCAGTCTTCTGGCCCTTGGGCCTCCTTCATAGTACCCGAGTTTCAGTCTCTGCATGGCCTGATCTGTTTTAATATCGAAGAGCCTTTGTAATTGATCCCTAGTTGCCTGTAGTAAGGGGAAAACTCCTTGATCCCCTGCCGCATGTTGTGACTATAGGTCCTTATTTTGCCTCTAGAGGGTCTCCTGCCTAGCCAACATAGACTTTGATGGCAGATGAGGACCACTTGGCCCACCTAGTCTGCCCATTTCCCTACCTACAGGATAAGCTGCAGATCCTAGTTAACCAACAGCCTATTTCTTCCTACCCAGCCAAGTGCTGCTTCTTCTGGTAGAAAGCATATTTATTTCTCCCCTTAGGACAACCTTTATGGTGTCCCATAGAGTCGAATTGGGCAAGTCTGGGTGTGCATTCTCAGAGATTATTTGGGAAATTTGAGCTGTGATTAAATCCTGGAAATCTTTATAATTTAAAAGGAATTATTAAAGGTCCAGAGAGTCTCTCTGCGCTCAGATGGCCACTCCAACCGCAGCAGTAGGTGGGAGTGATCAGAGAGAGGGGAGGGTGTCATTGAACAATCCTTAACTCTATAATGTTCCCCTGAGATATGGAAGTAATCTATCTGCGTATAGATTTTATGGGGGGGGGGAGTAGTGAGAGTAGCTCCTCTGGGTGTGCTGGGTCCTCCACACGTCAAGCCACTGCATCTCCTTCATGTACACAGTTACAGCTTTTTGTGTGGCAGTCCATCTCTGGGTTTTAACATTTGTGGTGTCTAACCTGTCATAAATCTGGTTATGATCCCCACCTAGTACCAGGACCCCCTGCTGAACCTGTGTAATTTTCTGTAGCAGTGAGCATACTTCGTCTGCTTTAGTCCCGGGGGGGGGGAGGGATATAAATGGAGACTAGTGATCTGTTGTCTTTCCAGTGTGCCCAACACTATTGCTAACAGGCCGTAAGGGTTGGCGTATGAGTTGGTAAGGTGAAATGGGGTAGCCCTTGGGACAAGAACCGCTGCCCCCCTTTGCTTCCCTTCCCTGAAAGATGAGGCTATGACATGTGTGAATCCAAATTTAGTAAGCTTGAGGTGCTCTGGTTTGCTCAGATGTGTCTCCTGGAGAAAGATAAAACTAGGTTTTTGTTTTTTCAGGAAGCTGAGAATTTCGTACCTCTTAACTGGGTTGTTCAATCTGCTCACATTTGGTGAACTGATCAATAATGTCCGAGAGGGATTCATTTTACCTTATTACCTCTGTTGTTCTGCTGTGATAACTGGGGTATCCCAGTCCTCCCTGTCTGCTAAGTCTCATAAGATTCTCCAGAGACACCTCTGCAAACAAGATCCCCCCCCGATCCCTTCCCAGTTCCAAAGATCATTCTGCTGTTCACTCCTCTCCCTCATTTGCAAAGCAGCTGTATTAAACCACTTGTCTCTTAATAGCACAATTATCCATATAAGCCTGAGATAAGTAACACAAGAAACAAAGAACCATGTAATACTATGTACAAGATGACCTCCAAGGTAGGAGAGCTTTAAATCTTCGCTCTCTGTGAGTAAGACAGGGCACCAGCTGGTGCCTGCCCTTCCTCTGCAGGAGGTGAGGTGGTGCTGCGTCACGCCTGACCCTCTCGGGCCCTTAAGTGAGGGTCTGTTGATGTTAGTATTAGCAAAAGAAACGTCACCATCAATGCCTCTGAGCCGAGGCAATAGAGCATGTCCTCAGATACATTAAAAGTAAGCTCTGTTACCCACAATATAGAATTTTGAAAACTGCTTTCTCATACTCTGTCGATTCAGAGCTTTAGTCACTTAGATTCAGTAAACCAAAAACATTCAACTGATAATTGCCCCCCTCCCCAAATCACTCCTTTTCCAAGGCAGAAGACACGGCTACTTGGACAAGTATAAGAGTAAATCTAATGCCTCAGTGCAGCTGCTCCCAGTCAAGCCTCCTGCTGCCGGAAAGTGGTATGAAAGTTAATGAATGCCAAATCTAGTGTGCAGTTGTACCTTCAGGTTAGGCCTTTCTCTTCCCTCCACCCAATTGAGAGCAGTGTCCTGTTTTAATCTGCTGCAGTTCTAACCAGTTGTAGTAAATATAACCAGAAGCGATCTCTAAAGTGTGCGATCTTTCACCCTGTCCCCAAAAGCAGTAACCACACTTAACCACCTCTCTTCAAGTCTATTGACCAAATGTGGAGATGTATCAGTTACTACTGTCTAATTCTGTTTGTTGGTAAGAGGAGTGGGGTTAGTGACAGCATGAAACAATCTCCTCTCAGGAGGGTCCGTTCCAGTTTCCAGAGAAAACTATCGTTGTTCTCCGCCCCGCGCGGATGAAGAAACCACGCACACGGAAGGGGGAGCAACCAATTCATACAGATTAGAATACAATGGTGGTAGGATACAGTTTGTACTTGGCTCAGGTAGGGGTTGTTGAATGTCCCTCTGGTGTTGAAGCATTCAGTAGCACTAAGTAGAGCTTCCACCTCTTGCAAGGTCTTAGGTGCTGACTGCTGGGCCTTTCTTCTGTTTCTCCTGTGCATGGAAAGCGACCACTGTGAGCGAGGGAGATAAGGCTGAAAGGGTTCTTGTTGGTCTGGGGGCACTGTCTCAACCTTTGGCACGAAGTTCCTGTCTGGCTTGCTCTGGAGAATCATATAGTTTGGTTCCAGAATCCCAGTGAATTCTGAGTTTATCAGGAAACTGAGTTTGGAAGCGAATACTTTTGTCTTTAAGAGCTCGGAGGATGGAGGAATAAGCAGAGCACCTTCTGACAGTTTCGATCGGGTAATCATGGTCAAACTAAAGACGGACTGCATTATACGTAACAATTTTTTGCATCCAGGCTGTTTATAGTATGAAGTCCTTATCTCAATAGCTGGCAATCTTCATTACAATCGACCTGGGGCAGGCCATTTGATCTGTTGATTTGGGCATTAAAGATCTGTGCGCCCTTTCTGTTTTAAACTGAAATGTGGCCTGGAGGCTCAGTATGTCCCGAAGGAGGTCCTCTCTGAACTCCTCCACCTTCCCTACTTCAGCGCCTTCTGAGAGGCCATACAGCCGCAGGTTCTAGGGACATGGATATGTTGTTCATCCACACTGTCTGGCAGGTTCCTTGCCTCTTTAAATCTTGCCGGAAGGTCTTCAAGCTGGCTCCTCCCACCCACCCGGGTGGTAAAACTCTCGGCTCCGCCCCATGACGCCAGATCTTCCTTACCGCTTGGAAGCTCAGGTTCCCTCCTTAATGCTCTGCCTGTAGACTGGATCCTAATTCTTCGGGTCCCCCGAAACTTATTTTAAAAATTTCAAGACTTTGGTCAAGTTTCTCCCTTGCGGTTGCGATGGACAAATCGACTCCCAGTTTTCGGCGGTGCCCTTGTGGGCAGAAAATGTCCAGGACGGACCTGCACTCCACATGCGTCTACTTCCTTGGCCTAGAACATGACCGCAGACCTCACGGAGTTATACCGTCGTTTTGTTGGCGTCCTGGAAGACTGCGCTGCCCGGTTACAGCTTGGGCGCCCCGAAAAGTGCTACCCACCGGTGAAGTCGAAGGAGGCCCGTTGGGCAGTTACCGCGGCGGCTGGCTCGGCTGAGCAGCTCGAGCAGATGATCGCCCTCGAGGAGGAGGTGGCACAGGCCGCATCATCCTCTTCCTCGGTCGCAGCATTTATCCCGCTCTCTCTGGGTACCTCGTATTCAGCTTCTTTCAAGGAGCTTTGCCAATCCCTTTCCATGAAGGGAGAGGAGCCATCGGGACATTCCTCTCGGTCCAGAAAGAAGGACTCTAAAGGTAAGTCCCATCATCGGCGTTCGTTGGAGCGGGAGAGGTCCCCTTCCCCGGACAGTCGACACTCGACTTCGGTCGAGGTTGCGGCTAAGGCCGCTGGCTTCATGGTGTTCCTGTCAGGTCAGCGGCGAGACACCCGTCGGCCAGCGGTGAATTTTCTCGACCTGTCGAGCAGGCTGTCGACTGGTGAAGCAGGCAACCTTCACCGTTCTCCCGTGGAGACAGAGGACTGCCTACGCCCCCGGTGCCGCAATCCCCGGTTAAGGCTTCCGAGCCGAGGGAAGAGCGGGTGTCCTCCGCCCCTTCCCAGACCAGTCCTTGGAAATGCTGAGGATATCGGTCTCGGACATCGTCTCGGACCAGCCGATCCCGCCAACATCGGCAGTCTCTGTCTCTGCACCGAGGTAAGCGGCGCCGCTGCTCGTCCTCGTCTTCCTCCTTGGAAGAGGAGAGGCTTAGACGCCAGTTGCATCAACGCTACGAGGACCTGATATGGCAGCAGTTGCTTCTGTCCAGGAACAAGCTGACACTGTCTCCTTCCCCGGCCATCAAGTGGCTGTCACCCGAGCAGCCGAAACAACCCCTCGCTGTAGCCGAGGTGCCCAAGCCTGGGCGGTTGTTTGGCGAAACCAGCTGCCCACCGATTGTGATGGAACCTCCGCCTCACAAGGCGAATCGGGCGCCGACCAGGACTGTCGGTCGGGTCAGGACCTGCCCCACAGGTTGTCGGTCACCCTCACTCCTGACCATCCTTGGCAGGTGGAGGGTGGCTCAGGCCCCAGGCAGCTCTTCGCGGACTCCTCGGAGTCCGACGACGCCTCTCTGTTCTCCAGGCACATTGACCTGGAGTCCTCTGGGGGACAGTCGATGGACGAAAGCCCATCGTCCTTCATGGGTTTGCTTCAGCTCATCTCGGAGTCCACCGGAATGCAGCTCGAGCCCGTATCCAAGTGGGCCAAGTATCCCCTAACGGAGATACTGGACCGAGGGGATTCACACACGGAGGCCTTTCCGGTGGCTGAAGCCATTGTTGACCCAGCCTTGGAGCTCTGGAAGAGTCCTGCTTCCTGTCCTGCGCCTTCGGCCAGGATGGCCAGGAAGTATGCGGTCCCTACCGGCTCTTTGCCCGGTTTTTTGGAACACCCCTCGGCCGAAGGGTTGGTCACTGACTGCGTTTTCCGGCATTCTGGGAATGCTAGGGACTTGGACAAGCCCCCCCCCCGACAAGGAGTCCAAAAAGCTGGACTATGCCGGGCGCAAGGTGTACGCTGCGTCCTCCCTTGGCCTCCACCAGACCAGCTCGGCCGTGCTGATGGCACACTTCTCCCACGCCCTCATGGGCTCCCTGGATGAGGTGATCCCTCATCTCCCGGCTGACCTGCAGACCACGGTCCAGCAGGTACGGGACCAGGGTAGGGCAGTGGCTAAACAGCAGCTCCAAACGGCTCTGGACATTGGAGACTCCTGTGCCAGATCGGTTGTGGCCGTGGTGGCCATGCGCCACAGAACATGGCTGAGGATAGCCACCTTCACGGCAGATACCCAACACAAACTGGCGGATGTCCCCTTCTTGGGGACTGACCTCTTCGGCCCTGGAGTGGAAGGTCACCTCCAGTGGATCAAAAAGTCCAGTGCCACTCTGAACTCATGTCCCCTCCGCCCAGAAGGACAAAGGCCACTGACAGCAGCAGCGCAAGTCCTTTCGTCCTTCTGCGCCTGCGGCATGTCCGGCCGAACAGCACCAGCACCAGGGCCAGCAGGCACGCGCTTGGCATCTCAAACCCAAGCCCGTGGCTTCCTCCAACAGGAAGCAGGGAGGTAAAGGCCCAGGAGGTCCCTCGGCCGGTCCCTCCTGTAAGCCTGCCCAGTGATGGGTTGAGGGGTGTCGCCCCGAGCCTCATCACTCCTCCCTGGGTTCCCCTGTGGGGGGATGGCTCCGCCACTTCCTTTCCGCTTGGTCCGTTATTACCACAGACCGTTGCGTTTTGGAGGTGGTAGGAAAGGGCCTGCCCCTGGAGTTCGAGCAGGTCCCGCCCTTCCGAGCCGTCGCCCCTCGGGGGGGCTACAGGGTCCACAGCCTCTTTGTCGGCTCGCCGAGCCGATATCACCCTGCTCCTCGAAAAAGAGGTGGTCAGGAAGGTGGCAGATCCTCCTCCAGACTTGGGGTTTGTGTCCACGTACTTCCTGATCCCAAAACGGATGGGGGGCTGGCGCCCCATTCTTGACCTGCACAACCTGAACAGGTTCCTAAGGTCTCGGACCTTTAGGATATTCACTCTGGCTCAGATAATCCCATCCTTGGAACAAGGCATATGGTTCTGTTCTCTGGACTTTCAGGACACGTTATTTCACGTCCCAATCCGTCCATCCCATAAGAGATTCCTCCATTTCAGGGCGGAGGGATCCCTCTACGAGTTCCGGGCCATGCCCTTCAGCCTTTCCCTAGGTCCCAGGGTCTTCACCAAATGCATGGCAATGGTGACAGCATTCCTGCGGCACCGAAGGGTCCGGGTGTACCCCTACCTGGACAACTGGCCGATTGCAGCCCCCTCCAGACCGGAGGTGGAGCGGCCCAGAGGTCTGGCCCTCCAGATTTGCTGTCAGGTTGGCCACCTCATCAAGTGAGGCCAAGTCGGAACTTGTGCCAAAGCAGGTGATAAAATTCATCGGGGCAGAGCTCGACTCTCTACAAGCCAGAGCACGGCTCCCGGCGGACAGGGCCGAGGTTCTTTCCTCCTTTGTCCAATCATTTCAGGTTGGGCAATCACGCGCTGCCTGGGACTTCCTGCGCCTCCTGGGCCTCATGGCAGCCTGCACCAGCGTGGTCCATTGGGCCCGCTGGTACATGCGTCCCCTTCAGTGGGGGCTGGCCAGCCAGTGGTCACAGCACTTCGATCCTCTGCATCAGCTAGTGACAGTGACCCTGGGGATGTGGAACGCTCTCCAGTGGTGGACCGTTCCAGCACATCTGCAGGAGGGCATCCCATCTGTCCACCCCGAGCCGACGGTCTCTCTATCGACTGATGCCTCTCTGATGGGTTGGGGTGCCCATCTGGGGGAGCACAGAGCGCACGGCCTCTGGTCCCCTCGGGAGTCCCGATGCCACATCAGCCTGCTGGAGCTTCGAGCGTGCCTAGCCCTCACCACCTTCGCCTGCTTCTACTGGGTCAAGTGGTTCAGGTCCAGACTGACAATACCACGACCATGTACTACCTAAACCGCCAGGGCGGGACGCGCTCCATGCCTCTGTGCAGGGAAACTCTCCGCATTTGGTCACTCGTGCGCAGCCTGGAGGCGGATCTCCTTGCCATTCATGTGGCAGGAGCCTCCAACACCCTGGCCGATGCCCTAAGCCAGATAGGGGCTGCGTCCCACGAGTGGTCTCTCCTGCCGGAGGTAGTACAAGATCTGTTCTCCCACTGGGGCACGCCTCAGGCGGACCTGTTTGCATCCCGGGAGAATGCGAAGCTGAGACTGTTTCATGCCCGCCCCCCTCAGCAGGGCTCGCTGCAGGGGGATGCCTTCTCGAGGCCGTGGACCCAGGGCCTCTTCAACGCCTTTCCCCCATTTCCCTTGATTCACAAGGTGCTTCTCAAGGCGAGGAGGGACAAGGCGCAGGTGATTCTGGTAGCCCCAGACTGGCCCCGCCAGTTGTGGTATCCAGATCTACTCAGTCTCAGCTCCAGGCTCCCGAGGCGGCTTCCAGCCCGCCTGGACCTGATCTCAGTCAGTCAGGGGAAGGTATTCCATCCGGACCTTCAATCCCTGCACCTGATGGCCTGGTTCCTGAGTGGCTCGAGTTCCAGGCCTTGGGTCTTTCCGATGAGGTCGTCAACATCGTTGAGGCATCCCGTAAGGAGTTGACCAGAAAATGCTATGCCTTCAAATGGAAGAGATTCTCCATTTGGTGTCATGGCAAGGGCCTGGACCTTTCCTCCTGTTCCTTGGCAAGCATTCTAGACTACCTGTGGTCCCTTTCTCAGCAAGGGCTTCGGTCGACGACCCTTAAGGTGCACCGGGCAGCCATCTCTGCTTACTGGGCGCGGGCCGGGAAGCAGTCCGTGGCACAGGAGAAGGTGGTCGGGCGCCTTTTTAAAGGCCTTGATCACATATATTCCCTCCAGTGCGAAAACCTCCACCTCCGTGGGATCTACTGCTGGTATTGGCTAAGCTCATGGACAAGCCATTCGACCCGATGCACAGGTGTGACATCTCTCACCTGTCGTGGAAGACTGCCTTCTTGGTGGCTGTCATGTCAACCAGAAGGATGGGAGAGCTCCAGGCGCTTTCCATAGAGTCTCCTTATCTGGTCTTCCACAAGAACAAGATTGTCCTGTGCCCCCACCCGAAGTTCCATCCGAAGGTGGTGTCGGAGTTTCACCTTAACCAGGTGTTGACTCTGCCAGTGTTCTACCCCAATCACACCTCGGAGGCCGAATATAGGCTCCATACTTTGGACCCTAGAAGAGCGCTTGCTTACTACAAGGAGCGGACGGCTGAAGTTCGGGGAGAGGTTCGCCAGCTGTTTGTCACCTATGCTGAAGCCGCACCTGGCAGACCTGCAGCCATGCGGACGATAGGCAGGTGGGTCACCTCCTGCATAGATCTCTGCTATAGGTTGGCGGGCATGGAGCCTCCCAGAGGGATAAGAGCTCATTCTACCCGCCATACTGCTGTATCGGTGGCTGCTTCCAGGGATGTCTCTATCCAGGAAATCTGCAGGGCTGCTACCTGGAAGTCAGCACACATCTTCACCAACTACCACATCGACCTTGAGTCATGCCGGGATGCTGGTTTTGGGGCCTCAGTTCTCCAGTCTTTATTCCCTAAGTAGGGGGTGTGCGCCTTGCCTCCCTCCTCCCGGAGAACTGCTAGGAGTCTGCCAGACAGTGTGGATGAACAACATATCCATGTCCCTAGAAATACAGGTTACTCACCTGTAACTGGGAGTTCTAGGAATGGTATATGTTGTTCATCCCTACTACCGACCTCCGGCATGAGCTAGCAGCCTGGCTTCCAGTGGGCTAGATCTTGCGCCATGGGCGGAGCCGAGAGTTTTACCACCCGGTGGGTGGGAGGAGCCAGCATGAAGACTTTCCAACAAGATTTAAAGCGGCAAGGAACCTGCCAGACAGTGTGGATGAACAACATATACCATTCCTAGAACTCCTGTTACAGTTGAGTAACCTGTATTTATCCTGCCTCAAGCAGGCTTCCAGATCGAGTATTTTCTCATGCAGGGATGCCTGGTTATCTCTCGGCTAGTCCAGGGCCATCTGCATTCTGGTAGTTTGTTCTTCCCACTCTGCTGTACGTTGCACAGTGGTCTCAACCCTGCCTTCCACCTGCTGAATTTGACCTTGGAGTGCATGAAACTCCTGCTTATTTTCTGCACGAAAGGCCTTGATTTCTGTCATTAGGGATTTGAAGCGGGATCTTGTCAACCACTTTGCCTTGTGATTGGTGTCGGCCTCTGTGGCCACATTGCTGACTGGCGAGGAGCTCCGGCTGGTATGCTCCTGATCTGCTAATCCGTCTTCATCCGGCCTGATTTTTGAATTTCGTGCCTGGGATCTGCTCGCCTTCGATCCCCCAGGCATTTTCAGTGCTGCAGATATATTGTTTTGCAAAATCGTGCTGCCCTCGGGGATTTTCATTGCGTGGGGTTGTCTTGAGCTCAGAGAAAAGCAGCCATTCAAGTCGGTGACATCACCGGAAGTCCAGCTGTCACTTTATGAAGGTAAGCTTCTGCTATACAGTGCTGAAATAATCCTTTTGCCAAGGAACTAACAATCGTCTAAAAGCTTACAGTGCCCCTTTAAACACAGTACAGTAAGTAAGCATTAACACACGACAAGGTGTGCTGTTATTGGGGATTAACGGTGTTGTATCCTGCCACCTTGCAAAATAGTCCCTAACAAATAATGCATACTGCAGTGCCGTTATGTACGTAGAAATGTCATACAAACACTAATGACATGATGTGTGACATAACAATGTGTGTTGTACTGTCTACTACCGGTATTGTGCACCGCCCCCCCAATGCACAGTGATTACTTGCAAGAGAAACATGTTTTTTCCATGTGTTCTGCAACTGCTATCGAGCTTGCATTGCAGTAGTACTATAAGTACTGTGGTACACTGTGACAGATACTCTGCCTTTGTCTGCCGTTAGCTGTGTACTGTTAATTGCGCCACCTGCTTATCGATAGTGCTGCCTTGCCCAAGCAGAGAACGGACACTGCCACACACTGTCCCCCTCTCCCTGCTCACCTGAGTTACACACATTGAAACATTCTCCCGATGCATACCTGTACACGGGACGGCATTCACACTGACATCACTTCAATATTTGAAATATTGAACTGCTGTCACTGTGAATGCCGTCCTCTGTGCAGGTTACAAAGTTGCTGAATCGGGATACTGCTTCACTGTCTGTAACTCATGCGAGCGGGGGGAGAGAGTGCGAGTAGTGCACTCACCTCTGTGGCCACACAACGGGTTTCTTGTCTCTCTCTCTCTCTCTCTCTCTCTCTCTCTCTCTCTCTCTCTCTCTCTGTCTCTCTGTCCCCCCCCCCCCCCGGGTGGGGGGTTGCCGGAACACTAGCTGGGCTTCTCGGAATCTCAGATTGCCGCACTTGGGAGGAAGAATATGCTGGAAAACAAAAACAGGTAGGTGGCAGCCCTACATTACCTGGATTCTCGCCTGTCACTGTAGCCCCCCTCACTCTCTTTGTCTGAGACTTGAGGACAATGATCAGCACACAGACAGGTACTGTGGCTGGGAGCCGTAAGAAATACAGCAGTGTTTAACATTTTGCTATAGGTGCGGTCTCCCGCTGAGCAAGTGGGTGGGTAGCCAACAGAAGACAGATAGGTAAGAAATAACATAGGCTGCAGACACTACAAGTAGGGACAAATAAAGATTTTTCTTGTACATGTGTGTACAACTGCACTTGTTCTCAACAGGAACTTCACAATCTGAGTTATGTATTCTTCCCTGACTGTGTCACCCGCTTAGCGAGAATACAAATGGCTGCTGTTAAAATTCTCTTTCATTGCACAAGAAGTTCAGGTTTGCCCAGCTATCTCACCAAGACCGTTTCACACCGACTGTGCCAATAAGGGTGCTTCAGTGCACTGTCAGGTGATACCTTTCTACCAGTCACCTACGTAGCTCTGTGTAGCCCATGTTAAAAGGGAAGTTAAGACATTTAGGGTAATTAGGTGCAGTCCCATGCTTACAGTAGGTGTTGGCCTTTTTTGTGAGTGTTTGCCTTTAATAGTCACATTATTCTTTTAAATTAATTTGAATGAGGCTTCTAGTACAGCGAAAGAAAGAAATGTATTTACTTGTATGGTATTGGCGTACTACAAAGCATGGTATTTCTGAAACAAGGTACTGTATGAAGCAGTATCAAGAGCACAAGCACTTGAATGTATTCCAGTCTACAGATGCAAAACAAAAAACATTGTTAAAACAATACACTTGTTTTACTGAGCATTACTATATTTCTGAACTGCTGTGCGGTTGATTTGAGTTGATGCAAGAATGTTTGCTGTTGCTTATCATTCCTGGCCTCTGGAACAAAGTAATTTGTTAGGCTTCATTGCCTGTTGAATGAGGTTTTACTGAATAGTTCTGATTACTTAATGACTGACCTATGACTTCATGACCTGTTAAAGAGTAGTTAACATGGCATGCACCAGTGGAACTTGCTTCTGTTGCCAGCCACAGTTACTAGACAGGAGCTCTACAGCTGAAATGTACTTTATAATGTAGGGAATATGGCTTACATCAGTTACATTTGCTTAGGGTATTTTTAGTTGCCTTCAAGTACGAGTAAGTTAGTTTAACTTTTTCTTTCCTCTCTGATTTTACTATTTTCCTTTTTATGTTTGCTAGTGTGCATGCACAAAGTGAATACAGTACTGTATATCAGGAAATATTCAGTCTTTTTATTTTCGCTATATTAGCCGGTTCCATATTAGAGTGAGACTAGAAAGACAGTGAATATTAGGTAGATCACTATATATAAAGCAGCACTAGTGTTCCACCTGTGAAAATAAGGGGAAGTGAACATGTGAGGGTGCGCTTGGAGCGCTAAATATAAAGGGTGTGAATTTAAACTGCTATACAGTATATTGTTACTGTGGTGTAGGGAGCTGTGTAGGTCTGTACTATATAAGTCACTGGATGCAGAAATGCAGGAGGCTTGCCTCTCAGAAGCCAATGCTGAGAAGGCCGAGTATGACCTTGTTCAACTGGCTGATGAGCTTAAACTTTTTGTAGTTCAAAGGTTAAAGACCCGTCAATTAAACTGGTTTTCTGCCCATTAGTCAGCTAGCAGACACTCATCAGACTTTAAAGCGTGTGCATGTGTGTTCCCCCTAGTTACAGACAGGACGCGCCAATTTGAAAGCACTAAAAAAGAGTTAGGAAGAAACGGCATGCTGAATGCAAATCTATAATGGCTTCAGATATGATATCGGCATGTCAATAATGAACAGAAAACACCAGCAACAGGTGATTTAAGTTGCATATCAGTTACATTCCCTTTAAAAAGCCCCCTGATACTAGTTGGGCAACTTAGAAAAATGTGATAGAGTTCAGTTTATTATTCAGATATTTTTGCCGTTCTTTTTTTTTTTTTCTTCATGTGGACTCTAGCCTCCTGCCCCTCCCCATCCAGGACTTATTCCATTTCTACTTCTTACCCCATTGTGTCAGTGGGTGCAGTGGATGATGGTGGTGCAATGTCTTCAGGGTCGCAGCATCATTCATGGCGGTTCTTTTCTGCCCACTACTCCTCTTGAGTCAGAGCTGGTGTTGTGCAACAGCACACACGTAGACCATGAATACGGTGCATGCTTTCAGTGCCTGTCTTTGACTTTAGATTCTTGAACCGCTGCTGTACCACAAACTCTCCACTAGGTGGCAACCGAGCAGCAGTAGTCACTGTCTCCCCACCCTGTAGGTAGAGATCCATCGATGGATGCTAAATCCCCGCCCCAGAACAATCTTGATCTTTTCTCGAACCCAGGTCATTGGTGTGGCAGGAAGTGAGGGATCCAGTGCCGCATCCCTCCCGCCACTGGTCTGGCTACAAGTTTACTGTAGCTCAGATTTCCTTAGACAGTATTGTTTGTGGCCCTGACTGGGGCTGAACCTACAACCCACAGTTTTACAATTCTGTGAATTTACTCTCTGTACCATTCAACCAGAACTATATTTTTGCAGTTGTTTACCATTTTTCTTTATCGCTGAGGTAAGTGACGTAGAAACAAGATTATTGTCCCTCTGATTTTATTAGCATTGACTGCTTATCTACACATTACATCATAATACTCTGCTTATGACATCATAATTATCTCCACAGCTACAGCTTGGGGTATCATAAACAGAACTGTGACTTCAGAAGTAGACACGCACATAACAAATAGGGTAGAGATCCTGTTTCCATGCAGATGTTCTTCATATTAAATAAGGGTGACAATTACAAAAAAAGATGAAATCTGGCTAAATTGTGTCTAGATATTGTTTTTGAGTTTTCCCAACCATCGGGGGGGGGCTCTTTAAAGCCCTGTTACACTACAAGCAAATATTCGGCATTGACAAATGCTTGTTTAGATTCTGTTTATTCACCTGTGCTACTGACACCCCACTCCTTCAGGTTATTTCTATGGATGCTTCTCTTCTGCTGGCCTGGCTCACCATGGGCCTTCCAGCCTCACAGTCAGATTCTCGGTAACTCTTTTGTTCCCCTGATGTTTGGTGCTACCAAGCTGGGGGTGGGGGCCACCACTAAGGAGAAGTCAAGTGTTCAACATAAGAACCACAGTCAAGGCAGTACACCTTGGGGCTGGGTGATATAGGCCCTGTCCACACTACACCTCTGTAACGTTACAGAGTGCCTAAACCGTTACCGCAACGGTTTGTGTTTACACCTGTAACATTACAGAAGGCATTTTCATAACTGTTGTTGAAACCACATATGAGGTGGTTTCAACAACGGTTATGAAACTAATTCCACCTCGATAATGTTACCAGCGTTAGTGTGGGCCGGCGGTAGCGGTCCCCCTACAGGACCCGTGGCGCGCGAGCTAGGCATTGTGGATTGGGCGCCCACGGTAATGGTCGCCGTTACCGAGGTGTGGACTGGCGTACTGGTCTCGCATCGTCACCACTGCAGTGTGGACACACTGTACCACTCCCCGGCTGTAACGGTTTCCGTCCGTTACAGGGTCTGAGCGGTGTAGTGGGGATGGGGCCATAGAGAGGAACACTGCTAAAAGCAGTTATCTGGTGCATTAGGATAATTAACGTTTTCAGTTTCTTTTTTTTTTTTCTTCTCACCCCTTCACCATATATGTGTGCACACAAGGTGATGGCATGGGGGGACGTTCATCAGCATGTGGTCACCCACGCTACCAGGAATACATTAGGAGCTAGCAGTAAAAGAGTGCACCCCCCTCCCCCCCAGATCGAGAGGGTCCAGAGAACCCTTGGTGATTATCTCCCTGTTGGCATCACTCTTGACATCCTGGGCTTGGGCCTCAAAACCTGGCATCATTTACTGTTGAATCATTCTCTCCTTCAGTCATTAGCTACCCACTGCACGTAATAGCTTGCACTGCCACAGTAGGCTTCACTAAGGTAGTGCTGTGACAGTATTTCTTAAACAGCAGCCAGTGCCTCAGTGAGAACTCTGAAAATCATAATATTTGGATACAATTAAACGTACATTTCATATAAGCTCTGTATTTCTTATTCTTATCTTTAGGTGGCAACAGCATAGCTGTTAGCACCGTTTATGGTCACGCATACTGAAGTGTAAGATTAACATTCAGTGTGAGTGATTCAGCTGTGTGATGTCATTGATGATGTCAGTGATGGGGCTTTTGGGTTTTGGCGTAGGGTTTCAGACTTACACAAGCTTGGGTTAGAGCCCCAATATTGCATAACTTTTTTTCCCTTCTCATTTGTTGTGTGAGAGAACTTGTTAGATGTCATTGCAGATGTGGTGAATGGTTTCAGCAGTGCCAAACAGACTTTTCAGATAATTGAACTTGGTTCTATATTAAATTAGTTACAGCTGGGGCTTGTTCTAGGTTTGAATACAGTTTGTCACCTGTGTTGCAGGTTGTGACATAACCTCTTCACCATAGAAACTGCAACTTACTTACCTGTAGCTCATTGATGCACTGAATATGTGTTTGCCTTGGAGGCAGAGGATCAGTGGTTCAAATCCTGGCAGGGATGTAAACATTTTTTTAAGATGGAAACTCATTTGAGTGGCAATTCATGGTGCTGTGGAGTTGGAATAGTCAGTTATATGAGAAGTAAATGTAGCTGAGATCAACAGTTTGTGAAGGTGTAAATTGCTTGTATTCGATTGCTGGAATTTAAAGTACTGATCCTTTACCTGCTAGACACAATTTCAGTCTTCGCAGGAACTCAAACATTTTATCAATTTTTTTGTAAGATGAAAACTCAGTTGAGTAGTGATTCATAGTGTTGTGGAGTGGAATAGTAAAGTATATAACAAGTACATTTAGTTAAGAACAACAATCTGTGAAGGTTAATCACCTGCTGGGATTGGACCCCGGTTACCTATTTTTGCCAGAGTGACATGTCCTCTGCAACATAGAGACTGAACCTCACTTACCTGCATCTCAGTGTGTACACTCCATGTGTTTACCAGGCAAAGGATCCGTGGCTCAAATCCTGGCAGGGACTTAAACATTTGTTTCAATATTTTTGTAAGATGGAAACTCACTTCAGTGGCCATTC
This sequence comes from Neoceratodus forsteri, assembly GCA_016271365.2. NCBI lineage: Eukaryota > Metazoa > Chordata > Ceratodontiformes > Ceratodontidae > Neoceratodus > Neoceratodus forsteri. The sequence continues at coordinate 1,668,246,325 of CM057456.1, read as the reverse complement.
ATGCTGATATGGAGTTGGAATAGTAAGTTATATGAGAAGTGCATTTAGCTGAGAACCACAATTTGTGAAATAATATCACGTGCTGGGATTAGATTCCAAGTTGTCTGTTTTGCAGGTTGTGACATACCTCTCTTTGTACTACAGGAGCAGTGGTTCACTCACCTGCAGTGGCCAGGGTATTAAATAAGCCAAAAAAAAAAAATGATTAGCAGTTTTACACATGAATGTGCTAATCAGCTGTAAGAATACTTGGCACAGAATGGTTATCAACATTTTAAAAATATAAATAATTTTTTAAATTTGATCTACAGTTATAGACTTACTGGAAAAAAAATGGTTAGCAGTCTACTGCTATGCATTTTTGGAAATGGTTAGCACAACCCCCGGTTTTGCGTAGCATTTTACTATGCTATACCAGCTGTTTAAAACGCCTGCAGCTCAATAGCATGCTGAGTGTGTGTTTGCTTAATCGGCAAAGAATCAGCAGTTTAAATTCGGGTAAACACTGTTCTAATTCTGTCAGGGACGTAAATATTTTTTCCAATATATGATAGAAACTCGCGTCAGTGGCAAGTCATGGTGGTGTACAATTGGAATAGTAAATCATATGAGAAGTAAATCTGGCTGAGGACAAAAACTTGTGAAGTTAAATTTCCAGCTGGGATTAGCTCACCAGTTGCCTGTCTTCCAGGTTGTGACTTCATCTCTGCAGTTTCCATACAAGCAGCTCAGTGGCACACTGACTGTGTGCTGGTTAAGCTGGCAAAGGAGTAGTGGAATCCAGGTTGGCATGCAGTACATTTTATTTTAATACATAATTATTTTACAGTGTACAGATCTTATTTGGCATCTTTAGTTCCATTGGTATTTTGATTTATTCCTGAAGTCATATGCATGAAAACAGGATCTATATTCCAAGTCAGTTCATCAGCTCCTGTTGCATGGGTCACTCAATGTAATAATAGTCTGCTTATGACATCAGTTATTCCAGTAATAACAGTTTGTGACTTTGTAAGAAACAAACCGTATGGCAGATGAACTCTAAGGGATAAAATGCTATTTTTGTGACATTTTCCTCTGTAATAATTAATGGGGAGGCAAAATCCATAGAAGATGCATGAAATGCGCCTACATAATTTCCAAAATTGTCCCAGACATGTCAGCAGCTCTTAAAATCACTTGGTCCCTTCTTTGCGGTCCCTAAACCCCCATCTCTGGGCAACCAACTATTCCAAAAAGCAATACTCTTCCATGATATGAAGCAAGACCTAGACATTAATTGCTACCAGTATTGATTTTCTGACCTTACTGGAAGCTCAGGGAATTAAACAGTTGTCTTCTACAGTAGTGGGCTCTCAAGGTTAGCTTCTTGAGCTACCTGGCCAACTTGTTGCACAAATCATTAGTGCCAGTCCATTCTTAAGCACTGGGTCACTGAATACCTCAGCTACCCTGTTTTTTTTTTTTAACGTGCTTCACTTCAGACATATTCAGTAACTTGGTAAGAAAAAAAATCACAAATGTTTGAACAATATGCTGTTAAAAAGAAGCTTGTGGGGGTGTGTGGCTTGCTGCTTAGCTGAACGGTTGTAATCTCTGTGAGCTCCATGAGGACATCCAACACTTGTTTAAAATTAACCGAAAATAACTACTTGTGCATATCATAGCTTCGTTAGTTGATTCCGGATAGAGAGAAGGCTGTGCTGTCCACTTTTCAATGCCATGGGTCTAAAAACCGGCGAGCAAAAGGCAAACATCTTTGCGCCACACGGAGGGGCCTGTAAAACCCCGACTACACCTGCAGCTTCCTTGAATGTGGAGCAGGGTGCAGAAGCCGCCAGGCCCGTGACTTTGGAATCTCTCCAGCAAGCAGTGACCACCCTAACAAAAACTGTGCAGCAAATTGATAAAAAGATGGATGTATACAATGAGAGGATGGTACAAGTTGAGCAGAAACTAGACGCAATGGTGGAAGTGGCAAATGCCTCTGAACGATCGGCGGAACGTGCACAGGCAATGGCAGCGACATTTGTTAAAGAACAGGCCATTCTAAAATCCCGCTTGGAACATCTAGAGAATATCACCCTATCAGCTAATGTTCGTATTATTGGACTGATGGAGGGGACAGAGGGAAAGGACTTGCTCTCGTGTATTGTTGCCTGGATAAAGGAAACTCTGGAACTTGATATTCAGACCTCAGTGACTCGTGCCTACAGAGTTAACATGCGAAGGGCGGGCGGCCCTCCTGAGGCTCCGAGAACGGTAACATTGGTAACAACCTCTATGGCAGTAAGGGACAACATTTTGAATGTGGCACGGCAAAAGAGAGGGGTAATGATGGATGGGGTTAAGGTACTTTTATTTCCTGATTTGTCGTACTCCACCTGCATGAAGCCCAAGGCCTTTGACGCAGTTCGCCGTAGGCTGAGAGAGCTAGAGGTCCCGAACAGTATGATGATGCCAGAACGCCTGCATGTATCAGTGGGCAGGAAATCTTTTTTTTTTTTTTTAATTCATAGAAGTGTGACAGCAGAAAAAGACCGAACTAGGCCCAGCAAGTCTGCCCATTTGCCCAGCCATCTGCTTGGACCTGTGCCTCCCCCCTTTAACACTCCCATGTGGTTGTCCCATGCCCTTTTGAATCCCTCCACTGTTTCCTCTTCAGCGACTGCTTCTGGGAGTCTGTTCCACTTTTCTATGACTCTTTCTGACTAATAGTATTTTCTAATGTTATCCCTGAACTGTCCTCCCTCCACCTGCAGGCCTTGCCCCCTCGTCCTCTGACTTCCTTTCATTTTGAAGATGCTCCCTCCAGCACCCTATTTGTACCCTTAAGGTACTTGAAGGTCTCGATCATGTCCCGCTCTCCCTCCTCTGCTCCATGGAGTACATGTTCAAATCTCTCAACCTTTCTTCATAGGATAGGTGGCTTAACCCTTTTACCATTTTTGTCGCTCTCCTCTGAACCCTCTCTATCCTCCCCACATCGTTCCTGAGGTATGGCCTCCAGAACTGGACTCCGAACTCCAAATGTGGTCTTATATCTATATAGACCCTAAGGAAGCAGTCAAATTGCTGGGCAAATTGGAAGCAGAAAGAGCGGCAAGAGCGGGAGATCTTTGTTTTTGTTTTATGTTTGTTATTTAACCAGGTGAGACACTAAGCTAAAGGCTTTTTTACAGGCGCAACCTGGGAGCACAGGGAAGTTAAGTGACTTGCTCAGGGTCGCACAGTATGCAAGTGGAAGCTGTGGGATTCAAACCCAGGTCTGGTCTGCTGGATGTCACCAGATTTGCAGCTCAGAGCCTTAAACCACTGTGCTATACTGCCTCCAGTCTGTTTTCAGAATCTGAGATGGGGGACACTTGAACATTTTTAGTTTAGTAAGTCTTGTCTGCTTTTAACTACCCACTGGAATAGAGGTGAGGGGGACATTTGCGTGGGACTCAAGTTTGACAAATATCTTCAGGAGAGGCTATTATTTGTCACCTTTAAGGTGTTCGACCTTATACTTAATTTTGGATGGGAATCCTAACTTATACTTCCTGTCTCCTCTTGATTAAACCCTCACCCTGCATGACAGGGGGACAATAAATAAGAGTCTTACAAATGTATACATTTATAACACATTTCTTGTACTTAACTTTTTGTTATTAGTAATCTGAATGTAATCCGTTCTACAAGCGTCTCCTTTAAGATTTGGAACGATGCTTATATTGGGGAAATATTTGGATGTTTAGGGAGCTATACTGAGAGTCTGGAGTTCTGTTTTATTAATAAATCTACTTTATAGGTCAGTGTGACCTGATTTTTAATTTATTCTTTACATGAAGGACTTAGTTCAACTATAGCATTGACAGCTCTGCCTTAAGTGTTGACATTAAGGATTAATTATTTTATATACTGGTTATACTCTCATATCATGTATCAGTTGTAGTACAGGCTCATTAATCTACTTATTGCCAATGTCTGATATTTGTATGATGTATGGCTATACTCAGTGTTTATGTACAACATAATGTGATAAAACCTATAAAAAGTTAAAAAAAAAAAAAAATTTGTAGCTGGTCTGTCTCAGTCAGAAAACTTTTAAACTGAGAAACCCAGCATTACAGGTGAAAGCAGGGATCATGACATGCATGGAGTTGGCGCCTCACAAGCGTATACTCACGCTGACTGATGTTTCAGTATCATCACACCTTTTTTTAAGGTGCTATAGCATGGAACTAGGTGACTGAGCCACAAAATAATGTCTTGCTAAGAAATGAAGCCTGATCTTGCTTGACACTGGATTGCACGTTATGGACTTCTAATAACTGGGGACCGCTTTTTCCCATAGGGGAAGGGGGTTATCATTTTCCATTATAACCCGTGGGTTATAACGTGTGGGCATGCGCTCAGCGCTCTTCGGTCCCTCTTCAGCGCCGCCGCCACCAGTTGGACATGGAAGTAAGTTAATTTAAAATGTATTTTATATCATTGCTGAGGCAAAAAAGCGTTCCCCAGCAATTATATAAAATAAAAGCTGGGGAGGTGTGTGAAACTCGAATGCTAGACACCCCCTCGGTGTGGGATGACTACAAACCCCTCGAGCTTCGCTCTCGGGGTTTATGTGGCATCCCACACCTTGGGGGTGTCTGACATTCTCGTTATGACCACTGGGGTCCCCAGCCATTATTGTATATGTAATGCAAATCCTGGAATAGGGTAGACTTGCCTCCCATAATTGTGTCTTCTTTTTGTGGTAATAGACTTTCCTCACCTACGGATGCATGATGTTAAATATATTTAAGAACTTATAGGTAACTGAAGGGATTCCCAGCCCTTGTTTGATAATGACCAGTTGTATACGCTTGAGGGACTGCCCTGTTGTGAGAGAGGTAATAGTTCTAGAGGATTGCTTCCAACTGTGTATGCCAGTTTCCTAGTCCCTGTTTTGTATGCCCACAAGCAGAGCTTCATGTCTGAAAGCCTCCCTTCCCCAACACGCACACAGTTGTAAATTCACTAACATTAGTCTTGAGCTTTTTAGTGGAAAGGTAGCCTCTGGAAGCATTCGTAATGGATACAAGATTCCTGTGAAATATCTTACAAGTTTTTTTTTTTTTTTCCCTTGTTTTTACAGCTCAGTCAGGGTTCCGGATGTCACGTTATCACATTTTAGTATTGCAATATTTTTGTAATATAGTACCACAATATACTGAATATCTTGAAAAGCTGCAGCATTTCTAATTTTAGGAAAAATAGTAAGACACTAGTTGGAGTAAGATGGGGAATCGGAATCATCATTGCATCTAGAAAGGGACACTGTCAGAGCAGCACAGTAAGGTGCTTTATCACGGTGTATCATCGTATATCATGCTGTACAATAGCTGCAATATTGTTTTTTTACAATAATAAAATATTTTCTGTGGTTATTGTGATATATTGTCATATCATTATTGTGATATCTCCAGTCAGGGTGGGGCCAGCCTACCTGTATCGTAGGGTTCGAGTAAATATTCTGGATAACTCTGCTACATAGAGTAGTTCAAACTATAGAAGAAGTTTACTTTGGTTAGCACATGTACCCAAAGGTACATCACTGACACTCTTACAGCTTTGAGGGGATGGAAATCACATGTCCCTGATAAATATTTGTCCCCAGTTGTAGGATTTCTTGTATAGTTAGGTTAAGTTTGTATGTATTCAGCTAACTTAATAGAACTGGCATTACTTCTGTTGGGTAACGGACATTAAATCTCCCTCCTATAGGGTTAATTTATGAAATCTCTCCATTCGCATCTAAACTCATGAAGACTGTGATGGGCTATAGTACCTGGAAGAAGAATTCCATTCTACCCACTGAAAGACTTTCTCTGCACTACACAGTTTTTGTCGACTTGCCCAGTTGATAGAAACGTAGACTTTTATGACAGATGAGGACCGCTTGGCCCACCCATTCTGCCCATTTCCCTACCTGTTGGATAAACTGCAGATCCTAGTTAGCCAACAGCCTACTTCCTCCTATCCTCACTATAATTGTTTTATGTCTGTCCCATGCATTCTTGAATTCCCCCACTGTTTTTGACCCCACGACCTCCTCACGAAGGCCGTTCCATGCATCCACCACCCTCTCTGTGGAAAAAATACTTTCTCTCTTTGCCCCTGAGCTGTCCCCCCTCTATCTTCAAACTGTTCCCCCTTGTTCTGGCACATCGTTTTTTCTGAAAGATGCCACCCTCTTGGACTTTGTTGATTCCCTTGAGGTACTTGAAAGTTTCTATCATGTCTCCCCTCTCCCTCTTTTCCTCAAGGGTATACATGTTAAGCTCCTTTAGTCTCTCTTTGTATGGCTTCTGTTGCAGACCCTGCGCCATTTTAGTTGCTCTCCTCTGGACTGCCTCCATTCTGTCTCATGTCTTTGCAGAGATGGAGTCTCCAGAACTGCACGCAGTACTCCAGATGGGGTCTCACCAACTGTCTCTACAGAGGGATGACAACTTCCTGTGGTGATGCCTCTCCCTATGCATCCCAGTATTGCTTGCCCCCCCCCCCAAAGCCCTCCTTACTGCCGTCTCACATTGCCTGCCTACCTTTAGGTTGTCTGAGGTATGACTACCCCTAAGTCCCTTTCGGTTTTTTTGTTAGTAACCCCCCATTGTATACTCTTTGCCTGGGTTTTTGTTTCAGGTGCACTACTTGCACTTCTTTGCATTGAATCTAAGCTGCCATACTTTTGACTATTCTCCAACCTTGCTAAGTCCCTTTTCATTCTCTTCCACCACCCCTCTTGTCTATCAGCCCTGCTGCAGATCTTTGTGTCATCTGCAAAGAGGCATGCTTTTCCTTTCAGTCCCTCTGCAATGTCACTTATAAAGACATAAAAGAGGACCGGCCCCAGTACTGAACCCTGCGGTACCCCACTGGTAACTTCCCTTTCTTCGGTGTGGAATCCAGTTACTATTACCCTCTAAGTCCTGTTGTCCAGCCAATTTTTTTACCCAGGCTACCGCCCTGGTACCCACTCCCAGGCTGGCTAACTTGTTTATTAATCTTTTGTGTGGGACTGTGTCAAATGCCTTGCTAAATTCTAGGTAGGCCATGTCCACAGCCCCTCCCTGGTCTACTACTTTGGTTGCTTAGTCAAACAGATCTATTGGATTCGTCCGACATGACCTTCCGCTGTGAATCCATGCTGCTTGGGTCCTGTACCCTGCTGTCCTCTAGGTACTCAGCAGTTCTTTTTTTTTTTTTTTTTTTTTAGAAGTGATTCCATCAGTTTCCCTACCACTGAGGTCAGACTAACAGGGCTGTAGTTTCCTGCCTCTGCCTTGCTCCCACTTTTGTGAAGGGGAATCACATCTGCCTTCCTGCGGTCCTTTGGTACTGCACCATCCTCCAATGATTTGTTAAAAAGGGTAGTCAGTGGTGTCACTAGTTCTCCCCTTAGTTCTTTTCAGAATTCTTGGGTGAATCCTGTCAGGCCCCATTGCCATGTCCACCTTGAGTTTTAGGAGTTTTTTCAGGACCCCTTCTGTGAATGTACTGGTATTGACCCCCCTATCCAGGGTGCTGCTATTGTTTGGTTTAGGTACGTCCCCTCCTCTTCTTTTGTGAATACTGAACAAAAGTATTCGTTCAGTATCTCTGCTTTTTCACTGTTACCCTCAACCCCCCCCCCCACACACACACACACACTCCTTTATTAAGCCTTACTCTCCCTCCCTTGGTCTTTCTTTGATCACTAATGTACCTATAAAAGATTTTATTCCCCTTCTTAACTGAGTTGGCTGTCTTTTCCTCGGTTTGGACCTTTGCTATTCTGACTGCCTTCCCTCCTTCCTTCTGCTTTAAGTGACTAAGTTCTCTGTACTGCTCCTTCTGTGATTCCTTATACTTTCTGAATGCTATCTTTTTCTCCCTAACCTTCCCTGCCACCTCTTTTGAGAGCCATGGTGTTTTTTTTCCTTTGTTTTTTTTTATTTGCATCACACAAAGATGGTATGCATTTTATTTAAACTGCAGTAGGCTTGCCTGCTTTGGGTAAACTTCATTCGACTTGGGTGAACAAATCTTGTAACATGGCTCTGAAGATAGCAGGCAAATGGAGAGTGGAGATGGGTGCAAAGGCATCATGTGACGGAAAACGAGCGGTGATTAAGCCAGCAGTAGAGCCCACTTGTGTAGTACCTAAAGTGTCCACATTGCTAGTAGCCCATTAGAGCCCGCTTGTCTAGTACCTGCAGTGGCCAGAGTCTGCACCAGTAACAGAGAGAGCGAGTGTGTGTAGACATGCAATGCTCATGCACAGCCCGTTCGGCATCAGGATCACGCACAAGCAGTCAAACCCCCGCTGTTGTGCCCACGTCTATTTCTGCAGCCGATGTAAAAATGTCAGGTAGAGCCTCGTCGGCATTGGGCTTGCGGAAAATCAGTGAAACCATGACTTTTGTGCCCAGCTCTCTTTCTCTACCCGATGTAGAAGTCTGCCAAAATTGAGAGAGAGAGAGGCGCGAGACAATTAGGTGACTGCATGAAGATTTTTAACGCAGACTGTATGCAGGCAAAGAAATCACCCACAGTGCAGTGCCACTCTGTACCATCAGGATCTCACGGGGAAGCTGTAAGCATTGAAACGGCCGCCCCGAATTACGCAGTTGTACTGTGGTTTGTCTGAGAAACGTAGTAGTACTCTCGCAGTCCGAACTGTAAAATAGCGGACACTAGCGACAAATGTCTATCGGCAAGCGGGAACGTGCACATTCTCAGATAATGTCAGTGTGCTGCATGGAAACAACTTGTGGATACTGTACGATGCAGCAATAGTGGTGTCATCTAACGTTTGTGTACTGTGATGTAAAATCCTGGCCGCACAATACCTCAGTCTCTCTTGCCATGTTACAAGCGCACTAATTACCTCCAGCATCTGGATGTACCGGGGATTAATTCCCGCTGGGTGGTTGGAAGCATTCGCAGGGCATTGATCCACCAGTAGAGCCCTCCTCTGTTGGTGATTAATGCTTACGTGGAACACTCCCCGCTGCTTAGTCCGGACCTTTCCAAAGATTGTCTTGACAAGGTAGAGAAGGGAGATACAGTGGTATGATACTTAGTCTAGTCTGCACTTGCCCAACACACGAAATACCAAAATGACTCTATGAAGGGAGCCACCCCACCTTCTTTTCTGTTGGACCACATCCCTCTGTCCTGGTGTTCCAGTCATTTTCTTCTCCCCACCAGGTCTCCAAGTGCTTCTAAGTCCTGGCCTACAAAATACATTAGACCCTCAAACTCACTCATTTTGCTGACTCCTCATATTGGGCTACATGCAGGTGAGAATATTTATCCCTCCATGCTTCCTCACACCCCTCCTTGGTCTCCTGCCTTGTTGCTCCCCTTCTCTGTTGTCCTTCCCTCGATAATCCTGTAGCCATTGGCTACCTGGCTACCCAATTTAACTTACACAGTTGTTCTCTCTTAACGTGGCCAGCCAGATACTGATAACCTTTTGCTTGTGTTTACTGGTAGTGGTGCTACCATAGTAACATGCCATGTACCCCTTGTGCACTCTGATTCACCCCCCATCTCTTCCATTGGTGATCACGTTCCCTATCTGTCATCGTGAACTGCCCTAACGTAGCCTCTTACCCATCCCTCAGCTGACAGCCTTCCTCCCTGTGCCCCCTGGTGCTGCCAGTTGCCACGTTAACATGCTACTTCAAAGCAACAACCTGCTCACAACAGTTGTAGATGTACCCCACTCTACCCTCTACAGGCAGGTGATGTACATAATGCAGCCGTGGCAGCACACTAACTTTGCTTCCATCATCCCTGATGCAGTAATTATAATTATTGTTAATTATATATAGTTAACTGATATACGAACATAGGAAAGAGCCAGCAGAAGGAGACCAAAAATGGTTTGTTTGCTCATTAGTAATGCAGTGGCCCCTGCCCCCCTCCCCCGCAAGTCGATCCTTCCTTCATGACTCCCCCCCCCCCACGACCACCACCACCACCACCACCACTGTCCCATGGGTTCCCTTTATGCCTATCCCAGTCCCTCTTAAGCCACCCACGGTCTTTGATGAGACCACCTCTTCTGGTAGCGCATTCCATTTGGCCACCACCCTCTCCGTGGAAAAGTTGATCTTACTTCGAGAAGACTCTTGCAGTAGGTAATAACTTGTAGGACTGCGCCCCTTGGCATCAGGACCACGCAGAAACGTTTGCTAGCAGTGTCTGATAGGGGACCGCCTACCCGACGTCATGTGACTAATGTCAGCGTGGCACTATATAGTGGGCGGTGCAGACGTATACCTTCCAGTTCTTTCCTGCTGTCGACCTGTGCACGTCAGACCAACTGTAGTTCTTCGCAGCAGTTTGAATGCCTATTTCGGATGAGTATCCATTTTTTCTCTTACCTGAATTTAATTCTTGTCATTTTGTATGTCTTCCTCTTCTTCAACGAAATCGCATAAGAATAAGTGCGATTCTTGCAGCATCCAGCGACCACATAAGGATCAGCATACCCTCTGCCTCTTCTGCCTGGGACCAGATCACATCATCGAGGAGTGAGGCCTGTGCCCAGTTAAAGCAGATCACACGGAAAAAGGCACCAACAGTCACTTGATCTCCTGAAACAAAATTGGCTTCTGTGGAGAAAGAGATGAAGAAGCTGAAAAGCACCTCCTTGTCCTCCCCGACTGATCCCATAAGAATAAGGAAAAGCATTGGGACCCGGAGCAGTTCCCCCACCCCTTGGTGGAGGATCGCGCCCTCCTCTGGGAAGGTGAGGCCAGAGCAAGCTTCCGCGCCCCGCCTCTCTTGAGCAGACTTTGACTTCCCTGCCACCACTGGTTACTGTGACTTCAGGTACCTCAGATTCATCTGAGGTCACCGCCACTCTTAGGCCCATCACTACCCCGGGCTCTGAGTCAGCAGGCACGGCCGATAACCCGCACGTTGGACCCTCCGAGTGCCTGGCCGGGGTTGGTAAGTTGGAAGTCAGGGTCTCCGACTCCTGCACGACCCGGGTCAATCAGCCGATTGTCTGGCCCTCCAACAATCGCACAACTCTCTCGTGTCTGTCAGGCTCTGACAACGCACAGCCAGATACTGTCCCGGCTGGTGGGCAAGGTTCACCCCGGGTCTCCATCAATGGAGAGCCCCCCCCCAATCTCTTCCTTCGACAGAGATTCCTCTGTCGTTGGACCTGCAGATCTCGATGGAAGGAGACCTTCCATCAGGTTTCCCTGACTGGGTTCCAGAAGGCCTCATGGTGGCTCTGCCGCAGCCTATAGTTGTGCCAGACCCTGCTCCTCCTCTATGCTGGCAGGACCCCTTGCCTCCATTGGGACCGCCAATGGGCCTTCCCCTGTCAGGGCTCCTTACAGGTATTTTGTCTTCCAGGTCCCTCGCCTGGGCCCGTGACAGGTATTTAACTATCAGTCCCCTCGGTCTTCTGCCTTTCAGGCCCTTCGCGCTGCTTCCACAGGTCCTCCAGCAGGACCCCCTTCAGGCTATCTGCCTTCAGGGCTGTTGAGCTACCCTCAGTCAGGGCTGCCGTCTGGCTACTATCCATCAGGAATGCCACCTGGCTATACAATGATGGGAGCACTGTCAGGCTATCTACTGTTGGGCTATCCTCCATCAGCCCTGACGCTGGATCCCTTTTCGTCGACCTTTTATTATCCTGGCTATTACCCACCACCAGGTTATCCTCACCATTATCCGTCCTCTAGCTTCTTGGGACATGGTTATCCACCTCCTCCCACTTCACCTCCTCCAGCTCAACCTCAGGTGGATTTCAACAAGATTTTGAAATCCTGGTGGTATGAGACCAAATTAAAATTGGTCTCAGAATTGGACAGCAGGCGTCAGCAACCCCTGGACACAGGGTGCCCAGAACCTACCCATAGGGCACCCTCTCTGGTCGTCCCTCGAACCTCGATGTCAGAACGGGCAACAGCCCAGTCGCAACCCCTGACATCAGAAGGGACTCTCAAGGAATCAGAACCCCCAATTCCCGAGGAGGGAAAAAGAATCTGGAGGATTCAGATGATTCAGAAGCGAATTCAGATTCCTCATCCAAGGGTTCGGGATTTGATACCCCTACCCATGAGGAACCAGTCCCATGGGAGTCTCCCAAATCCCCTCCTGAAGATCCCACCTTTGTGGACCTCCTCAAACACATGGTGGAGGCCCAAGGCTGGAAGTCAGGGGCTCAGAATCCAAAAAGACACAGGTTGGCTGAGCATCTGGGTTTCCCGGAGATGAGTCCAGTACTCACACCCCCATGGCTGGAACCTCATGACTATTTATCCTCGACTGTCTGGCAGAGACTGTCTTCCATCTCGGCTATGGCCAAGAAAGCCAACCAGGTTTACAGGACCACTGAAGACGAGGACCACCTCAGTGTGCTTCCTCAGTGTGCTTGGCAGAAAACACCAGGAGAAAGGACTGCTGTGTGACTGAACTTCTCTGCTGGGACTAAAGTAGAAGAACTTTTGTATTTGGACCTTTAATTTAGGGTAAAAAAACTAACATACAAAAACAAAACAAAAAAAAAAGTGTGTGTTTTGGGTTAACTGAACTGAATGGGTTACTGAAAAGTCATCTAGGTGTAAATCTCAGGTGACTGAAAGGACTTAACTGCTGTGAGGTTTAAATTACTTGTAGAAAGATCTGGTAAGTAGGGGGAGTGGCTTAGCTAGAAGGAAGCTACATTTAAAGACTGCCTTAGAAAGATTCTGCTAATAGCTTGACAGAAGACACCAGGAGAAAGGACTGCTGTGTGACTGAACTTCTCTACTGGGACTATATTGCCCTCCTTCCCTCCCCTCCACCCAAAGCTAGTTCTATTTTATAGGCACAGGATTTGACTGACAACAGGAACTTCCTGTTTAGGGCAGGAAGTGAGTGATCACAGAACCACCAAGGACCCACCATCCTAGAAGGGCAAGAGTAGCCTCCGCCCCCTCTAGCTGCTGGAGGTCTGCCTCTGAACAAGTAAGTGGTCTACTGAGAAATATAGGATATTCTTGTCTCAGAACAGGACATTCAGGAGCTTAAAGGGAACACAGGCAGAAAGTAAGGAGAGAGAAAAAAACAGAGGAAAGAGTAAGGATTGCAAACAGTTAAAGGGCCAGAAATAAGACATGATTGAAGTGGTGCAGTGCAGTGGCTGTGGAGCAGCAGTCTTCCGGGAGATGTTCTGGAGGATGCGGTGTTGTCCCATCTGCAGGCACCTCTCTGGGCTGAGGGAGGAGGTTGCTCATCTCCGGGCTGAGGGAGGAGGTTGCTCATCTCCAGGCTGAGTTGGCCAGGATTTGTGGGACCTCCTCTTCCATCCAGGGACCACCAGTGCCACTGCCGTTGCCTCAGAGGTTGCCAAGAAAGAGGCGGTTGGACCACAGTGGGCTCAGGGAGGGTGAGGGTGGTGGAACAGAGGCACATCCCTCCAGTTGTACCTCTCCACAATTCCTATGCCATTCTGGCAAAGTGTGGTTCCTCTATGGAGGCACCTACAGTGGAGACCAAGGAGGATGCTGGGAACCTCCACAAAGAAGACCCACAGGAGGGTGGCAGGGGACCCTGCAGGGGAAGGAAACAACTCCTGGTGGGGGACTCCATTGTTAGGAAGGTAGAACTGGGCAAGGAAGGGGAGAGGGAGGTAAGGTGCCTGCCTGGCGCCATGGCTTGGAGGGACAGGGAGCGAATCCTCAGGATTGCCGGAGCAGCTGCACAGGGGAGGGAGCTGGATGTCATTATCCACCTAGGGACAAATGACCTGGCTAAGAAAGGGATTAGAGAAGTGCAGGAAGAGTTTGTGAAATTGGGGAGGGGCTTTAGTCAGTAGCACACACGGTAACCTCGGAGGTGCTACCATCTATGGCATAGAAGAGGCTAGGTGTTCCGCGACCATGGATTCAATCAGTGGTTGAAAAACTGCGTGGAGCTCAGGATTTGGCTTCATTGGGGACTGGGGGTCCACCTGGAGTGATGCAAGCCTATACTGGCATGATGGGCTGCATCTGTCCGGGAGGGGACCAGGATCCTAGGTGACAGGTTTAAATGCTTCATTGGCAGGCTTTTAAACTAGCCAAGGGGGGAGGCACTGGAAAGGAGCAGGAAAATCCTAGCCCTCCCCAAACAATCACGGTAGTAAGTGTGGCAAACACCAACATGGAGGTGTCGATAGGGAGAAGGGCAGTGGTAAATGGAGAAAGTGACAAAGGCAAGAAGGACAGGATGGGGCAAGGGGTAAGGCCATCAGGAAATGGAGGGTAATGAGTACCAATGCCGTAGTCTGGGCAGCAAGCTCCTGAGCTGGTGGCCTTAATGGAAGAGGGATGCCTGGATATCGTAGAGTCACAGAAACATGGTACACAGAGAACCATGACTGGGATGTTAACATACCTGGGTACATAACCTACAGGGAGAGACAGGCAGGGGGGAGAAGAGGGGAGGAGTAGCTCTCATGTAAAGGAAGGATAAAAGCAACTGAACAAAAGAGTAAACAGGGAGGAGAGGAGGCACTGTGGTCACCTTGGAGACTGGAAAGGGCACCACAATCCGCATGGGTTGTGTGAGCCCCCATGTCAGGGGAAGGAATGGACAAGGATATGATGGAAGGCATTCTTAGAAATGGCAGAGAAAGGGGAGATACTGTTGATGGGAGACCTGAATATGCCAGATGTTAACTGGAGCACATTTGCTGCAGCCACATCCAAGAGCAGGGCCATTCTGACGCCCTACAGGTGGCAGGCATTAGACAGCTAGTTTCAGAACCCACTGTGAGGGAGCAACTAGACCCTCAGACTCTCAAACGGGGGCAGGAGAGATCTCAGATCTAGAAGTGGGTTGCCATCTGGGACAAGTGACCATCAAACAGTGTGGTTCACGTTAAACTCAGCTACAGAGTCAAGCCATACAAAAGTGAGGGTACTGGACTTTAGGAGGGCTGACTTTGCAAGATGGGAGAGTGCCTCAGAAAAGCACTAGCAAACAGGCTAGAAGGAGGTGTGGAGCAACAATGGGGAATTATCAAAACTGCATCACAGAGGCAACAAGCCTTTGTGTGAAGCAAATAAACAAATCAAAACGAAAGAAAAGCCACTATGGTTCTCAAGAGAGGTGGCTGTGAAAGTCAGGAAGAAAAGATAGCATTCCGAAGTATAAGGAAACACAGAAGGAGCAGGACAAAGAGCTGTACCAGTTAAGGCAGAAAGAAGCAGGAGGGAAGTCAGAATAGCGAAAGGCCCAAACTGAGGAAAAGATAGCCAACCCAGTTAAGAAGGGGATAAAACCTTTATAGGTACATCAGCGAGCGAGAAAGACAAAGGAGGGATAGTGAGGCTGAATAGAATGAACGGTGGGTGGGCAGAGGGGACAGTGAAAAGCATGAATACTGAATGAATATTTCTGCTCAGTATTCACAAAGAGGAGGGGAAGTGCCTCATCCAATTAACAGAAGCACTCTTGATAGGGGTTGATCCCAGTCCTTTCACAGAAGAAAGGGTTCTGCAAGAACTCCTAAAACTGAAGGTGGACAAAGCAATGGGTCCTGATGGAATTCACCCCAGAATTCTAAAAGAATTAAGGAAGGAACTAGTGAAACCACTGGCTACTCTTTTAATAAATCATGGGAGGATGGTGGTACCGAGGACTGGAGGAAGGCGGATGTGATTCCCTTCACAAAAGTGGGACCAAGACAGAGGCAGGAAACTACAGACCTGTCAGTCTGACCTCTGTGGTAGGGAAAGTGATGGAGTCACTTCTGAAGGAAAGAATAGTTGAGTACCTAGAGGTCAGTGGAGCACAGGATCCAAGGCAGCATGGGTTCACAGTGGGAAGGTCATGTCAGACGAATCTAATAGATTTCTTTGACTGGGTGACCAAAGTAGTAAACCAGGGAGGGGCTGTGGACATGGCCTACCTAGACTTTAGCAAGGCATTTGACACAGTCCCACACAAAAGATTAATAGTCAAATTAACCAGCCTGGGAGTGGGTCCCAGGGTGGTAGCCTGGGTAAAACATTGGCTGGACAACAGGACACAGAAGGTAATTGTAAATGGAGTCCACTCTGAAGAAAGGGCGGTTACTAGTGGGGTACCGCAGGGTTCAGTATTGGGTCCAGTCCTTTTTAATGTCTTCATCAGTGACATTGCAGAGGGACTGGAAGGAAAAGTATGCCATTTTGCAGATGACACGAAGATCTACAGGGTTGATACACAAGGAGGCGTGGAAAGGATGAAAAGGGACTTGGTAAGGTTGGAGGAATGGTCAGACGTATGGCAGCTAGGATTCAATGCAAAAAAGTGCAAAATAATGCACCTGGGAAACAAGAACCCAGGGAAGAATACACAATGGTGGGGAGGTAGTAACAACAAAACAGGAAAGGGACCTGGGGTAATCATATCAGATGACCTTAAGGTTAGCAAGCAATGTGAGAAGGCAGTAGGGAGGGCCGGGGTATACTGGGATGTAGGGAGAGGCATCAGCAGCAGAAAACAGGAAGTTGTTATCCTCTGTACAGACAGTTGGTGAGATCCCATCTGGAATACTGTGTCCAGTTCTGGAGACCCCATCTCCAAGGACATAGACAGGATAGAGGCAGTCCAGAGGACTGCAACTAAATGGTGCAGGGTCTGCAAGAGAAGCCGTATGAGGAGAGACTAAAGGAGCTTATATGTATACCCTTGAGGAAAGAAGGGAGAGGGGGGGCATGATAGAAACTTTCAAGTACCTCAAGGGAATCAACAAAGTCCAAGAGGGTAGCATCTTTCAGAAAAAGAAACTTGCAAGAACAAGGGGACACAATTTAAAGATAGAAGGAGGGCGGTTTGGGGCAATGTGAGGAAGTATTATTTCACAGAGAGGGTAGTGGATGCATGGAACAGCCTTCCTGAGGAAGTTGTGGGGTCTAAAACTGTGGGAGAATTCAAGAATGCATGGGACAGACATAAGGCAATTCTTGTGGGGGGCAGGAAGATATAGGCTGTTGGTTAACTAGGATCTGCGGCCTATCCTGTAGGTAGGGAAATGGGCAGACTAGATGGGCCTAGCGGTCCTTATCTGCCGTCAAAGTCTGTTTCTATGTTTCCTAGGGCTGATTCAGTGGTCATTACTGCAGCCCATGATCAGTCTGTGAAGCCAAAGCACCTTAGTACTTCCCTCACGACAAGAAATCCAGGCAAATGGACCAGTTTGGGAGAAAATGTTGTTCTACTCTAGCTATATGTGCTTTGAATTGTATTTTGCACATGCTAGAGTACCAGAAGACTTTGTTCTCCCAGCTCGAGCCTGTTGTTGAGGCCCTACCAGACTCTGAAACAAAGTCCACCCTGGCAAATACTTTAAAAATGGCCATGGTGGCAGGAGGTCATTCTTTACGGGCCACCTACGATGCAGTGGATTCCTCCACTAGAGGTACGGCCACAGCTGTGAGCCTTTGCCAATACTTCTGGCTGCGAGTATCTGGACTAGCCCCTGATGTTCAGTTGGCTGTGCAGGATGCCCCTTTCAGAAGCTCTGTCCTGTTTGGTGGTACTGCTCAGGACATTATCACAAGCCTGCAGGATAAAGGAACAGCTCTTCGGTTGGTTCACACCATGTGCCTTCCGAAACGACAACAAAGTCCTTTTGATCCGCAAAACAGACCCCAGAGAAAAAATCAGCAAACACCGAAACATCAGTTTAAACGTAGGGCTCCCAATGCAGCCGCCGCCCCTCCAGCCAAAACACAAAGGGCTTCAGGAGCAGTGCTCCCCAACCCTGTCTCCCATTTCTGACTTGCTGACCGCCTCCCCACCCCCACCCCCCATCTGTCAGAGGAACAGGTGAGTGGAAGATTCTTGAGGCATCTGGAAGTTCATCACAACAGACGCCTGGGTGCTTCGGTTAATAAAGTTTGGTCACATTCTCGAATTCTGAGAAAAACCTCCAAACAGTCCTCTGAGGCTTTCTCATTATCCAAGGGCGCACATTCCCCATTTAAGAGAGGAGGTCTTGGCTTGTCTTCGAAAAGAAGCAATAGAGCCAGTGCTGGCAAACCAGATTGGAAAGGGATTCTACTCGCACTTCTTTCTGGTACCCAAAAAGACAGGGGATCTATGCCGGATTCTGATCTCAGTACCCTAAACCTCTTCATAGAGTACAAGAGGTTTCGGATGCAAAGCCTGCTGCCTCTCCTTTCCAAAGGACAATGACTTTGTGCCCTGCATATGCAGGATGTGTATCTACACATCCCAGTATTTCGTCCACATTGCAGATTCCTCAGGTTTTCTTTCCAAGGGGAGCATTACCAGTTCAAAGCTCTCCCCTTTGGTCTGTCCTCTGCTCCATGGATTTTTACCAAATGCCTAGTGGTAGTGGCAGGTACCTTGGGGAATCAAGGACACAATGTCTTTCCTTACCTCAATGATTGACTCCTCACAGCTCCATCGAGGGGAAGGGGATTGGAAGCTTCTTTGTTAGCTACCCTACACCTTTTCGAGCGCCTGGGTATCACTGTCAATTACCCCAAGTCCCAGCTTGCTCCTTCCCAGCGACTTCAATTTATTGGGGTGGTGCTGGACACTGTACAGGGAATGTCCATTCTTCCCTTGGACAGGGTGGACACCCTGGAGAAGCAGGCCCAGCTGGTATCTTTCAGCTGACACATTTCGGCCAGAGCGGTTCTCCACTGTCTTGGCCTCATGGCAGCAGCTATCCCTACGGTTCCATTAGTCAAACTCCACATGTGAATCTCACAGTGGACTCGAGGTCCCAATGGGATCAGAGGGAGGAAAACTTAGACAGTCAGGTTCTCATCTGCAGCCCAGTGCAACAGGATCTGTTATGGTGGCAGGACTCCAGCAATCTGATTCAAGGAGTCCCTTTCCAGACCCCTCCTCACTCCCAAATACTGACTACAGATGCGTCAGGAATGGGATGGGGTGCTCATCTGGACGTCACAGGACCCAGGGCCTGTGGTCGCCTTTAGAACTGCACCTGCACATAAATGTGCTAGAAATGAGAGCAGTGCTTTATGCTCTTCAGGCTTTTCAGCACATTCTTCAGCAGAAGACCCTGTTGATCCAGTCGGACAACATGTGCATGGTGTGGTACATCTGCAAGCAGGGAGACACCCGCTCATATCCTCTTTGCAGGGAAGTGATGCTGGTCTGAAATTGGGCGGTTCTGCACAAGGTCTGCCTTCTGGTGGTCCACGTCCCAGGCGTGCAGAATGTTCTCATGGACAGTCTCGGCTGCACCAGGGTATGGGCACATGAGTGAGAGCTAAAACAAGAAGTACTAGATCACGTCTTTGACCTTTGGGGGCATCCAGAAGTGGATCTCTTCGCAGCCCCATCAGACACAAAACTTCCCAAGTTTTGCACACTCGATTCCGGGCCTGGTGTTTTTTGGCAAGACGCACTGTCGCTTTCTTGGACAGGGAGATTTCTGTATGCATTCCCAGTCTTGCAGACAGTGTTGATCAAGCAACAGTCAGAAGGAGCACAAATGATATTAATAGCTCCGTTTTGGCCTTGACAGATTTGGTTCCCTCTGCTCCAACAATTGGCAGCGGAACTCCCGGTTCCCTTATCTCTTTCCTACGACTTCCTGACCCAGGAGGGGGGGCACACTAGTACATCCGGGACTGAAATCCCTCCACCTTCACGCGTGGGTCCTTAGGACATAGTCACTTCATGGTACGGGGTTTTTCCTCGGATAGCTCAGGTTTTAGTAGAGGCAAGAAAGCCATGTACTAGAGCTGCTCATGCCATGACATAGTTGGGCTTTTCCATTTGGGCCACCTTAAAGTCTTAGGACCCCTTTTTTTTTTTTTTGTTAATTTATGCATTTTGCAAGTAGTTACACAGAGGGATACATTTTATACAGTATGCAAATACATTCTCTTAGCAAGAAACATTGATATACACCCTCTCATGAGATACAACATGGGGGAAGTACCATTATCGTATATAACAAATGTTATCCCTGTCTGTCACAGCCCAGGAAGGACAAAAGGGGGATTAAGTATACCAAGTGTTCAGTATTTACCATTTTACCAAATTTACTTTAAAGTCAAAAGGATCCCCCAAAATAGGTAAGGATCTAAATATACAGTATATTCAGATCTCAAGTTCCCCAAAGTCAGGAAGAGTCATTTATAAGATCAGATAAAGCAGATTAATAGCCCATCCACAAGACATACAACAGTTAACAGCCCCGGCGCCCCAAAGAATGTCCAGACATAAACAGAATGATCAGCCAGTTTCACATTTTTAGTCCGATCATATGAAGATTATGTACTGATCATCTTGCTATCCAACAATCGTATTCAACTCTCAAAAGTAATCAAATGAGGAACAACACTGCCTGAACTAGCAGCCATTTTAAATCAAGTCCAGCAAACTCTGCTGTACATGCCAGCATAAATTACTTGCTTGAAGTTCTCAACCCTCATCGGACTGGCCTTTTTCCCTTTCGGTCATCTCTTCCTCGATTTGATGGGCCAGTTTATCTGCTTCTTAAGGATCGTTAAATAAATAGTACTGCCCATTCTATGCTATGCGAAGTTTAGCAGGGAGTAAAAGTTGATGCTGCACTTTCAATTGCCGCAGACGGTTCCTCGTACCATCAAATGCCCGTCTTCACTGTCGAGTACTGAAAGATCAGGGAAAAGCATTACCAGTTTGTCCCCAAATTTCTCCATCTTATCGCCAATGCCAAGACACGTTCCTGGTCCCCAATGCCAGTAAAAACAATCAGAATGGTTCTGGAAGTAGCAGAATCTATTATTATTTGCTGAGGCATAATCCAATAAGCTTTTTAATAGAGAACGGGGGATCAGTATCAGTTAAGCCCAGTATATTAGACAAAAATGACCGAGCGAACGAAAGACAGTCTTCTCCCTCCGTTTCCTCTGCCAGTCCTACCACTCTCAGATTTCGCTCCCTGGTTTGGTTCTTAACCGTCTCAAGAAGTTGTTTTAACAAAATGTTTTCTTTTATCAAGTGAGCCGTGTATCCACAGATTTGAGAACCGATGCTGCTGAGCGCTGGACTGTTTGTGCAAACTGATCCATGCGAATTTCCAGAGCAGTGACTCGTGGGGTGAGCGAGTCAAATTTCTTATCCAAGTCTTGCACCGTTTTAACTAATTGCTGCAGCATGGCATTAATAGACCTCAGGGTCACGTCCTCTCTCTGTTCAGTACTCGAGCCTGAGGTCCCACCATCTTGTATAGGCCACCCCACTGATTGCAATTTCTTGGCTGAAAAAAAATCTGCCGAAGGCTTGGAGGCACCTCTAGATTTCTTCATATTGTGAGGTCCCAATTATCCAAGCATCCAAATAGAAACTTGTGACTTTAGAGGTTGAGAATCCACTCTTTCCACTTTTGAAAAAGTGACCTGCAGGAGCTTAAGAAAAATGCTGCTTCCTGTTCGGCTGCTCCACAGCACCCCCTTAGGACCCTTTCTTGTGCCCTACTCCTCATGTCATGGAGTATCTTCTGTATTTGTTGGATCTGGGATTGAGCTACTAGTCACTGAAGGTGCATCTAGCGGCCATCTCTGCCTACCGTGATTTAATAGGCGGCAAGAGTCTGGCTCAGTTAGAAGTCTCGAAAACCTTCTTGAAGGGTGTCTTGCATCTAAAAACCCCAGTTTGTAACCCTTCTGCACTGTAGGACCTTAATTTTATTTCGGAAAAACTGACCTTGCCTCCCTTTGAACTGGCAAGTACATGTGACATGTGCCATTTGTCCTGGAAAGTGCTCTCTTAGTTACAGTCATTTCTGCTCTAAGGATTTCCAAGATTCAGGCCCTGATGTGTAAGGTGCCTTACCTGATTTTTCACAGAGGCTGGGTGGCTCTGTGCACGAATCCTAAGTTTCTTCCAAAGGTTGTTTCGGAGACTACCCTGAATCGGTCTTTACAATTGCCGGTTTATGACCCTGAGCATTCTAATCAGGGGGAGGCCAGCCTGCATACACTAGACGTTCATAGGATTTTGTTATTACACTCACATGACTAAATCTGTCTGCAAATATGATCAGCTTTTTGTTTCTTTCTCATCGAAAAGAGAAGGTGCAGCGGTTTCCAAACAGTGCCTTTCCAAATGGTTGGCCAACTGCATTTCTTTCTGTTACCAGAAGTATGGTAAAGTCCTTCTGGGGCAAGTGAAAGGACATTTTACCAGGGGAATGGCTGCCTCTACAGCCTGTTTCAAAATGCATCTGCCGCAGACATCTGCGCAGGTGCTACTTGGAGCTCAGTCCGCACTTTCACGAAATACTACAGTTTGGACATTGTTTCTAGGCGCAGGGCCGGTTTTGGACTAGCAGTCCTTCAGGGACCTCTGTCCTAACTCTCTGGCTTTCTACCAGATCTCTGCTTCAGCTTCCCATGTCTTCCTGTCCTTTGGACTCTTAATTGCTTGGGACTCAGTCCTACAAGTTATTACCTACTGCAAGAACCCTCTCGAAGTAAGATAGTACAGTTATGTAAGAACTTACCGTAACAGTAGATCTTCGAGAGAGGCTCTTGCAGTAGGTAACCTTTTTCCCACACACCTTCACCCTGTCTACTCGCAGCTCTTTTCCAAAAGCCCTTTCTTGGATTCAGGACCCTCTCTCCATTTTCCTGTCATGAATCTTGAAGGTCTCCGGCAGGAGAACTGGAGGGCGGACGTGGGGCCCGCCCACTTTATAGTGTCACGCTTACTCAACCACATGACATCGGGTGGGGCTTCCCCCGTCAGATGCTGCTAGTGAAAGTTTTCATGTCGTCCTGATGCCAGGGGTGCAGTCCTACAAGTTATTACGTACTGCAGAAGCCTCTCTCGAAGATCTACTGTTACGGTAAGTTCTTACATAACTGTACTTTTCCTAACATTCCTCCTGTGCCTCCTCGTGGATCTGTTGTTACTTGGCTTGATGAGACCTTCCCTATCTACTCTGTTTAGTCTCCTCAGGTATTTAAAGTTTTCTTATCATATCCCCCCTTTCTCTCCTTTCCCCCAGAGAGTACATTCTCAGGGTTGCCAGCCTCTTCTCAAGACTTTTCCCTGTTGTTCCCCTGTTATCTTAGTTGCACTCCTTTGGACCCTCTCTAACCAGTTGATGTCCCTCTTATGATATGGGTTCCAGTACCTTACCCCGTATTGTAAATGTGGTCTCACCAGTGACTTGTTCAGGGCACTATGACCTCACTCCACTTACTGCTGAAACCCCTGGCTGTACACCCCAACACTCTGTTCGCCTTTGCTGCTGCGTTCTTGCATTGCATGGAGTGTTTCAGGTCACTGTCGAGCATTACCCCCAGATCTTTTTTCTTCCTCCAGTGCTGCCACCTGACCCCTCCCGCCCCCGTATTACTTGGTCCTAGAATTTCTGGCACCAATGTGCATCACTTTTTTTTTTCCACCCTCCGTGCTCGCTGGTCCCCCACTCCTTCGGGCACCACAGGCTTCCTCCAGCTCCACAGTCCTTACCCAGCCATCCTGTGGTCCCCATATGGCAGCCGTTCCCGGGGATATCCCGGCGTATCCCTTCGCCGGGCGGGTCCCCCTCTTCCAAGGGGGAAGGCACCGGGGAAAAGGGGATGACCCCAGCACACTCACTACTAGGGCCTGGGGATTCTGCTGAGGAGCAGGAGGCCCTGGGAAGGCCTGGAGGCATTCGGGGGAACGGAGAGCCATCATCGAGCAAGCGATCAATTTTTCCCTTTTTCTGTTGGGGGCATTGTAGTGACGTCACGGCATACGCCGACGTCCGCTCCTCCCCAGTTGGCATTTGGGCCATGCCTCCTGTGATACTCTCAGCCTCCGCTAGGAGTCAGCAGGCGCCGGACCAGTCCCCTACCCTCCCCCCGGAGAAGGAGAGCTGTCCATGGGACGCTCAATCCTTCTCCCGCCGGCTGGCCCTCCAGCGACCCATGCTCATTCCCGAACCCGGGTCGCTGGTGTCACAAGCTGAACTCCGTCTTCAGCTGGCTGGCTACTTTGCATTTTGACGCTGAAGCCAGTGCCAGATCCCTGACCATCTCTCTAGTTTCCTGAGGTCTTCCTGCAGATCCTGTATCCCTTAAACTGTGTCCACCCTTCTGCAGAATTTGGTGTCATCTTCGTCGTCGACATGGCGTTTTAAGTTGCCCAGGCTGATGGTCCTGGGCGACTTCAGTGCCTGGATCGATGACAAACTCTTGCAATTTGGACAGCACTTCCTCCAGTTGATGTCATTTCTGGGCCTTACACAGAAAGTTATCACTGCTACTCACAAACACGGTCACTTTCTTGACTTAGTCTTTCTCCTGGGGATCGAAGCCTCTGACTTGGGGGTGGAGCCAGTTGGATTGTCCGATCACTACACTGTGGGGTTCAGTTTTAGTACCCCCCTTCATAGGCCTAACACTGTGGAGATGTGGGGTACCATCCTTTACGAGATACAAGTTCTCAAGGCCTAGCGGCAGTACTTGACCTATTGTCCCTCCCAGTGGCAAACAATGACCCAGATGCCCTCGGATGGCTTATAATTTGTCCATTTCGGTGGCCCTGGATGTCATTGCTCCCATCCGAATTCGTCCTCTCTCCCTTTGCCCTCTCATCAAGTCTGTCAATCTGCAATCACCCATAAGAAGACAGAGTTCCTGTCCGGGGAGATTGTGGCTGCTCAGAGTCGACCAGCTCAACTGTTTCGAACTGTGGACAGACTGTGCAACCCAGCCTGCCTACAAGTCTGGAAAGCCTTTTTGCAAGTAGAGTGCGATGAACTTGCTCGATTCATTGCGACTAAGGTGGCTGACATCAGGGCAGTACTCCAACCAGCACACTCTATGGGTATTGCTTTGGATCAGCATGAGGCCACTGCTCCTCGGCTTTCCTGGAGTACCTTCAACCGACCAGCATTAATGGTTGTCATGCAGATTGTCCAGTGTGTGCACCCTACATACTGTAGTTTGGATCCAGGACCAACTTCCCTGATTTTTCGTTGTACTGAGTCCATCAGTCCGGTCCTAGCTTGGATGGTCTGGTGCTCCTTGGAAACAGGTGAGTTTCCTAGTTCCCTGAAAGAGGCGGTGGTGACACCACTCTTGAAGAAAGCTTCTTTGGACCCAGACTGCCTTACAAACTACAGACTGATCTCTAATTTCCCTTTTAAGGGAAGGTGATTGAGAAAGTAGTGGCTGCACAGCTGAAGGACCATTTGACCATCCATGACATCTATGAATCCCTCCTGTCTGGATTTCAAAAGACATAGTACTGAGACAGCGCTGGTTCGGGTGCTCAATGACCTTCTGATGGCTAGAGATTGGAAGAGCCATTCCATCATGGTCCTTCTGGATCTCTCATCAGCGTTTGACACTGTGGACCATGGGGTTCTGCTTGGCCATCTGAGGTTCATCTGTGGACTGTTGGGTACAGTCCTCTGGTGGTTTACATTCTTTCTCACGGGAAGAACTGAGAGTATGGTGTCCGAGGTTTATTCCTCGGATCCAGTTTCTCTGTCATGTGGGGTACCTCAGAGCTCAGTATTGTCCCCCATTTTGTATGCAGTGTATTTGCTGCCCCTTGGAGACATTGTAAGAAGGTATGGGCTGAGGTTTCACTGCTATGCTGATGATACCCAGCTCTACCTTTCTTTTGCACCTGGCCAGGATGGAGCTGTCTTGGTCTTTTATAGCTGTCCCGCAGAAATCCAGGAGTGGATGGATTCCAGTTGGTTGAAGTTGAACTCTGGGAAAGACTGAAGTGCTGGTCATGGATCTGGGTCGCCGGATAGGGGGATTGGGGTATGGTTCGCTCTCCGAACTTTTTCTTGGGGGCTTGTCACTCCTGACCTCTGAACGTGTGCGAAACCTGTGGGTAGTCTTTGACGAAGGACTGATCCTGCATTCCCAGGTGTCTGCTGTCGTCAGATCCTGTTGTTACCATCTGAGGAATATCACCAGGATTAAGCACCTTGTTCCGTCCAGTGATCTTCCTATTCTGATCCATGCCTTTGTGTCCTCGCGCTTAGATTATTGCAACTCCCTTTACCTAAGGCTACTGGGTGTGGAACTCTGTCGCCTGCAGCTAGTGCCGAGTGCTGCGGCCCGGCTTTTGACGAGATTTTCTTGGTCCTGTCATTTTGCCGGTGGTACGCAGACTGCACTGACTGCCAGTACAGTGCTGGATTACCTTTAAAGTCAGTCTTCTGACTTTCAAAGCCCTACACGGACTGGGCCCGGACTACCTGAAAGAGCTTCTGGTCCCCTACTGTCCTGGGCAATCACTCCGCTCAGCAGATGAGGGGTTGCTAGAGATTTCAAGGGTGTGTTTGAAATTCTCTGGGGCCGGAGCATTTATGCATGTGGCCCCAACCCTTTGGAACTCTCTATCCCGTTGGTTACGGAAGTGCATGACCGTGGAGGGATTTAAGCAAGTTCTGAAAATATGTCTATGGCACCAAGCATTTGGTGAATGACTGTATGATGATATTAGTGATTTTATATAATTTATGTTGCTGTGATGTTTGTTTTGTGATTTTAAATTTGTTAGGCGCCTTGGCATTTGAAAGGCACCATAAAAATAAAGGTTATCATTATTTATGCCTTCCCCAGTGTTGTTAATGAAGATACTGAACAACACTGGCACCAGTACCGATCCCTGTAGGACTCCGCTGGTTACCTCCTTGGTACTGGATAACTGTTGTCCCACCACCACCACCACCACCCTCTGGGTTCTGTCACTTAGCCAGCTGGCTACCCACCTTGTCATTTTCTCCCCGACCCCTAGATACTTCAGCTTGCTGATTAACCTATTATGTGGCATCAAATTGAAGGCCTTGCTAAAGTCCAAGTAAATAGACGTCTACTGCTTTACCCCCATCCACTGCCCTGGTGACCCAGTCGAAAAAGTCAGTCAGATTTGTCTGAAAGGATCTTCCCTTCGCAAACCCATGCAGCTGTCGTCCTAGACACTAAGAAATTCTTCTCCATGTACTTTACCAATCTCTCCCTGAGAATGGTCTACATTAGTTTGCACACGATCAGTGTCAGATTTACTGGCCTATAGTTCCCCAGATCATCCCGTGGCCTGCTGTTGTGGAGAGGCACCACATGTGCCATTCTCCAGTCCAGCGGCACCACACCCAACTCTTGGGATGAATTGAAGAGGTCCATCAGCTGCCCCCATGAACTCTTCTGCTAGCTCTTTCAGAACCCTTGGGTGAATGCCATCTGGTCCTGGGGACTTGTATGCCTTCAGTGCCAGTAGTCCATTCCTTACTCTATCTACCTCTATGACAATATCTATGGAGTGGTTATAGTGGTATAATGTGTGCAGTTATGAAATCGAATGGTTCACAAACAAAAGTAAATCATTTTTAAAATTAGACTTATGTAGTCTAGCTAACGGAGTATTCAGTCCCTTCACTGGTGTACATATATCAAGGGAATTAGAAAATAGACTATTCAAGGAGGGGCCCACCTTGAAATTTTCATATATCCATATGAGTCTGCCCGACATTGTCATTGTCAGCCGTGACTCAGTAAAGGAGTGTTTTCCCATCCTGTGTGAGCCTGTTGTACTTGAGCACTCATTATTCCATCATTTTAGTGAGCAGTATCTGTTGAATCTTGGTTCACCTAAGTCACAAGAAAAGCAATGTGAAACAATATGGGCTAGATTTTTCAAATGACATGGGAACCAAGTCTCGCACCGCAACCCCAGCCGCAGGACAAAAT
Organism: Neoceratodus forsteri; assembly: GCA_016271365.2. Lineage (NCBI taxonomy): Eukaryota > Metazoa > Chordata > Ceratodontiformes > Ceratodontidae > Neoceratodus > Neoceratodus forsteri. The sequence continues at coordinate 1,668,218,621 of CM057456.1, read as the reverse complement.
CTCTGCACCTTTGGAGTTTCTTAGTTTCAGCTGGTGCAGCTGCAGGGGATATTAAGCTTGGTCCTATCAGGCATAACTTTTCACCGCAAGCTGACATAAATCGTGAAGCCAGTCCCAGACCTGCTCCACTTGACGATAGTGGAGAATACCGGACCTACGCTATTAGTGTAGAGTTCAAGTTAAGCTACTCTCTGAGAACTACATTTCGATTATTTTTTTGTATTAGTTTATTTGAGTTGGGGCTTTGCCCCACACCCCTTTAAAAAAAAAAAAAAAAAAAAAAAAAGGTGTGTGTGAGGGACAAATACCCCCCAACTCAAATAAACTAATACAGAATTTTACAGCAAGCACAGGCCCGCGCTGTATTTATTCCTGTTACTAAACTTCAACACATATCAGATTTATTCCTGTTAGACCGATACGCACACTGTGATGTGGCATCTTATGTGACGTAAGCATGTCTAGTTACGCATTTTTCGTTGCAGTCTGTTACTCTTGAACCACAGTTACGTTATAGGTCAAGTGTTCTCCACTATCGCCCTCCACTTTTGAAACTACTGCAGCTGCAGGAAAAACTGCAGCTCTAGAAGTGGAGACCCACTTATGCCAGTTTTTTCTCCGCAGCTGCAGGATTTTTGAGGGCTTTGAAAATCTAGCCCTACATGTTCAAAACCCATTGAGAATACTGATGAAAGCATGGGGGGGAGAGTCTGACTTACGGGGAACTCTGTAGTCCCCTAAATGTATGTGCTGGATCTAGAAGTGCCAGTTGAGAAATTTGTGTTGTAAAGAAGTTTTTTGGTCACTTGCTTAGCCTGTGCTTTTATGTGGTATCTGGTTGATCCAGCTTAATCCTCTGCTCACCATGCTGAATTCAGGGGACCCCAGCAGCTGCGCCTTGGATGATGCATACAACAGCTCAGCTGCAGGGATCATGCAGTGCCTGCATATATTTTTAATTTTCTTGCCATACCAGTCTTGGTCTCTGAGGCTAGTACCAGCAGTTTCCGTCTGAAAATGTGCTAATGTACTTAAGAATATTAAAAGCATCTGACGAGAGGAAGGGCACTCTAAAACAGAATAACATGATTTAGGCCAGCATTTCTTATGGTAACATCCACTGCTGCTTTAAGAAGTTTTAATTTTTAAAAACTTAACACACATACTTTGCGTTGCATAGATTACACAGTTAAGCTGCATAACAAATTGTTAGGCTACACTTTTACTTGAGCACTGGCTGCTAATGGTGGCTTTTAAAGTCTACTGCTGAAGTTCCACCCACTGCTTTCAGCATTATCTCAACAAGCAGGTGGCTTTATCGTTACTCACTGTGAGGTCATACAAAAAAAAAATAGTATTACAAGACTTCCTTGTCCAGTTCCTCTCTGCCACATTGTGTCAAATATTTGGCACTATCCTGATCTCAGCACTCATTTCGCTAGCATAAGACTCGTGTTAGACATTCTGCAGTAATAAATGTCTTTGTTCCAGTTGAATCCTACAGTATTTGGGTCCCACTTGCAGAAACTAGATGTTTCATTTAAGCTAAAAGTTGTACTTAAAGTGGATGCCAATGTGTTTATGGGGCTTTATATGTTCGGCTTGTGCCTAGGTATGCCTGTGTGTATACAGTATGGACAGGGTGTAGTTCAGTGTCAGAATCTCAGGAACAAGATGATGCTCGAGAGGGTTAGGCGAGAGTGGCACCCACTGTCCAGTATGACCCCTCTGCTGCTGCCACTGCCAGTTTTCCAAGAATTAATCTTCTCCGTACAACCCCAGACTTTGGTCTTTGGGTTGACGGCTCGAGGATACCGCTGGAGCAAACTTGTCAGTGATGACAAACAACAGCATTAAATATTTTCTGTTTTAAGTTTCTCTTTGTAGTCCTAAAATAACATTTTCTGATTATTGTAGTTATCAGTACGTAGTCTGCCTTTGGCAACCCACTTGATGTCGGGAGCCCCACCCTGCCCAGTCTTTTCACCAGCTTTCTGGCTTGGGGAATGAGTTTTGGCCCTAGCCAGGCAAAAGAGCCTCCCCTGGGACTGCCCTCTGAATGGAGTGCAAGGGCAAAATCTCTCTAATGGTGGTGCAGTACCTCTGTGGTAGGGCTTTGTGGACAGGGGTAGCCATTTGGGGTTAAAAGTGGCGATGCTTCAGCACTGATCCCCTGGTATGGGGTGCAGGAGGCTCCACCTGCTTGGGAGCAGTGTCTCACTAGCATAGGAAAGTCCCCTTGAAGGCATCGTCAAAAGAACTGAGTTTGCTTGAGTGAGAGGGTTACCTGGTAACTGAGGCTGGGGAGACTTGTATGGCTTGGATTTGTTTGTTTTGGGGCACTGACATTCTCTTATTTTTCTTCTTGTTTCTTTTTTCCTGTCTGTGATGATAGACTGTGGACTTTTTTGGGGGCAAGCTATACTACACAGAATTGGGCTGTGTTAATAATACTATTTTTTTTTTTTTTTAATGTGGTCATTTATTCTTGTAATGTACTAGGCCTATTTTTTAAACCTATTTTATTAAGTTATAAACAGCAACTAGCATTACAGTTGTAAAAGCAGTCAACATCAGAAAATACTGTTGCATCCTACTGGTTGTACAGTCTAACGTACAACAGATTTAAACCGTATACATCAACATTTTAAACCACAAACCATAATAAAACAGTGCAATAGGACTGTTGTGCTTTATGGTATTTTACATTTCATGCCTTTCTGAGTTTTAACGACGAGGAAATCTGAGAGAATGGACATGGAAATTACAGTAGCTGGCTAAGAGTAAACATTTCCTCCTTTTCCTTTCTATAGTCCAAGAAGAGCAACCACCTGGTGTTAAATTTGATTGAATTTATTTTTAGTAAAATTTAATAATGCTATAATAACTTCCATTTGTTACTTTTTATATGATAAATGTTCTCTACTTGTATGAACTTATTCTGTGGGTTTCCTTATGGTTGCAGTATGCCAATAAATATATTATTTTGTTTTATTTTTACACTTTATTTACACAGGATATTTCAGCTTAGTTGCGATATCTCAGTCTTAGTGGAGTCCTGCTTCTACCCACTTTTACAGCTGGGTGGACTGAAGCTTTGAGATGCTCAGTGACATGCACATGGCAGTAGCCCTTTGTTATAATGAATGTCATTAACAATTTCTGGCTATAGCGAACACAGGTGTTGGCCCCCATTGTTTTCCTCAAAGCCACAAGTAGTATTGTACATACCTACAGCTCTAACTACAGTGAAACTGGCCTATTAAGGACACCGTATACTTAGCATATTGGGATATTAAGCACTTCTTTTTAATTCAGGTGTTTATGGTCCTGGGTTGACCGGGCATCTTTATTCAGCCCTGTCCCAGGTGCCATCAGCCAGCCTTTCTCCAGATGTCCTTCTGCTGAAGTGGCTGGGCAGGCTGTGGCACCTCAGGCAGGGCTTCACAATGCCTGGTCCCCTGTCCATTTTCCTCCTAAGTTTTTTTTCACCCTACCCGGGACTGTGGCAAACATCAAGGCACATGCACGTGGAGTTGCGCATGCACTGTGTAACAGCCAGCTCTGTTCCACCCACCCAGCGTAATGCCAGTGACCCGAGTATGTGCACTACCAAGGGACCTCCACCCGGTGGCAGTCAAGAGCCGGAATGGCTTGCAAACCCAGTCTGGGAGAGGAGAGCTGCCAGACGCTGCTCGACCCTCTCCCAGCACACACCGGGTGGACCCCAGCAACCCAAGCTCATTCCTGAACTTGAGTCACTGGCGTGACAGAGGGGAGGCATATTACAGCACCTCAACCCTTTACACCACCGGGCTGGCCATTAGGCACATTGTTTGTAGACCAGAACGTAGCTTCTTAAGTAAGTTGAAGCCAGCATATTAAGGACAGATTGCAGCCGGCTCTGTGGTGCTAAGCGATGGGACATCACTCTGATATGCAGGCAACCCAGGTTTGCACCCCGAGCCCGGACATCAGGATCAGAGACCAGCAGGGAGGGAGTTATAATGTCCCTTGGAGACTTCCTTCGGGGGGGCGCAGTACTGGACTGCATGACAGACAGCTCCTGGAGGTGGATAGTGGAGGTGTTCTGGGTGGCATGAGCCTCGACATGCTGCTGAATGTCCCTGCCCCTAAGACACCGCTGCAGCCGTACAGTTGTGGGAGGTGAGAAGAACCCCAGAAAAAAGCAGAAAATTACCCACCCAGCTGACTGGATGATGGCCACCACATTCCCCTTGTCCCACACAGCCCCCTTTGATCCCTTCAGCCCCCTGTGCTCACAGTCAAGACTGCGGAACCCTCTCTTCCCTTCTCTGCACACACCCCCCCCTACCCGGCGGGGAAACACCGGGTATACCGGATCATGGGCCAGTGGGGTATAGAGATGATAGCGATGGGACAGCCCAGTGAATGGGCTTAACACTGAGTGGCCTGAAGGAGTGGCTGGTCAGGGGGCAAGGGTAGGAGGAATGAAAAAGACAAATTGCTATTCAGGATAGATTCTTTGGTCCTGAAGGCATCCTTAACAGACAAGTTCCATTGCTTCTTATTTTGGCCTCTTGAGTCTTGCTCAGTTCTCATTTAAAAGTCTTGGACATAAATACTCAAGTCCAGATTTTGGATTAGTTAAACAATGAGGTTGTCGGTAAGCTTTCCAGTCAGTATGGACTCCTGAAAGCAATGATTTTCACCTAGTTAAAGCAGAACAAAAAAATAAAGTAGCCCACTCCAGTGGCAGTGTGTCATGCTGCTGTGTGGGTGACTGAAGATTAGGAACAGACTTCAGTCCCCATGTCCAAAGGTAGGGCATCGTGCCTTGGCTGGGGAGTGCTGACTGAGGTTTTTGTCACGTGACCCCCGGAGGTGGGCCAGGGAGCTTGCTCCTTTTGCAGGGGCACGTTGTATAACTGAAGCTGAAAGGCGCAGCTCTCACCAGAGGGAGTGTGGCAGCCCGGGTGAAAACACTGATGAAAAAATTCTTTGCCTTCTGAATGACTTTGAATCCATCTGAACAGAGTATATCCTTTATTAACACAGTATATCCTTAGACGGTGGCAGGGGTGGAGGATGAAAACTAGTATGGGGGAAGGGGTAGTGCAAACACTCAACTGGTTTCTATTGAAATGAAATTACATTTGAATTTTGTTTTTTAACACAGTACTGAACTCTGCTGTTTAATGTAACTATCACAATAACATGTTTTTACCAGTATAACTTGTCTTGTCACTGCAGAGAACAGTCTGCAAATGCACACTGGAATGAGGGGCTGCTGCAAGTGGCTGTGGTGGGATTTAAACTGGTTCCCAACTCTAGGTTCAAAATGTAAACAGAAATAATTTCTGGTATCCATCAACGTCCATATGACCTCCAGGACCTGCAGCTAAGATTTCCAATGTGGATGTACAATTTTTAGTTTCTGTAATTAAAACACTCCTTCCCTTCCCCCATTTACCCTCATCTCACCATCCTGATACCAAGGTCACTGTAGGTGCATGTTGTCATCCAGTCAAGAGGTGGAGTGCATGACTGTCTTTACAGCTGCTGCCATTACCACGCTGTGGTCAGTTGGGGTTCATGGTGCACAAATGGCAGGCAGCACATGCCCTTCCCCCATTCCTGGAGGTCAGTACCACTTCTCTGTGATGTTTGTCTTCCTTGCACTGTGGGTTTAAAGGGAAAGTCCCCATAGCCTATTTTCTGTATACCTGTGTAGTTTGTAGGCATAAACAATGATTTCTTCTCTTGCATCCCAAAGTGTCTCCGTAATTTAAATATGAATGAGGTTGCTTCCCCTGTTCTGCCCTGGTGTGAAAACCTGCTTGACTCTGTTGCAGAGGTCATGATCTGCTTCATGCCAGGCATCCTGAAATTTGATGATGTTTTAGGGCTAAAGCCATCAGTAGTTATACTGTATTAGTCAGTGCTGTTGCTGTCCTCTGCAGTCTCTGTGTTCTTGTCTTATGCTGGTCATGGAACTTTTCAAGGCATGGTATGTGCCCTACTGTTTCTAGAAAAAAATACATTAAGAGAATACTGAGCCCTCACAAGACATGTAGCAGAACTGAATGAGAGTATAACTTCTGCTGGCTTGTGCAGGTACGTATCAACTCCCATGATGCCTTGCATGAGTGGAATCATAACCTTTGCAATGGAAACAAACAGGTTATCACACCAGGGCAAAACAGAGTGAAGCAACTTCATTTATATTTAAATTAGGATGAAATTAGGGGAACACAGGAAAGTGAATCATTGTTTATACTTACAAACTACTCAAGTATACAGAAAATAGATTGAGGAGACTTTCCCTTTAACAGCTTTAACAGTCCCTTGCTGTGCAACAGTAATGGCTCAGTTGTTGTCTCCAAAACTATCGCTCTTACTTCGAGAGGGCTCTTGCACTAGGTAATTACATATAGGACTGAAACCGGCAGGTGTCAGGACCCCACGGAAAAATTTCTAGCTAGCAGTTTCTGGCAGGGGACCGCCCCATGTCAGGTGACCGACGCCATGCGACATCAGTCTAAAGAGGCAGTCCCCCATGCCCGCCTTTCAGTTTTTTTTCATCCGTTGGCTCGAGTAGCGCCTCATAGTTAAGTTCACTGCCTCGCCAGTCTATCGTCGGAAGTTTTACAGTCTCTTTCGATATTTCTTCAGTCTTCATCAGCATTTTCTTCAGCTGCCGTATATGTCATCCCGACTCCTTCCAAGCACAAAAACAAGTGCGATTCCTGCGGTGCTCAGCTCCCACACAAGGACGGACACTCCCAGTGCCTTTTTTGCCTAGGCCCCGACCACACCGTGGAGAAGTGCCAGCAGTTCAGCGCGGCCACCCCGAAAGTGGAGGCAGCAGTCCTTGGAGGCCCACGTTCTTAAACTGAAGATGTTCTCCATGGCCTTCGTCGAGCGTAGAGTCTGATAAGTTGGACGTTGGCTCATTCGTCGGCCCGGATCCTGCCAGTAAGCTGGCCGTCGGCCCCTCCGACAGCTGCAGCACATTAGAGCTGACGCTGGACCCTTTGAGCCTGTCCGTCATCCACAGCTCGCCACAATGCTTGTTGCATTCCGAGGCTCCAGCGTCTCCCTTGCTAGATCCTGGGGATGTTCGCCCCACTTCCCCGGACGAAACAGTGGATGTTGGCACGCTGCCATCGGGTCTCCCTCCCGCTGGGCCAGATGACTTGACGTCAGACCCTCTGACGCTGGCGCCGACACCGGCCTACATCCCCTTGCTGGACGCCATCCCTACGCCGGGCCCGTCGCCTGCCAGGCCTCCCGTTCTGGGCCCGCCCGCTGGGCCGTTACCAGGGCCTTCTGCTCCTTCAGAGCCCCTGGTGCCTGGGTACCAGACTCCGTCATATCCAACGCAGTCATATCCAGGTCCGTAGTATCCGACACACCCCTTACCCGATGCTGGCTTACCTAACGCCACAGTACCCGGTGCCCCAGTACCTGACACCAGGCTTCCCACCGTCAGGTTATGGATATGTGCCATACAGATATCCCAGTATCTGTAGCCCCCCTCCTCCTCCACCGCCCCCTCAGCCGCCGGTGAATCTGAAGGAGACTCTGGCTTCCTGGTGGGCTGAGGCCAAGGCTCAGCTCACCAAGGAAGTAGAGAGCCATCTTCCGAAGCTGGACCCGGTTCCGGACCCTCGACATCTGAGGTGAGACTCCATCCCCCTCGCTGGACACCAGAGGTGAGCCTTCCGGTTCCAGGGCAGGATACGCTTCCCTGAGGGTTTCCCAAGGGGTCTGTTCCTCCCCCGCACCGGGAGGGGTCTTCGACTTCTTCATCCTCCTCGGAGACCTCGGATGACTGACGGGCGCTTCGATCCAGACGACGAGCCATGCACTGCAGACAAGCCCACAAGGACTCCTCTGAAGTCCCTTCCGGAGGATCCTTCTTTCCTGGAGTTGCTACGTAAAATCCATGCTGTTCATCAGTGGCAATCTTTGGAGACGGATCCACGGTGTAAAAAACTTGCTGCACACCTGGATCTGCCTGAGACCGCTCCCACTCTGATTCCACCCTGGATTGAGCCTCTTGCCGACCTTGTTTCCACTATCTGGAAACAACCGTCGGCATTAGCCCCCCTTCCGAGGAATGCGGACAGGCTGTATCAGGCTCCGGAGGGTGTTGCTTCCTTATATTCACGCACCAGAGCTAATTCAGTCGTGATTAACGCCGCTCACGGTCATACGGCTAACCCCAAGCACTTGAGTCCATCACCACCCGACAAGGAATCCCACCTTCTGGACCAGTACGGGAAGAAGGTCTATGCTTCTTCCACTCTGGGAATCAGGGCCCTGAACTACATTGCTCACATGGGGGATTACCAGAAGGCGATCCTTAGCGAGGTGGAAACTAAATTGGACTCCCTTCCTGAGTCTCAGACGAAGCAGGAAGTGGCTGATCTAGTCCGGTCTGCATGTTCGGCCAGTTGGCACATGCTTCATGCCTCGTATGACACAGTGGACACTGCTGGTCAGAGCTCGGCTTTCGTTGTGGGTTTGCGGCATCATGCCTGGCTCCGGGTGTCAGGTTTGGTCCCTAAGGTGCAGTCTACTATCCAGGACGTGCCCTTCAGGGGTTCAGTGCTATTCAGTGGCGATGTCAAGGACATCACCGATCTGCAAGAGAAGGGTGCTGCACTAAAGTCTGTTGACTCCTTGTACAGGCCCCCTCAGGGTCAGCGACGCCCCTTTCGCAGACGTTCTCGCCCCAAAGTGAAACCTCCGAGAAAGCGGGCCAACAAACATCGGGCCCCTCCAGCTGCCAAGCCCTTCCCCCCGCCCAAAAAAGCAGCTGGAGCTTCAGCCATGACACTGCCCCACACCTCTTGACTCCTCTCCTTTCCCACAGCCTCTGGGCCTCCCAGAGGAACTGGTAGGAGGGAGGTTCTCCTTCCATCTACCGGGTTGGGAGAGGATCACTTCAGACACTTGGGTGCTCCAGCTGATAGCAGAGGGACATTCAGTAGAGTTTCTTCAGAAACCACCAAAACCCCCAAGGTAGTCTTACTCCCCAGAACACTTTCTGGTTCGGGAAGAAATATCCTCCCTTCTTATGAAGGCGGCGATAGAGCCTATCCCATCCCACCTTTGGGGGATGGGTTACTACTCCCATTTCTTCCTGGTTCGAAGAAGTCAGGAGATGTGAGGCCTATTCTAGACTTCAGCTCCCTGAACTTGTTTGTGGAGTACAAGAGGCTCAGAATGCTCTCTCTGCAGAGTCTTCTGCCCCCCCTTCGGGCGGGACAGTGGCTCTGTGTTCTGGACATGCAGGATGCCTATCTGCATATCCCTATTCGCCCCTCTCACCGCAAATATCTTCGTTTTTCGTTCCAGGTGGACCACTACCAGTTCATGGCCCTCCCATTTGGTCTTTCCTCGGTGCCCCAAGTGTTCAGCAAATGCCTTTCGGTGGTAGTGGCCCACCTGCGTGCTTAGGGAGTTCAGGTTTTCCAGTACCTGAATGACTGGGTCCTGGCGGCCCTGTCCAGGGAGGAGCGCCTGTGCTTCCTTTCCCTTACCCTGCAGGTTTTCACCAGCCTGGGTATTGCCATCAAACAGACCAAGTCCCATTTGATCCCATCCCAGAGGTTCCAGTTCACCTGGACACGACCTCTGGTATGGCATTCCTGCCACTGGACAGGGTGGCCACCCACCAGGCTCGGGTCAGCCTGTTGTCTGGTTGCAGGTGGGTCACCCCAGGTCAGTCCTTTTCCTCCTCTGGCTTATGACGGCTGCTATTCCGACAGTCCCTCATGCTTGGCTCCACATGAGAATCTCTCGGTGGACGCTTCGGTCTCAGTGGGATCAGTTGGTGGACGATCTAGATCTACAGGTCGTGGTCTCCAGTCCCATGGTTCGGGATTTGCAGTAGTGGATGGTTCAGGAAATCCTTTGCCGGGGAATTCCCTTCTGCCTCCCCCCCCCCCCCGACGCTGACAACAGACACCTCGGGCGAGGGTTGGGGAGCCCACCTGGGGTCTCAAAGGACCCAGGGCTCCTGGTCCAAGCTCGAAGAGACTCTTCACGTAAATGTGCTCAAGCTCCGGGCCGTGTTGTATGCTCTGCAAGCTCTGCATTTGTATCTGCTTCCCGGTCATCTGGCTGTCCAGACAGACAATGTGTGTAGTGTGGTACTTCAACAAACAGGGCGGAACCCATTCCTACCCTCTTTGCAGGGAGGCGATGCGAGTTTGGGATTGGGCAGTGCAACACAACCTTCACCTCACGGCTATTCACATTCCGGGGGTCGAGAGCACATTGGCAGACCACCTCAGTCGGTCGTCTGCCCAGGCTCACGAGTGGGAACTGGATCGGGGGTAGCAGATGATATCTTCCTACATTGGGGAACTTCTCAGGTAGACCTGTTTGCATCTCCTCACAACGCAAAACTTCCCGCCTTCTGCTTGCTTGCTCCAAGGCATGGCATTTTTCAGAGAGACACTCTGTCTCTAGATTGGAAGGGCAGATTTGTCTATGCCTTCCCCCCCAATTCCCTTGATTCAGAGGGTCTTAAAAAAACTGAGCTCAGGAGGAGTTGGCATGATCCTAATCGCTCCTTTCTGGCCCAGGCAAGTTTGGTTCTGTCTTCTGCAACAGTATTCAGAGGAACCTCCTCTTCCTCTTCCTCTGTCACAACTTTTGCTGACCCAGGATCAGGGAACCCTGGTCCATCCAGGCCTCAAGTCCCTTCAGTTGCACATGTGGCTCCTGCAGATATAGCTCAAGCCCGATTCAGGGTTTCCCTGCTGGTGGCTGAGATTCTGGTGGAGGCCAGAAAGCCCTCCACTAGATCTACCTATGCCATGAAATGGAAATGGTTCTCGATTTGGGCCTCTTCCAGAGATTTCGAGCCATTCTCTTGCTCTGTTGGGAGACTTCTGGACTACATGCGCCATCTCTTTGATCTGGGTCTCAGTCATTCCTCTCTGATGGTTTACATGGCGGCCATCTCCGCTTATGATGTTCCTTTTTGTGGACAGAACTTTTGCGCAGTTGGAACTCTCTAAGACTTTTCTTAGAGGGGTTCTCCACTTGAGACCCCCTATTCGTGTTCCTGCCTCTCCTTGGGATTTGAATTTTATTCTTGAGAAACTTAACCCTGTCTCCTTTTGAGCCAGCAGCCTTAGCAGACCTCAAGTTCCTTTCCTGGAAGACGCTGTTCCTAGTGGCCATTACTTCTGCGCGAAGGATTTCCGAGCTCCCGGCCTTGATGTGCAAAATCCTTTATTTGATTTTTCACAAGGAACGTGTGGCTCTGCGTACCAACCCTAAGTTTCTCCCTAAGGTGGTAGCGGAATCTACACTGAATCAATCCATTGAGCTTCCTGTTTTCTTTACACAACACTCCAATCAAGGGGAGTACCTCTTGCATACTTTGGATGTTCACAGAATTCTGAGATACTACACCACCAGGATGAAGGATCTCAGAAAGACTGTTCAACTGTTTCTTTTTTGCTCGTAAAAGAGAAGGCAATGCTGTCTCCAAGCAATGCCTTTCTAAATAGTTGGCTCATTGTATCACTTTCTGTTACGACAAGTACCACAAGACCCTGCCAGGTCAAGTCAGAGACCACTCCACCAGGGGTGTCACTGCCTCTGTGGCTTGTTTCAAGAATGTGTTGGCGGCAGACATCTGTGCAGCTGCAACTTGGACTTCTGTCCATACCTTCACAAAGTATTACAGGTTGGACATTGATTCTCGCCGTAGAGCTGGCTTCGGGTTGGCTGTGCCACAGGGTCTTCTTCCTAAGACCTTCATGACCAGAGGGTCTACATTTAAGTAGTTTCCTCCTCCCGTATGCTTCTCCTTGTTCCAGACTGCTTGGAACTCAGTCCTATATGTAAATACCTACTGCAAGAGACTTCTCGAAGTAAGATAGTACAGTTACGCAAGAACTTACCATAACAGTAGATCTTCGAGAGAGGCCCTTGCAGTAGTTATTACCTACCCACCTTCCATCCCCCTAAGCTTTTTCAGCTCCTTTTCCAGGGAAGGAAACATCCGCTTCTCTCTCATCTTGCCTTTTTGGCCTTTGGCGGGAAAGAGCTGGAGGGCGGGCGTGGGGGGCCGCCCCTTGATACTGACATTGCATGACGTCAGTCACCTGACGTGGGGGCGGTCCCCCACCAGAGACTGCTAGCTAGAAATTTTTCCGTGGGGTTCTGATGCCTGCCGGCGTCAGTCCTATATATAATTACCTACTGCAAGAGCCTCTCTCGAAGATCTACTGTTGCGGTTAGTTCTTACGTAACTGTACTTTTTTGCAGCTTTGTTCTTCTTTCCACCACTTACATTTTTGGGCAGTAATTTTGCAACTGTAAGGGAGACAATCTTTAAACTTGTCACAGTTGTGGAACCAGCAAAAACGGCATGAAATCTCAAGGAAGTTGAGGCATGGTGCTAATGGTGTCTGCCACAGAGGGTGCTGTTTGTCAGACTGCTAATACTCCAACTGGCAGCAGGATCGTTTTCAAAGGTATGTCAACAGAACAAAAGTGTGAAGCATAGAAAGCTGATATAAGAAGAGGCTAGAGGAAGCATCATGTGGTTTTCTGGGTGGCAGCAGGTCCAGTCAAGCTTTAGGAAACTCCACTCAACTACCTCCCCCCCCTTCTTCGCTTTACAGACACCATCCACTCTGCTGTGGATCAAGGGCAGATCACCTCAGCTGTTTCATTCACCTTGCTAAGGCCTTCGACTCCATCTCTCACCCTCTTCTTCTAAACAAACGAAGCGCCGCCTACCTTTCCCCAGCAAATGTCTCCTGGTTTAGCTCCTACTTAACTGGCCGGTCCCAATCAGTGAAACTCAGCAATGTCCTAGCTCCCGCCCTCTCTATCCTTGCAGACGTCTCACAGGGCTCGATCCTTGTACCTGTTCTCTTTTCCCTGTTTATCAATGACCTCCCTTCTGTATGCACCCACGCCAAGATCCATATGTACGTGGATGATACTGTCCTATTCCTGTCTGTTCCCTCTGCTCATGCCATCCAAACTCCATTCCAACACAATTTTACTGCAATATCTAACTGGTTCAGTGATAATTGCCTAAAAATGAATACCAAAAAGACTATAGCCATGACCTTTGGCAACAAACAGAAACTTGCCAGGCTCCCCGCCTTCTCTACCCCATCCAACACTCCTCTTGATGATGTCCTGACCTACAAATACCTAGGAGTGTGGCCTGATCCCTCACAAGACTTCTCCTCCCACTTTAAGGCCCTTCCTCCAAACTTCATTCCAAACGGGGTCTACTCTACTGTCATATGGGTCGTATTACCATCCCAGTCAGACATGACCTGCTGGTCAAATGGATACTCCTAGATTTTGACTTTATTGACGTTGTTTTCAGCGCAGCTCCAGCCACCTCTCTCACCAAACTAGACGCCCTCTTCAACGCCTTCTGTCACTTTGCATCAAATCCCCCCCCCCAACACATCACTGTGACCTCTACTCCTCCCTATCACTCCATTTCCTATCGCAGAGACGCACGTCCCACTGCTCCACTTTCATCTCCAAATATTGGTTTGGAACTCTTCCTTCCTACCTCTCCTCTCTACTAATTTTTGCTGCTCCCTCCCCCTATAATTTATGGATGAATTGCCACCGTTCCTTCGCCATCCCACGAGCATGCATCTCGGCCTGGAAACTAGCTTTCTCCTTTAGACTCCCTTCCCTCTGGAATAACCTCTCCCCTCAAACCCGCCTCACCCCTCCTTTCCTGCAGTTAAGTGCCTCCTCAGGCCATCCCCTGTTGCATCCTATAGCTGCCCAGTGCCCTGATCCACAACCATACTGCTTCCATTTCCTGTGTCTGTTATATACCACATGGTTTTTGTTATCTGCTTTAATTGTCTCACCCTGTTTATCAAATCGCCTGTACAGTACTCTGTAATGTAATCCTAGAATGTAAATTCATCTGCTCATTGTTTTATACTGTAATGTATAACTTATTCTGTACTATACTGTATATTATATGTCTATTCTGTCTTACAGTATCCGAATGTTATCCCTTTGTTGTATTGTACCCCGCCCCCCCGTCCCTGATTCGCACCTGAAATGAGCTTCTGCTCAGTGTACCTTTCCTGGACATCAAATTTTAAATAAATGTTGAAGTGGCCAGAAATCGGGTAGATTAAGTAATCTAACAGCATTTCTCTAGGCACACTTGTTGTGTGACTCAAGCTGCAAATACATACACAAGAGGTACACAAGGTTACCCCGGCCAGCATCATCTGGCATTGAAGTTGGCAGCCCCAGTAAAAGTGAGTATGTGGTGACTGGAGGACTCTTTCGAGGAGGGTGCTCTTTGTTGCTATGGCTCTTCTGGCAGCCACATCTGTGGAATAGGTGAGGCCGCCGATTATGGTCTGAGAGGAGCCTGCAGGCCAGATAGGATCCTTGGGCAGAGAACAGAGACCTTCCTGTCGAGAAACTGGTGAAACAGTAGTTGGGATTGTTTTTACAAGGGGAAAATGTGTTTCTCTGCTCGAATTTGGTCTCCCCCAGCCTCCCAGTAGCCTCCTTTAACTATATACACTGGTCAGTCAAGCCACTGTCCCATTTGGCCAAGCCCCAGTGCACTGTAGAGTGCGTATAGAAAATATAGCCTCTCCTTGTATTAGATCTGTGTGTAGTGCACCCTTGTCAGTTATCTGTTTGCGGCCCCATTAAGTGTCTCTGCCATGTTAGTCATGGAGCAGAAGTCGAACCACGTGTTAATGCGTGACTTTGGCATAAGCAATATTTTGGCTGGCTGTTCACCCATAGCGCTCAATCCTTGTGTAGAGTGTAGACAACTATCGTTTGTTTGAAAGTCATATGTTATAATGCAGTTCAAACACTGTTGTTCTCTTGACAGTCTTTTGCCATAAATGAACTACAGCATACTGCTTGATCTGGTTCTTGGACCGAGATACGTGGATATCATTCTGCTGACCTGCTGAGTTTGACAGTCTTGGCCTTTGACCCAGATCAGTCGATATACTGTATTTCACATTTGACATAGTTGTGGTATTAGTAAGCACTCAGCCTCGTACTTGGGAAAACATTCTAGATCTTCTGTATTTGTACAGTACATTGTTGTTTGCACCAAGTACACTGGAGCCCACTTATGGTAAAAGACTGTCAAGAGAACAATAGCGTTTGAACATTGTGGTGAGCTGCAGTGTACGTAAGTCTTTTACTATCACTTTGCAGCTCCCATTTGATCCCTTTGTTGGTTCTGTTGAGAGGAGAGAGTAGATTTGATTTAAATTTACCTGTGGTCATGTGGGATTATGATCGGTAGTAAACATGCAGTGTCAGAGGCTTGATGTGAAGGGCTGTTGTGCGCTCCACAGCTTCTTCTGAATGGGGCGTTTGTGCATGTGTGCATGATTCCATCAGCCCTACATAATAACTTCCACCCTCTGCAAATTTGGCAACATTGCAGATGTCTGCGCATGCATAGTGAAGTGCACATGCCTGTCAGCGGATTGCAGCATCATAGTCATCAGAATGCCTGCATATGTGTGTGGATAAGGAGACATAAGAGATTGCCACAAAAGTGATATAGAAACAAAGCAAGGTGGCCAGACTCAATTGCCCACTCACATTGATGACCTGGCCACCTGTTGTGTCCCATTCAGGGCCCCTGTTCCCAAACTAGACCTCTGTCTGTGTTTGAGCATCTAATTCCCTTCCCGAGTCTCTTCCATAGCTAGCTTTACACTTGTATGACTGGTTGGGTTTCCTTATGGGAAGTATCCTGTGTACCTGTGAAATCCACCTTTTTCTGAGTTCAAGGCCATCAAGGTCAGGGATAGACTGAACTCTGTCCTGACCTCTGCTGACTGTCTAGACATACCCCTTGCCCTCTTGTTACTTCATGAAAGTGATCCCTGGACATGCCTATGATTTCCTGCAAAGTCGCAGAGGGTCTTATCTTGTATTCTGTCATGAAGCCGCCATTTTATACATACCCCTGCTACCTCTCTCCACTGAGAGTAGCTTAGATTGTGCAGCCTGGGTAAGAAGTGTTGATTGCCAGCTACCTGGTTCAAATATGAAATTTTTCATTTCCTTCCTCCTTCCCCTTCCTAATTTTAGCCAAGGTCTCTAGCATTGTAATATTCATTTTTAAACTAACTGGGTGAGTGTCTGTGACTTGCAAGGACTAGGTGGTGATGGTGGCGGGACTGAGCTACATAGACACATAGACAGCAATAGTAGAAAACGTTCTTCTGGTCCATCCAGTCTGCCCTCCCTCCCTGCCTATGTGCTCTGCACTGGCCCTAGTGGCCATCCCTGTGAAATGGATGGATAGTGGGGCTTGTTTATGGAGAAGGCAGGGCCGGCCATCAGGGAATTGGGTCTCTTCATGCAAAAGATTTACTGTATATGAATTGCAGGGTTCTAACATGATTCATGTAAATTTATACATGAAAAGGACCACTGGGGAAGGCTCCTTATTTTACCAGTTAGGGTGGTCTTTGTCAGGCTAGATTGCAATGAATGTTTTTGCCCAGTGCTTACTTCCTGACATGTTTTCGTGACTAGAGTTGCTTCAGCTTGGAGATCACGTCAATCCCTGAACTGAAGCGCCACTGCATGGCCTTGCTCGTGTTTCTCGTGTATGTACTGTATTTTAGTTTCTGTTGCAAGGATATAATTTATTATAGAAATGGTACATATAGCCTACACATTAATTTTGAATTTTGTTCCATCATAACATGCTGTACAGTATTGTGACTGTCTTAGAAATTTAATGAATATGTACTCAATATTTTGTTTGTTTGCCCAGTAAGGGTCAAAGCTATGCTGTGGCCCTTGAAGCAGGCTAATGAAAAAAGTGTGAAACGTCAGTAACTTTGGGATCTTTTAATTTCCAGTTACATGGCACACTTTTTTTGTTTTGTTTAATGATTTCTTATGTAAATGCTTTATAGCAAAGGACTGAAAGTTCTGTAGGTCTGAACTGAATTGGTTTTGTTACTTGTAAAATGCTAGAGCGCCTCTATAGAAGTCACCAATATGCATGAAACAATCATAAAACAGTGTTGTTAAAACAGTCATAAATAACATCTTAACCATGAATAACAAAAAAAGTCTCAATCTGATCTCTTCCACAGCTATGTCACTTACATTAATTACTGACATGTGCACAGTAAATGGGGCATCGGCAAATGTTTGCTGCCACCTGCATTGCTCATTGTGTGATCTCCCTACTTCCTTGAGGGATTGGTAGTGGGCAGATGTCCAATTTCTATGCACTGCTTCTTTTCTAACTTCCAATCTGGTTTTCTAGCAGCCCACTGTACTTTCGCCTCCAAGGCTCACAGTCTTTATCCTGTCCAACATGGGCAATGGACTGCCTACTGGTGTCCTATTCTTTGACCTGGCTAAAGCCTGTCGCATGGTAATTCGCGCCTTTCTTAATAAACCCTCTGCCTCTGGCCACAGGAAACGTGGAACACTACATAGGGTGGAGACTGCCTTTCTCTAGGCATGAGACAGTGCCTTGTTGAACACATGGTTTTGACAGTTATTGACTTTGGTGATGTGATATCAACAATGTATGATGTTTCCCCCTAACTGCCAGCTATCCAAACTTGATGCCCTACTTAATGCCTTTGGTAGATTTATACTTCATTGCCCTATCTGGACCCACCACTGCTCACTATATGATCACCTAAATTGGTCATCACTGAAAAATAGGTATGTTCAGCACCTAGCTATTTATGGGTTCAAGCACTGGCTAAACAAATTCCCCAGTTACATGACAACCCTGCTCTCCTCTGTTGCTCCCTGCAGCCACAGCTTGCATGCTCACTCGGGTGGCAGGTTCCTTATTCCCAGGTGTAAACAGAAATCTGGGCAACTTGCCTTTAGCCGTAGACTCCAACTGGTTTGAACAAACCGTTCCTTTAACAGACCACCCACCAACTTAGACTCAGCAATACAGTTCCTTAAACGTAATATTGCATCTCACTGTGACTGTACCAGACAGCTGTCCATACCTTTGTATGGTTGTACTTTTGCTGGAGTTGCTGCTCTGATTTCCCTCTCACGGTTTTCTAAATTGCCTTGTAAACCTGATATTTTTGTATAGTTATTGAAAGTATTATTGTTTTTCTCTTGATTTTATGACCCTCTACCCCATTCCCTTCTATAAATGAGATTATTTTGCATTTCTGTGTGTCAACCTAATAAGTAAATAATAAACAGAACAAATAAACAGTTAACAAAAACAAGACAAGTCATAGAATCATAGCCGTCCTTCTCTGCTGACATACTTCTATCAACTTACACTCTCACTTCCATGCCCCCCCCCCCGTAGCTTCCCCTCTCCTTTTTCCTCCATCAGGGAATCCTTCCCTCCCTCTCTTTTTCAAACCCATGTACTTATCCCATGCACTTTTGAATCCCCCAACTGTTGATGCCTCAACCACCCAATCCGGTAGCCCATTCCAGGGACCCACCACCCTCTCAGTGAAGTAAAGTCCTCTCTTATTACCTCTGAATTGACCACCCTCTGTTTTCCATATGTGCCCCCTAGTTCTTGGATTTCCCCTTCATCTTGAATATACTGCCTCCTTCCCCTCACCTTGTTAATTCCCTTCAGGTATTTAAAAGTTTCGATCATATCCCCCCTCTCCCTCCGGGTTTCCAGTGGATGTCAGTCAAGCTCCTCCATCTTCTCCTCATGTGTCTTATGATGCATACCATCCACCATTTTGGTCGCCCTCCTCTGTACTCTCTCCACTCTATCAATATCCCTCTGTAGGTGTGGTCTCCACAATTGTACCCCATATTCTAGGTGAGGATGGACCATTGACCTGCATTGGGGCACTATCACCTCCATTCTTCTGCTTGTGATGCCCCTTCCTACGCATGCCAGCATACCACTTGCCTTTCCAACTACTTTGTTACACTGATTTGTCACCTTAAGGGTGTCCAAAATAATAATCCCCAGATCCCTCTCCTGCTCCATAATCACAACCTTTTCTCCTCCTAGTGTGTATATGGCCCTAGGGTTCTTATGCGCCATGTGCATTATTTTACACTTTCTGGTATTAAATCTCAGTTACCAACTGTCTGACCACCCCTCCAACTTTAACAGGCTCCCTGTCATGCCCTCCACACCCTGGTGTATCCACTCTATTGCAGATCTTTGTATCATCTGCAAACAAATACACTTTTCCATTCAAACCATCCTCAATATCCCCAACGTAAATGTTAAAAGGTATTGGCCCTAGTACAGACCCCTGGGGTACTCCACTTGTCACTCTTTCCTCCCTGGAATGAGCCCCATTTACAACCACCCTTTGACTTCTGCCACCAACCCGGTTTTTCACCCAATTTATTTTCTCCCCTACACCTAGACTGCCGAGCTTGCTTACCAGCCTTCAGTGAGGAACAGTGTCAGAGGCCTTACTGAAATCCAGATAGGACCCATCCACCACCCCTCCCTGGTCACTTTCCCTTGTAACCCAATCAAAGAATTCTATGAGATTCATCTGGCATGACCTTCCCTCAGTGAACCCATGCTGCTTGTCATCCTGCAGTCCATTTTCTGCAAGATATTCCACTATCCTTTCCTTGAGGAGTGTCTCCAGAATCTTTCCCACCACTGATGTGAGACTGACCGGGCGATAGTTACTCTGCTCATCCTTTCCTCTGCCTTGTGTATTGGCACCTCATCTGCCCTTCTCCAGTCACTTGGTACCCTCCCTGTGTCTAAAGATAGGTTGTACAGCTTTGTTAGAGGTTCTGCCAGCTCCTCTGTAAGCTCCTGGAGCACCCTGGGATGCAGGGCATCTGGACCCATGCCTTGTTTACCCTTTCACCAATTCCACCCACTATCCTGCTCTCCTTGGTCTATTGTCCATCTCCTTGCCCTCATTACCTCTCTCTTTCAATACTGGTCCATGTCCCTCCCTTTCAACTGTGAACACTGAGCAGAAATATTTCTTTAGCAAGTCTGCTTTTTCTGAGTCACTCTCTACTAGATCTCCCCCCTCCAGTTTGTCTCACTATACCCTGCTTGTTTTTCCTTCTCTCAGTGATGTACCTGAAGAACGTTTTGTCTCCCCTTTTGGCTTCTTTAGCTATAGTCTCCTCCGTATCTGCTTTCACCCTCCTGATTTTCTGCCCTGCCACCCTTAGTTTTCACCTGTATCTCATTGTCCTCTTAACCCTGAATTATTTTATATATATATATATATATATATATGTATGTATGTATGTATGTATGTATGTATGTGAAAGCCTTTTTTCCCTCCCTATTGCCCTGGCCACCTCTTTAGAATACCAAAGCAGCCTCCTTCCCTTTTTCTTTCCTACTTTCTTAATGCATTTTTCAGTGGCTTTCACAAGTTCTCCCTTTATTGCCCCCCACAGTTCTTACATGTCTCTTAGCTTCTTCATATCCTCTATATCAACCCTAAAAATCTCTCTCGTTTTTTTGAAATCCGCCCACCGGAAGTTCAGTACATTCATAGTGGTTTGACTCACTTTATTCCCTGTCCTGATCCTAAACCTAACCACTCTGTGGTCTCTTGCCCCCAGATTGTCCCCTACTGATACCTTGGCCACACTATCCCCATTTGTCAGTATTAAGTCTAGTATTGCCACACCCCTAGTGGGTTCCCTAACCAGTTGCTCTAGCAAATGAACACTGTTACTTTCTCAGTCAGTTGCTCTAGCAACAGACGACCTATACAGTGTAGTAGGTAGTCATTTCCTCGATGAATATTTCAGCAGATGTTTTCCTGATAACCTTGAACAACCTAAATTCAGTTGATAACAGACCTTGGGTTTCATTCATGATGTGATGTTTGTGCAGGTATTTATGATTAGGGGTGGGTGAAGTTGGCAAAATTTGCTCTGTGAAATATTTTGCGGTGTTAACTCAATTTGCAAGTGCAATTAGGTAGTGTGATCATGGAGTCGAATCGATGGAAGTGTGGAATTTGCATGTGAAATTCCACTTTGTGCATAAACTACTGTTCCCCACCCCCACCGATCACAGCCCAATATAAAAATTATCTAAATCCCTGCTGTCTAGTGGACTCATACACCCTACTGATCGCTGGCCCCAATTTAAAAAAAAAAAAAAAAAAAATAAAATCATGGTGTCTAGTAGACCCCCCTACCCCTCCCCAGTCAGGTAGTGCCTGCCCCAGCCACCACCACTGAATGAATGGCGAGGCTACAAGCATGCCATTCATTCAGAGCAAGTCAGTCAGGCTGCCGGCCGTGGGAGGTGATTGAAGGGCTGTGCTGGTGGCCCACTCAGTGTCTAGGTGGGGGCAGGGGGAGCGGAGTGGTAGCTGGGGGTGGGCACTACCTGATGGGGTGGGGTCCACTAGATGCCAGGAATTGAGATGATTTTTTTTAATTATTGGGGCCGGCAATCGGTGGGGGGGTCCACTAGGCACCAGGGATTTCCATTATTTATTTTTTTTATATATTGGGGCTGGCAATTAGCTGGGTGAGGGAGCACATTCAGAATTTGCAACTTCTTCTTGCTTTTTTTATTTATTTATTTATTTATTTTTTTTTTATGTCAATTTGCACTTAAAAGCCCCACAAAGCAAAGGTGCAGATTACTTAAAGTTTAACAGCGACATGAACTGCTCATGAATATTAAAGATTTATCAACTTCGTTGGAAATTCGCAGGTGGAGTAAAACTAAGCTGCATCTCTACTTATGTTTTACTTCAGCTCAGTATGTAATGAGGTCTCCTTGTTGTTTTTTTCCAGTAAGCTACTTTCTGTAATTGGTACAATATCACAGTTTGTTTAAAGAGCAGCTGACATCTTAAGGAGAACTTTAATAAACCATAATATTTAGACACAATTCAGCTTCTATTTCACAGTTTTGTATTCCTCTGCCCAATTATTCATTACTAAAGTCATTTGAATGAAAACAGGATCTTTGCTCCTGAAGAATTGATCTGTTCCTGTTGCTTTCTCCCAACTTGAGGTCATAATGCACTGCTTGTGGCATCACAATTACTCCCATAGCAACAGATTGTGATGTCACAGCAGAGAATTATGACTTTTAGGGAGTAAGCTATAGAGGCAGATAAACTGGAAGGGAACTCTTAAGGGATAAAAATCATGTATTCCTGCAAAGTTGCTCAGTAATAAATATCGTGGAAGAGAAATCTATAGAATACATATAGAATTCAAGCTGAATTGTTCCTAATGGTTATGGTTCTCAGAGTTTTCTTTGAGGTGTCAGTAGCTCTTTAAACATACTGTAGACCATGTGTGGTTTCTTTGTCTTGCAGTCAAAGATGATTCTTGACATTTAGAAAAAAGTTAATGCCACTTCTCTTGTTGGACTGACACCAAAACGTAGCTTATGGAAAAGCTCAACTGGAGGAACTGCATTACATATTGTGCCATTGTACATCATCTCTACCTTAACAAAATATAAAATCCATGAATGAAACTGTCAGTTATCAGCATAACATGCTTTTCCCATGTTATAAGGAAAAACTCTGCCTATATTGTAATATATCGTAGTGGTGGAGAATGGGAGAGGGAGAGGCATAGACTGAGGCAGAGAATGGAGTCCGTACAAAAACAAAAGAGGATTAGACTGGAGGAAAAATAACAGTATAGAAGGAAGCACTGGAACTGAATTGGGATTCTTTTTTCTTTTCTCCCTCCTGGTTCACCTAGGGGATGAAGCGGGTAGCTGCAATGTCTGAAACAGCAGACACTGCGTAGTGAGATGTTTCCCGTGCTGTATGTGCTTAAACACCAACTCGAACATGTAGCACTTTTAGCCTGACCGCCTGAGTACTGTCTCTGCAATCTACGAATTGGAGAATGACACCTCTATACAGTTACATAGACATATAACTTCTCCACCAGACTCGTTTTCCATATAGATGTGGATTAATTCACTTGACTTTATACTTGGTAGAATAAGACAAAGTAGGCTAAAAGGTCCATTTAATTGTCTCCCATTCCTAGTGGAGTCCTTTTACCATAGTGTCAGTTACCCATCTGATTTAAAATGAAGTGATATGCCAGCTCGTCGGCGCAGCAGTTGGATTTCCGCTTGTGACGCCGGCGACCCGGGTTCGGGAACAGACTCGGGTCGCTGGAGAGCCGGCCGGGGGGGGAGTAGGCTCGAGCGTCCCACGACTGCTCGCCTACTGTAGTGGGAGGGAGGGGATGCGGCTCGCTGTCTGGTACCCCCTGGCGGAGGCCGGGGAGACCAGCAGCGGAGCCTCTATGCACATGGGGGCGTGGTGAACGTCGGCTCTGCCCAGAGGTTAGTGGCACACCATGCCCCGGGGAGAAAAATGGAAAATCTGGCCTCCTGGTCTGCCGGATGATGGCTGCCTTGCTCCTGTCGGCCCGAGATGCCCTGACGCCTCCAAACCCACCTCAGCAGCACTCAGGGAATGATGCCTAGTGCGCTGGTTGCCCTTCCCGGCGCCTTCCCCTGGGAGGAGGGACCCACCTAGCGAAGGGATCGCCGGGCCACCCTTGGGTTGGCTGCGATCTGAGGTGTGGGGAGGGGGGGGTCAGGGCGAGGGGGATCGCAGGAGGCATGAGCAGCTGGAAGGAGTGGCAGACCAGGAAGCAAGAAGGGGGGATAAAGAAATAACACAAAAAAAAAAATCGAGTGATTATCTAATCTACTCTTAAATTGATCGAAACAGGGTGCCATAACAACAATCACAGATAGGTAATTCCATATTTTAGATGATTTTATAGAAAATAAATTTTGTCTTAACAGTCCTTGCCCTTGAAACATATAGCTGTCTCGTATGCAGTCTTAAATTCCTTGCTGGTGTATCTTTGAAGCTGAAACCACATATTTTCATCAAATCTGGATTTTGCAATATTTTATAGGTCAGAAGTAAATCTCCTCTCCTCCTTTGAGTCTCTAGTGAAAACTTTTGTTGTAATGTTTTAGTTCACTGCTGTTATACTGATCTATCTGAAAAGATAAGCATATTGTTCTCTGATGTTTTCTGTAAAGTTTGTACCTGGCTAGTTTTGCTTCTGTTATAGCTGGACTCCTTGTCCTTTGTGTGTTATCACAAATGAAGGGACTTACTACTGAAGGATTACACGGAACTCGTAAGACACCAGTGCAGTGTTATTTGGTGCAGATGCATCTGGTGAATTGGCGGATGGTTATATTTCTGTTTCTTAGTCCATGCACATGCTGCATTTGGCCTTTTCTCGAATGTTTTTCTTGGACATTTATAATCGCTAGCTAGACCTTCTTTAAGTGGTAATGCAATCCCTAGAAAATCTACTCCCACCATTGCATTGCCATATATTGGATTACTGTTGTTCCTAAGGGATACTTCATTGCTTTTATTGTGTTTTGTGCCCAATGAAGATGAATTTAAAAAAGAAGGGAAAGCAGCAGAGAGGATAGAAGGGAAGTAGCCGAAGGAAAAAACAGGATTTAAAGGAGATCTTGGGGAAGGAAAGGTGACAATTATGAGAGAGAGGAAAATAAGAGGCAAAAGAAATAGCACGTTAAGAACAGTCACAAGCATAGAGATGGAAAAAGGGATGACTGATGTGGCAGTGGCACTTGATCAGTTCTTATCTAGAGAGAAAATACATTGTTTTTAAAAATGTACTCCTCACTCTACTCTGTCCAGACATTTGTACGCATCTGAATTAGATTTTACTCACCGCACTTTCAAAATGAGGAGTACAGTACTCATCCCAAAAAAATCTTATATGGAGTCCTGGATGTGGGTATTCAAACCACTGGCTGGCAGGTGTAGTGAAAGACCACATCCACTTGTCCAAGAGACATTCTGGTGACCCACTTTGATGTCTAAAGCAAATTCACCACCACCGGGATCTTTCAAATAGGTAATTGCAAACTGTTTTTTGAAAATTAGCAAAAAGAGGACATACTAGGACTTTTTTGTCTTTAGAATAGACTTTATAACACCTTTCATATACAGTGTAGTTTAAAAGAAAACTGTAGTGGTAATAAACTGCTGACAGCAATTAATCGCCTGACAGCCACACAGACATGGACAATGGCATTTCAGTTTATTTAATTGATAAGAGGAAACTTCACTAAAATAATGGTGGTAATTCCCTTAATACTGTGCAGAAGTGTAGTAGCAATAGAAAAGGTGGTTATAATACACAGTTAGCATATTATACTGTGACCAGGACAAGTTGTTCTCAACATGTGGTTGAGAACAAGTAAAGTAACCACAGCGGAGGTGGGCTCTAATACTGGATTGATGCATGGGGGGAGGGGGGCGGTGGGTGCCCGAGGGCCCAGGCCGAGGCTACCACCGACCCCCTATGCATCAATCGCATTAGAGCCCACTGACTGAGTGGCTTAATCGCTTGTAACATGGGCCGGGTCGTGAGACGTCGAAGGGCCAACTGACAGGTACACAATAACAGGCGGGGCGGTGAGAACTTTTCACAATTTTAATGCACTTTCAGAGGCAGCTGAACACATTAGATACATACTGATGTGGTCAACACAGAGTGTCCGTAGAGTGGCACGAAGGGGGCCAGCCAACAGTCCTGTCCTCTTGTGGAGAGTTCCGTGTGGGTATTGTTATACCCGCAGTGGGAGGTCTGCCGTGCAGGGTTCTGCCACTCCAAGCAGCGCATCTCGGTCGCTCTTACTTCCTGCTGCCCTTGGGATTCTCATCCGGCTGTCCTCCTCCAGGTGCTCTGTGGATCATCGCCTTTCACGCTTCAGGACCGCCTCTCAGGGCAGTGTGCACCACGGGTTCTTATCCCCCTCCCCGGCCGGATCTCCTGCCTGTCTCGGATGCCTAGTGCGGCTCCAGAGGCGCCGCTCGTAGCGCTGCTCCTCTCACTTCCCCACAGGACCCAGTGCTGCTAGGCTGGGGGTCTGGCTGCTGACGGTAGTGCCGAAGCAGGCACGGCATATAAGCTGGGTTAATGCCCGCTTCGGCTGCCGTCTCGTGACGCTGTTCCACCTATGGCTGCGCAGGATTACAGGCACAGTATTAATGCCATGTTACAATTTCTTTTAAATGCTGTAACAGTTTAGCTGTTGTAATTAGAATTGTGTGCTTGATACAGAGCTAGAGCTCACTAGAGAACGATCTCGGTTGCAGTCTCAGTTGGCATCAGTCAGAGCCACATGCTTGGTAAAACCCTAATTACCTTTTAGAAAGTGTTAAAAAAAACATACCAACTTCAGTGTTAAAACAACAACCAAATAAAAAATAAATAAAAGCCCAGTATTAAGAACTCAGAGGTGCATATACCTGGTTGATGCTGTGACATCATTGAGGCACTTTAGCTGATGTCACAATAACCTGGTGTGTGAACCAACTTGTTCTTACAGCTTTGGTGTTAATTATTCTCTATATACGATTGCTGCAACTCAAAAAAAAAAAAAAAAAAAAAAAAAAAATTAGCATACACACCACTACTTACAGCACTGGTGCTACTGGACTTTATTTCCACTTGGACCCAAGGGTTGAGCTAATTTTTAGGACTAGGAAGTATTTACCGCTGACTTCCTCCACGTGGTAGTTATTTTTATCCAAATGGCAATAATGTGATGTGTCAGCCTGTCTTGTACTCCCCACCTCTAGACCAAGTCTCAATCCTAATGGGCACCTGCTGCCACTGACACTCTGTCTGATAGTTCTATGGAGTCTTGCTGTTTTGGTACAGATCATTGCCAGGGTTCATTATGACAATGTGTTACTTAGTTGAACCCTGGCATCGACCTGCACCAAAACACAAATTAAAATCAGAAAATTAGCTTTCTGTCTCCTTAGCTGGTCTCCAGGCTACATCACAGCTGGGATGCTCCTCCCATTGCCACTCGATAGGCAGGAATTCCAAGCTCTGCAGAGAGTGGATATCCTCCCCTCCACTTCCTGTAGGCACCAGGTTACTTCCTGCCTCCCTAATGGCAGGTATTCAGCAGCAGAGCTCTGCCACTGCAGTGGCAGAGCTGCGGACATCAAACTGAAGTGTGGTTTAAATTTCTAATTGATATCCTCGAGAGCACACTTCAGGACAAATCAAAGGAAGCGGTCTTTTTTGACTCTGACACAGTCTCAGCCCTGCATGCTGGACAGACTGGCTCTGTTCCTTCCCGTGCTTTTAGTTGAATCTCATGCTGTCCACCCTGTGGGAGACCCCCCTCGGTGACAAAAGTTGGGGGAAGCAAAAGGCCTGAAAAAGTGAAAGCAATTCTTTTGGGAGCAGTTCAGTCTATCAACGAGCACTTTGAACCTCAGCTCATCCTCAGAGGAGTTACTGGAGATCCTGTCTATCGGCGAGCACTTGGGGCATCACAGCTCGTCGACTGAGTCAACTCTTGCACCTCAGAGACATATCTCAGAGGCTCTGACCATTGTCGAGCATTTGTAGCATCACAGCTCATCTGCAGAGAATACCTCGGCAATACAGCGCCAGTGATGGACCGTCGATGAGCATTTGGAGCATCACTGCTTGTCGCCGGAAAAAACTCTCGCCAGCAAAGCACCATCAACGACACTCTGGACATCAAGGAAGGTCTTGGACACTTCCCTTACTCCAGTTTCATCGACGAGCTCCCGGAACTTAAGCGGCTCGTTGATAGTGACCCACAGGGCGCGGTGAGCCATCGACAAGCATTCAGGCATTCACTGCTTTGTCGACAGAACCCACTGGCTGCCAAAATCTTTGGTCAAAGCACTGTACCATCGACGAGCATTCCAGCATGCTCATCGATGAGGGGTCAGACACAAGGGCCCTGCATGTTTAGAGAGAATAACAGTCTCACAGTGGCTGTGGCAGTATCTCTGTACCTTGTTGCCCCCCCCCTCAATATAACATCTTGGGGGGGGGGGGGACCCTATACAACAGGCAGACATCTGTTTTTTGTTTTTCTGCACAGCCAGCTGGGGGCACTTTCATCACTATGCCTTCTGTCAAACTGTCTGAGTATCTGTCCGTCTCGTGTCTCTCTTCCCAAATATAGCATCTAAAGCATGGGGGGAGACCCTATACAGGGGCAGATGTTTGGGCTTTTCCTGCAAAGCCAGCTGGGGGCGCTTTCATCATTGTGCCTTCTAATAAGTCTGACAAGCCACCCAGGAGCAGAAATGCCAAAAGCGCAGATCCCTCCATTTGGCAGCCCTCGCTGGCTCTCTGTGCTTAAAGTGTGAGAAAGCAGCAGCTGCAAGGCCAGAGGATCTTACGGAAACCTCCAGCTTGATGATTGGAGGAGCTCATAGCTTCCGGGGGGGGGGGGGTCAACAAATTACTTCCATTTCTCTGGCACCAAATCTCATAGAAAAATTGAACAGGGCTTTTGCTATGAACCCTTCATGCTTTGATTCACCGCAGTACCCTGAGTGGAGGGGCCCACAAGAAGGTCGCTCAAATGCAAACCCCATCGCCATTCCAGATGAAGAGAACTGGCATTTATCACATCATACCGGTAGACTAAAAAGGTCCCTATCCCGGAGCAGATCCTGGGACACCCATGGGGAAAACGATACAGGGGCAGGTCTCCGGCTTTATCAGAAATTCAACAAGAAATATACAGAGCAATGGCTAGCTTGCCCAAGAATCGACCATCTCATTTTGAACCTCACCAAGAAGACAAAGATTCCAGCACGAGGGTCCTCTCTGCAGGACCTGGTAGTCAAGAAAGTGGACGCATTCCTAAAATAACATTTAAATAAATAAATAAACTTCCACGCATCTGCAACCTAGCAGAAGACAGCTACGGCCAATCTCTTCTTGCCCAGAGCCGCTCTGTCCTGGGCCACGGACCTAGCTTTCCAACTGGCGGAAGATCCAGAGACAAGACAGGCAGACATGTCAGATGGAACAGTCGGATATGAGGCTACAACCCTCTTTTACCAAACCTCGGCCTGTCGCAACTTCTGACTTCACGCTTGGCAAGTGACACCTCCTTAAAAATTCACCTGATGAATGCCCTATATGAAGGAAACCCAACAAAGAAATTGACGATGTTCCAAGACATTACAGACCTTCGGGCAGGCTCTGTCAAACAGGTTCCCCCCACAGACCAGAACAAGGAGTATACGAACTTCATAGTCCCCAAGCACACGGGAGGATTTAGTCCAGTCTTGGACCTAAAATTCCTGAACCGTTTTGTGCACAGGAGATCATCCAAGATGGAGACACTATCAGCCATCATCGGGGAACTTTTTGGCTCCAATAGATTTGCAAGATGTCTATCTGCATATCCTCATCCGAAAGTCACACTGGCAGTACCTCATATTCAGGGTGGGGGGACATAATTTCCAGTTCACACCACTTCCCTTGGGGTTCTCCTTGGCCACCAGAGTCTTCTCCAAGGTTCCTATGGGAGTAATTGCTCATCTGACAACAAGAGATTCAGCTCTTACCCTATCTGGATGACATTCTCATCAAGGCCCCATGGCTCAGTCAGGCAATACAAGCAGTGGAGGAGGTCATCCAGTGCCTCTCGAGGCACGGCTTTATCTTTAACCGGAGGAAGAGCTCGTTAGTCCCATCCCAGACCTTGACTCATCTGGGAGCAGGCTTCAAAGCACAAGAGAACAAGGTGTTTCCCACAAAATTGAAATCTAAGGTCCTCCATAATCTTCTCAGTCAGACAGCACTCTGCAAGAGCAGCATTACAAAAGCTCTTAACTCTTTGGTTCCAGTCTCGGCCTTGCACGCTGCACAAACTGGCCCACATTCCTAGCAGAGTTTTTCCCCGTGATTGCTCACTGTCTCATACAGCTCATAGGGACCATAGTCTCCCTGGCAGACACAGTACCTTGGACACTGTTTCCATGCGGCCCATCCAGGTAATCCGTCTCAAGCAGTGGTCTCAATCCAGAGACCGCCGGAAGCAAATATCCTAATACCTCACCAGGTGAAAGCCACCCTTCATTGGCGGACTCGGAGGACCAATATTATGAGAGGGCGCAAATTGGTGGCATCTTCACCAAGTAAGAGTCACTACTGATACAAGCCTACGAGGCTGGGAAGCTCACCCAGGGCAGGCCTCGGCACAAGGCAAGTGGTCTCAAACAGAAGCCAGGGCCAGCATTAACATTCTCAAAACGAGAGCAGTACACCTGGCACTTCAGTGGGTCAAGGAACAGATCACCATCCAGGACTTGCTGATCCTGTCAGACAGTCGGACAGTGGCTTAATCAGTCATCAGGGAGGCATAAGGAGCTCACGGATGCTCAAAGAATCCTTTCTGCTCTTTCAGTGGGCCGAATGTCACCTTTCGAACCTGATGGTGGTATACATCCCAGGTCAGGAAAACATGGCAGACTGGCTAAGTCGCAAGGATATCCTGTTGGGGAGCTGAAGAACAGCACATTCCACATCCTCACGGCATGGTGGGATTATCATCAGGTAGGTCTTTCAGCCACCGACAAAACTCCAAAATCACGGGGTTCTGCTGCCTAGCAAAGGATGCGTACACAGTGGCGCAGGACATCTTCCCCCATAAACTGGAGTCAGGACGATGATTTATATGCATTTCCCCCAATTCCGCTACTCTCCAGGGTCCTGCACAAAGTAACTCTGGATTAGGCAGAACTGATTGATCTGCCCTCACTGGCCCAGGCCTCCTGATTCTCACGTCTGATTCTCTGGTCAAGACAACCTCTGATTAATTTCCCGCATCAGCCCAGACTTTCTATATCAAGGCCCTGAACTGCATCCCAGATTGCGCAGTTTGTCCCTCTTGGCATGGAGGTTACGTGGGAGACTCTCAAGAAGCTAGGATATAAAACTCCTGTTGTTGAAAGGCTGATTCATTCATGTTGACCATCTTCATCTAAAGTGTACCACAGGATATGGTGCAGATTTATTTTCTAGCTGCAGGGACAACACATATCAGACCAGGTGGTATCCCTACCCATCTTTCTTCAGTTCCTCTAAGAAGGACTTGAGAAAGGGCTACAACCGGCCACTGTTCGGGTTCAAGTTTCTGCATTGGGAGCTCTTTTGTTGATAGTTTCAGGAGAGTCCCTGGACTCTCATCCCCATGTGAGAAGATTCCTCAGGGCAGTGACACTAAAATGCCCGCCAGTCAAGCCAGTTGTCTGCCCTTGGAGACTAAACTTGGTCCTCAAGGCTCTGACCTAGGCGCCCTTTGGACCTCTAAAGGAGGCATCCCTATTTTATCTTGAAAGACACCTTCTCATAATCATCACTTCAGGCAGATGCATCAAAGCTAGCAGCGCTCTCCAACATAGAAGCTTATTCTAAGGGTTAATTTCAGATATTTATCTGTGGAGAATTCTGACCCACTGGGTTAAAGAGTAAGGGATTAAAAAAAACGAAACAAAACACCGGATCATAGGGCTTACCCGAGCCTAGATTCATAAAACAGCAGTTTAAAAACTGTGTCAATGGGGCCAGTCCACCACCCAAAATGATCCCTGGTGTTTCATCAGGACTCTGTGGTCCTTCGAACAGATTCAGGTTTTAACCTAAGGCAGGGTTTTAAATAATTGATTAGCAGTTTTTTTTTTCTTGGGACAATGCTAACTGTACAGAAAGTAATTATATAGGTTTTCTAGAAGTGTTATGTTTGTTAAACACAATGAGGCAAGTGCTATGCATTTTCACAATGTTTTAGCAGGCTAATCAATTTTTGGAATTAAATAAAACCCTGTAAGGTAATGTCGCCTTTCTTTGCAACCAGGAGTTGTCTTCCTTCCTTTCTTCTCTCTCAAAAAATGTCAAGGAGAAATAATTTCACACACAGCACCCTAAACAGCAGTGAAATTATACTTCAAAAGAACTGAGTCAATACACAAAATTTCAAGCCTGTTCGTTGTCACTACAGGGCATGGGTAAAAAATTAGCCTCTAAAGTCTATCGCAGGATGGAGTTGTTCAACCATAACCACGCCCATATCAAGTGGGGGGTGCCTTTACCTGACCCAGTTAAGACCCACTCAACCAGGGTGATGGCTGTCTCATGGGCAGACTTCAGAGAAGCATCCTTGGGCGGTCTTACACTGGGTGGCTGTTTGGTCATCCATGCACACTTTCACAAAATTCTACAAGTTGAGTGTGATCGCTTCGCTGAGGTATCTTGTGGTTGCAGGGTTCTTCTGGCGGTGGTGGACCCTTAAAAGGTCATTTACATTCTTCCCACCCGGGAAGTCGGGGATGTACTGCTTTAGTATATCCCAGCTGTGCTGTAGCCCGGAGACCAGCTAAAGGAGAGAGAAAATGAAATTTAAATACCTGTAAATTTTCTTTCTCTGGCTGCCAGTCGCCAGGTTTCTTCTCTCCCAGAATGTAAAAAGTTGGCCAGATGGCTCAAGTTAATATTTCTCCTTTTTTGTTTCCAAAGTTTTATATAGCGCTACCAGGATGCAACTGCTTTAGGAAGAACTGGTGGCTAGAGGAAGTGGAGGGGAGGATATCCACTCTCTGCAGAGCTTTGAATTCCTGCTTATCGAGTGGCAATGGGAGAAGCATTCCAGCTAAGCTGTAGCCCAGAGATGAGCAATCGGAGAAAGATTTACAGGTGCTTAAAAAAAAAAAAAAAACCTCTCCATACAAGTGAATGGAGTGCGCCTTGTGTTCTCCCTATACAGATGCCACAAAGTGTCTAAGCATGGGGGTGAAGTTGAAGGGATTTTGCAGGCAGGCCCTGGGGGGACAAATTATGATCCCTTCCCTTCCTTTGGGGGATATAGCAAAAAATTATTAAACACAGAGGAGCTCCCATTCAGGTAAGTGAGCTCCCTATGTGCACTTGTAAGCACTGTAAACACTCAAGAAGGATGCTCTTTAAAGTCACAAAATGTGAGGATCACACCTCAAATGCGCTAGTTGGCAAGCTTCACTGTTGTTGTGGTGATGAAGATTATCTTCATAGTCACAAAATTGTAGCGCAAAATGGATTTGGCAGAATTTAGTATGCTCTGTCCAGAGTGTGGAAACTGTGGGTCACACCCCCAGTGACACAAGACGACATAATTCCATGATATATAAAAACAAAGAAAACAAGGTGCTGTGTCAGCATGTCGGCTGAAAACAAAACAAAGGCAATATTAAAATATACACAGAAAATGGACTTAGAATAGATGTTTTGACCACAGATCATCTTCAGGATTATCTAAAAGAGATGAAAGCAAAGTGAATCCTCTGGACAGAGCATACCAAATTCTGCCAAATCCATTTTGTGTTGTTTTGTAACTATGAGGAGGACAATCTTCAAGCTTCACTGTTGCGGTGCGGATGCCAACTAAAGAAACAATCTGGTTCCATTTGAGGTGTGACCCTCAGTTCCCATGATGACCTTCACTAATTGGGCAGTTTTTAAAAATTCAGCTGATGCGGTGAAATTTACAAATCAAGCAGTCTCAGTTGGGTCCGTCAGAGCCACATGGTCAGTAAAACCCTGGTTACCGTTTAGAAAGTGTTCAAAAAACATACTAACTTCAGTGCTAAAACAAAAAACAAAACAAAAAAAAGCACAGTATTAAGAACTCGGAGGTTCATACACCTGGTTGATGATGTGGCATCGTTGAGGCACTTCAGCTGATGTCACAACAGCTTGGGGTGTGTGTGTGTGTGTGTGTGTGTGTGTGTGTATGTGTGTGAGAACCAGCTTGTTCTTACAGCTTTGCTGTTAATTCTCTCCACTGTTCTATTTTTTTAACTTATATTTTACTGTAATTAATGAGTTACAAGCAGCAGTTGCATGCAGAAGACCGCATTCAATTCAGCGCAGTAAATTGATGGAGTCACAAGCATGTCATAACTTCTAGTGTTACCACTTGAGGGGAATACACGATTAAGTTATTAAAGCAAAGTGAATAACATGATTTGAAGTTTTCACGCAGCTAATGCACTATTAATAGTTCATTATATAATCAGTCCGTTCCCAGCTATATATGCTAATTCATCAATATCTGAGAGTCTAACCTCAATATTGCACATTCCACCAAGCTCTCTGGGCTACAGTCAGTGTATAAGGTGGTGCAAAACTTTAAGAACATTAAGCTGTATTAAACTGAAGTAATCAGAACTTGTCAAAACTGTTCTCGTCTGACCTGTAACTCTAAACTTGCTAGGGTGAGGATGTATTATAGTGAGGTTTTCTGTTGTTGCAAAAAATATATATATATTTAGATTGTGGATTGGTGTCCATGCGGCTGCTCAAGCACCCTGGAGCTCCATAGGAGAGACTTTGCCGCCATCTTGACTCTCCACGTGGCAGTTGCTAGCTTCCTACCTCACCTCTCATTGCTATTTTACCCCCACCTCCCTGAATAAGTAGTTGCTTCCATGCAGATCTGAGTATCGGAACAGTTGGTAAATACAATTTCACAGGGCTGAACACTACTGTAGTATGCAACTGTTCAGAGAAATAGCTCTTGAGGTGTTAAAGTAAAAGTTTGCCCCTCTAACAGCAGCACCAGCAGAAACCACATTTTTCTTCAAGCTGAAAAAAATAATTAAGCAGACGTGCTATATCTGCATGTAGCAAATCTGTGAGAATAACACTTAATACCTAGCTATTTCACTAATTAAAGCAAAAGTTCCATCAAGTCCCATTAGATACAAGAGGGGTGGCATCTTTATAAAAAAAATAAAAAAGTTCAAGAACAAAGGGCCATGATATGAAGATTGGGGGTGAAACTAAAGGGTAACTTGAGAAAGTATTTTTTTTTTTCACGGAAAGGGTGGTGGATCCATGGAACAGCCTTCCGGCAGAGGTTGTAGGTGCAGAAGTAGGGGAGTTCAAAAAGGCACGAGACAGACATAAAGGAACTCTAGCGATGGGGAAGAGAGGGTATGCCGCAGATCATTTAGGATCTATGGTATATAAAATGGGCAGACTAGGTGAGTTAAATAGTCCTTATCTGGTGTCATATTCTGTGTTTGTTTCATTTTTCATGTATATCTCACTCGTGTTCATGAATCTTGCTATTTGAACACGGTAAAGGGTTTACGAATCCTCCTCTTCTTCTGATGTTTTCCCTTCCTGAAGTGGCACCAGCTTGATTCAGTTTAATAAAGGTACCTGCTGCTTTCAGGTCTGTAAACTGATATAGCTTGTCCTTGTACATGAATTGTAGACAGGCAGGGAAATCAAGTCTGTTGGAAATGTTCAGTTCTCAGAGTGACTTTGTCACCCCTTTGAAAGATTTCTAATTTGTGTTGCATAAGAGTAGTTGGGAAACATCGGTATTCAGCTCTCATCCACCATCACTGGAGCTTGATCATTTGCAGCTTTCATTACTATGGTCTGGAGTCACCAATTAAGTAGTCACTGCAAGGATGGTTTGTGGTTGAGACTACTCTGTGTGGGTTTAGGCAGTAGGCTGTTATGATGGGGACTATGCATGCCAAACACACCTGCTTAGGTAGCCACTACTACAAAAAAAGTTTTAAGGTTATCCCCTCCAGTACTTTTAGGGATTCCCAGCAGTCTGATGTTTGTAGAGTGTGTCATATTTTTGAGCTGCTCAAGGCGATTGCGGATGACTCCCTGCTCTTTAACTGTCAATGCTGTAGTGGCTAAAGCCTTTGCAGCAGTCTTGTTGGACTCTTCCACTATTCTCAACATAGTTTCAGTTCTTTGCTGCAGCAGTACCAGTCTCTTGCTGTGCATCCAGATTCTTTTCGAGTTTCTGGATGCTGCCGGTGAGCATTGTAACAGCCTACGGTCGAGATTCTAAAATTGCACGAGACCTGCCTTTAGTCTCAGTCTGCTGCTTCTCTGGTAGTGGCTTTGAGGGCCTTGCCACTTGTTCATCTGGTTTCGTTGTAGTCTCTCCATCACGTTGTTTTTACAGAAGAGCAATTCTGTGTTCCTTCCGGCGAGTATACTGGCTTTACATTGACTTAACACTCGAAAATAAAGAAAACTGCGTTTAGTTTGGCTGTGTTTTCAGTAGCTCATGAACGCATGTTTCCTGCTAGGCTGCTGGCTCTGCCTCCCGTAACCTTTGTTATTGAAGCAGTGATTTCCCTCCCTAGGGGCAGGAACCATATTGGTCATGTCCCAAACAGCACCTGATATCATTCCAGGCTAGTAGGCTGTACCATAGCCAGTGTTTCAAGATGATTCACGTTATAGTCCATGAAGACCTGCCACAGTTATTTGGCAGACCATGCCCCTGTGGCAGGATTAAAGGTGGAGTTTATGCCTCAAACATGCTGGGGGTAATGCGTTAATGTCTTTTCAACTGTGACAGATTTGAAGACGTCCTCTCTTACAGTCACAAAATCTATAACTCAAAACGGTATTGGGAGGAATTTGGTGGACCATGACCCCTAGGGTGAGAACTGTGTGGGTCGTATGTTTATCCCAAATGGCACGGAATGCTGTGCCTCCTTAGTATGCTTTACTCTTCTCCCAAACAGGATAATGATTTACCTTGTGGTCAGAAAGTCACGAGTCAAAGATGTACTATGTTGTGCTCTTTTTCTGGCTCCATCACTAGGTCATGATCCCTGAAAGGGGTTGGGGGGGGTCACACCCCAAATACCACTATAAACCCTGATTCCTTGGAGGCCTCCCATTACTGTGGCAATTTTGAGGATGATTAGCAAAATGCACTAAAATGGATAGCCTGAGCAGTATTTGCCCCATTTACTGGAAGCAGCAGGTCCTGTCGCAAACTTCCAGCCACAGTGATCATAAAAAGGAAAGACTAGAAGGGTCATCACATGACCCTTACAGTCATTTGAT
Organism: Neoceratodus forsteri; assembly: GCA_016271365.2. Taxonomy (NCBI): domain Eukaryota; kingdom Metazoa; phylum Chordata; order Ceratodontiformes; family Ceratodontidae; genus Neoceratodus; species Neoceratodus forsteri. Next base: position 1,668,181,922 of record CM057456.1, on the reverse strand, counting down.
AGACGTTGGAGGGCCAGAAAGACTGGGCAGAGCTTTAACTTTGCATTCTTTCTGTTTCACAGATGTATCCAGCTAGGCACAACTGTTTCTTTCCTGACCACAACCCTGCGTTTTCTGAAGTGCTTTGAAACTGATTCATTTTCTGTTGTTTGACACACTCGGATCAAAGTTTCAAGCCCTGTGCAATTGGTTCCACAGGACTGGTGGCAGCTTAGGAAACAGCAGTACTGGAAATTCAGCTGCTTAACATGAGGGTTTAAACCGCCCTTCCTGGCTCATCCGAAGCTAAAATTAACATGCATTTGGCAGAAGAGTACAAACATAAGACCTTGATTTTTAAAAGGAATGACTTGTATGCTCTTTTTGGCAGTTTTAGTTTTTCTTGAGTTTTTCCACTTAAATTTGCTTATACCACGAGACCGTTGATGTCTTCTTGCACTCTGCAAATGGCTGTCCTGTATGGTATTAGGACATACTAACTGTGGTAATGAACAAATAATCACTATAGGTTGTAAGTCATGGTCCATGATATGAGATATGTGGGGGACGCCTGTGGGATAAAGCAGTTATCTGTACAGTAGCCTGTGACCTCGAGTAACCTCACGGTGGCAAGCCATGAGTGAGGTTTACGAGTACAGGCTACCTAAGATAACTGCTTTATCCCACAGGCGCCTCCTGCATATTTAGTTTATGCAACAGGCGTTTAATTTTTTTTTTTGGTTATGGCAGCATTTTTTTTTTTTTTTGCATTGTGTTGGAACTTTAGTATTTTTGTGTTTATGCTTTTTCTAACCTCCCCTCCTCCTTTTCAGCGTTCCGTATGCTTGTTTCATGCCACATTAATGCTGTGGGAACATCTTTGTTGATCGGTGGAGCGTGGAGGTTTTAAAAAAAAAAAGTTTTGTTTTGTTTTATTTTTAAATGGTGGCCGCGCTAAGTAGTAGCTAGTGAGAGTGGCCATGTACCAGTTGCTCGGGTAGTTTGTTTCCCTGGCATTTGTTTCTTTTACTTTTTTTTATTTAAAAAAGATGCTTCTGATTTTGTGGCATAATGCAGAGGAAGTGTTGCTGTTTTGAGTAGGAGGAGCTGTTTGTTACATTCCCGATACGGAGTACAGAAGGTATGCCATTCGAGGAGGAGGAGCTGATTGTTACACGCTGGAGGAGAGTACAGAAGGTATGCTTTTGTATGAAAATGGAAGGGAATGGAGAGAGAAATGTTTGAAAGTGGTGAAGGAGGTGCTGGTGTTGGTGTGCGGCTGGCGGGGTCGTCTTGAAGGATGTAACGTGTCTGAGGGAAATGGAGAGCGCTGGAGAGGGAGTGGGGTACTGGGGGTGGTAGTTCGTGTTGGAAGTGGTTTCCTAAAGTGCGTTGGGGAGAAATAAAATGCCCGGTGTAGAGGAAAAAAGGATAAGTGTATAGGAATTTGTTGGCTCCTTGCATTTTGGGAGTGGTGTGGGGTAACTGAAGCTGTGCAGTTTTGTTTTGTGTACACTGGGAGAAGGTAGCGCTGGCAGGCGGGGGTGTAATGATGTCACTGTACAGATAAATGGGCTGTGACATAATCGCTATGGGAATAACTTTGTTATTCTCATAGTGATTACGTCATGGTGATTTATTTGTACAGTATGTTAAACGTGTTTATGCAGCAATTTTTATCCTGACACCTGTTGCGTAAAAGGTTATATTGTACTGTTTGTCACCATTGGTGTTGCATAAACATTGCATGTATACCACTGTAGTGATTTTATTTAAAAATCATGTAATTTATTTGAATTTTGGTAACCGGGTGGGCCTAGCCTACTGTGACCAACAGTCCCTTTTTCATGCACAAACACAGTATTAATTGCATTCAAGTAAAAGGAGACAATGTAAAAATCTGTTTACAAACAAGACAACTGATGTTCATTTAAGAAATAGTGTGTCAAAATAGATACAAAGATTGATATTTTCGGGTTTCAGGCCACAAAAGTGAATTGGCATAAACGGCAGTGGTTAATTACACAGCATAATATCTCACAACGAGGGAGTACAACACACGTTCTTAAATGTCATAATAAGGTGCAAAAGGCAGAAATGGGATTTTCAAAAATGGTAGAAGAAATATTGAATAGGCAGTGTGGCCTCAATCTAAATATGCAGTTTACTGTAAAAATGAGAGAGCATGACCATAAATCTGTAAGTAGCAAACCATGAATGAATTAGAAGTCCCTCTGCTACAAAATGGTAATAGCGTATTTGAAGCCTGGCCTTTTTATATTTGATTTATAAAACCTTTTTTATTGTTTTGTTTTGCAGTAAATTCAAACTAGAAACATTTTCCTTAATCATCTGAGATAACCTGAAGCGCCTCCTCTGGAACTGGATATTGTGTGTGGAGTTTGAGGTCTCTGCTTTGGGGGGTCATCTGAGGAGTTGCATCTCACACTGCAGTCTTGATTCAGTGGTGAGGTAGTGGACCCAACTTGGGGGATTATCCAAGGCGATTGCAAGATATGAGAGAGAGTTCAGGGTCCAGGAGGATTGGTTGGACGGAACTCTGCAGATGGGCAGGTGGCACCATGGCAGCAGTGGAAGGAGGTTCCAGTAGTAGGGCCTTGGGGTGCCAAGTAAAACTGGGAGGAAAAAAAAAAATTTGTGAGACCATTAGAAATGTAAGATGGATGTTTGATTTTAAAGAGCCCATGACATGGTCGGGGGAGGTATCTGACTCCTGAAACGTGTATGTAATATGTATTGTAGTGCTGCCATTTTTTAAAAAGTAAACAAGCAGAGATGCGGTCACCAAATCTGTTCATTTAAAAAAAAAAAATAAGACGTGACGTTGTTGTCTAGTTACATCATCAGTTTGCCATCTTTGGTCTCATGGATGTACTTTGATGTTGGGTAGCGTGTGAAATATGCTCTTACAAATGCTAATTTCAACTGAAAAATGCAGTTTATTTCAGTATTTATTTTAGTTACACTACTTACATACCTTTCTCCCATATGTGCTGGTACTGAAGCACACACAGATGTATGTGGTTCCATCAAGCTGCTTTTCTTTTTCTTTTTTTTCTGCTCCCCTGGAGCCCTGGGAGTGGCTGTGGCCCTCCCGGAGGAACTCACTCTTCTGGTCTCGCGATCCCGCTCTTGCCGACCCCCCCTCATGTTCCTCCATAGCTTACCCTACCCTCTTGGCCAGGGCCAGGAATCCAGAAGCTGGGGATGTGACTGGCCATCATGGAGCCTGCTAGCTGCTTTTTCCAGTTTTTCTTCCTCCCCACCTCCCCTACAGATGTGAAGATGTCAGTACATGCCTCCCAACCCGTACTGCCCTCCAGCCATCATCAGAGGGCAGGCAAAGAGCGGTACTACAATCCCTCCCTCCCCAAGAGAGGAGAGCAGTGCTCCGGATGCTCTCTCCTCTCTCACCCTTGATGACCCCCGGTGGTCTGGGCTTTTCGAACCGGGTTGCTGGCATGGTGCGATGTGTGGCGACCAGCACCTCTGGCGGCCATTGAGCATTTTTTTGCGGGGCTCCCGCGCCCCATGAAGGTTCCACCCCCCCGTTTTTAATAAACTCAAGTCGGAGTTTATACTGAAGAGGGCAAAACACCATCGAAATTTTGCCACGGGTCCATTACAGCAAAAATCTCGTATGCTAATTGGTGTTTAAAAGAAATGTAAAAAAATAAATAATTTCAGTACAAATCTTCAATACACAAAGGCAAAAGGAGCAGAGATACTTTTGGACCCTGCATTGTGCAGTAACCTAAAGGCAAAAAGTCCAGAACAAGTTTGCACTCGCCACTCCATGTTGAACACGTAAATGCAGCACTCCCTGGAAAGCCAGACGGTTCTCCTGAAAAATAATCTTTAGAAGCAGGGTAATTCAGGCCAGGTGTTTGACCTGCTGCATAAAAATCAGCACTCTGAAGAAGTGTCCCCCTGGCAGTTACCCCCAGCTGGTGTAGTAAAAGCCAGTTACAGTACTCCCCAGCTGGTGCCATAACAGCCAAGTTGCCACCTGGCAGGTGCCATAACAGATATTACTCCTTCCTGGTACATTGACTTGTTTTCCCCTGGCTGGTGCAATGACAGTTATCCCTGGTCAGGGACATAATGGACAGTTACCCATGGGCCTGGTTGGTGTTATAACAGACACCTCCTAGCTGGTAAAATAATGGCGGTACCCCAGACTGATGTAGTAACAGACACAATAGATGAAAAGAAACTAGGTGAGCTACTGGAATTAAAGAAAACATAGTTTATTGAAGACTACCGAGTCAGATTGAAACTTCACTAGTTGAGACCAATTGTGTTCACCATCGCCTGCCTAATCCTCTCTGAATTGCATCTCCAGATTGGGTATTCCTGAACACTGAATAATTTGTGTGTGTGTGTTTAGTATCACTTACCCAGACTTGATTGGAGGGATGCACGTGGGCTGCACTGACTGTTTGGTGTTAGGGAGCAGGTGATAGTACATGCCCATTGACTGGAACAACCCGATGTGAAATGCAGCTGCTCTTTTTTTGAGGGGGGGGGTGCACATGAGACACCTGTGTTGGGGAAAAGATGGAGGAGGTAGTGAGACATGCCTGTCTGCAGGAGCAGCCCAAGTGGGACACGAATGCTCTGTTGGGGTAAGGAGTCCGTGAAATGTCCCTGTGGGATACGAATGCTGTGTTGGGAATAAGGAGGGGATAAAATCTCCCTGTTGGCAGGAGCAGTCCAGATGGAACACAAATGCTTTGTTGGGGGGCAGGAAACAATTAAATTTTCCTGTTGCAGGAGCACCCTAATGGACAAGAGTACGTTGTAGAGGAGATTTAAATGAAGGGAGGCAGTGAGTGGGGGCACAGCTGCAGATTGCAGTATATCTGGCTTCATCACTACACATGGTGGGCTCCTGTAGCTGAACTTATTTTCTCCTTGCTTGAATAATGGTGCTTTCAATGTGCTAAACTTCGCAGCAGCAAGTAGCACACTGCTAGGCGTAGAGAAATGGTTGATTCCACTAACACAGACATGTGCCATGCAGCCAGTTCACTGAAGCAGTATCTATGCACTCATGACATCACACATTGTTTTTTTTGCACAGTAAGGGAGTGACTTCTTAACACAGATATTCACAAGGCCTAATACAATGTTACAAGAGGATTTTTTTCTGTCTTTCGACAACATCCTTTTGGATCTTTTGCCAGTACTGTCCCTTTTATCTCTTAGACCAGTAAGTATTGCTTTTATAGTGCAGTCTTAAAAAAAATAGGCTATCTAGTTGAAAGTGATTAGCATGAACTGATGAATAAAGGAACTCTGAAAATGACTAGAAAGAAAAGAGTTCCACAAGCATTTTGCTGAAGATGACAGGCGTGTAGCAGCTGGATGTCAGAGTACTAGTGCTTCTATAGGACAAAAAGGGTCAAATGGGGAAGGAGACCCTGGTGCAGACTGAAGATAATTGACTGGATCAGATTCTTTTGTTAGGTCAGGTTGCCACTTGGGACTTCTGAAAGTGCAGACTTGCTGTTCTTTCGCTGGTCAGAGGCTTTCCTTGACAGCTGGTGTTGTAAGAAAATTGAATCAGTGGCAAAACATGTTAGGCCACTCTGCCTATGGCTTGAAATGCTATCAGTTTTCGTGTGTGTGTGTTTGTAATTTTCCTAATGTAAATGTAATTTAAAAGCACACAAGGAGTTTCTCAGCAGTCAGTAAATATGAGAGATTTGCATCAAATGTAAGATATAAATGAAGATTTTTTTTTTTTCAATGAAAGTAGGGACTGGGGATTTCTACCAACAACCTGTAGGTAGATAGAAAAGAGCAGAATCATCATTCTATTTCTGCTCAACATAGCTTTTTTTTTTTTATAATTTGGTTCTTTTACAGGTAGTCTTGTTATTGGGGTGGCAGAATATATGTAATGATATGCAGGACAGACCCTCCCGTGCCCCCCATGCACACATATGACAGATCAAACTACAGTGAGCCCCACTTAGGACAGACTGGTGTTTCTGTGCATCCAGAACCCCTTCCCCAAAAATACACACACAGGACAGACCAAACTGCAGTGAGCCCCACTTAGGATAAACTGGTATTATGTTAAGGGAGATTCTCTGTGTTAGAGGAATGAAACTAGCTGTTCCAGAGGCGTGGATATGGTGCACTCTGGCAGTCTTCCTTTCCCCTTTAAATCTTGCTGGACATTGTCAAGCTAAGCTCCTCCCACCCACCCGGATGGTATATTCCTCGGCTCCGCTCCATGATGTCAGATCTTCCTTTCTGCTGAAAGAGTTAGGTCTCCCCTTCGCAGCTCCGTGTGTACTGTAGGCTTATTTAAAGTGTGCCGTTGGCAGACTTACTTTCTGATTCTTAGTAAGTGTATTTCTTGGTTCTGCTTCATTGTCAACACTGCTTGCGGAGAGAGAGGAATCCCAAATGGGTTTGGACTTTAAATGTTGTGTGCAGTGCAACCAGAAAATGTTGAACAGACACGCTCACGTTGTGCATTTACTGCCTCAGGGCAGAACACAGTGTCTCCATCTGAGACCTTTGTGTAAGACCTTACTACTGACATCCCTCGTAGAGTTTGTGGGATGCATAGGGAGAGGCATCACCAGTAGAAAACAGGAAGTTATTATCCCTCTGTACAGACAGTTGGTGAGACCCCATCTGGAGTACTGCGTGCAGTTCTGGAGACCCAATCTCCTCAAAGACATAGACAGGATGGAAGCTGTCCAGAGGAGGGCAACTAAAATGGTGCCGGGTCTGCACCGGAAGACATATGAAGAGAGACTTAAGGAGCTTAATATGTATAGCCTCGAGGAAAGGAGGGAGAGGGGCATGATAGAAACTTTCAAAGTACCTCAAGGAATCAACAAAGTCCAAGAGGTAGCATCTTTCAAAAAGAGTGTGCAAGAACAAGGGGCAAATTTGAAGATGGGGGCAGCTCAGAGGTAATTTAAGAAGTATTTTTTCACAGAGAGGGTTGTGGATGCATAGAACGGCCTTCCGGAGGAAGTTGTGGAGTCAAATACAGTAGTGGAATTCAAGCATTCATGCATGAGACAGTCATAAGGCAATTCTAGGGGGTGGGGGTAGGAAGAAGTAGGCTGCTAGTTAACTAGGATCTGCAGTTTATCCATTAGGTAGGGAAATGGGCAGACTGGGTGGGCCAAGCGGTCCTTATCTGCTGTCAAATTCTATGTTTCTGTGTTTCCATGCCTGACTTCTTCTCAGCTGGTTGGCTAATGGGACCCTCCGGGTTGCTCAAAGGATGCCTGCAGTGCGATCAGCGTGGCTGCAGGATCTGCGGCCCGGCTTGTGGTGATGGAAGGCGACAGCAAAGCTGCAGCAAGGCCCGTCAGTCTCAGTGTTGAACCATTCTTGGTGTGTTCGGGACATGCATGTCCTTCAGACCTTTGGGGAGGGCCCCCACCACAGCAGCAAGAAGGAATCCAGGAAGTCCCGCCATCAGAAGTGAGACCGGGAAAGAGCATGCTGTTCCCGCTCCTATGATTCCCTTGACCGCTCAACAGCTGTTGAGCGCTTGGCTTTAGCCAAGCCTGTCTGTCAAGAGTCAGGCTGCTAGATCCATGGTACCCCTGTCAGGCTTGTTGACCTTGACACAGGCTGATCAAGTGGTCGAGATTTTCCTCAACCCAATCGACCCGTTGTCTGTAGGGGTCGAGGACAGCTCAATCTTTTTAAGACCCCAGTTTTTTCTGTCTTCTCTCAGGAGGGGTCAGGAACAGTTGGTGGATCTGGCTGTCTCTTTCCAGGAACTACCTTCCACTAGGGTCATGCAGCAGGAGCCTGTCTGTGTTATCTACATGATCCCTCCACCTGCTTCTCCTTGCTGTCAGAGACTGAGTTTTCTATCGATGTGTAGGTCTCTGTTGATAGCGTAGTCGAGGGAGTCCTTGCACTTTTAATCTTAATCACCTGGGAGGTGCCGTCGCAGGCATTCCTCTTCTTCTAGATTTCGTTGCAGGCTGTGACTGAAGTATGAGGACATGCTGTGGCAGCAGTGGGTCTTTTTTGGGCAGTGTAGGGCCCTACCCTCAACCCCAGTGATTCTTTGGTTGCCTCCAGTTCGTTCGGTCCTGCCGAGATGAGTGTTGCTGACATCTGTCTCTCCCTCGATCAGGGTGGAATGGCTGCCATGGCAACTGGTGTAGGGAGGCCACACCAAAGACTGCCGTCCGGCTACCGACTTGCCAAGCAGGTTTTCCATGGAGATTACCCATTTGGATGAATCCAGAGTGCTGTACAGCGAGAAACATACGAACATACGAAACTGCCAGCAGATACAGGCCAAATGGTCTATCGTGTCTGCTCGATTGTGCAGCACAGAGGTTAGACTCCTGCTCCCCCCACCTCTTGCCTCCCTCTCTTCCCCTCATCTTCCACTGACTAGTATCTTGCCCATAACCCTATCCCACCCCCTTTTAAAGCTCTCCACCGTTTTGAGAAATAGCACTTCTTCAGGGAGTGCGTTCCATCCCTCTACCACCCTCTCCATGAAGTAATGCTTTCTTGCCTCTCTCCTGACTCTACGTCCCACCAACTTCAGGCTTTGCCCCCTAGTAATCCTTTCACCCTTTAATCGAAACATGCCCTCTGTACTAACCCTCTTGATGCCCTTTTAAGTACTTGAAGGTTTCAATCATATCACCCCTTTCCTTTCTCTCCTCCAATGAATTCATGATGAGGTCCCTCAACCTTCCTCATAAGGGTTCCCCTCCATACTGCTGATCATTTTAGTCGCCATCCACTGTACTTCTCTCCAGGAACCTGATGTCCTTTAAGTATGGGTTCCAGAACTGTACACAGTACTCCAAAGTGCGGCCTCACCAGTGACCTGTACAGTGGCAGAATGACTTCCTCCCTCCTAGAGGTGATTCCTCTAGCAATACACCCCAGCATTCTATTGACTTTTGCCGCTGCTCTCCTACATTGAGACGAGTGGTTCATATTTTTAGTGACCATTACCCCCAAATCCATTTTCCGCCTCAGAGATGGAAACGGCTGAGGGCTGTGTTTGAAGGTCCTTCTGTGCCTCTGAGTCCTCCATGCAGTCATCAGGGACCCATATGTTCGACTGTGAATCGACCAGTGAGCTGACCACCCACCATGGGACTGTGCTCAGACTGATCTGAGTGCATGGAGATCCCTCTGGAACCTGCTCAGAAGAGGGCTAAACACCCCATCACTGAAATGTTTGGACAGGGATGAAACCTTGGGTCACATTCCCGATGGCCAAGGTCATCCTGGGACGAGCTCTGGCAGCATCCAGCCTCTTACGCGACATCCTCTGCCCATATGGTACACAAGTATGCTGTCCCTTCCAGCAGCATTTCTGATATCTTGGACCATCCCTTGGCTGAGGATTTGGTAGCCAGCTCAGTCTTTCAGAAACCCAGCAACGTTGGAGATTTGGACAAGCCCCCTGTCAAGGATTCCAGAAGGCACAACCATGCAGCGAAGGTTTATGCTGCATCCTCCCTAGGTCTCTGTCAGGTGAGCTACACCCTGATGATGGCCAACTGTGGTTACTCCCTGATGAGAGTCCTGGACCAGATCTTCCTTGCTTCTCTGCTGACTTGCAGACGGTGGTTAAGATGGTCAGAGACCAGGGTCAAGCACTGGCTAAGCATCAGCTCCAGATGGCCTTAGACATCGGCGACTTTTGTGCCTGTTCCATGTCAGAGTCTATTATGATGTAATGCGGTGCCTGGCTGTAGACCTCCACCTTCGCGACAGACACGCAACACAAATTTTCCGATGTTCCCTTCTTGTGCACCGACCTCTTCGGCCCAGGGATGGAGGGGCATCTTACTAGGATTGAGAAGTCCAGTGCCACCTTGGATTCTGTGACTTCCTCACAGAGGGATCAGAAAGGGCAGAAGCTGAAAAAGAAGCCCTTTCAGTTTTGACCTTTTGAGCTGCAGCAGCCCCAGCAGGGAACCTCTCAGACTTGGCGCTCCAAACCCAAGTTTGCTTGTCTGGGCTGCAGAAAGAGCGGGGATAGAGGCTGCAGAGCCCCTGCCAAAGCTGCCTAGTGACTGGTCGGAGGATATTTGCCTACTGTGCGCCACCTCCCTGCTTCAGCTCCCCGGGGGTGGGGGGCTGGGGAGGGTCAGCTTCACCATTTCTGGCAGACCTGGTCCATCATTACCTCAGACAAATGGGTGCTGGACATGGTGGGCAGAGGGTTGCTTCTAAGTTTTAAGGCTGTTCCACCATACCGACCCCACTCGAATAGTGTTGCAGGACACGCTGTCTGCCCTCAGGGAGGATGTTACTCAGCTTCTCGAGAAAGGAGCCATAGCCAACGTCCCAGATGCCATGGCAGGGAAGGGTATTGTGCCCAGGTACTGCTTGGTTCTGAAAAGGACGGGGGGGGGGGGGCTAGCTGCTTAGCAGACTGGATGTGCTTTCAGGGAGCTTCCTGCGAAACAGCCAATAATACCTTTATTTAAAGCTCTAATATCTAGTTGTTGGCGATTAAATTGCCTACACTTATTCCTGCTGGTGAGGTGTGTAGCTGGAGTGAATTTTACTGAAATGGGCCGTAAGAACCTGAGCAAAAAACTAATTTCTTCGCACCTCGTGGCGAGGCTGCAAAGACCTAGATGACATTATACAGGCCAAACATCCACCAAACCGGAGAGGGAAGATTCCCGACCAGCATTGCTGGAATCACTACAGTTAGCGGTGGTCAACCTGACAAAGATGGTACAGCAGATGGATAAGAAAATGTATTTATACTGTGACCGTATGACAGCAGTGGAACATAGGGTTGATGGTCTCATAACCGCTGCACAATCTGTGGAGAAGAACTTGACAAGGCCATGGCCACAGCCACGACATGTGTTAAGGAACAATCCCTTCTTTGATCCCGGCTAGAATATTTGGAAAATGCAGTCAGAGCTGCAAACATCTGCATCATTGGTGTACCAGAGGGGACTGAAGGGGAGGATTTGCTTTCCTTCGTGACTGCCTGGCTCGCAGAGACTTATGGCATTGATGTAAAAGGATCGATAACTCGGGCATACTGAGTTAACCCAAGAAGAGGTAGTGGTCAACCAGAAGGAACATGCACCATTTTGGTGGTTATGGCATCTATGGTGGGGAGTTTAAAGCAGGCACTTAAGACTTTTTTATGGGGGAAGGCATTTCCTGTTTTATCGTGATTTTGTATTATACATATTTGTGCATGTGTTTTGTTTTTATGAATATTGTACAGCACTTTGAAATTTGAAAGGCACTTAATCAAATACATTTTATTATTATTATTATTATTATTATTATAGTGGTCAGGGATCAGATTCTTCAGGCTGCTTGGACAAGGAGAGGAACAGAAATCAATGTCTCCAGAATCATGATCTTCCCAGACTTATCCTATGCGATACGCATGAAGCGCAAGAGCTATCAGGCGCTGTCTTGGGGAGCTGGACATTCCATCAAGCAGGTTGATACCGGCATGACTTTGTGTTACTTTGGATCGAACTGCATAGATTTATACAGACCCTTAGGAAGCCGGCAAACTCGTGAATACATTGGAGGATGAGAGAGCAGCAAGAGATGGAGAGGAACCATCAGACTCTGGTGCAGATTCCTGAAACATGGGTTATAAGTGATTGTTTGACTTTGTCGTTCATTCTATTTCAGTTCTTGCCCCAAAAGCCTGGATGGAGCTTCTCAGATACTGATACACCCCTTTTGGGGAGGACATTCAGTAAAGACTCATTTCAATCCAGGATCAGGTTAAAATTGAGTTAAAGTTAATTATTGTTACCTAACTTAGTGAAATAGATTTGTGGGGGTTTTCCTATAAAGGGGTGTTTATAAACTACTGAGAATGTCTTCATTTTCCCCTTTATCTGTAGGAGTTCCTTTTCATCTGTGGGTTCAGAGTTCGGCCTTACTGCTGGCCAAGCATCTTAGACAGAGATTAATGAGATCGCTGAATATTCAGTAAGGAAAATATGATTAAATGTCTGTTTTCAATGGTGGGTGTGGGCGATCTATGTTTAGTGCCTCCAGGGCAATTTTTCTTTTCTCACTCAGAAGTAAATGTGGGTGTTAGGCTCCGTTTATAGGGTAAAGGTAATTGTTACAATAATGATAGCATATTGTTAAAGTCTGGATGTTGGTGTACTGAGAAGGAACATTTCATTTAAGTCTATATAGAGTCATTATACAGGCTTAGTAGCCGTTTTCAGTACTCCTAGTTTCTATGGAGAGAATATTAGTTTAAGGCAATAGCCAGTTCGTTTAAACCTATGTGGTTTTGTTAAATAGTATTGCTAGTCCTCCATATCTTGTACCACAGGTAACAGTGACTCAACTAAACCTAATGTCAATGTAGTCTGTATTGTATGATGTATTGCACTGTTCAGAGTGTATCCTTATACTGTACTGGTATAAAATTATAAATGAAAATGCAAAAAAAAAAAAAAAAAACAGACAGGGGATTTGCACCCCTTACTGGGTCTTCACGATCTGAACCAGTAATTGAGGAAGCACAAGCTGACCTTGGTCACTCTGAAGCAGATCACACTATCTCTGAAGCAGGGCATGTAGTTGTACTCCCCGGACCACCAGGATACAGTCTTCCACATTCCAGTTGGTCCATTCCACTGGTGGTACCTTCAGTTCCGTGCAGAAGGGATTCTATACAAGGTCTAGGTCATGCCTTTTGACCTCTTTGGCACCTAGGGTCTTCACCAAGTGCATGGCAGTGGTGGCTGCATTCCAGGAATGCCAAGGGGTCAGAGTCTACTGATATCTGGACAACTGGCTGATGGCTGGGCCATTCAAGAAGGCTGTGGAGTGGTTGAGCAACCTGGCCCTCCAGATCTGCAGAGACCTGGGCCTTCTGGTCAACCTAAGTTCGAACACAACCCCTTGCAGGTGATTCACTTTATTGGGGTAGATCTAGTCTCCCTGCAGGTCAAGGCCCCACTCCCTGTGGACAGGGCATCAGATCTTATCTTCTTTGCCTGATCATTTCAGGTTGGGTGCTTGTGCCCTGCTCACGACTTCCTGCTACCGCTGGGGTATATGGCATCCTGCATCAGCATGGATCGATGGGCCTGCTGGTGGATGCGCCACCTGCAGTTGGAGATGGGCCACCCGTGGTCTCTGGACCAGCCGGTAAATGTGACCCAGCCAGTGTGGGATGCCATCCAGTGGTGGCTCATCCCAGAGCATCTGGAGGAAGGAGTCCCATTTGTCCACCCAGGGCTGACAGTCACCCTGACAACTAGCATGTCTCTGGGGGGGTGGGGTGTGCATCTGAGAAACCACAGGATCCATGGGTTCTGGCCCTCATCCGGGAGTCCCATCTTCACATCAACCTGCTGGAGCTCCGAGCAGTATGCCTTGCTCTGACAGACTTTGCTCCATTTGTCCGGGGTCAAGTCATGCAGGTCCAGACGAACAATACCACAACCATATTAATCTATTTAATGTAAGTATTTAAACTGTGCCTGTTTGTGTCAGTATCAGTTTGTTCTCTTATGCTTATCCTTGTCTCTATATTCGGTACCTATCGTATTGGGTCTGTCCTTACCTAGGTACTTGCACTATGTACTGTGTATTACATGTTGTATTACCTACCTCAATTGTATGTACCACCCCTCCCCCAGCACACATCTGGAATCGAGCAGTAGTCTGCTCAGTATGCCTTCCTGGTTAAACGTTTGAATAAATAAATTATACTACCTGAATAAGCAGGGTAGCACATAGTCCCGTTGTTTGTTTCAGGAAGCTCTTCACACCTGGACCCTAGCAGGAACTTCCGGCCAGCTCACTGGGTGGATGAAGTGTCACATGAGTGGTCTCTGCATCAGGAGGTGATGAGTCACTTGTTCTCCTTGTGGGGCACTCCTCTGGTTAACCTGTTTACCTCCTGGAAGAAGGGAAAGCTGAGGCTGTTCTGTGCCCACCCCTGCACAATGCGGGACACTGATGGGGGATGCCTTCATGAGGCCTATGACCCCAGGCCTCCTCTGCATCTTCTGTTCTTTTCCCCTGATCCACAGTGTGCTGGTCAAGGTGCGACGGGACAAGGCACAGATTATCCTGGTAGCTCTGGAGTGGCCTCCCCAGTTTTGGTACCCAGATTTTCTCAGCCTGAGCAGCAGGCCTTCGTGGTGGTTACCTCTGTGCGTGGATCTGCTCTCTTGTTATGAGGGGAAGATCCTGCACTCAGATCTTCAGTCCCTGCACTTCACAGTCGAATTCATGAGCGACTAGAGTTCCAGGCTTTGGGTCTTTAGGAAAATGTGCTCCACTTTGTTGGGTCGACTCTTTCTGGAAAGCCTCATCAGTGTGCTGTACCTTCAAATGGAAAAGGTTTTCCATTTCGTGCCAGGGCAGGGAGCTCAACCCCCTGGCTTGCCCTTTGACTAGCATTTTGTACTATCTGTGGTCCCTTTCTCAGTCTGGACTGAGGTTGATGATACTCCAGGTGCAACTGGCAGCTATCTCTGCATACCAGGCACGGGCTGTTACGCCAATGGTGGCGCAGGAGAAGGTGGTTGGGTGCTTTTTCAAGAGCCTGGGCCACCTGTCCCTGCCAGTGTGTGAACCACCACCACCACCTTGGGACTTGTTGCTGGTGTTGGCAGTGCTCATGGGCAAGCTGTTCTGAGCTGATTCTCAGGTGTGAAATATCGCACCTTTTTGTGGAAGGCCACATTTTTGGTGGCGATCACCTCTGCCAGAAGGATCAGTGAGCTCTTGGTGGAGTCTCCATGCCTGGTCTTTATATAAGGACAGGGTAGTCCTCCATCTCCACCTGAAGTTCTTCCTGAAGGTTGTGTCGGAGTTCATTCTCAATCAGGTGATTAACCTCCCAGTGTACTTCACTAATCCAACCTCAGAGGCGGAGCACAGGCTCCACTCGGACTGAGGTGAGCACTCGTTTATAAGGAGCATACAGCTGGAGTTTGGGGAGAGGTTCGCCAGCCGTTTGACATATGCTGAAGCTGCACCTGGTAGACCAGCAGCTAAGCGGACAATTGGCTGGCTGGTAGTCTCCTGCATTGAGCACTGCTGTAGGTTGGCTAAAAGAGAGCCTCCCGTAGGGCTTAGGACTCATTCCACCAAACATACCGCTGCCTCAGTGGCTGCTTCCAGGGACATCCTTATCCAGGAAATCTGCGGGCTTTTACCTGGAAGTCAGCACATACCTTTTGTTTCCCATTACAGCCTCAACTTTGAGTCACACCAGGATGCTGCTTTTGGACCTCAATTCTCCAGTCTTTGCCAAATAGCAGAGTGTGCCTTTCCCCCTCCTTCCGGTGAACTGCTAGGAATCTGCCAGAGTGTGGATAGTGCACCATATCCACGCCCCTAGAAATGAGGGTTACTCTCCTGTAGCTGTAGTTCTAGGAGTGGCATATGGTGCATACATCCACACAACCCATCTGACCTACCCTGGCTAGTAACACACAACTCTTGGCCTCCAGCATGGATGATCTGATGTCACAGGGTGGAGTCGAGGAGTACACCACCTGGGTGGGTGGGAGAAGCTTGGCTTAAAGACATCTGGCAAGATTTAAAGGGGAAAGGAAGACTGCCAGAGTGTGGATGTGCACCATATACAGGTACCACTCCTAGAACTAAGGTTACAGGTGAATAACCCTCATATCTATTTGTGAGGCAAATATGACAATGCAGCAGTCAAACTCAAACTACTTCTGGGCTCAAAGTGACATAACATATTCGAATATTGCAATATATAAATTTGATTAGCCCAGGACTGGCCAACAGAGGTGAATGTCGCAGTAAGAACATCTTCTTGGTATAACTGTGGAAAAACTATCACAGTTATTGTACTGTTGTGATATTCTTGCATCTGGTTTTAATTTTTTGGGAAGGACCCCCTTCACCGTTCGTTTTGTGGGGAAATGGCATAGTCTGATGCACCAAAAAATTAACTTTTTCACAAACTATTGCAAAATATTTATTTTGTTTTTGTTTACCAGGTAAGTGCACTAGACAAAACAATTGCCTATTTTCAGGCATGACCTGGGAGAGAACAACATTAAACAGGCAGTGAGACTATTTATACAGAAACCTAGACAGTGATGGCAGAAAAAGATCAGAGGTACATCCAGTCTGCTCAAGTTCCCTTTAATCCCTGGAACCAACTGCTCCTCCAGAGTACTAACCCTCACCATCCTCTCCCTATTCTCCTCCTTGGTCCTTTTGCTCTGGTAACCACTATTCCCTTCATTATATCCCAGCCCTGCTTGAATCCCCTGACTGTTTTCGCACCTACCACTTCAGCCAACAGACTGTTCCAAGTTTCCACCAACTTTTCCATAAAGTAGTACTTACTCACATCTCTCCTGAACCTACCTCCTGTTAATTTCCATTTGTGTCCATGTGACCACAAATTGGTATACAAGCTAAATAGTTCTCCGTAGGTCGCTTTAATTCCTTTAAGGAACTTGAAGGTCTCTATCATATCTCCCCTCTCCCTTCTGTTCTCCAGCGGGTACATTTTTTGTGCCTTGAGGCGCTCCTCATAGGATCTGCCTTGCTGGCCTTAATCATTTTTGTTACTCTGCGCTGCACTGTCTCCAACCTGTTCTTATCCTTTCTAAGGTGAGGACTCAAGAACTGGATGCAGTACTGTAGGTGAGGTCTTACCAGGGATCTGTAGAGGGGAAGTATTCCTTCCTTCTGCTATCAATACCCCTCCCGATGCATCCCAGCATACTGTTAGCCTTGCTATAAGCCTTGTTGCACTGACTGACAACTGTCATCTACAGGATTTCTTAATGTCTGAAAGCCCAAGAAAAGTTAATTTGAGTGAGCCATTGTGTTTTTCTGTGAGTCTTTGCAGTCCAGAGTTATTCATATGTAAATCAGCCTGTAATTAAGGGCTGGGTCAGCCATGTGTTTTAGGCTCCTGACAGGAAATGATGTCACCAAGGGACTTGGACCTGCATGGACTGTAAATAATCCAACCAGTTAAATAGGAAATTGTCTGTTTTATTTAGTGTTTTTTTTTAAGTTGTTATTACAACACTTTATACAGTTATAATTGTTTTGTATGTGCATTGAAACTAGTGAGTTATCAGCTTTACATTTCAGACTGTTAGTAAAAAAAAAAAAGAAAAACCCATCTTCAGGGTTGCTTTAACCTCTAGTCTATACTGCCGGCTGATCATCAAAAACTACACCTCTCAAGGCTGGCTCTGTGGTGCCTGTGACAGGGAGCTCCTGCCACTCTTGAGGACTGGCCTTTTCTTAAATCTGTTGCAACAGTTCTTCTATTTCTTAGCCTACTCTATCCTTTACATTTTGTAGCCCATAAGGCTGGGCACTTATAGGCATCCCCTTCCCTTTCTTGATTGTGATATAGTGTCCTCTTTAATTTTCCTTTACCCTCTCAGGTCCTCGTGACCTCCAAGCGTATGCAAAACAGGTTGTGTTTATTGTTGGATTTGGTATATAATAGCACTATGTCATAAAACATCTTAGATGTATACTTCTTATGTTTATCTAACCTGTAAATGTTGAAAATATCATGGCACTAGGTGTTTTTTGATAATGGTACAAAGTACTAACATACTAAAAAGCCAGCAGAATAGGCCAAATGGTCTGTCTTGTCTGCTCGAAAGCCAGCAACCTGAAGGCTGCCCACCTCACCACCCCCCCCCAGCCCCCAAGAGTTTCTTCTCTAGATTGTTTCCCCTTGAACCTGTCCCACCCTTTCTTGAAGCCCTCTACTGTGCCCTCCTCCACCAGCCTCCTGGGAAGTGCATTCCACGGCTCCACCACCCTCTTAGTGAAAATAATGCCTCCTACGTTCCCCCCTGTAATTCCCCCCTCCAACTTCCACCCATTGCCCCTGGTCACTCTCCCCCTTCTTCAACCTAAACAACTCCCGGTTCCACTTCTAAGTATTCGCTTTACATACTTGAAAACCTCTATCATGTCTCCCCTATCCCTTCTCTCCTCCAGTGAGTAAAGCCCAAGCTCTTCCAGTTCCCCTCATAAGACCTCCCCTCCATGCCTCGAATCATCCTGGTCGCTCTCTTCTGGACCCTCTCCAGCAGCACTATGTACTTCTTCAGATGAGGTCTCCAGAACTGTATACAGTACTCAAGCTGTGGCCTGAGCAAGGCATTATATAGAGGGGAGACTATATAGTATTATAGTTGACTATTATAGAAATTAAGTTAGTTGTACCATTTAAAATGCATATAAATTGCTATAAACTGAACAAGTGGGGCATTTCATGGTGATTTGCTTATATCCCATGATGCTTTGCATTATGGAAGTATGTATGATGTGTATTTCTTTGAAACTTAATTTGTTGCCAGTGCCCTTTGGGGTAACCCCTTTTTTCCAGTGATTCTGCCTGGAGGTTCTTTGTCTATAGCTTTTTTTTTTTTTTTTTTCTTTTCTCCTTTTTGAGCCTCCACTATCCAAGCAAACGGGGCCCACATAGGGATGAAGGGTTTTCACTGAAAAGTGGTTAGATCAGAGATCAGTGTCAGTAGGTGCTGGCTAAGTGCAGAGAAAGGACATACATAGTCTGTTGCTGTAAACTGATGTACTGAAGAAGGAATATGGCATTGCAGAAGCTTATTTCTTGCATCTTGAATAAACATCACACAGAGATTGTGTGTTGAACCTGAAGTTCGGTGTCTGGTCCATCTGTTATCCCACAACCCCTCCACAGTGCCAACAGGTATTGGGGCCCTATATCAGGATTTCTAAACCCTGGCTGTGTTCATGTCTGTACAGATTTCTGGGGCTGCCACAGCACCAGCTTATGTCTTTTTCCATTCCATCTGTTACAGCCTTTTCTCTTACAATTTCAGATGTGCTCTGGTCTACCAGATGCAAATGTGGCTATGTACTTACTGGCCTAGCATAATGGGCCCAGCCTAGAAATGTGTAGTTTTGATTATCAACTGGCAGTACTGCCTAGAAGTTAGAGGACAGGAAATCATTTCTGTCAGCTGTTTATAAAGTTCTTATTCTCATAAATGGTATGTATTCACCTAAATTATTCATATTTAATTATCGGAATAAAAAGTGATATAAAAAGCTGTATTTTGCATTTTTACGGGCAACATTCTGTTACAGTTCTCTTTGTGGAACCAGTAATTTTAACTGTCATGGTTTGTGCACAGAACTCTAAACAGGGTTTTGATAGGTCAGCAGCTCATAATTAGCATTCTGTACACAAATCGTGACATAGTAAAAACTCCACATAAGTGATTCCATGAAGGCACCTCCAGAGTAGTTGTCGATGTCTTTTTTTTTTTTGGGGGGGGGGAGTTGTCCTGCCCAAATGCATCTAATGACAGGGCTGAAATGCAGGGTGGCACATAACTTGTTTAAAGGTGAATTGCAAATTGTTGTACAGCATGCTTCCATCCCACATACCTTTGTATGCTCCAGCGGAAGTCCGAGGTTGCTGTCAGTAACATTGTTCCGGTGTTGCTGTATGTATTGATTTAGACATCAAGACCCCCATGAACGTGGTAAAATAAAAAAATTAAGCCCCCCCCCCGCTCCATTGAGAGCAATGGTGTTTGCAATGCCACAAAACTGGGTGGAATACCCAGGTAAACTTAGAAACAGACATTGACGGCAGATAAGGACCTCAAGGCCCATTCAGTCTGCCCATTTCTTTTTCTACCTTATAAATGTGCCATCGGCCTTTGCTCTGTCAGTGGCCTGTCTATTCATACTCATCTGTATTGCTTCCTTATACCTATCCCATGCCTGTTTGAAGCCCTGCACTATATTCATATCTACCACTTCCTGAGGTAGGGCATTCCATGCATCCACCACCCTTTCTGTGAAAAAGAACTTCCTCACATTACCCCTTAATCGGCCTCCCTCTAATCTCATGCTGTGTCCTCTTGTCCTGCTATTTTTCTTATGTTGAAACATGTTAGACTCTTTCACCTTGTTAATGCCCTTAAGGTGTTTGAATGTTTCGATCATATCACCTCTCTACCTCCTTTGCTCTAGGGTATACATATTGAGCTCCGTTAAGCTGTCCTCATATGTTTTCTGATGCAGTTCCTGCACCATTTTGGTTGCCCTTCTTTGGACTGCCTCAATTTGGTTAATGTCCTTGTGAAAGTGTGGCCTCCAGTACTGCATGCAGTACTCCAGATGGGGCCTAACCAGTGTCTTGTAAAGAAGGATTATTACCTCCCTCTTCCGACTTGTGATACCCCTACTAATACACCCTGACATCCCCCAGCCTTACCTACTGCTTTAGTGGTCTGCTTGGATGATTTCAGGTCATTGGTGATGATGATGCCCAAGTCTCTTTCTTCCCTTGTGACTGCCAGCAACTCCCCTCCCAGTCTATAGGTGGCTTCAGGGTTTCTCTTCCCTTTGTGCATGATCTTGCACTTCTTTGCATTAAACCCCAGTTGTCACTCTTCCGACCATTTTGCTAATTTATTCAGATCTCATTCTGTCCACCCCATCTGGATCATCTACTCTGTTGCAGATCTTGGTGTCATCTGCAAACAGACAAACCTTACCTTCCAGTCCATCTGCAATGTCTGTAAACGGTCCTTTGAATACAGGGCCATCCTGCTGGCTAAATTCACTTAACTCTGAGCTGATTAAGGAAACAAAACTACGCCCATTTAAGGCCAAGCTGCTGCAGTACCTGGCCACTCTTAGTAATTGCGACTGCGTCGCCTGTGCATAATCCTACCATTATTGGTAGCTTATTTGTCCTACATAGCACCCATTCCCCCCCCACTTCCTCCCCTGAATGGTGTGACCCCACTGAGCACTTACCCCCATGTCCCCTCTTTATCCCTCACCTTCCTGCTTTCTCTTCACAATTACTAATCCCCCCTGATTTTGACTCCCTCCCCCAGTTTCCCCTTACGCCCACGCTTTAAAACCCTTTCTTACCCCTCTGTCTCCCACATCACCCAGCCCTGCCCTATCACCTACATACGGTAACCCTGGGCAGATTCCTATCCAGTCCCACCCCTCTGAATACCCAACCCACTTATTCTGTCACCCCCTTTGTCTCTGCCATCACCCTCCCCCTGCTGTCATCTATTCTGTCGTCCTCCTCCTTTGGTCACCACCACTTCTGACCCTCCATAACTCTACCTGCATGCTCTAAAGCTCAGCTACCACTATAAATTGTTTGTCCATCTTAGGTATGCTCTTAATACTGTTGCAATAAAGTTGACCTCTCCTACCAGCTGTATTTTAACTGTACTTGCTTGAATCTGTATCTGTATGTATCATAATGTACTTGCCTGCTGTATATACCCCTATCTGTTTTGTAATGTTTACGTACCTTGTCTATTGCCTTACAGCGTGGAACCTTTGTAAACGAGCGTTTAGCTCAAAGGTGTCATCCCAGATTCCAATAAATAAATAAAATGTCACTGATGAAGATATTGAAGAGGACTGGCCCCAGGACTGATCCCTGAGGTACCCCACTTGTGACTTATATCTCTTCTGACGGTATACCACCAGTCTCTGTTTTCTGCCAGTCAGCCAGTTTGCCACCCAATTGACCAACTTCTGACCCACCCCGAGCCTACCCAGCTTATTAATCAATCTTCTATGTGGAACAGTATCGAAAGCTTTGCTGAAGTCAAGGTAGGTGACATCAACTGCTCCCCTTGGTCCACCACTCTGGTTACCCAGTCAAAGAAATCTATGAGATTAGTTTGACAGGACCTTCCTTTAGTAAACCCATGCTGTCTTGGATCCTGTGCTCCTATGGATTCCAGTTGTTGCACTATCCTTTCCTAAGGAGTGCCTCCATAATCTTGCCCACTACTGAGGTAAGACTGACTGGTCTGTAGTTCCCTGCCTCCTCTCTGCTACCACTCATGTGGAGCTGGATCACATGAGCCCTTCTCCAGTCTTCTGGGATCTCTTCTGTGCTCAGAGACTCACTAAACAGTTCTGATAATGGCTCTGCTAGTTCCACCCTTAGCTCCTTTAGTACCCTGGGATGTATGCCATCAGGTCCCATTGCTTTGTCCACCCTGAGCTTATCAAGCTCTTGTAGGACCCTTTCTTTTGTGAAGGGACTAGTGCTCACCTCCCTCCCCCCTGTGTCCATGGTGCTGAGCTGTGGGCCCTCTCCTACCTTCTCTTCAGTAAATACTGAGCAGAAGTATCTATTTAGGATGGATGCTTTTACATGGTCCTCCTCACACGCCCCTTATCTCCTTTGATCTTAGCAATACCCTCTCTGGACTTTCTCCTTTCAGTAATGTATCTATAGAAAGTCTTGTCACCTTCTTTTACTGTTTGTGCTGGTGTTTCCTTGGTTTGGGCCTTTGCCTGCCTTACTGCCTTCTCTGCTTCCTTTAGGGAAGTTTGGTATGCCTCCCTATCTTCATCCCGCTGCATTACCTTATACTTCCTGAAGGCCAGCCTTTTGGCTGTGACCTTTTCTGCTACTGTTTTTCAGAACCAAGGTAGTTTTCTTCTTCTTTTGCACTTCCTTTTCTCTCTAACACAATGGGATGTTGCTTCAAGTATTGCATCCTTAATACTTTCCCACTTTGCTTGTACCCCCTCACCTGTATTTCTTTTTGCCAGGGCTAGATTAACTCTGTTGGCCATCTTATCAAAGTCGGCTCCTCTGAAGTCCCATATTTTTGCCTTGGAATGGGAAGATTTAGTTGTAGTGGCCAAATTGAACCATACCATATGATGGTCACTGGCCCCCAGGTGACCTTCTCCTTGGAGATCTGTGATCCTTTCCCTGTTAGTCAGTATTAGATGATGATGTAGGATAGCCCTGTCTTTTGTGGGTTGTTGTAGCAGTTGTTTGAGGCACTCCCCCTGCAGTGAATCCACCATGTGTCTTGTTCTGGCAGATGTTCCTGCTGGTATTGACCAGTCTGCATCTGGCATGTTAGTCTCCCATTATCAGAACCTCCCCTTTAGCTGTCATGTTTTGTATATCTTCTAACAGTAATGTGTCTGTGTCCTCCCCCTGGTCTGGGGGCCTGCAGATAACCCCAGTTCTTATGGCTGTCCCATTTCCTGTTTCCAGGGCAACCCACAGTTCTTCTGGCTAATTATGTGTATTCTGAATTTCTGTAGCGTTGATATTTTCATTGACATACAAGACTCCACTCCCCCTTTTTTGCCTCTGTCTCTTCTGAACAGTACACTTGGCCAGGTACTGAAGTCTCCCAACTGTGGTTACTGGTAAACCACGTCTCGCTAATTCTACTATGTCCAGTTTAGCCTCTGTCATTATTGCCTGCAGGTCTGGGATCTTGTTTCCAGACTACGAGCATTTGTGTACATGATTTTCCATTGGCCAGCTTTCGGTGTGTTAGTTGTTGGGTGAAGTGTGGCGTTTCCCCTGCACGTCGTATGGGGAGCTGGACCTTTTTCCTTACCTGGTGATGCAAATGAACTGCAAACATGCTGAACTCCTGTTTGACCACTAGCTGAGGGGCAAGGGGTGTTCTTCCCATTCAGCGTATGGGGTGCTTCACCCCTCTCCCCATTTGTTGGTTTAAATATTCTGCAAAGACGTTAAACTTCTGCCCTAATGCACCGACTCCCTCCTTAGTCAGATGCAGTCCATCGAATTTAAAAAACTTTCTCCCCCAAAACTGTTGCCCGTTCCTTACAAATTTGTGTCCTTTTTCCTGGCACCAGCCCTTGAGCCACATGTTTAGCTCCCCTATCTCCCCTTCTCTGACCTTCTAACCATCTGCCTCCCTCTCCCAGACTGGCAGGATCTCAGAGAAGGAGATGCCAGACGAAATGGATGATAGTTTGTCACCCAGCCTGGTCAAGTGTTCCTTGGTCTCCACAACTGACCGGCTGGCGAGATCATTAGTCCCTATGTGTACCAGGATGTCAACGTTTTCTCCTGCTTCTTGAGCAGTTTTAGCAATGCAGCCATTGTCTCGGCACACTGATGTACCTGGGAGACATCTGACCATTACCCCTGGCTAGAGATGGGCATCAACTCCCCGAATTATGGAGTCTCCTATGATGAGAAGTTTTTTGGATTTCCTTTTTGCTTTGGTTCCTGTTTTGGGTGAGTTTTGTTATGCTAGCTCCTGTGCTGCTCTGCAGTGTCCTCTGCCCCTTTGTTTGGTTTCGGAGACAGAGGCAGATACCGGTTTGTAGTTTTTATATGGTTTGTGGAGGTAATATGTGGGAGTGCACCGAATGATGGGGCACCCGATTTTTCCCCCTCCTAAGCACCTGCCAACCTCCCGGACCAACTACCTTCTGCGATTGAGGTGCTTCTGTTGGATGTTGGGGAAATGGTAGATGGTTCTTATAATATATTTCCTCTTGAATAAGAAATTTGAGGTACGCAGTCTCTGCCCATGCTGCCTGGAGCTGAGCCCTAAATCTCCAATGGCCCAGCATGTAGGATAGTGTCCTAAATCCTGTAAAACTGTCCTTTTGAAAAGTTTTCCGCAGTACCTGCCGTTAATGATATCCATTCCAGATCAGTTGCTGGGTTTATAACCTGGTCAGAGTAATTAGAAGGAAGAAAATGAAAGCAAAATTTTGATTTTGTGTTTTGTTTGTTTGTTTTTGTATAACTGGCTATAACAAGTTAAATTACTAGTGCCCTTTTAAATGAGGTCACTGTGTGGATACCCCACTGATCTGCCCCTTCCTTCTTTGCCACAGGAAATGTCACGACTGTGCTATCCTATAAAAGGAGTGTAGTTTGGGGTGGTTGGGGATGGGGGTGGGTGGCTGGGCCCTTCCCCTGCCGAAAATGAACAACCACGGACGAAAGAAACAGGGAGGTAAGAGCAGAAACAGTCAGCAACGAATGCAGTAACCTTGAAAGCTTATCCTAATGATAGATAAAACTGTAAAACCTGTAAAGCACCACCTGTAATAATTTCACAGAATATATACCCTGTAAGAAACACTTTGCTACAGAGAAAAATAAAGCAGTAACAGAAGAGATACCTTGCAAAAGACAATTTGAATCAGAAGATTACAGCAGTAATCTGTTAGCACGCACCTGTAGGCACACCTTGTAATAATGCAGCAGAAGGTATAACCAGCAACAACAATCTGAATCAGAGAAAAAGCAATAAAATGTTAGCAACAAACAGTAACAATCCCTGTGACTACAAAATAAAAATCACACACAGTAAATCTGCCTAGCCAAAAGAAGTCTTAATCCTTTCCCTTGCTCTGGTAAGATTCTTTGCTCTGTCCTTTCAAGCAACCTAGAAGGAAAGAGCTCAGGTGAAGCTAGGTGCCTTGGCCAGCAAACCTAGTCTTCCATCTCCTTGTGCTCACGCAATGAGGAGTCACCTGGCACTTATGTATTCATCGAAAAGTTTTGGCAGTATTTTAAAATGTGCATATTTTTCAAACAGTATTACCAACAGCAGCCTCGGATTCTCACTGGAGCATACAGAGGTATGTGGGATGGGAGCAAGCTGCACAAGTTAATTTGCAGGTCACCTTTAAGATTAGACAGTGAGTCATTCAGTGGCTTTAGTGCAGGCTGCATCCATCAGGAGGGCTCGGTCGTTAGCTTTAAAAAGGTATAAATATATCTCTTCTCCGAAAAGCTCACTGTAAGTGGGGACTAAAGTCAGACCTTCTAAACTTTAAGTAGCACTCACTTAGTGTTGCAGTCTCAAAAATGTCTTTCTCTTGCTGTATTCCTAATATTGTGTATTTTGTATAGTATCTATAACTTGCACCCACACCCATATAAACTGTAAATTTTCTATATGCAATATGTCTGCTGCACCAGTACACTGTATATGCCTGCACTATTGCCGTTCTGCTTCTGTAATTTATCAGGTAGTATCTCTTCGGTCACACCTGGAAATGAGCTTCAACACCGTGTGTCTACAAAGAAATCAACAAATTTCAAACAACTAATTTGTTATAAATTGGTGCTCCACTTACAGCCAGCCCATTGGCGCAGGGGTAGAATTTCGCTTGCAATACTGGCAACCTAGGTTCGAATCTGGACTTTGGCCATTAAAGGGCTGGCCGGGCGGCGGGGAGAAGGATTGAGGTCCCATGGACAACTTTCCTGGGAGGGTGTGTGTGATCGAGTGTCTGGTGCAAAAGTGCGGACTTCTGGCGGAGGCTGGGGGATCCGATGCGACCGGTGCCTGATATGTAAGGAGGTGGGATAGATGCTGGTATCATCAACAGTCACCCCCAGGTCCTGCACCCGTTTAGAGGAAAGAAGCTGGGAACCTCACAAAATCTGGAAGATTGGCCAGCCCCCAACCCCTCTGTCTGGCAGCCTGGATCCACAACTATCACCTTAGTCTTTCCTGAGTTCAACTTCAACCAGCTGGAGTTCATCCAGTGCTGGATTTCAGTGAGGCAATTGTTGAATACCAAGGGCACACTATCCTGGTCGGGTGCAAAAGATGGGTAGAACTGGGTATCATCAGCATTGCAGTGAAACACCAGCCCATAGCATCTTACAGTGTCTGTGAGGGGCAGCATATACACTGCGAACAACATGGGGACAACACCGAGCCCTGAGGGACCCCACATGGCAGGGAGAATGGGTCGGAAGAAAAAATTCCCCGACACCACCCTCTGAGTTCTGCCAGTAAGGAAGGATTTAATCCACCTGAGAACTGTACCAGATAGGCCACAGATGAACCTCAGGTGCTCGAGGAGCACCCCATGGTCCACGGTGTTGAAAGCTGAAGAGAGATCAAGAAGTACAAAGATTGAACGGTGCTTCTGATCTCTCACCATCAAGAGGTCATTAGCACCTGAACCAGAGCGGTTTTGATACTATGCCTCTTACGAAAACTGGATTGGAGAGGTTCGTAAATGTCGTGGATGGTCAAATAGTTCTCCAGTTACAGCGCCACAACCTTCTCAGTCACCTTCCCAACAAAGGGAAGCTTAGAGATTGGTCTGTAGTTAGCAAGGCAGCCTGGGTCCAGAGCAGCTTTCTTCAGGAGAGGTGTTGCCACTGTCTCCTTCAGGGAGCTGGGAAACTCACCAGACTCAAGGGAGCACCAAACTATCCTCACCAACGACCAGGCCAGCAATGTCACAACAACCCATAATCATGGATATTGGGCCCCGGGTCCAAACTACAGCATGTTGGGTGCATACCCTGGGCAATCCGCACAACATCCCCGAGTTCCAGCCAGTCAAAGAAACTCCAGACAAAACATGGAGGAGTGACCGTATGCTGACCACTAGCAGCTCCCCTGGAGTGTGCCGGTTGGATCTCCGCTCTGATGCTGGCCACCTTATTCGCAAAGAACTGAGCAAGCACATCACACTTAATCTATGAAAAAGATCTTCGAGACTGAAGACCGGCTGGGTTTCACAGCCTGTCCACGGTTCGAAAGAGCTGAGCCGGTCGGTTCTGAGCAGCAGCAATCTCCCCAGACAGGAACTGTGCCTTCTTACGGGTGATTGCTGATTGATAGACTTGATAATGTTCTATCAGTCTAAAGCCGTCAGCCTGCAGGGCAGATTTCCACCAGCAGTGCTCTAACCTTCGTCCAAGTCACCGCAACTCCCTCAAGGACCCATCAAACCTTGGGGACTGAGGGCAAAGGGGGAGAGGATGAACTTGGATTGGAGCGATGGAGTCC
This sequence comes from Neoceratodus forsteri, assembly GCA_016271365.2. NCBI lineage: Eukaryota > Metazoa > Chordata > Ceratodontiformes > Ceratodontidae > Neoceratodus > Neoceratodus forsteri. Next base: position 1,668,154,323 of record CM057456.1, on the reverse strand, counting down.
AGGGCCATAGTAACGGCCTTGTTATAGGCCTGAACCAGGCTCTCTGGACTCCCACTTGCCTCTGGAATTACAGATGGGTCAAATATCGCCGCTAGGCTGTCAGGGCTCACATCCTGTAAAGGGTGTATCTGACCATCTCCACAGGGGCCGACCTATGCAGGGGACACAGAAACTGAACCCCACAGTGTGATGGTCCGACCAGTTCCACCATCAAGTCAGTTTGATCCCAGGAGGAAGACCAAGTCAAGGGAGTGGACCGTACTTATGGGTAGCAGAGGTAACCACCTGTGTAAAGCCCAGTGATGTCATCCGCTGGAGGAAGGCCTGTCCAAATCATGAGAATTCATCGTCGACCCAGGCTTAGTCGCCAGGATTATCAACCTGGACAACTCAAACACCATGTCGGCCATGAAGTCTGCTACTTCCTGAAGAAATCTCTTCTCATCCCGGGTGGACAGTAGATGAGAGCGATCCTGCAGCCTACATCTGCTACCATGGTACACTCAAATGAGTTGGTCTCCTCAACTGGCACATATGTGAGGTCCAATTCCATCTTGAAACAGATTGCTACCCCGGCAGTCTGATCTCGAGCGGTGTATCACCGAGTACCCAGCGACAACAGCAGCCTCCAGAAGGGGCCCAGCGTTCTCGTCCAGCCAGGTCTCGGTGATGCAAGCCAGGTTTGCTGTCCTGACAAGATCTGCAGTTGTTTATTTATTTATGTTTTGAACTCTTTTTATCTCCTCCTGGTCCCCAACGAACTCTCTCCAGCGTCCTCCTAGATCCTCCCTTGTCTCGACCTCCCGTCGTGGCTTATGCCTTCCCTGCACCGCCAGCCCGGCACATCCCCTGGGTCTGAACCCTATCTGCCCAGGGTGCTCTATGTAGAGTGCTAAGCTCCAGGCCAAAGGGGGGGGCAGCAGAGAGGCAAGCCCGACTGGTGTGTGGACGTTGGAGGGTAGGAGGCGCCTTTGCCTGTCACTGGAAGGAGGGTTTTTTCTGCGTCGTTTCCACTCTCTCCTTCCCCCTGAGCCCAGACATGCTATGACATCCTATCGATGTCCTCTGTGGCTCAGCCCAACCCCCTCTTCTGAGCCCTGTAGCATAGTAGTGCTTCCGGCAGAGGCTGCTGCGGTGCTGGGCTACCCCTGGATCCCTCCCCGAGAGAGGAGAGGAGAGCTCTCCTCCTGACTTTCAGTCCTCTCTCTCCCCCCTGCCGACCCCCGATGGCACGGGCTCGCTCCCGAACCGGGGTCACCGGCGTAGGGCGAGGTGTGGCGGCCAGCGCCTCAACCCTCCACACCACCGGGCCGGCCCAGATCTGCAATTATTAGTCGTGTTTTTAAGAGATCTGGCATTGCATAACACTGCTCGAGTCAAATGGGATTCCGGGGCCGCCTGAGCTACCTGCCTACCGATGGTGGATCCCTTGGGTATGGAAACCAGACATGGAGGACCATGTTCCAGAGTGCATTTCACCCCGGGGCATCTCCTGGACCTCATTACCCCGATGCGAGAACCCTGCTTGTTCATCCTCCGGTGTTTGCAGTCTCTAGCCCATCCCATCCACTCCCCGACTACCAATACCCAGCAATCTACAGTGCTGGTAGACTGTAAACTACAAAGTGGGGCAGCAAATGGGCGAAGGTCATAAAATTTGGGGGATTAATAGCGCACGACGGAGGAAGGGGCAGACCACCAGCACATCTTAACACCCCAAAATCTCAAATTGTACACCCAAACACAAGCATCCAGCAAATACAACTACCACAAAGTAAACAGGATAAAATCAGATTCCCCAAAACAAGTCAAATCCCTATTCTCTCACAGAGTAAAAGACAACTTAAATCAAATAATGTCTCAAAATAAGGTACCTCTCCCCCAAATAACCACAGCAGAAGGCCAGCCCAGTGGTGTAGAGGGTTGAGACGCTGGTGCCCTACCTCAACCTACGTCGGCGACCCGGTTCGAGAGCGAGCCGGGCGGCTGAGGTCCGGGCGTGGGGGAGGAGCTGATGAAGCTGCCAGCAGCTAAGCTGTCCTCTCTCTCTGGGAGGAAGCGCGGCATCCTCGGTTGATGGTGACCCCAGTGGAGGCTGGGGGTAGCGCGGACTCCGAGAGGGCCACAGGCACTAGGCCATGGGGTGGGGACAGAGGCCGTAACCCGGGGCCGTATGGTGCATGTGCGCCTCCGCGCATGTGTGCATACTCCTTGGAGAAAACCAGGAGGAGAAAATACGCTGGTCAACAGGATGAAGACCACCCCTCGCAGGCGCTAAGCCTGGCCGGGGCAAGGTGAGCACTGGTAATTCTAGGGAACGGGGCTTGGGGGTCAGTCAGATGGGGGCTGACTGGCACGGAGCACAAACAGCAGCTGTGATTTAAAATAAATAAATAAGTAAAAAGAACCACAGCAGAAACCTAAAATATAATTCAATTCAATTCACCACCTTCTCTCACTGGGTGGGGAATCGAATCAAATCAAATAAATCAGAAAAAAGACAATATAAAACCCACCCCTTCCAATAGCTTAATAATTACTCCTCCTCTCTCTCTCTCTCACACAGAGAGGACGGGGATTTAGACAAAGCAATATAAAATGATAAGCAAAAAATATTAAAATAATAAAAACCCTTCACTCCCCCCCCCAAGCCTTACAATGCCGTTCACTGTACCACAATAATTTCCCACTACAAGTAAAGTCCAATATAAAGATAAGGCTATAATAACAGCAGACAGGCAGTAGTTTAGGCTGAAAACTGTAAAACCAGTCACCGAATGTCTCTTGTGTGGGTAATTCAATTTGGGGAGCTCACACCTCCACAAAATAAATGTCCAGATAAGTTCTAAATGCACCACCTCTCACGTAGGTGCAATAGATCCATAAAGGTTATTGAAAATGAGAAGTTAACCAGGCACTCTCACTGCCTGAGAAGTTGCAAAAGTAAAGCATCAAATAATAAAGAAGGTCTGACTGTGTCTGGAGTCGGGCCCACACTTAAGTTTCCATTGCAGTCCTTCTTCCGAAATCCAGGGTCAAGTCCACCTAAATGCTAGTGGGGGCCTGAAAAACTGTGCTCCAGGAGACCGCCGCCAGAAATATTCCACTGCTGCAGCTTCAGCCCACAGCTAATGTTGGCCCACCAGCCGACACCCCGGAGGCCTAGGAGCACCTAAAGCTCGTCAGCTGGCTCTCCCACTGACTCATAGCCCAGTCTCCCCGCACAGCAGTGTAGATCCGGGCCCTCTCACCACACCAACAACGGATCCCACAAGCACCCAGTCCCAAGGCGACAGCATCTCCGGTTCAGTACAGAAGGAACTGTGGCCAAATCTCAGCAACAGACCCGGTCTTCCAACATCAACTCCAGGTACAACATAGTAAACAGAAGGCTTCCCCCATGTATCCCCACTCCAGTTCGTCAGCAGTGCCTCCTGCGGATTCGTCTCAAACATGCTCTCTCATCACCACTATTCCACAAGAGCAGGGCAAGGACACGCCAGAAAAACGATAAGTACGTTCGTAGTGCGAAAAGTATTGCAGCGGTTGGGCCCATTAACACGGGCCCGCCAAACATCCCTAGTGCACACTTCAGGGTCTTTAAAGTTCCCGATAATGCTCAGATAACTCGCTTACCTCACTTTGTACTCCCTAGCTAACTCCCCTTTTTGGAATACATCTAAACTAAAGCAAAACGATACCGCTAAAAACTGCTAAACAAAAAACTGTTAAAACGAAGCAGGAATGGTGCTAAGGACACACACAGCTCAGTTACAGCTCGCACAGCTTACAGCTTACCCAGCCTGGCGGCCATGACACCTAAACCATACAGTGCATAAGGCTGAATGTGATGCTTCATTTCTCAATAAAAATCATATTTAAAAAAAAAAAAAAAAAAAAAAAAGGAAAAGAACAGGTCCCAATACTGAACCCTGTGGTACTCCACTGGTCACTCTTCTGTCCCCTGAGTGACTGCCATTTACCACCACCCCCTGTCTCCTATTCTTTAACCAGTTAGATACCCAGTTTGCCACCTTCTTCCCCACTTCCTGGTTGCTAAGTTTCGTAATTAGCCTCCTGTGAGGTGTAGTGTCAGAGGTCTTACTGAAGTCTAGACTGGCCAGATCCACTGCCCTTCCCTGATTCACCTCCCTAGTTTCCCAATCAAAGAAATCTATTAGATTGGTTTGACATGATCTTTCTGCTGTGAAGCTGTGCTGCTGGTGGTCCTACAGCCCATTTGCCTCCAGGTACTCAGTCTCCTTTAGCAGGGCTTCCATTAATATCCCCACCACTGATGTGAGACTAACTGGTCTGTAATTTCTAGCCTTCCCCCTGCTGCTGCTCTTTTGCAGAGGGACCAGAAATGGACCCTTGGACTTTGAAAAGTGTCACTGTATTCAGAGGTTTGTAATAAACAGTGTTCTTTAAAAAAAAAAAAAAAAAAAGTTACTTAGTACAGGTGAGCAAACCATATCGTACTGGACATTTTAAAAATGAATTTATTTACTGCATTTCCTGCATTTCGGTAGTTTTAGTACTAGAGTTATAATCTGCAGTGTCCTGAAAACTGCTCTCAGGACATTGAGACTCATTTCCTCAGTCATGTTTTAGCTGTGCTGTAGTCTATGGGGCTCAGTTAGCCTCTCCCCATGTTTATTTCCACTGTGATGATGGGGCACCAGTCTGGGGCTTGCAGCTGCCTTTCTGAGCTCCTCAGTTAAATGTGTGTGAATTGCTCTTTTAGTCCTATTGTTATATAACCCTCTAAGAGTATTTGGTCAATTTTATAAAACTAGAATTGAGAATCCAGTCTCTGGATTGGCTGAGACCCATGTGAATACCACACAGTCTTGTGCGAGCCCTGGCATTTTGTAAAGCAAAGCACACAGACACAGAAGGCATGGATACATTATTTTACTTTTAGTAATGAAAAAACAAAACAACTTAAAACGCTTTACAGCATTTTCTAATAGTGATATAACGATGCCAGGGGGTAGATTATCAAGCTTGGTAATCCAACCCACCTAGTGAAAAACTCTTGGCTTCGGCTCATGTAGTTTAGTATGTAGAGGGTGGGGGGTTACCTAATGCCCCCCCCCCCCAAATTAGCTGGAAGATATTTAAGATGTCTTGCATAGTGCACATTCCAGTGCAGTAGGAACACTCACCTTTAGATTTGTAGGTATTGGAACAGCCATCCTTAGGTGGTAAGAGACTCCCATTGTATTCAACTGACAAAGGTGATGGAGGTGCAGGAACTCTCCTACAGTTTTGTAAGTGGTGGCGGAAAAAAGTTCCTGTGGGTTTCTGACCAATTTTAACCCTTTTACAAAGAAATAATGAACTACCCTCTCAGAAAAATGTCCGCTTGCATCACTTCTGACTCTTTCTCCTCTTTAACTTTGTGCCTCTTTGTTCTACTGTCCTGTGCCAGTACAGATATCCCCTTTTTCTGATCCTCCATCTCTGAGCCTCACCATTTGGAATACCTCAGTCTTATCCGCTCTGCCTTTTCTTTTCAAGAAGAGTCCCAGACTTTTGTGTGTGTTTAATTGTATCGTTTGGGAGAGGTCGTGTTGTAGCCGGTAGCCCTCCCATATTGCTAGGTTCTGGAGGGGACGCATGTTCCATAAAGCTCATGGGACTAGGCCGATGCATGATGCCGTGGAGCCTAGGGTTTGCAGTGTGGCTAGTAGAGTGGGGTTGCCCTTGGTCCCTAGTGCTTGCACCTGTGATAGCACTTTGTCCGTTCTTTTTTGAGATGGTCTTGCTTTCCCCATTGGCTGTGTCTATGGTTGCCCCTAGGTGGTCTATAACCTGGCTGGGTTTTAGGCTGCTTTGGTCCCAGTTGCTCACCCAACCATGTGTATGTAGGGTGTCTACCACCGTTTGTGTATGTTGTTGAGAAATTGTGGGGCTTCTGGCTTGAATGAGCCAGTCGTCCAGGTAAGGAATGATATGAATTCCGTGTTGCCTCAGTTTGGCTGCGAGTGTGATGGAAATCTTGGTGAAGACTCGTGGTGCTGATGCTAGTCCGAATGGTAGTGTCTGATATTGGTAGTGGTGGCCTAGTATGTAGAATCTGAGATACTTGTAGTGGGCTGGGCGAATGGGAATGTGAAGGTTTGCATCCTTCATGTCGATGGAGGTGAGGTAGTTCCCATGTTTTATGGACCATAATGTGGTCTGGAGTGTCTCCATTTTGAATGTTTTGTACAGCACAAAAACTGTTGACGAACTTTAGGTTTAGCACTGGTCTCATATCCCCCATTTTCTTGGGTACCAGGAAGAAGATGGAGTAGATGCTCTGGTCGATTTGGTCCGGTGGGACTTCCGCTATCACTCTGTTGGTTAGTAGTGAACTGAGTGTAGATTGCACCGCCTGTATTTTGAGAGTGTCGAGATACCGGGGATACCACCGTTCTGTTCATGAGTGGTTTCTGAATGAATTTGATCGAGTAGCCCTGGGAGATTACTTCTAAGACCCATCTGTCTGAAGTTGACTGATGCCATATGTGTGAGAATTGACTTAGTTTGGCACCTATTTTGGGGGGAGTGTTTGGCAGTCGTTGTATGGTGTGGTGGTCAATTTGAATTGTTTTCCTCATTTGAAGGATGGTTGATATCTCCCTCTCTAATATTGCCCTCTGGCTGTCCCTCTTGTATTGTTAAAGTATGAGGGCTTGAATGAGTATGATTTCGATTGGGAATATTGGGAGGTTTGCTTCCTGTCTTGCCTCACTCGAAATGGGTGAAATCTGCCTCTGAACGCTGGTAGGTAGGTGCTCATGAAGGGTCTGTCCTTATCGAGCGTTTTGCCATCTCCTTTTTGCTTTACATATTTCTCTAGGCCTTCTCCGAATACTAGATTTCCTTCAAAGGGTAGCTTGCTGAGCATAGCCTTGGATTCTGAAACCACGTTCCAAATCTTGAGCCATATGTAGCGTCTTGTTTTGTTGGTTAGGGCTACCAGTCTAGCTAACATCTTTAGAGCATCAGTGGATGCATCGGCAGCGTACTTAGCTGCCTGGATAGTATATTCCGCTAGGTTGGCTTGCTTCGAGTTAGGCTCTGAGGAGGCTAGTTCCTCCAACCAGGTGACTAGGGCTCTTGACGTATACGTTGCAGCGGTGTTGGCCCTGCAGGACATGCCCGTCATTTCGTAAGACTTCTTTAGGAGTTCCTCCATCTTCTTGTCTGTTGGGTCATGGAGTGGGATGGTTGTTTTCGAAGGGAGGATGGTTTTCTTGCATAGTCCCGTAATTTGGTGGTCGATTGTGGGAGGAGTGCACCATGTCTTGTCAATGTCTTCCTGCACTGGGTAGAATCTGTCAAAGGTGCATTTATCCGAGATTCTGAATGGGTCAGGGGATGCCACTCTTTCTCTAGGATTTCGGTTAGGGCTTCGCAGACTGGGAAGGTTTCATCCTTCTTTTGCTTAGCTCTGATAAGAGGGTTGGGCTTAGATTTTGGGGCATCAGGGAATTCAAACCCCATTGTCTCTTTTATTGCCCTTAGAAGCTCTGGCAGTGCCTCGATGGGTGTGAGCTTCTTTGTGAGAACAAGGTCTTCCTTGTCTTCCCCCGTTGATCCTCGTCCCCAGATTCATCTTTATCTGTTTTTTCCGGTCCTGGCCCTACAGGAGTGACTGGCCCTGTGGTTATTTGTTTTTCGTCATCATTATTATTATTATTGTGATTGTCGGGCTGTGTTTTGTTCCCTTTATTATTTTGGGATAGTTCTTCCATCCTTTCCAGCATCTTCAGCATCACTGCTTGGTGAGTCCTGAAGAAATCCTCTGCTGTGGATGGTAAGTCGTTGGGTGACGCCTCATAGGGGTCATACCCCTGCTCCATGCCGCTTGCAGCTCCAGGGTCGGACTGCTGGGGTGCACATGTGGGACATAGTGGTCCTGCCTGATTGCCCATGTGGGTGAAATGGCAGGCGCTGCATTTTTTTGTTTTGCCCATCGAATTGTGTGTTAGCTGAACTGTCATCCAAGAGAGCCCGGGTGGGACTGGGGATGCTGTAAGGTGATGCTCATGCAGTCACCTTTACCGGAGTAAACTACCATTGCATATTGGATCACCTTGCAGCATCCCCTCATCCATTACTTCTGTGTTATAAGAAGCAGTGCAAAATTAGGATCTAGGTATATGGGTGGGTCAGATGACTGTGCAGCTAAGATTTGGTGACAAGGACTAAGACTTTCCTTGCAAAATTTGCTCTTTCAACATTTGCCATATCTAGTTTATAATGTCTTGTGAATGTGTGGATTGATGACCATGTAGCAGCCACACAGCTGTCCTGTATTGAGGCCTCGTTTCTTTCTGCCCAGGAAGTGGCCATGGCCCTGGTGGAGTGGGCTTTGACCCATTGTGGCTGTGTAAGGTCTAGGGACTTGTATGCCTCTGTAATGATCTGTTTGATCCAGCTGGCCAGAGTAGATGTGGCTGTTGCTTGTCCCTTTCTGGGCCCGCTGTAGATCACGAATAGTCCTTCTGACTGTCGAAATTCTTTTGTTCTGTCTAAGTAGAGATCACTTTTTCATGTTTAAGTGTTTGGTTTCCTCTCGATTTGGCCAAGCTGGGAGCTCTACTGACTGGTTGGTGTGGAAAGGGGAGTAGACCTTTGGTATGAAGGAAGAATTGGTCCGTAGAGTGACTCCGTCGTTGTGTGAAATCAGGAATGGAGGTCTGCAGGATAGTGCTTTCATTTCTCCTACTCTTATTGCCAAGAGGAATATTGTTTTAAGCGAGACCCATTTGAGATTAGTTGTGGTCATAGGCTTGGGGGGGGGACTAGGGCCTCTAGTACCACGTTCAAGTCCCAGGGTGCCACGGTGTCTCTTTTCTTGGGATGGATATTAGACGCTGCCTTCAGAAATCCAGGCATGTTGGGGTGTGACCCTGGGGTGTAGCCCTCGAGAAGGCCTGTGCCTGCTCCTATGGCTGCCGCCTGAACTCTCAGAGATGAGGTCGACAAACCTTTGTCTACCCCTTGCTGTAGCAATAACAGTATATGCGGAATAGTAACCATATGTGTTGGAGTGTTGTTTGTGTGGCACCATGTTTTGAATATTTTCCAGTGTCTCTTGTAGGATGTGGTGGTGGAAGAGCCCCTAGAGTGGAGCATAGTATCAACCACTGATTGGATGTAGCCCTTGTCTAACAGTCTCTGCCTTTCAATAGCCAGGCCATGAGATGGAGTGGCATTAGGTTTGGGTGGTTGATTGGCCCCTGCGTCAGGAGATCTGGCTGTAGTGGTAATGTCCATGGTGGGCTTATTGGCATGGACACTAGAGTAGCGAACCAGTGTCTCCTGGGCCACAGTGGTGTGATTATGACCACTGTGGTTTCTGACTGTTGGATTTTGTTTAGGACCCGTTGGATGAGTGGTATTGAAGGGAATGCGTACGCTCTTTGAAAGATCCAGTTCTGAGTCGGGGCATCTATTCTGAGAGCTCCCAATTCTTTGTATCTGGAGTAGTACGCTGGTAACTGTGTGGTCTTTGCCATAAGATCAGTCTCCAGTAGTCCCCATTTTTGGTTTATCTGCCAAAAGATGTGTGGGTATAATGTCCGCTCTCTTGGAGCTCTCTCTTGGTGGCTTAGCCAATCTGCCTTTATGTCGAGTTTGCCTGCCAGGTGAACTGCAGTGATTGATTGGAGGTGCTCCTGGGCCCAGTCCAGCACTCTCTGTCTCTTGTAGCAGGCATGGGCTTCTTTTTCTGCCCTGTTTGGAAATGTATGCCACTGTCTCCTTGTTGTCTGATCTGATGAGTACCCTCTTGTGTTTTGCGTATGCTGTGAAGTGGTGAAGTGCGTGATATACCGCTCTCATCTCCAGAATGTTTATTTGCATGCGGGACTCCGCGTGTGACCATTTGCCTTGAGAGTCACCCTTCCCCCAGCCTTTTAGGCTTGTGTCTGTTTCTAGTACTGTGTCATGTTGGCTTTTCAAATCTCCTTTGGTGACATTGTGTCTGTTGGCCCACCATCTCAGTGATACAGTGACATTGTGGTCCAACTGTACCATCTGGGATAGATTGTGTTGGAGTTGATGGCCCTCCTGTATTGTCATGGTTGGAGTGGGCGCTTGCTCCATATTGCCCATGGGACTAGGCCGATGCAGGATGCCATGAAACCTAGAGTTTGCAGTATGGACTGCAGTGAGGGGTTGCTGTTGGTCCTTAGTGTTCATGCTTGTGCTAGTACTTTGTTCATCCTCTTTTGTGACAGTCTCGCTTTCCTCGTCATCGTATCTGTGTGGCCCCTAGGTGTTCTATGATCCGGCTGGGGTTCAGACTGCTTTTGTCCCAGTTGATCACCCATCCGTGGGATTCCACCACTGTTTGCATACGTCGTTGGGAGATCGTGGGGCTTCTGGCTTGTATGAGCCAGTTGTCCAGGTGTGAGATAATGTGGATTCCTTGCTGTCTTAGTTTGGCTGCGAGTGTGATGGAGACTTTGGTGAACAGTCGGGGTGCTGAAGCTAATCCGAAAGATAGGGTATGATATTGGTAGTGGTGGCCTAGTATTTTGAATCTGGGGTACTTTTAGTGTGCCTGGCAGATGGGAATGTGGAGGTAGGCATCCTTAATGTCTATGAACGTGAGGTAGTCCCCTTGTTTTATCGACCGTAGGGTTGTCTGAAGTGTCTCCATCTTGAATTTTTTGTATTGAACGAAGCGGTTGAAGAATTTTAGATCTAACATGGGTCTCCTATCCCCCATTTTCTTGGGTACCAGGAAGAAGATGGAGTAGACATCCTGGTCTGTTTGGTTCGGAGGAACCTCTGCTACTGCCCTGTTGGTTAGCAGGGTTTTGAGTGTTGCTTTTACCGCCTGTATCTTGTGGGGTTGCCGAGATACCGGGGAGATCACAGATATGTTCGTAAGTGGTTTCTGAACGAATTCGATAGACTACCCCTGGGAGATTACTTCTAGGACCCATCTGTCTGAAGTTGATTGTGTCCATATGTGAGAGAATTGACTAAGTCTGGCACCTATGGATGGATGGTGAGGGCTTGTTGGCCATTGTGGGTTGTAATGGTCATTTGGTGTTTTCCTTGTTTGAATGTTGAGTTATACCTCCCTCTCTGATATTGTCCTCTGGTTCTCCCTCTTGAATTGTTATTGAAGTATGAGGGTTTAAATGAGTATGATTTTCCTTCGGAATGTTGAGAGGTTTGCCTCCTGTCTTGTCTACGTTGGAATGGGCAAAATCTGTCACGAAAGGCCGGGAGGTATGTACTCGTGGAAGATTCGTCCTTATCAAGTGTTTTCCCCATCACCTTTTTGCTTTACATATTTCTTTAGCCCTTCTCCGAAGACTAGGCTTCCCTTGAAGGGTAGCTTGCTGAGCATAGCCTTGGACTTACTGTGCATTCCAGATTTTGAGCCATATGTGGCATCTTGTTTTGTTAGTCAGGGCCACTAGCCTAGCAGACATCTTCAATATATCGATGGATGCATCAACAGTGTACTTGGCTGCCTGGATAGCGTACTCTGCTAGGTCGGCCTGTTTCGAGTTAGGTTCTAGTGAGGAGGCTAGCTTCTCTAACCATGTGACTAGTGCCCTTGATGTATAAGTCGCCTCGGTGTTAGCCCTGCAGGACATGCCCATCATTTCATAGGATTTCTGAAGGAGTTCTTCCATCTTTTTGTCAGTTGGGTGTCTAAGTGGAGTGGTCGTCTCTGATGGGAGAACTGTCTTCTTGCATAGCCGCGTGATCTGGTGGTCTACTGTGGGGGGAGGGGGGTGCAGCATGTCTTACTGATGTCTTCCTGTACCGGGTAGAATCTGTCAAAGGTGCGTTTCTCTGAAATCCTGGATGGATCAGGGGATTACCATTCTTTATCCATGACCTCTGTTAAGGCTCCACAGACTGGGAATGCTTCATCCTTCTTTTGCTTTGCGTTGATGAGTGGGTTTAATTTGGACTGCCATGGTCTCTTTGACGGCCCTTGGTATCTCTGGTAGAGCCTTGATGGGGGGTGAGTTTTTTTTGTTAGAATGAGGTCATCATCGTCCTCACCCTGATTATCCTTATCTCCGGATTCACCGTTGTCTGGTTTCTGTGGTTCTGGCCCTTCAGGGGTATCTGGCCCTGTGGGGTGGTGTTTTCCTTTTATTATTATTATTATTGTTGTTGTTGTTGTTATTTTTATCTGGCCTGGGAATGGTACCTTTGTTGGATTGGGAGAGTTCTTCCATCCTTTCCAGAATTTTTAACATTACTGCTTGCTGTGTTTTGAAAAAATCCTCCGCAGTGGATGGTAGCTCGTTTGTGGGTGCGTCGTGTTGGTCTGAACCCTGCTCCAGTTCCATGTCTGTGTTGCTTACAGTGCCAGGGTTGGACTGTTGGTGCGAGCATGTGGGGCATAGGGGTCCTGCCTGATTGCCCAGGAGGGTGACATGGCAGGAGAAGCACACATACACACACGATAACTTTAAATGCTGTGTGGTTGATATAGGTGCGTACCGCCATGCAGTGGGTCCCCCCACAAAATTGTAATGGCCTGAGCTGGGTCTTATTCGCTGGTGCTAGCATTAAAATAGTGAGCTGAGCTGAGCTGTGACTGCACTTCTAGGGTGGCGGTGGCAAAGTTGTGCTTATATTACATAGTGCTAGTGGTTTGTTTGCACCTGGGGGAAGGATCCTCTCGTAAAATGGCAGCCGTGTTCTGCGCATGTACCTTGGGGCTGAGGATCCACCCTTAAGATGGCTGCTGTGTTCTGTGCATGCATTCGCGAAGTCCCAGAGTCAGTGGTGTGCAATGCACATGCGTTATGTCCCAGTGCCCCTTGGGGCCTCCGCCATTGCAATATGGCGCTGGGGTCCATAGATGTATCGGATCATCGCTCTGTCTTTGGGGAGTCTACATGGGCACCCTGTGGATGTGAGGGCCCGAGAAGAAGAATGGAACTGGCTAGCTGGCATGGGCGGAATGTCGTCCGCACCAGCGGGGGATTTGATTATTCAGCACTGCATGGGGGAAGCTGCGTGGAGCGACTGCAGATTGTGCCTAGGAGGTAGGAGGCACACTATTTTCTTTGCGCTTTAGCGGGGCCCGCTCGCAAGGGGGCCCGACCTGTGCTAGGGGTACTGGAGCCGCTCGCAAGGGGGTCACGGACCAAGAACAAGGGGGCTGGATGCAGTGTTACAGTGGGTATCCGAGAAGTAGCTAGCGAACTGGCGGTACTCTGTGTACACACAGTGCGGCAGTAGTAAAAACATAACTCTTGGTAAACGAAAACAGTCTTTAATTGTAACTTATTCTTTCTATACACTGTTGTTCGAGGTGTCTCTCTGAAAGGTAATTACTCTGTCTGAACATATATGGTTCCAGTGTGAGCTGAATCAGGGAATAAGGATCGACTAGCCCCATGCCATATTCAAAAATTGTAAACAGAGATCACAGTAGTTGGCTAACAATGGAATGAGCAGCATGTTATTTACTCTCTGTAGTAGATTCAGCCTCCTGCTCTTACTGTAATGAGCATCCAGCAGTTAATGTATTATTTCTCATTATTCCTGAGTTTGCATCTATCATTTTTAAGCTTACTGAATTAGACCTTGCGTCGCCAAGTAGTTGCTATCCAGCACCCTGCTAGCAGTACAGATAATTAAAGGGTTTTTTTGGTTATTTTTAGTCCTTTACAGTGATATAAAGGCCTTACGTTAGTCATAAAATGTGGAACTAGGCAATATGCTTGCAATGTCTGCGAGCCTGTGGTAAGGGGCAGGACATAGGCAGATCGAATTTCGAATCTGGTCACGTGCATTTGCAGCCTATGAGGTGGATGTAACCCAGAAGTAATGGATGAGGGGATGCTGTAAGGTGATGCAATATGCAATAGCATTTAAGCACTTTTCATAAAATCAGTGCATTGCAAAGGTGCTACAGTTCCAGGAGAAGTTTTTACAAATAGAATTCCAGTGTACTGTATTTTCCAAAACTTTCCAAAATAGTTATCATCCATTCACAAAAATTATTGGGAAATCCCTGGGACTCCATCAGTATTTATTGTAACAGCAACCACTTTGACTTAAACTGGACCTGAAACAGAAAGAAAGGGGGAGATTATTATTTTTTTTTTTTTTTGTATTCTAGTTTATTAAAATTCTACCTCATCTTCAGGTGTGTAAGTTTGGTGGGGGGAGACACACATACAAAATCAAACACATAGAGAAGATACAAAATTAGGTTTGTAGGTTCCTACAGAAATGTTATACATCCAAAAGGAATGATTGCAGATCCTAGAATCATAGAACGTGACGGCAGAAAAGGCCCCATGGTCCATCCAATCTGCCCTAACCCCCCCCTCCCAGCCTACCACCTCCCTTCTTGAGAACCCACCCCACTCCCGTAGCCCATGTCCTGGCCAGTATGAACATCTGAAGTCTATTAAAAAAAAATTTGATGCCCTCACTGCTTGGGTTGTAGTACACGATACTGACATCCTGTCAGTCGTCGAAACATGGCTGTCACCATCTACCCCTGACTCGGCCGTCATCCTACCAGGCTACTCACTTTTCAGACAGGACAGACTATCTAGAAGAGGAGATGGCTGTGCCATATACCTAAAGGAGTCATTGTTGGCCTATCCACTTTCCCTCCCTGAACCAGCTATGGATATTCAGATCCTTGCTGTTGAGGTTATGCTTGGTGCACACAACAAGGTCCTCAACATTGGCTCAGTCTATATTACGAACATACGAAATTTGCCAGCAGGTAAAGGCCTAGAGGTCTATCAAGTCTGCTCGAATGTGCAGTTAGCACCCCTTATTCTGCAGCTGCCCCTCCCTTCCACCCTTCCCCTTCATTAACCCTCCCCCTTGTCCTGTCCCATCCTCGTTTGAAGCAGTCCACTGTTCTACTGCATACCACTTCAGCAGGTAATGCATTCCACCCAGCCACCACCCTCTCTGTAAAAAAGTGCCTCCTCATCTCCCTCCTGAACCTTCCTCGCTCCAGTCTCATATCATGGCCCCTGGTGGCCCTCCCTCCTTACTTTGAACAGCCCCTCTGTACCTGTCTTGTTTATTCCTTTCATGTATTTAAAGGTTTCAGTCATGTCACCCCTGTCTCTTCTTTCCTCCAGTGAGTACATGTTCAACTCCTTCAACCTCCTCTCGTACAAGTCCCTCAGCCCCTTGATCATCTTTGTCGCTCTGCACCCCTCCGGTAACTTAATGTCCCTCTTCTGAATCCCGGACAGTACTGCACGCAGTACTCAGGTGTGGTCTAACTAATGACCTATACAGTGGCAGAATCACCTCCTCCCTCCTCGAGGATATACCCCTTGCAATACAACCCAGCATTTTGTTGGCCCGCTTGCTGCCTTCCTACATTGTGCTGAGTTGTTCATTGACCCTGTAATGAGCACACCCAGATCCTTCTCCTCCTCTGTCTGGGCTAGCTGCACTCCCTAGCTGGTAACTCCCTCTTGGGTTCTTCATCCCAAAATGCAGCACCTTGCACTTTTTGGCATTAAAGCCCAGTTGCCAGGTGTCTGACCAGGTTTCAAGCTTTGCCTGATCATCCTGCAACCCCTGCCATCCCCCTAGGTCATCCACCACCATGCCTACCTTGGTATCATCAGCAAACAGACTGATCTTGCTCTTGATGTCCCATTATATGTCTGCAATGAATATCCCAAACAACAATGGCCCCAACACCGAGCCCTGTGGAACACCACTCGTCACTGCCCTTGGGTGTGAGAGCTCCCCACCCACCACCACCCTCTGTTGCCTTCCCTGCAGCCAGTTTCCTACCCATCTCACCAGCTTTGCACCCGCCCCTGTGCCTACTAACTTCCTTCCCAGCCTTCCATGTGGCAACGAGTCGAATGCCTTACTGAAGTCCAGATACAGGACATCCACTGCATGGCCCCTGTCCAGTTGCCTAGTTACCCAGTCATAGAACTCGACCAGGTTGGTTTGGCAGGATCTGCCACTTATGAAGCCATGCTGTCTGTTGTCCTGTAGTCCTTTGGCCTCTAGGAGGGCCACCAGCCTCTCCTTCAGGATAGTCTCCATTAGCTTACCTATGATGGATGTGAGGCTCACTGGTCTGTAGTTTCCCGGTTCATCCTTGGGGCCACTCTTGTGGAGGGGCACCACATGAGCCATCCTCCAGTCCTGAGTTACACACCCCGAATGTAGTGAGGCATTAAATAGGTCTGCCAAAGGTCCTGCAAGGACCTCTGCCAGCTCCTTCAGTACCCTGGGGTGGATGTCATCTGGGCCTGGCGCCTTGTCCACCATCAGTGCCTTCAGACCCTCTCGAACTCTGCTCTCCATGATTTCCCCATCTGTCACCACTTCCCACCCTGCTTCTGCCATTTCTCCCACCTTGGGTGTCACCCCCTCTCTTCTCTTTAGTAAATACTGAGCAGAAGTACTCATTTAGTGCTTCCGCCTTATCGCACCCTGCTTCCACCCAACCCCCCTCCTTCCTAATCCTTACTATGTGGTTCTTACAGCTCCTTTTCTCCCTGATGTACTTAAAGAAGTCCTTCTCCCCCTTCTTAATGCCTTGTGCCAGCCTGAGTTCCGTAGATGCTTTGGCTCCCCTTACTGCCCTTGTCACCTCCTTCGATTCTGTCAAGTACTCCTCCCTGTCCTCTCCCCTCCCTGTTTTCTTGTACTTCCTAAAGGCAGCTCTTTTCCTCCTAACCTTTTCCATGACCACCTTGCTCAACCAGATCGGTTTCTTAGCCCTAGCCTTCTTGCTCTGGGCTTTGCAGCAGGTTTTGGTTACCTCCACTATCACCAGCTTTATAAGCTCCCACCTCTGGTTAGTGTCCATACTAGATTGAATTCTGGCCAGGTACCCTTTTACCACTTCCCCCATCCTCCCAAAGTTGGCCCTCCTGAAGTCCAGCACTATTGTGCCTGATTCCACTCCTTCCTTGCCCATATCCAATGTGAGCCATACTGAGTGGTGGTCACTCCCTGACAGCGGTTCCTCCACTGTAAGTTCTCTCACAAAGTCCCCATTTGCCAGCACAAGTTCAAGGGTATTCCCTAACCTGGTTGGTTCACTGACCATTTGCAGCAGGAAGCTGTCCTGGAAGGCATCCAGCAGTACCTGCTTCCTTCTGTTCCTGGTTGTTGGGGTGCTCCAGTAGACTCCTGGCATGTTGAAGTCCCCCACAGTCACCACACTACCCTTCTCGCAGGTTCTCCTGATCTGTCCCGCTAGTTCCCTGTCTAACGCCTCCGTCTGAGATGGTGGCCTGTACACCACTCCCATTCTAAGAATCCTATTCTTGGAATCCTGGATTTGCATCCAAAGTGACTCCATTACTACCCACCTCCCCTTCCTCCCTTACACACTTCAGTCCTTCCTTCACATATAGTGCCACCCCCTTTCCCAATCACCCTGTCCCTACAAAATAACCTGTACCCTGGTACAGACAGGTCCCAGTCATTGTATTGGGTGGCCCATGTTTCCGTGATGGCTGCAATGTCCACCTCTCCCTCTGCCATGAGAACCTGTAACTCTGCAGTTTTCCTCCCAAGGCTCCTAGCATTAAGGGTAACCACCTTCCACCCTTTTACCCCCTCCCATCCTGCCCTCCTTTCCTAGCATCACCAACAGTACTTGCCATTTGTCCTTTGTCACTGTTATGGGGGGTAGGCTCATATGGTTTCCCAACCTGTGGTCTCTGCATATCTCTTCCCCAACTGCCACCTCCCACTCTTAGTTTAAATTCCCAGCTTCCTCTATGTACTCCTCCATCCTCTGTTTCAACACTCTTTCCCTCCTCACTCAAGTGTAGTCTGTCCTTGGCATAGAGACTACTGTCCTCCCAGGTCTCTCTCCCCCAAACAGCCCATACCCTTTAGCACAACACCAGGTTGTTAGCCCTGCTAAATTCCTCTATTCTCAGCTTTCTTGTTGTGCTTGCCTTTGGCACCAGAAGTATCTCTGAAAAAGTTACTGATCTTCCTGCCCCCTCACATAATTGTGCTAGTTTCTCAAACCTCCTCTGGACTCTATCTATTGTCTTGTCAGCCAGGTCGTTTGTCCCAAGATGTATAATTAAATGAGGCTTGTCCCTACCCCTTCTAGCATATTTCAGAACAGACTGTCCCACCCTTTCCGCTGTCATTCCTGGCATGGCCTCAACTCAAATGCGACTGTGCCTCTCCCCCTTGCTACCCCACCTAACTCCTCTTAGTATTGAGTGCCCCAGCACTAAGATTCCACCCCTCTTACTCCCTGCTTGCTTCCATTCATCTCCCTCTCTCATTTCCAGCTCCTCTTCTTCCTCCTGCACATTATTTCCCCCTTTTACCCCTGTTGAACTTCCCAGCAGAACTTCCCCCCACTCCAGTTTGGTCCAGGCATTTATCAATTACTCCTCTAATTTCATCATTTCCCTCCTCCACCTTCTTCCTCTCTAGCAGTGCACAACTATTTTTTGAAGGCCCTTCACAAATGCCCGCTCCCTCTCTCTTCATAGTAACCTGTTCTCTCCTTTCCACTCCATGACTTTTGCCACTTCTTCGCCTCCCCTCACAAGTCCCTATCTCCTCCTTCCATTTGTCTGTTGTCTCCTGACCTGATATTCCCCCAGACCTTGCTGAACAGGGCTTAAAACCCCTAATGAACTGTGTCATGAGTCTAAAACAAGACACAGAAACCATCCTGTTAGGTGACTTAAATGTCAACTGGCTCTCGTCGGGTGCCAGAAGGCATAGGGATGCGTTAACAGGCCTGAACTTTACCCAGTTAATAACTGCAACCAGGATAAACTAAGACTGGGACTAGCACACTCCTGGACTGGGTCCTAACGAATCGTCCAACACATATCTCCCATTCTGAAATATTGCCTGACACTATCAGTGATCCCTCTCCTATCAAGTGTTATTGGTCTAACACATTTATCAAGCCCCCTGTCAGAACAATGACAAGTAGAGTGCTCTTTCGTGGCCACCTGCAGCCACTAAAGTCTCTCCTTCGACAACAAGACTGGTCTTTCATTGAAACCGCACCTGATATTGACTCAGTTCTACAATACTTCATTGAACGTTTCAGTGAAGCCTGTGACATCCATGCCCCTTTTTAGGAGACGTAGGATCAGGGGACTTGATAATCCCTGGATCTCTTTTAACCTTCTGGCTCAAAAGAAAGATCGTGACCACCTCTGGCATAGGGCCAGGACCTCTGGCAGTCAACCTGACATACAGGCCTATAACATGGCCATGAATGCATGTACTAAGGCTATCCGTGAGCACAAAGCATGTTACTGTAAGGACATCCTTACCAAGACCTAGGCGGATGGGAAAAAAGTTCTGGGAAAACCTCTTGGAAATCACTGGAAAAGCATCCAAGCAGGCTCCAACTATGTTAAATGTTGATGGGTCTATCACCCATGACCCCGTGTTAATTGCCAACACATTTAATTCATCCTTCACAGACCTTATCCAAACTCTGCCCTCAAATTTCTTTGAACCTCCCAGCACAGCTTCTACATGCACCAAATCAGAAGAGGCCTTTACCCACCCATGGTTCTACTTCAAAGCTATCTCGGAAAGCAAGACCAAGACATACCTACGTAAAGTTCTAGGAGGAACTAGGACAAACGGTGATTCCCTCGACCTAAAACTTCTTACCCTAACTCTAGATGAAGTCCTATTCCCCCCTCACCAAGCTTCTCAATCACTCCCTCATACGTTCACAATTCCCCCAGATCTGGAAATCTGCTCTGGTTACACCAGTTTTTAAGAGTGGGGACAGATTACTACCTGGGAATTGTAGGCCAATATCTATTCTTCCCCAATTGTCTAAAGCACTTAAAAGGATTGTTGCTGACCAGTTTGTGGAGTACCTGGAAAAATACAACTTGCGTGTCCAAACAATGTGGTTTTCGGAAAGGGCACAGCACATCTACGGGCCCTACTGGAATTCACAGGTTTTATTCATCATACTCTTGATCAGGGTCAACTTGTTGGTGCAACTTTTATTGACCTGTCTAAAGCATTGGACACGGTCAGTCACCATTTGCTGACACATCAACTTACTGGGCTTGATATATCTTCAAAAGCCCTGAAGTGGTTCACCAGCTATCTAGCAAACCACACACAACAGGTGAGAATAGGGTCTGCCCTTTCTGCTAAACTGCCTGTCTGCTCTGGGTTCCTCAAGGATCAATACTTGGACCCTTCTATTTAGCACCTTCCTCAGTAATCTTCCGGCATCCTGTTCCGAACAAGTACTCCTGTACACGAATGATGTGGCCATTTTCTCAGACTGCTGACCCTACCCTCCTTCAGGCCCAACTTCAGAAAAGTTTTACTGAAGCTGAGACCTGGTTCATATCTCATAAGTTGGTGCGTAATTGCAAGAAAACAAAAGTCATGCTCTTCCATGGTACCCACAGCAAGCACAAAGCCAAACAGTTGGTGATTAAAAGCAGTGCGGGTGTTGTCCTTGTTCAGGCTCAATCTTTTAAATACCTAGGAGTTACTCTGGATAGTACGCTCTTATACTACAACCATGTTGAGAATGTTGCCAAGGCAGTTAACATTCGCCTAGGTCTTCTACAAAGGCATAAACACTGCCTTACTGCCGAAGCCCTCAGATTGGCTATCCAAAGTTCAGTTGTGTCTATTATTGACTCTGGTTTGGTCTTTTATGGTTCCGCCACAGACACAACCCTACATTGGCTCGCCACAGCTCTGAATAAGGAATGCCATCTACTAACTGGTGCAGCCTATCATACTCACACTTGTGAGCTTTACAAACAAGCAAACTGGCTTCAACTCCAGGCTCGCATTGAATATCAAGCCTGCCTTCTGGCTAAGAAGGCAGATCTTGGTCTCCTGCAACTAGGTTCCCTTTAGCTTTTCGTTCCCCTCCGGGGCACTCTTAGCACACGAAGTTCTATGAGCCAAACTTTTACTGTCTCTTGCTGTCGAACCTCACTCCTTTTCATCGATCCATTGCAGTTAGAGCTGCAAAATATTTAATTCCCTTCCACCTGAGATTGCGACGACTGCAACCTTGGGACCATTTAAGCAGAAGCTGCGCAGTTCCTAGTTTTCAGAGCATCTTGTGACTGCTATACCTAGTCTCTGCTGACAGCTGAATGCACTGGGACCTCCCTCTTTTACCATTTGCCCCTGTATAGCCCTATCCTGTTGCTGCACTATTCCACTCAGTCTTCCTCCCATATCCCTTTCCTACCCTCTTTTCATCCTACCTCATTCCCCCCTTCCTTTACCCCTCCACTCCCACTTTCCCCCTCCTCTGTTTCCTCACCTTGTTCCCTCCCTCTACCCCCCCCCGCCCTCTTGGGTCTTTCTCTTAAGCTTCATTGTGGAATCTCCTCCTTGCTCTTATTTTGCTCCTTCCACCCCAATTCACCCCTGTACTTCTGTCCTTGTAATCCCTTTCTCCCCTCTTCAGACAAGGCCACTGGCTGCACTTGACGCAATATTTATCTTGCCATATTGTTCTTTTGTTTATGTAATTACTTTCCTCATGTTGTACTACTTGCTGAAACCATTGTAACGTGGAACCTCTGTAAAAGAGCCCTTGACTCAAAGGTCTTTCCGATTTGTTAAATAAATTTATGCCTGTCCCAAGCCCTCTTGAATCTTGACACTGTCTCCACCGCCACGACCTCCTCTGGAAGCCTGTTCCAGGCATCCACCACCCTCTCTATAAAGAATCGCCCCCTCACTTTCCCTCTGTAGTGTGTTCCTCCTGCAGTCTCAGGCCATGCCCCCTAGTAGCAGTGTCCATCTTCATTTGGAATAAGCACCCCAGGCCCCCCTTTGTTTATCCTCGTGATGTATTTAAAGGTCTCCTATCATGGCAAGGCAAATTTTATTTTTCCAGGCGTCCAATCCCGGAGGCTGTAGGTGCTGTACTGTAAAACACACTTTCAGTACAAAAATTTATATTGGATAAAATTGTAATAATAAAAACATAAGTATGGTCTGTGATAGCACAGAACTCTCTAAAACAGATAGTCAGAAAAGGAGACAAAAGGCGGGACTCCCAAAAAGGGCTAGTATACCTGGTCCGGGGAGGCTTGACTAAAGAGATAGGGCCTTGAGGTGGGTTTTGAAATCCTCAACCAAAGAGGCCTCTCGAACAGATGGAGGAAACAAATTCCACAGGACGGGGCCAGCGACACTATATGCTCTGTCGCCCGCAGTTTTTTAAGCCTCGTCCTGAGAATTGCCAGGAGGCCCCTAGAGGAGGACCGGAGGGAGTGGATTGAGACAGCAGGTGTAAGAAGGTCTGACAGATAGTCAACGCCCATCCCATGTAGGGCCTTGTAGGTGAGCAAGCCCACCTTGAAGAGTATTCTCCATCACACTGGCAGCCAGTGCAGTGCATTGCACGCAGCACCGGGCTTATGTGGCAGAATTTTGACTGCCCAGTCAGCATGTCCCCTCTCTCCCTTCTGGTCTCCAGATTGTATAGCCCCAGCTTGATGCATCTCTGCTCATATGGTTTGCCCTTCATCCCTAGCATCACCTTGGTCACTTTCCGCTGAACCCTTTCAATTGAGTCTATGTTCTTGTGCAAGTGAGGCCTCCAGAACTAGACTCTGTACTCCAGGTACAGTCTCACCGTAGTTTGGTACAGGGGCACTAAGAATTCTGTCCTCCTGCTGGTGATTCCCCTGCCCATACTAGCCAGCATTCCATAGGCCTTCCCCACTACCCTAGTTCACTGTTTTCCCACCTTAAGTTTGCTGGAGACTACTATACCAAGATCCTTCTCCTGCCCTGTTGCCCTGATTTCCTCCCCTCCCATTGTGTACCCTGTCCTCAGGTTTCTATGTTCCAGGTGCATATCTGCCCACTTCTTGATGTTGAATTTTAGTTGCCAGGTCTCTGCCCACTCTTCTAATGCCCTTAGGTCCTGCCCCATGTCCTCCACCTCTCCCTCAGTGTCCACCCTATTGCAGATTGTCATGTCATCTGCAAAGAGTACCACACATCCTTTCAGTCTGTCCATTGTCACACATATAGATACTGAAGAGGAGCGGCCCCAACACTGACCTCTGTGGTACCCTGCTCGTCACCTGACCCTCGCTAGAGTGTTCCTCCTTCACTACCACCCTCTGGGTCCTGTCTTCCAGCCAGGTTTGCACCCATCTAGTTATTTTGTTCCCTACCCCCATACTTCCCAGTTTGTTGACCAACCTTCTGTGCGGTACAGTGTCGAAGGTCTTACTGAAGTCCAGGTAGGCCGCGTCCAGCGCCCCACCTTGGTCTGTTATCTGCGTCACCCAGTCGAAGAATTCAGTAAGATTGGACTGGCATGACTTCCCCCTTGTAAACCCGTGCTGATTGTTGTTCAGCAATGTATTCCACTTTAGGTACTGTGCTACCTTTTCCCTGATGAGTGCCTCCATGACCCTCCCCACCACTGTGGTGAAGCTGACTGGATGATAGTTCTCCTTCGCCACTCTACTTCCCTTCCCCCCTTGTGTATTGGCATGATTGGCTCTTTTCCAGTTCTCTGGCACTCTACCAGAGTCCAAGAATAGGTTGAATAGCCTTGCCAGTGGAGCAGCTAACTCCTCCCTTAGCTCCCCAATCACCCTTGGATGCAGTCCATCTGGTCCCATGGCCTTGTCCACTCTCACCATGCCTAGTTCCTCCCTGACTCTCTATACTGAAGGGACTCATTTCCACCCCTACCCCCTCATTACCAGACCCCCTCCCCCCTTCGTAAAATTCAAGCTGAAGTACTTGTTCAGTTCTTCCCCTTTCTTGTAGTTGTCCTCCGGTGGCTCCCCTCTCTCTGTCGCATATCGAAAAAAAAATGTATTTTTCACCCCCTTGGCCTGCATCACTTATCCATTCCTCCGTGTCAGCCTTTGCCTTCCTAATCTCCTTCCTTGCTAGCCTCCTTGATTCCCTGTAGCCTTCCCTGTCCTCCTCTTCTGCGTTTCCTTACATTTCCTAAATGCCCTCCGCCTGCCCCCTACCACTCTCTCTACACCCCTGCTGAACCACAGAGGCCTCCTGCTTTTTGCTTCCCTCCTTATCCTCCTTATACATGTTTGTGTGGCTTCCCTGACCCAGTCTCTTGTAGCCCCCCCCATGGATCCTCTACTTTCTTTATATCCCCTATACCATCCATCGCTTCCCACACTAACCTTCGCATCTCACTGAAATCTGCCATCCTGAAGTCTAGCACCGTTGTGCTGGTACGGGCCACCTCCCTGCCTGCCCTTACCTTAATCCTGGTGGTCCTGTGGTTACTATTGCCACTATTACCCAGCTTCTCCCCCCCCCCCACCACCTCCTCTGTGTTCTCCCCATTAGTTAGGATCACATCCAGTAGGTTGCTCTCCCTTGTTGGTTCAGTGACTAACTGCTGAAGGAACGCCCCCTGTAACACCTCTAGAATTTTCCCTGCTTCTGGTTGAAGCTGTGTCAGGGATGGACCAGTCAACGTCTGGGAGGTTCAGGTCCCCCACCAGTAATGTTTCCCAATTTAGAGCTACTGTTGCTGTGACCTGCATCATCTTTCTATTCTGCTCTTCCCCTTGGGTGGGTGGTCTGTACATCACGCCAAACCTCAAGAACTCCCCTGTCCTCCTGCTTATTGTTACCCATAGTAATTAAGCCTCCGCATTGCAAGCCCTCTCCATCACCTTCATATCTTCCCTTATATTCAAGGCCACCCCCCTTGTCCTTCCTCATCAGTCTGAATCCAGGAATCTGTCTCCCACATGTGGCGCTCTGCCCACTATGTCTCCGTAACTATTATGTCCAACCTGTCATGTGCAATGGTGGCTATTACTCCTCCATCTTGTTTGCCAGGCTCCTAGCGTTGACTACCAGGCCCTTCCACAGCTTTCTCCCACTGGCTTGCTAGAACCTGTGTCTTCAATTTTTCCCTGGGGGGGACCTAGGGTCCCCCAACTCAGCCGTGGAATGGTGTGGCTCCACATCCAGCCCCCCTCACTCAGTTTAAATTCTGCTCCTTCTCAAAGATCTCTCCCAGTCTGCACCTCAGCACGGTTGACCCATCCTTGCTGAGGTGCAGCCTGTCTGGGGCATAGAGACTCTTGTCCTCCCAAGTTGGCCCCTATCACTCCGTACCACATCTGCCTGTTCCATCTCGCCAGCCAGTCACTGAATTATTTTATGCTGTGCTTCCTTTCCGTTCCGACCCTTGGTACCAGCAGTACTTCTGAGAAGGCTAAAGACTTGAAGCCTAGCCCCCCCCACCCCGCAGAATCTAGCTAGAGCCTTAAATCTCGCCTGTACCTCCATGAGACTGTTGCCATCCAGGTTGTTTGTACCCAGGTGTAACACCAGGTGTACATTCTTATCTTGGTCCCTGCCCCATGACGGGATGTGGTGGATTACCTCCAGCACCATCATCCCTGGAATGCACTCCACCCACACCACACTTCCTCTACCACCTCCCACTTGATCCCCTTCAAGATAGAATCCCCAATCAGAAGTATCCTACCTTCCTCTTTCTTCTGGTTTTGCTGCGTCTCAGTTCTCCTTCTCCATGGCACAGGTGACTGAACTAGCTTCCTGTCTCTTGTCACCCCCTTCCCGTCCCCAAGATCACAGAATTCGTTAAGTCCCTGTGGGCTCATTGTTTAGAGCCTAAATATCCAAACACTTTTATCTTATCAATAACAAGGTTGTCCTGTTGCCTCCCCTCTTAGGCGGTTTAACTGTTTCTAAACCCACAAATTTCAAACATGTGGGATCACTGTTGTGGACCTCATAAAAGTGCCTTCCAACCAGGGTGTCATACCTTCCATTAGTAACTGATCTAACATGTTCCTGCAGTCTTTCTTTTATCATTCTGACAGTTCTTCCTATATAATATAGGTTGCAGAAACACCATAGAATATAAACAAAAAAAGTTGTGCGAGAAATAAAATCCCTAATATGGATACCCCTCCTACTGTTTGAACAGTCAAAGCGTTTAGCCTGAGTTATGGCATTTGAAGAAACCATCTGGCTTCTTACGTAGCCAGTAAGAGTCCTCTGAATTTCTGCTTGAAAACTGAGTCTTAAGAGTGTCCGGAGGCAGGGCCGGCCTTAACAATTCTGGGTTCCTGTGCGGCCCTCTGTCGAGGACCACCACTCCATTCCCTGTTCCCCCCCGCCATCCAACATACTTTTTTTTTTTAATATCACTCTCTTACAAATATTATCAGAGCTAGTGTCTAGTGACATGACATTACAGCCTGTCCTTACTCCTTTCTCTGTCCGATACTGTCTGGTAACCTCTCTGTGTGCCTGCCTCATCCTGTGCACTATAATAATTCAACTTAGTTTTACTTTGAAAAGGGCCACTGTCTAAAATGGAATATATACCAGCAAGAAAAAAAGTGACACAGTGCCCAGTGGCAGTGCACATTGCATTCCTCCAGTGGCACGCCCTGTCTGACATACAGGAATGTCATTATGTCAGACAGGGGCGTGCCACTGGAGAATACAGTGTGCACTGCCACTGGGCATTGTATTACTTTTTATTTTTAATATCACTCTTACAAATATATTATCAGAGCTAGTGCTTAGTGATACGACATTACAGCCTGTCCTTACTCCTTCATCTGTCCCTTATTGTGTAACCTCTCTGTCTGCCAGCCTCTGCCTCATCATGTGTAATAATTCAGTTTAGTTTTACTATGAAAAGGGCCACTGTCTAGTCTGTCTAAAATGAAATATATACCAGCAAAAAAAAAAAAAGTGGCCCCTCTGTCTGCCTGTTCATCACGTGCAATAATAATAATGCAAGCAACTTAGTTTTAATATGAAAGGGCCACTGACTAAAGTGGAATAGAATATACCAGCAAGAAAACAAAAGCTATACCGTGCCCAGTGGCAGTGCATATTGCATTCCTCCAGTGGCATCATGCTCATCTGACATTCCTGTGTGTCAGACAGGGGCATGCCACTGGAGGAATGTAATGTGCACTGCCACTGGGCACAGTATCACTTTTTTTCTTGCTGGTATATATTATATTCCATTTTAGGCAGTGGCCCCTTTCATATTGAAACTAAGTTGCTTGCATTATTATTGTACATGAATGATGAGCAGGCAGTCTCAGACAAAGAGGTCACTACACAATATGGGACAATCTAGTAAGGAGTAAGGACACAGGACACTACTAAAGTTTAGCTAGATATGTGTTCATTATTTTTTTACTTAATAATTTATTTCTGTGAGAGACTAGTCTGTGACTAATAACCTCCTACCTCCCTCCAAGGCCCTCTCAGTCAGACACCCAGGGATATTACAGGAGGACAAACACTCACACCTCAGCTAATCTCATTTGGAAACAAGTTAAATTATTAAACTTTTTCTGAGGTGTGAGGAGTGAAACATAATAGAGCCTGGAAAGCTGATGACAGTGGCACTAACACTTTGTGACTCATGAATCGGGCCGCTCATCACCCGGGATCGCCGCAAATGATTTGGTACTTACTGAGTGGTACGTCTAACAAAGTTTTCATTTGAAGCTAAGCGTAGCACTTGACTTCAAATGAAAAGCTTTGTTAAACACACCACTCAGTAAGTACTAAGTCATTTGCGGCGATCCCCAGTGATGAGTGGTCTGATTCACTGGGATAATTTCAGCTGTTTTCCTTCCGTTTGTTAGCGCAAGAAAAAAAAATTTGCTCAGAGTGCCAGGTGGAGCAGCAAGCGAGCATTTTAACTGTTTCTCTGCGTTCTTCTAATCAATAATGATTCCAGGGACCTAAAGCCCTTAATCGCTGCCGAAAATAATAACCACGGTCTAGCAGGTCTTCTCTTCTTTACCATTCACTGGAGTCATCGCCATCTGACATCAATCAATCATCGGGCAGCCAGGTCAGCATTTCAGAGCACTCATAGACTACAGTTAATGACACTTCACTCCTGAATGATTAATGAAAAGTCAGAATGGATCATGTAGCTAGCGATTTCACGAGCTTGCTGAAGCGGGAGCTGGTCAAGGACAGTGGGAATATGTTGCACAGCACAGGCAGCATTATTTAATCAAGACAAAATAAATAATGAAACGTTGCAGCAGCTTGCTTTCCGCAGCGGCAGTCGAGGCGGGCCCCCATCGTGCTGGGGCATGGCTGGCACGGTGCTGAGGCCGGCCCTGTCTGCAGACTAGGGGCTTATTTAAATGTAATTCTCAGAGAAATCCCCACCAGATCTGACACTTTATTATCAGATAGTAAAATGGACCAATTTCTCCATACATTGTTCCCTAACTGTCCTGCCAAATTGTTGTACTTTGTGGAGAAGGTAACCAGTTCAAAACTGGATCCATTCCCATCAAAAGTATTTTTAGGTTTCAGCAGTCTCTCCCTGTCCTTTCCTTGAACCTCCATAATGGCTGTATCCAGTAACTCCGTCATAACCCCTAGCAGTAAATCTTGTCTTGAGATCTTGAGCTTGCTCATCAAAATCACACAACTCACTGCAGATCAGTTTTGTGCATAGAGGGTGTTGATTTGCGTTAAGCTACTGGGTGGGAACTGCCAAACCTGAACACAGATTTTGTTGATGTTGTTTTCCTGAACCCTCTGGTAATAACTTGACCAAGTTCAGTATCCCCTCTACGGCTGATGTCCAGAAAATTAACCTGTGGTCAGGGCTCCAGGTAAGATTTTTCGGGTTGAGTGCTGTACGCCTCGTTTTGAAAGTGAGGTGAGTAAAACTAAATTCAGATGTGTACAAATGTCTGGACAGAGTGCAGTGAGGAGTACATTTTTAAAAACAATGTCGTTTTTTTCTGTATAAGAATTGATCAAGTGCCAGCAATGCTCTGGATAGTGTTGGTAGGCAGGAGTAATTTACTTATCAGTTTTAAAATATAGTGAGTAAAACAAAATTGGGGATGCATGCGAGTGCTGTATATCTGGAAAAAAATGCTCCCTTTGAAACACCAGTTATGTTATGAAGCACTATTCTTTGGTGTGGAGTATTTACAAATGTTGGGTGAGTACTGGTACTCATTAAAAAAAATTTTTCTGAAGAGTATTTCCTAAAATGAGGAAAGTAAAACAGGTCGGTAGTCCCCTTATCTGGAGCCCTACCTGTAGTTTATCTATGGTTGCTGTGAACCTCAGGTTAAGGTTTAGTATTGAGCCACTGAATGAATTTGAACACCTTGTTTAGTTCACCATCCCATATACATATACAATCATCTATAAACCTATGTCACCTTTTAATTTTACTAAAAAAAGGGGTTAATCTCAGGGTTATAGATGACCTCTTCATCGCACATTCCCTGAAACAAATTGGCATATGCTGGGACTGTGCACGCCCCCATCACAGTCCCACAGATCTGTAAATAAAATTATCAAAAAAATCCAAACATTTCATTAAAATTCAATTGGTGTGATTTCAGCCAGAGTGCTTTTTTGCAGGAAATGTTCACACACTGCTTATCCGTTAGGTAGGGAAATGGGCAGACTAGGTGGGCCAAGCGATCCTTATCTGCTATCAAATTCTGTTTCTTGACACTATCTTCATGCTTTATAGAAGTGTATAATGATTCTACATGTATACACAACCACACATGTCTTTCTATTCTAACATTTGGAATTTACGAAGGGCATCAGTAGTGTCTTGAACATAGGAATATATGGGAATAATCTCACCCCTTTCTTTCTGTTTAGGTCCAGTTTGAGTTACAGTGGTTGCTGTTTCCAGTAAATACTGGTGGATCCCCAGGGATTTCCCATCAAGAACTTTTGAGAATAGGTGATCACTATTTTGTAAAGTTGTGGAAAATACAGCACACTGAAATTCTCTTTCTAAAAATTTCTCTTGGGACTGTAGTACCTTTGCAGTGAACTGGTTTTATGAAAAGTGCTTATGTTATTGCTCTCTAACAGTGCATTTTTTTGTATGTAATTTATATTTTGTATGATCATGGTGCTTGGGTACCTGTGTAATGATGTAATTTGTGACACTATTTAAAGACTGATGTACCTGTGAGTCTCCACCTCTTGATGAAGCCTGTAAAGATGAAGCCCAGAGGTGTTTTATGTTTCCTGGTGACTGTATTTGTATGGACTTGGTATTGGCTGTTAAAGTCCTTTATATGCATTTTGTTTGCCGGAATTCAGTTTGTTCAGTTTGGGTGAACTGAGTGCTCCTATACTCTGGACCTGATCTTTAATTGGGGTAGCCAGCCATTTTAGAGCACCCCCTAGCTTCCTTCTGGGCGCAGCTGAGTTTTTGTATAGCTATGGGGGCAGAACTGTAAACAACATTCATGTAGTCGAGCACCTCAAGAGTCATCTTGATAACAGTACAGACCTTTAAGGTACGGCTGGACAGATATTTGTTTCCAAGGGAATCGCAGGATTCCCTGGGTAGTTCAGTGGGTAAGGAACCCCTTTAAATTAATACACAATTGTACAGCATATTTAAGTCCTTACTATGAAGCTGGGGTGGGGTAGACATGAGGAACCTATTTATTTATTTTATTTATTGAAATGTTTCACCAGGCATGCACACTGATCAACAAGTTGCTTGTTTCACAGCGCAACCTGGGGGTGAGGGAACATGAGGATTACTACAGAGATTGATACAATTTAACAAAAATCACATTTGATTACATACAACTAGGAAATACATAGACCATATAAGTAGACAATGACTAATGAAGGGAAGGGAGTAGCTAGAAGACAGTGCAATAAATGGAATATAAACAGTTTTGGGTTAAGGCGGGCTAATATGCAGCACAGACAATACAATAAGCTTCGGTACAACAGAAGTGCAAAATAAAGTACAAGAGCAGTGGAGTTTTAGGGGCTCTCAGTATAGAACAGAGTAGTGGGGAGTAGAGGGGTGAAGGAGGGGAAGGGAAGAGAGAGGGATACCAAGCTCAGACCTCTTCAGGATGCTGAGAACCCTGCCAGGAGGTGGAGCATGGTGAAGGTAGAGGTGATAAAGAGGAGAAATAGGAGGTGAGAGGCATACCATGATCTGCCCCTTTCTGGATGCTGAGAACCCTTCCAGGGGGTGGAGCATGGCAAAGATAGAGGTGAAGAAGAGGAGGAATAGGGGGTGAGAGGCATACTGTGATCTGGCCCCCTCAGGATGCTGAGAACCCCACCAGGGGGTGGAACAAGGCAAAGGTAGAGGAGGGATAGAAGATAATGGGTAGGGAGGAAGGAAAAAGGGTAGGTAGCGGAGAAGGGGGATAGAGGCAGTGTTGATACGATTTGAGGATTGGGAGAATTGGGTTGGATAAACTAGAGCAGAAATTAAGAGGAAGATTAAGGTGGATTAAAGCAGAAACAGCTGGAGGAGAGGTAGTTGTGTAGGGCAGATCCGAGGGAGTAGGAGGAGTGGCGTATTTGAGGGGGGAGGGAGTTCCAGACTTTAGGGAACCTATAGGAAAAGCCAGACTGTCCTATGAGTGTGGAGCGGCGGAAGACTGCCAAAATGCAAGCGTCAGTAGATCTGAGGGGGTGGGGGTTGAGAGAGGTGTGATGAGGTAATAAGGGAGTTCACACAGCCTGTATTTGAAGATGAGTTTGGCACAATGGAAGAAGCGCCTGTTAGCAAGCGGAGAAAATGACGGGGCATGATACAGATCACAATGATGAGTCTAGGAGGGAGCATCAAGAGTGAAGCAACAGAAGGAGTTAGTGTCCTAGAGTGCCTTCAGATCTACCATTACTGTATTATCTGTAATTCTGTAGAAAGAATTATAATGTCGTAAACAGAATATTGCGATGTTGCGTGTAGCCAAGGATCTAAAGAAGATGAAGTCTAGGGGACAGGGATTCTGTTTTATATTAATGAACATAGTTAAAGAGAAAGGAAGCCTAGCCGGTTGACACAGCCTAATGCTACCACTTGTGATGCGGGTGACCTGGGGTTGAGAACAAGCTCAGGTCGTCATGGGCTGGCTGGGGGGAGAGACAATTGAGCATTCGAGGGATAGCTCTCCTCCTTTGGGGTTGTGAAAAACAGTGTGTCCCACTGCCTGGCTGCCATCTGCAAGTGACCGCATACAGTATGGCAGCGACTGTTGCCAGACTCCATGCATGCATGCATTGTTGCACATTGTCATCCTGGAGAGAAAAAATGTTGAGAAAAAAATGACATGGTCTGATTCCAGCACCCTTCGCAGGGCCACGCACAATTGGCATGGCAGACCACCCACCACCGTGTGGTTCTGGGTTAGTAGTGAATGACTGATACATCTATGAGAAGGTCCGTGGTAAATATAGAAAATATGTGAAACATAAACAGAAATTTTTCTAAATATATTTTTAAGAATCCTGTGAGATGTCAGACTCTCTAAAATAAATAGTATAAATCCTCTACTTGTTTTAAGTATGTCTGCTTTCCCCACTGAGTTAGAATTCATTTAATTAAAAGCCTTCTGGGTTTTAAAAAGTAATCGAGTAAATCCCCAGCCACCTAACTTCTATCTCCCTCCCTCTTCCCAGCATGCCAATACCTTACTTAAGTAATTTAATATACTTTTTGTTGTGTAGTGCTATCGTGGTGATATATACTTCTGTTTGCTGACAGCCCCGTGCAGTCCTGAAATGCATTCCTGACTTATACACATGTGCCATTTGGGGTGCTAGTTTTCCAGTAGCACGTCAGTAAGGAAGGAATGAGACATGACAAAGTGGGGAGTATGCTAAAATATACTACTGCTCAGTAGACATGATAGTGAATTTCACTACCAGCAGGTAGCACTTTTTTGGCAACAAGGGGAGAACTAGACCAAAGTCACCAGGGACAAAATAGTCATGGAAGATTACATTTACTGGATGGTCACACTTGAGGCAAATTTTGGTACATCTCGGTGATGTATACAACATTGGCCAAAGGAGATGCCCAGCCCCTAGTAGGGTAAGGTGGGATTAAGAGAGTGGAACAGTTATCCGTGACAAAAAATGGCTAAAAAGATTGGGGGTTGGGGTGGTGGTGGTGGAAAGTGACCTTGGCACCAATTCAGAGGGAATACAAGAAGGTTTCGGTCAGGTTCTTCACATCCCTGTAGTGACTAAACATGATGGCAATACCATGGGGGAAGAGTACTGGAGGACTTGTGGAAACAGAGACACCTATATACATATTCTTTTGGGAAATGCTGTGTCATAGCTAGGTATTGGTCCCAGGTCCATCAGACTGTTGTGAAGGTGATAGTTGCAAATGACCCCTTTTTCTTTCACTGATCTGATATTGGGTCTCTCGAAAACAGGCACCCCGTCTGCTAATAGAAGCAAATTGCAGTATATGATGTTAACCACTGCACATAAGGGCATCACAGCTGCATGGTTATCTGATGTTTCTTCACAGTATATTGTCTGGAAAAAACAAATGCAAGAGGCATGTAGCATGGAGCTCATAACTACTAAATAAATCTTAGACTAATACATTTTTATTTATTTGGTAATTCGGAAAAGACCTTTGAGTCCAAGCTCTTTCACAAAGGTTCCATGTCAGAGTTTGCAAACAAAGTACAGTAGGAGAAAGCAGAGATGCAACACAATGAAGGATGTAGCTTGGGATTCAGAACTAACAATTCAAAAACATAGGTACAGATTAAAAATAGCAAGAATACACAATTTATATGGGATAAAAACTGTCACTGGGTTCAGGGGAATTAGGTACTGCATCAGGAATTAGACAACAAGCAGTGGTGAGAGATATAAGGAGGGAGGGGAAAAAGCAACCACCAAAGGGCCTTGTCAGTGGTTCAGAGGGATGGAATAACTGGCTGTGGGGTAATGAAAGAAGGTATGAGAGAGAGGTAGGTACTGCGTTGGAGATATAAGGTGGGGAAGTATGACAGTAAGGTAGTGGCAGATTGGGGGGGGTGAGGGGAGGCAGTGTGGTGAAGTGCAAGAGTAATGGTGAGGTGCAAGGAGGCATGGCCAGGCAACTTGTATTAGCAATGAACTGGCTAATCCCCTGGTAGGTCTGTTCAAACAGCTCTCTAAGGACAGGGGTAGTCCTGAAGGATTGGAGGGTGGCGGATGTAGTTCTGCTGCATAGGAGTGGGGACAAGGAACAAGCAGGGAACAAAGATAGTAAACTGCATGGATTCATAGCAGGGAGAGCTTGTCAGACTAACCTAGTAGTTTTCTGTGACTGGGTGATGAGGGAATTGAATAGGGGCTACACTGTGAATTTGCTTTACTTTGATTTCAGCAAGGCTTTTGACTAAGTGTGTCACAGAACCTTGCTGAAGAAAATAAAGGGTCTGGGTGTGGCTCAGGTCAAAGTAAACATGGGTAACTGGCTGAAGGGGAGGCAGCAGAGAGTTGTGGTAAGCGGGGTTAGATCTGAAGACAGGGATGTCATAAGCGAGGTTCCACAGGGATCTGTCCTAGGGCCAGTTCTCTTCAGTGTGTCCAGTGACATTGGTGAGGGGATCCAGGGCAGGTTGCATCTCTTCGCAGATGACATTAAGCTCTGTGGGAGGGTGGGTAATGATGAGAGAATAAAGGAAATGCAGAAAGACTTGCAAAAGCTAGATGGGTGATCAGAGGTTTGGCAGTTAAAATTCAGTGCCAGAAAGAGCAAGGATGAGAAGGGACTTGGCAAGGTTAGAGGAATGGTCAAATGTATGGCAGCTTAGATTCAGTGCTAAGAAGTGCAAGGTAATGCACCTGGGAAACAAAAACCCAGGGGAAGAGTACACAATGGGGGGTAAGATACTAACAACAACAAAAATGGAAAGGGACCTGGGGGTAGTCATATCAGATGACCTAAAGGTGGGCAAGCAATGTGAGAGGGCAGCAAGGAGGGTGGGGGATACTGGGATGCATAGGGAGAGGCATCACCAGTAGAAACAGGAAGATATCCTCTGTACAGACAGCTGGTCAGACCCCATCTGAGTAATGCTGCATTCCTGAGACCCAACTCCGCAAAGACATAGACAGGAGGATGGAAGCTGTCCAGAGGAGGGCAACTAAATGGTGCAGGGTCTGCACCAGAAGACATATGAAGAGAGACTTAAGGAGCTTAATATGTATAGCCTTGAGGAAAGGAGGGAGAGGGGGATGATAGAAACTTTCAAGTACCTCAAGGAATCACAAAGTCCAAGAGGGTAGTATCTTCAAAAAAGAGGTATGCAGGAACAAGGGGCACAATTTGAAGATGGGGGCAGCTCAGAGGTAATTTATGAACTATTTTTCACAGAGAGGTTGTGGATGCATGTAACGGCCTCCGGAGGAGGTTGTGGAGTGAAAAACAGTGGTGGAATTCAAGCATGCATGGGACAGTCATAAGGCAATTCTAGGGGTTGGGGGTAGGAAGAAGTAGGGTGCTGGTTAACTAGGATCTGCAGCTTATCCATTAGGTAGGGAAATGGGCAGACTGCGTAGGCCAAGCGGTCCTCATCTGCCGTCAGATTCTATGTTTCTAATGCACTTGGGAACATGAACTCCAAGATGGAGTACCGGATGGGAGGAGAAAGTCTCAGTACCATGACTGAAGAACCAGACCTTGGAGCTATCATAAGTGACTCACTAAAGCAATCTAGAGTCAGTACAGCAAGGCATATAACAAAGGGAGTAGGATGCTTAGCTGTATCATGAGGAGTATTGATGCATGAAAAAGAGAGGTAATACTTTCCCTGTATAGATCCTTGGTGAGGCCACACCTGGAGTACTGTGCCCAGTTCTGGAGTCCTCACCTCAGGAAGGCTAGGGGACAAGCTGGCGACTGTGCAGGGCCAGGTAACAAAAATGATCCGGGGTCAGCAGGGCAGGTTCTGTGAAGAGTACCTCAAGACACTGAACATGTACTCGCTAGAAACCAGAAGGGAGAGAGGAGATAGGATAGAGACCTTCAAATTCCTTAAGTAAATTAGTAGTGTGAACTACGGGGAACTATTTAATTTGAATACTGGCTCATGGTTACGTGGTTATGAATGGAGGCTAACAGGAGGGAGGTGAGAAAGTATTGCTTGACAGAAAGGGTGGTGGAGGCGTGGAACAGGCTGCTGACCGAGATGTGCAATGCAAAAAATGTTAGTGGTTTTAAGCACAGCTGGGTCAGAATGAAAGGTATTGTGGTTGCTTGTGGCATCAGAAAAGAGGCAGTGGGGAGGAGGAGGATGGGAGGGTTAGGACCCTAGAGGATCAGTGGGTCCCAGGGCTAAATAGGGAACTCGAGCAGACTAGCTGGACATTTGGTCTTTTTTCTGCTGTCATTGTCTATGTTTTAGTATTTCTTACCTCCCAGTGCTTCATGTTTCCACTGAGCGAGATGTTGATCTCAGCTGGGCTATCCTGGATAAATAATTTGTAACAGAAAAGCATATGGATGATGTAGGAATTGCTCAGTGGAGCCAAAACTTGCTAAACTACAGTACTTTTATAATCCTGTGAGTGGAGCTGTGTTCCTGTGCAGACCTCAGAAAAACAATCACCAGATAAGAAATTTATTTTTTAGCAACACAGTAAATTACAGGTTCTTTAAAATTAGGCCATAGCTTCTAACTGCTGCTGGATTCTTTAGTCTGCTGGATCATTGACAGTATGGGTGTGAAGTGAAAATTAACATTGTGCCCTTGCTTTTTAAGACCTGTACACACTGTAATTGTAATATGACTTATGCAGAAATAGTGCAATTCAGTGACTGTTGCATGCAAGAAAATGTGGTACACTGCATCTGTCTCTGGTGGACACCACTACGAATGTGTACAGATAGACATAGATGTGTGTGTATATATGTATGTATAAAATATACAAGTTAGGAGTTTTAAAGCAACAAAAAAATGCAGTGTTAAGGTGTTTTTTTTTAAATCTTTGCTCCGCCTACCCCCTATGCACCTCTCCTGTGAACTCCACCAAATTAAATGTCAAAGCACAATCCAGATTTCAAATATGATTTAACATCATAAATAACGTAGTACCAGGAGTAAAGTAATACCCCATAATGAACACTGCACTCATATGTTCCAAGACACAGACACAGGATGTAATGCTGCGTCAGAGAGTGAGTGCGTGTCTGTTGTGCCTGTGAGTGCTAGTCAAAGACCTGCTTCACCACACAGAATGCACCATACCTAAAGCGTAGTTCGCGGGTGGACCAGTGGGCTAGTCATGAAGCAGTTGCATGGTACGCACCAGACTTGCAGTAGAGGCAACAATTGCATGGTCACACAGACTGTGCTCGGTGGTCACACAAAGGGTGCCATACCTGTGGTGGACTTTGTAAGTGGCCGTGAGGGTCACTCACAAAGCAGCAAGCAGCTGTATGTTCATACAAACTGCACAAGACCTGCAGTGGACTTGGCGAATGGCCAGCACCAGCAGCAAGTATTCATCATGGGGTGTAATTGTATTCCTTGTATTATGTTTTTTATTAATACTAATAAAACATATGCTTGAGATCTGGATTGTGCTATGGTACTCGGTTCA
The DNA here is from genome assembly GCA_016271365.2 of Neoceratodus forsteri. Classification (NCBI taxonomy): domain Eukaryota; kingdom Metazoa; phylum Chordata; order Ceratodontiformes; family Ceratodontidae; genus Neoceratodus; species Neoceratodus forsteri. Next base: position 1,668,116,931 of record CM057456.1, on the reverse strand, counting down.
GTGGAGTACATGTGGTGGGCATTCCCTTACTTTTGTTGCTTTAAAAACCCTAACTTGTGCATTAACATAAGTTTTTTTTTCAAGTGTTTTTTTTTTTTTAAAGATAGGTAGCCATAGTACCTTAGTGCTTGCTTTGCAGGGCCAACACTGTGAAGTCAGTCATAACTGCCTGTCATGAAGCAGCTGCATGATGATGTGCACTGTGCCAGACCTATGGCATGGTTCATGAGTGGCTGTGTGGGCTACATATGAAGCTTCTGCATAGTGATGAGCAGTGCATCAGACCATGTGTGTCCTGAAGAGGATAACAGGATGGGGTTGGAGAGAATGCAGAGGGACCTTGCGGATCTCGAGGAGGGGTTAAGAGCATGGCAGTTGGGTTCGGTGTCAAAAAGTGCGGAATCATGCACCTAGGGCATAGGAACCCAGGAGCTGAGTTATAGGATGGCGGGAGGTACTGACAGTCACTAGAACAGGAAAGTGACCTTGGGGGTTATCCTATCTGGTGCCCTCAAAGGAGCAGGGCAGTGTGACAAAGCAGTGGGATGCATAGGGAGGGGTATCTGAAGCAAGAGGAGGGAGGTGGTAGTGCCATTGTATTGCTTGCTTGTGAGACACCACCTGAAGTATTGTGTCCAGTTCTGGAGGCTGCATCTCAGAAAGAACATTGACAGGGTGGCGGTAGTCCAGAGGAGAGCAGCTTAAATCCTGCAGGGATTGTACCAAAAGCCCTACGAAGGGAGACTGAGGGACCTCAACAGTGTACACCATGGAAGAGAGGAGAGTGAGAGAGAAACAGGACATGATAGAAACCAACTGGCACCTCACGGGGTTAAACAGGGTAAAGGATGGGGCTCTCTTTCAGATGAGAAAGAGTACCAGGACCAGAGGACATGCAGTGATATGGGAGGCGGAAAGGGGGAGTTTAGGAGGGATGTGAGGGAAGTACTGCTTCACTGAAGGAGTGTTGGATTCCTGGAACAGACTGCCAGCGGAAGTGATGGAGGCGAAACAGGGAGCTTCAAGCTTGCGTTGGATAGACATGCGGGGTATTGGGAAATAGGGAAAGGGGCACCGGAAACTCATTAGTGACTGCAGAGGCAGACTAGGTAGGGACCATCTTGGCAAATTGGGTGGACCAAGTGATCCTTTTCTGCCGGCAAGTTCTGTATTTCTGTAGTTTGTAAATGTGACTACCCCAAAAAAAAAAAAAAAAACACATTTCGGGTTGGATTTACAAGGTGCCACTTATTTGATCTTGAGGTGGTATGGCAGCTTGCCTGCCTGAAAATGTTGCGCTCAAAATGGGCAAAAGTGGCAAGATTTATCAGCAGAAGAGAAAATAACTGGAAAATAAAAGGTCCACAAATGTACATATGCATACATCTGGATTTAGATTATTTTTCCCGGTATTGTTTTGGGTCATAACAAGAGGCCAAGTTGCCACTCTACCTCACAAACACATAAGAGGCACCTTGTAAATCTGATCTGAAATGTATTTTGGGGGGGTTGACCCCCCAATACATTTTGGTTCAGATTTACAAGGTGCCACATATGTTGTCTTGAGGTGTGGCGGTGACTTGGTTGCCTGAAAATATGGGGTCAGAGTGGGCAAAAGTGGCCAAGTAATGATCAAGAGAAAAAAAGTCCGGGGAAAAATAATCCAGGTGTATGTATGCCCAGTACACTAATGTTGGGACTTTTTTTTAATCCAGTATTGTTTTCCTCATTACAGGTAGAGGAACATGTTGAGGGACATTGAGGAACTGCGTAGAGGGACAATGAAGATCTGAGATGAGGGGCCAGAAATGGGCACAAGTGGTGGTGTTGGGCACTTGCTGCCTGTATTGATTAAAGATTTGGGGAGGCGTGGTTTGGGCACCTGCAGGAAATGTATCTGTTTAAAGCTCTGGTGACCAGGAAGGGGGTTATGGTAGCAGGGTTGGACTCCTGCTGCCGGTGTATCCATGAAAGATTGTGCGACCAAGAGGGAGGGGGAACCAGAAGTGCGGTTAAGGGCACCCGCTGGCTGTTATTACCTTGGACAGCTGGATCATACAGGAGGGGGATCAAGATGGTTGACATGAGCTGTTTTGCTGAGTAGTAAGAGTCATCAATATGGCTCATATTAACAGTTTTCGAGTTGCAAAAAACAGAAGCTGCTGTTGAGTTGAAAAACATCTTATGAACAGAACACTGAAAATACGGTATCTTTTTTTTTTTTTGCTATGTAGATTTTTATTCCCCACCAGCTGCATGTCTTTACAGGGAATATACCCTTGGGATGAAGCAATCATTTTGTTGGCAGCTGGCTGTTTTTCACTGTTACTTCCATGTCCCTCCCTCTTCACCATGGTATGGGGCAGTAGCAGTTCAGCACTATGCAGGCATGGTGCACAACTGGGATGGGGGGGCAAGCTCTGTGGGCTGCTGCAGGTGTTGCTATAGTGCTGGAACCCACCAGCAGTCCTCCCTGGGCAAAGTGCGCTGTATCAGCTGCTCCAGCCCATGGCCTCACTGTGATATGGCTCCCTGAGTCAGTTTTCCAAACCAGAGTATTTCTAAACATATTTCAGTAAAACCCCCTATCAAAGGCACTTTCTTGGGTCAGACTCTAACAAACCTGAAGCTCTGTGTTTCAACTGTCTGCTGTTTTTTAGCTATAGGTGAGCAAAAAAGTCCTTTTATGAATTTCTAACCTTCTAGGACTTTTAAACTACTGAAACAATCATTACCAAATTTGCAGGATCCAGAGATCTTGGGCTCAAGAATGCGCATGCTGAATTTCAGGCTATTCAACCAGGAATGGTCGCTTTATTAAGGTGCAGAAAGCATGGTTTAGCATACTGTAGAACAGCATTTGTAACTCTTAACTATAGAGCCATTACGCTGTCCCATTATGTGCGATATTCAGTGGCCTGACCAAAAATATGTCGCATGTGAGGAGGCTGGACCAAACCTAAGGGACATCAGATCCATGAGAGAGTTGTGAAAGTCCTTACCCCCTCACAAGTGTTGATAAGCTGCTTATTTTGAGTCAGCCCATTGCATATTTGATTTCTACATCTGCTTACTTGTTATAACTTTTTCTTTTTTTCATTTTTTGTTTACCCTCCTGCATGACCTCCTGAAGAATCCCCCAGTGAATTTCCCCCCGGTACAAATCCAGTCTTCAGCCTCCAGGTCCTGGCAATGCAGCGGGTGAGGGATTAGCAGGCAGGCTTCATATATGCTTGTCCAACAACCATTTACCTCTGTTTTTCCTCCCTTTCCCATACTGGGGCACAAACATCAGCCTGTGCTTGTAGAGGCACGCGCACACTGTGGAGTCCCGCAGCACCTCCCTTCTTCTGCTGCGCCTGTCCTGATTTTTTGTTTTGTAAAACTACACATTATTTAATTAGAAATTGTAGTTTGATCTGGCCCTTGGCACAGCAGTAGCGCTACTGCTAATAATGCCAGCAACCCGAGTTTAGGAACGAGCTCAGCTAGGGGAGGAGAACTGAGTGTCCAAGAAGGATGCTCTCCTCCTCGGAGTGGGGAGGGTTCTGTCCTCTGCTGCGATACTGCCACCTGGGTGACCACAAGTGGCAGTGCAGCTGAAGGGCCGAGGAACCGAGGGGACATTGCTGACATTAACGGGTAGACACACACACTGTGTATGGAATCGCCTTAACATCCACTTAGGCAATGTCCCAAGGGGATAGGAGAACAAGGAAAATGGCCCTAACACCTTCATGATGATGGCTGCGTCACGTCCTGGGTCTCTGCCTCTCCAGCGCATTTCACCACCTGAGGAAACTTAGAAGTTCTGGGATAAATCCCCCTCCACCACGACCCCGACGGGGGGGGGGTGCATCCAAGGCTCGATAGAGGTAGGTGACCATGGCTGGGGTATCAGGAGGTGACTGGCTACTCCTGAGAACATAGGCGGGGCTGGAGAGAAGTGGGGCATAGAAAGAAATAATTTTAACCAAAAAAAGAGAAAGAAATTGTAGTTTGCAAACTAATTTCCATCCCTCCTATGCCCTTAATCATGGAGCAAACATTTCACTGTCCTCTCTAGTGACCAGCACCCTTACTGTTGGAAGATTTAAACAACAAACAAAAACAAAAAAAACACACTGTGGTGTCATTGTGCTTTCTCCACAGACCGTCTCCCCCAAATTATGCTACTATCATACTCTGTTGTGCTATACTTTTTTTTTTTTACAGCTTTTTGCCCCTAGGCTGGTGACCTTACACTTTATGTTTAGGTCATCTCAGCAGTCTCTCAGCCTCAACTCTTGCCCTCCCCACCATCATTGTCAGCAGGGAGTGTGGGGCCCAAAAGAGTGCTAGTTACTGTCATATAGATGACTTGTGGTGCTCTGTATTTTTGCCATTTTGTGTCCCACACACCAGTAGTGCAGTGCCAGGCGGTGCCCTGGCAGGCCACACATGTAAGCTGCATCCTCTGTGGAAGTGGCAATCTCCCTGGCCTACTGCAGGAATTGCTGGTGTAGATCCTTAGATCCTCCCTTGGCTGGGAGTGGTGCTGCAGGGCAGCACCTATCCAGCCCCCCCCCCCCCCGTCATTATTTTTATCCGTCCAATGTGGGTGTGAGTTGAGGAATTTTGATAAATAACTTTTCAAAGCTGATGCATATGAAATAAAAAGAAATATTGTATCTTCATGATAAGGGTAGTGTCCGTATTTAACTCCACTTTGAGTAGTTTAAAAAATACACAAGCAGCAAGATTTCAGCCAGCACATGCCCTGCTGACATCATAGTGGAATCTGCTGAACTCGCTTCATAGCGGTAAAATTAAACAGACCAGTAAATATTCATAAAAAGAACTCATTTAAAAGCTTTACATTTGAAAATACACTTTGAAGGCTGGACACGGTCCCCAGACTTACAATGTGCTACTTATGACGTGCTTGCGGGAATGAATTTCCCCAGATGAATGGTGTTATTTTGTTGGTGACATCTGCCGTGAAGATAAAAATATTGATCTTGGCCAGCCCAGTGGTGTAGAGGGCTGAGGTGCTGGACACCTTACCTCTCATTATACCAGTAATCTGTGTTTGGGAACAAGTGTGGGTTGCTGGGGGCGGGCTGGGAGTGGATGGAGTGGTTGCCAGGCAGCTCTTGTCTCCCGGATTGGGGAGGTAGGCCATCCCGGTTGTTGGCTGCCACCAAGTGGAGGCTCGATGGTAACAGGCAGATGGGGGGCCGGCACCAGGTTGGGCGGATAGAACAGGGCCGTTGTCTGTTCCAGCGCGCATGCGTGCCTCCCAGTGCATATGGGGAGAAAACTGGGAGGAAAACCTCCTGGAGACAGGATGACGACTGACCCCTCGCAGGCGGGCACACACCATGGTCCTGCAACAGAGGACACAGGCACAAAGTAAGTCCCAGAGGAGTCTGGTGACGGGGCTGGGGGGGTTGATCAGAAGGAGGCAGTCGAGGAAATGGAGGATAAAGACCGGTATATAAAAAAAAATATATATATTTATCTTGATAATACAGTAGATATGCCACGAACAAAATGCCTACCAATATCAGAACAGCTGAAGCAATGGTTGATGTCACAGTTGAGATATGCAGCATTCAAACCAGACAGTAATAGTGCAGAGTACTTGCATTGTAACACCCATAGCAGTCTGTTACTGATGTAATGGTGCAGTTGGTTCACTAATCCATATGACAGTGTCTGGAAGTTAACTCTCTATGGCCTGACTTGGAAAGAGAATCTGGGCAGTAACTGTCTGAGAAATGTGTTCAGTCCAGAAACCTGTATATTCGGACTAGTTCCTTCTGAAATCTGTGGAGGACATATTGCATTATTTCTGTGATCTAAATGGTAGTTTAAAAACTTGTGCTGAAACATTTGTTTGGCACTCGTTCTATCAAGTTCAATTAATTAACCAATGAATGAACAAATAAGTTAACCAGTGAGCAACCAATAAACATAACTGCCTCAATCAGGACATTAGATTCACGATACACTTTGGGGAACTGTTAACACCTAAAGAGCCCTTGATATCATAAGAAAATTGTTGGAAAAATGTGAAATTTAGACACAATTCAGTTTATATTTAATATATTTTCTAGAACTGTTTCCCTTTATTCTTTGAGGACGGTTGTATGAAAGAGAATTGCTGTCCCTTAGACTTTATTTACTCTCTGTCTGTCCACACCTGACATCATAATTCCCCTTTTATGGCATCGTAATTATCTCCACAGCAACAGACTGTGATATCATAAACAGAACTGTGATGCCAGGTGTAGGCAGGCAGCCAGAACAGATAGGACAGCAATCCGATTTACTTGCAAATGTGCTTAGCAATAAAGAAATAAAGGGTGAGAATTGCATAAACATGTTAAATAAAAGCAGAATTGTGTCTAAATATTAAAATTGTTCAAAGTTGTCAGACGTTTCAAGGGCTCTTTTCTGCAATAATGCGTGACTGTGCGGATTTATGTGGCGTGTCACGTGGCCACAGGCTGAGTGACTTTAACCACATGAGAAGCAGGTATAACCCATCATGACGCCACTCCCAGAAGTGTTATTACGATTGTTGTGAACCCATTTAAATAATTTGTTATAAAATATTTTTTTAGTTATTTAAATAAGCAATAAGACATGATGGGGTTGCTTGTCTGGGGTTAATGCATGCCCAGGTCCGTAATGAGGCACAAGACGCTTGTGCTGCGTGCCTTTAGTACTTGCAAATACATTTATTTATTTATTAGCTTTTGGTAACTGGGTAAGTGCACTAGACAAAAAAACTGCCTATTTTCAGGCACGACCTGGGAGAATACAATAAGAAAATACAGCAGTGACAACAATTGGGTACACAAATGTAAGATAACTGTAAAAACAACAAATACAATAGCAGAAGCAGTTACAGCAATTAATACAGAACCGAGATAACATCAAGAATAGTGAAGTTGTGGTTGAAATACCAGCAATTGGGGGGGGGGGGCGCTAGAGAGCCACATTCGTAACTGGCAGCTTCCTCCCTAGGTCTTCACCTCGTATCCTCTATTTTCACTTAAAAAGTTGGAATAAACATTTTTTGGTCATAGAAAAGTTCTAGGACTCGATAGTTTACCTGCTGAACAAATAGATGTCAAAATTGCAATGGGTAGACCGAAAGGAACAACTATGGGTTCGTCTCAAAAATCGGCTCCCCTTCCAGCATCGAGTCAGTCGGGAAGGCCGGAACAGGCAGCGGGCCCGAGTGGAGGGAAAGATGCCCACCCTGGAGAGAGAGGCTAAATGCGGGTCATAAATGGATCAAAAGTTGGAAAGGGTCCTTGATCGTCTGGGCGCGCAAGATGCAAAAATTGAGCTAACTACTAAAAGGGCACAAGAAGCTGATACCCGATCCCAACAGACTCAGGCAGCTCTCAATAAAACCACCTCTGAGATGAGCTATTTGCGTGCTCGCATGGAGAGGCTTGAAAACTCTGAGCGGGCCATGAACCTAAGGCTGGTAGGGGTCCAGGAAGACATTGAAGGAAGGGATATTCTGGCGTATCTAAAGAACTGGCTAATTACCTTGGTTCCTACGGATTTACAACTTGAGGCAGACTGCTTAAAACAGGCGTTCAGGATTAACTTCAGAAGGGCCCAGTTAGATCGTGAGACCCTCTGCATAATCCTCCTGATAACAGATGGGCCAGTAACCAGGACAAAATTCTTCAGTGGGCGAACATCTTTCCCAATAGAGATGGAGGGCCAGGAAGTTAAAATATTTCCCAACTGGTCATTCGCAACTCGGACCAGGAGGAAGTTGTTCGATCCGCTAAGAAAACAACTTCGGAGCCTAGGTGTGGCGCACTCGCTGTTGGCTCCAGCCCGGCTGCGGCTGACATATGGAGGGAAGGTGTACCAATTCAATGATCCAGGTGAAGCCAAAAAAAAGGTTGAAGCGATTGCCTAGGAATTCCGTTCGAGACCTCTGGAAAATTCGGGACTGCCTATCGATTCGGAGGATGATGAGGGCTAATCAAGCCTGGTACTGTATATTGTTTTTCCCGATTTGACTATGAGCTCGGAGGATGTTTAAGGACTTACTCCAGGACTTTATAACCTTAAATGTTTTCTTTAAAACTTCCTTTCTGAGGGAATATGTTGTATAGAGTGTTACCTTAAGCACTATAAGGATGCTAAAAAGAATATTTTAAGGAATGGGAGTCTGATGTATCAATATCCTTTCTATGTTAATAATTAAGATGACTAGTGATGGAGGGAAGGGGTATGAAGAGCAGAAGGGGGAAATAACACTCCTTAAGCTTGCAGATAATTAAGTGAGGATAGTGGCCTAGGGCTACAGTAAAATAGTACCTGATTTTTGTCTGTACCTCACAAGTTTAGTGTGGCTAGCCTTCCTAAACATGTTTGTTATATAATCTCCGTTGGAGGAGATCTGGAATGTACCCCACATGATGTACTACATGGCAACTGATAAGTAATACTGATGCTAGCATATATCTAAGATTATGCAGTCTAATCCAGTTGTATGTATTATTTACTATGGAAACATTGTAAAATGAATAAAAAGAAAATTACAAAAAAAAAAAGAAATACCAGCAATTGCATAATAGCACAAATTATAGCATAATAGTGATGTAGCCAGGTCATGTAACCTTGCTAGGGGAGAAAAAGACAGACACACATTCACATAAGACTTACATTAGGATGGGCATGTAATACAAGCTGATAGGCCAGAAATTGAGAGACAAGCAAAAGTTAAGTGCAGTCGCATGTACCAAGAGCATTAAGGTGAGAGAACAGAGCATACTTAAATGTAAGGCAAGATGAGGAGTTCTTAACATGGAGAGGGAGTGAGTTTCATAACCTGGGAGCAAAACAGGAAAAAGCCTGCTCACCCATTTTAGTGGAGCAGGGCTGAACAGTGAGCAAGGGGGAGGTGGAGTACCTAAGAGAGTGAGAATGAGAGACTGGGGTGAGCATGTCGCCTAGTGAGGAGGGGCGAGGAGTTCTGGTTAGGAAGTCAACAAAACACTCAAGAGCATAAGAACGGAAGGCAGTGGGAGACGGCAAGAGGGCATGTGGAGACAGGGATATGTTGATGCTGAAGAGAGGAGAGGTTCGTTGAAATATTCTGCAGCTATGTTAATATCATTGGTTTTGTAGAGGGGAGACCAGTCAACCATTTTTAAATCATGAAGGAACGCAACCGAGTTAAGCATCGAGAGTTTGGAAAAAAATAAGACTTTAGAGGGGAATGAGGGGGTGGTGGTGTCCCAAACACAGTACACCGGACAGTGATCACTTACGGAGTCGGGTAGAACTCCAGCAGAGGGGAAGTTCTCCTTCCTGTTAGTCAGGATCCAGTCTAAGAGGGTGGAGCAGGCACCATGACGGGAGATCCTTTTGGGGGCCTGGATAAGTTGGGTGTGGTTCGCCTTGCTAGTAATGGATGATAGAAGAGAGGAACTAGGCCCAGCCCAGTCCTGATTAAAATCTCCCAAGCACATTACTTCATTTTTCCCTGACACAGACAGCAATAGTTCAGTAAATTCTTCCAGACCTAGCCTGGAGGTTCTAGGAGGTATATAAAAAACATAGACATCAGGCTGCCAGCAGCCTAAATACCTTATTGCACTTATAAAATGAGTGAACAGAAAAACAATTAAAAAAATCAAGTTTGTTTTAGGATAAGAAACTGTTATTTTCTTTTGTTAAAAGTGTCTAGTAAAGAGTAGTTTTCCCCCACCTGTCGGTCATCTTTCTGTTTGCTGTGGAACACAGGAATTAAAACTTCTGTTGAATTTGTCTGGCAGAATGTTTACCTCCTCAGATGCCACAGAAGGCCTTATGTAGCTACGGTCCCCGTTTTATCTGTGGCAGGCTGATCATTGGAGATTACCCTGAGAAGTTGGCAAGGTTAGGAGGGGGGATTTCTCATGGTCACCAAAGAAACACCAGTAATATGAACTGTGGCTAGTGCTTCATTTTTAAATTTATGTATGTGAGGTGGCTATCAGGAGAGGAAAGAATGTTTAATTTAATTTTTTAAATGTAAGTGTGTTTTACTTTTCAGGGCTTTATTGAAGGCTTTCAGTAAGTAAAGGTGGCAGCCATATTTGTGATGTTGGATGATTGAAGTGGCTCATAAATTTCTTGTGATTGGCCCAAATTCCAGAGACCAGTACCTGAACTTTTTCCAATCAGTGCATTTCTGGGGCATTAACATATGGGTCTCAGAACTTATTTAGCAAATCAGGAGGAAATTTCCAACCCATTTTATAAATGTTTTTACAGATTTGATGAAAATATCCTTTTCCCAACATGCAAAATGTTCCCCACACCCCCATAGACAGTATTGTATTGCAGTAGTGGTGTAAAATCTCCCATTTCCTTGGTTTGTTGTTTTTTAAAAATTTGTTTTATGTAATTACTGTCAAGAAAGAGAGGAGGATCCCAATAGACCACTTTTAAGAGGTTGGCAGTGGGCAACGTTTTGGAGAGCAAAGTGGGGGCAGCTGGCAAGAGACAACACTGACAGCTTAGCAGCAGGCAGCGATTTGGAGAGAGCAGAGTGCAAGCAGCTGTCGCAGTGAGAAGTTTTATTCTTTGCTGTTTGGGGAAGGGGTGTCAGCCTGGTCGGTGACCAATAGCCACAGTGTGGCTTCCTGATGTTTTTAGCATCAGGTATTGTGCAGTGTGGGTGGGCAGTACATAACAATGTTTGGGGGGTTTTCATTTATGTTGTAAAAGTGCTGCTTTGATGTGTGGGCAGAAGCACTGATATCAGAAGCCAGACAGGAGTCCGCATGAGCAGTTTCAGTGTTATTGGCACAACAGTGCTTCTTCATCAGGCAATATGCATGACAAATTTTGGGCTGGTAGTATAGCCTAGAGGTTAGAGTAACAAGCTGTGAATGAGCTTGTTACATCCAGCAGACCTGAGTTTGATTCCCACAATCTCCACTTGCATACTTTGTGACACTAAGCATCACTTGAACTCGCCAGTACTTCTGGGTTGCCCCTGAAAATGGGCATTGTGCCTAGTGGGACTTACCTGGTTACCAAAGAGAAATTTCAGGTGTCTGCTTTACCGGTGAATGAAAATGGCAATAAAAAAAAAAGGCAGCTTAAACGTTTATGTTTAGAACTGTGAGGTGAGTGCGGTAATTCTTTCAGTTACAAATTTGTGTTGGCATAGTGGCTGACCGGCACATTTACCCATTGCTAAAAATGCTAGGTAGTCAATCACATGTCAGGATTCAAAGACCCCATTGTATAATACCAAGTTGTACTTAAGCAGTTTTATTGATTGCTCGTGCACCGATCTCATTTCCAATTTATTTTCTCCTTCTGTTTTCACCTCCCCTGTATTTTGTGAGTTTAGTTTGCTATTACCCCTTCCTGTGTTCCTGTTTCAAAAGCTGTAACATTCTTTCACCAACACTTCAATGCACCTATCCTGCCTCTCTCGTCAGAGGTCTTCAGAGTCGTTTCCTCACTGCTAAAGACCCTTTTCTTCCCTCCATTGTTTACCCGCCTTCCCCCACTAACACTTCTCACCTCAGCTAAACTACAGAATCTCACCATAAATTGCTTTAGCTGGCCATTTGGCACTGTGGTAGCGCTGCTGCTTGCAATGCCAGTGACCTGAGTTCGGGAGCGAGCTTGAGTCATCTGAGGCCGGCTGGGGCAGGAGGAACGGGCATCCCAGAACATGCTTTCCTCCTCTGGGGAGGGAGGGCTCTGTTCTCCACTACGATACTGCCACCTGCGTGACCACAGGTGGTAGCGTGGCTGGAGATGGATAAGGAAGGGGTGACGTCTGTGTGTGGACGACACATAATATGCACAGGCATGCCTTGACATCATGGCCCATGACATTCCAGGGGGCTGGAACAAGGAAAAAGTATGGCCTCTGCCCTTCTGCAGTGACAGACCCCATTGTATCAGAGTCCCCACCTTTCCAGCGCTGCACCATCAATGCGACTAGATGGGGTACATCTCCCTGGTTCGACGTAAAAAATACCGACTGTCCCTATGGCGACAACATCGCCCTGACAGCCTCTACACCGACAGCCAGCTGAAGCGAAACACCAGCACAGTGACAAATACTGGGAATGTAACAGCCACTCAAACACCACAATTGAACAGGAATGCAGGGGCTCTGCCCCGCACTCTACATGGCTGCAACAAACCCACGGTGCACATACTATGGAGAAAAATGCCCACAGCAGTTCCCGCAGTAGTAGCACCCCTCCTGACAGTGGACATGGAGACTGGTCAAATGAATATACCTGTCGGTGAATATACCACACAGCTCACTGACGGTGCAGTCGCTGTAACACTATCACTGTAATTGTATCGCTGTTACAACGGCATATCCATCCCCCTTACCCTGACCCGCTGGGAGGTGTGTGTGTGTGTGTGTGTGTGTGTGTGTGTAAACCAAGACTTCATAGAAGTAGGTGGTTGGGGAAACGAAGGGGGATCAGGAGGTGCCTGGAGGTCCTGAGGGGAAGGAGGGTGGCTGGAGACAAGTGCATAAAATGGTGAGTTAAAAAAAAAAATGTAAGCATGAATTCAGCCAGAAGTTATGTTCTGTGCCATCTATGTGCAAGACTTAAGTTGTCACAAAAAAGGCATCATACTTTCCAGCGACTCTTATAATGTTCAGTGAAAGGGAGGCTACCATTGTTCAGGCATTACCTTCTTAAAAGAAAATGCCCCATAGTCTTAATAACCATCTGGAGAGTTTTAAATCAGTGGGTAGAGGGGACAAAACCTTTTACAGGTACATAAGTGAAAAAAGAAAGACAAAGGGAGGGATAGTGAGACTGAAGGGGGAGGATGGGGGCCGCGTGGAGGATGACAACAGTAAAGCTGACATATTGAACAGGTATTTCTGCTCAGTCTTTACTGGGGAAGAGGAGGGTAATGGGTCCGAAGGAGTACAAGGTGAGAATGGTGCAGAAATGGACACAAGTCCCTTTACACGAGAAAGGGTCCTGAAGGAACTGAAGGAATAAGAGTTGATAAAGCATTGGGCCAGATGGGGTGCACCCCAGAGTCCTTAAAGAACTAAGAGAGGTGGTGGCTGAACCTCTGGCTATCCTGTTTAGCCGATCACTGAAACAGGGAGGTACCCAAAGACTGGAGGACAGCAGATGTAGTCCCCTTTATACAAAAGCGGAACAAAGAGGAAGCAGGAACTACAGACCAGTCAGCCTCACCTCAGTAGTGGGGAAGATCATGGAAGCACTACTGAAGGAGAGTTGGTGGAACATCTGGTTGTCAATGGACTACAGGACCCAAGGCAGCATGGTTTCACCAGGGAGGTCATGTCAGACCAACCTGCTGAATTTTTTGACTGGGTGACTAGGAGGTGGATCGGGAGGGCAGTGACATGGCCTATCTGGACTTCAGCAAGTCCTTGACACTGTGCCACATAGAAGACTATTACACAAACTGGGGAATATGGTTGTGGGCAGGACAGTAGTGTGGTGGGTAGGTAACTGGCTGGGTGGCAGGACACAGAGGGTGGTGGTAAATGGCTGTCACTCCACAGAGGGAAGAGTGACCAGTGGGGTACCACAGGGATCAGTGCTGGACCGGTTCTATTCAACATCTTCATCAGTGACATTGCACAGGACCCAGAAGGCAGACTTTCACTGTTCGCTGATGACACAAAGCTCTGTAACAGAGTAGACACACCAGAGGGTGTAGACAGAATGAGAAGGACCTGCAGAAACTTGAAGAATGGTCAGGGTTTGGCAGTTGAAATTAATGCAAAAAGTGCAAGATAATGCATATGGGCACAAAAACCCTGGCACAATATATCAGTTGAGGGTGAGGATATAGCATGCACCAAGCAGGAAAGGGATCTTGGGGTTATCATCTCTGATGACCTCAAGGTAGGGAAACAGTGTGACAAGGCAGCAGGTAAAGCAAATAGGATGCTGGATGTATAGGCAGGGGCATCACCAGCAGGAAAAGGGAGGTCATAATTCCACTATACAAGACACTAGTGAGGCCCCACCTGGAGTACAGTGTACAGTTCTGGAGACCATACCTACGTAAGGACATAGACAGGGTAGAGGAGGGCAACAAAGATGGTGCATGGATTGCATCACAAGTCCTGTGAAGACAGGTTGAAGGAACTGAACATGTACTCCCTGGAGGAGAGGAGGGAGAGAGGAGATATGATAGAGACATACAAGTATCTCACAGGGAGGAACAGGGTGCAGGAATACACTATTTTAAAGCTGAAAAGATGTTCCAGGACTAGAGGGCATGGGATGAAGTTGAGGGAGGACGATTCAGAGGAAACATGAGAAAGAATTTCTTCACAGAATGGGTGGTGGACAAGTGGAACACCCTGCCAGAGGAAGTGGTGGGGGCTGAAACAATCACGGGATTTAAGAATGCATGGGATAGACATAAAGGAATTCTGGAGGTCAGGGGTAAGGGGCAACAGACTTCTAGGAAAACATAAACTGAACTTCCAAGCTCAAATGGGCAGACTGGGTGGGCCATAGGCCCTTATCTGCCAACACTGTCTATGTATCTATGTAACAGAAGATGGGAAAACATTTTTTGATTTTTTCCTTTATAGTAACAGCCAAGGTTGTTGAAGTTATTACATCATACAAGAGAAATAATAAACTGCATACACATTAATAACAAAAAGCTGATACAATCCTTAAAGCAATTTACATATGATATTGAGCTATGTGATTATAATTACATTAATTTACTTTTTTGTAATTGGTTTATTAGCGATTATTGTCATATACAGTGAAATAATACTTAAGTCACTATCTGCACCCAGGATTTTCCAGATCTGGAAAGGGTTTGAATAATCCCCTGTGCCGGCTAGCATTGGTAATAGGTAAGCAGTCCTTCGTGTGCCATTGGGGGGCGGACTGTGTTCCTACCATAGCAGAATGGGCCAACAAGTTGATGCAAAGTATGAAACTGGAGCATACACAGTACAGAGCCAAAGGCAGGGAGGAGGATTACCTGAAAATCTGGGGTCCCCTGGAAAAAGCCTTAGGGGAACTATGGTTTCCCCTGATTTGATTGCCTTAGGATTGGAGAGTCTGTACTATGCTGAATAGCTTACTTAGCTGGGACAGAGGAGATTCCTCCTCCTCCCTCCCATCAATAAGGAGGATACCCCCTAAATACCAAGACAAAGAGAAATAAAATAAGGGCGCACCAGATGAGAAATCTCCATACTTTAGAAATTACGTGATGGTTGCCACGAATATATTAGGCCCCTTATGGTCTGCAGGAAATAATTGTGAATTGAAAAAACTGGACAGCTTACAATTAATGTTATCTTTCTTTTAATGGCATGTAGCTTGTCTGTGAGTATTGTTAATTGAATGGAAAACTGAAGATGTATCTATATGTGCTGCATATGTACAGTACATCTGCTGAACTATAAATAAAGTTTAAAAAAGTCACTATCTGCAATATTTTGTAGATTAATGCTTATCTACATTTCATACCCATGTATGATGCATTCATTTTGTAATGCTTTAATATTAAAAATATATATTATGCTATAATCAAGTGCAGTTCCAGAAAAAAGCTAATCTGAAAATGTTTGGTATAAACTCAACAGATAATGGCCTGATCAGAATATTCCATTTGTATCTTTATTTGTAAAGTGTCAGGACATTCATGTAAGCATTAAGCCACGAAGGAGGTGTGCTCTAATGCTGGATTGATGCATGGGGGGGGCGGTGAGTGCCCGAGGCCCAGGGCCGAGGGCTACTACCCCACCCCCATGCATCAATCGGATAGAGCCCACCGACGGAGTGGCTTAATGCGCTTGTAACATGGGCCGCCTGGCCGAGACAGTCACCAGGAGCCCATTTTGCCTCTGTACCACTACATAACCGGGGAGTTGGAGATCTGTGCACTGTAACGGTGCACTTACAAATCCTCTGAGAGAACGGCATTACGATGCTGATGCGCTGTGGCACACTATGTACCTGTACTCATTAGGGACTAGAGCGCTCGCAGGCTCGCGGCAGCAGTTGTCCCGATGTGTCCGCCTGTTTCTCCGGGTAGCACTGGTTGATGTCTCCGAAAGCGCCCGCCGCTGCTGTGCGCCTACCACAAATTTCCATGCAGGCTCCCTCACTCCTGCCCTCTCTCAGGGTCCTCCGACGATGCACCGCTGCCTGCATGGAGTCTCATTCTGGGGCTGTGTAGTCTATCCCTCCTGTGCAGCGCCTGCTTCTCCCCCTTCCATCTGCCTCCACATCGTCGCACTGTTGGCTGCCACGCTTCCTCGCTCACCCACTCCTCCATCGCCGCCTCCTGCCAAACAAAAGCAGACCACCCTGTCTTGTACTGCCTCACCCTTGCCAGTTACACAGTCATGCACAGTGTGCCACGAGTTCTCGCCCTGTCTGCCTTTCCTGCCTCGGACTGCTAGTGGGGTCCCGGACCGCCGCTCTTCCTCTCCCTTCCCGCAGGACCCAGTGTTGCTAGGTTGGGGTCTGGCTGGAGTCGGTACTGCCAAAGCGGCACGCTATATATGCTGGCTAATACCCGCCGCTGCCGTCCGTGACCGCCTAGCCCTATCGGCTTGCTCCCTCAGAGGTGCAAGTTCATGCCATGTTACAAAACTCATTGCGTACTTCTATTTATTATCACTTGTGAGAGGACAATACTTCCATCAGTTGTGAGTTATGATCCTTCCCCTTGCTTATGAAGATTCATGGCATATTTTGACTCAGCCGATCGGTATTCCCTGTATAGAGAGGTCAGATATGTCGCAGTCCGGGCAAGGCTGGTACCCTAGTGGTAACGCTTCCACTTGCTACACTGGCAATCTTAAGTTCAGAACAAGCTTGAGTCAGTGGGTTGGTTGGCAGAAGGAGGATTGAGTGTCCCAGGGACAGCTAAGTAGGGTAGGAGGACATTCACTCCACCATGGGCCTGCCATCTGTCTGAAACCAAATTGTAGCTTAACTGGAGCCTTTAAGGTGGAGGGGAGAGGGGCTACAGCTGATGTCAGCATAACCTCATGCATGGTCTGCACTGCTGACCATAGCAGTCTCGGAGACAGTATGTGTTGGAGTGGGGGTGGAGGGGTAGGCATACCAAGGTGGCACTGAGATAGAGGATGGAAAAACACATTTTCACAAACACTACTGTTGAATTAGGCATGAGAATGGAACCAGAGAGCAGGTTTCACAATGCTGATTATAACAGTGGTATAAATTCTGCTTGGTACGCTAACGACCCGTATTTGGGAACAAACTAGAGTCATTAGGGGTTGGCCGGTGGAGGGAAGATTGAGCATCCCAAGAACAACTTTTCCTCTTTCGGGGGTGGGGGACTGTGCACTAAGTTACACGTCTGCCAGCTGCTGGCTAAAAGTAGATGGTAGCATACCTGGAGCAAGTTAACTGAGGGATGTCACCAGATGCCAGTATGTTTATGCGCATGTGTGGGCACATGCATCATTGTTTCTCAGCAGCCCTGGTAAGAAAAATTGGAAGAAAACATCCCTGGCATGTAAGATGACATTGGCAACCTTGCACGCTCCTGACTACCAACTGTAGCAGCTATTCAACCACCAAACGGTTCAGGACAAGCGGCGGGGTACGTTCCAGAGAAGGTAGATATTTTGGGCTGGGGTAGGCATACTAAGGTTATGCAGAGGTAAACACAGGAAGGGAGGGAGGAAAATTGCCACAATCATTATTGTTGCACTTGGCATGAGAACAGAACCAGAAAGTACCTTTCACAATACTGATGGCATTACAGTAATGCTGGGCTGCTGCGAAGCCAGTTGCTGAATTCAAAGAAAAAAGTAGTATCAACCAGACCAATATCTATTTAAAAAATTATAACTTTTTAACTGATGTTGTATAAATTGAATTAATTGCACGATGGGGTATGTGTCATGCTGGCATAACGTCACGCCTCAGGTGGGTTAGGCATGAGGTTGTAGGCTGAGTGCATTCAACACCTGAGAAGTGACGTCATCCCAGCACGATGCACACCCTGGAGTGCATTATTGCTGTAATACAATGGCTCGTTTGTAAAACAAAATAAAAATATTACAACATAGAATTTTAAATGCATTCTCAGCTTGTTTGTGTATGTGGGTCTACAAACATTAAAAATAAAAAAAAAATCCCTTGTTGCTGCTGGCCAGTAGGTGGCATTGTCTTTATGTCCCTGTTTTCCTCTGTCATTCTGTCCACTTGCTCATTTTCTCTCCTTTGCCGTTTACCTTCCCACCCCCCCCATATGGCTATTTTTCCTCCTTGGAGCCCTAGCTGGTGGCTGTTGTCTCTCCTTGCTGGGAGACTTGCTCCTGCTTCTTCCTGTGTCCCTGTATTGCCGACCCCGGACAATCCCCCATGGATTACTCCCCTCTCTGCAGCAGGGCTAAGGAGGAGGGTGCTGGCGTACCCCTCCCACCCACGAGACCAAAGCCAGACACACTGGGGCCGACCCCCGTGGACGCAGGAGCCATCATGGAACTTGCCAGGCTCCATTTTCCAGTTTTTCTCCCACCCCTCCCCACCGATGTCGTGGACATTGGCACATGTCTCCCAACCTGTACTGTCCTCCAGCCACCAGAGAGCAGTCAATGAGCGGGATGACGGTTCTCCTTCCCCCTGAGAGAGGAGAGAAATCCTCCAGATGCTCGATCCTCTCTCACCCGTGCCGACCCCTGGTGGCCCAAGCTCGTAACCAAACCCGGGTCACCAATGTAGTGCGAGGTGTGGCGTCCAGTGCCTCAACTCTCAAGCGCCACTGGGACGGCATTTGCTGTTTACCTTTGTGGTACATGGTCACCCCCCCCCCGGTAACAGCAAATAAGTTTTACCTTTGTGTTCTGGTACACAGTCACCCACTCCCATCTCTGGTAGCAGCAGGTAAGTTTTGGATGATCAGCAGTGTTCCATGGGCTGCAGAGTGAAGACTGCATGGCTTTCAGTTCAAGATGTTCAGGCGGGCTGGTGAGTGGGGGAGGTTCGCAGCTTTCACTTTTTGCATTTTGAGGCAGAACGAGTTGACCGAGGTATGTCATGTTGTGCTGGGCTGCTGAGCAGGTACAGCAGGGAGGACAGCAAATTTTTTTTTTTTTTTAAATTAATTTTCTGATCTGAATGGCGGAAATTAAAGTGGAGCTTGCAATCATGATCTGTGCTGTGGTGTGGTAAAAGCACAGGTGGTCATGGAGTATGTTAGTTAAGAGCGGGGCCAAAGAGCGAGGACTGTGGTTACATATTTTTATTGGTTTTTGTTTGTTTGTGTCACGCTGGCCCCGAGTTGACATTTGAAAACAAAAGTAGCTACAGGTGTGACGGGGTGGGGGGTGAGGTTGTATGGATGGCAGGGAAGTTCTGTCCAGTAATATTTTTTATATTAAAAATGTGATCATGGCTGGACCTTGATACAGTGATGTTGTGCTGGGATAACATCACTGTGCAAGGTGGCTACTGACCAATCAGTTTGCTGAAAATATTCTCTGCCATTGATTGTATAATTGAGCAATAACAACCCAAAAGCCTCCCTCCAGCTGGTCATTAATCCAAGGAAGTGACCGACTTTGAGTTATTATTGCAATTGTAAGTTCAATCACATTAATAACTTTAGATTTTACAGTTAAATTTATGAACTTTTCCTTTTTCAGTGGTGTGACGTGAGCCGTGTGGCATGAGTACGTTGACGCATGCTGCCCAGCGTCATTTGGCAGCTGGATTAATAATTTTGAAGATGTTAGTGTCCGATCCAGTAGCCAGTCAGGAGCTTTGTTAGGCAGATGAATATTTGATTAGACTTGTAATACACAGTTTATCTCCGCATGTGACATGCAGGAATTTCATACCTGACTCCTGACTTGGTCCCAGCAGTCCTTTCAACCTCACACTTGGAGATGAAGTGCATGCCTTGAGTTGGGCCATGGTGTGTGTGTATGTGTGTAGGATAAATAGTAGGAAAGAATGGTACACAAAACAATAACCGTTGAGTTGGGCTAATGAGGTAATAAGCCACAAGGCCCAAGGCCGAGTGGCATTATGACCCCATCATAAAATGGGCAAGAAAATCCAGTGATCTGATTGGTCAGTAGCTGTCCAGACCTGTGCAGTAATTGATCAGTAACCACACAGATCTAGAAAGTACTTTGCAAGTCTTGGAACTCCACTGCTTTGGAATTCTCGGTAACTGACAGTTTTGTTGGGGGGGTACACAAAAAAAGGTTCAACTAACACAAGTGACTTCCCTGCCAACCTCTTTGATAAGGCAAACCTAGCTGTTTGGTGTGAGAACTGAGTTACCAGTGATGAAGATTTATTCTTAATTTAACAGCTTTATGTAATCTTGTGTTTTTATAATTTTGGTGCCATTTTATAAATGCAATAGCACAAGTCAGAGCTTGCAGGCATTTTTAATTACCCCACTCCAGCCCCACACTACAATACACGGTTGAGTCGCACTCTACTGTCTTGTGCCTCCAGTCCGGGGGGGGGCATACGGTAAGTACTCAATAATCACATGCCGTTTTATGTGTTGTTGCCTCTGAGGTGGCACTATTTTACAAGTACACTCAGCACTTTTCTAGCGTTTGCTTCATATAATACATAAGGATGGTCGAGACAATGTTTGCAGTGCAGAAATATCTTCATTTTATATATAGTTAGCTATAATCTGTTAATTGAATGGTAATTTGACAATGTGATGCTAACTGAGTTAAATTGAATGGTCATTTGTTTATTGGCAATGCTAATTGAGTTAATTAGTGGATAATGTAAATGTTTTTCTAGGAGCGTGGATATGTTGTTCATCCACACTCTTTGGCATGTCCCTTTCCCTTTAAATCTTGACGGAAGTCTTCAAGCTGGCTCCTCCCACCCACCCGGGTGGTATAAGTCTTGGCTCCGCCCCATGACGCCAGATCTTCCTTTCCGCTGGAAGATTCAGGTTCCCTCGTGCTAATTCTAGCAGTCGTAGGCCCTGGCTTCGCAAGGTCTGTTTTTACCGCATTTATCTCTTAAACTCATTCAGGTTGTCTATTCCGATAATAGCGCATCGGATATGGAGGACAAGTCGCTCCCTGTATTTTGCTGATGTTCCTGCGGCTAGAAAATGTCGTGCACAGATCCCCCTACTTACCTGTGTGTACTGCCTAGGTGTCAGTCATGACACGACCACCACCTGCACCTTTTGCTTAGCCTTCCATCCTAACGTTTTGCATGACTGCATGGCGCGCCTTAAGCTGGGGAGACTGGAGAAAAGGAACCAGCTGGTGAAATCGAAGGAGGCGAGGTGGGCGGTTTCCGCGGCCGCGGGATCCGCCGAACAGCTAGAGCAGATGAAGGCTTTCGAGGAAGAAGCTGCTCAGTCTTCTGCCAGCCGAAGTTTAGTCCCTCTCAACCTCAGCTCCACCTTCTCAGGTTCCTTTATGGAGTTGTGCCAGTCTCTCCCCACCAAGGGTGAGGCGCCCTCGGGCTCACACTCCTCCCACCCTCGCAAGAGGGACAAGGATCTGAAGTCTTCCTCCAGAAGACACTCCTGGGACCGAGAGAGGTCTGAGTCCCAGGAAACTGCGGTCTGGACTTCGGTTGAGATCGCTTCCTCAGCCGCCAGCTTCATGGATCTTCCTTCTGGCCAGGCGGACACCGAGGTATTGGCTGAACCGGCCGAGATTTTTCTCGAGCCGATTGAGCCCCTTTCGCCGACTCCGGTTGACGATTCTCTCTGAGAGAACACCTATCCTCTCTTTCCCCATCACAAGACGCCTCCTGTGGGTGTCTTGCTCGAGGAATTGAACCGAATTCATTCACAGAGTCCGGTTTCCTCGATCGATCTAACTCAATTCCCCATCGGTCTCGATCGAGGACTCTGTCTTCTTCGACCGGAAAATCGAAGAAAGGCCACCGGCATTCAAAAAAGAAGCGCCACCACAGATCCTCATCCTCCTCGGACAAGGAGAGGCTTTGACGGAAACTCTGTCAGTGCTATGAGAAGCTCATGTGGCAACAGCTGATTTTGGCCAGGCAGAAGCCGGCTACGCCATCTGCCCCGGCCATTACTTGGCCTGCGCCTCAAAGGTCTACGCCAACCCCCTCCGGAACCAAGGCTTCGTTCCTCCACCTGGGGGCCGGTCCGCATTCTGCCAGGGCCCATACTGGTCTAAACACCTATTAGGGTGGAGCCACCACCCAAGCAAGCCCCCCAGTGGGGCTCCCTCGAAAGAGGAC
Organism: Neoceratodus forsteri; assembly: GCA_016271365.2. NCBI lineage: Eukaryota > Metazoa > Chordata > Ceratodontiformes > Ceratodontidae > Neoceratodus > Neoceratodus forsteri. Next base: position 1,668,094,693 of record CM057456.1, on the reverse strand, counting down.
CGTCCAGACACCGGACTTCCCCGACGTCTGTCCATCACGGTCACCCCAGATCGCCCTCAGCAGATCAAAGGGGACATGGGCGGGAGACCGCTGTACCCAGACTCCTCGGATTTGGATACCACCAATTTGCACTCCCATCCTGCTGATGAAGAGTCACTCTTGGCGGCCTTGGAGGAAGGTCCCTCCTCCTTTCAGGGCATTCTCTGCCTTATCTCCAATTCTACCGGGATGCCCTTTGAATCCATCCAAAAAAAGGCAGAATACCCCCTTTCGGATATCCTTAAGAGGGGGGAATACCCTGACAGAGGCCTTTCCAATAGCAGAAGCCATTACTGGTCTGGCCCTTGAACTTTGGCAGCGTCCAGCTTCCTGCCCAGCACCATCTGCCCGTATGGCCCGTAAGTACGCGGTGCCTATGGGATCCCTCCCGGGATTCACTGAGCATCCCTCAGCTGAGAGCTTGGTGACTGCTTCAGTTTTGAGACTTACTGGTAGCTCGGCTGGCACTGACCGACTTCCGGACAAAGAGTCCAAGAACATGGACCACTCTGCTCGTAAGGTCTACGCGGCCTCTTGCTTGGGTCTTCGTCAGGTCAGTTCGGCTGTAATCATGGCAAACTTCTCCCATGCCCTCCTAGGGTCATTGGGTGAAGTACTTCCTCACCTCCCCATGGACATGCAGACCACTGTCAAGCAAGTCCGTGATCAGGGCCGTGCTGTTGCCAAACAGCAGCTCCAGACAGCCCTGGACATCAGGGATTCTTGTGCTCGCTCTTTAACAGCCGCAGTGGCCACCCGCCGCAGGGCCTGGCTGAGGTTATCCTCCTTTCCGACGGATACCCAGCACAAGTTAGCTGATGTGCCTTTCCTTGGTACTGACTTGTTCGGCCCAGGAGTGGCAGGCCACCTTCAGCATATTGAACAGTCCAATGCCACCTTGGATGCCACTTCTGCTAAGGGTTCCTCGGGCAAGAACCAGCAGAAGAGGAAGCCTTTTTGGCAGTCCTCCCCTGCGGTCAGGCAGCCCTCCTGTCAAGGAGGTCAGCAGCACCACCAACAGCAGCAGCAGGCTCAAGCTTGGCACCCTAGGCCCAAGCAGGGCCCTCAACAGCCCCATAAAGGAGGCTGAGGTGCTGGTCCAGGAGCTTCCTCCTCCTCTAAGCCTGCTTAGTGACGGGTTGGGGGTTGCCACCCCTACACCCGGCATTGCCACTTTCTGTGCCTTCTGGGTTACATGGCAGCATGCACCTCAGTGGTCTGTTGGGCCAGGTGGTACATGCGCCCCCTTCAATGGGAGCTGGCCACCCAGTGGACACAGCGCCACCATCATTTCGACCAGCTGATCACTGTAACCCAGAAGATGTGGGACGCTCTCCAATGGTGGACCGCCCGAGAATGGTTGCAAGAGGGGAACCAGTTTATCCGCCCCGAGCCGACGGTTGTTCTCACGACTGATGCCTCTCTCATTGGCTGGGGAGCCCACATGGGGGACAGCAGGGCCCACGGGTTCTGGACCCCCAAGGAGTCCCGATGCCACATCAGCCTGTTGGAGTTCAGAGCAGTCAGACTGGCACTGTCAGCATTCGCTCCTCTGCTCCGGGGTCAAGTGGTTCAAGTCCAGACGGACAATACCACGACCATGTACTACCTCAACAAACAGGGCAGTACACACTCCCGTCTGCTGTGCAAGGAGGCGCTCTGCATCTGGACCCTTGTCAGCCGGTTGGAGGCGGATCTCCTAGCCATCCATGTGGCAGGAGTCTCGAACCAGCTGGTGGATGCTCTCAGCCGCATAGTCCAGACATCCCACAAGTGGTCACTCCATCCAGAGGTAACTTACAGTCTGTTCTCCCGTTGGGACAAACCGTTGGTGGATCTGTTTGCCTCCAGGGAGAATGCCAAGCTGAGTCTGTATCATGCCCACCCCCCTCAGCAGGGCTCGCTGCTGGGGATGCCTTTTCGAGGCCATGGACCCCAGGCTTCCTCTATGCCTTCCCTCCCTTTCCCTTGATCCACAAGGTGTTACTCAAGGTGAGGCGGGACAAGGCGAAGGTGATTCTGGTAGCCCCCAATTGGCCGTGCCAGTTCTGGTACCCAGATCTCCTCAGCCTCAGCTGCAGGCCCCCAGAGCGGCTTTGTCCACGCCCGGACCTGATATCACTGAACCAGGGGAAGGCCTTCCATCCGGACCTTCAGTCCCTGCACCTCACAGCTTGGTACCTGAGCAGCTAGAGTTCCAGGCTCTGGGTCTTTCCGAGGATGTCTACACTGTGGTGGAGGCATCTCGTAAGGAATCGACCAGGAAATGTTATGCCTTCAAATGGAAAAGGTTTTCCATTTGGTGTCAGGGTAAGGGTCTGGACCCCTTTTCCTGCTCTGTGGCTAACATTTTAGACTACCTTTGGTCTCTCTCCAAAGGGGATCTACGGTCATCGACCCTTAGGGTGCACCTGGCAGCCATTTCTGCTTACTGGGCTCAGGCCGGTCAGCTGATAGTGGCACAGGCGACAGTGGTCAGGCGCTTCTTCAAAGGCCTGGATCACATATCCCCTCCGGTGTGTGAACCTTCACCTCCTTGGGATCTCTTGCTGGTTTTGGCAAAGCTCATGGGCAAGCCATTCAAACCCATGCACAAGTGTGAGCTCGCACATTTGTCATGGAAGACGGCCTTCCTGGTGGCTGTCACATCAGCCAGAAGGACGGGGAGCTCCAGGCGCTCTCGGTGGACTCCCCTTATCTGGTCTTTCACAGGGACAAAGTTGTCCTGCGCCCCCACCCGAAATTTCTTCCGAAGGTAGTCTCAGAGTTTCACCTTAATCAGGTGTTGACTCTGCCGGTGTACTACCCTAACTACACCTTGGATGCCGAGTACAGGCTCCATACTCTGGACCTGAGACGTGCTCTCTCCTATTATAAGGAAAGAATGGCGGAAATTCGTGGAGAGGTTTACCAGCTGTTTGTCACCTATGCTGAAGCCGCTTCTGGCAGACCTGCAGCCGAACGGACCATTGCAAGATGGATCACATCATGCATAGGTCTGTGCTATAAGTTGGCGGGCAAGGAGCCTCCCAGAGGGTTAAGAGCTCATTCTACCACTATACTGCTGCATCGGTGGCTGCTTCCAGGACATCCCTATCCAGGAAATCTGTCGGGCTGCTACCTGGAAGTCCGCAAACTCCTTTATTTCCCACTAGCACATCGACCTTGAGTCACGCCAGGATGCTGGTTTTGGGGCCTTGGTTCTCCAGTCTCTGTTTCCTAAGTAGGGGGTGTGCACCTTGCCTCCCTCCTCCTGGAGAACTGCTAGGAGTCTGCCAAAGAGTGTGGTTGAACAACATATCCACGGTCCTAGAAATACAAGTTACTCACTTGTAACAGTAGTTCTAGAAATGGTATATGTTGTTCATCCACACGCACCCACCCGACCTCCCCTTCTTTAAGGCGCACAACCTTGCTTCCAGCGGGCTAAGATCTGGTGTCATGGGGCGGAGCCAAGAGTTATACCACCCAGGTGGGTGGGAGGAGCGAGCTTGAAGACTTCCGGCAAGATTTAAAGGGAAAGGGACATGCCAAAAGAGTGTGGATGAACAACATATACCTTCTAGAACTACTGATACAGGTGAGTAACCTGTTCTTACTTGCTGTGGTATGTGGATGTAGTTGCTGTGTTAGAAATTTGGCAAGCGAAATACTGTATTCTGATTGACTCTTGTAATTCCATTGTCATATGTTTATGTACCTATACTGCCCTGTGAAGAAAAAGGTCTAACCATGTGGTCTGGAATCCACACAGATCCCATACAGAATTCCTGAGCCACTTCACTCACTCTTGATTTCCATCACAAATGTGGCTACCACCTTTACTCTTACAAGAAACCCTTCAACTAGGCCCTAAAAGCTGGCCCAGTGGCACTGAGAGTTGAGGCGCTGGACGCCACATCTCATGCCACGCCAACGACCCGGGGTTGGGAACGACCTCAGGAATCGGTGGTTCAGCTGAGGGGAGGAGGATTGAGCGTTCCAGGGACTGCGCTCCTCCTCTGGGGAGGGACAACCACGGTTGTGCAGGCTCTTGGCAGTAGCTTGGGTTCATTGCATGCCGTGGTAGTTGTGGGGCCGATGTGGGCTGACATCGGATGTGCAGTGCATGGAAGCGCACACTGCAGTGTCATTGATGTTATTGCACGCCCGCGTTAGGGAAGGGGGATCCAGAACAAGGAAACAGCAGCCTAATCCTCTGGCGCTCGTGATGGCCGGCTCCCGGCGCTGCACCAGACTCTCCCAGGGTGCTCCCTCCAAGCCTGACTCCCCAAGAGTCTTCCGCAATGGGGTGAGCGATATGGCCAGAAGGGTGAGAGGGCGAGGTGGTGAGCTCGGGCATGCACCTGGTGAGGTGCCGCTGAGGTTGACCGGATAACAAGGGGAACCATAGGACTACCCCAGTCGAGGAGGGAAGGCAGGAGGAAAAATATACAAAAAAAAAAAATACAAAAATAGGCCCCAAAAAAAACTCTCTTTATTAAAAAAAAAAAACGAATTAAAATTTCTTTCCGCTCATGATCCCCTTGCACAGAGGCGCGCACGCCACACACACGCCAGAAGATTTTAGTAATATTCAGAGTTATTATTTTTGGTGTTTCTTTTATGACCATGAAAAAGCCCCTTCACAGTCTAATCATCTCCCCCAATTCTCTTTATCCTGCTACTTCACTGGCTGGAGCCTCCTTCAGCCGAATTCCAGCACCTGATCCTTCCCCACAGAGAGCCTTCCTGATTCGTAGCCCCAGTCCCCAGTCCACCCATGTCTCATCTGATTGCAGTTCCTTGGCCTACCCCCCCACCAAATTCGGGGATGCTTTTAGTTCAGTGGCGATTACCATACATGAATCCAGTCTCCAAGGAGGCAGAAGTGAAGGCCAGAAGATTGCGGGGCCCAGGCGGGAAGGGTCCAGTAGTGGGTGTGGTGGCAGAGAGCAGCGTCGCCTGTCCAGCCAGTGGCATATCCACTTATCTGTTTCCCCTGTAGGGAGCGAATGTGCAAGGACGTCATAGAGCATCATGCAGTCTCCTGTGCATAATGTACCAATGTCCGCCCTGTCCTTCAAATCCCAGCACTTGCTAAGACTCCAGGCTCATTGCCCCATGGCTGCTGCCAAGAGGAACTATGTTGCTGGAGTACTCAACCCTCTTACACTGAAGGAGGAGGTGAGCTGTCCATCATATGCTCAAGCCTCCTCTTCCTGATCAGCCCACCAATGCTTTAGACTCCTTCCCAAACCATCTTTTCGACGTTGCAGGCAGTAGCGCTACAACTGGTCTGGCGGGCTGACCTTAGTCTAACCATCTTGACAGCTATCTTTGCTGCTAACTCTACCAGGGGTGAATTTGAGCCTCTGGTTCCCTATGAGGTCTGTGTGTGTTTGTATTAGTGTATGCCAGTTGACTACTGCAGAATTTTTAAATTTTTGCATTCCATGTTACATTTCGTGGTTTTGTGTGTTTATTTAAAATTGGTAACTAGGAGAAGCACACTGATCCAAGGCCCTTTCTAGGTGTGATGGGGTGAGGACACTATTACAAACAAAATACAGCAGTCGGTGATGAGGATGACATAAAGAGCATAAGTTGAGTGCAGTACATACAGAATGGCAAAATGTTGCATATGAAGGACAAATTAATTAGCATACAAATCATGTGTCCAAACTAGGCAAACTCAAAGAGCACAGTGCCCAGAGTAAAGGGAGGCTGAGCTGGTGCTGAAAGTAGGAGTCTAACAGATTGATAAACTTAAACGAGGTTGCCCGAACTATGAGGTTAGTGGGGAGGGAGAGGTAAGGAGTGGTCAGAAGCCAGCCAAGTGTAAGAGGATCATGAAGAGTTGGCAGGAGCAGGGAGCGGGAGGAGGAGTTTCATCTGGTGTCTAATGGAGGGAAGGGTAGGGGAGATTAATGGAGGAGGGTAGCTGGTTCCAGAGGAAGGGGAGGCAGTATAAGAAAGCACATTTGCTGGCTCAGAAGTGTGGCTGGGGAATATGTGTGGGTCTCTTGAACACAAGGAGTAGGAAGAGGAGGGGATGGGGGGACAGGAGATGTGATAGGTATGAGAGAGGAACCCAAACCATTATATAGAGATGAGGGAAGCAGTGGGACTGGTAACATCAAAGGAGAAGGAGGAAGGCTAGAGAGGAGTAAAGGGAGCAGTGGTGAGTAACAGAGGGTGAGTTGGTAGCAAAGCGGCAGAAGGCATTGCAGAGGGTGTCCAGTCTGGCAGGGGAGGTGGCAGGGGGTGTGGCAGGGGGTCATAAATATCCTCCTTGTCGAAAACTGGGTAAAGCATTATGGTGACTAGTTTCCAGTGGACTTGAAGAGAAAGGCAGTCTTTTTTGTGATACAGGGCACTGAGTTTGGCATAGGTAGCAGAGAAGTCAAGCCTGTTATCTAACTACACACCGAGATACTTCAAAGCTGGGACTGCTTCAAGCGGTGTGCCATCTAGCATGGAGAAGACTGGGTGTGGGTCGAGCTGGGCCAGCTTATGGCTGGTATCAGAGGTCATAAACACGGTTTTTATTGTGTTAACCTGAAATTGGTTGGACTGAAACCAGCACAGAACATTGTGAAAGTCTTGCTGGAGTGAGACTTCCAGAGATACAGTCAAGGGACCGGAGGTGTAGAGAACTGTCATCTGCATACATGTGAACGTGAGTTGGCACAGATGGAGGGGAAGTCATTTGGAAAGCTGGAGAAGAGGATTGGACCCAGAATAAAGCCCTGTGGGACCCTGGCCTGGATGGGTAGAGGTGGGGAGATGGCATTTCCTACCTGTACCAACTGTTGATGGTCCGAGAGGTAGGAACTGAACCAGTTGACAGTGGGGGCTGAGAAGCTGGAAGAGCTCAGCTTATCCAGGAGGAGTGAGCGGGACACCGAATATTATACAGCGCCCAGAGTCCTTGGAAATGGGCGATTTGATAAATAAAATATCTACCTAAAGACTTTGGCCAGATTGATGAAAATGGTTGCTGTGATGTTCCCCTGATCCATCGCTGAGAGGATGGAGTCAGTGACCCTAAGTAGGGAGGAGATGGTGGAATGATCTTTCCTAAAGCCAGACTAGAAGGGGGAGAGGAAGTTGGAGGACTGTAGGAAATCTGTAAGCCATTTGTAGACTAGTTTCTTAGGCAGCTTTGCAAGAAAAAGGAGGTGGGAGATGGGGCGGAGGTTGCCAGGAGTGGAGGGATCACCCCCTTTCTGGAGGGGGGAGAGGAGTGGAGTCATGAGGTGGGAGGGAGGGGAGAGCACATGTGGTGAAAAACTCGATGGAAGTGAGCAACAACAGAGGGAGGGTCAGACACTGGGGAGCCATTAACCATAAGGACGGGGAGAGGTCTGGGATGTGTGTGTGTGTGTGTGTGTGTGTGTGTGTGTGTGTGTGTGTGTGTAGTCCAGGTGGACTTTGAGTGGAGCAGGGGACCCAGTTACTGGCTGTCCTGGGCTTCCGAGTAGAGGCCAAGTAACTGACTCGGCTTCACCTCTGGACTGCCCCCGTGTCTGTGCCATAATTCATTCTCTTGGACGATGTTTGGCTGTGGGTGCTGCCCATGGGCTGGTCTCAAGGCTGGCATCAGGCAGTGGAGCTGTGCAGGCCAACAAAATGTGAGTCACGTGAATGTCTGTCCGACTTTGGATCAGGCCACAGATTTTAGAGCAGAAATTAGTAATACGGTTACACCAAATCAAAATCGAAATTTGCACAATTAAAGCACTAGTTTCTTTAGAGATCTGAGCTTCTATCTCTGCGATTGATGACATATCTTACATATCGAGTGCCAGTGCCTCAGATTTTATGTGTTGGTGTCTCACATTTCAGTGACAAAATGTTTAGAGGTATGCCATGCTCCTGCTTCAGTGTTTGGAGTACGTACACTGCTCAAGGTTACTCACTGTTTGCTTTATAGCCTCTGTTGCATGATTTGGGCTCCACTCCAGGCAGCTAACCCTGCTGCCCTGGAATCCACCTCCTTGTCCCAATTTGCAGTGGCAGTTTCATCAACAGAGGTAGCAGGAAAGATTGAAGAGCCATCCAACCTGCATGTCCCAGTGACATGAACCTCTTTTTGGCTGGAGAGTTTCCACTCCTGGCAGGAGCTTCATGATTAGAAGGGGGCAGGTAGAGGACAGGTGTAAGGAAGAAAACATCAAGAAACTGAATATTTTTAGCAACACAGTAGAATTCAGTAGTTCTTGTACTGTATTCACTTTGGTAACAGTTATGTCAGTCTCCGAACACAAGCAGGGCTCTCGGTAGGATTTTTTGTTTGGGAGTCCCGGACTTTCTTGAAAAGAAAAAAAAATGGTCCTGAGCTAAAATTTGGGAGTCCCTATGAAATTGTTGGGGGTCCCCATTGAAATAAATGGAATGAGTCTGGATTAGTGCATTTATTTTCCGTGTATTTTTTTTTTTTTTACACTGTTAAGGCTATTTCAGCGTCAAGAATGCAGATACGACAATTTTGTCAGTTTTTTTTCTCAGCACGGTTGCAGAGTCGATTTACAAAGACGCTATAGCTGCCAGCTAAAACCACACCAGTATGATCACAGTCACAAAACTGGCAATAAAATTTCACCTGTACCAACCTGTGGGTTGTAAATTCACAGTACAATAAGAGAAGAAAATTTGTACTTACAGTTTTGTAGTCATTTTCTGCCTGTGCTAACATGGAAAGTATCTTGCTGCAGTGCCCCGGTCCTCAAGCAGATTTATGCCAACCTGGCTACAAAACAAGTCAAGGCCATTGGAGTAAAGTATACTACTAACAACATGTTCACTAAACATTTCATTGGGACTAACAGTCATGTTGCCAGTCACCTATGTCTCCCAGTCATCTCTCCTGACCAGTACTTCTCCTATCTTCTCTCCTGCACATGACTTACTTGCATTATAATTTTATGACTAAAAAACAGCACCCCCCCCCCACCCACTCTGGTTACAGTGACACAAATCTCTTTCCTGAATACTTCTCTTCTGTCCTGCACAAATATGTCTTGCTAAAACATTTTACTGACTAAAACTGCTTTCTCCTCCCCCACCCTTTCCCAATCTGTCAAATTAAGAGAGTGGCACAGTCTACAGCTGGTGGTTGGTGGTCTGCAATGACTTGCTTCTCTTCTTACTACTTTTTTCATGATATGACATTCTGACCTGGCATAATCCTCTTCTTACATACTCCTGTCCATAACTTCTCCTAACGCTCTCCTGCCCATAACTTCTCCTTAAGCCTGCTCTCCTGCGCATTTCTTAACAGTTCTGTGTGGCAGGTTCTTGATGAGAAAGAACTTGCCACTGTTGTCCAGTCAGACTGTGGAAAGAACACTGGGGTTAGTGGCTAAAAAAGCTCCCCCCAACACCCACCCTCTCCCAGTCTGTCAGGTTAAGACAGTGGCACAATCTACATCTGGTGGTTGGTGGCATGGTATGCATGAGTTGCCTTTCTTCTTGCTACTTTTCTCATGGCATGACATTCTGACCTGGCATAATCTTCTCCCTACGCCCTTCTGTTCATAACTTCTCCTATGCCTTCCTGCCCATAACGTCTCCTAATGCACTCTCGCCCATAAACTTCTCCTGCATAGCTCTCCTGCACATTTCTTAACAGTTCTGTGTGGTTCTTGATAAGAAAGAAGCTACTGTTGACAGACTGTGGAAAGAGCAGAGGGGTTAGTGTTACATTGGACATATGTGACCTCCCACCAAATACCCATTAGATAAGAGCAGAATGGGGCTATGACATATGGCCACCCGACCCCCTTGGGGTATTGAACTTGTTAGATGCATGATTCTCCCCCATCAAAAACCCTTGGAGTGAGATAAGAGCAGAATGGGGGGGGGTTATACTTTTTATGGCCACCCCAACCCCCTCTGGGATAGTGTAATTTGTTAGACATGTGATCCTTTCCCACTGAAAACCCCTGGTATAGTAGTAGAAGAATCCGCATTTATATAGTGCTTTTCATACACAATGTATCCCAAAGCACTTTACAAGCAGTGCTAGACCGGTAGTGAAGTGACAGTGCATAGTGGTAACCATATCGCACAGCAACACCCACACAAAGTCTGGATAATTGCATGAACGGGTTTTATGGGAAGGGGAATGTTGGCCAGGACACCGGGAATGGCCCCTACCCTTGTGAAGCTTGTCCTGGGTTCTTTTACTTCCAGTAACAGAGTAAAATCGCCCCAACAGCTACGGATGTGCTAAGAACAAAGAAACTGAGCCACAACAAAAAACTTCAGCATTATCTTCACTCTTTAAATAGTAGCATCAGTATATTTGGATAGTATATGATAGGCCAGAAGTCAGACCCTACCTCCTATGACATAGACATAGGAGGTAGGATGTATGTCTGACCTTTCGGCTTTTTTGCAATAAATTTGCTGCTATTGCACTTTAAAATTATACTGGTGCTTTGCTTCGTTTTTTGGGGTGAGAGGATGGTTCTTTTACTTCCACCTGGACACCCACCAGGACAGCCCCAGGATGGGTAGAATGGACCTTGGTTTAATGTCTCATCCGAAGGATGGCACACCCCAACAGTACAGCAACCCTCTGATATTGCACTAAGGCACCAGTGTTTTAGGTACGAGTCCAATCACGGTGTGGGATGAGAACCCACAACCTTCTGGTCCAGAGGCAGATGTGCTACCAACTGAGCCACGCTGACACCGAGGCAAGTAAAGTAAGAGCAGAGTGGGCCTATTACTTGTTATGGTCCCCCCAACCCCCTTCATGTAGTGCATTTGTTAGACAGTGGCTCCACCAAAAACTCATGGTGTTAAGAGCACAATTGGGGCTATAATTACTTTGCCCCCCCTTTATAAAAGGGAACAAAATACTTATCTTCTCTCCTGTGCCCAAGTTGCCATCACAGTCATCTTTTGTCTCTGGTTCACGTCAGTCTTGGTCTCAAACTAAAAACACAAAATCACAATTTAAGACAATTTTAAAACATTTTCTGTGCAGTCTGCCTTAAATTTCTTAACTGCTGCAAGAGGGTCATATTTTTCAAGTTCAGCTCCTTCTTGGCTATCCACATGAGTTTACTCACAGTGTCAGCCTTTAGTGAACTTCTGCCTTTTGTTTTTATTTTGTACAGAAAAACCTCTTTCACATGCCACTGATGTAACCGGTAACACAAGTAAAATCTTGGCCATTGTGACAAAATCTGGGACTACATCTGAATAGTTCTCAATTAAGTCTTGGCAGACACTGCTGAGCAAAGGCAGTACTTTTTAGATTTTGTAACAAGTTTGAATTGTCTGTAATCTTTCTCAGCCCTGTCTTGGTCAATAAAGTGCTGGCAGTGTTTCTTCTTTGAAAGTTGTGTCTTGGAAATAAGTGCAAACATTCTTCAGTTCCTGCAGTCCATGGTCCATTATCTTGGAGTCATCAGGGAGACACTTAGGATTTAGAAGAACATTTAAGTTATGCAACAACTCCATTGAAGACGTCTCAAATCTTGTGTGAATGTTTTCAGTGAGCTGCGTCAGGTATTCCTGAGGTGCCATCTGGAACTGCATATGCAGTGCTGGTCTATCATTCACTTTTTGATCCTGTCACAAGCCAGGACATTGGTCCAATTCCTGAACTGTCTTCTGTAGCTCTTTGAACTGTTGCAGTCTAGTAACTGTGGCTTCCATCATGCTGCTGGCCACTAAAATGTCAACACTGGCCCACTGCATGATTAGCGACAGTTTATTCACCATGTCTAAGACATCCATGAAAAAAGTGCACAAGATAAAGCAGACAGATTTTAGTTTTCTCTGAAGGCCCTTTGCTTCTCTTGGACACCTTTCGCTGCATCATGCTCTAGGGCTTGTAACAGTGCAGGGTGTGATCTGTAAATTGCTTGAACTGCAGTATGTAGTGATAACCACCAGAAACTTGCCGGTTTCTTTAAAGACAGATATCTGATATTGTCAACATTGAGTGTTTATTGGATGAAACACAAGGCATTGTACCATATTGCAGAGTTGCTATAGTACCAGAAAACATTTTTGATGGTTACTTGATATTTATTGAATACACTGTTGTCGTGACGTGCTTGTCTTGCTGCCAGTGTCCGTCTGTGGGCAACACAATGGATCTGAATCAGCCTTGAATTTACTTGCTGTCTTAACTTTGCACCAACCCCATTGTGCATTCCAGTCATGATGCTGACACCGTCACTTGCTAGTGTGATGATCTTAATAAGGACAACTGCATTAGCTGAACACACATTTCTGCTACAGTTGTGTCTGCCTTCCCATCAGGTATTGCGATGCAATCAATTAAATTAATTTTGGCCTGTGCATTGAGTATGCACATCACATATATGTTCAGCTTTTTGTGTATGGTTACATCAGTGGTTTCATCCACTATTTCCCCAAGAAACTGAAAATCAGCTAAGTGAGCTTTGATTCCTTCCTGTATGACTTCATTTATGGAGTCTAGCATGTCATATCTTGTATCCCAACCAGAGGAGATTGTGCCACTGCCTTGCAACTCCGGACAGCCATTTCATTTCTGTGGATGTAAAACCCCACCATCAGTGATTTCATTCCACAAGCAAAAGTCCAGCCTGAGTGCCCTGGCCCTCCGAAGATTCCATTCCTCACATGTAGAGATATCAGTGTTTCAAACTGGTTGAGTGATTGCCCTTGTTTGGTAGGTAGTACATTGTCATTAGCTGAGCAACTTTACTGTCATCCTTTGCCTCAGGACCTGAGATCTGCTTCTCAAATGCCACTGGCAGAGAGTTTTTCTGCTGTTTTCTTTCCTGTGTGTACCAGCAAATGTTCTCTGTTTCTTTCATGTCTGTAGAAAGCAGACACTTGGAGATTGGTTGTGCCAGTTGTGGCAAATGGATTGCCTTTGGCACCTTTTTTACACCAACTGCACTTCCCAACAATGTTTCCCTCTACTTCCTCCTTTACAAGCCATGGAAATAACTTTGTCCTGTTGTCCCTCCACAACCTTTTCTTGCTGCTTTTAGCAGAACCTGCAGATGATGCTGTCTGTTCAGACTGCTTATCATTATCAGTTTCAATATTCACAATCTCTTGAGATGTGCAGGGGCTGAACATTTTTTTGGGAGGCCGTAAGTCCAGGACTTGGGTTCCTTTTGTTACATAAGTCCGTGGCAGGTGGTGTTAAGTCGAATTGTTTTTTCACCTAAATTTTTACCAAAGGTTCATTTGTCTTTGTCCCTAACTATGCACCTAATATACTTAAACTACACAGGACTGCATGTTTTTCCCCTTTTCTTTTAGATTTTACACAGGTAGAGTGATCAAGGTCCTTACATAGAGGGTCAAAGACTCCGAGTGAGCATTAACCAAAATCAATTACAGCAGACCTTTCCCTGTATTTTTTTTATAATACTAGGAGTTGCACAAAGTCAGTCTGACCCACTGAGGCTTACCACCAGCACACTTGTGACAGACTCCTGCAGTCTTGTTTGTTATCACAGCTGGTAGCTAATTCTCTCTCCGAAAGTGTCCAGGTTGAATCATTCTAAACTAATAGGCATCCTACATTTTTGTTCCCAGTGGTCTGCCAGCCAGACACTTGGACCAAGCATGGCTAACTGTATGGCCTGCCTGCACAGACTCTTATTACACAGCCTGCCTGCAGTCACAGATTTCCTTCTTTTTTTAATGTCCTGAGTTGTTTTTCTTTTTAGTCAGTTCTTACAAAATACACTTTTATGTAGAGTAATGTTCCCCTTCCTCACTGCCACCAGAGGCCAGTTCATTCACAGACCAAGAGCAGCATGCGAGGATAGTGTTGGATTCCTAGACTTCCCCTCCCACACAAGTTGTAACTTTTGAATTACCTGCTAGAATTGTGCTGCCCTGAGTCACACGTCATTCATCTTCTGCAGCACCAATGTAGGCTCCTCGATCTGGCTGCAGTGTCCCTGGTGGTCCTTCTTTCCAGCTGGTTCTGTGCATGAGATAGCCTTCCCACCCTGCCTCCCTCTCTCCCTGTGGTGCGATTCCATTCGCAAAGACATCAGTGTAGGGGGAAAGAAGAAAAAAAAAAATCACCTCAACTCCGATTCTGCCGCCACGTAACGAGGTAAGCGCTCCTGGTGGGGGAGGGAGGGTTGCTGCTGTGATTGCCTCCCGGCGGCTCAGCTGATGCGATTGGCTCCCAGGTGGGGTTGGAGAAGAGGATTACTGGCCTTGTAATCCAAATGGCAGCCTTGTAGTCTCTAGCCAGCGCACCTCTGTGCATACGCGGCTACAAGGCTGCAACAGGCAAGTCCATCGGACTATACAGGGCTGTGCAGTTCAAGTCCTGCTACCACAAATATGAGTCCCGGACCTCGGACTTGGGGAGTTTTCATCCCCCGACGTATTAATGTCACACTCTGAGGTGGTGATGTTTCCTTGTAATTTGCTGCTGAAGATTCTCCTTCAGCAAAATAATCAGTAAGACTTCGTTGAAACATTGCTGTCTGCCGCTGACTACGAGGCAGTCTTGACTTTTCCCTCCCCTCTTGAGTCTCTGCAATTTGCTGCACACCTGTTGCACCCACTGCAGCTGAGCCCTAAACAGAAAAAAAAAAACTGTAGTAAACCCTAAGCTCACTAAACCATTTGCCAAAATAGTCTCCCAATGCCCTAACTGCCTAAATAATCAAACTTTAAATTTAACCTACAAAAAGTCAGTTGTTCCCTTCAGTGCAGCCTGCTGGCCAAAGTCTGACTCAATTCTCCTGGGTCGAGTGGACAAACAAATTTTTCCTTTTTTTTTTTTTTTTTTTTTTAGTAAAATTTTTTTTTTTTTTTTGTAACAGCATTGTTTGCAACCCTGCTGTCTCTGGTCATTGGCACCTAATGGCTGCTCTGTCCTCCCACAGTCAGTGTCTCCTCTCGGGATGAACCAATGCTGGCTCCTTCAAGAGGGATGATCCGATTTCCTCCCCCCCGATGGTCCTCTTCTTCCTTTGCTCCCAGATCCATCCTTTGTGTGTGTCTCCCCCCCCCCCCCTTCACCAGTGGTCCACCCTGGTGTGAATGCTGTGGAAATCTGCCAGTTGACTAAGGGGGAGGGAGGGAGTGAAACCCCCCCAAAAAAGACACTCTCATTTCATGCATGCACAGTAGTATGGCCTGCTGGGACACCTAGGCCTGCAATGCTGAGCATCTCTGGGACTTCCTGGGGGAAAAGCTGTGCATCCCGAAGCACAAAATGTGCATAGTGACTAATACCAAGGCCCCAGAGAGCTCTGACAAGCGTGTAGCTACAATATTTAATTTTCTGCCAGTATTAATATTGTTTCTGTTAGTAACATGTCCGGTTGTAACAGTATTAATGGGATACAGTAGATGTCACAAAATATGTATTTCTGCCCCTTAAAGTGCGTGATAATGTGGTTTGAGACTGCCGTGGACACATGGTGATAGTTTTTCCGTCCTCCACAAGCTGATGTTTCTATTGGTGTCTAAAAATGATATTCATCCTCCTATAAAATGCTAAAACATAATTGTATGTCTGTGAATTGTCATTTTATGTATTTTAATGCAATAGAAAAGTAATATTTTGTTCCTTAACAATGGCTAAATTAATGGATGGCATGCCAGCTAAGAATTCCACTGTGAAGGTGTGCTCAGATTGTCTTTGGATTAAATATTAGTATCCATCCGCAAATTTATACTATGTGATTACATTTATTCAGCAGAAATTTGAAGGTTATTGTTTAGCTGGCATATGATAGTGCGTTCCCTTGTTTTTATGTTTCTCGTCATTTTTAATTTTCTTGCACTCCATCTTTAGGTTCTGATGGCACTTTGAGTGTAGTACAGTACAATGACAAGAGTTAAACAAGGCAGAGACAAGCACATGTGAAAATCTGTATTGTTGCTGTGCTTTTTTAACTTTCCGTTTCTGCTTGTTGCACTGACCAGGACCCTAGCCAGCCCCCTTTGGCAACCATCCAGCCTTGTCAGCCCTACCTATGGGTTCTCATTGAATCCTTTCGATTCTACCCCTCAGGATAAGTTGAAAAGTGGAGGGCTTCCCCTCCAAGCTTCTTGTGATATCAGGAGTGCGACAGGAGGCTGTGTGGGCCTATGTATTCTGCAGGTCCATGTCCTGCGTTGACCTGCAGATTTCCCATCTAATTCTGTCCAGCCCCAGGACATTGCTGGGGAGGACATCATGGTGGACACGATGCAGACCATTCCCCACCGATGGCAGGTGACGTTCGTACCCCTCTTGGATATCTGTGACTGCACTGCCACCTGCGGTCACTCAGGTGGTAGTATCACAGCGGACCATGCAACCTTTCCTACCCAGAGGAGGAGAGCATCTACTGGTATGTTGAGTTGTCCTCCCAAAGGGGCCAATGATGCCCCAAATCTGCTCCCAACCCCGGGTTGCCAGTGATGAGAGTGGTAACCCTATTTCTACTCTAAGGGGCCAGCTGCTTGACTTGTTTACTGCCACTTAAAATACCAGCATCATGCGCCCTGTTTACTCTGCATCGACCTCTTTTTTTTTTTTTTTCAAATATATAGCTTTTGACCCCAGAGCCACCATCTTTGTGTGCCATTAGGACCTGTATTGGAAACCTCCTAACCCTTGAGCTGCTCCCTTTACTGTTAGAGCCAGCGGAGATCAGTGTGCAGTGAGATCAAAGGGTGCTGGTGACTATCATACCGGGCGCAGTGGGGATTTTTTTTTCTCCCTTGTCCCATAATCCTCCTTCCACCTGCTAGGTCATGCCTTGAAAGGCCTCGTAAGCATGTAGTTCTGTTCTGTGTAGGAGACAAGCTGCCTTACATAGCAGAGGAGTCGCTGTTGGTGTGGAGCCCAATACCCTCCTTCCCCAGCCAGTAGCAATGCCATGTGGAAGCAACATGCCAACACCCCCTCCAGCTGCCCGACCCAGCTCCCAAGTCCAACCCTGGGTAAGAGCGCAACACATGCTACTCACTGGGCCATTGTGCGGCCCCCTGCACCAAGACATCTTCAATCCTTTTTCCCCCTTGTCCAGCTCCTGGCAGCTGGCTTTCTAATATAAAGCCCAACAGTCCCCTAATGTAGGACGACTGAGATAAAGAATGTGTTTTATCCTACCTTGTTGTAATTAAAATCGTAGTACCAGAGATCTGTACTGGGTTTCAACTTGATGAGCTCAGTTTACACGTGGTCACAGCAGAAAATTTCAGAGTGCAGTGTAATCTAATGGGGAACACCATGCTTTTCCTTTGGAGTTACGAAACTGTATACCGTATGCTTTTATGTAATTGTCCCTGTTAAACTGTACTGGGGAATTTGCAGGCTTCTGTACGATCTTAAATTCTATTTCTTGTGTACAGTATGCTTTTACGTATAGTCCCTGTTAAACTATACTGAGGAATTAGTAGGCTTCTGCACCATCATTCTGCTTCTCATGAATCTGAAAAGAGAGCATGTGTAAATTGTCATAAAGTTACAGACTCTAGACCAAGTGGTAAGATGGTATGAGTACCCACCCTGAGAAAACGTTAACAGATGTTATTTTCATTGCCATTGTAGTCATATACAGTTTGCACTGAAAACATTGATGTCTTTTGATGATTTTCATCTGTTCTAATGCCAAATAAAATAAGGTGCTATACACTAAAAAGTGTAAGATGCTGTTGTAGCATTTGACATTTTAGAGAGGTCTGTTTTCAGTGATTACAAATAGTTGTAAAGTACCCAAGGAAAAAGATTTTCTTGGAGCTCTAATTTAGAAAATGCATGAAAGCATTCATAATATTGTGGTGCTAACTAAAGGTTTTAATATCTTAGAGATAGCAGCGGAATATATACTAAAGTGTGGAATACAGAACTCGAGTCACATCTTGAAATGAAACTTTTTTGTGCCTAAGGAGTGTTTCCCTTTATGTCTGACCCCCACCTTGACCTATTTTATCATTCCTTTCTTTATATATTTATAGGTCTACTACTGCTGTGTCTCTTACTGAATTAAGAATGTAATTTAGAAGAAGTGCAGTGCCCCACTTTGGGGGAGGGGCACATTCAGCCATGCCCATCAACCCACTGAATGCATTACTGCCTTCAATACAGTGCGTGTAGGTTATACATCTGCTTATACCATATTTCTACAAATGGTTCCTATCAATTTGTGCAGCAGTGTTAATCTGCATTTGTGGTGATAATATAGAGAATAATGCATAGACAACTGTGTGTTATGGATTTTATTTGCACACCCATGGCGTTTGATAACCCGTGAACCTCAAGAGCGAAATTCAAGAGGTTTATGAGGTCAGAAAGAAAAATTCATAAAAACAGTCACCTATGCTTTATTTTTTTTAATTACTGGTATAGGGAGTTTTTATTTAGCAGCACTTGAACAGAGAGAATAGTTTTCAGAGAATGGAATGCCTTGACTTCTGGATGAAAAAAGAAGCATTTGAAGAGATTCAGCAGCCAGTTTTCCTCTCCGAGTATGGCAATCCTCCTCATTCCCCTGAGATGGCATGAGTAGGCCTGTCATCAGAGATCAAGGTCTGCATCAAGTGGTAGCAGAAGCAGTCAGGTCAGTGGAAGGGATAAGTTAGTCCCCCTTGCAGCAGCATCCATTTTAGCAAGTTTGGCTGTTCCAGTCGGTGCCAGCAGACAGCATGGTCATGCTGAAGGATAGAACCGTGATTGCTGACATCGGGCCACTGCATCATTGTCATAGTGAAGCTGCGGTCTGTGTCGCAAGTTTAGCTTGTTTTTTTTATTAGAGTTTTCTGTGACTGACACTCTGCGAGATGACCGGGACTACCTGTGTGAAGCACTGGAGACTGCTGCAAGCTATTAACGGTGAGTGGACTTCACTAGCAGTCTCGGGACGGGCATTCCCGCTTGAGGACAGTGCTGCAGAAAAGTGTTCTGAAAACACCGTAATAACCATGTAACCCACTTATTATGGCATTTGAAACACGACTCTAGTCTGTGTATTAAAGAGGTCACCAGTAATTACAATACCTTTATTAATGCATTGTATGTATTTACTTGTTTAATAAAATAAAAAGTCCTAACTACAGAAAAGATCAATGCACCCTACCCTGCGCCTTCTGCCACTCCGCTGGATTGTGCTCCATTCGGGAGAAGGATGTCCCTTTTCCCCATTCTCCCGATAAGGGTGAAAGCCATTGGAGACTGTAGAAGATGAGAGGGTGATGGGGTTGGCAGGTTGCGGTGATGGGGTTGGCAGGTTGCCTGGGAACCAGCCCAACGAATGGGCATCCTGCTGATACCTAAAACTCCGGTTGGAAAAAATGATACCTGTTTATAAACATGTTACTGACACGAATGCAACATGGTTTTTGAACTAGAAAGCAGTGAGGGGGTGAAGCAGTAGTTGTAGTGAAATGCCCAGACTCCTTTTGCCCAATGAATCTTACCTGAATATATTATAAAAAGAGGAGGCAGACGTATTCTGTCATGGTCTAGCCGCACCTAAAGGAGGTATACTTTCCCAGTGCAGCTGCATACCTGAGATTTTAACTTGGTACTTGTGCTCCATGTCTTGAGTTGCCTTTTTTTTTTTTTTTTTTTTCTTTTCCTCCCCTTTGATAACTGGGTAAGGCCCACTAGGCACAAGTGGCTGTTTTCAGGGGCAACCAGAGAGCAATGGGGAGGTCAGATGAATTGCTCAGTCACACAAAATGCAAGTGGAAGTTGTGAGAATCAGACCCAGGCCTGCTGGATGTACCAGGCTCATTCACACCTCGTTACTCCAGTGATCCGTGTAATTTTTAGGACTGAGAAGTATTTACTACTACCTTCTTACACCTGGTAGTATTTTCATCCAAATGGTAGTACTGTCATCCACTTACCCATCTCGTACCCCCTACATCTGAACCAAGTCTCACACCCACTGGACACCTACAGTCACTGTCTGTCTAATACTGCTGTGGAGTCGTAATGTGACCTTATTTTCAACATTGTCATGTTGCAACAGTCCTTCTAACCAGCTAGTGAGCAACTCCCGTCCCCACTCCTACAGGTTCCTGTGTAGTGCCATGGCTGCTAGCACCTCATGGTACTGCCAACGTTGTACATGTGTACCACATATTGTACATTTGCAGGGTGGGAAAAAAACTTCCTAAAATCAGAAAGTGGGAGAATTTCAGACAAAAATTGTAGGAAAATACTCCTTTACTCCTCTTATCTTTTCCCCTGCATTACTCTAACCTCTAGGCTATACTGCCAACCTTAGTTCTCGAAGGGTTATACCCATAAAATGTGGAAGTGCCTAACAGTTAAATGCTTTTTGTATTAGGTCCCAAAGTTGTTAATGTATTGTTTTTAAAATCATTCTCATATGATAAAATCTAGATTAGTATTTTATAGGCTTTTGAAGTTTATGGGGCATAATATATAGCTGGAGAGTACAGCTGGGTAGTGGGTCCAGCTAAGTTTTACACATCATACAGTGTGTAACTACTGATCTTTTTAAAGGGAAACAGTGGAAAAGGCACAGCTTTACCCAGGCACTACAAAAATGCCTGATTAGTGCGTTTAGACAGTTAAATTTTTTAACAAATAACTCTAATGGATTTTTTTGTGATTTAAACAGTGACCTTCAACTTTCACTTTCTATTGCTGGGAGCCACCATTTCATGAGTAGCAGAGCTTCCTGAGCTCACTTTATGCTAATATGTTCTGCCAACCAATAGCTGAGGTCAAACAGGCATATTAGCATACAGTGAGCTCAGGAAGCTCACTGCTGCTCATGAAATGGCTGCTGCTAGCAACAGAAAGTGGAAGTTGTGGGTAGCTGTTCTAAATCATTAAATAAAGTTGTTACTGTCTGAAAGCACTAATTGAGAGTTTCTGCAGTGTCTAAGGAAAGCTTTGTCTTTTCCATTGTTTCCCTTTAAGGAAGCTTTGCTGCTTACTCTTTGTTTGTAATACATACGTAGATTCTTCTTGTAGTACTAAGACAATGTTAGTATGTCTTTAATCCGGTTGGGGGTTGTTTTTCAGTAATTGCATTCTTATACACATTGTGACACTCACAATTTGATTTAAGAGCCATCTGTTCAAGTAGTTATTTCATATATCAGTTTAATTTATTTGCTGTAGAGTTCTTTGTATGTCTTCTGCACTAAACACCTCTTACCCGGACACACTCCCCGCTGGAGGTGCCATGGTACTGTTTCGCTTCTCTGACATCTTCTTTTTAAATGAGTATTTTAAACCAATGGGGATTTTTTTCTTTTCTTTTCTGCATGATCTGGGTGTTAAAAGTATTGTTTTTCTAAATAACTGTCATTATGCTTCTGACGAAGGACTTGTTGGTCTGAAAGCTACAGCACTTTGTTCTTGTTGTTACATCTATGTTGGTCCATTAAAAGATACCAAATCATTTGCTTCTGGATCATCTCATATGGTAAAAGAAATTACTTGAAAGGCAAGAGATTTGCAGATGTGAAATGACCTGGGAGAATAAAGAAATTTGTAGCCACGTGGTGATAAGTAACTGTGCTTTCTAGGGACATGGATATGTTGTTCATCCACACTTATTGGCAGGTTCCTTGCCGCTTTAAATCTTGCCGGAAGGTCTTCAAGCTGGCTCCTCCCACCCACCCGGGTGGTAAAACTCTCGGCTCCGCCCCATGACGCCAGATCTTCCTTACCGCTTGGAAGCTCAGGTTCCCTCCTTAACGCGTTGCGCTTAAGACTGGTTCCTAATTCTTCGAAAATTTCGAAATTGAAAAGTTTTTGCAAAAAGACTTCGGTCTTCTTCTCCTCGCGGCTGCGATGGACAAATCGACTCCCGGATTTCGGAGGTGCCCTTGCGGGCAGAAGATGTCTAGGACGGATCCGCACTCCACGTGCGTCTACTGCCTGGGCCTTGAGCACGACCCGCAGGCCTGCGACTTGTGCTCTTCCTTTTCGGCCTACGTCCTTGAAGACCGTGCTGCCCGATTACAACTGGGGCGCCCCGAGAAAAGAATTCCACCGGTGAAATCTAAAGAGGCCCGCTTGGCGGTGTCCGCGGCGGCGGGCTCGGCGGATCAGCTTGAGCAGATGATTGCCCTCGAAGAGGAGGCGGCGCGGGCCGCTTCTACCTCGGCTGCGGCATTTGTCCCGCTGTCTCTTGGTGCCTCTTACTCGGCTTCTTTTAAGGAGCTTTGTCTGACCCTCTCGACCAAAGGTGAGGGTCCAACTTCTTCGGGACCTTCTTCCAGGTCCAAAAAGAGCAAAAGTAAGTCTCTCCATCGACGCTCTTGGGAGCGGGAAAGATCCCCCTCCCCTTGTCGACAGTCGACTTCGGTCGACCCCTCAGCTTCGGCCACTGGCTTCACGGTGTCCCCGTCAGGCCAGTTGGCCGAGACTCCCGTCGACCGGTCGAGATTTTTCTCGATCCGTTGGACGGGTTGTCGGTTGGAGAAGCTGAGAATCCCCTCTCCCCGGTTCCCCCGGTGGGAGTTGAGGATCCCGCCGCCTGCCTGTGCCTCTGGTTCCGGAGCCTTCGTGGGATCGTCCGAGCCAAGGGGAGTGCCGATTCGACACTTCTCCTCACCTTCTTCGACCTAGTCGAGACTCTCGGTCTCAGTCTTGGACATCCTCGCGGTCCAACCGATCCCGCCGTCATAGGTGGTCTCGGCACCGCGGCAAGCGGCGCCGCCGCTCTTCCTCTTCCTCGGACGAGGGGAGGCTTCGGCGCAAGTTGCGTCGGAGGTACGAGGAACTTATGTGGCAACAGTTCCTTTTGACCGGGAATAAGCCGACCCAGTTGTCTTCCCCGGCCATTAAGTGGCTGTCACCGGAGCAGCCGAATCAACCCCTCGTTGTAGTTGAGGAGCCTGTTCTCAGGCCGGTTGTTCGGCCAATTCCAGCTGCCATTAGTTGGGGCTCCGACCAAAAATTCTCGGTCGGCTTTGGGTTTGCCCCATAGGCTGTCGGTCACCCTCACTCCCGATAAACCTCGGCAGGTGGAGGGTGGCTCAGGGCCGAGGCAGCTCTTTGAGGACTTTCTGAGTCCGATGATGGTTCCTCCCTCTTCTCCAAGCACATAGACTTGGAGTCCTCGGGAGGACAGTCAATGGACGATAGCCCTTCATCCTTCTTAGGGTTGCTTCGACTCATCTCGGAGTCCACCGGGATGAAGCTCGAACCCGTTTTTAAACGGGCCAGGTATCCCCTCATGGAGATTCTGGACCGAGGGATTCTCCACGAGGCCTTTCCGTGGCTGAAGCCATAGTGGGTCCGCCTTGGAACTTTGGCAGCGTCCTGCTTCCTGCCCCTGCGCCTTGACCAGGTTGGCCAGGAAGTGTCGCGTCCCTACAGTTCCCTGTCCGGTTTTCAGAACACCCTCGGCCGAGGGGTTGGTTACCGACAGCGTTTTCCGGCGTGCCGGGAACGCCAGGGATGTGGACAAACCTCCCGACAAGGAATCCAAGAAATTGGATTATGCGGGGCGAAAAGTCTATGCTGCGTCCTCTCTCGGCCTTCGTCAGGCCAGTTCGGCCGTCCTCATGGCACATTTTTCTCACGCCCTGTTGGGCTCCCTGGATGAGATTGTCCCTCATCTTCCCGCAGATCTGCAGACTACCGTCAGGCAGGTGCGGGACCAGGGCAGGGCAGTGGCTAAACAGCAGCTCCAGACTGCGTTAGACATTGGGGACTCATGTGCCAGGTCTGTGGCAGCCGCAGTGGCCATGCATCGTCGGGTTTGCTGAGGATATCCACCTTACTCGATACCCAGCATAAGTTGGCGGATGTTCCTTCTTGGGACTGACTCTTCGGCCCTGGGGTGGAAGGTCACCTGCAGAGGATCGAGAAGTCCAATGCTACCTTGGACTCGGTCTCTTCCGGCCAGAAGGACAAAGGCCGAAGCCACAGCCTAAGCCCTTCGTCCTTCTCGCCCTCATGCACGCCCGGCCCAGCAGCGCTAGGGCCAGCACGCCGACCTTGTATCCCAAGCCAGCTCGCCGGCTTCTCCAACAGGAAGCAGGGAGGTAAAGGACCAGGAGGTTCCTCGGCCGGTCCCTCCTCCAAGCCTGCCCAGTGACGGGCTGAGGGGTGTCGCCCCCATCCCTGTCACCTCACCCCTGGTTCCCCCCATGGGGGGATGGCTCAGACACTTCCTTTCCGCCTGGTCCGCTGTTACCATGGACAGGTGGGTACTGGAGGTGGTGGGAAAAGGCCTACCTCTGGAATTCGAGCAGGCCCCGCCCTTCAGAGCCGTCGCACCTCGGGGGGCCTCGGTCCGCAGAAGCTCACTGGCGGCTCGCCGAGCCGACATCGCCTCCTCCTCCAAAAGGAGGTGATCACGAGGTGGAGGACCCCCTTCAGACCCGGGTTCGTGTCCAGGTATTTCCTGGTTCAGAACAGACGGGGGCTGGCGCCCATTCTCACCTACACGACTTGAACAAGTTCCTAAGGTCTCGAACCTTCAGAATGGTCACTCTGGCGCAGATAATGCCATCTCTGGAACACGGCGTGTGGTTCTGCTCTCTGGACCTACAGGACGCCGCTCTTCACGCTCCCTATCCATCTGTCACATCGGAGATTCCTCCGCTTTCGAGCGGAGGGATCCCTCTTCAAGTTCCGAGCCATGCCCTTCGGCTTATCTCCAGCTCTCAGGGTCTTCACCAAATGCATGGCAGTGGTGACAGCATTCCTGCGGCGCCGAGGGGTCCGGGTGTAGCCTTACCTGGACGATTGGTTGATAGCAGCCTCCTCCAGACGGGAGGTGAGCGTCCCAGATCTGGCTTCCAGGTTTGCTCTCGAGTCGGCCTTCTCATCACCGAGCTGTTGAACTCGGCCACAGGTGGTGTTCATCGGCAGCTCACTCTCTGTCAGGCATCGACTCCGCTGACAGTGGGTTCCTTCATTTCTGGTTGGGCAATTCGCCCTGCCGGGACTTCCTGCGCTTCTGGGTCTCATGGCGGCCTGTACCAGCGTGGTCCGTTGGGGCCCGCTGGCACATGCGCCTTTCAGTGGGGACTGACCAGCCAGTGGTCACAACGCTGCGATCCTTTGGACCAGCTAGTGATAGTGACCTAGGAGATGTGGAACGCTCTCCAGTGGTGGACCGCTCCATTCCATTTGCAGGAGGGCATCCCGTTTGTCCGCCCTGAGCAGACAGTCTCTCTATCGACTGATGCCTCTCTGATGGGTTGGGGTGCCCATCTGGGGGAACACCGAGTGCACGGCCTCTGGTCCCCCCGGGAGTCCCGATGCCACATCAACCTGCTGGAGCTCCGAGCGGTCCGCCTAGCTCTCACCGCCTTTGCTCCGTTTCTCCGGGGTCAAGTGGTCCGAGTCCAGACGGACAATACCACGACCATGTACTACCTGAACCGCCAGGGCGGGACGCTCTCCATGCTTCTATGCAAGGAAGCTCTCCGCATTTGGTCACTCGTGCGCAGCCTGGAGGCGGATCTCCTAGCCATTCATGTGGCAGGAGCCTCCAACACCCTGACCGATGCCCTGAGCCGGATAGGGGCTGCATCTCACGAATGGTCTCTCCTGCCGGAGGTAGTACAAGATCTGTTCTCCCACTGGGGCACACCTCAGGTGGACCTGTTTGCCTCCAGGGAGAACGCGAAGCTGAGGCTGTTTCATGCCCGCCCCCCTCAGCAGGGCTCGCTGCAGGGGGATGCCTTCTCGAGGCTGTGGACCCCGGGCCTCTTCTACGCCTTTCCCCCATTTCCCTTGATTCACAAGTGCTTCTCAAAGCAAGGAGGAACAAGGCGCAGGTGATCCTGATAGCCCCAGACTGGCCCCGCCAGTTCTGGTACCAGATCTCCTCAGCCTCAGCTCCAGGCTCCCGAGGCAGCTTCCAGCTCGCCTGACCTGCTTTCAGTCAGTCAGGGGAAGGTGTTCCATCCGGACCTTCAATCCCTGCACCTGACGGCCTGGTTCCTGAGCGGCTAGAGTTCCAGGCCTTGGGTCTTTCCGACGAGGTCCTAAATGTTGTTGAGGTGTCCCGTAAGGAGTCGACCAGAAAATGCTACGCCTTCAAATGGAAGAGATTCTCCATTTGGTGTCAGGGCAAGGGCTTGGACCCTTCCTCCTGTTCTGTGGCAAGCATTTTGGACTATTGTGATCCCTTTCAGTCAAGGGGCTTAGGTCGGCGACCTAAAGGTGCACCTGGCAGCCATCTCTGCTTACCGGGCGCGGGCCGGGAAGCAGTCGGTGGCGCAGGAAAAGGTGGTCGGGCGCTTTTTCAAAGGCCTTGATCACATTTCCCCTCCGGTGCGAGAACCTCCACCTCCGTGGGATTTACTGCTGGTACTGGCAAAGCTCATGGGCAAGCCATTCGAACCAATGCACAGGTGTGATCTCTCTCACCTGTTGTGGAAGACCGCCTTCTTGGTGGCTATCACGTCAGCCAGAAGGATGGGAGAGCTCCAGGCGCTTTGCATCGAGTCTCCTTACCTGGTCTTCCACAGGGACAAGGTTGTCCTGCGCCCCCACCCGAAATTCCTTCCGAAGGTGATGTCGGAGTTTCACCTTAACCAGGTGCTGACTCTGCCGGTGTTCTACCCCAATCACACCTCGGAGGCCGAATATAGGCTCCATACTCTGGACCCTAGAAGGGCGCTCGCTTATTATAAGGAGCACATGGCTGAAATTCGGGGAGAGGTTCGCCAGCTGTTTGTCACCTACGCTGAAGCCGCACCTGGCAGACCTGCAGCAGCGGGACGATAGGCAGGTGGGTCACCTCCTGCATAGATCGCTGCTATAAGTTGGTGGGCATGGAGCCTCCCAAAGGGATAAGAGCTCATTCTCACCGTCATACTGCTGCATCGGTGGCTGCTTCCAGGGACGTCCCTATCCAGGAAATCTGCAGGCTGCTACCTGGAAGTCAGCACACACCTTATTACCCATTACACATCGACCTTGAGTCACGCCGGATGCTGGTTTTGGGGCCTCGGTTCTCCAGTCCTTATTTCCCAAGTAAGTATTGGGGTGTGCACCTTGCCTCCTCCTTCCGGAGAACTGCTAGGAGTCTGCCAATAAGTGTGGATGAACAACATATCCATGTCCTAGAAATACAGGTTACTCACCTGTAACAGGAGTTCTAGGAATGGTATATGTTGTTCATCCCACAACCCACCCAACCTCCCGGCCTCGACACAACCCTGAGCTTCCAGCGGCCAGATCTGGCGCCATAGATGAGTCAGAGTTTTACCACCTGGGTGGGTGGGAGGAGCCAGCTTGAAGACCTTCCGGCAAGATTTAAAGCGGCAAGGAACCTGCCAATAAGTGTGGATGAACAACATATACCATTCCTAGAACTCCTGTTACAGGTGAGTAACCTGTATTTATAGGATTCTCAAGTTCGGAATGTCTTGTATGCAGTCATGTACATGTAACCTGTAACAGACTCCGCTGTAGTGCTGCTTCTGAGTGATTAATGTTAACACAGAATTTAGTCAGAAGTGAACACAGGGAACATGGGTGATTTGTCAAGCTGTCACAGTGTAGACATTGAGAGATGTGAATTTGTACAGTAACTGCATGTTCTCTAGTGACAATTCTGTTAAAAAACCCAGTGTCATTGAAGAGGCAGGTATGAAATGCAGAGTTTCCTGCATGTAACAAAATAAACGTAAATTCCATTCTTCTTGAGCTATTTCTGTTCTTAGCCTTAGGAATGGAATGGAAAGGGTAGTAAAAACGTGGTACAAGTAGATAAATCAGTGGCATACAGTTAGAAAAACCTGTGAACTAGGATGCATTTTATCAGCAGTGGAGAAGCAAAAACTGATAAGGGACAGAATGAGGGGGAAGGTCAATGTTTTGCAGGGAGGGGAAGGAGGGGCAGTTGCAATGTGACTGAGGGGCTAGCTGCACACTCGAGCAGACTTGATAGACCATGTGGCCTGTATTTGCTGGCAATTTCATATGTTTGTACTGTAGAGATCGAAGATTTTGTAATGGATAATATTAAAGTTTGTTTTGTATCAGTGTTAAAATTTTTCATCTCATGGAATGCCTTCCTTGTGTCACTCAGGATTTCCATCAAAAGATGAAAATATGGAGGATACATTTAAATCAATGGTGCATTTTAGATAGCACTGCTGCATCAGAAAGCAGAGGAGCGCCAACGTCAAGATGAGGTTGTTTACCTTAGTTACCACTATGCAAGCATGTTGTTCATTGTATTCATAGTGTAAGCCAAAAAAAGATGGCTGCTGGCATCTCTCGTCCCACGTACCCTGTCCCAGCATCTGCATGATTACAGTGCTTGAACTCATAAGCACTCCTGCTTAGTTATTCTCCAGTTTACTGCAAGAAAGTTAAAGTTGGCATCAGCAGGACTCGAGTCGCACAGTATTTTAAAATAATTAGATTTTCTTGGCATTCTGTTTTTTTTTTTACGTGCTGTACTAAAGACTTTTGAAGGATAAACATACCATTATTGATTTATGTATTTGCTTTCTTTCACTCATGTAACCTTCATCCAGGACGCCACTGGAAACCAGCTGTTCTTCGCTTAGTAGGCCTGTCCAGGTAAACCTTTAAAATAAAAACAAGCTCTTTACCCTTAGACTTCATCTGTTCTTGCTTCTTTCCCTGCTCATTCAGACGGAAATGTTTAATCACTTTTGTTACCTGAAACATTACAAATATCCCGCTGAAGGATGGCAAAGTAGCATGTTATGAGCATTAATATAACTTAAAAAAGGAGCAAAGATAGACATCTTACCTTTAGTTACATCATGGGGGAAAGTAGTGAGATACAATAACATTAGATGTAAGAATAACATCCGGCAGACATCTCGTTCACATTTTACCATAATTGATTTACTGTGAGGTCTACCATTATCCCCCATGGTCATACCAGTGTTAAGTAATAGTCCGAGTCCTTTCCCAGTCCAGAGAGACTGCATTTAGTCTAAGACCATAATATGAACTAAAGGACTTGAATTTAACCAGAACTTTAAACAAAATTGTAATGAACTTACATAAAAACATTTCCACATTAAAGGGATTTACCACCATTTACAAATCACTTACAGTATTGGGAAGCTCGGGTCCACGAAAGACTTATCCCAGCAGTTTTAAAATTTTACATGCAGTTTGCACAAGGTGAGGCGGGATTGTATTTTGGCTCTGACCAGGTAACCAGCCAATCCTCCTGCTTCCCTGTTCTGTACAGCCCAACGCTGAGGCATTTAATGACATGTGTCCAGGAAGAATGTGGGGGTGCACCCCATTAAAGTCAGTGAGGCTCAGAATTAATTACTTTTTTATGCACAGTGCTGGCCACTGTGTGATTAATCAAGCCCACTGCTCAACTATCTAGGACCTTGTTAGTCAAGCAACGGTCTATGCGTATTATTGTAGTACTTGCTCAACTGTGCAGGTAGGGTGTACAATCATATGCACAGAGCCAGATTACTTGTACTGGTCACAAAAATGAAGGAAAAATCACTAAAATCAGTGATCTTCCAAGAAGCATGTTCACCACTGATGGACGTTGATGGGTCTGGATTGGTGGCACTAGGACCCCGAGGGAGCACAGCTTCTGCCAAGCATCCAGCCATGGCTAAGAAAATGAAATGCACAGCACTCTGGGGTAGCGTTCGAAAATCTTTATATATTAATGAAATGGAAGCATAAATAAACAAAATACATCACATATTAAATACATATTGTAATGGTTCACATACCAATAAAGTGCAAACAGTCTAGCGCTTCAAGACCACCAGGACCTCTTCGTCAGGGGTGATCTGTGACTGACCATACTTTTATACACTTAGTGCCTGCAGTTGTTCACAATAAAATACTTACAATCAAATGCCCAATTAACAACTTACAGTAACCACCATTGATTGATTGCCATGGCTGCTTGGCTTGACACCTGCACACACCCCCGTGTAGTACCGTGTACTAGCCAGTAACAGTTGCCGGCCTCCTCACTAATGTCCATTCTGTTCTTCTCGCCATCAGGTGTAGACCGTGAGAGTACAGCAACCTCAGTATGCCTTGTTGGCACTTACTCTAGCTTCACCACCATGATTTTCACTTTATTTGCAGTGTGACCTGTATTTGTTGTCTTACCACGTTGTCCAAGTCTGATTTTTGAAAAAAAAGAAAGGGGGGGGGGGCAAGTCATCGAAGAAATTCAGAATGCTGCCCATTTTTGCATTGCTGCTCTTGTGGAAAACCAGTGGCTGTTCCAGACTGGAATTAAACCTGTGCGGCCTGTCTCTGATGAGAGTAAGCAGAGCACAACATGGATGCATGCAGTACCAGCTTCTTCATAGGCCACCATACCCTCGAGAACCACGTGTTGAGGTGGGATTGTCCAACCCCACCTTCTGAGGTAGGCCTCCCATGGACACACTGACTCATTTGGCAATGGCCATGGTGCCGGTCCTTGATCAGGCTCCAGCGAGGTGCTGATGACGATGTCATCCCAGAAGTCATCTTTGATTCCGGTGTTGCCCATGACATTGTGGAAGTTGATGGCTCTTTGCACAGTGCTGAAGTTGGCACTGAGCACAGTATAGAGGGTGGTGCCAGCCATGGTGATGGGCATGACCCTGTTTCCGAGGCTGCCGCTGATACTGACACAGTGCTGGAGGGACCCTGGATGAGATGGCCTTGAGATGTAGTGTTGTCTGGAGTCCCTGGATGTTCACTGCCACCAAAGAGGACCGCAGTCACTCTCTGGGACCAGTATGGCTCTGCTGTCCTCATCTGGAGGTTTTCTCCCTACATAGGTACCAATCAGGTCACTCCTCAGAGGTAGGAGGATGTCCTTCGTGCAACTCTGCTAGGCACTCCCTTCAGATGAGGCCTCCTATGCAGTTCTGCAACCCAGGATGAGGCCCCAGAGATCTGGAGTCTCAACAGCTTCTAGAGGGGCCTTGTTGCTTCCTTGCATAGACAACCTCGTTGGTAGGCCCCGAGGGGCCTTTAATGTGGGAACAGTACTGGATGTGGGTCGGTACCAACTCTGTCCAGAGACTGAGCCTTGTCTTCATTGACGTCCTCCGGTGAGCACAATGAATCATGGGTCCCCCTTCTTCTGCTGCTGAGTTCGCATTGTACCAGTGAATCCTGGTGGAGATAATGTGCTTGACCGTGAAGCCCATACAAACCATAATCCAGAAGCCCTGCCATTGGGACTTATTGGAATTCCAAGCATCTATACTGTAGTCATTCTTCCTGGGCCTAGGGCCATGGATGAGGCATCTTTTGCAGTGCGGAGGCGTATCCTATGCAGTCTGGCCATCCCCAGGGACCTCTTCACATGGTATTGGGCACCCACAGGGTCTGCAGTGAGGTACTTAACCCCACTTTGGAGCTTCCAAGTACAGCAGACCCCGACAGAGCCATGGCGCCTCGCACGTGACCGACTCCCAGATGCATCTTTCACTTATGTGGATGCTTTGGGGAGGAAGGCCTTCACTTCAGCACACACCCTTGAGTGCATCTATACATGTCAGGCACATATGGCAACCTATGTCTGTCGCCTGTGGTTGCATCGGCACAGCCTGCTTGCTGTACTGCCAAGAAGTGAGGCAGTCATGCAGGCCATTGACCTTTCTATCCAAGGTCTGGAGGTAGTACAGCACCAGGTGAGGGCATCTTATGACATCAGTGAGATGGCCTCCAGACTGGTAGGAACCGCCGTTTGCATAAGGCAGATGGCATGGCTTCGTCTCTCCCAACTGGCACCTCTGTTCTGGTGCAAGGTGCTTAACTCACACTTCCAGGGGCTCCTTTCTTTTCCCCTAGGGTCAGGTGAGAACTGTCGGGAAATGCTTAGTCTCATTTGCGACAGGAGCACCTCCTGACCCTGACCCGTCTCTGGTCTTGCTAAACCTATAAGAAGCCCCTGCCCTTAGGTGTTCTCCTCCATGCAGAGGGCTGAGGGTATCAGTTACCCTAAGGATTAGCCAGCTCCTTCCTCAGATAAGAAGGGAAGCTTAGTACTCCGACCCATAAATGGGAATCAGTGGTGAAGATTGATTCTTGGAAAAAATGAGTTAAGTACTTACTGTAACTGTTGATGCTCCAGAATGTCTTAACCATTGATACGTGCATTGTCCACCATTCACCACTCCAGCAGACCCAAGGCCACTGGGCAGCTCAACCTGATAGTGCTGGTTGGCATCACCTAGTGCCATGACATCTCCCCAGTTGTACTCCCTATAGAGTAGAAAGTCCAAAAGTCTGACTGCACTCAGCAGCATAAAACAAAATGTACTGGTAGCATAAAGTTTAAGACTAAGTGAAAATGTTATTCCTTCTGACACAAACCACAATTACAGCAGCCTAAAACACCTCATGCAGCTAAAAACCAGTAACCCCAATCACTCAAGGACTCAAGCCCCAGTACTTCGCCAGATGGCTTCATCAGGGGGCCTTAGGAGTGTAAATAGTGAAATCTTCTTTATGGCAAAAGGATGAGACTGCATCCATGCATGGTCGCGGCTGAAAGTCGGGTCAAACACCAAGTTCAAAGGAGGAGCCGCACCACAGTGTAGAAGCAGTCACTGCAGTCAGACATGGTCTAGAAGGCCCCAAATTCAGTCTGAAAGTCCAAAAGTCTGACTGCACTTGGGAAGGATAAAACAAAATGCACTGGTAGCTGGTAGCACAAAGTTAAGGCTAAGGGAAAATGTTATTGTCTCTGGCACAAACCACAATTACAGCAGCCTAAAATACCTCATGCAGTTAAACCAGTAACACCAAGCACTCAACCCCCTGTGCTTCGCCAGATGGCCTCGTCAGGAAGCCATGGAGTCGTTTAAAAAAAAAAAAAATAGTTTGGGTCCCACTGTGGGGTTTCCACTCCCACCCCAAAAAAAAAACAGCCCCAAACTAGGTGACGTTTCTTTCAAGGGCCCTCATACCACCTTAAAAAAAATCGAGAGAAGGCAGCTTTTACTTCCTTTTTCTTTCTTGCCCGCCTCCTCCCTGCCCAGGATATACTGTAAAACAAAACAAGTTATTTTCATGCAGATTAATTTTAGCACAGCACAAATGCAATCATGATTGCGTAAATTAAATTTAGCGCTAAGTCATTAGCATCATATTCACTATAATGGAAAAAGTGCTAATTGGTGAACATTTATTTTAGTGCAAATTACTGCTTCCTTTTCCTGTTTTTTTTTTTTTTTTTTTCACTGTTAGTTGCTAAATATACCTTGTACCCCTGGGACCTATCCAATCAAACTCCACATGGCAGTTGGCACTGCCTTTGGAAGAGTGCTGTGCACTGGATTGGCTCAAGCACACTGGCTCTAACACAGGGCACATCACTACTGTTGTACGAGAAGCAGGTCCTTTTCACTGGTGTTATGCCAGACTATCCTTTCGGTTGACTCACAAAGGTTGAAGGAACCGAAGAGGCTGTTTCCACATGGCTGCTCCTGTAGTTATGCATAGTAAGCAAGGCTACCACCTTCCTGTGTAAATTCATCCAAATTACGTTTGAATTTAGTTTTGCTTTCACTTTTAATAACACATTCAGGCAAGCTGTTCCAAGGGTTACACGTTTGGAAAAATAGAACTTTCTCTTGTCACTTCTAAATCTTGATTGGGGGTGATTCGTTGGTATGCCCTTTTTCGTTTTCCCAGCTGGGATGTTAGCCCACTACCCTAAGGGGTGCCTGGAGAGATACAAACATCTGGACTCCTTTGGGCTGTTTGGCTATACAACTCCACATACACCTAAGATTCCTTCGTTTTTTCCTAATGAAAAGAAGGGAGATATATTTTGACTAGCTATTCAGTCAGCCTTCCTTCAGGTAGTATGGGTTTTTTTTGTTTTTTTTTTCTCCAGGAGTCTGTGATTCATTCCTGTTTTGGTACATTGTGCCTTCTCCCTTGCAAGGGAGTCCCAATTCTAGGCATCCCCTCTTGTTTGTCTGCCAGAGCCACAGGCTTCCGTGCTGCTGCTTTTGAGATCACTATCTGGCTAGTGGTGTGAGGCTCTGGTTCCATAATCCAACTACCCCTTTAGGCTGATTAGTGGGCCCTTTATTTATAGGTTGGTAGCAAGGTTTTATTATGTTTGTTTCCTGTATCCACTCCCTATCCCGTTGGGCTAGGAAACTTCTTCGCTCTTTCATATTATTTTTCCCCACGTTGTGTCTCTCCTGGTGAATAGGACTGAGGTTAGTTAGGGAGCAGTTATTGGCTGCTGCGTGGCACCATATGGGGGTTACGTAGGCGCCATACCTGGTTACTGTTTCTGGCCCCTGGCAAAGGCTTTGCTCCTGCAGGGTCCTAGTGCCTGTGGCCCAGACCCATAAATGGTAATCAATAGTGAGGAGATTCTGGAAGATAAACAGTTCTAATATGTTGTTCATTTACTTTTCAGTCTGCCTGCTATGATGCCTTTCACAGGCAGACTGAAAAAGGAACTAGCACTCAGTCCAGCTTCAGACTGTGACTCACCAGTTGTGCTGCCATGCCTAGCATTCTTCCCAGTAAAACTCTGCAGCAGTCTTCTATAGCACCTCCCCTCCAGCTACAGTATCCGCAGCCCTGCCTTTTTTCCCTGCTGTACCTCATCCATTATGTGACGGCACTTGCTGCTGAAGCCTTTGATGCTGTACCCTCTCACTTTAATCGATTGCACACACTCAGCCACAAGACCTGCCTCTGTCATCATGGGATTCCACTTTGTAGCTCCAGAAGGCATCACAACATGCTAGTTCTCTCCATCAATCATGCAGGGCGCACTAACAAAACTAATGTGCCTTCTGAATGTCACAGGATTCTCCCAACTTCTTGCTGGGACCACATGTTGTCTATTTAACAAACTGGCTAATTTGACTATCGGGCAGCAGACCCTAAACCTGCCCCACAACTTCAACCACAGCTCAGCACAGTAACATGCACTGCAGTGCATGCAAGGGGCATAACTGCACTAGCCTGGTCCCATACGTACAGAGAATAGGCAAACCATGTTAAATTCGACCCTGAGTCAGGGCTTAGATTTTACTGGCTGTGGCCGAATTCTTAATGTTTCCAGTAATACTTTTAGCAACTATTAGACCCATTGCAGTAAGAATTCATTTAAAAATTAAAAACCTGGTCCCTTTCAAACCATAAAAATCTAAATGTAATACCCGCACACTGCTTTCTTAGTCACAGCAGTAGTAGTGTGTTCTGTATGCATGTTTAGTCTATTTTTCCCAGTGGGTCTTTGCTGCTGCTTGATTTTGCAGCTTTGTCATTTGATGAACTTCTTAATTAGTACCTGGCAGAAAAAAAACTAATTTTTAAAAAATTATGCTAATACCTGATTTGAACAGCTGTACTGCCACTGTAAGAATTAGTGGCATCCTGGTTATGGGAATCCATACCAGACATCTTTAACTGATGTTCTGAATGATTGCTATTGTATTTCAAAAATGTATTCATAGATCTAACTTTGAGGGTATGTGGAGCAGGCCACACCTATGGAACTATAGCCACCAGGCAGTAGGACCACCCGGAAGCTTTTCTAGCTAGCAGTCTATCGGGTGCTGCCCACTCAGGCCACATACGCCGATGTTGACCTGTCCTGTAAGAGTGGATGACTCCTGCTCCCTCCTCAGTTCTTTTCCTGCCGTCACCCATTGCACGTCTGACTTCTCGGAGATCCGCCAGCTTCAGTCAACCACTATTTCACTGAAAAAGTTTGTCTCTTGCTTTATTTTCTCTACCTAGTGTGTATCACTTTAGCGGTGGTGATTTTTCCTCACCGTTAATGCCAAGTTCTGCCTCTGGGAACCTCTTCAAAAAGTGTGCCTGCGGGCAGAAGATCCCTGAGAAGGATGGACATGAGGCTTGTGTCTGCTGCCTGTGCCCAGAACATGACACTCAAGCTTGCATGACCTGCTGCGGTTTCAACCAGGCCACCAGGAAGTGCTGAGTGCAGACCCTTGATACTTTTCTGCTGAAACAGAACATCACTCAGATGGAGAAGGAGCTTCAGGCTCAAAGTTCCTCCGCTTCCCCTGCCATGTCCTCTGACTTTCAACCCTCCGAGGTCTGGGACAAGTCAACAGGAAAGCACAGTCATCGAGACAAGGGCCATCCTTAGAAGAAAACCCAGTCTTCCTCATCTCGATCCCAGTCACCACTCAGTGCATCAAATGCGGTGGGGCCATCCTCATTGTTGGGGGTGACCCCCTCTGCCTCGTATGCCCTTTCTCCTGCAGGGCTGCTGTTGGCAGCTCCCCCACCAATCTTTTGGTTGGAAGCGTTGGTTCCAGGGGCTCTGGTGCACCACTGACTTTTCAGCCCCCTTGTTCTCGATGGGCACTCGGGTGGCTCATTTGGCTCATTGTCGATGAGCTTGGCATCGGCAATCGCTGGGACACAGCCTAAACCCCCACTACTGACCTCAGCTGTTTCTTCGGCCATCACCTTGAGTACAGAGCCTTTACCCTCTCCCAGGTCCCCCTGGCCTGTGCCCCGGTTGCCCTCCCCGATGCTGACCCATGTTGAGGAGCTCCCCCACAGGCCCCAGCCTGTTTGTCCGCCCTCCTCGGTGCCGACCCCAGAGCAGACACTGGTGTTCCCTCAGCCGACGCCAGTGGGTTTGATGCCGATAGCGGTGGACTTTCACTCCATGCTTACTACCTTATGGGACTTTTTGCAAGCTAAGCTTGCTCCTCCCCAAGGCCCATCCCCACTGCAGGTCCCTGCTTTTTCAGTAGGACCACAGCCCACACCTGAGGACCCAGGGCCCTCATCCCCCCCCCCCATGGCCTGGGGGATGAGGAAAACTGTTGCCTGGACTTCATTCCTCCAGATGAGGATGACGATGGTGATGATGGAGCCACTCCTTACAACTCCTTCTCCATTATCTTGTCCAGCGAGGAGACCCCAAGGTATAGCCTACGGTCCACCACCCCTGGCTGACCCCCTCTTTTGTCTCAGTTATGAAACAATTACAGTCTGCCATGGGCTTCGACACTGAGGAGCAAGACCCCGCACTAATTTGCCGGATGCCCCTCTTCTGGTCATCCCTCCCTTGATTGAACCCTTTGAGGATGCCACCATGGCCACTTGGCACCAGCCACATTTGATTCCAGCTGTGCCAAGGAAGGTTGTCATATTATACCAGGCTCCGGTAGAAAGGCCTTTCTTTCTTTCTTTTTTTTTTTTATTTAATATACTTTATTAAGATTTTTTAAAAGAAAATTAAAATGATGCAAAGAGAATGCAGGGCACAGTACTAAATACACCAAAGTCAATACAAGGCACTTAACAATAGAAGAGGAAGGCCTTTCTTCGCAGACCAGCCTCAAGTGGATTCGGTGGTCACGACTGCACCAAGAGGCCAAAACATCTTCATTCCTTGCCCTCGGATAAGGAGTCCTTGAGGTTGGATCACATTGACAAGAGAGCCTTTGCCTCTGCCTCACTGACCATAAGAGAGTCGAATTATGTCACCCATATGGTCCAGTACCAAAACCAGCTCTGGGACCAGACCCTTGAAACTGCCCGGGCCCTGTCAGAGGACCCCCTAAAACAGCAGTTGCTGCAGTCTCACAAAGCGGGTTCCAACATCGTCTTTCACCTTCTAGGGCTGCCTACAATGCTGTAGATGCCTCGGCCAGGGCCTTCACAATGGGCATTTGCTTCTGTAGACACTCTTGGCTAAGGGTGTCAGGCTTTGTCCAGGATGTTCAGTTGTCGATCCTGAATGCCACCTTTAGAGGCTTCAAACTGTTTGGGGCAGATGTACAGAACATACTGTCTGAACTGCAAGCCTCTGGCCTCACCTTGCGCTCGATTCACTCTGTGTACCACACCAGCCAGCCCAGAAGTGGTAGAGTGCCCTTTCGGTGGTCTACCAAGAGACCCAAGCCCTCTAACAAGCTTCAGGGTAAGCATCGGACTGCCCCTGCCATGCCTACCCCCTCCTCCACCACAGGGAAAAAAAAACTAGAGAAGGTGGCAAGGCCCCGGCCACCCCTGCCAGTTTGGTATGACTCCATGCTTGACCTCCCACCCCCACCCCCATAAGGCAGGAGGAAGTGGTAGGGGGTCATTTCTTCCTGCACTTGGACAAGTGGAGGGAAGTTACCAGAGATGCCTGGGTACTGCAGCTAATGGAAAGTGGCCACACTCTAGAACTTCTGGAGCACCCTCCAGAAAAAACACCAGCACTGTCCTCTTATCCTCTAGACCACTTCCCAGTGCTCTGGGAGGAAAGCCACACTCTGCTAAGCAAAAGGGCCATAGAATCCGTCCCAGAGACCCAACAGGACCAAGGATTCTACTCTCATTTGTTCTCGATTCCCAAATGCACAATGCATCTTAGGCCCATTCTAGACCCCGGGGAGCTAAATCTGTTCACATAGTACAAAAAATTCTGGATGGTGACGCTTCAAGGTCTGCTGCCCCTTCTGCACCAGGGAAACTGGATTTGCTCCCTCAACATAAAGGATGCCTACCTGCCTATCCAGGTACATGCCTCCCACAGACAGCACCCAAGGTTTCATTTCCAGGGGGCATACTTCCGGTTCCAGGCCTTACCCTTTGGCTTGTCCTCAGTTCCTTGGGTATTTACCAAATGCCTGACAGTGGTAGCAGCTGCCCTTGGGTGGCAGGGACTCTTGAGACTTTCCCTACCTGTACAAGTGGCTTCTCGAGACCCAGACCAGGGGGGTGCCTATTACAGAATCTAGAACATACTGCTCTTCTATTCCAGGATCTGGGCATCATGGTTAAACTGCCCAAGTTGGTTCTGACCCCCTTGCAGCACCTTAAGTACATAGGAACAGTTCTGGATACCTCTCAGGGCATGGCCTTTTAGCCCCAGGATCGGGCAGATCAACTTATACCTCAAGTCCACCTGTTGTACAACAGCCGCTTTGTCTCGGCCAGAACTTTCCTCCGTCTCTTGGGCCTGATGACTGCGGCTATAGTCACTGTGTCTCTAGCCAGGTTGCATGTGACAATTCCCCAATGGGCACTGAGGGTCCAGTGGGATCAGCGTACTGACAGGCTCCTCCATATCTCTTTCATGCACACAACCAAAGGGCAGGCAGCATTCAAATTCCGTATCCCCAGCTTTGGAATGCCTTGCCAGCCGATACACGTCATTCACCCAACCCCCTCCACCTCAATCTCCTACTCAGCACCCACTTCTCCTCCAGCTGCTCATGCTTTAGTTAGTTCCCACTATGTACTGTATTTTGGGTTCTCAGTTGGGTTTCTTTGTAATTTTTTTCCATTTGTATTTCCCCCTCCTCTGTCTCCTTTGTTTCTATCTGCCGATTGTGTGTATGGCAGGTGACCCCCTCACTGTGATGTTTAACTACTGTACCCTGTGATTGTACTACTTTTCTTGGGCCTTGTCCCCCAGGTCACATCTGGAATCGAGCAACCCTGCTCAGTATGCCTTCCTGGTTAAACTTGTAAATAAATAAATAAAACATGGAACAACTGGTCCTGGTCTGTTCTCCTGTGAAATGGGTTCTGCTTTGGTGGATGGAACCTAGCAACCTGTTAAGTGGGGTTCCATTCCTTATCCCCCTCCCCTTAGCAAATCCTCACAGCAGATGCTTCCGGGTTGGAGTGGGTAGCTCACCTGGGGTCACACCAGACCCAAGGGACATGGTCCCAGCTGGAATCCTCTCTACACATCAGTGTCCTGGAGATGCAGGCCATTCTAGATGCCTTTCAGACCTTTCCAGAATTAAGCTATCCCGGGGTCTTCTGCTAGTACAGACAGACATCAGTGTAGTCCACTACATCAACAAGCAGGGGGGCACTCACGTGTACCCTCTCTGCTGGGAAGCAGTGGGAGTCTAGTATTGGGCTCTGGATCACGGTCTCGAACTGTCTGCCATCCACGTTCTAGGCATCCAGAACATCCTGGCAGACAAGCTAAGCAGGTCACAGTCCAGAACACACAAGTGGGAGCTGCTGACCTCTGTGGTTGAAGACCTGTTCGACAGGTGGGGTTGTCCAGAGTTGGACCTTTTTGCGTTCCCACTCTCCGCAAAACTGACACTTTTTTGCTCATTCAATCCAGGGCCTAAAGTTTTCTGGTGAGGTGATTTGTCCCTCTCTTGGAAAAGGGAGGTTTCTGTATGCATTTCCTCCCTTCCCCCTGCATCAGAGGGTTCTGATCAAGCTCCAGGTGAAGGGGCCACAGTGATCCTCTTGGCCCCTTCTGGTCTCATTAGATCTGGTTCCCTTTACTGCAGCAGCTGACAGTGGAACCTCCAGTACCCCTTCCTCTGCGCACTGGCTTGCTCTCCCAGAACCGGGGTACCCTGGCCCATCTGGACCTCAGATCCCTTCTTCTTCACGCCTGGCTCCTGAGGACATAGCCATGGCTTGGTTTGGGGTGTCATCCAAGGTGGCTGATATTTTGGTGGCAGCTAGGAAGCTGTCTACTAGGATCACTTATTCTATGAAGTGGAAATGCTTTGTGCTGTGGGCTGCTTCTCATCAGCTGGATCCCTTCACTTGTCCAGTGAATCAGATTCTGGAGTACGGTGTACATGTTTGCCATCTCTGCCTTCCACGTGCCTGTTGATGGATGTGCGGTGGCACAATTAGAGGTGTCCCTTATTTTTCTTAAAGAACTTCATTTGAAGCCTCCTGTCCGCAATCCAGTCCGGCCTTGGGCCTTGAATTTTGTATTTGAAAA
This sequence comes from Neoceratodus forsteri, assembly GCA_016271365.2. Lineage (NCBI taxonomy): Eukaryota > Metazoa > Chordata > Ceratodontiformes > Ceratodontidae > Neoceratodus > Neoceratodus forsteri. Next base: position 1,668,054,059 of record CM057456.1, on the reverse strand, counting down.
ACTTACTTTGGCTCCTTTTGAGATGGCCATGACATGCAAGCTACACTTTCTGTCATGGAAAGCATTATTTTTAGTTGCTATTACTTCTGCTTGAAGAACTTCAGAACTACAGGCACTCATGTGCAAGCAGCCTTATTTGATTTTTCACAAAGACTTGTCTTTGTGTAATAACCATAACATTTTTCATAAGGTGGTGTCTGAGTTTACTTTAAACCAGTCCATCCACCTGCCTGTTTATTTTCCAGAGCATGCCAATCCAGGGGAAGCATTGCTCTACACTTTAGATGTACATAGAATTCTGCGTTACTATACACACCATATGAAGGACTGTAGGAAGTCCAAACAGTTGTTTCTTTTGCCCCGTTTCAAAACAGTGCTTGTCCAAATGGTCGACCAGCTGTATCACATATTGCTACAGGCAGAATGGCAAGGATCTTCCTGGTGCTGTTCATGGCCACTCCACCAGAGACATGGCCACTCCAGTTGCCTGCTTCAGGAATGTGTCAGCTGCAGAGATCTCTGCTGCTGCTACTTGGAGTTCTGTCAACACCGTTACCATTCTGAACATTATGTCTAGGCTTAGTGTCAACTTTGGCCTGGCTGTCCTCCAGGGCCTACTGTCTCAGGCTCCAGGTTTCCCCCACCTAGACTGTGCTGTTTGATGGAACTGCTTGTGACTCATTCCATAGGTGTGACCTGCTGCAAGAGATACCCTTGAAGTAAGATAGTACAGTTACGTAAGAACTTACCATAACAGTAGATCTCCGAGAGGATCTCTTGCAGCAGGCCATGCCATCCCTCCCTACTTCCTCCTTGGGCCTAGGAGGCCCTTCTGTGTCTGTACCTTTTTTCATTTTTTTTTTTATTTTGCGGGAACCTTTGGTTCCTTTTCGTTTCCCTCAGCAGGGACTTAGGTGGCTTATGGTGTCCACGAGGAAAACTGAGTGTGCGGTGGCCGCCCACTCATATAGGATCGATCGATGTCAGCATGACATCAGTATGTGTGGGCCACTAGTAGACTGCTAGTTAGAAAAGTTTTTGGGTTGTCCTAGTGCCTGGCGACTATAGTTCCATAGGTGTGGCCTGCTGCAAAAGATCCTGTCGACGATCTACGGTAAGTTTTTCGTACAGTAACTGTACTTTTTAATTCTGAATTAGTGTTCTACTTGTAATATGACAATGCGTAAATGGTATAATGATCTTTTTGGTATCACAGCAATATAATACATGAACATTTAAATGTAATTTTACTAGAGCTGTACAAAGTTTCCTGCTTCACTGAGTCTTTCAAAAATCTTCTGCACTTCACATAGTTTTTCACTAAGTGTAGTGTGCAGTTAGTCAAAGTCGGCAACCTGAAGCATGAAATACCCTACTTCACGTGAAATTCACCCACAAATTACAAATTTGCTGCATCCTTACATTTTATGTGGCTATATATCATTAATACCATGTGGGGAGAATAATGACCGTCTTCATACAGGATAGACAGACAGGTAGAGAGGTAGATAATAGATATTCATTACCCGACCAAACAAACAAATACTGTATTTACACCTCTCTCTCACTACTGACCATTGCTCCTTTTCTGGCAAACTTTTACTGTGTGTGTCAATTCAGCTACTTCAAAGTGGCAGCTTCAGCATCCATGTATTTATTCCCAGAGGGTTTTTTTGTTGCTATTTTTTTCCAGAGGTTCCCCACTTATTCACATGGGAAGTTTTTGACCAGTAGTAACATGGTTTCTAAAGATATCCCTAATTTTAACTTAAGCAGTCCATGTACAATGATTTCAGGAAAGGGTATCATAAGTTCTTGTCTGTTTGATTTTGCTTTATTAACAGAAAATGTATTCCACGTAGACAGAGTTTCACCTCAAACTAGCCACCCACAAAGACGTTTTGCAGCTATGGTTAAAGTTAAAGGATGATGGCTCCCCCAGGTTTTGACTCCTTAGAACCGCGTTTTCTAAAACTAAAACTAGGAGCTCCAGCCCTTGCTGTTTCCATCCGTGACCTGATAAACAAGTCCCTTATCACTGAGTGCGTGCCTGCTAAATGGAAAGTATCAGTAGTTGTTCCCACTGCACAAGGGTGGCGCACACGCAGTTGAAAACTACAGACCCATTTCAGTCCTCTGCCCCCCTAGCAAATATACAAGAACGTCTAATTTTCAGTTAACTTCAGTCTTACCTGGAATGTCATCAACTCCTAAATGATTGTTAGCACAGTTTTAAAAAGAATTATAGCACCCTCACAGTTCTTACCCAAGGTACCCACAGGTATCGTCTGCTCACTTGACAAAGGACTTTACACCGGGTCCATATTTGTTGATCTAACTAAGACCTTTGATTTATTAAACATAACCTTCTGTTGCACAAGCTGCACTCTCTGGGCATGGACTGACAGTCATGCTTTTCGTTCCATAATTACCTATTCGACCGCTTCCAAGGAGTAATACGGTCTGGGGCTCTCTCTCTTCATTTAAAACTATAACTCACTGCGGACCCCAGGGATCAATCCTGGGGCCCATTCTATTCTCTCTGTATATAAACAAATTACCCCTACACTGTGGCGGGTCCTTGGTGCAACTTTATGCTGACGATACTGTTTTATACTGCTCATTTGTGACATCTAGTGGCTCATAATTTGGAAACTGACTTCCATACTCTTGAGAATTGGTTCCATAAGAATCACCTAGTCCTTAACACTAAAAAAAACAAACACGAATCAGTACCCTTTTTTTTTTTTTCACACACCCCAGCGAAAGCGGCTTCCCTTGGTACACTTCATATTCATTCTACCACAAGAGAATCCCTTGAATTGGTTCAATCATTCAAATACTTGGGCATCTGGCTAGACCCTTCTGTTTTGAGCAGCATGTAACAGACTACAAAAAAAACTCAGCCAGAAACTTGGTTTGCTCTACCGCCTTCACCCCCTCCTCTCTCATGCCTCCTGTCAAAAGATTGCCACCTCCTCCCCTTACTTTTCTGTGGTGCCCCTCTACTACTTTCTGCCAAGACCACCATACTCTCTTGTTTGAGAATGCTTTACTACAGAGTGGGATGATTCGCCCTAGGAGTCTAAAAGCTTGCAGTGGTGGCTGTGGGAGTAGAATCTTTAGGATGGCCAGACTGTAACCAACGATTGCAGTTTTCCTTCTTTTGCTTTATATATAAATTTACCTTCGTCTTCACTGCCCCCTGTCTGAGTAACTTACTGATTTGTAAACCCTCTCCACGTCTACTTGGGTCCTCCTCGGCCCCCCTGCTGATCACTCCTTATCCCCGCCTCACAAATGGCAAGCATTCATTTGCCTAATCTGCTCCCACCCCTTGGAATACACTCCCCTTCTCCACCCTCTCTTTCTCTCTCCTCTCATGCTATGTTCAACCACTCCCTCACCGCATAACTACTGCAGCCTAAGCCATGTCCCTGCTTTGCCTCATCATTGAAACTCGTAGCCTCATCGAGGAAATCTGCTTTTGTAGTCTTTTCTCAACAATTGATTACTACCTTTGAGTATATTTGTTAATACATACACCTTCTGTGGTCAATTGTTATATGCATGTTTCAGTAATGGTTCTCCATCTATTGTACAACTGAAATTTTTGCTTAGAACTAATTTGTATGAATTATTTATTGCACTGTTTGCTGTGGTCATGATGCACCAATGTAAAAATGCTGTATATACTTCTCACACCTACCTTGTAGTTTAATGCATATATGTTGTATGTTTATATTTCTTCTCACTTACATTGTATAGTTTTTGGCACATGTTTTTGTGTGTATACCTAGACCCGGGTTGCCCCCTGAAAAAGGGACTGCATTGTCTCAGTGGGCTTACCTGATTATCAAAATTCAAATACATAAGTAATAAATGAATGAGATAGGCAGTTGGATATAGCTGAGCAGTAATAGAGACATACAGGCTTATGAGGTTACCTCTCTGTCTCTAGTTTGGCTTCTGTAGGCGTCACAGCCCCGGGATGTCCCTTAATGATCTTCACCTAGCGAAGGAGTTTTTTTAATCTTCTCTTGGTGCACAAGAAGGATGTGCAAAATAGGAAACATTTATTTATTTAGTAATTGATGATCGAGAGAAGCACAGTGAGCCAAGGATCATTTCCAAGTGCAGCACGAGGGGGCTGGGGGACAAAGTGAGAGAGAAGGTGCAGTATTATACATCAGTGGACAGGCACTTTTACTTTTGAGTGAGTACAGTTGTAATGTGCAGACAGCAGTAAAAATTAACAATAATTGTATACAAAAAGTGCAGCTGTGATGAACGGAGGATTAGAACAACCAAGTTACAGAAAACTGAAGTGTAGTTGAACATGAGGTATCCTCATTTCTAAGCACCCCAGGGCGGGTAGTACATGTGGGATTAGGGCAAGGGTTAGAGCCAGTAGATGCTAGGAGCAGGAACAGACTGGGGTGCAGTGGGTTCTGAGGGGATGCTTGAGAGAGGAGTGGTGGGTGGCAGGAAGGGGGGGGTGGAGATCCAGAGAGGTTTATCGCACAGAAAAGGCAGATTAGCCACCAGAGATGTTGCAGCGAGGAATGCTAAAGGTATTAGAGTCTGAGGAGGGGATAAACGGTGAGAGTAGATCAGAGGTAGGAGGGGGTGATGCAGGTTGGTTATTTCAAAAGGAAAGTGGCACAATGAGAGAGATGCCGAGATTCAAAAGCAGGGATAGAGAGGCTGTGGTAGAGGAGAACAGTGATGACTACGTGGGGGTGAGTTAATAGCAAAGCAACAGAAATAATGGAAATGGGGGGGATCCTGTCTGACCAGGGTAGTCATAGGGGTAGCTTTGTAGACCACATTTGCATAGTCATATATTGGTAAGATCATCTTTAGATGGATCTCTCTGGACTAGGAGGGGTACACAGGAAAGTTTCTTGTGTATGGTGTCCGTGTGGATGGAGAAATCCAGGTTACTTTCCAGCCACACACTGGAGTACTTAAAAGTGGATGCCTTCTTAAAATGGAGCACCATCCAGAGGTCGATTGAGAAGTGACTGAGCCTGGCAAGACATTGCCTGGTACCCAAAGTCATTGTGGATGTCTGTTTGGAATTCAAGGTGAGGTGGTTTGAGTGGAACAAACATTGGATTTAATTGAAGTCACTCTGTAGCGACATCTTTAGCTCAAGGACCAAGGCACCAGAGCAAAGAGGACCATGTTGTCCGCATACATGTATGTATTAGATGAGACGCAGATAATGGGGAGGTCATTGAGGAACATGGAGAATAGGATGGGTCCAAAGATTTAGCCTTCTGGTACACTGGAGATAATGAGGGGATACGGCATCATTGGCCTGGACCAGATGGTGCTGGACTGTGAAGTATGAGCGAAACCACCCTACCATAGGCTCAGTCTGTCCCACAGCACTCTGCTTGCCCAGGAGTGTGGGGTGCATCACTGTATCAGAGGCCTTAGCTAGGCGAATGAATATGGCAGCAGTAACCTGGGCCTGATCCATCCCTTTCAGGATGGTATCCGACACGTAGGAGAGATGAAACAGTGGAGTGGGCCTTCAGCAAACCAGACTGGAAGGAGGAGAGGAAAAACAGGCTTGTGTAGAGATAGACAGAGGGCTGGGAAAATATCAGTTTCTCCTGGAGTTGAGCCAGAGAAGGAGGATGTTCTACTAACCAGTTCCAGAAAGGCACAGTAGTAGGCTGCTGTCTATGGCACAAGAGGCTACATGAATGAAACCAAATAACATTTGTAATATTGTCAGTCGATCAGTATTCAGTGCCAAGTGCAAGGCATGTTTACAGTTGATTGCTGTCCTCAAGTTTTGACAACTTGTGTTACCTGGAGATAGAAGATACTGTAGACTGATGGTGTACAGGAAGTAATGGGCAGCATTCTGAAATGGTTTCCATCTCTCCTCTTGGTAAGGGAGCAGTTGGTAGTGATAGGGTCACAGTGGACATCACCCATTGCTCTGGACTGAGGTGTGCCACAGTGGGCTTCCCATGTTTACATTGTACTTGCTTTCTCTAAGAGATATCATGGGTGAGGCACAGTGTAAATGTTAGTGAAATTTCTACGCAAATATTTTTTAATGTTATAAAACTTAATTTGAGTAGCAGTAGGAAAAACGTTTGTAGCGTTTTGTGGCTAACCCTGTGTAAAGCGGCTGCACAACCACTTATAGATGAACTCGGATGTGTAGCAAGTGACTGCTACAAAATTCTGTTTTTTTTTTTTTTGTTACGCTGTAACAGGTAAAATATTTCCTGGTGAGGCATTGGGACGTTTCCCTGCTATGCAGATGACACCCAGCTGAATCAGTCCTTTGCTTCTGATAGGTGCTCATCTGTGCTGCTTTTAGAGCAATGCCTTGAGCTTAGAATCCAGATGACATCCAGTTGGTTGGCAGTTAAACTGGGGAAAACATAATACTAACAATGTGGATACAGTTCACTGTCCACACTGTAGCAGTCCTGCTGGAGACAGCTGAGTCATCGAAGTCTTCAAGCTAAGTTCCTCTCTCCTCTTGGGTGGTATATCCTCTGGCTCTACCCTGCAATGCGTTATCTTTCTTTTTGTTGGAAAGAACAGTTCTCAACCTTTGCAGCTCCACAGTGCTGAAGGAATTCATGTTTCAAGCACTTTATCAGGCAAATTGTTGACTGTTTTAGTCCGCATTCATCATTAAAGTTGCTCAGAGGTCTTCCTGTTCTGCTTCACGATTGTGATAGACAATGGAGAGCAAGAAACCATATTTTAAATTTTGCACTCTGTGTAGCCGAAAAAAGTCGTCCACGGATCTGCATGATGTACTTATACTGCATGGGCAGTCAGCATGACGTAGAGGGATGCAGTTTGTACTGAACCATGCTACCAGTGTACATTGAAGACTGGAAGGCTCGACTGGCCCTTGGTTGGCTGAAAGACTGCAAGAAGGCCTTGGTGGTGGCCTGGTTGGCTAATCACCTTGCGGTCATGGAAGAAGAGGAGACTGTGGTGTCTGTCTCTGTATTCCTAGATGGGACGAGTGTCAGTGGGTTGTTTTCTGAGTACAGGTTAATGAGCATAGTCCTGCAGACTTTGGGGTACTATCGGGCAAAAGCATAAAAAGCAGCCCTATCACAGGTCATAAGAATGGGAAAGATCACCCTCTTCCCACTCCTTTGACTCCCTCAGCCGCTCGTCACTGGTGGACATCTCTACAGTTATGGGGACAGTTGAGGTCTCAACAGTAACTCTGACGAGCTTGTTGACCTTGACTCCAATTGAGCAGGCGGTCAAGATTTTTTTGAGCCTGACGACTGACTGTTGGAGATGATTAACGAGGAATCTATCTCCAAGACCTGGTGCTCTTGGTCCTCACCCAGGAGGATGAGGCCCAGTTGGTCTCCCTGGCTGAGTTGCCTTAAGAGTCACCTCCAGCAGTGATTGTGCCTCCGAAGCTTCTTACTGTTAACCTACTGAGACAGGTGATGTACCATAACCTTCCAGAGGACACTTGTCTAAATCAACCTTCGGGTCAATGGTTCTAACTCCAGGAATTACTCACTATGATTAAACTTAATGCAGTCAGCCTCCTGTGTTGAACTGCCCGGAAAGATGGAATTTTATGCAAACTATGGAACTCTCAGTTGGCTCATGCCACTTTCACACTGCCGCCCTAGCAACTGCTGCACTCTGAGTGCTTCAGATTATTTACTCTGCTTGCCTAGTAAGGACGTCCGGAGAGCTCTCCTTGAACTGTCTCTGACTAAAGTTTATCTGTAGATAAGTACTCATATTCAGTTTAATTTTAAATTGCTGCCTTAGAAACATTGTTTAGTATAGTAAATTAGTGTTTTAGTATTTTTTTATTAATATTCGCAGTTCCCTCACAGTTCCTTGGAACCAAGGGTTCTGCGTCTATTTTAAAGGTTTTTATCTCAATTTATTAATATTTAGAAATATTTAGCAGTCGGTTCCTTGAACCGCTTTAGTTTTGTCTAAATTTAGTAATTTTATCGGTTTCTTTTTCTTCAGGAACCGAATAGCGCTCTGTTCCAGGAACTGCTAATGGTAGTTTTTTTTAAAGTAATCTCCTGTTCCGAGTTACTTTAAATAATGTTTTTTTGAAGTAAGCTTTTTTGCCAAGCTTAAATGTCAGAGGTCCATTTGGATAAACCTAAAAAACGCACAGGTTTTAAATGTTGTGAGTCTTGTGGGCAATTTATCGCAAAAGCAGATAGACCTCCTCTCTGTATTTCTTGTTTGGGTATAAGTCTCATATTTGCCAGTTGTGATATTTGTAAGACCTTTTGCCCAAAAACATTAAAGAAAAGGTCTAAAATTTGGGAAGAGGTGGCTTCTGCTTCTTCCTCCCCCCACAAAAAGGATGGAGGTAAAGCCAAGCATCCTGACAGGACTTCAGATAAATATGAACAAGGTAAAACAAAAAGGGCTGTGGAAACAGGCACTGAACCTGTTCCATTAAGGAAAAAGTGTAAAGAAAAATATGTCGCTGCGCCTCCGGCCGAGAAGGCTAAGGAGCTCCCAGCAGACAAGCATATTATGCCCTTGTCTGAGGACATTGCTAAGGCACTACAAGTGTTACAAGCCCTACAGGGTGCAATCCCGGTTCCTACACTGACTGCCCTGGTTTCTTCTACAGCCCCAGCAAGGCAAGAAGTGTTTGGCGAGGAGGAGGAGGATGACTTTGAAGGGGAACCTATAGATCCAGAGGTCTCTCCTGAGCAAGAGTTTGGATCTCCTACTAGGGGTCCTGAGGAATACTCCTCCCACTATGCTTTTGTTAAGAACATGGTGGAAACCCTGAACCTTCCTCTTCAGGAGACAGAGGAGGATATGGAAGAGGCAGACTTTCTAGAAATGATGGGGTTAACCCTCACGAAACGCCTAATTCTGCCCATGCATAAATCTTTAAAGAAGGCTGCGGTGAAGATTTTTAAAACTCCAACCTCTATCCCTGGTGTGGATAAGAAAGCTGACAAGAAATACCAGCTGGACAGAACTACAGCTGATTTTCTATTTACGCATCCTGATCCTGAGGGAGTAGTCCAAGCTGCTGCCTGTGACAAGGTCAGGATCCCATTGGCTACCCATCCTCCAGACAAAGATTCAAGAAAAATGGATGCTATGGGAAAGAAATGGTACATGGCTGCCTCTTTATTAGTTAGGCAGGCCAATTACATGGCATATTCAGTGCAGTACCAGAAAGCTCTATGGAACACTGTTCTAGCCTTGGCTGATAGGGTCCCAGATGAAGTGGCTATAGACTTACAAGATACAGCAAGGGCTGCACTTGATGCTACCAGATACCAATTTCATATGGCAGTGGATGCCAATGATACTGCTTCCAGGTTAATGGCTTTGTCAGTTTCACTCAGGAGGTTTGCATGGCTTAGAGCCACCAACCTAACTTTAGACACCCAGGGCAAAGCAATGGATTTTCCCCTGGAGAACAACTCCTTGTTTGGGGTTAAAACTGAGGCATACATGAAGAAGGTGAAGGAATATAAATCCACCTGTCTGAGCAATTCCAAGGATAGGCCCTTCAACTCTTATAGATCTCAGAGTAGGGGAGGTAGGGTTTTTTACCCCAGACCTTTCTTTCAGGCGCAAGCCTCCGAGCCTCAGCAGCAAGCTAGAGGTTATTTTAGAGGAAGGGATAGGAGAGCCATGAGAAGAGCGGCTCCTGCACCACACGTTCAGGCACAGCCCGCATAGAATCCCTGATGGGCTAGTGCAGGTCGCATCCCCATTACAGGTCCACCAGTAGGTGGCAGACTGGCTCATTACCTGCACGCTTGGCATTCCATCACCACAGACAAGTGAGTGTTGGAGGTAGTGAGCCAGGGCCTGGCACTCAGTTTCAAATCATTCCCAAAGCTGAGAACAAGAACCTTTGCTCCAGTAACAGCTGCACACAGGATTCTGTTGGAAGCAGAGGTAAAACGTCTGCTAGCAATCAAAGCAGTAGGGGTAGTGCCTCTAATAAGCAGGGGAAAAGGTTTTTATTCCAGGTACTTCCTCATAAGGAAGAAAAACTGGGATTGCCGGCCTATTTTGGATCTAAGACTTCTGAACAAGCACATTTTGAAACCAAAGTTCAGAATGGTCACTCTTGCCATAATCATTCCTTCATTGCAAAAGGGAGACGGATGTAGGGAGGCTAGCCAAAGGGATGCTTATTTCCATATTCCCATCAGACCATCTCACAGAAAATTCTTGAGATTCAGGCTGGCTTCAGGCCATTATCAGTTTGCAGCTCTCCCTTTCGGGCTAACTTCGGCACCAAGGGTTTTTACACAGTGCCTATCAGTGGTGGTAGAGCTTTTGAGAAAACAAGGTATAACAGTCTTCCCCTACCTGGATGACTGGTTAATAGGACAGTCTCTGCAGCATGCAGTACAGTCACTTGCGCTCACAAAATCCACACTAGAGTCCCTGGGATTTCTGATAAACGAAGAAAAATCTCAACAAGTACCACTCCAGGTGCTGGAGTTTATTGGAGCAGAACTAAACACCAGACAGGGCAGAGCCCTCCTGCCACAGGACAGGGCGACAAGCATTCTGCAGGTTGCAAAATCCTTTGCATCTGGGAGACCCAGAACAGCCAGAGAATTTTTCATGCTTCTAGGCCATGTGGCATCTGCCATGGCAGTGGTAATGGGCTCCAGGTTTCAAATGAGAGATATTCAGTTCCATCTCGGATAGTATTGGTCTCAAAGGACGGATCCTATGTCCAAACTGGTTCCAGTCACAGAAAGTTTAGTCCAGGCCTTACATTGGTGGCTGGACGAGCACAACCTCAGGGTGGGTGTGCCTTTTATAAGGGAACAACCTTTAGTAGTCCTCACAACAGATGCCTCTCTTCTAGGCTGGGGGGCACACATGTTAGAGCACACGGCAAGTGGCACATGGTCCCCCCAAGAGTCTCTGTTGCACATAAATCTCTTGGAGCTCAGGGCTGTTTACCTGGCTTTGAAAACATTTGCTCCTTACCTGCAAAACAAGGTGGTGCAAGTAAGAACAGACAACACCACTACCATGTATTACATCAACAAACAAGGAGGTACCAGGTCACATCTACTGTGCACAGAAGCAATGAGACTGTAGTCCCTGGTATACTCCAAGGGAGCATCCCTGTCAGCCATACACCTTCCAGGGAAGGACAATGTGCTGGCAGACTCTCTAAGTAGGATAAGTCAGGACCACCACGAGTGGTGCCTGAATACTTAGGTACTCAGTACAATTTTCAGAAAATGGGGCACTCCAGGGGTGGATCTCTTCGCCTCCGCAGAAAACCACCAGCTTCTAATGTACTGTTGCAGGCCTCCTCTAAGGGGCACAATCCCCCTGGATGCCTTGGCCCTGGATTGGACAGGGAAGTTTCTGTATGCATTCCCTCCTTTTCCTATGATATTCAGGAACCTACTGAAATTGAGGTCCCAACCAGCAAAAATGATACTGGTGGCTCCGGATTGGGCGAGACAGCACTGGTACTCTCTTCTGCTGTCTCTCTCGGTGGTTTCCCCAATCCATCTGGCCAGGAGGCACAACCTGTTAACCTCCTCTCGGGACAGGATCCTGTACCCCAGTCTCAAATCACTGAGTCTCAAGGCGTGGCTCTTGAGGACTTAGAGTTTGCTAACCTTAATCTCTCAGAACAGGTGCTGACAGTGTTTAGGAGTTCCAGGAAGCCTTCTGCTAAGAAGACATGTGCCTCTAAGTGGAAAAGACGTGCAATATGGTGTACAGATAAAGGTTTGAGCCCTTTCCAGACTTGGCTATTCTTCTAGATTACCTTTTACATTTACATTCCTTAGGACTGAAGCCTTCCACCCTCAAGGTTCACTTAGCTTCATTCTCTGCTTACCTGTCACTTGGTAAGGAGAGGTCTATGACTTCTCATCCAGTATTTAGAAAATATTTTAAAGGCCTTAATTTTCTGCACCTTCCCCTAAGGGAACCGGTTCCGGCCTGGAATCTAAATATTTGCATTGCTAAACTCATGGATGCACCATTCGAACCTATGGCAACCTCAGATTTGAAGTATGTCACTTGGAAAACTGTTTTCCTGGTTGCCATTACTTCAGCCAGAAGGATCAAATTACAAGTCCTGTGCACAGATGTGGACTACATCTTATTCCACAGGGACAAGGTGGTCCTTAGGACTAACAGAAAATTCCTTCCCAAGGTGGTATCTGATTTTCTCTTGAATCAGTCTATCACTCTATCTGTCTTCTTCACAGACAACTCCAGTTCTCCAGAAAGGAGACTTCACTCCCTTGATGTCAAAAGGGCTCTTAGCCACTACAGTGACAGAACCAAGTCTTACAGGACAGGTCAATCACAGCTCTTGCTCACATATAGTAAAGTTGGTAAGGGCAGAGCTGCAACAAAACGTACAATTGCTCACTGGATAGTGGCATGTATACAGTTTTGTTATAGTAAGGTGGTTAAACGGGTACCTCTGGGCCTGAGAGCACACTCCACCAGGGGCACAGCTGCTTCAGTGGCATCTTCAAGAGAAATTCCGCTACTGGAAACCTGTAAAGCAGCTACATGGAAAACAGTACACACCTTCACAAAGCATTACAGCCTGGACTTGCAATCCAGAGGTGATGCTAGGTTTGGTTCAGCAGTACTGCAGAGCCTGTTTCTGAAATAGGTTATCTGCCCAACCTCCAAAGGTACTGCTTTGTAGTCTGCATTGAGTTTAATCATAATGAGTGATTCCTGGGGTTAGAAGAAAAAATTACTCACCCCAGTAATCTTGTTTCTTCAAAGGGATCACTCATTATGAATTAAAGACCCTCCCTACCTCCCCTACTAGAACCTATAGAAGTTGCTCTGCATCAGGATTTTTTCCTTTTCTCCTATATAGGTTAAGATAGAGACTCGCTTTGTTTAACCAGTTAGTGTCCAAGTAGTCTCAAGTTTCTTAGATTTGCTGGTTAAGGATGTTTTGACCTGAAAGGGCAAAAAAAAAAAATCTTATTTTTTAAGGTTGTTAATTTTAGCTAGTGGGTCTTTTACCCAGTTAGGCTCCGTAAGAATCTGAAGCACTCAGAGTGCAGCAGTTGCTAAGGCAGCAGTTTGAAAGTGGCATAAGCCAACTGAGAGTTCCATAATTTGCATAAAATTCCAGCTCTCCAGGCAGTTCAACACAGGAGGCTGACTACATTAAGTTTCATCATAATGAGTGATCCCTTTGAAGAAACAAGATTACTATGGTGAGTAATTTTTTCTTGTGGTTGAGGTTGAGATGTCGGTTGCTTTCTTGATCCTGCCTGAATGGGAGGCTCGGCATCAATGCTCCTTGACCACCTTGTTATTTGAGGTCAGGCATTGATGTAAGATGCCCTGTCGCTACAAGGAGCTCCTCTGGCAACATTGGACCACTGCTGGAAAGAGTATTGCTCTTCCCCCTGGATGTTGGATCCCGGGCTTTTGCGAGTCATTCTCTTGCTAATCCATACTGTTCAGCGGTCCCATTATCTACTTCAATTGCACTTAGAGCCACCTCCACCATAGCTCTTGTTTGAGTTCCTGGCTAAGGAGTGTAGCGTTGCTGCCAGCTTGCTAGGCCAGCTCTCTAGGATGAAGATACAAGAGTGGGTCCATAGTGGAAAATGGTCAAGGGCCATCTTTGAGGAATCCTCTGACTTTGAAGGTGAGTCATCATTGGCCCTCAACCAGGACTGGTACCTTCTACCAAGAATCAGTTGAAGAACTGACCACCGACCATTTGCCAATGTCCATTGGTACTCTGGTCCAACATGTAAGAATCCATGAAGGTTCCCTTAGAGCCAGTCCATAAACAGACTAGGTACCAGTAGACTGACATAGTTGACAGGGACAAATCACTGGGGTTGCCTTTCCCTTTGTGGAGACTATCTTATGACTGGCCCTGGAGCTTTGGCAGTTTCCTGCCCAGCCTCCTCCACCCGCAGGTATGTGGTCCCAATGAGTCCTTTTTTGGGTTTTCTGACCACCCCACTGTGGAGGTCTTGGTTTCAGATTCTGCCTTCCATAAATTGTCAGGCCAAGGGGATGTGGACAAGAGACAGAGTGCAAAATGTTTAACCTCACAGCTAAAAAGGTATGTGCTATCTGCTGCATCACTGGGTTTCTGTCAGGCCTGCTACAGCATCATGATGTCCAATTTTGTGCATTCCTTGTTTAGGGTGTTAGGGAAACTCCTCACTCTGTCTTCAAATCTGACAAACAGTTTCCATTTAAGATAATGAGAGACTGGGGTCAGTTGCTGATGAATCACGAGCTTCAGATGGCATTGGATATGGGTGATTCCTGTGCCTGTGCCACGGCAGTGGCTGTCCCCATGTGTAGTAAGGTCTAGCTGAGGCTTTATGCCTCATGGCTGACACCATAAGCTTGACTATGTCCCCTTCATGGGCATCAGCCTTTTCAGCTGTGGTGTGGAAGGACCTTTCCTGTGTAGATTGAAAAGTTCATCACCACCCTAGATTCTGTGGCTTTGTCCCAGAAGGATCACAAGGCCCAAATGCCTAAAAAGAAGTCCTTTCAGCCGCAGCAACCTCAGCAGAAGTTCCAGCAGGGGACGTCCCAGCAGGGGACATTCCAGCAGTAGGATCTGAAATCCAAGTTTGGAGGCCAGGGGCAAAAAAAAGGGTCCGAGGTGGTGATGCATCCACAGTCCCTGCAGCCAGAGCCCCCTCCAAGGGTACTCAGTGATGTGTTGGGGGAGGTGTCATCCTCCTCCTGTCCAGTCCCTGTCTCAGCTCCAGGTTGGGGATCAGTTGCACCATTTCTTGCCACAATGGGTCCACAGTTGCCTCTGACAGATGTGTTCTAGAAGTAGTGGGCATATGGTTGTCTCTGGATTTTGAGGCTCTCATGCTATACTGACTCTAAGCTATTTGGGAGTCCAGGGTGTTGCTGATAATGTCCATGCTTTGAGCTGATGTCTCTCAGGTCATAGAGCATGGGGCAATAGACCATATTCCAGACATCCTGGCCTTTCAGGGATATGTGTCCAGGTACGTCCTGGTTCTGAAACAAATAGGGAACTGGTGCCCATACTGACCTGCACAGTCTGAACCAGTTCATGTGGCAGCGCAAGTTCCAGATGGTCACTCTCTGAATTGGATCATACCATCTCTGGAGCAGGGTATGAAGTTCTGCTCCCTGGACCTCCAGGACACGTTCATCCACATCTCACTCCGTCCTTTTGTCCCACTGCTGGTACTTTTAGTTCTGTGCAGAAGGGATCCTATACCAGTTCCAGGTCATGCATTTTGGTCTCTTGCCCACACCCAGGATCTTCACCAAGTGCACGCCAGTGGTGGCGGCCTTCCTACGGTGCAAAGATGTCTATGTGTATCCCCACCTGGATGACTGGCTGATAGTTGGGCCATCAGTAGAAGCTGTGGAGAGGTCCTGGGACCTGGCTGTCCAGACCTGTCAGCCCTTGGGCCTTCTGGTTAACCTGACCAAGTCAAAGCAGGTCTCCTGGTAGGTGATCCAAGTTCTTTGGGGCAGAACTACACTCCCTGTGAGCCAAGGCCCCCCCCCCCCCCTTTGCAGATCGGGCATCAGACGTTACCTTCTTTGCCCAATCATCTCTGGTTGGGCACTCATACTCTGCCCGGGATTTCCTGCGGCTGCTGGGATACATGGCATCCTCCACCAGTGTGATGCATTGAGCTGGCTGGTGAATGTATCACCTGCAGTGGGAATTTGCCCATAAGTGGTCCAAGAACCTAGTTTGCCTGGACCAGCTGGTCGTGGTGACCCAGCTAATGTGGGATGCTATACAGTGGTGTCATGACCCACAAAGTCTGGAGGAGATAAACCTATTTGACAGCTGACTACTCTGTTTAACAAATCATGGGAGGATGGGGTGGTACCCGAGGACTGGAGGAGGGCAGATGTGATTCCTCTTCACAAAAGTGGGAGCAAGACAGAGGCAGGAAACTACAGACCAGTTAGTTTGACCTCAGTGGTAGGGAAAATGATGGAATCACTTCTGAAGGAAAGAATTGTTGAGTACCTAGAGGCCAGTGGGGCACAGGACCCAAGGCAGCATGGATTCACGATGGGAAGGTCGTGTCAGACAAATCTATTAGATTTCTTTGACTGGGTGACCAAAGTAGTAGACCAGGGAGGGGCTGTGACATGGCCTACCTAGATTTTAGCAAGGCATTTGATACAGTCCCACAAAAGATTAATACACAAGAAAGCTAGCCTTGGAGTGGGTCCCAAGGTGGTAGCCTGGATAAAAATTGGCTAGACAACAGGACTCAAGGGTAGTAGTAAATGGAGTCACAGTGACGAAAGGAGGGTAACTAGCGGGCACCGAGGGTTCAGTACTGGGACCGGTCCTTTTAATGTCTTTATAAGTGACATTGCAGAGGAACTGGAAGGAAAAGTATGTATCTTTGCAGATGACACAAAGATCTGCAACAGGGTTGATACACAAGATGGAGTGGAAAGGATGAGAAGGGACTTGGCAAGGTTGGAGGAATGGTCAAATATATGGCAGCTCAGATTCAATGCAAAGAAGTGCAAGGTAATGCACATGGGGAACAAAAGCCCTGGGAAAGCATACACAATGGGGGGTGAGATACTGACAACAGTAAAAATAGAAAGGGACCTGGGGGTAATTATATCAGATGACCTAAAGGTGGGCAAGCAATGTGAGATGGCAGTAAGGAAGGCTGGGGGGATACTGGGATGTATAGGAAGAGGCATCAATAGTAGAAAACAGGAAGTTGTATCCCTCTGTACAGACAGTTGGTGAGACCCCATCTGGAGTACTGTGTGCAGTTCTGGAGACCCCATCTCCGCAAAGACATAGACAGAGTGGAGGCTGTCCAGAGGAGGGCAACCAAAATGGTGCAGGGTCTGCACCAGAAGACATATGAAGAAAGACTAAAGGAGCTTAATATGTATATCCTTGAGGAAAGAAGGGAGAGAGGGGACATGATAGAAACTTTCAAGTACCTCAAGGGAATTAACAAAGTCCAAGAGGGTAGCATCTTCCAGAAAAAGAGAACAAGGGGGCACAATTTGAAGATAGAGGGGGGACGGCTCAGAGGTAATGTGAGGAAGTATTTTTTCACTGAGAGGGTTGTGGATGCATGGAACAGCCTCCCTGAAGAGGTCGTGGGGTCAAGAACAGTGGGGGACTTCAAGAATGCATGGGACAGGCATAGGGCAGTCCTAGTGGGGGGTAGGAGGAATTAAGCTGTTGGTTAACTAGGATCTGCAGCTTATCTGTTAGGTAGGAAAATGGGCAGACTAGGTGGGCCAAGCGGTCCTTATCTGCCGTCAAATTCTATGTTTCTATGTTTCTGTGACAGTCTGGAACTGCCTGTCACGCTCATGACAGATGTGTCTTGGTAGGGTGGGGAGCACACCTGAGACCAGAGAACCCATGAGTTCTGGTCACCGTGGGAGTCCCATCACCACATCAGCCTGCTTGAGCTCCGTGCAGTACATCTGGTTCTGACCGAATTTGATCCATTGATCAGGGATCGGGTCATTCAGGTCCAGATGAACAACTTGACTGCCATGTTCTACCTGAACAGGCAGGATGGGTTGCACTTCCTTTCACTGTGTTGGGAGGCTCTTTGCACATGGATACTTGTGCACAGCCTGGGTGCAGATCTCCTGGTGTTCCGTGTTGTGGGAGAAAATAGCTGGTGGACACTCTCAGCTGGTTTGGAGACATGTTGCACAAGTGGCCTCCAAATTAGGAGGTGGTAGACCCCCCTGTTCTCCCAGCTGAGCACTCTTCTGTTGGATCTGTTCACCTCGCGGGAGGACACCACACTGAGGCTGTTTTGTAACTCACTCCCACAGTCAGAGACATTGTTGGAGATGCCTTCATGAGGCCCTGGACCCCAGGCCTCCTGTTTGCCTTATTCCCTTTGGTCCACAAGATGATCCTGATAGTCCCAGAGTGGCCCAGGCAGATCTGGTATTGGGATCTCCTCAGTCTTAGTAGCAGACATTCAGGGAGGTTGCTTCTCCTCCCAGATCTGCTGACCTGACAACAGGGGGAGGTCGTGCACCTGGATCTTCAATCTCTGCACCTCTTAGCCTGGTTCCTGAGTGGCTAGCATTCCATGCTCTGGGCCTGTCAGATGATGTTTTCTCCACATTGTGGACGCATCCCTTAAGGAGTCATCTGGTAAATGATGTGCATTTAAGTGGAAGACAGTCTCGATCTAGTACCAGGGTAAAGAGCTTGATCCCTTTGCCTACCCCATGACCAGCATCATTGAGTATCTATGGTCTCTCCCTCTCTCTGTCGGGACTGCAAGCGATGACCTTTGAAGGTGCACCTGGCAGCGATCTCTGCATACTGGTCATGGTCTGCTATGCCGGCAGTGGCCTTGGAAAAAGTGGTTGGGTGGTTTTTCAGAAACCTAGATCAGTTGTCCCTTCTGGTGCATGAACCTCCACTTCCATGGGACATACTGCTGGTGCTGGCAATGCTCATGGGCAAGCTATTTGATCCAGTGCAGAAGTGTAAGATGTCACATCTGTCATCGAAGGCTGTCTTCTTTGTGTCCATCGCATCAGCTAGAATGATTATAGTGAGCTTCAGGTGCTGTAGATGGAGTCTCCTTACCTGGTCTTCCACAAGGACAGGGTCGTCCCTTCACCCCCACACAGTGTTCTTCCTGAAGGTCGTATTGGAGTTGCACCTTAACCAGGTGATTACCTTACAGGTATGCGTTACAAACTCAACCTGTATCCCATGTTGTTAGATGTATAGTTTACTGACCTTTAATCATAGTTCTGCTAGTGTGGAGGTTCTCAAATGGTGAAATTTACCTCCCTGGGGAGGTGCCAGTCTTATTCAGGGGAGGTGTGGAGACGCAGATAGATTCTGCTGCCTGGATATTTATTGTCCTGTCTATGACAGCGCCTATCTCCTCCCCACCACTCTGAGATAATCACAGCATTAGGTTGGGACCAATTACCAAGGTGATTAGCTGATCAAGCAAAGGCTTCCAAGAAACTCAAATGTTCCTGGCAATAAGTGCTTCTCTTGTGGCTCTCCCCAGGATGCCAACCAGACATCATGCCAAACCAAGAGGACCACACAGAGCTGACAAGGAGATTGCTGCCGACTGGATAACTTGCCGAATTGAGAGGACCACACAGTTAATTGTGAGAAACCCCACTGCCTCAGCTTTTCTCTGAGTTCAGCCTGCTGCTGATTGCCAGTGCGCATTAGTGCCTCAGCTGACTTCAGATTAACTGAGATCACTGTCCCCCTCCAGTGCAGCATTACTGCCAGAGGGACTGTTTCATCACCCTCTGCCACTAACTACGCAAGACCTATGCTGACTCTGCCAGACTCCCCTGCTATTCTGTGGACTGCTGCCACTGTAACTAGGACCCACCACACCAGTGCCACTGTCCAGAGAGAAATGTCGACTAGTAAGGCATTCCAAGCAAAGTTAAGAATGAATAATTTGGGTGACATATAATCACAACCCCCTGTGTCTGGGTAAACTTTTGCACTGAAAATGGGTCGGGGTAAAATGTGCATTTTCTAAATTGTGACAGTCAGATTGCGTGTGGGAGCTGGAAAGGGGAGAACTAAGGTGGGACCAGAGTGTAAACCTTGTCATTAGATTAACAACCAGAAATGCACATTTTTTCTCTAATGTCCCTCCCCCTAATGGACTGGTAACAGAGAATGCACATTATTTTCTTTAAATCCCCCCAGTACAACATCCCCACACTCTATGGCCCCTGTCAACGTTTTGTAAAGTGACTGTGCAGATGCAGTACTGAATGTGGAATTTATTGGGCTGGCAGTGGCACTTAATGACAGGAGTCATCAAGCAAAGGGGCCACCAGGCGTGGGAATGTGGTACTCTGAATCAGTGGAGCAATTTTTTTTTTTTGGGTTGGGAGAAGATGGTGGCTGGCCGGGAGGGCGGCACTCTTGGTATAGATGGAGACAAAAAAGACCAAATGGAGAGGGGAATGATTTTTGTTCGAAGGGACTTGTCAGGTTGTGGTGATGAACCAGAGTGAGAGTGGGGGATTGTGGCAGGAGGGATAGTTTGTGTCCGGAATGCCTATGGTTCTTTTGCGAGGGAGGGGGGAAGAAAGAAAGATTACTTTGCAATCTTTTCTTTTGTTCTCCCCCTCCCCCCCCAAGCCAGACCAACCACACACAAACTCAGAATCTGGACGGAACCTGCACCACACACACACACACACACACACTCACACTCTCTCATATCACCACAAGTAGCCCCCTGTCAAAAAAATCAGTATGATATGGCGTAGAAGGTTCTGGATGTTTTGGGGAAGGGGGGTGCAGTTTGTGACCATAGTGTGTGTGTGTGTGTTTTTTTTTTTTTAATGGGTGGGGGAGAACGAAGCAATGGGAGCACAGTGAAAGTTCCACTGTGCTTTCCTTTCGTTGTTATACACCACCCACTACCAGCAATGCACAGTCTGGTCAAGAACTCTACACCCCTTCCCCCAAAGCAACACACACACACACACCCTGCCCCTCCAAAATTAATATCACTCCATTCTTGGCCTTTTTTAGTCCATGAGAAGTTGGAACATTGTGCTGAGTATCAGCAGAATCCTACCTCTCGAATTTTTGTCATTTAAATGAATGACACTGTCACTCAAAATGAGGGACACCTAGTCCAGTATTGAGGGAAACAACCTCAAACATGGAGATGCAAACTCTGAAAATTGTGGAAACGGTTGTTTACTTTTACAAAGATTTGGGATTGTGGTTCAAACAACATGAAGTCTTGCTATATTATGACATATGCAGTGAGTCCCAACCTTCTAACTGCTCCGGAGGTGAAAGAGTTAACTTTCCATGCCAGGCATGGAACGCTGAGCTCGAGCTCGGTTGAAAACTCTGTCTGTTGTTCTTCAAACTCAAACTGTCAGATTCTTTACTCCGCCTCACTGAACATTCGCTCTGGAGATTTTCTCCTTCTGCTCGGTTCATTTTGTCTGTTAAAGTATTATTTTCTCGTTTTTTTTACTGAATTTAAACCGCAACCGGTCGGTCCAAGCTCTGTCTGTGGTATTGTAAGTACTAGATAGCTTTTACATTTAATTCTTCTGTGTGGAACTTGTAAACAGTTATCAGTTCGGTTTGAACCGATCAGGTTGTTTTGAAATATATTAATCTGTCTTTTAGAGTGTGGTTACTGGTTCTTATCGGTTCTAAAAAAAACGGATTTTATTACGTTTTTTTCCATGACCCGTGACACGGTTGGGAACCGATAAGAGGGTCTTGCTTGGCGGATTGCCATAAACGGGCAAGTTTGGTTAGGACTGGCACTGTGTCTGAGAAACCCAAAAGAAAAACCGGGCCCACTGGGTTTCAACACTGCAGTGTCTGTGGGGAAGCCTTTGCCAAGGCTGACCCCCACACCACCTGTGTTTATTGTCTGGGGTTTGACCACCTCAATTCAGACTGCCAGATTTGCAGAAATTTTCCTGCAGCTACCCTGGATAAGAGAGTTGGTAGGCTCAGGGAAAGGGAGGCCAAAAAGTCCGCTGAACCGGATGGCCAGCCCGGTTCGGGAGGGAGTGCCCTCTGACCAGGGCGAGACTTCCTCGGGCAAAAGGAGAGCCGACTCTGAGGAGTCGGTTCCACCAAAAAGGACAAGGAAATCAGCTGGTGTGGAGCAAAAACTTTCCTCTCCAACCGCTGAAGAAATACTCAAAGCGATTAAAATTGTCCAGTCGCTTTCCGCGGTTCCGACCGAACCGGCACCGTCAGGTAAGCGTACGGTTCGGCCGGTTCCACTGGTTCAAGAATATGATTTAGAGGAATTTTAGGAACCGGGGAAGGGGGAAGAGGAGTATGAGGAGAGTGAATGTGGCTTTGAAAGTCTGGATGTGCCCATTGGACCGGACATCTCCCCAGACAGACCTTTAGGAGTGTCTCCTCCTAGGCTTTCTGAGTCCCCTTCTCATTTTATTTTTTATAAAAAAAAAAAAAAAAGGTGGCTGAAACCCTCCAGCTCCCTATGGTGGAAGCTGTGGATGATCAAGAGGAACCTGACAATGTGGAAATGATGGATATCCCAGAGTCCAGGAGGCTGTCTATTCCTTTGCATAAATCTTTTGGAAAACAGACAGTAAAAATTCTAAAAACTCCTCACACTATACCTCCTGTTGATAAGAGAATGGACAAGAGGTACACATTGTCAGGCTCTGATATGGAGTTCCTTACACAACAATGCAGCCATGTTGGTAGTGCAGGCTGCAGCCTGTGACAAGGCAAATATTCCCTTGGCCTCACACCCCTGACAAGGACTCCAGGAGGATTGATGCCATGGCAAAGAAACAGTACATGGCAGCATCCTTGGGACTCAGACAGGCAAATTATGTGGCTTATGTTGCTAGATACCAGAAATCCAGATGGGATACTGTTATGGCTCTAGCAAACAGGTACCTGGCCAGCTTGCCAGGAGCTGGAGCAGGTGGCTGCTGATGGTATTGAGGCATCTAAGTGCAATTCCATGCTGCAGTGGGACTCCTAATGATGTGTCATCAAGAGTCATGGCTACATCTGTGGCACTTCGCAGAATGGCTTGGCTCAGATGTACTAGCCTGTCACAGGATACCCAGACTAAGGCCATAGATTTTCCTGTTGTTAGGTAATTCTCTGTTTGGGGAGCAGACAGAGAATTACATGAAGAAAATGGATGAGTATAGGACCACCTATAGGAGTGCAGAGGCCAAGGAAAGGCAGGCCACTCCTCAAAGGCAGCCTTCCAGGGGCAGGCCTTTTACCAAGCTGAGCCTCCTCTTCAGCTTCGCCCAGAGGTTCTTTAAAGGGAGGCAGAAGGGTACAAACAGGCCTGCTTCACCCCTCAGCCTAAAGCCCCTGCCAAGCAGGCACCCTGATGGGGTGGCCAGGGCCGATCTCCACTACCTGTAGGGGCAGGCTGGCTTTACTTTGTCCAGGACTGGAAGTCTCTCACATCAGACAAGTGGGTCCTGGAAGTAGTAAGCCAGGAACTGGTTCTCAGCTTCAAAAAATTTCCAAAGATGAGAACCAGATCCTTTCCACCTGCAAATCCATCAGAGGCACTTGCCCTAGAGGCTGAAGTCTCTACCCTCCTGGCTCTCAGAGCCATGGAAAGGGTTCCACCCCTACACCAGGGCAAAGGATTGTACTCCAGGTACTTCCTTACCCCAAAAAAGACAGGAGAATGGCGGCCCATCCTGGATCTCAGATACTTAAACAAGCACCTTTTAAAACCAAAATTCAAAATGGTGACTCTGGGAATTATTATACCCTCTCTAAGGCCAGGGGACTGGCTAGCGTCCCTGGACCTCAAGGATGCCTACTTCCATATTCTCATCAGAAGCTCCCATCGAATGTACCTCAGGTTCGAGCTGCCCTCAGGCCATTACCAGTTCAGAGCAATGCCCTTTGGCCTCACCTCTGCTCCAAGGGTATTCACAAAATGCCTGGCAGTAGCAGTTGCCCACCTAGAAGGCAAAAATTGCCGTCTTCCTTACCTGGACGATCTGGCTCAGTAGGCCAGTCTCCAGACCAAGTCAAGTTACATCTTCAGATAACTCAGCAACTGCTTACCTCTCAGGTTTCCTTCTGAATCTTCCAAAGTCAGTTCTAGAGCCTGTCCAGCTCCTCACCTTCATAGGCGCAGAACTGAACACAGAGGAAGCCAGAGCCTTCCTGCCTTTGGACAGGCAAGGACCCTGGTCTCTCTGGCCTCCTCATTCACCCTGCAGGTCTTTCACCAGCAAGGCATTTTCTACAGCTCCTAGGGCACATGGCTGCTTCTATAGCAGTAGTGCAAGGAGCCAGATTTCAGATGAGGGACATCCAGTTCCATTTGAGAGCCTTTTGGTCTCAAAGAAAGGACCCTCTAACCAAATTGATCCCAGTGACTCGAACCCTGATCCAAGCCCTACAATGGTGGCAGGATAAGAGCAATCTGAGACAGGGGGTTCCCTTTGTCACTCAGTCTCACTCTTCAATCCTTACTACAGATGCATCCCTCTTGGGGTGGGGAGCTCACATGGGCGACCTCACTATCCAGGGACTGTGGTCCCCTCAGGAATCTCTGCTCCACATCAACCTGTTGGAGCTCAGAGCAGTTTTTCTAGCACTTCAAGCTTTTTCCAAATCTGTTAAGAACAAAGTCGTACAGGTCAGAACAGACAACACCACTACAATGTGGTACATCAACAAGCAAGGAGGCACCCGGTCTACCGCCTTGTGCACCGAAGCAATGAAGTCGTGGTCTCTGGCTTATTCCCTGAACACCTCCCTTACGGCAGTTCACCTCCCAGGCAAGGACAATGTCCTGGCAGATGCTGTCAGCAGGATTTCCCAGGGCCATCACGAATGGTCGCTGGATCCCCTGGTCCTGGAGGTAATATTTGCCAGGTGGGGCACCCCGCAGATAGATCTTTTTGCAGCCCCAGACAATCACCAACTTCCCCTTTTTTGCTGCAGGCCCCCAGTGTTGGGCTCAGTCCCTCTGGATGCCTTAGTTCTCAACTGGGAAGGAAAGTTTCTCTATGCTTCCCCCCCTTCCCTCTCCTGTTCAAAGTGTTAGTCAAAATCAGATCTCAATCCTGCAAAGTGATTCTGATTGCTCCAGATTGGGCCAGACAACCCTGGTATCCACTCCTACTGTCCTTAGCAGTCCATCTTCCCCTGTGTCTTCCCAGGAATCACAATCTGTTAACCTGTGCTCAGGGAAGGGTTTGGTACCCGAACCTCAAATCTCTCAATCTCAAGGCCTGGCTCTTGAAGAGTTAGAATTTGCTGATCTACACCTCTCCCAGGGTGTAATGGATATATTGAAGGCTTCTAGGAAGCCTTCCACCAGGGCTACTTACAATTCCAAATGGAGGAGGTTTTCCATATGGTGCTCTGGGAAGCATATTTCCCCAGAATCTGTTGATTTACCCACAGTCCTGGATTATGTGGTCCATTTGAACACTTTGGGGCTCAGACCAGCTACCCTAAAGGTGCATTTGGCAGCTGTGTCTGCTTTCATTTCAGCAGGTAAACCCTCTTCTCTTTCAGCTCATCCTGCATTCTCTAAGTTTTTTTAAGGGATTACTTCACACCAACCCTCCATTCAGGGACCCTGCCCCTGCCTGGGATCTTAATGTTTGCATTGCTCAGCTTATGCAACCTCCCTTTGAGCCCTTGTTTTCAGCAGACCTCAAGTATTTGACTTGGAAGACTGTGTTTCTGGTAGCTATCACTTCTGCCAGACGCATAAGCGAATTACAAGCTTTGTCAGTGGAGCCTGATTTTATCTCCTTTCATAGAGATAAGGTGGTCCTCAGGACTAACAGGAAGTTCTTGCCTCAGGTGGTTTCAGATTTCCACCTTAATCAATCTATTTCTCTTCCAGTGTACTTCACTGACCATTCCTCCTCTGGCGAGAGGAGGCTGCACAACTTAGATGAGAAGAGAGCCCTTAGTTACTACATTGAGCGTACCAAGGGTCACAGGTTTGACTCCCTCCAACTGTTCCTCGCTTATGGTGAGGTTGGTAAAGGGAGACCTGCCACTAAAAGATCCATTGCCGGGTGGATTGTCTGTTGTATCCAATTCTGTTATGAAAAGCTGGGTAAGGTTCCTCCCTCAGGCCTGAGGGCTCACTCTACCAGAGGTACAGCTGCTTCCCTGGCTGCTGCCAGGGACATCCCCATTCTAGAGATTTGTCAAGCAGCTACCTGGAAAACAGTTCACACTTTTACCAAGCATTACTCTCTGGACACCCAGGCTAGGAGTGATGCTCGGTTTGGCATACAGCTGTGCTTCAGAGCCTATTTCCTAAGTAGGTTCTGTCCTCCTCCATGGAGGTACTGCTGTGTAGTTGCATATGTTCATAATATAGCAAGACTTCATGTTGTTTGAAGAAAAAATTACTCACCTTAGTAATGTTGTTTCTTCTAATGGAGTCTTGCTATATTATGACCTCCCCTGTGCCTGCCCCTCTCAGAACCTCTGTTTTTGGGATGTGGGTGGGCAGTGCAGTGTTGGCACTTAGTAGATGCCCACCTTGTTTTTTCATCCCTCTTTTTTTCTGGGGTGACTGGGTGTTGTATTTTTCATTTTTTGGGTCTCCTGACTTGAGTCTTTGTTTTGGCACCAAAAAATGTGGTGTTATATTTAGTAGCCAGTTGGCTAGTGTAGGTTTACAGCTTCCACACAGGACCTTAGTGAGTTTAGCTCATAAAGATCTGACAGTTTGAGTTTGAAGAACAACAGACAGAGTTTTCAACCGAGCTCGAGCTCAGCGTTCCATGCCTGGCATGGAAAGTTAACTCTTTCACCTCCGGAGCAGTTCGAAGGTTGGGACTCACTGCATATGTCATAATATAGCAAGACTCCATTAGAAGAAACAACATTACTAAGGTAATTTTTTCTTATGAGCCAGAGTGCTGTGTGTGTGTGAGTGTGTGAATCTGTTTGTAAAGAAACAGAACAGTGCAGTGCTGACCAGTAGCAAAAATATTAACATTTTTATTGCAGGCTACATGGAAATCAAAAGAACATTCTAGATGTTTGTGTAGCTTGCAATAAAATGTTTTTGCTGCTGGTTAGTGCTGTCTGTATTATTGTGTTTCTCTGTTTGATAGACGGTGAAGCCTTGGTTGTTGTCCAGCCCAATAGGGGAGGCCCACCTTGACAAAGTCTGAGAACTTTGGTTACAGGTGAGTAACCCATTATTACCTGTCACGGATTCTCAGTTAACACTCAATTGCAGTCTCAGTGTTTCCATACTTTTTGCATGGTCCAACTTCAGGTGATAAGGGAAATTGGCAGACTGGAGGCAGTCCTTGACTGATGTCGTTCATTTGAGCCTCAGTTCTCTAACATGGCAGGCTGTGCTTCTATCTTCTTGATCATGCCAGTCTGCATACAGTAGTACAAGTGTTTGGGTAATCGGGGCATGATCACTTCAGTGGGCTGTGCAAGAGCAGACCCGGTGGTCAGGTCTGCAGTTAGTCTAGATGCAACAAAGGCCCTGACCTACGTAAAGAGGTCAGATCACATTAATCCATAACTCTGCATTTTAGAATGGCTGCCAGTTAGGCAGCGGATCAATTATAAGATCCTTTTGTTAACCTAAAACGTACAAAACCTTGAGCAGACTAGGCCCTCAGTACTTCTGTGGGCTCCTGACCCCTCTATACCCTTGAAAGAGCTAAAAAGTTAGGTTTATGGAGCAGGGGATTCACTTTGTTCCACCAGCTTGTTTAAAATTCACAGGGAATAAGGCCTTTGTGGTTGCGGCACCTGTCTTGTGGAACTCACTGCCTGCAGGTATTCACTTAGCTACTTCTGTTAACATGGCTAAAAGGATATTTGCTGATCCAGGCAATTTCTAATATAATTTATTGTCTGAGATATTTAATGTAAAGGTTTATGAGGTTTGTTAGTGCTGTGCACTATATCTGGCTGTATTTGATGTGTGCCATTGTTGGTTCATGTTGACTGTCTCCACCACCACCACCACCACCACTGTTCTACTGTTTGTTTTTTTGTACCTGGTGCTCTGAGCTTTGGGAAGAAAGCATTATTAACTACAGTAAATATATACTACTGGTACTACTGTTGGAACAATTAGTAAGTGTAAGAAACTAGATAGCCAAGGACATTGACCAGGCCTGTTGCGCCACTTATGAAAGAAACTAGTCTTGTTTAGGAACCCATTGAGAATATCTTCATTTGAGAGTGACTGGATCTATACCAGAATTCATTTCAAGGGAGCTGCAAGGTTCATAACAGCTGTGTTTATAATGAATAGAGCCATCAGATTCACTAAATACTACAGTATGTCTTCTTTTCTACATTAGCAGGGTAACCATAGTTTTACCATTTTATATAAGATCTCATTCCATGCAGCTGATACTCTCGATGTGTGTAGTGATCATTTACAGGTACAGTCAGCAAACTCAGATTTTGACATCTTTGTTTAGGCTTGTTAGACTGGGACTGGAGGAGCCAGTTCTTCTCAGGCTGTTGCCCAATTGAAAGAAAATTAGAAAATGGCTAGTTGTGAGTAAGTTTAAAAATATTGAAATTTCATTGCGCCAGGAGATAGCCATCAAAAACAAGCCCCTTTTTCTTTGGGAAAATGAGACTGAACAGGTGTATTGAATCCCAAGATTTTTGAAATCTAATCCAGCTGGTAGGTCAGTACTGTAGGTAAATTCATGATACAGCCTCAAAAAGAGGAATGATACTAAGGATGTGCTGTGTGTGGTTTTCCCTTTTAGAGCAAAACAAAGCAAGATTCTAGAGAACTGCAAGCTTATATTTTCCATATAAACCGTTTTACATTTGTTATTGTACTATCTTAGTTTGCCTTTTAGTAACTCAGGTGGGTGCTCCTGATTTGCACAGTGGTGGTAAGCATAATTTTAAAACAGCATGATCTAGTTTGTGTCGTCGTTCAACTTTTACATTGTTGTTATAGTGCATCCATGTTCTGTTGTATAAGTGTAGTTAAAAGTGACAATCTAACATCATACAGTTCTAAAATGGTGCTTTACCACAGGTGTGTAAATCAGAAAGACCCACTGGCAGTGTTTACCCCATCCATTTACATGCAGCAACACCCTCATGCTTCTCCATATGTTTCAGAAGTGTCTCTTTCAGATGACTCAGAACTATACGACAGGGTGGTTAATGAAGAAGGGGTGGGGGAGCTGCAAAGCAGGGATATAGGAACCCGTACGCCAAGTAAGTCTTGGTATACAAGTTGATTGAGAAGGGGTATGGCATTCTGGGCCCTAACCATTCAATTTGATTACTCTTATTGTCTGATATCCACCCCATTAGTATCATAATATGCATGTTGTGCTCTTTTTTAATTATATATATATATGTCTGGTATTCAGAGCTAGAAGATAGCGCTGTGTAGCCTATAGAGCTGCACCAAAAATAGGACACTGCTGGCTGTGTTACATTTAGCCAGTCAGCATGCCTTGATGGAGCACACTGACTGAATATTTATTTAAAAACTTGGTAACCGAGAAAGGTGCACTGAGCCGAGGCTCGTTTCCAGCTACAACCCGGGGAAAGTTAAACACATGATGGAAACAAGAGTACAATATATAAGAATACATAAACAGTAAATGAAATCTACAGCTTTAAGAAACTGTAACACATTTGTACAATTATCAAATACAATATTTAGGAAATGTGGAAAAAAAAATACATGATTTAAGCAAAAAGAACACCACAAAATGGAAACGGATTACTAGGAACATACAGGTAGGCTGTAATCCATTTTGGGAGAGTAACTCAAACTAGTACAAGAGCAAGGGGCAGCAGTTAGTGGAGTCAAGTGAACATTCTGTTACACTTGGGGGGGCACAGCTCAGATAGCGAGGGAGATAAGTGAGCACTGAGAACACTGTGGGGCGGGGAGAAGTCTGAGGAGTCTTTTAAAAGAAAAGATAGATGGGGTTAAGTGAATGTCAGAGGGGAGCTTGTTCCAGAGCAGGGGAAGACGATAGGAGAAGGCAGACTGGCCAGAAGCAGAATGGAGATGGGGAATTGTGAAAGTGTGTGGGTCTCTGTGGCGAAGGGAATATGTTGAAAGGTTAGCTTGAGAGAGGTGAGAGGAGAGGTATAGGGGGAGCATCCCAAACCAGAACTTGACAATGAGGGAAGGGTAGTGAACCATCCTTCTGTGAGATAGTGGGGCTAGGGAAGGAGCTGAATAAAGAACGCAGTGGTGAGTGAGGGGAGGGCAGATGTAGCAAAATGGCAGGAAGTGTTAAGGAGAGTATCCAGTCTAGAGAGGGATGAGGCAGGGACTGTGCAATAGACCATGTCAGCATAATCCAAGACAGGCAGAATCATTTTTGTTACTAGCTCATCACCGGGACAGTAGAGGACTGCAAGCTTTGGGCGGAGTTTAGAACAGATGTCAGTGTGGGTAGTGAAGTCTTAAATGGTTGTCCAGCCAGACCCCAAGGTATTTAAAAACTGGGACCATCTCAAGGGGGGAGCCATCCAAAGAATAGAAACTTGGGGTCAACTGGAGAGTAGACAATTTCTGTCTGGTGCCGAATATCATGGTAACTTTTTTTTTTTTTTAAGTATTTAGTTTAAATTGGATTGCCTGAAACCAAGTTTGCACTCTGTTGAAGTCGTGTTGGAGAGGGGATGGTATCGTCAACATACACGTGCATGTGGGAGGAGGTGCAGACGGAGGGAGGGTTGTTAATAAATAGGAAGAATTGGATAGGGCCAAGTATGGAGCCTTGCGGCACACCAGTTAGTATGGAAATGGGGAGGAAAGAATGTCACCAGTTTGGACTGATTTTTGCTTATCATGTAGATAAGAGCGGAACCAGTTAACAGTTGGAGCTGCTAAACCAGCAGATTTAAGTTTATGAAGCAGGAGGGGTTGGGAGATAGAATCAGATGCCTAAGCCAGGTCAGTAAATATAGCTGCCGTTATTTGACTCTGGTCCATAAGCTGAAAAAATAGTCTGTGATCCACATCAAGGAGGAGATGGTAGAGTGCTGTTTCCTGAAGACAAACTGAATGGGTGAGAGGGTGTTTGCAGAAAGGTAATCTGAAAGCCTGGAGTGGATGAGCATGTTACACTTGGTCCCCACACCCTTATTGGCAACCCACTATGCACCGCTGACAATATCAATTATGATGTTATACTTGGAATCAGTACTAACATTTAGGGCGTTGGCACTTACCCTATAAGAGTAAGTTACCAGGGACATAATTGTGATTACCAGTATGCTCATTATAGAAACGCATAAGTAATGTGCCGAGAATACATTTCTGTGTTCTTTGTATATTCTTCTGAGAAGTCATTGTATAGCCTACACTGTCATCATGCGGATTTATGTAACACTACACTTATTTTCTGTATTTTGTATGAGTTCTTTGTTCTCATAATAGCTGATTTTACAATTTTTGTATATCTCTAGATACGCTGTGGAGCCACCTAACCTTTGTCCAATAGGGCCTGTTTTATGTATCTAACTCCTGCACGAAGTAATAGTTGCTATTGTAATTATCATAGTATATAACTGGCTATATTACGTTTTCTCACTGAGACGGTCTTCATACCATGGGGTGTTGGGGAAACTCTGGTTCCCGTTGTCTATTTGGTAAGACCTGATCTTCCTGGACTCAAGTCTCCACCACTCATTCACACTAATGGGAGTATGCTGGAGGCGCTAGGACACCACAGGAGGGCAGCACCAGGATAGGACCATGCATGTGCGGCACTGTGAGGCTAGCTCGCACCCATATAGGCTGTCTTGGCATTGACCCTCCAGTCGCCTCAGTTCCTTTTCTCCCGCCATTGAGTGCGCTTCGATGACATTGCTCGCTCGCCGGGAGTCTAGTCTTTGTCTCTACGACAGCAGCTATAGCCGTTCAGTATTTGCTTAACTTACCATTTTTAGTGTTCTTATTTTTTATTTTTTTTAAATGAAGAAATTATTCTCAGCCTGCCATCAACGTAGTCGACTTTAGATGGTAGCGGTGATAGTAGGGAGATTTCGTTTGAAAGCTGTGATGGCAGTAGGGCTGTGTCTAGTCTGTAGGGCAGCTGCCGCTGGTGGTTAACGTCTCCTTGACTCTGCTTCTGTGTTCATCTAAAGGCCATCCAGAACAATAGGCTGCCATTTAAACCACAGAACATCCTCATGACAAACAGACTTGTCAAGGTAGTGGCCTAGGTGCCCTTTTCAGGAACCAACCCCTCAGCCACTAAAGGGAACACAGTAGAGGGCACAGGATCTGAAATCACCCTATACTAAGCTCTGTGGATCCAGCTGAGACCCCACCCCAGCTGTCTGAGGGGGGAGGCACCTCTCGGCAGGAGGAGGGCCGTCTAATTTGGTTTTACAACCAGTGGAAGTCCATGCCAGTCGACCTATAGGTCATCAGGATTGTTAGAGAGGGATACTCCCTAATTTTGCAGCTTTCACCAGACCTTCCACCCAGATGCAGCCAGTCTGTTGGCCTCTGTCACACACACACTCTGCTTCTGAGATACAAGGCCTCTGCAGGTACTGGGCAGTAAAAATCATTCCACAGTAGGAACAAATCACAGGTTCCTATTTCCATTGCTTCTGGTTACAAGTTAACAAACGGCATATGCCCATTTGTCAACCTTGGAAGGTTAAACAAGTTCCTGTTCAAGGAACAGTTCCCTAAATCTCGGTGTCCAAGTCTTCACTTCCTGGACATTTGGCTGTTAGCCAGCCCTTCCAGTTAAGAGACACAGGAAGCAGTCGCTGCAGTTTCTTAGTTATTCTCTCCAGGTTTGGGGAAGGTGCCAGTTCATCTTCCCAACAGCTCCTCTTCTTAGGAGCCCTCCTGGATACCTCCAAGACATCAGTTTAATTCCAGAGAACGGGAGAAACAACATTTTTAGATGGTTTGTTACAATATGGAAAATGAATATTCGGCCTCCTTTTTTTGTTGAGTGGATGCAGGGACTCGGGTCATCCTCTGCAGCGAGCAGTGGTCTCCAACCGCACATCCATATCCTCCGTACAAGATGACAGAGCCTCGGACAACATTCATGGGGGACTCGCTGCCTAGGCCTCCACACTGGTGTGGAGCCAGAAGCATCCTCATCTTGTCATAAATTTCTTGGAGATGAGAGTTGTCTTATAAACAAAGTCCTGGAGTATGCCCCCTGCCACTAAATATTCCTACTTCGGAAGGATGACAAAGCTGTGATGTATTACATCAGCAGACAGGGTGGGGTGTCCCCCTACCCTCTCTGCAGTAGGGCCGTGAGGTTGTGAGAGTGGTACCTCAAGTACGATGCACCAGTTCAGATTTCATGCCGCCTCTTTGGATGAATGGGGCAGTTCGGACCTGGTCCTTTTGCGTCCTCTCTCAATGCAAAACTGCCTTTATCCTGCTTCAGAAATCCTGACCCTGGTGTCTTCTGTCAGGATGTGTTCACTACAATATTCAAGATGCTCCCTGTTCGTTTTCCTCCTCTTCCCTTTATCAGAGAGTACTGATCAAGTTGTTTGCCCGGGGGGGCAAGATGATTCTCATTGTCCCAGACTGACCTCGGAAGATTGATTTGCATTAATCTACAGTCTGTTAGAAGTTCCCCCGAGGTGACTATCTCTACGAGCAGACCCTCTGGCGCAGGGACTTTAGTCCATCCCAGTCTGTGCTTCAGTTTTCTTCATGCCAGGCCCGGAGGAAATGGAAGTGGGTAAGCTCTGGCTTTTCCCAGACCATCGCAGATGTCTTCTAAGTCATGCATAGGCCTTTCACCAGGAAGGCTTACGTGGCTAAGTGGAAACCCTTCTCCATCTGGTGTGCAAGTCCCATCTGGACCCTTTGGTTGCCCACCAAGTAAGGTGCTGGAGTGCCTCTTGGACCTGGCGATCGCAGGTCGGCCATACTTGGCAGTGAAGGTACACCTCTGCGCATTTTTGGTCTGTCTTGAACCGGTAGATATCTTGTCACTGGCTCAGTTACCATTGGTCAAGTTTTGCTTTGTTAACCCCAGAAGGAAGGGGAACGCTCCCTTCTCATTTTGGATGTTAGGACGGTTCTGCGATTTCATCGACAGAATGAAGAGATGCACATCCGAACAACTATATCTTCAACAGGCCTCTGCTGGGTCAGCCTCTTGCCATGAGATGTTTTCGGCTTGGTTAGTAGCATGTCTTTGACACTACTAATCCATATCATGGGCCAGATTGAAAGACCAGGTTCACACCACTCTATCGGAGTGGTTGCGGCTTCCTGGCAGAGATTCATAATGTAACCGTTGCAGTCTTCTGCAAGGCGGGGAGTTAGAGCTCAGTGCATGCCTTTGTTAAGCACTGTGTTCTGGATGTCCATTTCAGACCGCTCTTTTCTTTGGCAGGACAGTCCTTTTGGACTTCCGTTCTGAGTGAGCTCTGTCTCCGACCGCCCTACTTGGGGTGGATAGATTTTTGCTCAGTACTCTCCCATTAGTGTGAATGAGTGATGGAGACTGGACTCCAGGAATATATGGAAATTACGTACTTACCGTAATTATTGATCTTCTTGGACAGTGTCTCCATCACTCATTCACACCCCCACCCACCATCCCATGGGCTAACTTGTTCTGCTTCTTTGGTCTTCACTACTTTGTTCTTCGGGCTGTAAAGACATTGTTCAGTTGACCCTTCTTACATGGGTCATCTGGGCCTTCACATGCCCGGAGGTTAGGGTTAGTTTTTTTTTTTTTGTTAGTTTACGCTGCACTTCCTTGGTCGAAAAGATACTGAGGCGGTTGGAGGGTCGATGCCGAGATAGCCTATATGGGCATGAACTAGCCTCACGGTGCCGCATATGCATGGTCCTATCCTGGCACCAGCCCTGAAGATTTTTGGCTCCCACGGGGTCCTAGTGCTCCGGGCGTACTCCCATTAGAGTGAATGAGTGGTAGAGACCTGAAGGGCGGGCACAGGAGGGAGCTGACTTGGGCACGTCCATGGCAGCGCTGTTGGGGCAGCCGTCATGCTGCCGAGGGGGGTTTCCCCTTCTGTATTCCCCGTCCCTCCTCTGCATGGGCATGCAGTGACGTCAATGATGCTGCAGCACATGTGTCCATACACTGCACATCTGATGCCGCCCATGCTGCCCCATCCAATCAGCCCCGAAGGTGCACCAGACCCCAGCCCCCACCAGTAGCCGGCACCTCGGCGGACCTCCCTACCCACTCTCCCCGGAGGAGGAGAGCTGTCCGTGGGACACTCAGTCCTCCTCCCAGCTGACCCCCGACAATCCCTGCTTATTCCCGAACATGGGTCACCGGCGCGGTGCGAGGTGTGGTGTCCAGTTCCTCAGCGCCACCGGGCCGGCTTAGTCAGGGCTTGTTTTATTTTATATATTGAATTTTGTTGACTGGGTAGGCCCACTGAGATTAGAAGTCCCTTTTTTCAGGGGTGACCCTGAGGGAGGGATACTGATGGTAACCAACTGAAATTGAAACATGATTAAAGAACAGCGTTCTGCTATGTGAGTAGCTGCCATCCCCCAGCTTGTTCAGTTACTGATCTGCTTATGAGTCATCCGATGAAGTTTGGCCCAAAAATTCCATTTAGAATAAAAGATATAGTCCTCGTAAACTTTTATTTTGGTATGCTGGCATAAAACTGCCCGACTTCCTGGTTGGGAAACCACGGTGCCATGTCGGTCCATGCGGCCCTGTTTTGTGATGTCATAAAATAAAGGCTGTGTGAGTGTGC
Source organism: Neoceratodus forsteri (assembly GCA_016271365.2). NCBI lineage: Eukaryota > Metazoa > Chordata > Ceratodontiformes > Ceratodontidae > Neoceratodus > Neoceratodus forsteri. The sequence continues at coordinate 1,668,018,805 of CM057456.1, read as the reverse complement.
CCCATTGACATTTATACATGGCTTTATGCCCTTTCCTGTTGGGATTTTAATAAAGCGATTGATCGACTAATAGATCGGCTGTTATCCAGGGGTGATGATGGTGTTTAACTCTAATCTTTTTTAAGGGAGCATGGAAGTTCTGGATATGTGTAAATGTGCTAACGAATAGGGATAGAGCAGAGTCAACATCCTGGGATGATAGAACAGGTAGCCAGTTGGCATGGGTGAGGTCCTGGAGGAGGGCTGATGTGTCCAGGACATGGAGAGGACAAGTTCAAATGTATTGAGGGGCAGAATGGGGAAGTGTATCTTTCTAACACAAAAAAATGATGCATTGATCACTGAGAGAATCAGGAAAGACACCAGCAGCAGTCATCTGGTGGGGGTAAGAGGAGAGCACCCAGTCTAGCAGGGAATGGTTTTGGGAGCGAGGGTTTAGGCAGGAGGGTTCGAGGATGAACCGAGTGAGGTTGAGGGACTCAATCTTGATGACGGTGGACTTTGAGAAGGGGGAGGGACAGTCTAGATTAAAGTCACCTAGGAGTAAGGGCTCTCCATTTACAATGTGTGAAGTGATGGAGGAGATGGTGGTGACGAGGGAGTCGGGTGAGGTTTTGGGAGGGGCATAGTGTGCGCCAATATAGAGAGGAGGGATAGAAGGGTGATGAGTTTGTGGGATGAAGGGCAGGACTCTTTTAAAGAGATGGAGCAAGAGAGGGACTAATGTACAGAGATGTGCCACCACCTAGCTTACCCCGATCCTAATGGAAGGGGTTGAAGTCAGGGATAGCAATAGAGGAGCCAGGAATTTTGTCAGATAACCAGGTTTCAGTGACACAAAGAATGTCGGGGGGTTGCTGTGTAATCCACACTTTAAGAGCATCCGTCTTAGGGAGGAGACTTCTGGCATTTAGGTGAAAGATATGAAGCCCTCTGGGCATGAGTAATGGTGTCAGGAGAGGAACTGCATTGCTTGGGATAGTGGCTAGAGAATGTTGGGGGGCTGGGTTAGGCTGAACATCACCAGAGAGAAGCAGGAGTAGTAGGAAGAGAGACAGGTGAGCAGGGTACTTTTGCTTTCTGGTGGAGTTAGAGGAGGGTGGGATGAAAAGGTTTGCACAGCAAGGCAGGGACTCTGGATTTAACAGGGTGATGGGAACAAATCGGAGTAAATGGGAGTAGTAGCGGGACGGTGGGGGCTGAGGAGAATAGGAAGTGAACAGAAGTAAGGGGGACCTGAGTGGTAGGCATGGGTGAAAAGTAGGACAGAAGAAAAGGGGACAGGTAGGGGGGAAGAGAGGTGGGCTGTGGGGGAGCTGATTGAGAGAGGGGTAGCTATATGAGCTGGCAGGATGGAGAACAGGAAGAGAGAAGGGAGCAGGTGGACTGAGAGAAAGGGGGATGTAGACGTGTTTAGAGGGGGTGATGGGGGGATGTCTAAAGGACAAAAGGGGTGGGAAAAAAAAAAGGGAGGGAGAGACCAGTGGATGGGAGGAGAATTTAAATTGCTCAACTAATAGGGGAGCAATCAGAAAAAGTGGTGTAGTCACAGCCGGTGCACTAGAGGGCAGTAGAGACTAGAGAAAGGGAGGTGGGTGAGGGAGTCTTTAGTATACTCCCAACTACTAATATAATGGGCTGGGTCCCTTGATTCAGGCTAGGTATAAGTTTGAACCACTGCCCCTAGTGGCAGATTCCTATAAGGAGCAAATGACAAACTAGGGAGATAGTATACTGTGAGCTGAGACCCCTATGGATCTTGACCACTAGGAGAGGTGGAATATATAACCGGCAAGATAGCTCAGTGGAAAGTGCACCGCCCTTGAATCAGCTAATGCCAGTGGTAGTGGGTTTGAAGCCTGTCCTATGCACCATTGGGGTCAGGAAAGGAGTGCAGCTATATACTGCATAGTAGGCAGGGAATAGGACACAATGCAGAGGTATTATAAACCAGTAAGAGTGGTGCTTAATTGTTACTAACTGTGCCAGGCATGATAGCACCCCCAAGTGGGCAACTTGTATAAACTGCAATAGGAGAATTGGGGAGATAGCATGTAACAGATCATGTGACTATAATGCCCGCCCAAGGCGGGAGGGGGGGCAGCCGCTGCACAGCGGCGGTGGGTAACCCAGTAGCAAAGCAGTTATGAGTCTGCTGGTTTGAGTTCATGATTCACTCAAGAGGGCTTTGCAGGCAATACAGGTAGACTGAGCCGCCAGGCACTAGGACCACAGAAAACTTTAGCTAGCAGTGTTTAGCAGGGACCACCCACCTGGCGTCACGTGGCCAACGTAGGCCGATGCTATATAGTGGGCGACCACTCTCCAGTTCTTTCCTGCCATCAGCCTGTGCACGTCGGACCTCGCGGAACACTGCTACAGTCGACCGCCATTTTCAATAAGTATTTTGTTTATTCTTTCTTGCATTTTTTCAAAAATATTCATCAAATTGCATGTCTTCTCCAACCTCTTCCGAAGCTCACCATGACAAGTGCTCCTGCGGCAAGCAGATCCCGGAGGACTGCCATACTTATGGTCTCCTGTGCCTGGGACCTGATCATGACACCAAGGGCTGTGAGGCTTGTCAGACGTTTAACCAGGTTACATGGAAGTGCCGTCAACAAACCATGAAAGCTCATTTTTTAAAACAAAAACTATTTCTGAAGAGTGTTTCCTAAAATGAGATGAGTAAAAAAGGTCAGTACTTGCCGTATGTGGAGCCCTGATGTCTGCTCTTCCTGCGAAGACCTCAGTTGTTTTGTCTTTGCGCAAACAGCAAGCACACTCACAGAACTTCTGTGCTCTGACTGATTGGAAGTGTTAGAAGGTTCATTAGATTGTGTTTGACTTATTAAGTTGCTGGTGTTAAATTTATTTATTCATTTACTGTATGTATTTAGTTTTTGGTAAGTACCTGAGGCTAAAAAATGCCTTGTTTCAGAAAAGACCCTCGTTTCTGTGGGTGGGTGGTGGTGTCTGTAGAGCTGCAGCAGAGTTGCGCAGTGCAGTACCTGTATCACGCAGAAAATCTATTGTGGTCACACAAGTGTATTGCAAGTAACAGCAAGTGGGTGAAGATGAAGGCTGCTGGGCTGTGTTATTCTTGAGACTGGGGGGAAAAGAGGAACATTTATTTTTTTAAAGGCTCCCTGGCTGGCCCAGTTCGTTAGCGGTGGGATTATTAATGTGCGATCCCTGGAGTACCACACTAGGATGGCTGGGGGCTGACTGTATTGAAGAGGATGGGTTCTCAACTCCCGCAGGAGTACATGGGCTGCCTGGCATTCATATACTGCCTGCCGGCCAACCAAGAATTGACATTGGCTGTGGACTGTTGGCTATCCTGCTGGCTGGAAAAAGGGAGCAGTCTTGGTGACTCCCTGTTGTTGGAGTGGGTATGGGTAACGGGAGGGGGGAAGGAATAAAATGGTACAAAGCCTTCCCAAGATGATGGTCAGTCCTGAGATAATCTAATGCGCTCTGGAACACCCATCATGCAGTTCAGCAGACTTTTTCAGGAACACAGTACATTTTGAGATCAGGAGAAGGCTTTTTGGGGCCAACAGCAGTGTTAGTGGCTCAGGAGTCCTTCTGCTGAGATGTTAAACCAAGTGCCCCTCTGTCAATCCCGGGTCACTGTCCAGGTGTGAGTAAAGAGCCCATGGCGTTTAATTTTTTTTTTTTTTTTTTCTAACTCTGATCTCTCCTATGTCACTGACTGGGACCTCCTTCTGCCATCACCCAGTAACTGGTCCCACCTCATCAAGTGTCTCCCTTGCCTGTGACTCCAGTTCCACCGGTCCACCTGTGTCTCACCTGTTAGGTTACACCTCCGCTCACCCCCAGTGGCGGGGTCACCTTCAGCTCCTTAGCGTTCCTGTACATAAATCCAGTTCCTGCAAGTGGAGGTGACGACTGGAGAAATTTTGGGGCCTGGGGGGCAGTGTCTGGTTGTGGACATGATGGCAGGGAATGGCTTCACCTGCCTAGCCAGTGAGTTATCTGCTTTTCTGGTTTCCCCCTGATGGGAGTGGATGTGCAATGACATCCTGGAATGTCGTGCATGCTCCCATGCGTGACATGCCAATGTCCGCCCTGTGACACCAATCCTGACTCTTGCTGAGGCTCCAAGCTTAGTGCTCCTGGACTGTTGCTAGGAGGCACACTGTTGCTGAATCCCCCGCAGAGGCGAACTGTGCAGACGCTTGATCCTCATCCCCTCGTGGCTGGCCCTCTAATGCACCAGGCTCATTCACCAACCCAGGTCATCAGCATCACCAGTGGTATCGCTGTCGCTGCACCGGCAGGCCAACCCCCATGGCACTTAATAAAGAAGAGTAGGGGTGTTTCCCCAGTGTTACAGTCAACATCCCCCCTCCCCCCCAAAGACATAAAAGAGGTCCATGTAACACACCTATTAGGACACACCTGAAAACAAGCCATCACAGCTCAGTGTGCCATTTCTGGTCAACAATAACAACAACAAAAAAATCAAGCAAACCTACCACTGCTTCCCCATTATTTGTCACAGTTCTACATGCTCAATTAATTCTAGATATTGGTAGGAATTTGTAATGCTTTTGTTCCATAAAATGTAAATAAAGATGCTGGCACTCCTAAATGCTCTTTAATGTTGATAAATACTGTACTTTAGTTCTGCAGATTGGTTTTGTTACCCTCACATTTTTGAATTAACTTTATTTACACACTTGTTTTTGATTTATTATGCTATTTATTGGGCATCCTGTTGCAGTTTTTAGTATTACTGTCTATACTGCACTCGACTTAATGCACTTTGTCATTGTTTTTGTAATTATCATCTGCTTTGTATTTCTTTGTAACTGTAATCTCCCTTTCCCCCAGGTTCAGTTCCCAGTTTTAAAATACATACATACATAACTAAAGTCAGTTGCTTTGCTTTGTACTTTCATTTTGGAGATCATGCCACTTCCTGCATATAAACTTAAAAGTAAATCTCATACTGCCCAACTGGATTGGGTTGATAGTTGTATGTTTTTCAAGCCATAATATGATAGTAGTTTCACTGTACGAGGCAATAATCCGATATTAGAGTGGATAAAGTAAGAAACCAAAGGCAGAGTACTTTATTTCCATGACACAAGCTGATTATTGCCAAGGATGGTGAATACACTATCATATTATTGCTAATATGCATCGTTTAAACAAATATTTTATGTATTTTTTCTGCACCTTTTTTCAGTTAGAATGCAAGGTAAGATGATGCCACTACTGTTATTTTATTGAGAATACAATGACTGATGTGAGTGCGCTGTAAGGTAGACTGTAGCTTTGCCTTTTGATTGGAGGAGAGGCTCTACAAGCATTATAATTAGTGTTACAGTACTGTTCTTAAAGAGGCATTGTCGCAGTTTCGGAACTTAAAGTGCAAACCTATCAAAATGATCAGAGAAATGCAGCCACCCCCTTCAGCAGTTCCAAAAAACATGGAAGCAACATTAGTCAGAGATGCTAAATTGTAGGTTATTGCTGTGAGCCCTTACTACCACTTCACAGAAGGCATCAATCAAGAGGAGCACATTCTCAGCGTCAGGAATAGAAGGAACAGATGGCCTCAGCAGATTTTGTAGTTCTAACAAATTGCTCCCCATTTCTGTTATTTGTACAAACATGGATTTCCCATTCCCAGAGGAACATAGATACACCAGGCTGACGTTTCAACACTGGCATGTGTTGTACACATGAAACATAAAAACAGAATTTGACAGCAGATAAGGCCCACTTGTCCCACCCAGTCTGTCCTAGGAGTATATTCTACAATGCCCAAAACAACCGTATGTAAGAAAGATGCAGCATTTGCATACAGCAATCTCACAGTAACAGAAGCATTACTTTGTTCCATTTGTTGTGACACAACAATTTTAAAGGAAAGCTTAAAGCGCTTTTCTGTTTTCCTGAAAAAAACTCACAAAATTCTTCAAAAGTTTTAATTTCAAGACCTTCCATTTTGATTATTAAAGAGATTTTGATTAAAACATGATCGTTTCCTCTTGGATTTTATCTGCTCATATATCTTATTCCTGCCATGAAGTTATCCTCTGCTTACGTCATCACAGCATGCTGCCTTGAAAATCTTTCAGATGTTACAAGCGAAGATTATGACATCAGCGTAGAAAAAGCAGCAGTAACTAAGTGTAAGGAGCAACAAACTTGCATGCCATTAGAAAAATAAAAACAGCCGCACTCAGCGAAAAACAGTGTAAATCTCATGAATATTGAGGATCACTAATATAAAAGGGCACCTGTGAGCACCGAACACCACCTCTTGACGAAGCCTGTTTGAGGCAAATGCACACAGGGTGTTTGTCTGCTGTGTAGTTTCGACTGAATAAATACATTGATACTACTGTTCTCCGAGTTAGGTTTTTATATAGATCATTTCTCTATGCAAGTGCATTGCATACTTACTCGGCCCCTTCAGGAGACCTGTTGCAGTGCACCACTTTACACTGTGCTTGTTTTCATGCAGTTCTCTTGCAAAAGAATGGAAGGTCCTAAAATCTAGATGTTTTTGTTTATGTATTAAATTTTGATAACCAGGTAAGCCCGCTGGGCCCCAAAGGTCCCTTTTTCAGGGGGCGACCCAGGGAATTACATGGAATAATACAAGGAGTAGCATACAGCACAGGTACATTACACTAGACAGCGAGGAACATAATACATAGTAGTTTTTCTGCAGTTACATTTAAGAGGTAAGACATAGTAGCTTTTTAGCAGTTAACATTTCCTGGGTAAGCTCTACAGGTGGTGTGCAGTGCTCATAGTTTTTTATAACGTTATGAGCTAAGATTCCTGCAAATGTCAACTGGACAATTTTGAGAAGTGGGCATCAAAACAACTGATGAATGTTAATGCTGACAAAGGAAAGGTGAAGTATCCAGGGAAAGAGAACACAAGTACATGCAAAATACTGCCTATATGGCATAGAGATTACTTAAACCAAGTGGGAGAAGACTAAGGAGTACTAACCAGCCACAACTTTTAAGTGCAGTTTAAGACAGCAGGGAACAAGGTAGACAAACATGACCGGCATTAAAGGTGATAAACAGTTTTTTATGCCTCTAGATACCCTCCTGTTGTCCTTGTAGTGCCTGTCCAATATTCTGATGTTTTGACCTTTTTTTGTTAAATCAATAATTTACTATTCTTGCCTTTGTAACTACCCTGAATCCCTCTTTTCTCTGCAGCAAGTGCTCTCTGTTTTCATACTGTGAACGTTCTGTGACATCAGTAACAGTATTCTAGGCCGTTCAAATTAATAGAATGGAATGGTGATACTGATGTTATGGCATGTCTTCCAAATATGAAAGGAAAGAGTAGTAGCGGATGGTGTGTGGAACTCTACAGTATGTGTATCTGAGGGCACTCCAAAGCTAAATTATTTATCAACAAATAGCCAAAGCATTTTAGAGCAGAGCAGTTAACTATGTAACAATCCTGTTTCCTTTAAGAGAAACTCTGTGAGTAGGTCAAGAACCATCGTAATGTCCTTATACTAGGGTCCCTGGTCATATTCCATCTTATTTATTTTTTTTGTTCTCTGTTTATGGCCCCTTAAACTCTCCACAGTCATACCTTTTTCTCCAGTCCTTCAAGGCATCTGGAGCTAAGACTGCTCCAGGACCTTTCCCCATGGTCTACGTCCATGCTGCCTAGGTGTATTCCCCGGTGGGGAGGAAGGGAGTGGCTCCCCATTCTACCCCTCACACCTGCTTGGAAGTCTTCGTCAGGCACTCCTTGGGATCTTCCAGTTTTGTAGTCGGGCTGTGTGTTGGAGGCAGTCACCGGGTTTGACTGTGGGACTTTTTCCATTTTCTCCCATCCCCTGAGGAAGCTGACTCACTGGGCGATCCAAAGGGTGTAAGCACACAGGAGCATGCAGCCGCCCTGGAACTTGGCTGACGTCCTCCCCGCCCATGGCATCCCCAAGCTGCACCTCCACCCACAGTCACACAGGTGGTGGTATTGTAGCGGGGATGGTGGCCCTCCTTCCCCGGAGGAGGAGAGTGGTCCCTAGGATGCTCCATCCACTTCCCCCCCTCACCCAGCCCCCAACGACCCGTGTCCACATCCAAACTCAGGTAGCCGGTGTTTTGAGCAATAGCTCTACCACTGCGCCAGCGTGCCATCCCGTTATACTCCATTTTGGGTACGTAGTGCAGTTGTTGACCCCTCATTTAAGGGAGGATATTGACAGTGTAGAAAGTATGGAGGAAAGTACTCAAGGTGGTGGACAGGAAAACAAAGAATGGCCTCGCAGTGTGGCTGATGGAGAGTGGAGCAGAAAAACAGACAAGTCACATTCACGTTAATGCAGGAAAAAAAAAGCAGTTCACAGCCCAAGGCCCTGTTTTAAAAAAAAAAAAAAAAAAAGCAGCATTTATTGCACATAATGATGAGTGCAGTAACAAGTGGCATATTTCAGTGCTCAGTGGCTCAGTTTGGATGCTTTCCTCTTAGAAATTGCGGATCCTCCAGACTGTGTGAGGCAGTTGAATCAGACTCCAATTTTAAAGTCTGATCATTCCCCAGCTGCTCCCTCGATTTTCTTCTGGGCTGAGGGCTAAAATAAGTCATGCTAAGATATGTTATTACCTTTGGGAGACAGGCTGATCCTTCTAGGGATTCCCCAGTGCTAATGATGCAAGGAAGGGGGGGCATAATTAACTGCTTCAGATCCTGGTCTTCCTCTGATCGAGAGAAAGACACTTAACCTCTCTTTTGTCCTTGGTTCCTTGTCAACTGTGCGCTGAGGGCAGATGGTCCTGATGCTTGAGGCTTTCATCAGCGAGTCACAGTCCCTGGACTGGTGACTGTGAGGTTTCATGCCCACCGCATTTGAAGCTGTCATAGGTCTGAAATGGACAGCAGCAGCCATCATGTGACCTTGTAGGAACTTTCTGACAAACCTTCCTTTTGTCTGACTCAGATGGCAGAGGGTGTGAGGGCCAGATAGGGAGATTACGAGTCCCCAGTGGTGGACTTGGGGAAACATAGAAACTTGAATTTGGCAGATAAAGGCTGCTTGGCCCACCCAGTCTGCCCATTTTCCCTACCTACTGCAGTACCGCAGACTCTTCTTGACATCTGGTTTAGCCCTCCCTTCCCTAATGTCTAAGGTTCCCTTATATCTATCCCATTCATTCTTGAATCCTGTCACAGCTTTCGCCCCCACCACTTCCGCTGGTAGGCTGTTCCAGGCATCCACTACTCTATTTGTGAAGAAGTACTTCTACGTTTCCCTGAGTCTCCCCAAGCTTCATAGCAGGTCCCGTTGTTCTTGAGCATCTTTTTTTTTTCTGAAAAATGCTTCCTTTGTACTGTAGTTATACCCGTAAGGTATTTGAATGTCTCTATCATATCCCCCTTTTACCTTCTTTCCTCCAGTGTGTACATATTGAGGTTCTTCAGTCTTTCCTCATATGGTCTGTGGTGCAGACCTTGTACTATTTTTGTTACCCTCCTCTAGACCACCTGTTCTGTGTCCTTCTGTAGATCTGGTCCCCGAATAGGATACAGTACTCCAGGTGAGGTCTTGCCAATGATTTATACGGTGGTATCACCACTTCCCTCTTTCTGCTGCCTGTACCCCTCCCTAAGCACTCTAGCATCCCACTGGCTCTCCCCACTGCTTGGCCACCATTAGGTTATCAGATATAGTAACCCCCGGTCCCTTTCCTGTTCGGTGGTTGTCAGTACCAGACCCCTGATCTTGTACTCCGCCCCTGGGTATCTGTGCTCTAAGCGCTTGATTTTGCACTTCCTGGCGTTGAAACTTAGTTGCCACATTCAAACACCATGAAGTCTTGCTATATTATGACAAATAGCAGTTAGCCACAGCACTTGAACTGCCCCGGAGAGGAAGGAGTTAACTCCAGGCTGACTGGAGTTCCAAGCGCGAGCGCCTTGCTGAAAGCTCTATCTGGCTAGTTTCAAATTGAAACTGTCAGATTCTTTACTCCGCTTCACTGAACAGTCGCCCGGAGATCTCTCCTTCCAGCTCGGTTCATTTTTCGGTTCAAACGAGTGTTTCTTGGTTCATTTTAACCGCAAAAGTAATTATTTTACCGCATTTCGGTTCAAAGCTCTATCTGGTAAACCGTAAGTACAGGATTTTAAAGTCTGTGTGGAAATTCATTATCGGTTCGGTTTTGAACCGATCGGTTTGCAAAAATACTAATTTTAAACAATAATTTGGGCTTTTAGAGTGCGGTTCCCGGTTCTTATCGGTTCTAAAAACCTAACTTTTAAATTGGGTTTTCAAATACCGTGAACAGTTAGAATCGATAAGGGTGTCTTGCCTGGCACTGCCATAAAAAGGGCAAGTTTTTGGATAGGCTGGCATTATGTCTGAGAAACCCAAAAGAAAAACCGGGCCCACTGGGTTTCAACACTGTGATGTTTGTGGGGAAGCCTTTGCCAAGGCTGACCCACACACCACATGTGTTTATTGTCTGGGGGCTGACCACCTCCTGTCAGACTGCCAGGTGTGTAAGAATTTCCCTGCAGCCACCCTGGAGAAAAGATTGGGCCGGCTCAGGGAACGAGAGGCCAAAAAGTCCGCTGACCCGGATGGCCAGCCCGGTCCAGCACCCACTGGACCAGAGGGAGTGCCCTCTGACCAGGGCGAGACTTCCTCGGCCAAAAGGAAGGCTGGTTCTGTGGAACCGGTCCCAGTAAAAAATCTAAGAAATCAGCAGGTCTGGAGTGCAAGATTGCCTCCAACTGCTGCAGAGATAGCTAAAGCCATACAGATTGTCCAGTCACTGTCTCAGGGACCGTCCGAACCACCAACAGCTGGCAAAAGTTGGTTCGTCGTTCCAGTGGTTCAAGAGTATGATGTTGAGGAATTTTATGAACCACAGGAGGGGAGGAAGATTTTGATCATTATGTATGTGGCTGGGAGGGTCTGACGTGCCCATTGAACCGGACATTTCTCCAGACAGACCATTAGAATCTCCCCTATGCTGTCTGAGTCCCTTCTCATTTTATGTTTTACAAAAGGTTGCAGAAACCTCCAGCTTCCCTTGGAAGAGGCTGTGGATGAGCAAGAGGAACCTGATTATGTTGAGATGATGGATATCCCAGAGTCTAGGAGGTTGTCTATTCCTTTGCATAAGTCATTTAGGAAGCAAACAACAAAATTTTAAAAATCCTCATTCTGTCCCTCCTGTAGATAAAAAATGGACAGAAGGTATACTTTATCAGGGCCTGATACAGACTTCCTCACTGAGCAGTGTAGTCATGTAGGTGTGGTACAAGCTGCAGCCTGTGACAAGGCTAATATCCCCCTGGCCTCACATCCTCCTGATAAGGATTCCAGGAAGATTGATGCCATGGCGAAAAAACAGTATATGGCAGCTTCTTTGGGACTCAGGCAGGCAAATTATATGGCTTATGTGGCTAGATATCAGAAATCTAGATGGGATACAGTGTTGCAGTTAGCCAAGCAGGCCCATGGCCAGCTGGCTAGTGAATTGGAACAGGTGGCTGCTGATGGCATTGAAGCCTCTAAAGTTCAATTTCATACTGCTGTAGATGTTAATGATGTTTCCTCTGGGGTCATGGCCACTTCTGTAGCTTTCCGTAGGTTGGCATGGCTCAGGTGGCACTAATCTGTCACAGGATACTCAGTCAAAGGCTATGGATTTTCCTGTGGTGGGAAATTCTCTGTTTGGAGAGCAAACAGAAAATTATATGAAAAAGATGGATGAATACAGAACTACCTACAAAGTGCCCAGGCCAAGGAGCGGCATGCCACTCCACAGAGGCACACTCCCAGAGGTAGGGGCAGGCCTTCACAGGCCTTTTATCAATCCCAAGCCTCCTCTGCTTTTGCACAGAGGTTTTTTAGAGGCAGAGGTAGATGGGGCTCAGGTAAACCGTCCCCCACCCTCAGCCTATGCCATTGCCAAGCAGGCACCCTGATGGGATGCCCAGGGCCGATTCTCCTGTACCAGTTGGAGGCAGGTTGGCTTATTTCAGCCAGAACTGGGTGTCCCTAACTCGGACAAATGGGTTCTGGAGGTAGTAAGCCAGGGTCTGGTTCTCAGCTTCAAACAGTTTCCAAAGATGAGAACCAGATATTTTCCACCTGCAAGCCCTTTAGAGGCCCTTGCTTTGGAAGCAGAGGTCTCTTCCCTTCTAGACTGCAAAGCAGTGGAAAGGGTTCCTCCTTGTCACCAGGGCAAGGGGCTGTACTCCAGATACTTCCTTACCCCAAAAAAGACAGGAGAATGGCGGCCCATTCTAGACTTAAGGTACCTGAACAAGCATCTTTTGAAACCAAAGTTCAAAATGTTAACTCTGGCAATGATTTTGCCTTCCCTCAGGCCAGGGGACTGGCTAGCCTCCCTGGACCTCAAGGATGCCTATTTTCATGTCCTGATCAGGCCTTCTCACCGAAAATACCTCGAGTTCGAACTGCCCTCAGGTCACTACCAGTTCAGAGCAATGCCCTTCGGTCTTACCTCTGCTCCAAGGGTATTCACAAAATGTCTAGCTGTGGTAGTGGCTCACTAAAGAAGGCAAGGGTTGCTGTGTTTCCCTACCTGACGACTGGCTCATTGTGGGTCAGTCCCCAGATCAGGTAAAATCCCACTTGCAAGTCACCCAGCAGCTTCTCACTTCCTGGGATTCTGCTGAATTTACCAAAGTCAGTTCTAGAACCAGTTCAGGTACTAACTTTCACAGGTGCGAATTGGACACAAAAGTTGGCCAGGGCATTTCTCCCCTCGAAAGGGTGAGAAGCTGACTGCCGTGGTATCCTTCTTTCACCCAAGCGGGTCTCGACCAGCAAGGCACTTTCTGCAACTTCTAGGCACATGGCTGCCTCCACAGCTGTAGTGCAAGGAGCAAGATTCCAGATGAGAGACATTCAGTTTCATTTGAGGGCCTATTGGTCCCAAAGGAGGGACCCCCTTACCAAATTGGTCCCAGTGACCCAAACTCTGATTCTAGCTCTTCAGTGGTGGCAGGATCAGAGCAATCTAAGACTAGGGGTCCCCTTCATTCCCATTTCTCATTCCCTCACCCTCACCACGGATGCCTCCTTGCTGGGGTGGGGGGTGCACTTGGGCGACCTTTCCACTCAGGGAGTGTGGTCCCCCCAGGAATCTCTGCTCCACATCAACCTATTGGAACTCAGAGCTGTCTTTTTAGCTCTTCAGGTTTTCTCAGCATCTGTCCAGAACAAAGTAGTTCAGGTCAGGACAGACAATACCACAACAATGTGGTACATCACCAAGCAGGGGGCACTCGGTCATCAGCCTTGCAGTGCACCGAAGCAACGGTTGTCTCTGGCTTACTCCCTGAACACCTCCTAGTAGCAGTTCACCTTCCAGGGAAGGACAATGTCCTAGCGGATGCCCTCAGCAGGATTTCTCAGGGTCATCACGAATGGTCTTTGAATCCCCTAGTGCTGGGGTCAGTTTTTGCCAGATGGGGCACTCCTCAGATAGATCTTTTCTCAGCCCCAGACAACCACCAACTTCCTCTGTTCTGTTGCAGGCCTCCAGTAATGGGCTCAGTCCCCCTGGACGCCTTTTTGTTGGATTGGGAAGTTCCTGTATGCCTTTCCCCTTCCCCTTCTCTCTTCAGGGTGTTAGTAAAAATCAGATCCCAGCCCTGCAAGTGATTCTGATTGCACCAGACTGGGCCAGGCAACCCTGGTACCCACTGCTTCTGTCCCTGTCAGTCCACCCTCCCTGGGCCTTCCCAGGGTCCACAACCTGCTGACTTGTGCCCAGGGAGAGTTTGGTATCCGGACCTCAATCCTCCACCTCAAGGCTTGGCTCTTGAGGAGTTAGAATTTGCTGAATTACACCTTTCTCAAGGTGTCCTTGATATTTTAAAGGCCTCTAGGAAGCCTTCCACTAGGGCTACTTATAATTCCAAATGGAAGAGGTTCTCCATCTGGTGTTCTGGGAAGCAAATTGTCCCAGAATCTGCTGATTTGCCCATTTTGCTGGACTACTTGGTCCATCTTAATTCCTTAGGCCTCAGGCCAGCTACCTTAAAGGTTCATCTGGCAGCTGTCTCTGCTTTTATATCAGCAGGAAAGCCTGCCTCCCTTTCTTCTCACCCTGTGTTTTCCAAGTTTTTTAAGGGTTACTTCACACTAACCCTCCTTTTCGGGACCCAGCCCTGCCTGGGACCTTAATGTTTACATTGCTCAGTTAATGCAACCCCTTTGAACCTCTGTCTTCAGCAGACCTTAAGTTCCTAATTTGGAAAACTGTTTTCCTAGTGGCCATCACTTCTGCCAGACGCATAAGTGAGTTACAAGCCCTGTCAGTGGAAAAGGATTTTATTTCTTTTCACAGAGATAAGGTAGTCCTCAGGACTAACAAAGTTTTTACCTAAAGTGGTTTCAGATTTCCATCTTAACCAATCCATCTCCTTCCAGTATTTTTCACTGAGCATTCTTCCTCGGTGAGAGGAGATTGCACAGTTTGGACGTTAAAAGAGCTTTAAGCTACTATTTGGAACGCACCAAGGGTCACAGGTTCGAATCCCTCCAACTCTTCCTTACCTATGGCGAGGTTGGCAAAGGGAAACCTGTCACTAAGAGGACAATTGCCAGGTGGATTGTCTCTTGTATCCAATTTTGCTACCAAAAACTAGGTAGAGAACCCCCCTCAGGACTGAGGGCCCATTCCACCAGGGGTACAGCTGCATCTCTAGCGGCTGCTAGAGATATTCCCATTCTGGAAATCTGTCAAGCTGCTACCTGGAAAACAGTTCACACCTTTACCAAGCATTACTCCCTGGATGTCCAGTCCAGGAGAGATGCTCGGTTTGGCACAGCCGTGCTTCAGAGCCTATTTCCTAAGTAGGTTCTGGCCCTCCTCCATGGAGGTACTGCTGTGTAATCTGCTATTTGTCATAATATAGCAAGACATCATGGTGTTTGAAGAAAAAATTACTCACCTTAGTAATTGCTTTTCTTCTCATGGAGTCTTACTATATTATCACCACCCCCCCAACCTGCCCCTCTCAGAACTTCTACTTGGGTAAGGGGTTGGCAAATTGGTGCAAGCACTGTGTCATACCATTATAGCTCTTTTTCTTTTTCCTTTTCTTTAGGATTAGGAAAACTAGGTATTTCTGTTTACTTTAGGTTTGGCCCCTCCTGGACTTGAGTCTTTTAGGAGGGGGGCCTAATAGTGCTTGTCAGGTGATGTTGTTGTTGTTGTTGTTTCTGTTCTTGTTATTTCTACTAGTAGGTAGCCATTTGGCTAGTGTAGAGTTTTTCCACACAGACTTTTGCTTAGTGTTGGCTCAGAAGATCTGACAGTTTCAATTTGAAACTAGCCAGATAGAGCTTTCAGCAAGGCGCTCGCGCTTGGAACTCCAGTCAGCCTGGAGTTAACTCCTTCCTCTCCGGGGCAGTTCAAGTGCTGTGGCTAACTGCTATTTGTCATAATATAGCAAGACTCCATGAGAAGAAAAGCAATTACTAAGGTGAGTAATTTTTTCTTCTTGACCACTCCTCAAACTTTCCTAGGTCCCTATTCATTTTTTCCACTCCTGCTGGAGTGTCTACACTATTGCAGATTATAGTGTCATCTGCAAAAAGGCACACCTTCCCTATAGTCTAGTGGGAGAAGTGCAGGCATGACCTCGGTGGGTGGGGGTGGGGGCAAAAGATACAAGAATAAAACATTTTACCTCTGCATAAGAGGGCTTTCCCTCATGTTTTGTTGAAATCGAGCTTAAAACTTCTGAGGACAGCCCTTGGTGTTCTACCTATTCATGTGGAAACAGCAACAATTGGAAATTAGTGCAGGAACTGCAAGCTATATACCAGGGGGAGTCCGTGCCTACCTGTTCTTTCCTTTTTAGTTAGGGCATGCCTCCTGTTTCCCTACAGAGGGGAGCTTTTCCCTGTCTGTTACGGCTGGAGGGAGGGAAAGGGCGTAACGAGAAAAGGTACAGGTATTTGTATGTTCGTATGCACTGCTGATTTAACATAAACAGTGAGTAAAATCAAAGGCCACTTGACACTCCGAACACTTCAGAACAGCAGGGAACACAGACCACCACCTTATACTGAAACAGAAAATGATACAAAACAAATCGAAAACAAAGCCGAAAAAGCTAAACAATCACTCATGTAACATGGCACGTCTCACGTCTCTATTGTTGCATCAGTGGCTTGTTTCAGACAGAGGCTAAGAACAGGAAGCATCTTTTTTTAATCTCCTCCCTGGCTCTCTGGTGCTCCTGGCCTTTAGGTTCTTGTATCTCTGCCCACAGTACTCGCTGTGCATCCCACATGACTTCCAATGGTTCCCTCAGTCTTCAGGTCTAGGTCTATCTCTTAGGACATGCACAGTGGCATCACTTCACAGGAATCATATTGGTTGCAAAGCTTCCCACCTCTGAATTATTTTGATCAAATAAAGGGAAGAAAGCATACCTCTCAACCTATCTTCACCAAAATGTGTGACACGATGTGTGACAAATGAGCAAAATGTGTGACATATAGTCTAACATGGCACTGCAAGCTCAGAACACTATAGCTATCAGTGCACTAATGTTTATAATGTTTTTTGATAACTGAGCATAATAGATTATTATGAATTTCTGCTTTAAAGTCTCAGTGGGGAAATGTGGAATATCACCTTCCCCATGATGGACAAAGGGTTTCTAAGAGGTAAAATGAGTGACATACGACATAATGTGTGACAGTTGAGAGGTATGGAAGAAAGGGAAGTCTTGTTTTAGGGGCTCATAGGGGTTGCAAAGAAGTCATAGGGGTCTTAACTGCAGCCCCTTGTTACCCTGAATGATGTCCCTGGAATCCAACCTCTCCATGGCCACTGGGGAGGCAGGAAAAGTGCTGTGAGTACTGAGTCTGGGGCTGGGGGCTGTGCACACTGCTGATCAGGACCTATTGATGGGGGGGGGGTGCGAGCCCATAGAGGCAGTCACCCACAACAGTCAAACAAACCTGTTTGCACTTTTTTTCTTGGGCCTTGCCCACCTCCCCAACATGCATCTATCACAGCATCCTGAAGTGGTAATGTGCTTGACATGTGGTCACCCACATTATGCTACTATCTCATGCAGACTGTCAGGAGCTACTCCTAAAACAGGCCGCACTCGACCCTGCCCTGGGAAGAGGGCATTTTTAAATTGATTTTTTTTACACAGGACAGCCCAGCTGAGATGCAACATACTATATCCAATGGGGTTCTGCTTCTGCTCATTTCCACAGCTGGGTGAACTGGAGCATTGAGAGGTTAAGCGACTTGCTCAAGGTCACACAATGAGATTTTTTTGGGGTCTGGTAAGATTTGAACCCTGTGATCTCCAAATTCCAGAGCCACTGCTTCAAACATTAGACTACACTCCTTCTTGCTGTATAACTCTCCATGCTGGCCTCCATTCCTGACATCTAGGTCTCGAGGCACAAATGTAGGTCACCAACGTGTCGAGCAGTAACCTTACCACTCAGGCACCTCGCCCCCTCAGTGCCATAAAGCCCAGCTAGGAAGCCCTTTTAAAAGATATTGCAGCATTACTACTCAAAACCTATGCATTGTCTGGAAGTGCCATTACAACACCAGTTCATTTAGCATTAATAATGTTTTATAAGTGGAATAAGACATTCCAGTGAGGGATTTATGGTATATAGTTACTTGCCTCCTAGTGGCTGAAGCCTTTGGCTTTGCCTCAGGCTATGAGAATGCCAGTTGGTATGACACTAGAGATGTAACATAATCCTCACTGTCATGTTTTACTGCATACATGCCGCCATTTTTAAAACAGTTTAATCTTGCACTGTGAGCTCAGCTAGCAGTTTTGAAAGCAGAATAATGTGTTCATAAATACTTAAGCAATAATGCCAGTGGCTATAGTATTTCCTGGCATTTCATGCTTGCTAACCCAGCTGATTAATAATCTGCCTGGAAATGCCCTATCTGGAAGTCATTATTGCTTTTATAAACTAAAGACTGCATGCTTTTACAGTTGCCCTGCAATGCCGTTATCTTGGGTTACATACCTTTACCAGACATTTCTGCTTGGCTATTGACTGGTAAGACAACTGGCTGAAACACAGCAATTATCCAGCCTGCACTTTTGATTTATAATACAGTATTTTGATCACTAGTTTCTGCAGCTAATGGTGATTTGCAAATCATTAGTCTGATCTTTTTAGTTTCCAAAGCATGTGAAACATTTCGGGAAACCCAGTACTGCCACCTTTAAAACTAGGTATTTATATGACTTGAGAATTTGAGTTGCAGTGGAACCGGGTTGGGGTGCATGTGTGTGTAGTCATAGTCAAGTACTTGAGCTACTAGGTATTAAACCATCCACAGCTTGGCTGTAAATGATTTTTCAGTATATTAATTGAGCTGCAGCATTAAAAACCCATAAATTGTTTGCATGAATTAAACCAGTGGTTGTTGTCCAGTTCCAGCTTCAAGATAATAAAAAATAAATATGGGTGTAGCCGTGCTCAAATCATTTATAATGCTAGCTTTCTGACTGAATCCGAGATCAGATGTGGTCAGACCTTGCTGAAATAGATCTGTGCCTATTCATTGCTGGTTTTTGTAAGTTAGACTGCTATTTTAATGTGTGGTATGGCAGTTCATGTGTTAAAAATAAAACAAATGTGCAAAACGTATGATGCAGTTCCCCGGTCCTTGGTACCCTCCTATGCTTTCATAATAAAAAAAGGTAGTACTCAGGAGCTTAACAGAGATTATATGATTAGAATTTCTATTAAAACTCTGTTATAATTAAAGAAAAATGATGGGTAGAACAAGTATATAGTCAAGGGAATTTCCTTCTAAATGTATGTTTTCAGTATGAATATTGTACTGATGTAGATTTAGACTTTTCTTTTAAAACAATGAGTAGGTAAGGCCAGTATTTCCCAGAGAATCCCCCACCACCAGTTCCAACGGGTAGAATACTGCTGAAATTATGTCATTACCACCACTCCCATTTCTGACATCTATTCAAAACATAAGCTTCAGTGCATGTGTAAAACATCGGAAAAATGGAGGTAGTCTAGCAAAGGTGTAGCTAGTAGTTGATGGTGTTTAACGAGTAGCATTTAAAGGCTGAAGTGGTCCTTGACTGTTGTAATCCAAGTACTGAAAATCCCATGGCAAATGAGCTGGCAAAAAAGTGAAGTGTTTCCATAGTCTACATACTTCACCACACCCATGCACTTGTGACACTACGTCGTGCTGCAGTTATGTTAGCTAACAGGGGTTGGGGGGACCCTGGGACTGGAAACTGCAACAAATGAGCGGGGATTTCCTAAGTGCTGGTGTTGTGAAAGAATGAAAATACCAGCCCACTGAATGTTTACATACAGTACTTGTGTTTTACTCAGACCACAAAAGAGCAGGCAGAACTACCTCTGAGCAGCCAGCCAAGATTTCTTTGAGAAAGATCGGTTTACGAATTTTTAATTCTTTGAAAGGAGGCTGTACATACTGAAGAACTTTGCTAGGTAACTTCCCTTACCCTATCTATCTACATGGGCTAGGTGTATAAGGTGGTAATATAGGAAGGACAGCCAGGTAGCAAAGCAAGACTGAAAGTAATAAGTCTCGTTCTAGTTGAAAGACATTTAAACAGTTAAAGAGCAACTTTATAATAAAAAGCTTAAAAACACTAGATTTAAACCAATTATGTCTTAATTTTGTTGCTTTCTAGGTAATATTTATTTTTTTAGTTTTCCCTGCTGTTGGTCATTGTATATTGTTGCCAATGCAGCACTTATTTCAGTCATTTAAAATGTATCTGACTCCCCCTGCTAACAATACAATTGCTGTTTATGACATCACAATCTGTTGTCATGGTGAGCAGTATGATGTCATAAACAAATGCACTGTGAGGTTACCAGGGGAGTGGCAAATTTTTTTATATAGCCTCTTTAGATAGACGTCAAAGATGTGCTGTAAGCCTTGAAAAGGAGCATTTAAAATGAAAAAAATGTATTTTCTAAAACTATAATAGCTGAAACATCTTATTTGTGAAAGTGCATACTGAAGTGGAGTTACTGTTTTGAGGGAATACTTGCTGTTATCAGTGGTCTAGGGTTATCATAGCTTAAATACGGAGATCAGGTACAGTGGAGAGCTAGTCAGTTGTGGCTAGTGTGGGGCACTTTTCCAGGGTCACACACTGGAGGAGGGGGCATTACCTATCTGCAGGACCTTTTCGGAGCTGCATGCTTAACAGGTAGTAGCAAAAGAAGGGATATCTCAGCTGCATCATTGGCTCAGCTGGAGCCCATGCTCTACACCCCCAGAGGCCCACTGGTTCAAGGGGGGTAGGCAGGGGCAGCCACAAGGAGGTTGACCAGCCCCACACCATCCTGATGGAAAATCTCAGACTTGGGTACCTGACTCCACTGGGCATGGGAGGGAGGGGGCTCTGAGTCAGTCAGGGGTAATGGGCAGGATGACTTTGTCACTCGGGAAACGAGCAGGAGGTAGACAGCCAGGAGAGTCTTAGTGATGCAGAACTCAAATGATTGAGGGGTTGGTGGGGTGGGGGGTAGTTTGATGGGAGATGTATGATCAGATGCCTTCCTGGTGCATTGTCCATCCAGTATATAGTCAAGATAAGGGGGATAGTTGGGGGGCAGAGCTGGGGTGCTGGTACACTTTGGTACTAGTGATCTGGCAAACCAATATGTGAAGGCAGTGAAGTACAACTTTTGTAGACTGGAGAACAGACTGATGGTACACTCAGCCTCCCTGGCTTTTTTGGAGAATATACTATTTTTGGTGAGTAAAACATAATTTTGCTAGTAACATAGAATGTGTCTGCGGAAAAGGACTGGTAGGCCCATCTGGACTGCCCGATTTACTCCACCTATTATTACACCCTGGACCCTATTCGGTGTATTTCCTCTGTCTGTTATGCCCATGTGCCTATCCTGCACAAGCTTCCCACTGTCTTTGTCCCCACCACATCTTCAGGCATGCTGTTCTGAAGAATGAGTTAAGTGCTTTAAACTGGGTGGGTGGGAGCCCTTCTTCAAGTATTATTGGAGAATTTCCAATGGTTGGGGTCATGTATATACCTGTATAAGTTGCAAAAAACTTTGTTAATGCTCCAGTTAGTGTCAAAGCGACAAAAGTTGGGAAATGATACGTTAGTGTTTCCCTAACACCCCACACACCCAAACCAGGCGAGAGAACAGGTGTGGGGTGTGCCTTGGGCTTCTAAAGCCTAATGCTCACCCCATTCCATCGGGGTGAGCTTATTAGAGCTGAGAAGCCCGCGACACACCGCACACCTCTCTCTTTTTCTGGTTTGGGAGGTGGGGTGTTAGGGAAAAGTTAACGTCTCAATTTCCAGCTTTTGTCGCTTTGACCCTAACTGGAGCATTAACAAAGTTATTTGCAACTTATTTCCTTACTTTTTGAGATAGTATTATAGTATCCTTGTTTTACTGTCGGGCTCTCCCATCCTTCTGTAGATGGGTATATGTACTGTATGTACAGTAGCTGTGGAAGCACAGGGCCCTCTGGGCCCTGCGCTTCTATTTACTGTATAGGACAACAGTGACCAAATTGTCAGCATAGCCATCTTATTACTCCACCTCATGTACCCGGTACAGAAAATTTTCGAATTCTTGCCAAAATTTAATTCTGTGCAACTGCTATGTCATTCCATGCCACAGGTGCAAAAACACATTTTGGGCAGGATTTGAAAAATGACAGTTGTGACATGCATGAGGTGGGGTAAATAAGAAGGCTATTTTAAAAATCTGGGTTCAAAATATTAAAAATTTCCAAAGTTACGAGCGGGCGTAGCAAAATTGCAATGAATGGTCATAACTTTGGCATTTTTTCATAGTTTGTTCCCAGATAATCTTCTTATGACACTACCTTATAAACCCTATGGATTAAAATTTTTGAATTTGTGCCAAAACGCCATTCCACGTCACAGGTGCGAAAACACGTTTCAGACAGGATGTGAAAAATGACAGCTGTACTGTTCATAAGGTAGTGTGAAAAAAATGGCAAATGGCTATGTTGAACATTTGGACTTAAAATATTGAAAATTTCCATGTTATGCATGTACGTTAAAAAATATTTCAATGAACGCACATAACTCTGCCATTTTTAATTTTTTCACCAAATTTTCAACATGGCCTTTTTGGGACTCCACTTCATGAACACTGATAGTGACATTTCGTTATTCAGTCCCAAAAGGTGATTTCATGCAGTGACAGCAAAATCACCTTCAGGGCCTGATTAATGAAATGACAGTACCAGTGTGTTCATGAGGTGGGGGTCCCAAAAAGGCTGTGTTGAAAATATGGTGAAAAATTTCCCAAAAATGGCAGTTACTGTATGAACATAAGTTCAAAACGTCATTGAAATACATTATACAGCACTTAACTTGATTTTTCATTTCACGGTTGGCTTTGAAGAGTGCTGACATGTCTTGGTCCATAGAAGAAGACAGCCTACAACCTCTGGTGGTAAGTATAGGGTGGGGGTGGGTGCTCAGTGGGAGGATCGGGATGGGGGAGGGGGACGGCGGGGTCGATGAGGGACTGTTTTCTTTTTTTTCAGGATAAAAAAAAGACGAGGGACTGTTCTTTTTACAAGTTTTAATCAAATACATATTTTGGGACATGGGAGGGAGGGCTCCCCAGTGTCCCACACTGCTGGGGGCGGAGGGGGCTTTACTGCTGACACAAGGATTGGGCCCTGATGTTGGCTACACACTGTAATAAAATAATGGGCTGGGGGCATCCGACACTAGGGGTGGCATCCCGTGTCTTGAGTATATAACAAATAAGCCAGGGACTAAGGGCAGTGATCGGAGGGTGGGGGGGGTGCCACTAAACACCAGGGAATATATAGGATGGTGATTGGGGAGTGAGGGGTGCCACTAGACACCAGAGAAAACAAGGGGGCTTACAACACACACTGCATTCGGCAGCATGAGTTTAGCTGCAGCCACAGATCTCAATAAAATCCGCTGTTCTCATACAGAGAACACGTCGGAAGGCTCCTCTCGCTAAGCTGGCACGTCAGGATTTCAGGTGCCCAGAAAGAGTATTTCTAGCCCTAATTGTGAAAAACAAACACCAGAATCTAGCTAAATATGTCCCCTTTAGCTAGATTCTGGTGTTTGATCTGTAAAATGTCAACTTTTGTGTGTATTTTCCATGTATTTCGGTTCGTAGTATAAAGAAAAACAAGATGGTAGCTCACAAAAAAAGGATTTTATTCTCACAAAAAAGGAACTGGTCTCGTGAGACAGAATCCTTTTTCATGAGATCAAATCCTTTGTCGAATTTTTTCCCTCTATCCTGAAAAGTGATCTTCCCATTGAAAATAATGGGAAATGAAAAATTGAATAAATTTGCAATAGAGTGATATATTTTCACAAAACAAACACATACCTGTTATGTTACCCAGGCTGTTTCTACCATTAATAAAATCACACCAAAATTCCATACCGTCTGGGTATAAGGCGATGATGAAAAAACCGCAAAAAGCGGCGACTTTATGACTTTTCAAACTGTCAGAATTCACACATCCAACCGAAACAAAACTTGCCAAATCAAGAAATCTACCCCACAGGACAGCGCATACCAAATTTTGAGCAAATCCAGTGATCGGTTGCAGAGTTACTAAAGTGCACAATTTGAGGTTTAGCATTAAACATGCTACGCAACCCGAATTATACTGTAATAAAGTAACTGGTCAAACATGATATACAAGGAAATAATACCCATTTAAGAGAGGTGTGTGTTGGGTTATGTTGGGGGGCTAATCAGATATTAAGGCCATGAGCCAGAAAGGTAACTTTATCCGATTACCTCATGAGATTGGTAAATTTCTGAGTATTGAGTTTTACTGTATCTGTAGTTTTTATGTTGGCTTGTGCTTGTGCACGAGTCAACATATTGCAGTAGTAACAGATTTGGAGGTGTGGTCACTGTGGGCGAATGCAGGGCATGCATCAGTGGGTGCGTCCCTCATTCCCCAATAAGGCAGCATGCAGGCACCACACCAGCAATATGGGATGTGGCCACCAGATCTAAGAAAAGGTCCGCTGCAGTGAGAAGCAAGCTTCTCATTGCAGTGGCACAATAACACGCCTTCCGACGTAAGCATGGTGGCATTGACTGCCGCCGCCCGACTTCAGGGGTGCCCAATCCTCTGTCGCATGCCCCGACCCACTTCATTTGCTGACGGGGGAGCCCACTCCCCGTCGGCATAATGACCCCCCCAAAGTGTGTGCCAAGGGAGTGCCCAATCCCCCTTGGCATTATGTGCCCCCAAAACAGTCTTTCTTTTGCTGACGGGGGGGCCCAATCCCGTCGGCTACAGTCCCCCTTCCCTGTTTAGTTTGCTGATGGGAGCCCACTCTGCCTTCATAGTGTCCCCCAATCTGTTGTGTGCCGAGGGGGGTACCCAATCCCCCTCAGCTCTTGCACCACCCCTTTATGTGCCGACGGGGTGCCTAGTCCCCTTCGCTACAGCCTCCCAAAAAAATAATCTGGTGGCATGCTGGGAGTCCACCCTAGTGTGCCAAATGTCCTTGGGGAAGAAAAAGTCCCATGATGTTTCCAATCGCTTTTTTTCTTTTTGTTTACCTGTAAAACAGAACACGGTCCATCGCGTCTCCCTGCCCCCTCCCCCAACCTGCACCCACCTTCTGCGCACCCTGCCTCCCCACACATCCCCACCCCATACTTGCCTCCGGAGTCCGGCGTGACGTTCTTCGGTGGACCGGGAACACGTCTGCACTCTTCAAAGCTGACCGCGAACTGAAGAAATGCCAGTAAGCTGTATAATGGCATACAGTAAATAGGTTTTTTTCAGCTTTGGTGCATATCTCGGGCATTTTTGGGAATGTTGACACCATGTTTTCAACATGGGGTTATTGGCACCCCTCCTCATGAATTCTGTCACTGTCATGGCGTTATTCGGTCCCAAAAGGTGATTTTGCAGTCACTGCGCGGAATCACCCTTCGGGACCGATCAATGAAACGACAGTGCCACTGTTCATGAGGGGGGCTCTCAAAAAGCCTATGTTGCAAATTTGGTGGAAAAAATACAAAAAATGGCTCTTTTACGAGCGTGTGTTGCGCAGTTTCCATGCATGCTCGTAACTTCGTGAATTTGTAATATTTTCTCTCCAGATTTTCAAAATTGGCATTTTTCCACAGCTCTTCATGAACAGTACAGCTGTCATTTTACATATCCTGGCTGAAATGTGTTTTCACAAGTCTGGCACAGAATAGCGTGGTCACTGCGTGAAATCAGTTTTCGGGACAGTTTGAGGAAATGACAGTGATGCTGTTCATGAGCTGAGGTCCTAAAATGCCTATGTTGAAAATTTGGTGACGAAAGTCAATAAAATGACTGTTACACGTGTGCGTTACGCAGTTCCCATGTACTCTTGTAACTTCACAAATTTGCAATATTTTCATGCCAGATTTTCAACACTTGCATTTTTTCACACCTCCGTATGAACAGTACTGTTGTCATTTTTCGCATCCTGCCCAAAATGTGTTTTCGCACCTGTGGCGCACAATGGCGTGGTCGCTGTGGGAAATCACCTTTTGGGACAAATTAACAAAATCACAGTACCACTGTTCATCAGTGGAGGTCCCAAAATGCCGATGTTGAAAATGTGGTTAAAAAAATCCCAAAAATAATTGGCTTATGGACATGTGTTGCACAGTTTCTATGCATGCTCATGGCTTCACCAGTTTTTCATATTTTCACTCCAGATTTTCAACGTTGCCATT
Source organism: Neoceratodus forsteri (assembly GCA_016271365.2). NCBI lineage: Eukaryota > Metazoa > Chordata > Ceratodontiformes > Ceratodontidae > Neoceratodus > Neoceratodus forsteri. Next base: position 1,667,992,995 of record CM057456.1, on the reverse strand, counting down.
TTTTTTTACACCTCCTCATGAACAACACAGTTGTCATTTTTTACATACTGCCCAAAATGTGTTTTCAGATCTGTCGCCAAATGGCATAGCCGCTGTGCAAAACCACCTTTCAGCTAGCAAACTGATAGTGCTGCTCTTCATGAGGTGGGGTCACAAAAAGCCCATGTTGAAAATTTGGAGTGAAAATACCAACACAGGCCTGTGGCGTTAGGGTTTCCAACTGTAACACCCCACCCTGTGCAGACTGACCGGTGTCAGGGGTGTGACTTGGGATCATCGGCTGTAATGCTCCCTATTCCACCCCCACCCTGCAGCCAGTGCAGACATTGTGGTGTGCCTTGGAGTGGTCGGCCACAAAGTTCACCCATTCTCCTATACTGCACCCACCTCAACGTATTTCCTTATGGAATGGGGTAAGTATAATGCCCCAAGAACATCACATCACTTGTCAGTGTCTACAGGGTAGGGCGAGGTAAAATGCCATGAGCGTTATAGTGGACAACCCAAAGGCACACCCTAATACCTGTCTGTCTCTGCTGGTTGGGGGTGGGGTTGGCGTCACTTCAATACTTCACTGCCATTCCTATTATGCGTCTCTAACTCCTACACTACCAGTGCCAATGCCAGTGAGACAACATTCGGCATTGACAAATGCTTGTTTTTGTTGGGATCATTTCTGGGTTTTCATTTGATATGTTTTGCCCCCCTGTGTTTCTGTAGTGTCTCTTTTTGTTGGACACTCTTTTGGTTTTAGTGTATTTCCGTACTGTAGAGTACCCCATCCTCCTATATAAGGGGTCATGGCTGCGGCAGTCTGTTCTTTAATTCGTTTGTGGTGTCGTGGTCTGTGGCTGTAGCTGGGAGGTCTAGAGTGATGTCACTCGTAGCATCTCACCTGTTAGCCCTCTGGTGCTTTGTATGATTGCTTGGCTTCTGTATGGTATCCAATGTGTTAGCATTCCAAAACACTGTATATGCTACAGAACCTTTGAATCTGTATCCTAATTTGCTGCTCCCTGATTTTAAACAACATGAAGTCTTGCTATATTCTGACATATGCAGTGAGTCCCAACCTTCGAACTGCTCCGGAGGTGAGAGTTAACTTTCCATGCCAGGCATGGAACGCTGAGCTTGAGCTCGGTTGAAACTCTGTCTGTTGTTCTTCAAACTCAAACCGTCAGATTCTTTACTCAGCCTCACTGAACAGTCGCTCCGGAGATTTCTCCTTCTGCTCGGTTCATTTTGTCGGTTAAAGTATTGTTTTTCTCGGTTTTCGACTGAATTTAAACCGCAACCGGTCGGTTCAGGCTCTGTCTGTGGTATTTGTGAGTACAAGATAGGTTTGCATTAATTCTGTTCTGTGTGGAAATTGTAAACTGTTTATCGGTTCGGTTTGAACTGATCAGGTTGTTTAAAATATCTTAATCTGTGATTTAGAGTGTGGTTACCGGGTTCTAAAAAAAAAAAAAAAAAAAAATGATTTTATTACATTTTTTCCACGACCCGTGACACGGTTGGGAACCGATAAGAGGGTCTTGCCTGGCTGATTGCCATAAATGGGTAAGTTTGGTTAGGACTGGCACTATGTCTGAGAAACCCAAAAGAAAAACCGGGCCCACTGGGTTTCAACACTGCAGTGTGTGTGGGGAAGTCTTTGCCAAGGATGACCCCCACACCACCTGTGTTTATTGTCTGGGGTTTGACCACCTCAATGCAGACTGCCAGATTTGTAAAAATTTTCCTGCAGCTACCCTGGAAAAGAGAGTTGGTAGGCTCAGGGAAAGGGGAGGTCAAAAAGTCCGCTGAACCGGATGGCCAGCCTGGTTTGGTTCCAACCGAACCAGAGGGAGTGCCCTCTGACCAGGGCGAGACTTCCTCGGGCAAAAGGAGAGCCGACTCTGAGGAGTCGGTTCCAGCAAAAAGGACAAGGAAATCAGCTGGTGTGGAGCCAAAACTTTCCTCTCCAACCGCTGAAGAAATAGCCAAAGCGATTAAAATTGTCCAGTCGCTTTCCCCGGTTCCGACCGAACCGGCACCATCAGGTAAGCGCGGTTCGGCCGGTTCCACGGTTCAAGAGTATGATTTAGAGGAATATTATGAACGGAGGAGGGAGAAGAGGAGTATGAGGAGAGTGAATGGATTTGAAAGTCTGGATGTGCCCATTGACCCGGACATCTCCCCAGACAGACCTTCAGGAGTGTCTCCTCCTAGGCTTTCTGAGTCCCCTTCTCATTTTATGTTTTATAAAAAAGTGGCTGAAACCCTCCAGCTCCCTATGGAGGAAGCTGTGGATGATCAAGAGGAGCCTGACTATGTGGAAATGATGGATATCCCAGAGTCTAGGAGACTGTCTATTCCCTTGCATAAATCTTTTGGGAAACAGACATTTAAAATTCTAAAAACTCCTCACACTATACCTCCTGTGGATAAGAGAATGGACAAGAGGTACACATTGTCAGGCTCTGATACGGAGTTCCTTTCACAACAATGCAGCCATGTTGGGGTAGTGCAGGCTGCAGCCTGTGACAAGGCAAATATTCCCTTGGCTTCACACCCCCCCGGACAAGGACTCCTGGAGGATTGATGCCATGGCAAAGAAACAGTACATGGCAGCATCCTTGGGACTCAGACAGGCAAATTATATGGCTTATGTTGCTAGATATCAGAAATCCAGATGGGATACTGTTATGGCTCTAGCAAAACATGTCCCTGGCCAGCTTGCCAAGGAGCTGGAGCAGGCGGCTGCTGATGGTATTGAGGCATCCAAGGTGCAATTCCATGCTGCAGTGGACTCAAATGATGTGTCATCAAGAGTCATGGCTACATCTGTGGCACTTCGCAGAATGGCTTGGCTCAGATGTACTAGCCTGTCACAGGATACCCAGACTAAGGCCATGGATTTTCCTGTTGTGGGTAATTCCCTGTTTAGGGAGCAGTCAGAGAATTACATGAAGAAAATGGATGAGTATAGGACCACCTATAGGAGTGCAGAGGCCAAGGAAAGGCAGGCCACTCCTCAAAGGCAGCTTCTCGGGGCAGGGGCAGGCCTTTTCATAGGCCTTTTTACCAAGCCCAGGCCTCCTCTTCTGCTTATGCCCAGAGGGGGTTCTTTAGAGGAGAGAGGCAGGGTGCAAGCAGGCCTGCTTCCACCCCTCAGCCCAAAGCCCCTGCCAAGCAGGCACCCTGATGGGGTTGCCAGGGCCGATTCTCAACTCACCGGTAGGGGCAGGCTGGCTTACTTTGTCCAGGACTGGGAGTCTCTGACATCAGACAAGTGGGTCCTGGAAGTAGTAAGCAGGGACTGGTTCTCAGCTTCAAAAGTTTCCAAAGATGAGAACCAGATCCTTTCCACCTGCAAATCCACCAGAGGCACTTGCCTTAGAGGCAGAGGTCTCTTCCCTCCTGGCTCTCAGAGCTGTGGAAAGGGTTCCACCCCTACACCAGGGCAAATGGTTGTACTCCAGGTACTTCCTTACCCCAAAAAAGACAGGAGAATGGCGGCCCATCGTGGATCTCAGATACTTAAACAAGCACCTTTTAAAACCAAAATTCAAAATGGTGGCTCTGGGAATTATTCTACCCTCTCTAAGGCCAGGGGACTGGCTAGCGTCCCTGGACCTCAAGGATGCCTACTTTCATATTCTCATCAGAAGCTCCCATTGAAAGTACCTCAGGTTCGAGCTGCCCTCAGGCCATTACCAGTGCAGAGCAATGCCCTTTGGCCTCACCTCTGCTCCAAGGGTATTCACAAAATGCCTGGCAGTAGCAGTTGCTTCTCTAAGAAGGCAAAAAATTGCCATCTTCCCTTACCTGGACGACTGGCTCATAGTAGGCCAGTCTCCAGACCAAGTCAAGTTACACCTACAGATAACTCGGCAACTGCTCACCTCTTTAGGTTTCCTTCTGAATCTTTCAAAGTCAGTTCTAGAGGCTGTCCAGCTCCTCACCTTCATAGGCGCAGAACTGAACACAGAGAAAGCCAGAGCCTTCCTTCCTTTGGACAGGGCAAGGACTCTGGTCTCTCTGGCCTCCTCATTCACCCTGCAGGTGTCTCGACCAGCAAGGCATTTTCTACAGCTCCTGGGGCACATGGCTGCTTCTACAGCAGTAGTGCAGGGAGCAAGATTTCAGATGAGGGACATTCAGTTCCATTTGAGAGCCTTTTGGTCTCAAAGGAAAGACCCACTAACCAAATTGATCCCAGTGACTCGAACCCTGATCCAGGCCCTACAGTGGTGGCAGGATCAGAGCAATCTCAGACAAGGGGTTCCTTTTGTCACTCAGTCTCACTCCTTAATCCTTACTACAGATGCATCCCTCTTGGGGTGGGGAGCTCACATGGGCGACCTCACTACCCAGGGGTTGTGGTCCCCTCAGGAATCTCTGCTCCACATCAATCTGTTGGAACTCAGAGCAGTTTTTCTAGCACTTCAAGCTTTTTCCAAATCTGTTCAGAACAAAGTTGTACAGGTCAGAACAGACAACACCCCCACAATGTGGTACATCAACAAGCAAGGGGCACTCGGTCTATGGCCTTGTGCACCGAAGCAATGAAGTTGTGGTCTCTGGCTTATTCCCTGAACACCTCCCTTATGGCAGTTCACCTCCCAGGCAAGGACAATGTCCTGCCAGATGCTCTCAGCAGGATTTCCCAGGGCCATCATGAATGGTCACTGGACCCCCTGGTCTTGGAGGTGGTATTTTCCAGATGGGCCACCCCAGATGGATCTTTTTGCAGCCCCAGACAATCACCAACTTCCCCTTTTTTGCTGCAGGCCCCCAGTGTTGGGCTCAGTCCCTCTGGATGCCTTAGTTCTCAATTGGGAAGGGAAGTTTCTCTATGCTTTTCCCCCCTTCCCTCTTCTGTTCAAAGTGCTAGTCAAAATCAGATCTCAACCCTGCAAGATGATCCTGATTGCTCCAGATTGGCCCAGACAACCCTGGTATCCACTCCTACTGTCCTTAGCAGTCCATCTTCCCCTGTGTCTTCCCAGGAATCACAGCCTGTTAACCTGTGCTCAGGGGAGGGTTTGGTACCAGACCCTCAAATCTCTCAATCTCAAGGCCTGGCTCTTGAAGAGGTTAGAGTTTGCTGATTTACACCTCTCCCAAGGTGTAATGGATATCCTGAAGGCTTCTAGAAAACCTTCCACCAGGGCTACTTATAATTCCAAATGAAAGAGGTTTTCCATATGGTGCTCTGGAAAGCATATTTCCCCAGAATCTGCTGATTTACCCACAGTCCTGGATTATATGGTCCACTTAAATACCTTGGGGCTGAGACCAGCTACCCTAAAAGTGCATCTGGCAGCTGTGTCTGCTTTTATTTCAGCAGGTAGCCCTCTTCTCTTTCAGCTCACCCTGTATTCTCCAAGTTTTTCAAGGGATTGCTTCACACCAACCCTCCATTCAGGGACCCTGCCCCTACTTGGGACCTTAATGTTTGCATTGTTCAGCTTATGCAACCTCCCTTTGAGCCTTTGTCTTCAGCAGAGCTTAAGTACTTGACTTGGAAGACTGTGTTTCTGGTAGCCATCACTTCTGCCAGACGCATAAGTGAATTACAAGCTTTGTCAGTGGAGCCTGATTTTTATCTCCTTTCATAGAGATAAGGTGGTCCTCAGGACTAACAGGAAGTTCTTGCCTAAGGTGGTTTCAGATTTCCACCTTAATCCAATCTATATCTCTTCCAGTGTACTTCACTGACCATTCCTCCTGTGGCGAGAGGAGGCTGCACAGCATAGATGTGAAGAGAGCCCTTAGTTACTACATAGAGCGTACCAAGGGTCACAGGTTTGACTCCCTCCAACTGTTCCTCACTTATGGTGAGGTTGGTAAAGGGAAACCTGCCACTAAAAGATCCATTGCCGGGTGGATTGTCTCTTGTATCCAATTTTGCTATGAAAAACTGGGTAAGTTTCCTCCCTCAGGCCTGAGGACTCACTCTACCAGAGTTACAGCTGCTTCCCTGGCTGCTGCCAGGGACATCCCTATTCTAGAGATATGTCAAGCAGCTACCTGGAAAACAGTTCACACTTCTTTACCAAGCTGCTACTCCTGGACATCCAGGCTAGAGAGTGATGCTCAGTTTGGCACAGCTGTGCTTCAGAGCCTATTTCCTAAGTAGGTTCTGTCTCTCCTCCATGGAGGTACTACTTTGTAGTCTGTATATGTCATAATATAGCAAGACTTCATGTTGTTTGAAGGAAAATTACTCACCTTAGTAATGTTGTTTTTCTAATGGAGTCTTGCTATATTCTGACCCCCCCTGCCCCTCTCAGAACCTCTGTTTTGGGATGTGGGTGGGCAGTGCAGTGTTGGCACTTAGTAGTTGCCCACCTTGTTGTTTTTCACCCTCCTTCTTGGGGTGACTTGGTGTTGTGTTTTTCATTTTTGGGTCTCCTGACTTGAGTCTTTGTTTTGGCACCAAAAATGTGTTCTTATGTTTAGTAGCCAGTTGGCTAGTGTAGGTTTACAGCTTCCGCTGACAGGACCTCAGTGAGTTTAGCTCAAGATCTGACGGTTTGAGTTTGAAGAACAACAGACAGAGTTTCAACCGAGCTCGAGCTCAGCGTTCCATGCCTGGCATGGAAAGTTAACTCTTTCACCTCCGGAGCAGTTCGAAGGTTGGGACTCACTGCATATGTCAGAATATAGCAAGACTCCATTAGAAGAAACAACATTACTAAGGTGAGTAATTTTTTCATACTGTATATTTTAACTACTCATGTCATGTACCTTTTGTCCGCTGTAAGCAACATCTAAATGGTCCCTGGGAACAGTGTACTTACCCAGTTAAATAAATAAATGTGTTCAGTTGGGAGCGTGGTCTGCAGTTGTCAGTGTTGTTGGAACTGCTGGATTCTGCAGTAGAGAGTGGTGTGTGCAGGAGTTGCTAAATTCTGTGGTCAGGAATGTCTGAGTGGTGTATCAGGACTGGCATCTATGGAAATTGCAGTGGCAGCGTGAAGGCCGTGACATCTGAGACAGCTGGCACTTCGAGGGATCTGTCAGCAAGATCATTAAGGGAGTTGGTGTCTGAGGAGAGAGCTGGAACATCTGGGGACATGACTGGTGAGAGAAATTCTGGTCTGTGTGGCTGCAGTTACTGTTTTATTTTGGGGTGTTTGTGTGATTGTGCTGAATGTGTAGTGTGGCTTGTTGGTAGGCAGTGTTGTTTGGTATGGAAATTTAGTAATTTGGTAAATTTATTAATTGATGCACTAAATGATCATTAAGTTTGTTAATCAGGGTTCAGTTACTACCATGCTAAAAAGCCAGCAGAATAGGCCTAATGGTCGGTTGTCTGCTCGGTAGCTAGCCACCTAGTGGTTGTTCGCTTTCCCGACCCCAGCCCCCAAGAGGGTCTTCTTTAGCTTTAGTTTACCTTTGTTCCAGTCCCACGCCTTCTTGAAGCCCTCCACTGTGCCCTCCTCCACCAGCCTCTCGGTTCCACGGCCCCACCACCTCTCAGTGAAATAATAACTCCACGTTTCCCGTAATCCCCCAGCTTCCACTCATGCCCTCTAGTTGTCTCTCCCCTTCTTTAGCCTAAACAGCTCCTTGGTTCTGCTCTGTTATTCCTTTTACATACTTGAAGACTCCTATCAGGTCTCCCCTGTCCCTCCTCTCCTCCAGTGTGTACATCCCAAGCTCTTCCAGTCTCTCCTCATAGGATCTCCCCTCCATTCCCTGAATCATCCTGGTAACTCTCCTCTGGACTCTCTCCAACAGCGCTATGTCCTTCTTCAGTTGAGGTCTCCAGAACTGTACACAGTACTCGAGTTGCGGCCTGACCAAGGCATTGTATAGAGGGAGGATCACCTCCCTCCTCCTGGATGTAATTCCCCTGCCTATGCAGCCCAGTATCCTGTTTGCTTTGGCTGCGGTTCTTCTACTATTTTCAGAGTTATTCATTTTGACGTCTACCACCACCCCCACTAAATACCGCTCACCCAATGTGGCTTGCAGTGTGACCCCCCCTCCCCCCGGGTGTAAACATGGCCCAGATTTCTGACTCCCAAATGAAGTACCTTACATTTCCTGGCATTAAATTTCAATCCCCACCTCCTTGACCACCCCTCCAGGGTATCCAGATCCCTCTGGACTGTCTGAATCAAACGCCTTGCTAAAATCCAGGTATAGGATGTCCACCGGCCTATGTCTGTCCAAGGCCTCCGTCACCCAATCATAAAACTCTACGAGGTTGGACTGGCACGCTCTCCCCGGAACAAAGCCATACTGTTTTTCATCCTGGTGCCCTAACCTTTCCAGCTGCCTCCCAAGCCTCTCCTTGATAAAGCCCTCCATTACTTTGCCTACTACAGACGTTAGGCTGACAGGCCTATAATTCCCCATCTCCTCCCTAGACCCCCCTTATGGATAGGCACTACATAAGCCACCCTCCAGTCTTAGGGCACCCATCCTGCCTGCAGAGAGGTGTTAGAGTGCAGCCAGTGGAGCTGCCAGCTCCTCTCTGCTGCTTTATAACCCTTGGGTGTAGCCCATCCAGCCCTGGCACTTATCAGTTTTTAGCTTTCAAAGGGCCTCCCTTACCCTATCCACTGTGATTCCCCCCCCTCATGCAACCTCCCCGCCCCTTCTGGGTCTGGCCCTGCCTGTACCTTAGCCTTTCTCCATCCTCAGGTCTCAGACTGACCTCTCGCTGTTGCTGGCTCGTCTTCCCTCCCATCAATCTGTAGGGATCCTCTGTCCCCATCTGCAAAAATTGAGGCAAAGTGCTCATTAAGCACTTCTGCCTGATCCCCCATTTCCTGAGCCCATCCCCCTACAGTTTTAATCCTGTTGATCTGTGTCCTCTTTTCTCGTCTCTCTTATGTAACTATAGAATCCCCCTTCTCCCCCCCCAGATATCCCTAGCCAGGTTTTGCTCCATCCCTGCCTTGGCTCCCCTCACCACTCTGGTGACCCTCCTGGGGCCAATAGTTCATACTCTCCTTGCTCCTTATCCCCCCTCCTTGAGCGTTTAAAACGCGCGTTGGCAGCCTTTTTATCCCACACTGCTTCCTGCACCTCTCTGGTCCACCAGCATGGCTTGCTGGTTCTACCATGCTTTCGCCTTAATTTTGTACAGGACCTAGTAGCCTGTTGCACCCCTTTTTTAATGGTCTCCCATAAGCTTCCAGCATCCATGTTTGGCGTAATGTTTTCCAACCTGTCCCATAGAATCTTGCCCATACCCATAAAGTCTGCTCCCCGGAAATTTACCACTACTTTATTAGTGCGGTTCCCCGATACAACAGAAACCAGACCATGGCATGGTCGCCACCCGCCAGTGGACTGCACACCTCCAGGCCCCTTATCTGGTCACTGTCCGCTAGGACAAAGTCCAATATCTGCCCCTCTCTTGTAGGTTTCTCCCACCTGTTGGACCAGGAAGGCATCCTGAAAGACATCCATCAGTCGCTGTTCCCTGGTTACAGAGGATGTCATGGTGTCCCAGTCCGCCTCGGCATATTAAGGTCACCCATGACCACCACCCTATCCTTACCAGGGTCACAATGGCCCTTGATGTTCTCAACCAGTTTATCCTCCAGAGCCTCCTCGATTGTGGGGGGCCTGTATACCACCCCTATTTTCAGTTGTTTCCTTCCCCTTGTTTGCAGGGTTACTCAAATCGCCTTCACACCCCCCTCCAGCCTCCTCCACTCCACTAACCACTATGTCATTTCTTACTATCGGCACAACCCTTCCCCCTCTTCCCACTCCCCTGTTCTTCCTGAATATCTTGTAACCCTCCAAATTTTGATCCCAATCATTTCTCTGGGTGGCCCATGTCTCTGTAATTACCACCACATCCGTTGTTCCCTCAGCCAGCATAGCCTGGAGCTCGGGCATTTTTATTGCTCATGCTCCTGACACTGATCAAGACTGTCCTCCACCCCGACTTCTCCCCTCCAGTCCCCCCAGCCCCGCACAGTCCCTTTTCTGCTCAATTTTCCTTGGATTTGCAGTGCAGTCCCCTGCACTCTTCCCATGCCCTAAACCTGAACCCTTAAACAGCCCCCCTGAGGCCTTTCTTTTATTTGACTCTCCCCCCTTTACAAGTTTAAACCCCACCTCTTGCCTAAAAATCCAGCAAGTTTTAGTTTCAAGCTCTCCCTCCCCTTCAGGTTGAGATGTCAGGTTGGGCTGGCAGTATAACTTAAAGGTTAGAGGAGCAAGGTGTGAATGAGCTCGATATATCCAGCAGACCAGACCCGAGTTTGATTCTTAAAACTTCCACTTATTTATAAATATCAGAAGACTTGCATACTGTACAACTCTGAACAAGTCACTTAATCACCCAGTGCTCCCGGGTCGCCCCTGAAAACAGGCACCTGTACCCAGTGGGCCTTACCTGGTTACCAAAGACTAAATAAATAAATGTAACCTATCCCTGGCATATAGCCCCTTATCCTCCCAAGTATCCCCCCAGTCACCCACCAGCCCATACCCCTCTGCCTTGCACCAGTCCCTGAGCCACTGGTTCACCCCTCTAAGTTTTAGCTTGTTCTCCCCGGTTGCCCTTGGTACCAGCAGAATCTCGGAGAAGGAAAATTTGCTTCCTATAGAGTGACAAACCCTTGCCAGTTCCGGAATCTAGCCTGTATTTCTAGCTCACTGTTCCCTTCCAAGCCATTTGTAACCAGATGTACTAGGAAGTCTGGGGATCCCTCGCATTCCAGTGCTAATGAGTATAGGTGAAATTTGGCCTTGTGTATGGATTGTCCTGGTATACATTTAGCCTTGACGGGGATGCTTTTATTCTCCCCTGCCCCTTCCCAATGGATACCCCTGATCATGGAATCCCCCAGCAGTATCACCTTCATTCCACCCCCCACTTTGTTAGCCCGCTTTATTCCTTCCAGACTCCTCCTGTCATCGAACCCCTGCTTGCTCCTACCGCTCCCGTCAGCCTGGGGGTCTTTGTTAGCCCATTTAGTTCCTTCCAGGCTCCTCCATCTGTTGTCGACCCCCTGCTTGCTTCTCCCACCCCCGTCATCCAGGGGGTCACCCTCATGTTCGAGCCCTACAATACTCTTCTTACCTACAACTGCCAGTTTACTCCTCACCCCCCCCCCCCAATCTCCCGGGTGGCCAGAGTTCCCCCTCCAGTTCCACCCCTGCCTCCCTTCTTGAACTATAATCCTCCGATTCCCCCCACCCGAGTAACCTCCCACTGCTCCTCCCCACTTTGGACCTGCACCTCCCACCCCATCTACAGTATTTCTCCCTACCCTTCTCTCCACCTCTCCCAGTAATTCCTGTCTAGAGAACTCTCTACCACCTCCCCATCTTGATTGACTTCCTCAGTCTGGACACCGGCCTGTCCCCAATCCTTCCTCGTTCCACCCTGTCCTCTCTCAGTGCCCCCCTCCATCTACCACATTTCCCTCCAACGTAGGCTCATGTCTCTCCCTCCTCCGTCCTTTCCTTTGGTTCTGGCTCCCTCCTCTGTCTCCCTCCCCCTCTGCCTACTGACCAAACCCCTCTGTCGCTTGCCCCCCACCATCCTCCTCCACTTTATCTCCCAGGTATAGTAAGGTGAATCGGTTTGTAAGTGTGATGCTTGCCCCCTGCTTTGCTCTCCTCCTACCCTCCTCCCTCTTCTGCTCCCTCTGAGCAGCACCCTTCCCTAAGGAGTGCTTCCCATATGTTGCTTGTTCTGCCCCCCACACCTCCAGAGTGACCATATGAGCTACCTGTCTTCTGGGATATGCCCTTTTGGCCTTGTCCACTTGTCCCCTGGGGTATGCCGTGTTGTCCACGTCTAATCGCACTTGGTCCATACTCCACCTTACCTCCCCATCCCCCCCTTCCAGCTGCCTTCTGATCCCCTCCCTAAAACCTTCCAGTTGAAAACACACTGGGCACCCTCCGAACCTCCATGCCCAGTTTAATATTATGGCCGCCCCACACCCTGTACACCCAATCACCCTTCTGAAGATGCCCGATATGGCTGCCCCCAAGCCCACCCTCATTTTGGGTGTGAACAATATGGCCCCCTACCAGCAATAATACACTGTCAGTCTTACACAGCGCCCCGCCAGCAAACATTGCCCACACATACAATACCCAGCAACAGACAAATCTCATCAGTGTGCCCCCTTATTATACCAGCAAGCCCAGCACAATACCCACCAGCAATTATTACACATTCACAATACCCAGCAATAGTCAGATCACCTCAGTGTGCCCTCTTATTACCCATCAAAGCCCAATAGTAGTCAGTTCACAGCAATTTGCCCTCGTTCGCCGCAGTATCCAGCTATCAAGCCACAGTAATCCCCTAAATAGTAATCCCAATGACCCCAAGATTTAATTGCAACCTCCAGCAGTAATCATCATGCCCAAGCCAGCACAATGTGTGAATCTTATGCCCGTCCCCCACCCCAGCCTGCAACAAATCCGAGTTTCTTATCGCTCAATCTCAGCCAGGCTCACCATGCCCTCCCCCAAGGATCCGCCCCCCCCCCCGAGACCATTTAATAGAGGTCGGGACCGGGTTGGGTGGTGTGAGATGCAATTACAGCTCATTCTCTGGTAGTGAGGTGGTTGGGCCAGTTTCATGTAGCCCAGCCGCAATTTGAAATTGGTGCCCTCACTCCTGATTGGTCCTCCACAAGTTCAGCTACTCTCCCTCAAACTCTGGCCTGCTGCCGACTGCTGCCTCTGGGAAGTCTTCTCCACTGCCCTCTCTACTCTGCTCCTCACCCTCCAACCCTGGCCCGCTGCTGACTGCAGCCATCGGGAAGTCTGCTCCGGTGCCCCCGGTGCTCACTTCAGCTGCCGATGCAGCTCCAATGCCTCCTGCCTCAAATGCAGCTGTCGATGCAGCCCCGGCTCCTCCCACCTCGTGTGCGGCCCCCAGTAAAATTCTCTGCCGCTGATGCAGCCAGCAACCTCTGCTCCTTCAAGCAACCACAGCTCCTTCTTGGGTAGTGAGGTGGCTGGGCCAATCTTAAGTAGCCCAGCCACAATTTGAAGTTGGTGCCCTCACTCCTGATTGGTCCTCCACAAGTTCAGCTACTCTCCCTCAAACCCTGGCCCGCTACAGACTGCAGCCTCCGGGAAGTAGTCTCCAGTGCCCTCTCCACTCAGCTCCTCACCCTCCAACCCTGGCCCGCTTCTGACTGCAGCAGCCGGGAAGTCTGCTTCGGTGCCCCCGGTGCTCATGTCAGCAGCCGATGCAGCTCCAATGCCTCCCACCTCAAATGCGGCTGCTGATGCAACCCCGGCTCCCCGCGCCTCGTGTGCAGCCCCTGGTAAAATTCTCCGCTGCTGATGCGGCCAGCGACCTCCGCTTCTCCAAGCAACCACAGCTCCTTCTCGGTTGGTTGGGAATTGTTTACTTGGTGAATTGTTTACATTTTTTTTGTCTGTTTAAAGTTTTTGTGTCTGTATTTTTTCCCATGGTATACAACTTCAGTTGCTGAGGTACTGTATGCAGCATGAATTGCAGAGGAATACAGTTTTGGTTGGGAGGCATGCAGCTTTAATTGGGAGTTATCCAGCTTTGTTAGGCAAATGTGTAGCTTTAATCTGTGAAGTACACTGGGAAATACAGAATAATGTCTCCCCTTGGGGAAAAATCCCCATCCGTGTGTGTGTGTGTGTGTGTGTGTGTGTGTATATATACATATAAAAGGACTATGTAATGATCTGACTCAAAATATGCAGTTTACCTTGGGCCCTGTCCACACTACACCTGAAAATGCTGAAACGGTTCCGAACCATTGCAGACCTGAAATGGTACAGCACGTCCACACTGCCAGGGAACAGGTGTGAAAGTGGTCTAGAACAGTTACAGCCCGTCCACATTGAGCTGCGAACAGGGAGTGGATACAAACCCAGGAATGGAGAGCGTATCCCAGGGTGTACATGGGGAAGACAGCTGCAAAGACAGACACCCACCCACATGGCCATCCGGCGCAGAGTGTACACAGAGCGTGGCAGAACATGGTAAGGGGACTGACAGCAATGTGTGCCCTGTGGCGGCCGTGGTGGACCGATGGTGTGATGCAGTGGAAGGGATGGAAATGAAAGCAGAGGAGGGACGTGGTGCACCCACGGGAGCTGGGAACCGTGACCCAGCAGCATGCCACAGGCAGGTACGAGGTGCACCACCTGGGCAAGGCATGCCATGCACAGTGCCCAGCACACACAAGGCCGCCAGGCAGTACACAGTCCCACCACACCTGTGACCCATGTCAGCGGAGTCCCAACAGTGCCCCCACATAGCAACATGGACATGCAAGCAACCCGCCCAAACAAACGAGCAACACAGTATTGTGTCACATGTCGGTCTTTATTGCAATGCACCATGTCCTCTGGTGGCTGTAACACATGGAAAGCAACATTACACAACAGCATGAACAGGCAGCACGCCCTGTGCATAGCTGCAGCTCACAGAGGATACGAAAAGAACATACAACGTCCAACAGCAAAACCCCGTGCAGGACTGAACCCATGGCATAAGGAACACTGTAATAACCCTGTGACCACTGCAAAGCCACCAGTGGACACACAACATAAGATTGAAACTGCACCACCCTCCAAGGCCCTCTACAGTGATGGGCACTGTCCAGTGGATGCAGGACACCCATGGGATACAGACCCTGACATGTGACCCAGTCATGTAACACACTATGCAAGACAACAATATGGCCAACAGTGTACAACCAGACAGTAACCAACCCAACGTCCCCATGTCCCAACACAACACCCTGGGGTAACATACACAGGATGGGCAAACACCCAGCCCCCCACGTGGACCTCTCATGCCCAAACCCCTGTGGACCATGTGACAGAAACGCCATGCCTCACTGCAAAACACACCAGTGGGAACGCACTAAATACAGGAGTGCCACTGTGAGCACAAAGCCCTGTGCCAAACCACACCAGGCACAGACATCGGTCCACCCCCCAGTGCCATCACCATACCACTGTGGAGAACGCAATGGATGACCCGGGGATGGCCGCGGGACGCACTGGACAACAGTCCCCTGCAAGGGGGACCATGCCATCACAGTGTGGTCCACTTGAACTCGTCATCGTACAGGTCCTGCGTGAAGCTCGGCATGCCCGCAGTGGGTGCCGTGGGAGCAGCACTGAGCTGGTTAGCAGCACCATGTATCAGGGGAAGGGTAGCAGTGTGCGGCCCAGCTGTGGCGGGCACGCCACCTATGGGGCACTGCCGTGCCATGCCAACAAGACACGGTGGTGCCTGGGATGTGGTGACCAGGGCGTCCCGGGCGGTGGTGCTGCCTGTGTACACACACCCCTGAACAGAGGATGCACGTCTGTGGGGCACAGGCAAGGTCGGGGGCAGCACACCGGTGCAGTCAGCCGGTGCCCTGCTGCCTGCCTGGCTGTTATCAGTGGTGGACTGGTGCAGGATGGGCATGGCAGGACAACAACTGGTGGGCTGCGCCCTAAGGGATGGGGTGGCGTTGGTGGGGGGCATGGCAGTGGCACCCATACAATGTGGTGCGCCAGCAGGGTGTGGCTGGTGGCATTGCATGGCCAGGAACATGGCCATCTGTTGAAAGAACTGCTGTGTTTATGCGGCCTCCTGTTGCCGCATACGCTCCTCCATAGCCCTCTCCTCCCTTGCCCGCTCCCTCTCCAGCTCCAGAATCTCCCTATGGTGCTCCTGCAGCATTTTAAGGGTTGGTTCCAGCACCGCCCCAAGCACATCAGCCATCCGTGCTGCTTTGGACTTCCTCTTCTGGATGTTCACCTGGGGTTCCTGGCCACTTTGCTGTGTCGCAGCCCTTCCCGGTCCTGTAGTGGAGGTGTCACTGGAGGTACCCGGCATCTCGTCCTGCATGCCTGAGGACACTGATGTTGCATCCGCTCCATCGGTGTCTGCAGATGTACCTTCCCCTGGGTCTTGCTCTGCAATGGCAGAACACACAACTCACCATTGTACACATGCAGTCACCCCACGCCCATCCCCCATCCCCACACCACTGCCCGCACCTGTGGCCAGTGCCACAACCCAGGTGCCACTGCCCTGTTGCGTGCCCAGTGGCCACGGCATGTGCGCTGTGCGCCACCATGCTCACCCGTGCCACCTCCTATCGCTGTGCAACACCCATCTGTGATCGACATCCGCCCCATGCCCTGGCAGCACCACCATGCAGTGCCCCCCATGTCCCAGCCACCATATGGGTGCAGTGCACATTGTACATACCAGTGTCGGGTGTCTCCCGATGCACACTGTCCGCACCTCCAGGCCCCTGGTGTGGGCGTGTGTTCCCTGTGGCATCCCCATCATCTGACTCCGGTTGTGGGCTGCCCACCTGTGAGCTCTCCAGGATAAACGCTGGTGCTGTGGTTGGCAGTGTGCCTAGTATGGTGTCCAGCTTGTCATAGAAGGGTCATACCACACGTGCACCCCCCGAGTGTCTGTTGCTGTCCTTAGTTCTGTGGTACCGCACCTTCATCTGCAGTCTTCTCCACGCCATTCTCAAACAGGTAGTCCGATATCTTCTGGCAGACCTTGGTGTTGTGCCTGGCACTGGCTAGCTCCGCCTGCACCTTCTCCTGTGACCAGAACTCCACCAGCAATGCGGTGGCCTCATCTGACCAAATTACGCCACGGTCTGACATGGTTCAAGCTTGCACGCAGCACAGGGTGGGTGGTATCGTACTGCTGTGATCACCAGTGTCTGGGTAGCAGGGCGTATCAGTTGACCTCGCTCATGGGCTGTGCTTGGGGATCAGGGTGGCTCTGCTGTGGTGCCAGGGTGGTGTGGTCTGGCACTGTTGTACTGTGGGGGCTAGGTTGCGCCTTTGGTGGCCTACTTCCCACCTGTGACACACGGGTCTGTACTGTGGTCTGTTTGACTGCCGCCTTTACCTTGCTGTCGTTATGCCTTCCAGCTGTTGCCCTGGGACCATCAGTGTCCTGCTGGCACGTCCTGTTGTTCGGCTGCCCCCCACTGGGCTCCCAGTGCTTCCCCACTGCTCCGCGTTCCTGTGTGTGCCTCCGTTGCTTCGGGTGCTTGGTTTCCCACCCATGTGCTGGCTCTGCTCCCGTACCACCGCAGCCCTCTGCAGATGTTCACTCTCCACATGCGGTCTCCTTCCAAGTTCCTCGGCCCATGCCCCAGCCCTCCCGGCTTTTCTTGAGCTGCGCTATGCATGACGGTCTGTCAGATGACCGTCTGCTACACGGTGGAGCGTTTACACGCTCATCAGTAACGTTACAGTTCTGCAGCCATTACAGAAACCGTTGTAGAAATCACCTCCCAACAGGTTTCTGTAACGGTTTCGAAATCGCCTCTGTAATGTTACAGGTGTAAACGCGACCTGTTACGGTAACGTTTTACACCCCCTGTAACGTTTCAGAGGCATAGTGTGGACAGGGCCTTAGTGTGAAGGGACAGGACTGTAACTCATGAGTTACGGAAGTCCTGCCCACTCACAGGTGATGTTAAATTACCTATTTTCAATCAGGCTGTTGTATATGCAATATAAAGAACAACACATTTATTATGTGTTGCTGTTACTGATGTCACTAGCTAAAGTATATTTTTTATCATAATTTTTGCCCCACTCCTCTGTGTGTGTGTGTGTGTGTGTGTGTGTGTGTGTGTGTTACATGTACACACACACATATTTCATTATTTGAGTGCTGTACCCATGCACAGTTCTATTAAATAAATAGCATTCCCTTCGTGAAACAAGTCTTATGTTAAGTTTCACACTCGCACACCAGGTGCTGCAGGAGACACAGAAATAATCTGAAGATCCATGTAGCAGTATGCAGAAATGACATAGGCAACAGAGTCGGAGGTTACATGAGGTTCATAAATTGCAGTCTTTCACTGATCTACAGTTATCTTTCTGCTCAACTGATACCATAGTTATTGCATCAGCCGATTATAGGGAACCGTCACAAAATGTGAGATGAAGAGAGAAAAATGTGTAGGCTCATCAATATAGAACATGTTTTCATGTTGAAAGGGTTAGCTGTTAAGCGACTGTCATAGATCAGTAGGGGTTGAAATTGGCATTGATCTGCCAATCAAATGCAGAAAGGTTTGTGCCAGGCCAATAAAATATTGAACATAATACTTACATTTTTTTAGGTAGTGGTAAATGTGGGCATGTGTGAAGTCAGTTTACTCACCCCTGTGTACTGCTTTGTGTGTTTATTTTAAAATAGTCTAAATCTGACCCTGTTTGGGACCCCATAATAAGATGGTCTTTTTCTCACCAAATATTTATTTTCTTAACGTAGCAGTTTTGGAATCCAGTGGCATCAGTCAAGTTGAAGACTACTGTGAGGCGGAACAGAGTGACATCGGCTTAACTGATGTCACTGAGTTCCAGAACTACCAAGTAGTAAAAAATAATAATATTGGGTAGAACAAAAGACTGCATTAAATATAGGGCCCTAAATAAGGAACAAAACAAACCTGCAAAACAATCACGTGCCCACATTTACAGTTGTATGAAAAAATGTAAACAAAATTATTTTATGTTCCCTTTCACAAGCCCTGCTGTCTTGTGCTGGAAGAGTTTACATTTCAGTACACCAGTTAAATGCATTGTGGGCCAGTGGATTTTCCCAGACACCAGTCCTAACAAGCTAGTGCCTGCAAAATAATTTGGACCCATGATTAATGTGAATTTCCTCTTCACTAGCGCACACTGTAGAATGGTGTATTTCTGAACCTTAAGAGTGCCTCTGAATGTAGGGCATTTGATAAGTATGGCTAATGCCAGTCATGTTAATCAATACTTAAGCTGATTTTGTTTTGTTTTTTAAACACACTGCTGTAACCACCTCTGCAAACTTTTATACAGACAGCATTCTCTGATTGAGAAAGCTGCCCTAAAATGGTTATGCAGGCAAATACATCTGTTTTTCCCTATGTTTTATGAAGTGATTCAAAGCAGAGCATCATTGTGTGTAGGGGTTTACTGATACCAAAAAAAAAAAAAAAAAAACACATGAAAAAAAAACAACTCTGTATACACTTTTGGTAAATCATGATCTGAAAAATGTACATTGCATATAGTGTCAAATGAACAGAGATAGTACATAAGCAATAATACCTGACAGGGTGGCTGGTATTGGAGTATACTGGACCGCCCAGGGGTGTAATGAGGTCTGATGCCTGCAGGAAGGTCCAGTATAACCCAATACTGCCCACCCTAGAGGGTATCATTGTGCTTAGAAAATGGGCCACAGTTTTATATATATGGTTTGGAAAAAAAAATTGTGATGTCTCATTTATTTTGTGGTAAAATAATTCCTCTGCATGCACTAGGCTATTGTGTTGTGTTTTTTTTGCGAGGTGTAAGGACTTTTGTCCTACTGAAGCCCCCATAGCTGCGAGTATGGAGCTGGTTGTTATGGTTACCCCCTGCCTACACACAGGGTTACACACACGGACACACAGAGATTAGAACAACTTTGTTTTGTTTCTTTTTTTCTTTATTCAGTACTTTTTTTTTTTTTTCCAAATTGCTGTGTTTTGCATTCTGAGTGTGACTGCAAGCTCAGTGGGCTGGGTCGGGACAGTGGCATGCGCTGTTTAGGGTTAAGTGCATTATGGAGTCCCCGGAATGAGGTGTGTGTGTGTGTGTGTTTTATTTATTTATTTATTTATTTTTTATTCTCTATTTTCTTGGCAGGGCCACTGTCATTCTTCAGCCCTAGTCACGGCCCTCGGAACTTCCACCGTCATCCATTGCTGCGTAATCCCCCAGTTACTCCCGGCTTAGCCCCCCCCGGAGGGTAGGACCATGGCAACGGTCCCTAATCCGCGCCGTGGGACTAGTGACTAGCAGGGGGATGTGGCGATAATGGCTAATCGAAGCCCCGAGGAGGGCTTCACTTACACAGTGGCCTCTGCCCACCTACTCCTTTTTCAGGTTTTTCCTTGGAGGCGGGGACATGCAATGACACCAGCGTTTGCCCCACCTCCCATGAGAGACGAGCACGGGTGGCACAAGTATCTCCCAGCCTCTGCCAGGAGTCCTCAGTGCACCGGGCACTTCCCCACCTTCCCCCTGGAGCAGGAGAGCCGTCCATAGGACCTCCATCCTTCTCTCCCGGCTGCCCTCCGACATTTCGGGTTCATTCCCGAACCGGGTGGCCCGGTGGCACAAGTGGAACCACTGTCATGGCCAGGGCTGGCTCTTTCATTTTTTTGTGTCCTCTCCCTTCCCCTGACTCCTTTCCTCTCCACTGCTCTGCACACCTCCACCAACCTTTCAACCTTCCCCATTGCTGCGCCCCACCCGCCTCTTCCTACCTCTTACAGTCCCCTCTCTGTTCTCCTTTTCTCCTGTCTCCCCTGATACCACCCTCCAGGCACTTCTTGCTTTCAATCCCTCTACAGGCTCCTCTCCTGATGGTCTGGATCCTAGATTCCTCTCCCTCTCTGCTCCTGCTATTGCCTACCCACTCTTTCATACTAAACCTCTCTTTCATGACGGCTACTGTTCCCTCAGTATGGAAACATGCAGTTGTGCTCCCGCTCCATAAGGTGGGAGGGGGCGACTCCTCCGCACCTGGCAGCTGCCATCCTATCTCTCTTCTACCTACTCTAGCTAAACTACAAGAACACATAGTCCTCAACCAGCTCTCCTCCTTCCTATCTGACTCTGGGTTCTTCACACCATTCCAATCAAGATTTTGGAAATCGCATTCTACTACCACTTCTCTGCTGAGACTGAGACCATCTACTCTGGCTTTGACCAAGGTCACATTACCTCAGCCATCTTTGTTGATCTGGCGAAAGCCTTTGACACTGTCTCACACCCTCTCCTCCTGAACTGCCTCTCAGCCGCTGGTCTTTCCCCTTTTGCCAGAGGTTGGTTCAGTGCCTATTATCCGTCAGGTGGCAATTAGTTAAAATTGCCGATGTCACCTCTTCCCCCATGCCCTTAACTGCCAGTGTTCCACAGGGTTCGGTGCTTAGCCCCATTCTGTTTTCCATCTTTTTAAAAGATCTCCCCCGGGCCTGCTCCACTTCCAGCATCCACATGTATGCTGATGACACAGTTCTGTTTATATCTGGCAAATCGGTCGCTGATGTCACTATCAGGCTCCAGTCTGACTTCTCTAGAGTCCAACACTGGTTTAATTCTCATGAGCGCTTTCTAAATGCCAAGAAAATTGTCTCTGTCATTTGGAACTAGGCAGAGACTCTCTAGGCTAAGTTCCCTACCCACATTCTACACCCTGGATGGAGTCTGTACTTGATGACTCCTCCTCATTCAGGTATCTTGGTGTCTTGCTGGATAGACACCTCAACTTCTCAGTACACATTGAGGCCATTCAGAAAAAACTTAAGCCCAAGCTTGGTGCTCTATACAGAAATAGCAGCTGTATCCCACTCGCGGCCAGGCATGAGCTAGTACTGAAGATGATTTTGCCTATATTCGACTACTGCAGCATAGTCTATGATGCTGCCCCGCAGTCCTCCCTAGCCAAACTGGACACTCTCTCTAACTCCTTCTGTTGCTTTGCTCTAGATGCCCCCCCACCTCACCCATCACTGCGACCTCTACTGGTCCCTAAACTTCCTCATGCTCAAATTGTCGTATGTTACACGGTACCAAGTTCATCTCTAAATTCTGGCTTGGTTCTCTCCCCTCCTACCCCTCCACCCACCCATTACTCTCTGAGATCTGACAACCTTACGCACTGTCTTTATCCCCAACAGATCTACAACCTCTGGCCAAAAAAGCTTTCACGCACCATCTGCCAAAACTGTGGAATGCTCTCCCTCCTCAAATTCGCCACTCCTCCTCACTGAACTCCCTCACTTCAGCTCTACTCAACTACCTGACCACAAACTGTTCATGCTCTTGACTCCCTCCTTGCTCTCCCCTCTCCACACCTCTTCTTCCTCCCTTCACCTATCGCTCTTAATTACTTAGCACTTACTATATGTGTCTTGTTACTCATGCTACCCTCTCTTGCTGTTATTGAGTCATCATGATTCCGCTGTATGATTACACTGTATTACTATTCTATGCATTGATTATCATGTATATTACGTTCCTGTCTCCATACTGTTTTTTTATATCTTTTAAATATGTTGTACATCCCCCTTCCCCAGGATGTGCTGGAGCGTAACATTGTTGCTTCAGTGTACCTTTCTAGTGAACATTTCAATAAATAATAATAAAAAAAAAAAAAAAATTTGGTAGAATGGATAAAGAGGTGCTCTACTTGCTTGACAAAGTGCCTTGGCTGTAGAATCCTTAAGTTTGATGCGCGAGGGAGAGACAGACCGCGCTAGCTGCAGTTACCGATGCAGAGTGTGACAGGAGCTGTAGCTTGGAGCTGAACTTCATTTTTTCCATAACTGTGGTGATTTCCCAATTTTGACAGTGAATTTTGCCAGGGGGACATGTGGAAATTGGCCACTATTTTAGGGCTCGCTTAGCGAGTGGTAAAAAAATGGCGACTTCTCAGTTTGAAAATTTGGGGTGTCCATTGATACCCTAAGTAATGGGGCACCCCGAATTGGCACTTGTTTTTCACAGGGCGCTATAAAGTAATACCCGCACAGCAATAGAACCCCGCTAACCAATCAGGATGCTAGCATTACCATTTTTTAATGTAAATTACAGCAAAGCTACGTGTTGGTGGATCAGTTTTGCTTATTTTTAAGTATGTCATCTTGATGTTGTTAATATGCTGCAGAGTGCAAATACAGTAGTTAAAATTAATAAGGCCTTACCTGCGGTGGGTGAGTGCTGCTTGCTTTAGCGAAACAATGCATTCAGAATACCTGTCTCACATGTAATGTTGGGGCAGTGGAAGACACTGGCCTGGTGTTAGAGCGCCTCACATGCACATTGAAAGGGAAAGAAGAGAAATATAGTGCCAGCTGGGGTTGGTTCCTGGACTACTTTCTGCCAGCGGACGCCATGTTGCTAAGGGAAGGTATTGTTTGTTACATATTTACAAGATGGACTGCACCATGACCAGATGGACAATCAGAATGGATGTAATTGTGAAATATATGGCAAACTGCTTGGACTACCTGATGGATTATTTGATAGAGTGTGCAATGAAATGTTTGAGTACTGATTGTTTTGTTTGTATTGTGTTGCATGTATGATGAAGTTGTATAATGTAACTCCTTTTTCTTATAAAATTTAATAAAAAAAGTATATCAAAAAATTCATAAGGCCTCTTTAAGTGAAGCTTGGGCCATTTCATGACAACACAGTGGAACCATACAAAATGTATCGAGGCATATTGTGGCACAGATGAAGTGGTTTTATGTAAAGGTGCAATAATTGTTTATTTTTAAATCCTGCATTTGGAAGACTTTGCTTTGACTTAAGATCTTCAAACATAAAAAACACACACTCACAACCAATCCATTTCTCACCTGAAGGTAAGTAATGTACTATACAACTACCTGATTCCTTCTACACACTCACACTAGTGCAATCCTCGGAAACACCATTGGGTAGTGTTTCAGCCCCTCCCCTTTATCTTGCGCCCGCTCCCCTCCGTGCTCCAGATATGTTTTTTCGCCTGAAAAGTGAGGTGGCTTCTTTTGTATGTTGTATGTGGGTATTCAAGCCCGCTCAACATAGCACATGGCTGCCTCTGCCACCATTGCCAGAGGCATTCCCGTCAGTGTGATTTGCAGGGCTGCCACCTGGGTTTCCCTAGGCACTTTCACAACCTGTACTGTCTGGGCATGCAGGCTTCCAGGGACACTGCATTCAGATCCTCTGTCCTGAAGACTCTCATAAGCTGAGCTAAAGGCTTACAGCTCCCGCCATCCTGGTTACTGACAGTAATGTACATACACTAGTGTGACTAAATAGAACAAATCTAGGTGCTTGTAACACAGTTGCTCATCTGTAAGTGTTTTACTTTTGGTATTTATTCTGCAGTACAGTCATACTGACTCCACTGGATACTAGCCCTCAGTATGTATACCTTGTGGACAGGTTTCATTTTCCCTGCAGTTTGATCACAAGATCTAGAACATTGAGGGACGAGGGGAGTAGTGCAAGGTTTGGTCACCGGGCTTGCCTTCTACTTGACTGCCACCTGGTGGAGGCCTGGTGGCATCACAGTGGGAGCATATAGATGGGGAGAAGGGCAACTGATGGATGCTAAGCACGCACCCTCAGAGAAAAAAATCAGGAGCCAGTGGAAAAAGTTCTGGTACTCCATTGCACTGCCCTCCCACCTCATCTCTTGCAGGCCAACGCACAACTGACATGGCAAGTTACCCATCACTATCGTGGTCCTGCGTAAGTGGTGGATAACCAGTAAGTCCATGAGAAGATCGGTCACAGGGTTGGGAGGGTAGCTGACTGGAGAGCCAGGAATGGAGGAAAAAAGCTTGAGTAAAAAAAAAAAGAAATCAAAATCTTATTTTAAATGGGGTTACCCCGTGGTAGAGTTGGATTGCTCACTACATCTTCTGCCCAGAGAGTGAGTTTGAAGTTCCTCCGTTGAAGTTTGAATGACTATGGGCTGTTCTAAAACAATGGCATTTGCTGATGCTATAAAACATAATGCCCCAGAAGGCTCAACCACAAGTGATGGCTCTGAACAGCAGACCTCAACCTCAGCAGCTGGGGCAGGTGAGCCTATGTTACAGGCAGTTCTGAATGTTGTTCAGCTGTTTGAACAAATGGAGTTGCTGGACAACAAAGCTGACTCATTCAGGACTGGAGTTTGGTGTCCTCAAGACCAAGCTAGATTTGACTGAGAATGCATTGCAAGCTGCCATGGCAACGACGAGAAAGGTGCGGATGGTTATTTGCAGAGAATAATTCATGGAATAAACTGTAAAGACCAAGAGGTTAGAACACTGTGCAAACATTTCAAGAGTCATGAATATTTGGCTCCTGGGGTTGTTTGAGCACACTGGGGAGGAGAACCCTTTGGGATAGGCAAATACTTTGTTGTTGTAATAGCTACAGCCTGAGGAACTGGTCCAAATTATGCAGGTTTACTGAATTAATCACTGTAGGCGTCAGGAGCCTTTGCACCATGGACTTTATTTTGGTGACTTCTGGTTCAGTGGAGCAAGACCGTCTTGCTGTTGTCTATGAAGAGGGCTGGCAGTCTTCTTTGGGGGAGGTGTCTCACATGTTCTCATCATTACACAGTGGCACGAACTTTTGATGCTGTTTGGCCTACTACAAATGCTGACTAAGCTTTATGTGAACTGTGCTGGGAAATCATTTCTGTTTGGTGACCCTGCTAAAGCACACCGCCTTCTGGTCAAGATTTGAAAGGAGTTTGGTAGCTTGGAAGCTGATTCGGCATCAGACAAATCTGTGGACACTTGATTAGTATTTTGTGCACTATTCAAGTGACTGCCACACTGTTAATACGAGCTGAGTATCTGTTGGGGGGGGGATAATATGATTAGATTCCATGGCAAGCAGAAAATACTTTCTATCACTGTTATTTTTTACCATGTTTCAGGCATAAAATGACTGTAGCCATGTGGATTCCAATCTCCTTTTCTCTGGTGGGGAGGGAGACATGTTTCAGTGCAAGACAGTGTGCAGAAATGTACAGAAACGGTGCCTTACTCACCCAGAGAAAATAAGTACTAGATACTGGACAGGTCCAGTGTTTTGCTGTTCAGATATTTTTTTTTCTACGTAATGGTTTTTGTTTATTATTAATAGTTGTAACTGCTGCAACTCCTTTTCATAAGGAGCTCCTAGGAAAATAGATTAGTATCTAATGGGCTTGGACTGCCATGGGCCTTTAGGCCATCTTATTTTCAGACAGTATTTATCAGGCTGTTGTAAATGGGTTTGGTGGCATCCTAGGGCTATATGCTGTTGCTTCATTCTAGGATAAAAACTAGTTCTGTATTGGGAAACAAGCGGTCTGTCGCTCAGTATGCCTTGCCTGGTAAAATATTTAAAATAAATAAAGCCCCTCGGGTGTAATATAATCACATTAGACCAAAATCCTTCTGTAAGTGTACCTTAATTCCATGTATTGTTGTGTACTTTTATGTCTCTTGATTGACTTTTCATAAAAGCAATACAATGTAAATAAAAAGAGATTTGTTATTGCAGACTGTTATAGGTTACAGGTGGGGCTGCCAGTAATTCTGGTGGACATAACTTAGAGGCCACAAAAACCTGGGAAGTGAGAACCTTTAGCAGCCTCGCTTAGTTATTTTGCTTTTTGCTGGTGTTTGTAGACAGACTGCAAAGCTGACAATGGACATTTGCCTTTTTCCTATTTATTTGCATTTTCTTTCATGTTGAGATACTTGACTTCTGTAAAACAGAATTTCCTCTCTGAATTTATAAGGTGTTCTCCGAAGGATGAGATGGTATTTTTTTGAACTGTTCTAGTGCTGCTTCATTTTTTGAAGGTGACCCGTCAGCCTGTTTTGTCAAGATTGCTTCAGATTCTGTATGCAACCTCAGAAGGAAAGTAGTGCTGAAATTTTGATGGATACCTACAAGAAAAAGAACTATGATCACCAGGACTTCAAACAGAAGAAACACTTCAGAAGTGTGTGCATAACAGTGTAGAGCTAGCATTAAATATTTGAACGTATTTATAAAGAAGACTAGTGCATCATATTTTCTCAACTGCGTTATTTTAAAAGCCATGTGGACATACATTTTCCTTGTTGAGTACCCATAAAGCTGCACCAACTAATTTAATGTTTTGTGTTATCTATTAAGTGTTCTGTATGAAATGTATTGCTGATGTGACAGAGTTCAGTAAAATCTGTTTTCCTGTCCATTGGTGAAAAACAGTGCTTTGATCTGCCACCTGCGAGGAGGGAATGAACTTGAATTTTCCAGGCTTCTGATTGGTGAATGCTGAACATGCAGCAAAGATTATTTGCTGGGTCTCTCTTGGGAGGGGGAGAACAGACTACTAGTGAGCCAAGGAAGCGGACTTTCCGTAACATGAAAAATACCACTGACTTTTGCATTGGCCACTGCAGAAAAATTGCATCATCTTAGAGCGACACTCTTTGGTCTTAGGGCCAGAGGCACTAGGATCCCATGGAAGTTAGAAGTTTGGATCTGATAGTGCCAACATACAGCATCTGGATATGGTGTTGCCAGCTTCACCCCCCCAGTTTCTTTTTCCCCCAACAGCACACTCTACCTCAGTGGGAGTTTGAGCATCAGGTTCCACCACCATATGTTTGTTAGCTTTTTCTTGTTTTATTACTGTGTTCTCTTCTACTGTATGTCTGTTGATTGGCTTTTCCATCTCTCCTAGTGCAAAAGATAAGTTAAAAGCACTGCTGATGGTCTGCTGTATGTTGTGTGTCTTGGCCCAGACCTCCGTGTCCAGTCATGCTGGTACTGTCACCTTCCTGCTGCTCACACCATGACCATTAGGGCACAGAAATAGGGAAAGAGTGTCGTTTGCCAGCATTCTGTGTCTTGCATGTGGTCCATTTCGTTATCTCCTATCACCCATCCTCTGGTTTATCCTCAGCTTGCCACTTCAGCACCAGACACCACCAAAGTCTTCATTTTTGAGTCCATAGAGGTCCTGTACTTGTGGAGGGTCCTCCCTCTTCCTTTCAGGGTCAGTGATGGATGCATTCTGTTTTTTGTGTATATTATTTCTGCCCAGGTGAATCCAACTTCGGCTCTCATCATGGACTGGCCACCACCCAGCTCCATTCTCCACTGACCTGTTGCTTCTTGTTGCTGTGTTTCACTCTCAGGCTCTGAGGGAGGCTGACCTCCCACTCTGATGAGCACAAGATCTGGTGACAAACGAGCTGGTGACAGGCTCGTGGTATGTTGCGTGTGGGGCCTGGAGTGTAATTTATTTTGGATGGAGGCTGGAATTTTTCCTATTTTTTTGCCCTTCACCCTCCACTGTCTTGATGGCACCAAAAGCATAGTGGAAGCCTCTGACACTACAGCCAGCTGCCTGGGGGAAGCGTAGCTCCCATGGCCCTTTACAGGAGTTTCTGTAGTGCTTGATAGGTGACCTCTCACGGGCTTTTCCCAATCCTGGTTCCATGCCTGTGCAACCTAAATCCTCTCCCAAATCCAGGTTGGCACCCCCCCCCCAAACGGATGAACCGCTTTTTATCCCACGACCTTGACCACCTCAGAGCAGTCCCCATTATTCAAACCAGGCCTTGCTCATCAAGGTTCATTTCAGATATTTGCTTGGGTGGGCACTGACCCACTGGGCATAAAACGTAGGGGTTAAATGGAAAAATAATTGATCATAATGTTGAACTGAAACAATGTCCTTAAAATAACAGTGAAAAACCATTCAAACGGTGAGACAGCTTGTCCCCAAGGGGGAAGAAAAAGTGGTTTCTTAATTGAAAAATGTGTGACACTTACTACAATCCCCCCACTCAAAAACACTGGCTCATGCCACAGACCGTAACTTTGGGCCGTCATAGCTGAGTACAGTACAAGCTTTCCCCTTAATAGTTAGTGGTTGCAGTTTGCATATTGCTGCTGTTCTTGGTACCAAAAGATTTCAGTTTACAGTACAGACACTGGTTCCATTGCAGATAGCAAGAACTGTTTCACCTTCTGCACTGTTAACTGTGCAGCCAGCATCAGCCACATTACAAACGATGGTGCTATCGCCAGTTCTAAGCTTTCAGCATCCATCAGTTACCGTGCCATCATTGCTAAGCATCCAAAAAGGGGCCATATTTTAATTAGACCAAATTAGCCAAAATATTCAGAAAGGGAGACCAGATTGTATCATATTTTCCATAATCATCTTCTAGTCAGTGTATTGCTTTGTCAGCTTTACCATGGTAAAGCATCTTCTCTACCCACTCTATATATAACGGAGATTCAGAATCCTTCCAGTGTTGCAAACTTATTTTCTTTTTCACTAGAATACCTATGTCCCATAACCTTTCTGGATTTTTCCACTGGTCCTGAAACCCTATTTGAAAGTCGAATATGGCAATCCCTGGGTCAAATGGAAAATCATAACCCAAAATGTTATGAAGAGCGGCCCAAGCTGGGACTGCAAAACTTTGAATTCTTTTGCAACCTGCCAACATGTGGGACAGCATCCCTTTCTCTTTCCTATACCTCTGGCAGAGCTCAGAGATGGAGTTGTCAAACTTGTGGAGTTTTGCAGGGGTCAAGTATGTTTTATGCAGCGTATTGAAATGAACCTGTAGCAGTCTGTTATTTTTAA
Source organism: Neoceratodus forsteri (assembly GCA_016271365.2). NCBI lineage: Eukaryota > Metazoa > Chordata > Ceratodontiformes > Ceratodontidae > Neoceratodus > Neoceratodus forsteri. The sequence goes on along the minus strand of CM057456.1, from coordinate 1,667,963,828 downwards.
CCTCAAACTTATCTAGATTAATTATCTCAGTCCAGCTGGGTTCCAATATAGATCTATTCAGATCACATTCCTAAGCTATTTTGACTGTAGTAAGTTGAGAGAGAATTTCCTCTTAACAATTGTTTTATATAATCTTGAAATTAAATGTTTTTTCGTATTGAGGTTGGCAAAAAAATTCTTCTAATGGAGAAACAACTCAAAAGAGTTATGATTTTTATATATAATATATATATAGTTTTTGACTTGCAGGTATTGCCACCTTTGTCTCTCTGGAATCTCATATGTAACTTGAAACTGTTTGAAAGGCATTAGATTAGTGTCTTCATAGAAGTCTCCTATAGTTTGAACATCTTTATGGAAATAAGTTTTTAAATGTCTCGTCCATGTTAGACGACTGAATGCTACTATTGTTATAAACTGGGGTCAACTTAGATAACTTAGTAGGAGTATTAACTATTCTTAAGTCCTGGGTCCAAGCATAGTTAGTTGATTTGGTTGTATCCGGAACACCGAAACCACCCTTTGTCGATCCTGACATATTCAGAACAAAGGAGCTTCTCAGCTTTAGGCCCTTGTGTTTTTCCTCCTCCAAACAGATGCCTGCCATTGCGCTATCCTCAGGATGATGGAACCAATAGTACACAATTTCTAATTGTGCTGCCAAATAGTAGAACCAAACATTTGGGCTGCTCATTTCCCCCTTTCTCTCTGCTTGGACATAATTTGTGTAGGGCTACTCTGGGTTGTTTGCCCTGCCACAAAAATTTCCTTACTAGTTTATCCAATTCTGTAAAAAAAAAAAAAAAAAAAAAAAGTTTCTTAAGAATTAGTGAAATGGATTCAAACAAGAACAGAAGCCTGGGGAGTATATTCATTTGTATTGATTCTTCCCAAAAGCACTAGGGGAGATTTCTCCAGATCTGCTTTCATCTTCTGTACTAGTGGATCATAGTTAAGTTGCACGTCCCTGTTCACATCTTGGGCCAGAACTACTCCCAGATATTTAATTTTGTCCTTATTTATAGATCTCAAGGTCTGGTCTGTTAGGTTCGCCGGATTACCCAGATAAAGCAGTTCACTTTTGCCCCAGTTAATCTTGTACACTGAAAGGACACTAAATTCTCCTAAAATTGTATTAATTATAGGATATGACAGATTAGGTATATCTAAGGAGAGCAAAATGTCATCTGCATACAACATTATAGTACTAAATAGAGTATTAAGTGGTAAACCCAACAGGGATGGCCTTGTGATCCGATCTTAATTGCCAAAGGTTCCAGAAACGGGGCAAACAGCAGGGTGGAGGCATGTGATGCCTCTAAAGTCTCATCCAGGATGTAGCCATGGTGCTCTGCCTCCATTATCAATCCCAGCTTTGGTTAACTGGGTTTGGGTCCCTCTTCAGACATAAGACTCTCAACACTTCCTTCTCAAAGGCACTCTTGTTTAGTCCCAGAACTGCTAAATCAGTAGTAATGGAGTCTTCTCCTGAAACATAGAAATATTGAAAATGTCAGCAGAAAAAACACCACTGGTCCATCCAGTCTGCCATATTTCACTCTTGCCCTACCCCGGGACCTAATATGTAGTCAGTTATTGCGTGTGCCATCCCGCTTGTTCCCTTCCCTACTGCTTCCCCCTGTGTAACTGCACCCACACCTCTTCTGGTAGGCTGTTCCATGGCTCAACCACTCTCTCTCTCTGCAAAATGAAATTTTCTCACGTCGCTCCTGAATCCTCTTCTCTCTCTCTCCCCCCTCCCCCCCCCGCCAGCTTCCACTTTGCCATTCTTGCGGAATATTTTCTAGCAGTCTGCCTTGTTCATTCCTTTCAGGAACATGAAGGTCTTTATCATATCACCCCTATCTCTTCTAGTCCCAGGCAAGTACTTGTTCAGAGACTAAAAGCCAGTCTGCATAGGAACTGTCCTGCTGGCCCTGACTCATTTTGGTTACCCTACACCTCACCGTCTCTAACCTGTCTTTGTCTTTTCTTAGGTGGGGGACTCCTAAACTTTGCACAGTATTCTAGATATGGCCCCATCCGTGATCTGTATAGGGGTAATATCACCTTTTTCCTCCTGTTGTTTATCCCCATCCCAAAACATCCCAGCATTTTGGTTGCCTTGCTTTAGGCATTGTTACATTGGCTAGATTGTTTTAGCAAGTCGCATAAGATGACTCTCGGATCCCTTTCCTCCGAGGTAGTCTCTAGCTTAGCCTCTCCCATCCAGTATTTTGTCCTAGTGTTCTTGTTCCTAACATGCATCACTTCACACTTCCTGGTATTAAATTTCTATTGCCAAACTTTGGACCACCTCTTTAACCTTTGCAGGTCCCTTTGCAACTACCTAACCTCTTTCTCACTGTCTACCGTACCACAGAGCTTAGTGTCCTCTGTGAAGGGACACATCTTGCCCTGTATTCCTTCTGTGTCATTGATGAATATATTGAAAAGAACAGGCTTCAGGACTGAACCTTGTGGCATCCTACTTGTGACCTCTATCTCTCTCTCTCGCTCTCCTCTGAGTCAACCCTTTTACCACCACCTTCTGCTGTTCCCCACCACCCCAGCTAGCTACCCATCCATCTAACTTGATCCTTTGCTGCACCCAGGTCCTCTAATTTTCTCAGCCTTCTGTGTGACACAGATTTGAATGCCTTGCTGAAGTTGAAGTAGAGTAAATCCATTGCTTGTCCCTTGTCTATTGCCAGTTAGCCAGACCAAGAACACTACCAGGTTGATCTGACAAGACCTCCTTGCCACAAACCTGTGCTACTTACTATTCTGGAGCCCATTTCTTTTCAGGTAGTCCACTGGATCCTCTCTAACTAGTGTCTCCATTAGTTTACTTGCTATGGAGGGAAGACTAAAGGATTTGTAGTTCCCCGGTTGCTCCTTGTCATCTCCTTTGTAGACTGGAACTAAGTCTACTATCTGTCAGTCTTTCAGAACCTCCCCTGGCTATAGCAAGCTATCGAAATAGCTGTGCCAGAGATTGAGCTAGTTCCGGTGCCAGTTCCCTCATCACCTGCGTCGGATGCAGACCATCTGTCCCTGGAGCCTTATCTATTTCCAGGGCTGCATGACATTTTTCCCATAACTACCACTTGTCTCATTTCTAGGATCCCTCTTGCAGCAGTCTTTATGCCACTTTCAGACAAGGGCCCGCTATGCTCTGCTGTGAACATTGAGCAAAAGTAGTCATTAACAAGGCGGCAGCCTTCTGCGCATCCTCTGTTATCCAGCCCCCTCCATAAGTCTGATAATTCCCCTTTTTGTCTTCCTTGTTTACCTAAAGTAACAAAAGAACTGTTTCTCCCCTGACCCCCTCTGCATTACGCAGTTCCGTGTCTGCTTTTGTATCCCTGACTGCCTTTTTGGTCTCCTCCTCATCCTAGACCACATCCTCAGGTACCCTTTGTGCCCACTAGAGGACAGCCCCATCCTTCCTCTGTCTGGAACCCTCAGTGCTGATTTACCTTTATATCTCAAACAGAAGTTTGGGACCTACCTGGACCCACTGCAGGAGGAAAGTCTGTGGAGGCATTAAGGAGAGTGATTGGGAACCAGTAGTCTAATGGGACTCGAAACAAGTACAGTTAGACTCCTGAAGCCCTGTCAGAAGGGTTCCAAACAAATGATATGGATTTGAATATGTTTAGTGATGTGGTTAATTAATCAAGGCTTTTATTTCATTGGTTTTATAATCAGTATGATATTTGATTATATAATAGTTGTTTGGCAAAACTCCAGTAATGTTAAAAAAAAAAGTATGTAGTACTAAAAATACTGTACAGTAGTCCACAAAAACATGAATAAGTAAAAGCAATAGCTGTGTGCATGGCACTAAAGACCAGCATTATATGTTTTTTAATGTAATACTGTAGTTGGCAAGGGTTAGAATTAAGTTTTGTAGCTGCCAACTAGCAGGGCTTGCAGCAGAGGAAATCCAGCAGCTCCACACATCCCAGTGCTTTTGTAGAGCACTTAAGAAGATAAGAAATTGAGACGTGAGAAGGCCTAAGGCCATCACTTTTTTGACATGTTGCCTCCTTCCATTACAAACCAGGGAAGTGTTTGTCACACAGGTGAAGCACTCCGCTCCCACGAAGGGTGTGGGCTATCTGGCATTACAAAATCCTGTGCTGGCTGACCAAGGAACAGCACTTCATGTCTGATACGAAGGATTTCATTTATCCCCCTGCCCTTAAAAGGCATTTAGTTCCTCTTTGCATTGCTGCCAAAACATACTCCCCAAAAGGACTTCTGTTTTTTTAAATTGGCAACTAGTCCTTTTAAAGGGGCTTTTTTCATTTTAGGTTTAGTTAGAAAAAGTGGGTTTTGTTTGAAAAAGAGAGGACAGTAACAAATGAGAGGATTTGCCACTAGGGCAAGACAGAATAGTTGGGGAAAGATTCATTTTTGGGTGGGAGATTGAGACAGTTGGCCAGGGGTGTGCAAATCCTATTGCCCCCTGTCCAGGGCAAGTAAATTTCCTTGAAGGGCAAGTATAAAAAGATAGCTAATTTTATTGTAATGAATAGGGGAAGGGAAAATTCAGTGACAGTCATGTCTGGGCAAGTCCTAAAAGCTTTGATTTGAACATCCCTGCAATTGGCACACAGTTTTTAATTTTGTCCCACCTTTTCTTCTACCTTGGGGACAACCTGGTCACTGTTGGAGGTTTTAAACTGCTGTTTTGTGAATCTGGGCTCAGTTGAACAATATGACTCATTATTTTTAATTTGACCCTTATTTTTTATACCCAGTGGGTCAATGTCCCACATAGATAAATATCTGAAATGAATCCAGATAGGGTGAGCAGACTGAAGGGGCCAAATGCTTTCTTCTGTCATCAACCTCTGTATATTGAAGTAGCTATGTATTTTGTATTGTCTACTCCCAATTAGTGTGCTGCTTCTCACTGTACCCATCAAGAGAACCTTTTGGTGGGATGTAGTTTGCTCGCACAAGAACTCTTCGTGGAGGGAGGAATCTTTCATGTCAGCTTATATACAGAAGGGGGAGGCAGATATTGTTTGAAATGCAGAATCTAATTGCTTTAAACATAAAATGATCTTTCATTTATTTTTAAATTGAAACGGCCGTGGTACACCATATTGGTGAGATCCTCGGAAACTCAGCACTTCACCTCAACAATATGGCTAAGTCCCTGGCCTGGTCCCAGGGTGGAAAACTCTAGTCAGTCAGTTTTTTTTTTTTTTTTTTGATGAATGTATGTTTATTGAAAAAATGTTCGTAGTAATAGAACATCAATACATCTTGTACATACTGGCCCGGATATTCAGACTGTACCAGGCAGTGGCGCAATCTTGGGCGCAGCACAGCTGGGATGTGCCGGGGCTAGGGCCAGGTGATATTCAGTGGTGATGTGCCATGGCACAGCACTGTTGAATATGGCACAGACAGCACACTCACTCCGCATGGCGCAGTGGCACGGCGCTGGTGCAAGCCACAGATAGGGAGCACAGAGATGCGCCAGTGCAAATGCAGTTGTGCTGGGCGCATCACCCGTAATATTCAGCGGAGGGCATGCAAATGAGACCATAATATATGCAAGGCGCAAACGGGGCCATTTACATGTCATTATGGCCTTTGCGCAGGGCAGCCTGACAACTTGCAGCTGGCGCCCTGCACATGTGCAGTGGGGATCCTGGGCATCCCCCGCCATGTAGCCATGATCGCTGTAAATGTAAAACACAACATTCCCTGGTAGTCTAGTCGACCTCCTTCCCGAGTCCCCGATATATGTAATATAAGACCTGCTCTGGTAGTCTAGTGGACCCCCCTCCCTCTTGAGTCTCTGATTCCCCGATATATGTAATATAAAACTTGCCTGGTAGTCTAGTGGTACCCCGTGTCCTGATCACGCCGATACTGTAGAATTGCCTTGGTAGTCTAGTCGTCCCCTTCGTTTGGTGGTGCACATCTCTACGTACTCTATCCTTACCCTGGTATTTCATTTCCTCACAGCACCCTGCCTACCCTGCCTCCCCGTCATTGGCGGGCGCCGCAACTGCCTGCATACTGCCAGCCGCCTGTCGCAAATGACAGTACAGTATGGGCTGCAATGCCCATTGGTCCATGGTGATTGCTTTTAGGCAGCATACTGAGGAGTAGTCCCAAATATGTGAATGAAGTCATTCACATATCTGGGGCTGTCTAGTACAGTATGCCCTGCAAGCCCAAACTGTACCTGCTGGCTTTCCGGGCGGGTGGCCGGGCAGTATGTGATCGGTTGCAGCCACCTCCCATGGACGGGGGGCAGAGGGCAAGGGTGCTTGTGGGTGGGAGGGTGGTGTGCTGCTTGATCACCAGGGTAGTGATATACGAGATGTACTGCAATGGGGGGTCCACTAGACTACCATGGCATAATTCTACAGTATTTTGCATGATTGGGACACAGAAGGAGGGGGCGTTCACTAGACTATTTGGTCATAAATCAACAGTATTTTACGGCAATCGGGGACATGGGAAGGAGGGGGGGTGCCACTAGACTGCCAGGGACTCTTTCTACAGTATTTTACGGCAGCTGGCAACGGGGGGTTCCACTAGACTACCAGGATGTGTTTTCATTTACATTTATTATGGACTCTGAAGGAAGGGGGGTACCATTAGACTACCAGGGGGATGTGGGTGCTTGTGGACGGTGTTCTGGGTGGGCGGGTGGCCACCCCAGGCTGGCGGCTGCTGTGTTGCGCCCTGCAATACAGCAGCCCACCTATGGGTGGCCGGGATTTGTTCCCACTTTTTATGGGCTCACCTTTGAGCCCCCCATGCGGTGCAATGCAGGGTTGCACCAGCATATGCACCGCACATCCTGTGCTGAATATCGGGATGTGCCAGATATGCATGGGCACGCCCCCTGCATGTGCGCTGCATATGATTACATTGCGCCCCAAGCGCGTAGAATTGGCGCTGCGCCTGGGCAGCACTTTCAACGTCCCAGTTAGGGATGCAATGTAACAGCCATGAACCCCTTTGAATATCTGAGCCACTATTTATAATAATATTAATCACAACAATGGTTATACTGTAAGAACATGAGTCACAATGAAAGTAAAATTTAATCAAATAATATAGTGATAAAGAAATTGTTGTCTCAGTTACTAAATAATGGTGGCCTGGTTTCTGTCCATAGCCAAGGATACAATTCTTGGCAACAATTGGTACCAAAGCTATAGTATGTTTGGTGCCTATGACTAGCTTTGAAGCATTATTAAAATAACCTAGTAAACTTGTTTCTGTGTTAATATTTTGACTAATTTTGCCTTCACTTGCAAATGTTTTATTAATGTCTAGCCAGCAGTTTTGAATATGGGAGCATGACCAGGACATACGAATCAAATTTCCATTCTGTTTGTTACATTTGTGGCAGTTGTCATTTATTCAAGATTCCCAATTTATTTTGCTTATGGTAGGTTTGTTTTGCATTATATTTAGAAAAATTGTGTTAGGAGATACTTTAAATAATAGTGCTGCATTCTGGTATAGAGATGATATACTTTGTGTTAGTTTTCCATAAAATTGTTCATTTGCTTAATTTAAATTTATATTTTAAATTTAAGAAGCTTTTAAAGTTATTGCCACCTATTGGATCCTTGACTGTTTTTATACCCTTTTCTTTCCACTCTGCATTTGTGATTTTTCCCCATCTATTAACATATTCAAATTGTTCCATATTGCTTATTTTAAGTCTATGTTCAGTACTTATAGTACGGATTGATTCTAATATCATTGAATTCTCTATTAGTTTTACATGTTTCTCAAAGAATAAAGACTTTAGTTCCATGTTATTATTTGCTATGTCTACTTCCGTATTTAGCCATTCGGGGGAATAACTGTGTGTGTTGTTATTAGATGACCATTTTCTTATTTGTTGAATTTTACGTGCTATATAATACATTTTTAAGTTTGATGCCTTTAAGCCTCCTGCATTAGTTGGTCTAGTAATCATGCAGAGTCTTACCTTTTTGTTAGCCCATAGAAATTTGCTCAACAGGCCCTCTGTTTTCGCAAAGCAGGAGTTGTTAATCAAGGTGGGGATCATGTTAAAATAGAAAATTGCCATTGGGGGAGTATCATTGTTTCTAACCTGGCCCAGAAACTTGGGTGTAATTTATTCCATTTTGTTAATTTATCTTATATTATCTTTTTAAGATCATCTAGATTTTTAAAGGTGGTCTTTTTGACTGTTCTGTGTATGTATAGCCCCAAATATTTTATACAGTTAAACAATTCTCTGCCCAAGTTATGCCTAGGGATGTGGTATCTTTTTTCACACACCTTCTATTTACCAAAATGAATTATTTTTTCTATTTTATAGCCTGATATTAGCCCAGATTCTCCAATGCTTTTTAATATGGTCCTTACAGATTTCTATGGATCTGATATTGTACGTAGAATATCATCCATGAACAGAGAACAGCCATATTCCTTATTCAACCAGTTTATTACCTTGATGTTTTTGTGTAGAGTAAATTTTCTTTGGGGGGGGGGGGGTAATGAATAGGTTAAATAACAGTGGGGATACAGGGAATCCCGATCATGTGCCATGGCCTAATTTGAAATAAAAACATATAATCTTGTTTGTCAGGACAGCTACTAAAGAACTGTTATACAGTGTCTTTACCCATTTTATGAAATCATCAGGGAAGCCATATATCTTAATTACTATAAATAATTATGTGGCCAGCGAACACAATCAAAGGCCAGTTTGGCATTTATAGGAAGTAGACCAATAGGTTTGATTTTACACGAGTTATCTCACCTGCTATTCTGCCAATTAGGAATTCTGTGTGTTGGGTTAGAATTATATTTAATATATCATTTTCTAGTCTTTCAGTGAGGGCTTTTACAATTATTTTATTGTCCGTATTAATAAGTGTTATTGGATGATAGTTTTGACAGGTCTTTATCTGTTTTTCGTAAAACAGTGATTAGCCCTTGTCTTATTGAATGCAGTAACATTTCTGTGTGCTTCTTTATACAGTTCTGCGAGATTTGGAGATAGTTCACTGACAAAGATTGAGTAAAAGTTGCATGTGAACCCATTAATGCCTGGTGCTTATTTATTTATTTATTTATTTTTCCCTAGGAGAGTTGATAGAGCTAGTGTAACTACTATGAAAAGGTTTAAGATCTTCAGCCTCATTTTTATCAAGTTTAGTTATACCCAGCCCTTTACAGAAGTTTTCAGTATTGCCAATAATATCTAGAGGTTCAGTTGTATACAAGAATGAGTAATACTTTTCGGATTCTTTACATCTTTAAACCCACAAAGTAACTAATAACCCCTTTTTAAATATAGTTTATATTAGTTATGTTGTTAGCACGCTTCAGTCTGATCCCTAATAATTTTACTTGTTTTTGGCCCTGAATCAGTATAGTTAATTTTAGGTTTTCTACATGCAAAATCTGCTTCTCCCCACAGAATGTAATTATTTTCCATTTTTAACTTTGACCACTTCCTCCAAGTCCTTTCATTTTTTTAATTTCGTCCAGTTTTAACGTTTGTGGTTTTCTTCTTTTTTTCCGCGTAGCTGATAGTCCAACAAGTATTCCCCTAAATGAAACATTTGAAGACGTCCCATGTTGTTGTTGACCAGGTTGTATCGTTTGGGTTATAGTGCTCAATCAATTTACAGATTTGTTTTCTTTATTTTTTAAATGTCCTGTCTTTCAATAATAATTCACTCTGTTGGTTTGTTTTTTGAATCTGAATTTAGGTTTAATGACAGAAACACTGGGCAGTGAACAGAAATGGTTGTGGGAAGTATTTTTGTCTCCCCGATATTCGTAACTCAGTTTCACTTCAGTTCAGTTCAATTTTATTTTTAACCAGGAAATACACCATTGAGATACTCATTTGCAAGGTGGTCCTGAGGGACACACATAGCATATATAAAAGGAAAACATTACAGATTTATACAATAGTTCACACAATACAGTGGGTAATACATAACAAGGTACAGTGAGATTACCCAGCTTTTTACATATCTACATAAATGCAAGCTGCTAACTGCACAGTACGATTGGAATGGAAGAAGGTAAGGGGGAAGGTAGAGCATGATCCATAAGGTGAGGTAGGAATAGTCGAAGATAAGTAGGACGAGGGGGGGGAGGGTGTAGGGGAGAGAGGCTCAGGGAGTAGCAGGGCATAGACAGATAAGAGTGTAAAACAAAAGAAGGAAGGGGAGCAGGGAGAGACAGGGGCAAATATAATGGTAAGTGCCATATAAAATATTAAAAAGAGGGGGACCCTAGGCATAGCACTGGCAGTTTCCCTTCAACAGAGGTTTCAGAAGAGATTTAAAGGAGGATAGTCTAACAAGGTGAGTCAGTTTTACGGTAGGTTGGTAAGGCGTGGCTAATGTGTATGATGCCAAAATGAGATTTTATCCGGGGGGGGTGTATCAAGTGGAGATATAATCATATTTCCTAAGTGAGTATGTGCAAGGTGTTGATTTAAAGAGGCTGGATATGTAAAAGAGGGAGTTTGTTAGTGAGGGCTTTGAAGGTCCAGATGGAGGCATTACATCATCTTCTGGTAGATAAGGAAGTCCAGCCGAGTTGGCTGTAAAGTGAACAGTGGTGTGTTTTAAATGGAGAGTCAGTCACAAATCTTAAGGCCCTGTGGTACAGGACGTCCAGCTTAGTAAGGACAGTTTTGGGGCAGTGACTGTAAAGAAAGTCAGCGTAGTCAATTAGTGGAAGGAATGTTGTTTTGACTAATTGTAGTCTTGTTTGATAGGTAAGCAAACATTTGATACGGAAGAATAATCCTGGCTTTTGTTTTAGCTTTTTGGAGAGTTCTTCAACATGAGGGATGTATGAGAGCTTACAGTCCAACCAGACGTCTAGATACTTCAATTTGTCCACTCTTTCCAGGGTTTCACCCTGCATATATATTATATGCATATTGGCAGGCTGATGTGATCCGGAAGATGCATTAGTTGATGGGGACAAGGACATGACTTTTGTCTTTTTGGCATTGAGTAGAAGTTTCAGATGTAGCAGATTTTGCTGTAGGATATTAAATTCTTGCTGTAAATCCCTGTAGGCAGATTCAGTGGTAGGACGAGAGATGCAAAGCACAGTATCATCTGCAAATAAGTGAATACTGGCAGATGTAATATTGTGGTCAGTACTGTTTATGTATATTGTGAATAATAAAGGGCCCAAGATTGAACCTTGAGGTACCCCTCTTGGAAGGATGTTGCAGGGAGAAAGGTCGCCCTGCGCCTTCACCTGTTGCTGCCTCCCAACAAGGTAGTATGAAAACCATTTTAGGGCATTATCGTCAAGCCCGATGTGATGTAACAGGGTCAGTATCAAATCATGATCCACCATGTCAAACGCTTTGCTTAAGTCGAGGAAAAGCATAGCAACATGATTCCTCGTGTCAAGTGCAATTTGCCAGTTGTTAGTAACCTTAGCTAAAGCAGAGACTGTGCTGTGACTTGGCCTAAAGCCAGACTGTACAGGGTTTAGTAGGTTGTGATTCTCCAAAATTTCCCTTAGTTGACAGTTTACCAGATTTTCAAGAAGTTTTGACAGAATAGGAAGAAGAGAGTTGGGTCTGTAGTTGTTCAAATCACTTGGTTCACCAGATTTGAGCAGAGGGATGACATGGGCTGTTTTCCACACTGGAGGGAGTGCTCCTTGAAGGAGTGACATACTGAAGAGGTGAGTGATTTGCGGAGCTAGAGGATAGCCTAGTTTCAGAAAGGGGGGGGCAATTTGGTCAGCCCCTGCACCTTTTTTAATATCTAGGTGAGTTAGGAGGTCTTCAGCTTGCTTGAGTGAAGCAGGAGTGAAACTAAATTTGGTAGCGCAGGTGGAGGTGCTAGAAGGGGTCCAAGGTGTGATGATGCTGGTTCAGCAATTTACCTACAGGAAAGATATCAAAGGCTAGGCCAGCAGTGGCAAAGTGGTTATTGAGGGCTTCTAAGATGTCATGTTTGTTGATGCAGGTAGTATCTCCAGAGATGATTTTGGATGGAAATGAGGAGGACAATTTACGTCCTTCTGCATCATTCAAGATCTGCCAGAATTTAGGACAATTACTCTTGTTGGACTCCAACGCACTTTGGTAGTAATTTGCCTTTTCAGATCTGATTAGTTTGGTACAGTGATTCCTAATCATTCTAAAGGCAACTCAGTCTGATTCTGATTTGGTTTTTGTAGCCTTTTTCCAGTGAGCAACCCTGTGGCGTAGGGCTGTTTTTAAGGTGCTGTTGAACCAGGGACGTGATTTTCTCCTCTATCTGGATTTTACAACAGGTGCATGGGTGTCAGTCACTTTTAGGACTAGAGTCTGAAAGGTGGTGTGGTCATCAGTAAATTCCTGCCATCTAATTCTGCCAAGATCAACCAGGAATGCTGTGGGATTGAATTTGCGGTAACTCCGTTTTTAGGTGTACCCTTCGACGGAGGATATTTTTAGCATGTGCCTTGCACAAGCTGTAGCCCTGTGGTCACTAATGTCAGTGTGAAATACTCCTATGTGGGAGATTTTATAGGGTTTGTTAGTCAAGATTTAATCCAGGAGTATACTGTGTGCCGGGTTTTTATTGTTGGGATGTGTCATTTCTGAGATTAGCTGATAAAGACCGTAGGCATCACAGAAGTCCTTTAGAGGCAGTGAACAGGTAGAGTTCCAGTCTAGGTTGAGGTTTCCCGTAGTGTTGCTTTTTTGGATACAAAAATCTGGTTTATTCTAGATCCTGTTTTAAAGGTAGGAGACCAGAAGCTATAATCTCTGTTGGAATTTATGACCCTTTTCACACATCTATAAAGTTGCGTTGTTCCTGCATATCTAAGTCCTTATCAGATTTATCTATTGTTGGATCACATATGCAATTTGTATCACCTGCAAAAATCAATGTACTGTTCAAAAAGGATGCTGGGTGATTGAGAATTTGTGTAAAAATTTCATGTCTACCATTTCCCGGTCTGTATATATTAATAAAAGTAACTTGCTTCTCTTCTAGCATACCATGTAAAATGGGAAAGTAACATTTCTGGTCTTTAATAGAATTGAGAAGCTGAAAATTAATTCCTTTTTTTTATTAAATTGAAGACCCCAGGGGCCTAATATTCAGTTGGACACAAAGTGCAGTGTAAATGCTGCGCTTTGTACTTGCCCAGGGGTCCCAGGATGGTATATTCAGTCAGGCACTAACAGAATGAATATAGGGACATGTCAGGGCAGTGCTAAGTCAGGTAGCGCCACCCCGACATGGCTCCCGAAGTTGCCTCCAAGAGTTGATCGCATCAGAGAGGTGTCTGCAGATTTCAAAGGTACCCATGCAAATGAGCCCACTTGGCATGCAAGGCGCTAAGGGGCCATTTTCATGCCCATTATGGGCTCATTTGCATGCACAGCGGAGGCAGGTAATGCGGTGCCCCCCCCCCCCAATATCCATGATAGTGTTTACTATCCCTGGTGCTAGTGGAGGGAGACCACTAGCACCAGGGAATTTTATTGTAACAGGACTGGCGATCGGAGTGTAGGGTGGGTGCCATGGACCACAGGGGTCAGGTATGCTCCCCAGTGGCCAACTGGCTGGTTGGCTGCATTACATCCGGCAGTCGCTAGGGTTGCGTGGAGAAAGAGGAGGTTTTTGTCAGCAGTATTTGCGCAGTGCAGAAGGACTGTGCAAACCCTCTTGTGCCATGCAAATCCACTGAATGTAGGCTTGTACTGATATCTGTCCCCGCTCCACTATGTGCATACCCTCCCTTTTTAGTTTGCACAGGCGCTACCCCTGTTTGCCGATGCAGTGGAGCCCGTTCAGTATTGGGCTTCAGTACAAAACCCAGTTTGTGCAGACAAACACCAGTTATGGCCCATGCAGACTTATGAAAATCGGGCCCCAGATTTCTTAAATTAGTTCCAAGCCCCATAGACTTGCGATTCCCATTTCCTGCGCAGTAGATCATAGTCTTTTTTTTTTTTTTTCTGTAAGCAAGTTTCTTGCAGAAAGGCTATGTGCATTTCATTTTTTAGAAAGCCTTAGTGTTTTATACACATTTTATCTTTCAGTTTAGTCTTCTTACATTCCAAGTAAAGTTGAAGACACCAGTCATGTTTTTTTTTTTTTTTAAATATACATGCCGAGCACAGGCCAAATTTTGACAAACCTACCCCTCCACATATCTACTTTTAGAGTAGTTTGAAATAACATCCTACCATCTCACAGGTCTTGGAAAAAATAAGATAGGAGAGAAAAGGAAAAAAAGAAAGAAAAAGAGTAGGGCAGTTTTATCAATTGTATAGTAAATTGGGTTTGTAAAAGAACAAATAAAGTAAAGCATGACTGTAAACCCCTTTAAATTATTTTGGATTATGCAACACTGCAACTCTCAAGCACATTTCTAATTTCATCAAATTTGCTTTCAAAATTAATGTGCTTATTCCTGTATTTTGCATACTCTGTCCCAAAAAATGTAATTAAAAAGCTTATATAACAAGTTACCAAAGTTGGAACTGTGAGCCTCCCACTCCCAAAAGACAAACCATTGAATATCTTGGAAGTAAAAAAAAAAATTAAAACTGGCCTACCAGCACAATGGTAGCACTACCAGTCACAGTGCCGACAACCTGGGTTCGGGAATGAGTCTGAGTCATCTGAAGGCCAGCTGGGGGGAGGTGAGATGAACGTCCCACTGGACACTGTCCTCCTCAAGGAGGGATGGTGCTCAGCCTCTGCTGCTCTAACGCCACCTGAGTGAGCACAGGTGGCGATGCACCGAAGCTGATGAGCTGAGGGGGGGGGGGACGCCGCCATGCTCCGACATGAGTGCATGCCCCAAAGCATCCACATACATCATATATCTTCTATGGCATCCCAGGGGAATGGGAGAAAAACAGTGAAAGAACACTGGCGAGCAGGAGGACGTCTGCCCCCTCCACACCACAGGACCCATACTGCCGACCACGGCACTCTTTCCCAGAGCACTGACAGAGTCTGCGTACTGGGGGTACCTTACCCCCCCCAAGTGGCCCCACTCTGTGGGGACCTGAGGAGAGGAGCTGGTGGTGGCCGGGGTCCAAACAGGTGAAGGAAAGGGGGGAAAAGAGAAGGCTTCAGAGGTATAGATATTTTAATTGAGGAGAATTCAGCCATCATAATCTCAAAGTGCTTAATTGTTATTGGAGTGTCTGATGCATTACTGTCATTTTCTAGCACTTTGTTTTCTCTACTTTGCTCTGTTAATGTCTGCTTAGGTGCTGTTTTTTTCTGTTGTGCTGTCTCATGTGCATACGGTAATTATGGTCTGTTCTGGAAAACTTTGTACAATAATACTTTCCTCCATGACCGCTTAAACAAGAAAAAGTGTCACTGTGGTTTTATTAGTGCCTATAGTAGCCTTGTACAAAGATCTGATGACTGAAACATAAGTTATAGCAGACCCCTTTACTTTAAAAGACAGTGCTAACAGTCTGGTAAACTGACAGTGGATACCTGAGTGTCATAGATCACTTCTCCTTACTTTTTTTTTTTTAAACTTTGTTTATTTCTGAGATAAGTTTTTCAAACATAAAACATTCATAACATGTACAATAATAACAAGAGAGTTGCTTGACATTTCATACATATAGTTACAGTTAATATTTTAACCTTATGCAAACTTAATTATCTGGGTGAAAAATAGAGCATTTAATTAGTTCTTGCATCTCTGTCTATAGTGTACAATACTTCACTCCCTCATAGCATCATGGCACAAAATCAGGTCGATATCTTGAGATGTACAGAACCTAGCGCCTCCAGAGTAGTTCGAACAGCTCCTGTCTCTTATTTACCACTGCTGTGAGTCGCTCCATCTGATATAACCCCAGCACCAGGTCATGCCACCGACCCAATGAGGGGGACCTCCTCTGTCAACCATTTCTCGTAGCTGCTTTTTTGGCCGCAAGGAGGCAAGCAATAAGTATTTTCTTTGAATTTACATCTCAACATCCCTCTAGGAAGTTTGTAAAGAAGAAAAAAATCAGGTGTGGTTGCAAGAAGGGGCCAGAAATCTCCCTCAAGGCCCCCTATAAATCTTCTATAAAGAGCTGGAGCCTAGGACACATCCAAAAGATATGTCCATGTGTAGCTGGTGATATCCCACATCTCCTCCAACAACCCGTGTCTCCCCCTTTTAGGTATTTTGTTGTAATTGTGGGAGTCCTAAAGTGCTAAACAAACGAAAGGTGACCTTCCAGGAAAATCCTTTCTACCTCAAAAAGGCAGTGCCTTTGTGCAGGAGTTTAAGGTGTCTTTCCCACATTTAATCTTGTATAGAGAGACCCAAGTCAGATTCCCAAGCAGCTCTCACCTTCTCTAAGGAATCCTGTTTAACCAGCATCAGTTCAGTATATACAGTAGATACATCATCATGTGATCCAGTGAGGCTCCCCCTCTCAGGGCCCTACCTATGTTTTCTATTAACGTTGGGACTAGAGACCTGGCCAGCAAACTCGGGAACTGGGTTCTGAAAAAATTTCTTTTCTTTTTTTTTGAAGTTGCAATTTTTATTATTTCCTTTTTTCCAAAATAACAACAGGGTACATAAAAGAAAAAGGGAGGGGACACAAGGAGGCATAATACATTCTAGCTGACTTAAAAAGAGAGCGACATATACAACCAAAACAGTTAATCAGGCCTTTCCTTAACTAATACAGTTTTTAAGTGACTATTCTAACTATGACCCGACAGAAACTCTAAGGCCATCACTCTAAAATCATAACACCTTCAAAGTCTAGCCCTAAACCTCCAAAATAATAATACATAGAAAGGAAAGGAAAGGACCCTCCCACCCTCTAACCATTGGGGTGGGGAGGACAAAACACGTGCAAAAGCAGAAGACATTACTACACACATACCCAAAGACCCCCCCCCTCCACACCTGCTACTTCCCCCACCCTCCCCAGACCCGTGGTGAGGAGAACCCTTCCAGAATTGCGCTAGGGTCCACTACTCCTGTCTAGAATATCCTGTCCCCTCAGGCAGTCCACCGACCGGCCCTTGCAGGCCCCCTAGTCCAGAGCTTCTCTTGCCAAGATGTCTAAAACAGTAGTTCCCTCTTCAACACTCAAGTATTCGAAAAATGGGAGCCAGCGAGATTTATGTATATCTGGCTTTAACTTTAAATTCGCTGTGATCCTTTCCATTACTTTAATTTGGTTACAACATGACAACCAGTGCTCTCCACTAGGAGGGGTTTTAGAGAGCCACAACTTGGTAATGGCCTTCTGGGCTGCAGCCAATAGGATTGGGAACAGGTAGTTGGCTTTAGGTCCTGCCAAACCTTGTGGGGATTCTCCTAATAGCAAATGATGAGAATGGTCAAAATTCACCACTTGAAAGATCTGTTTCAGCCCATGATTAATACTCTCCCAATAACTTTTAATTTTCGGGCATCCCCAAAAAATATGCTCATGCGTTCCCACCTGCCCACAACCCCTCCAGCAATCCTCTGAGCGAATCTGGCCGAAATGTTTGGTTAGCACTGGTATCCTAAAAAATCTTGTAAGTACTTTCCACCTAAATTCCCTCCATGAGGGTGAAGCCGAAGTTCTGTAAGCCATCCTCCAAATTACCTCCCCCTTTCTCAAACCCAATTCCTTTTCCCAGAGTGTCTGAATCCTCTGTTTGGGTTTCGAATCTACTGGCGCACCTGCCACATAGATCTTAGAGATCAAGTGGGTCGCCTGAGGCGAGTCCCTTAACAACTCTATGAGAAAATCGATGAGAGGATCATTGACTCCAGACCTCTGCTCCCCATCCGCCCCTCTTCCGTATGTAAATAATGTCTGATTTGCAAATAGGCAAAAAAATCGGACAAGGGAATTTTAAACTCTTGTTGAATCTGTGCGAAACTTTTCACAGTGTCTCCACTAATAATTGTGCAAAAGTGCTCAGTCCCAGCTTCCGCCATTTCAGGAACACTGGGTTTTCCGACCCTAGTTTGAACTCTGGCCTTTCCAGAATTTTCCCCTGCCTTAACGCCAGTATCTGAGCCTGAGCCCCTGACTCTTTCACCGTTTGTAACCAGAGTGTGATTAGTGTTTTGAGCCCAGGGTTAGGTAGGCCGAGGACTACCCTGGGGTTCCTATTATTGAAGAGAATTGATGAGAGGGTATACGGGTGCAAAAGCTGTAAATCCATTTTGGCCCAACTCTGCACCGGTGCAGGAGACGTATAAACCGCCGAGTACTGTAATTGGGCCGCTTTGAAGTACCTTTTAAAATCTGGGGCTCCCAGGCCTCCCCTCCCTTTAGGTAACTTCAACAGGGCCCAGCTCAACCTAGGCTTCTTTCCTCCCCAAATAAAATTAGTTACCAATTTTTGTATATCTGCCCAAAATTTTTTCTGGAGACTTAAAGGGATAGCGTCGAACAAGAACAGCATCCTTGGAAGGACATTCATTCTTACCGACTCAACCCTTCCGGAAATGCTGAGTGGTAAGGCAGCCCATCTGGCACAGTCCTCCCTCACGCATTCCAGCAATTTCAGATAATTAACCTGAAACAGTTTGCCCAGATCCCTCGGAATATATATCCCCAGGTATTGGAAACTGGTAGTGTTCCACCTTAAATCAGTCATATTCCTAACCTGGAGTGGAACTCCTGCTCCTAAAGAGACTAACTCTGATTTGGATTCATTAATCTTAAGCCCCGATATAGAGCCAAACTCCCTCAGCGTGTTCATCGCGATTGGTAGGGAACGTTGAGGGTCACCTAAATATAGGAGGGTGTCATCTGCGTACAGAGATATGCGGTTGTCAACTCCACCCACTGAAATCCCCTTAATGCCCTCATGGGACCGAAAGGCTTCAGCCAGCGGCGCCATACTTAGGGCAAAAAGAAGGGGCAAGAGAGGACAACCCTGCCTCATTCCCCTTCTGATAGAAAAGGGTTGGGAGAATAGTCCATTCAATCTGACCTTGGCTGAGGGGTTAGAATATAGGGTGTCCACCCATGCTTGAAATTTGGGGCCGAATCCAAATTTCTTAAGGACTTCACCGAGATATCCCCCACTCAAGGCGATCAGAAGCCTTTTTTGCGTCTAGCGTAATCACTACTGGTGATGTTTCTCCCCGGACTGGACGTGGCCATTACCGTAAGTAACCGCCGATATTATCATGGAGGTGCCTACTCATAATAGAAGCCTGACTGGTCCGGATGGATCAGCTGAGTCACCCACCGCCTGGAGCCTGTTTGCTATCATCCTGGCAAAGATCTTGGCATCCAGGTTCAGCAGCTATATAGGGCGGTAACTGCCACACAAGGACGTATCCTTGTCCGGCTTCGGGATAACCGATATTAGGGCTTGTGCCCAGGTGTCTGGGGCATCTGAGGAAATATGGGCTCCATTACAAACTTCGAGGAGTAGCGGGGATATCTGGTCACTGAACTTCTGGTAAAACTCTGCTATGTAGCCATCTGGGCCTGGTGCTTTATTGTGCTTAAGTTGTTAATTACTTCTCTCCACTCCAGCAGAGAGAACGGTCTATCAAGTTCTTTTTCAAGGTCAGGTGAGAGCTTGGGCAACCTGAGACCCTCGAGGAACTGCCTGATCAGGTCAGGGTGGGTTACCCCAGACTCAGACTTGTACAGGTCCTCGTAAAACTTTCTGAAGCATTCCGCTATTTGGGAGGCTCCTGATACTTGTTTCCCAAGATCTTTGGGATCCTGCACCCCAGAGATAAACCTATCAGCCTCCTGTTTCCTTAATCTAAAGGCAAGCAGCCTGCCCGCTCTATTGCCCCCGCTGTAGTATTTCTGTGCTGTAAACCTGAGGGCATTTTCGGTTTTTAACATAAGGAGGCGCTGCATTTGTTCCCTTGCCACTTGAAGCTCCCTAAGTACACTACGAGTTCCTCCTTTCTTATGAATCTCCTCTAGCTCCTTAATTTTTTGGTGTAAACCGTCTTGTTGCCGTTGCCTGGCCCTTTTTTGTTGTGTTGAATACGAGATTACCTCGCCTCTCACCACCACCTTTAGCCCATCCCAGAGGTACTTCACCTTTGACACTGACCCGGTGTTTTCCCTGAGGTAGTTTTCTATCACCTCTTTTGTCTTGGAGACAAAACCCTTGTCTCCAAGGAGCCCAGCATTCAATCGCCACAGGGATTGCTTATACTGCCGTCCAAGGGAGATGGACAGACTGACTTTTGCATGGTCAGAGAGCTATATGGGATATATCTGCTGGTCTGCAATAGAGTCCACCCTGGATTTAGGCATGTAGAATCTGTACAACCTTGAATATGAATCTTGCGGATGGGAGTAAAAAGGTGAAGTCCCTACTGGAGGGGTAACTGTCTCTCCACATGTCTACCAGTCCCAACTCCGTTCGGAGATGGGATAATGTCCTGGGTCCTGCCCCTTTCTCCCTGCTTCCCTGACTTCCTGATCTATCTAACCTAGCATCTTCTACACACTTCCAGTCCCCACCCATAACTAGATGACCCTCTGGGAGCATAGCCACTACTCCAGATACATACCTAAAAAACTCAGGGTTAACGGGCATGGGGGCATATATATTAACAATATGGATAACCCTCTCCGCAATCATCCCGGAGAGGACCGCCAGTCTGCCCTCTTTGTCCGAAAAGAATTTTAATGGAACCAACCCTAGGCCCTTACGCACTAAAACGGCCGCTCCAGCCTTCTTTGGGTTCTTATGGGATGAAGCAAAAACCTCCCCCACCCATAAACGACGCAATTTTTTATGCTCTAATGCCGAAAGGTGGGTTTCCTGCAAGAGACCAATGTCACAGTGCACTTTCGCTAAATCTTTCAATATACTGTGCCTCTTTGCAGGAGAGCCCAACCCCTTAACATTGTATGTGATCAGTTTTAGGGTCCCCATGTTGATCTTTTCATTAAACTCATCAGTCTCCACACTGTCCCCTGCCTGATGTTCCTACACTCGTCCCCCTTGCCCCAGAGGACAGCGAACAAAACTCCACTTGTGGCCCTAAGAATACCTTCACCACGGGTCTCCTTCCCCTCCCCTTCTCCACTCAAATCCCCCCCAGTCCCCAGCATCCCATCCCAACAGTCCCAAAAAACTATGTACAAACAAAAGATCACAACCAGAGACTTGCATTACCATAAATGAACTATATACAGTACAGTCCAATCGGACTATGCTCGGAGAGAAGCTCCCTCCGCCCAGGAGCATGGGCTGCTGCATGGCCCTCGACCCCCCCCGGCTAAAGGTAAAGGGGAAGGTGATCTCCCAGGGTGGACTTTCAGCAGGAAGGTTCAAACCCTTAGCAAGAGTCAGCATGATCCACGGAAGAGACAGACAAATGAACCATGATTGGCCGACCTCCACAGGGACACCTGTCCCCTGAACTGGCTTCAGGTGTTGGTGGTGCAATAGCTGTATCAATCAAGTCTGGTAGGCTGACAGGAGCGGGAGATCAGCACCATCTCCCCCCACCAGACTGCCACTTAAACCAGTGTTTGACCAGGTATTAAAACAAGGGAGAGGAAGAAAGAAAAAGGCGAGAGAGAAGAGAAGATAGAGGCTTCCGCCCAGTATCTTTAGGGCCGCTGCCCAGTGAGTTAGCCGACCCTCGAAATCTAACACTCACGGCCCGAGCAGAGAGCCCCACTTAACATAACTTCTTTACGCCTGCATTAACCTGTGCAATAAGGAAATGGGTTTCCATATCCAGGGCCAGTCTGCATAAATCACGGGAGTAAACGTGGATCATACCAGGACCAGGGCCACTACCAGGCCTGGCTCCGCCTCCCCATGAGAGAAGGCCCACCCATTAACTTACTACTGAGGCCCTCCCGGATAACAAGGCCCAGACCCAGAACAAAATCAGTTTGTTTCTCCCTCTCGCCGACCGCCATTTCTTAACTCAAAGTATTGGGCAAAATTTCCCAAAGGCGGTGAGCGAAAGGCCCTTCAATCAACATAATTAACTTGTTAATAACCAGGTACAATAATAGAATCAGTCCATTCAAAACGAATAGGCAGAAGGATAAACCGAAGTATCCGTCCCAGTCGCCGTCAGTTCACTTTCCTGGCATGCAGGTCTTTCCCCAGTTGACACAAGTCCTTACACAACTGATCGTCTGTGCCCTTGGTCTTGAAGCTCCCTTTTCCCCCAGCAGCCTTACTTGTCGTCGACCAATTTAAATGCAACAGAGTCTGTTCCAAAACATCTGGCTGCAGATCTGGGAGTACAATTCCAGCCTTTTGGAGTGGCTTTTTCACTTGCAAGAGGGAGTCATACAACTTGCTGCCTGTAGACCATTGCACTAGCAGTTTTGCCGGATATCTAAGGAAGGCTTTTATTTGCTTTTCCCTCAGCTGCTTAATAACTGCAAGGACTCTTTTCCTCTTTTGCATAGTGACCGGGGGGAAGTCATGGTCTAAATATACCCATTTCCCATCTAAATTCAGATCTACGTTACCCCATGCTTTCGTAGCACCATCTCCTTGACTGGAGTAGCGAGTGAATTTGGCCAAGATTGGCTTGGGGGCATCGTTCTTTCTTGGCCAGAGGCGTCCGTGCACTCTTTCCAGCTCAAGAGGCTCCGTAACAGGGATATCCAACTCTTGGTGAAGCCAGGGTTTGATAAATTCGACCAGATTGTCCTGCTCAGCTCCCTCTGGAAACCCAAAAATTCTGATAGTTTTCCTCCTCCCCCTCGATTCCGCATCCTCGGCCCTGGCCGTTAGCTCTGTCTCCCTTCTGGCCAAATATATTACTGCCCTGCTAAGTCACATGGAGTCCTCGCGGAGCTCATCAAAGCCCGACTCGAGCTTTTGCGTTCTTCTCTCTAAATGCTTCAAGTCCTGTTTAATGTCCTTAACATTGCTGTCAATCCGCTGTGTAGCATCTTATAATATGGGCTCACCCGCTGTCCATGGAGCTCCCCTTGAAATAGTCTCCTCATCCTCCTCTCTCTCGGTACCCGCAGCCGATTCTGAGGCCCTAGACAGTGGTACACTCGGGCTGCGATCAGATCTGGATCGGCGCTTATTCGGGGCTTTCTTAGCGCTTCTGCCTCGCGAATTCACTGCCTGGCTCATTGTTTTAACTGCAGGCTTGGCAAAGAATTAGTTTAAACGTCTATTAACACCGGATTAATGACGATTTTTGCACCACTACTGCGGAGCTTAGAGCTAAGCCGCCATTTGGTTTGATGACGTCACCGGAAGTCCTGAAAAAATTTCTAACTTGAAAAAATCTGAACTGGCAGCCCCGATGGCGCTGATGGTTGAGGCACTGGACGCCACACCTCGCGGTTATCGCTGGCTACCCTGTTCAGGGAATGAGCCTGGGCTGCTGGGGTCGGGGGAGAGAGGATTGAGCATCCGGAGGACTGCTCTTCTCTCTCCGGGGTCCTGACTGATGACTGCCCTCTAGCGGTGACTGGAGGGCAGTATGGGTCGGGAGGCTTGGTAGCCGATGTGATTATGTCAGAGGGAAGGGAAGGGAGAAAATGGGCGGGGCTTCACGGATCCATGATGGCCCAACCGTTCTGGCGAAATCTGCCCCCCCCCACCAGATATGACGTAACGGGTGGTGGGGGACTGCCGGCACCCACCCACCTGGCCCTGCCATGGAGGGGGAATCTGTGGGGAACCTCAGGGGGTGGACGAGCTGGTGGTCGGGCCAGAGGATGTATCTTCGGGGCGAGGATATACCCTGTGGAACTCCAAGTGCAAGGAGGCAAATAGTAGAGAAAAAAAAAATCTGAACTGTTCTTGGGGTCGCATTCCATAATTTCCCATCAGATCTGCAAATGGTACTACTGCATTATTTTTGATAAAGTGACCCAGTAAGTGTAATCCCAGCTGCTCCCATCTATGGTACCCATTATTTAGGTGAGCAGGGGTGAAGGGGGCCAGGTAGGGGAGAGAGTACAGGAGGACCCTACTGGCGAGTACATTTTTCGAGTTTATTATTGACCTCCAACACTTATCCTTACTTTAAGCAGTTGTTGCGTATCCACCAAGTGACAAAAACGTTCTCTAGAAGTCTAATTTAATTCAAGCTAGCCTTTTACCATCTTAGGAACATTGCTAGGATTAAGCACCTTGTTCTGTCTTGCGACCTTCCTGTTTTGGTCCATGCCTTTGTGACATCACACTTTGATTACTGCAACTCCCTGTACTTGGGGCTTCCTTGGGTTGATATCCGCCGCTTGTAGCTAGTGCAGAATGCTGCAGCACGTTTGTTGACTGGGGCATCTAGAAGAATGCACATTACCTCTGTGCTGCACGGTCTGCACTGGCTGCCTATTCAGTGGCGATTCACCTTTAAGGTAGGTATATTGACTTATAAAGCCCTACACGGTCAGGGTCCTGATTACTTGAAAGAGCTCCTGGTTCCTTACATCCCTCTGCGACAGTTCCACTCGGCTGATGAGGGGTTGCTGGAGATTCCGAGGGTAAGTTTAAAGTCATCTGGTATATGTGCGTTTAGTTTTGTGGCACCTACCCTCTGGAATTCTCTGCCATGTCAGCTTTGGGAGTGCAGGACGGTGGGGTGTTTTAAGCAGGCACTTAAGACTTTTTTGTGGGGGAAAGCCTACTCTGGATCTTCTTGATTTTATTGTATTTATTGTATCTTGTTTTATCTTGATGTACAGTGCCTTGGTTGTATGAAAGGCGCTATAACAAATAAATGTTATAATTTTTATTAAATTGTCTCCCCCAAAGATGTGTTAGTACTCTTCCCAGAGTGGGGGAGGAACGAGCTGGCTGCGGCATGCACTCCCCACAGACTGGCCATTGAATCAAATAGACTTTCCCTCCTTAGTCCCATACTTTACCTGTTGGGTGGTCCGACAATGTCCAACAGTTCTAATTAATTCTGTTTTATCCAGCTCATCTTTCTAGGTAAGATTACATCTTGGTTACATTAAAACTCACAGAAAAGAACATTTCATTGAGAATTTATTTAATCCCCACTTAAATCATCTGCATTTTCTGGACTGTCACTCAAAGCAGCAGTCTACTCAGTCTGTGTTTGCAGATCTTGCGCAGTAACTGAAAGAAGTGGAATCTGATTCTCCACTGAAATTGAAAGCATTTAAGGTAATGTGTTTTTTAATAATGTTGATCCATTTCCTTAAGGATACTGCCTTCAATACGTTCAAATTGATATCCATATAGGTTGTCTGTTGGAAAGCGGCCAGACTTTGAAGGATATCTGGTTGAGACATGGTCAGTAGACTGGGTCTCCAAATCTTTGCTTTTGAATATTTATTTGATGGAGACCTTTTGTTTGGAAATTAAATAAGGACAGTGAAGCAGGCCGACCTGGTGGCACTGAGGGTTGAGGCGCTGGACACCACACCTTGCGGTACACTGGCGACCTGGGTTCGGGATTGAGCCCGGCACACCGAAGGTTGGTTGGGGGGAGGAGGAGGAGCTGGATTGAGTAGCTGATTGGCAACTCTCCTCTCCTGGGGTGGACTGGGCACCGCGCCAACTAGTGGGCAGTGTCGGGAAGGTGCCGGTAGGTGAGTGGCAGAAGCCGTGCCTCACCACAGTTTACCACTTAGACACTGGTCCTATTTGCCGGCGTCCTCCGGGGCAGGACATACTAGCTACCTAACAACAACTTCCTCCCCACAACTGTGCAGAGTGATCCTCGATCAGAGAAGGAGCCCCGGATGACGGTATGCCGCCACCAACCTTAGCCGGAGTGGGCTTAAATAGATAATATAAAAATAAAAAAGGCAGTGAAGCATCTTACAGAGACCATACATTGTCTTGGTTGCAATACCAGTTTTGAGAATAATCAGCTTTTCCAAGGCGGTTTTGTTTCCTCCAGATTTACAGGAAGGAGTTATTTTTTGTGTACATACTGCCCTGGACACCCAGTCTTTCATGTTCTCCACTAGGCACACTTTTGCTGCTTGCTGGATTTGCCCTGTGCTTCTGGACCCATCCCCAAGCCTCCAGTACCTCCATCATCAGGCAAATCCAACTTCGCCTGACTGGCACTCCTCCAGCTAGTAAAGAGGGATAGAAGCAGGAGTGGGTATTGCTAAGATCAGAGGGGATAAGGGGGCGTGTGAGGAGGAGGACCATGTAAAAAACGTCTATCCCAAATAGATACTTCTACTCAGTATTTACTGAAGAGACGGTAGGGCAGGGCCCACAGCTTGGCACCATGGACACAGGGGGGAGGGAGGTGTGCACTATTCCCTTCACAAAAGAAAGGATCCTACAAGGCAATGGGACCTGATGGCATACGTCCCAGGGTACTAAAGGAGCTAAGGGTGGAACTAGCAGAGCCATTATCAGAACTGTTTAGTGAGTCTCTGAGCCAGGAGAGGTCCCAGAAGACTGGAGAAGGGCTCATGTGATCCTGCTCCGCAAGAGTGGTAGCAAGGAACTACAGATCAGTCAGTCTTACCTCAGTAGTGGGCAAGATTATGGAGGTACTCCTTAAGGAAAGGATAGTGCAACACCTGGAATCCATAAGAGCACAGGATCTAAGACAACATAGGTTTACAACAGGAAGGTCCCGTCAAACTAATCTCATAGATTTCTTTGACTGGGTAACCAGAGTGGTGGACCAAGGGGGAGCAGTTGATGTCGCCTACCTTGACTTCAACAAAGCTTTCGATACTGTTCCACATAGAAGATTGATTAATAAGCTGGGCAAGCTACGGGGGGGGGGGGGAGGTCAGAGTTGATCAACTGGGTGGCAAACTGGTTGACTGGCAGAAAACAGAGAGCGGTGGTAAACGGTATACAGTTAGAAGAGATGCAAATCACAAGTGGGGTACCTTAGGGATCAGTCCTGGGGCCAGTCCTCGTCAATATCTTCATCAGTGACATTGCAGATGGACTGGAGGGTAAGGTTTGTCTGTTTGCAGATGACACCAAGATCTGCAACAGAGTAGATGATTCAGATGGGGTAGGCAGAATGAGAAGAGATCTGGATAAACTGGCAAAATAGTCAGAAGAGTGGCAACTGGGGTTTAACGCAAAGAAGTGCAAGATCATGCACATAAGGAAGAGAAACCCTGAAGCCACCTATAGGCTGGGAGTGGAGTTGCTGGCAGTTACAAGCGAAGAAAGAGACTTGGGCATCATCATCACAGATGACCTGAAATCATCCAAGCAGACTACTAAAGCCATAGGTAAGGCTAGGGGGATGTTGGGGTGTATCAGTAGAGTATCACAAGTCAGAAGAGTGAGGTAATAATCCCTCTTTAGAAGACACTGGTTAGGCCCCATCTGGAGTACTGTGTGCAGTACTGGAGGCCACACCTTCACAAGGACATTAACTAAATTGAGGCAGTCCAGAGAAGGGCAACCAAAATGGTGCAGGGGCTGCATCAGAAAACATGCTGTATGAGGACAGATTAACGGAGCTCAATATGTGTGCCCTAGAGCAAAGGAGGGAGAGAGGTGATATGATCAAAACATTCAAACACCATAAGGGCATTAACAAGGTGAAAGAGTCTTAACATGTTTCAATATAAGAAAAATAGCAGGACAAGAGGACACAGAATGAGAGTAGAGGGAGGATGATTTAAGGGTAATGTGAGGAAGTTCTTTTTCACAGAAAGGGTGGTGGATGCATGAAACAGCCTACCTCAGGAAGTGGTGGATATGAATATAGTGCAGGGCTTCAGGTATGGGATAGGCATAAGGGATCAATACAGATGAGTATGAACAGATAGGCCATTGACAGAGCAAAGGCCGGTGGCACATTCATAAGGTAGAAAAAGAAATGGGCAGACTGGATGGGCCTTGTGGTCCTTATCTGCCATCAGCTTCTGTGTTTCTATGTAACACACTGTGTATTTGTTATGGGGTATAATACGGCATGGAGGAAGTAGTAGGGCGGTGGTTGAAAAGAATGGAGTAGAAGGCCAGGCAGGGAAAGGCACAGGGAGGGTATCCAGGTTACTGAGAAGATGGAGGCATGACTGGGGGTTAGGAGAAAAGGGCTATGCCTAGGCAACAAAGTGGGGGAGTTTCAAGCAGTAACAGCAGAGGTCAAACCGGATTTAGTAGCTGTAACCGAAACCTAGTCACCCATTAATGACAGAGACCTCAATATCCTGGGATATGCAGTTTTCAGAAAGGATAGGCAGAAAGGGGAAAGGGTGGCACAGTTCGGTGGTGAAGGCACAGAGGCCACCAAGGATAGATCAATAGGTGAGGACAGCAAAGTGGAATCAGTCTGGGTGCAAATGACAACAGTGGGAGGGAGGAAAACGGGGGTTCACGCGTACGTAGACGACTGAATTAGAATGAACACAAGAACAGGGCACTGGGGGCCAAAAATCAAAAGGATATCAGCAAAGGGTGATGTTTCAATAGGAGACCTTCACCTACCAGGTGGACTGGCCTGTCCCAGCGTACAGGCATACTAGGGGTCAGGAATTTGTAGATGTGCAGTAGGACCTTTTTCTTTTGCAGCGGGTGAAGGAACCTACCAGAGAGAGGGCTATCCCAGATCTGATGCACTCCAGCAGAGACTTCATCAGGTATATCAGGGTGATGGAACCACTAGGGTTCAGTGACAACAGTTCAGTGTGGTTTCTCACAGCCATAGAAGCCCACCACTCCAACTCTATTACAAGGGTCCTGGATTTCAGAAGGGCAGGGTTTGAATATGGGGTATGAGTGGAAACTGATGGGGGAGAGATTCAGTGAGGGAAGTAAGAATGTTTTATTTTACAGAAAATATTCGTGGAGCCATGGAACAGTCTGTCAGCTGATATGGTGGGCACCAAATCTATCAGTGGTTTCAAACGCAGCTGGGATGGAATGAAGGGCTTAGCGGTTGTTTAGGGTGATAGCAATAGGGTGGGGGAGCATGGGGGTGGATAGAGTGGGTTAGAACCCTGTATGGACAATAGGTTTCGGGTTTGTTAGGGTTTATGGACAGACTGGATGGACCAGTGGTATTTTTTTCTGCTGTCATTGCCTATATTTCTATGTTTATGCAAAAAGAAAGAGTTCCTTAGGAAATGATTAGCAGAGGTAGTGAGGGCAAAAAGGGTGGATGCCAAATTGGAAACCATTGAGTAGGTGATAACAAAAGTGACTGTTTAGTTTGCTAGAAACCACTGCACATTTTGAAACTAACGTAACCGAAATCTTATTAGCAACAACGTAAGTAAATTAAAACAAACCTTTCTAGGGGTGTGGAAGCATTTCACTAGCCACACACTGACAGTTCCACAGGAACACACTTTCTGTTCGACGTCTTAAACTAAGCTTCTCCCGCCATCAGGGTGGTATAGCCTCTGACTCTGGCCCATGACGTCAGATCTTTCTTCCTGCTGGAAGAGACCAGTCCCCTGCTGAGCAGCTCCTGCTTAGATTTCTAGTGCTTTGGTGACTAAAGTTTTTCAGGGTAATTTCTCTCTAGTTCTTGGCTTCTCTCAGCTCCTCTTGACAGTCACAGAGTGGAGCCATGCAAACTGGGATTCAGGTTTTGTGTTCAGTGCGGAAAGAAAATGTCACTGACCTGCACGACACGTGCCTGTACTGCCCGGGCGGGCTGCATGACATGGCTGGGCAGGTCTTATGCCTTTCGATGCTTCTGGAGTCCTTTGAGAATTGGAGGCTCCAGCTCACCCCTTACCGGCATTCGGAGACTGATCAGAAGACCTGGTCCAAAGGCCACAAGCAGACCTGCTTCTCAGCTTGCGGTATTTGAGGAAGAAGCGACGGCTGCTGCGATGGGCATCTCCTCGGCCTTGGTGCTTCTCCTGGCTGGGTACAACGTAGGAGGGCCATTCGCAGAGGAATTCCATGAGATGTGTCCGGCTCTGCAGACTTTGGGGGACGCTCAGCTAACTGCAGCAAGAAGCACATGTGCCGTTGTAGGACTGAGAGCGATCGAGATCCTCATGGCCCTCGACTCCCCCCACCGCTTGACTTTGATCAAGGCTCCCTCAGTTAGGGTTAAGGTTGAGAACTCCTCGATACCTCGGTTGGTCGAATCGACCTCAGCTTTGGTCGAGCAAGCCATCAAGATCTTCCTCGAGCCTCTCGACTGGCTTTCGGATGAGATGCAGGACTCATGACTCCTAGAGCCCTGTTCTTCCGGTTCTTACTAAGGAGGATGTGGCCTGGTCAGTATCCCCGCCCAGGTCACCTCAGAAGAGGCTTTCACTGGTGGTACCGCCTCTGAAGCCTCTTTTGTTGAGTGTAGTGAGGCATATGGTATACCACAACCTGTCTGAGGCTTCCCCTCAACGTCTCCTGTTGGGTCGACGATTGTGATCCTGGTCAAAGTCTCGATCGAGATGTTCCTGCTCTCAATCCTACTCAGCTGGGAGGTGTTGCCGTCAGTGCTTGCCCTTGGGTGAGATGCCGTTGCTACGAGCAGCTCCTTTAGCAACAGTAGCCCATTGTGGGGTTGGGTAGGGCTTTACCTGTGATGCCCTCACTGGTCCATGCTTCGCAGGTACTCCCCACAACTGCTTCTCCACTCTTGAGAGTGGAGCTGCTGCCACCCCAGCTGAATGTGGGTGCCCCAGCCAAGAAAGACTGCTCGGCCTTCAGCTTACTAGGCTGGTTGTCAGGGTAAATCACCCAATGCAAGGATTCTTGGGTGATTAAACGTTCAAGGGCTTTTTCTGAGGAGTCCTCAGATGACTCCAATTGGTCACCCATGGTGTCCTCCAGGACTCGCACCTTTGACCTGGTATCAGTCAAGGAGCTGACCACTGACCATGGGCAGGTTTCATTTGAGGCTCTTCTTCGGCTCATGTCCCAGGTTGTGAATGTCCCTCTGGAGCCCATCTAAAAGAGGGCAAAGTACCTCTTTACAGACATCCTGTATAGAGATGAATCCCCATGGGTTGCCTTTCCCACAGCTGAGGCCATCTTGGGAGTGGTCTTTGAGCTTTGGCAGCATCCAGCATCTTGCTCTGCACCCATTACATGTGTGGTCCCTACTGGGTCCCTTTTGGGATTCTCAAACCACCTGGTCTCTTGATTCGTAAATCCAGGGGCCAAGGGGACATGGACAAGCCTCTGGACAAGGAGTCCAAAAATATTGACCATGGTACTAAAAAAGGCATAAGCTGTGGCATCCTTAGGCCCCTGTCAGGTGAGTTACTCTGTCATGATGGCCAGCTAGGGGCAGTTCATGTTGAGAGTTCTTGACTAGATCTCCCTCACCTCCCTGCTGTTGCCAGTGAAGTTGGCCTAGGACCAAGGTCACTTGTTGGCCAAGCACCAGCTTCAGACGACCTTGGACATGGATGATTCTCGTGCCGTGACAGTGGCTATCTCCATGTGTTGCAGGGCCTGGCTGCATCTGTCTACCTTGATGGAGGACACCCAGCATAAACTGGCCGATGTCCTTTCTTTTTGAGGGGGCACCAGCCTCTGTCTTTGGAATGGAAGGACATCACCAGCGTATAAAGTCC
The DNA here is from genome assembly GCA_016271365.2 of Neoceratodus forsteri. Lineage (NCBI taxonomy): Eukaryota > Metazoa > Chordata > Ceratodontiformes > Ceratodontidae > Neoceratodus > Neoceratodus forsteri. The sequence continues at coordinate 1,667,932,408 of CM057456.1, read as the reverse complement.
AGTGACACCCTTGACTCTGTGGCATCATCCCAGAAGGACTAGAAGCAGAAGGGTAGGAAAAAGGCTTTCCAGTACCAGTCCTTTCAGCCACAACCTCCCCGGCAGCTGCCCCAGCAAGGGCATTATAAGGACTGATGCCTGACACCCACGGTTGTAGATCAGGGCCCCAAGTGAGGTGCGGGCAGGGATGGTGGTGATTCTCTGGCCCCAGTGGCTGGTGCCCCCATCGAGGCCATACAGTGATTGGGTGGGGTGTCATTCTTCCACCTGTCCTGTCCCTATCTATGCTCCTAGTCTGGGTTCAGCTGCACCACTTCTTGCCACGTTGTCCTACTGTCACAATGGACAAGTGGGTGCTAAAGGTGGTAGTCAGAGGGTTGCCTCTGGATCTCGAGGCTCTCCCGCCTTACAGACTCCATGCTCCTTGGGAGTCCAGGGTGTCACTGGACATGCTGTCCACTCTTCGGGAGGACATTGCTCAGCTCCTTGTGAAAGAAGCTGTAGCCCATGGCTTGGTAACCCTGGTCAGTGAGGATTACTTGTCCAGATACTTCCTGTTTATGAAATGGACGGGTGGCTGGCGCTTCATACTGGACCTGCTTGATCTGAACCAGTTCATGTGGAACTGCAAGTTCCAGGTGGTCACTCTGATTAAGATCTTTCCTGCTCTGAAGCAGAGCATGAGGTTCTGCTCCCTGGACCTCCAGGATCCATTCTTCCACATCCCAATCAGTCTGTCCCACTGCCAGTACCTTCAGTTCTGTGCAGAAGGGGTACCGTACCAGTTCCAGGTCAAGCCCTTCGGTCTCTCAACACCCAGGGTCTTCACCACATGCTTGGCAGTGGTGACAGCCTTCCTGTAACGCAAGGGCATCTACCATTTTCAAACAGCATGGGTCTTAATTTGCAGGGTAAATCAGAGCCACATTAGATGGTACTTTACAGAAAAACAACCTCATGAGGTAGTATTAGCGAATGCAGCTCAGATTTGCACTCGTATCCAGTCAGTCTCCCATGTGAAATCAGTTGCGTAGAAAATGCAACTTCAAAGCACAATTACTGTGGTTTACTTTGTAGAAAACCACCCGTGTGAAAACAGTACAAGTCTTCCCCCTCAGTACTGTTTCTGTGTTACTCTGATCTTTGTTCTTTCCCTTCCAGTCTTGTACCTTATGTTTACTTTAATATTTCACTTTCTTCTTCCCTCAGAGTTTGCTTCTTAGTGGGTAACTACACGGTGCTATTCTTGTAAATGGTTGTGGTGTGAAAGTGTCTAGGTTAAAGCTCTAGCAGTAGTTGAATAAGAAGTACCACTTTTACTGTACCGAGCACTACTCCTCTTAGACTTGCTATGAGCACACCTATATTTATTTTTGAGCCCTAACAGTATCCTTCGCAATGAGAAGGTTATTGTAGCATTTGAAGACAATGACTGGAAAAATATAGTACATATTTGAAAGCATGCTAGTAACTGTGTGAAACTGCTTATTAGTATACTTGCAAAGCAAAACAACACAGGTTAAATAGGGCATGGCAGTTTTAGAGATAGTTGCACTGTTAATATTCTGGGGTCTGTCTGTTTCATGACAACAGCAGATGATAATTCAGAGATTGTACTGAAAATTGCATAGTTATTATGTATCAGGCAGTCTGTGGTTAATTGATTAATATGCTCCAGTTGTCTTGCTTAGATGTCTGAAGAGCAGTTTATGGTAATGGAATACACAGTTAATAGATTCAACTCTGCAAGTAATTAAAGAATTAAGACACAAATGAAATTTTTAAAGAAAATTGTTGGATTACACTATCTCAGGCATATGGCTGGATGTTACTGCTAGTGACTTTGCTTTGTAATGTCTTTGCAGTTTTACAGAACTTCGATATTGGAGGCAGCAGTGCTGTGAAAAAAATAAAATGTTTTTTCCAAAAAGCTGGTTGCAGCTACAGTTAATAAAAACATTAGCTTCAAGCACCAAAAATCTCTCACTTATGCTCAACAACTGCAATCAATCCTCTGGAATGAGCTGCCCCAGAGCCAAGAATGTTATTCTAATGGAGAATCTTAGAATTAAATTTAAAACTCTCTACGTAGTTATGCTCATGCCTGTGATCTAATGGCAGATTTATTTCTTCGCCTGAAGAAAGCAGCCATCCCGAAGTCTTCTCTCCTCTTCGGTAGAGTGTGGTTTATTATAGTTAGGGTCTTTATTTGTATAAATTTGTGTTTCTATTTATTTTTTGTTTGCTTGTTTTTTGTAGTTTCTTCATCCTCCATCGGTTCCCAGGAAACGAAGAAAGGCCTGTTTGCATCGCAGTTCCTGCCTTTCAGGAACCGCTTAACTTTACTAAATGTGTTTATGAAAGTTCTTTAGAGAGTACTGCTTTGTGGTATTTTGTATTTTTATTCCTGATTCCTTTTCTGTCGGAACAGAGATGTTAACACTTTTTTGTAACTATTCTTTGTAGTTTGCATTTAGTACACCAATATTACTGTGGTTCCTTACAAAAAAGGAATCAAACCACATTTCTATATTTTCTACTTATTTTGTCCTTTATAGGGGTTTTTAACTTATTTGGGAACCAGACATCTCTCTAGGGTTGTCGGTGTTTGGCATGATTGACAGGCTCAAGAAGAAGACTGGACCATCAGGCTTTTAAAAACTGCAAAATTTGTTTTCAGCTCTTGGCTGAGGCAGACCGCCACAAGTTGTGTTTGAGGTGCCTGGGTCCAGATCAAGGTTTTGTCAACTGTGAACTCCATAGAGGATTGAATGAGGTGGAATTTATGGACATGATGGGCCTAACACTCGCAAAAAGGTTGGTCAGGGTCTGCCCTTGCAGTTCAAAAAAACTTCAGAAACTGCAGTCACAAAATCTTCCACCCTCACGTGACAGCAGAAAAACACTTGCTGGAGATGGAGGCAAAAGAAAGTTGCTATGAGCAAATGCAGTGGAGAAATCCTCCCCTTCCCCCACAGTAGGGGGGTTGGCTTTACTCAAGATACTTCCTGAACCATAAGAAAAATATGGAGTGGTGGTCCATTCTAGACTTAAGACACCTGAACAAAACAAACACTTAAAAAAGGAGAAGTTCAAGATGGTAATACTGGGATCAGTGATTCCATCACTACAACAAAGAGATTGACTTAGGGTCACTGGGTCTGAAATGTGCTTTCTTCAGGCCCAGTCATATAAAGTACCTCAGTTTCAGGGTAGGAAATTGCCACTACCAGTTCAAAACCCTTCCCTTTGTGAACACTCTGGGTTCTTAGGACAAGCCAAAGTGCCTAGCCATAGTGGCAGCACATTTGAGGAGTCAGGGGGTGGTGGGTTTTCCCTACCTGGATGATTTGCTAGTCTTGGGAAAGTCATACCAGGAGATCAAGTGCCTCCATCCTCCTCAGACAAGGCACCCTGGAGGACCTGGGTTTCCTGATAAATGCCCAGAAGTCACAAACGGAACCAGTTCAGGGCCTGGATTTAATAGATGAAGAGTTAGATACCCTACAAGGGAGGGCAGTCCTTCCTCTGGAAAGGGTAGAATACCTGATCGTGACTGGCAGGCCTGCCCAGACTTGCAAGGGATTTCCTATGGTTGCTGGGGCACATGGCTTCATCCACTGCAGTGGTGCCAGGTTCCAAGTGAGAGATATCCAGTACCACTTAGGGAGCCATTGGTGTCAGAGGTGAGATCACTGTCAAAACTAGTGCTATTACAAAGTGTCTGTTAAGGGCACTTCAGTGATGGAAGGAGGAAAGCAGCCTCAAAGAGGAAGTTTTCTTCCTTCAGCAGTCACCTACAGTCATACTCACTACAAATGCCTCCCTCCTGGACTGGGGTACCCACCTGGAGAACCTCACTGTAAGCAGTATGTGGAGCCCACAGGAATTTCAGGAGCATATAAACCTCCTGAAGTTCAGGGCAGTGTACCTGGCAATGCAGACCTTTTCCTCCTACATCAGAGGTCAGTCCGTCCAGATCTGGACAGACAATACCACTACCATGTATTATATAAACAAGCAGGGAGGAACAAGTTCTAAACTGTGCACAGAAATGAAGATCTGAAAGCTAGCATGCTCCCTGGAGGTTCAGCTCTCAGCAGTACACCTGCCAGGGAAAGACAGTGTCATGGCAGGTACCGTAAAGCAGAATCGGCCATGGAAACCATGAATAGACAGTGGACAAGCAGATGCTGGCTACAGTGTTCAGAAGGTGGTTACACCTGAGATAAATCTGTTTGCATCCTGGGAAAACAGCCAGCTTGCACTGTTCTGTTGCAGACCCCCTCAGTGGGTACAGACTTGGAAGATGCCCTAGTCCTTGATTGATTGGGGAAGTTTTTCTGTGCCTTCCCACAATTCCTACTTTTACTAAGTGTACTGCTAAAATAGAGAAGGGGTCAGCAACAGTGATCCTCATAGCTCCAGATTGGGTGGCACATTTGGTATTCACTTCTCCTGTCCCTCTCTATCAGGCATCCCATCAACCTTCCCTGAGGTACAGTCTGCTGACTTTGTCTCAGGAAAGGATAACATTTCCTTTTCAGATCCAAGAACTCTGCGCGTCAGAGCATGGAATTTGAATATCTAGAGTTCTCTGGACTGAACCTCTCTGAGAAGGTTTTGGGAAGTGCTCATGTTTTCCAGGAAACCAGCAACGAGGAAAACCTATGCCTTTGAGTGGAAAATATTTTCTCTTTGGTGCTCCTCTAGGCAGCTCAGCTCATTTTGGGCAAGCCTTCCTTCAGTCTTGGACTACCTCATCCACCCGCAGTCCCTGGTTCTTAGACTCTCAACCCTGAAGGTACATCTGGCAGCAGTGTCCGCATATGCTTCCGTTGGCAAGGATAGGTCAGTAGCTTTGCAACTCATTTTCTAGAGGTTCTTTAAAGGCCTTGCTCATGTGTACCCTACAATAAGGGATCCTCTTCCCCATGGGACCTAAACATGTGCATCGCTTGGCTGATGGAGGCTCCTTTTGAGCCTATTAGCAACTGCTGCCCTGAAGTGTGTTCTCTGGAAAATGGTTTTCCTGGTGGCACTCACATCTGCCAAAAGGATAAGGAAGCTTCAAGCCCTCTGTATTGATCCTAACAATATCGTATTCCACAGGGACAAGGTAGTCTTGAGAACTAACAGAATATGCCTCCCCAAAGTGAAGTCTGAATTTCATCTGAATCAGTTTGTCACACTTCCAGTGTCCTTTACAGCAAAGTACAGTCCAAAGGGAAAAAGCTCCACAGTCTCGATGTTAAAGAGCAGGTTTCTACATACGACCACCTTCTCCCCACGTAGCTGGTTTAGTAGCTTACCCTCCCGTTTAGCAATCCTTATGACGGTGTAATTTTATAAGCAGTATTTTATTTGTTATCCTCATAAAATCGGATTGCCAAAACGCCCCAACTTCCTATACTGGAGGCACAGCCCCACGCTGCCACGTTTCATGTCAGTACTAGGACTGCGCGGGGGCACGCTCCATGGACTGTATAGGGTCCAGTTTTTATGTGAATTATTAAACACTTTTTAAGTGCCAGTTTTGATAAAAGAAGGCCACTGATCAACAAACTCTTTTCTCAGTCCTAACCCTTGCAAGATCTACAGTATTATTTCTTAGCTAGATGTGGTGGCCATGATTTGTTTTGAGAAAAAAACTAAATTAAAACATTAAAATACTCAAATTTTGGTGGCACTAGAAAATTGTACAACCAAATAAAACTAGATTTCCCCTCAATTTTGTTGCACTACTGCTTGAATGGGAGATGGTGACCAAAAACAGAGAAATAGTTTACCCACTTGTTCAATAAAATTGAAGAAATAGATTGTTTGCACTGCATCACTCTGCTTATTGTTGTTTGTGAATAGTTACCTTTTTTCAAAAACATAAGGGTAATGATATGACGTCTGCCTCGTTAAAACATGCAGGCACAAACATTTGTAGTTCTTTGCCATATTTGCAAGGCAACTTCTTCAGTGTTTGAGTATGGGACCAGTCACCATGGATTCCTAAAGCAAAGTTTTAACAAGCAAAGCAGATTACAAGTACAGTGCACATTTTTCTCCACTGTGGTCCTTAGGGACCCTTTGTTTTGGGCCTGCCTAACACCCCACTGCCAACCTGCATTCATTGTCTATTGTGCCAGGCTCTGCTGGTCCTCCAAATGCCACAGATCCAAGTCTGTTCCTTTCCGATGACCTCCTTCCCCCAATCTCCTGCTTGCCACCAAGGGGAGAGATCTGCTTTGTGTTTGCAGAGGTGGCTAGGGGACTGGAAGGGATGCTGCCAAGGGGTGGGGGTGTGTGTGTGTGTGTGTTTGTGTGCGTGCGTGCATGTGCACATATGCGTGCGTCTCGGTGGTCATCTGACATGCCTGGGCTTATTTTTCCCAATTTTTACCTCTCTCCTTGCCTCCTCACACACAGATGGTGCATGCATATGGCATCCTGGAAGGGAGTGCCAAGAGCGTGATGACCACTGCTGGACTCCCAGCAGTTTCTGCTGTTAGAGGGACACGCCTTAGCACACACGCCCTGGTGGAAAGCATTTATATGGACAGTCAGTAACCCTTCCCAACAGCCTCCACTCTTGTCCCAGGCGCAGGATGTGAACCTGGGTATCTAGCAAGTTAGAGCAGGCCCCTAACACTTGATTTAATTTGATTGTTATTCTTTAACTGTTCTGACAACATTTTTGGAAGTAAAAGATATGCCCAGTGCCCTGCAAAATGCTTATGTTGTAGCTTAGTTACTTTCCACTGAAGCATTTTGTGTTTGGCTTGTTTTTTCATCCCATCATGTGTTTCTGTTTTATTCATTAACTGTTTTCTCTCTTCTCTCCTTAGACGTTAGGTCAGGTTCAACTGTAACTTTGTAAAGTGGGTTACTCTCCTGGACCCATAAGACAATTTCTTGAGCATTACAGAGTCCGCTAGAATAAGTATACTTACATTGACATGATCATGATGATAAAAAGAATTCCTGCCTTTATTTAATACCAGTATTTACAAATATTACTGTAGTATGGTAGGTAATCAGGTTATTGGATTAGTTACAAGGCAGACATACTTTTCTCCAGACTTCATTTTTTTGGGGGGTGCTCAGTTTGTTAAAGTTGTCATAGCTGCAGCCTAATACTGGAAGTGATGCTTTGTGATTAAAGCATTACAAGTCTGGAAAACAGCAGGAAGCAACTTCTAAAAATAACTGCAAGATTTCCTGACATATAGTGTCAGTTTGCAGTAATCTATGCTGCCCCCTGTCGGGCAGATTTTATATAAGTTTATACTTAGTATTTTTGCAGACAGTAAATTTTAAAGTGATCAGATTTAGCACAGGTGAACTCATCTAGCTGAAGTTTTTTATATTTCCAGACAAATTCACAAATACTACTAAAGCTACTAGGATACATTTTCAAATGAATGACTGTTACTTTCAGTATTTTATAGCACTCGTGGATAAATATGATGATAATGTTTTGCTGATTCTAGCAGGTTGTGGCCCAGTATACTTGTACTGTGCCCTATGAATAATCAGGACTTGTGGAGTTTTTTTTCAGCTTTCAGAACTACTTGGCACACCTGCACCATGCCTCTCACCCAGTTTCCTGCATCTGATCATCCCCCCACTAAATTCATTCACTGCATTAGTGTTTTATGCAGTAGAAACATGTATATACACATGTAGGTCTAGTTTTTGGTGTTAAAAATAGGCCCCCAATAAGGGGGACTCAACTTACCTGTGAGGTCGACATCTCTGTGGAAGTTACAATGGTAAATTATTTTTTGCTACTACAGTATGTAGCCTAATTTTGTCAAGTTGTGGCCAGAAAGGAAGATTATGTGCCAGGTGTTGGTTGCAAAATAGATTTTTCCATACAGTTTGGGCAGCAAACTGTCTGCAATTTTGCTAAAACAGACAAGGAACAGGGATTTGACTTGTATGTGAGGTTGACTTACAGGCAAGTATTGTATTATGAGACTTCCTCTGAATTTGGGCCTGTCATTAAATAGTTCCTTTTACTAGTTGGAAAACTTTTAGAAAGTAAGATTTAAACAAAATTCAGTTTATATTGTTTCCTCTTTGTATTTATTACTCTCTCCCCTAAGGTTTGTTTTCTCTGGCTGCTTGTCTACACCTGACATTATAATCCTTTGTTTACAACATGGTATATATCCCCACAGAAACAGATTGCAGTGTCAAAAACAGAACTGTGATGTCTGGTGCTAATAAGCAACCAGAGCAGATCGGGCAGAGATTCTGTTTAGATGCAGATTTTATTTATTTATTTAAAATTTGGTAACCACGGGAGGCACACTGAGCCGAAGCTCTTTTTCAGGTGCAACCTGGGGAAACAAACAGTACATACGTGGGATACAAAAATCAGAGATGTTAAACAATATATTAAAAGTGTAGCAGTATTAGACATCTTGAAAATACACAATAAGCAGGCTGAAATTAAAAACCTTCTGCGGCAGCATTATAAAAGTCTGTCGGGGGAAAATATTTGGGGGGCAAGGGACTAGGGGTCCTTAATAATAAGATATGGGTGAGAATTATAGAACAAAATGAAATATAAACAAATTTGTACCCAAATCTAATTTATTTTCAGAGGTGTCCCACTGATATGGGATCTTTAAGGAACACCTTTCTCATATAGCCTACCAGAAACCCACAAAGTCCGTTACCCAAGTCTGAGTTGCAGGCATCATAAATAACATTTTTTCCATTTACTGTATTTTGGAAGGGAAGGGATTGTATTTTGGCTCCCTGGAGCAGAGAGTCTGATCTCTTTCGCTTCCTTATTCTGAGTGCCGTGATGTAATATTTTGGAGAGTACGGGGGCGTGCTCCATAGACTTTAATGGAGGTGTTTTTTTAAAAGGAAGTTGGGATATTTTAGAAGCCCGATTTCAGGTAGTCTATGCCACCGCTCAACTAATAAGGCCCCTCTCAGTTTAAGGGTGACCTTGATTAGTTGAAATTTGGCTTTTGGATAATCACAATTTGCATTTAAAAAAGTGTCCCTATTGAAGTCTGTGGAGCATACTCCTGCACTCTTCAGAGTGTTGTATCAGACTATTGTATCACAAAACGTGCTAGGTTCAGGAGCAGCACTCAGAATATGGAAGTGGAAGGGATCAGGCTCTTGTCTCCATGGAGCCAAAATATGATCCCTTTCTTCCCTTCCAAAATGCAGCAAATATTTATTTATTTTTTTTTTTATGAAGCCTGCAACTCTGACTGCGGTAAAGAACTTTGTGGGTTTGGGGATAAGTACCAGTAAAGGTGCTCTTCAAGATGACTGTTCACTGTGTTTACAGACAGTTTGCTTTGTTTTGGTGCTGACCATCAAACTCAGTCCAGTGAGTTCTATTAAAAAAAAAAAAATGCACAGTGGGTCTCGTAGAGGAGCAACTCGTTAAAACAGCAGTATTTGTTAGGTGGCAGAAAATTTCATCTTATGGTGTTTTAGCAAAGTGTATTGTATTTTCTTTTTTGTAGTTCTTTTTTCTGCTTCAATGTACTCTGGGAGACACTCTCCGGCATCCTCTGGACTTCAGGTCTCTACCTCCCACCGGTGACCTCTAGCGCGCTGTCCCTCGTGCAACCTGACACAACCCCTGGATCTGAACCCCTGGAGGAAGGGGCCCCTTACCACCCAGGGCACTCTTATCTACAGTATAGAGTGCTGGGCCACATGAGTTGGCCACGGAGAGGAGGATGGGTCCTGGTGTCTGGAGTGTGGACTGTGGAGGCCGAGGTGCCTTCGCCTGTCCTCAGGAGTGGGGCTTTTTCTGCTTTGTGTCCTGCCCCTTGGAGTGCGGCCAGGCAAGACAACATAAAGCTGCAACTACACCCCCTTGCTGATGCAAGCGTTACTGCGTTGTGTCCCCAACTGCCGCCAGAGAGCACTGGTGCGCGACAGCTCCCCGAAACCTGCCCCAGGAAGAGAGCGCTATCCACTGGATGTTCGATCTCTTCCCTCCCCTGCCGACCCGGCTCGTTCCTGAACCCAGGTTGCTGGTGTGGTACGAGGTATGCAACCAGCGCGCCAACCCTCAGCTTTCATCGGGCCGACTCCACCAACGCAGTATTGACATTTAGTTTTAATCTTAAGTGTATTTCTAGTATTCTCAGATATTGGCCTATAAGAGGTCTTGGAAACATTTGGGCAGATAGATGCACAACAGTCTCTTTCTGTTGTCACTTTTCTATGTTTCTATATTTTTAGAATAGCTTGTATAGCTAATTGTGTAATTACTGACTCGCATCATTGAAGAAGGCTGCCACTCACAATTTTTTTTTTAAATCTCTTCTGTTGAGGTTACCTGTTAAATGTACATGCTAGAGTCTTAATGTGGATGTATTAGGATGGCATTGCCACCTGTTTCTGATGGTAAGAAACGCGGCACTGTACCAAGATATTTAATTTTTTATGGCTGGTATGGCACAGGAGCGGGAACTTTTAAAAACTTCAAAATCCTGTATCTTGGTTTAGGAATGAAGTGTTAAAAAGGAAAAAAAAAAAAGCTATCTGGATATGTTTACCAGGAAAACATTACTGCTGAAAAAACCTGCATGGTGACTAAGAAATACTGCTTTAAATACGTTTTCTGCAGTCCCATAACTCCAGTTTCCCGTCTTCGGTTTTAAAGGTGACGTGTAAAGAAGCTGTGCAGCCCGCTCCCGTCCTCACATACCTTATAACACTGCCTTGGGAGTGAGGGACTGCATCGATCATTATTTTTAATCCAGAGGTTACATTTTAATAAACTGCTGAAACTTTCGGCCAAACGCGGAAGCGCTGCGCTGGTCCTGATTTAGCGGGCGTAAGTGCTCATGGGTATTCCACCTATTTAGTGATGTCGTTCCCACCAATGCTCTTATTATAGTAGCAGTGTTGGTAGTTTATTACACTTATTTTATGGCTTCCATGAAGGTATTAATACTAAAATATTACTTCTAGCAACAGCCTGTCCAGCTGTTGCTGTAAGTATAAGTAATATTTCGCTATCAATACCTCCATGGAAGCCATAAAGTAAGTATAATAAACTACCACCACTGCTGCTATAATAAGAGCAGTGGTGGGAGTGACGTCACTAATTGGGTGGAATACCCATGAGCACTTGTGCCTGCTCAATCGGGACCTGCGCTGCGCTTCCGCATTTGGATGAAAGTTTCTGCAATTTATTAAAATTTGACTTCTGGATTAAAAAAATTGATCAATGCAGTCCCTGACTCCTGAAGCAGCATTGTAAGGTATGTGGGGACGGAAGCAGACTGCATAATTACTTTACACGTTACCTTTAAGCACTCAGATGAAGCTTGGCCCAAGCTTTGATCTCCCTCAGCCTCTTACAGTTGCCATTCATCTGCATCCTGGTGGCAAGGGCAGGGTACTTCAGACAAGTTCCTGATCCTCATATACATGGCAGGAACCAAGTCAGAGCCCTGTCCGGCATTGCAGTTCCAAAACCCAAAAGCCGTGACACAACCACAGAGATTCGGGATTTAGACTCAAGGCTAGATTTAAAAGACTAGTGAAAAAAAATTCTTATGTTGGTTGTTTATAACAAGAGGACTGGCTATACATGTCATGAAGTATCTGTCACTTGTTGGTTTAACACAGTTCATCTGCATTAAGAAACATTCCTGTAGTCCCCACACTTTCACAGAACATGCCACAAGAGATTAAATCTGTGGGTGAAACCCACTAGGAAAAAAACAGTTACATAGAGGATAGTGGCTGGGGATCGGGTGATAACCATGCTGTAATCACCTTGAGTGGTTGCTAGGGCAACATGGTAAACCTCGAGAGCACAGCTTGAGAGGTTTACTGTAGCCCTAGCAACCACGAGAGGTGATTTCAGCGTGGTTGTCACCTGATCCCCAGCCATCATCTTTTATAGTGTATGGTCAAAAAAAACTGTTTGCATTCTGTGTGTGAGAATTATGGAACTCTGGTGCATTCTTTTTTGTTATGCCACTGTTTGGAAGTTCCGAAGTGTGGTTAACAACTTTTAAAATTCTAAACAGTGCATAACAAAGCTGTGTGACTGCTGATTATGGTGGTTAATAGGCACTTACCATACATTATATAGAGGATAATGTATGGTCTTTGGATAATAACCATGCTGTAAACTGCCGAGAGAGGTTGCTATGGCATTGTAAACCTTGAGAGCGCAGCTCGAGAGGTTTTCAGATGTCATGGCAACCTCAAGAAGTGTTTTCGGAGTGGTTGTTAACCAAAAACCATACATTATGTTTTATAGTGTATGGGCTACCAAGATTGTGTAATCGCAGATTGAATTACTTTACTGGATTACTTTGCAGAACATTGATTGTTGTGAGCATTCTGTTTTGTTAGAACATTGATTGTTGTGAGCATTCTGTTTTGTTATACTGCTGATGTGACATACTTAAGAAGGGTTAACAACAGAGTGATGTCATAACAAGGTTGTAATCTGCCTGATTTCAGTTAATAATAAGGGCTCTCCATACATTATATGTAAGTAGCCCATGTAATTTGCATAGGATACACAGTTTTCTTATTTATGGTTTCAGTTTTTTCCTCTTTGGATTGCACTACATTTTTGCTATAAAGTATGCACTAGTATCAAAATGCTGAAAAGAGTCTAGAATTGCCCAAAAGGAAAACCACAAACAAAACCCTTTAAAGTTGTGTTTCAAAATAAAGGGTTAACGTGGTTACTTACCACTATTTTTTCCCTCATCATTTTCTAATCATTGTTTGACAAAACTGCTTTCATTTCTTAAATTGTTTGTAGATTCAGTAACTGAATAGCACAGTCATTGTGCCCTGGTCGGCCATTTTGTCTCAGGTTAAACAGTGAATGCTTCTGACTTAAAACTGAGCTATTGGGTACACTGATTAAGACAGGGTTGCTGCCTAGATGTGATAGTTTCAGTGCTGTTTGAGTAGGAAATCATTTATCCAAAGGCAATTGTGACCTTTAGTTTTCATTCATGGCTCTTGGCATAGCTACAGTTGTATACAGTTCCCTTGGAGTTCATTGTAAAATGTGAGTTCCAAACCCATAATTGACAGTTCTGGTTCCCATTTTTATAGAGCTGTTAATATGGCCAGAATGCACAGTACAATGAATAGCACTATTTGCCTAAGGAATGCTTTATAGAGTACTTGACACAGCCAAAAAGACAAGAGGAAACCTAATTAGCTGTTTAGCCAGAGCAGACATTATACAGTGAAGAGTTGATATCAGTGCAGAATGGCAGAACTGCTGTTTTTCATAGGGGTGTGTGTGTGTGTGTGTGTATGTGTATGTGTGTGTTTTACATAAAACATACTGTGCCAGTACTACTTACGTATGTTTTTTTTCTTCAAATATTTAGCATAAAAAGACTAAGTTGGTACACTGATGTTTAACATACTTCTGGTTGAGTGGATATCGCAGTAGACAGCACAGGTGTTATCAGTAGGTTTTCCCCTTATTAGAAAGTAATTTCAGTGAGGGCAAAACATAACGATGAAGTTCATTGTCTAGTTAAATGGGAGAAATTCCACAGGGCCCACTGAATCATGACACTGCTCTGAGCTGCCATTTTGGGTTTCCTTTCTTGGGACAGGTGAGCCTGTGGACATTATAGCAGATGATCACAATGTAACACCTTGTATGATGTGAAGGCAGCAACTAGCCTGCCCTTGTAGTTGTGGGACAGCGTGCAGTTGTGTTAACTCCAGTATGATGGAGGGCACAGCAGAAACTTGGGGAAAATGGCCCTGTGGCATTGAGGGTTGAGGCGATGGAGGTCACACCTCGCTCCACGCCGGTGACTCAAATTCGGAAGTAGACTCGGGTAGCCAAGGGTCAGCTTGTGTGTGTGTGGTCGAAGGTCTGAGGGCTCTCCTCTCCCAGGTTGGGAGAGCTTGCTTGCCTGGCCTTTGACTGCTACCAGCTGGAGGCCTGCAGGTAGCGTAGGCTAGGGCATCACAGAAGGGAGGGCCTGTGGCCTGATGATGCTTGCATCCGTCCATGTGTACATTTCAGGTCAGCCACGTAGGGATGGAAGAAAAGTTGAAAGTGGACCCTGCCATGAGGGGGGAAGAATCCTTGGGGTGCCCTAACAGAGCAGCCCCACCTCAGTTGCTGTACAGCATCCTGCCCTGGAGCAGGTCACCCACCTGTAAACTGGCATCAGGTTACCTGAGGTCTCCACCAGTATAAAGTGCCTTTCTTCTGTGCTAGCAACTACCTTTGTCACATCTTTACTTAACCAGAAGGGCAGATGAACAGCAATGCGAGCCAATGAAATGTCTCCAGAGGACACCGGAGAGGAATATGTCCAATCTTCCCATCACCTCTGCAGTCTTTTAGAGGTTCTGTTCTAACAATCACCCATTCTCCAGCACTACTGACACCCACAACTTCACAGACCTGATAGCTGAGTTATCTCCACCTGCTCACTGCAAAGAGGCGGACAAGAAACAAACATTTGTCCATGCCGAATGTTTGCTTGCTTGTATTTGTTGTGTAGGTGTTTGGCATTGATAGTGCAGAAGCGATAATTAATAAATTGACGCAAGTTACAACAGTGAAATGTTCATGATTGGGAAACAGAGGTTCACACTTAACATTGTTTTCTTAGATTTGTCACCTAGAATTTTCAAAATACTAGTTTTCTTCTTTTGCACCAGCATGTGAATATGATAGGTCATATATGAAATGCAACCCAAAACATTGTTTTGTGGAACTACCCCAAAAAACAGGTTTTGGAGGGGATTTGATAATGATACCTGCCATGATCATTCGATGAGGGTAAAAAACATGAGTATGTTGAAAATGTGGATTCAAAAGTAAAAATATTGCAACGTTATGAGTAAACTTTAAAAAAATGTTGACGTTTATCATTTTGTTTCTCAGCTTTGACCTCAAATGTTCAACATAGTCTTTTATTACACCACCCTATGAACATGACCAGTCTCATTTATGAAATCTTGTTCAAAATGTCATTTTGCGGCACAAGTGTGAAAAGACATTTGGGGCAGGATTTGAAAAATGACACGTGGGGTACAAAAATGATGATGAACATGTGGGGTCATAGTCTTGTAAAATAGCAAAGCTTAGGAGTTAATTGAAGAATTTGAATGTTTCTTCATAACTTTGTTTTTTGAGATTTTGACCCAACATTTTTACCATAGTCTTATCATGACCCCACCTTATGATCAAGACAAGTGAAATTTTTTAAATCCTATCCAAGAGGTGATTTCATGGAGTAACTGCGAAAACATGCTTTGAAGGGGATTTGAAAAATTACACCTGCCTTGTTCATGAGGTGGGGATTGAAAAAAGACTGTGTTAAACATTTGGGGACAGAATCTAGCAAAATAGTCACGCTATGAAAAAAACATTTTAGAATTTGAACCTTGCTTCATAACTTTGTGTTTCTGAGATTATGACCCCAAATTTTCAACGTGGTCTATTACCCCTACTTATGATTAAGACCGGTGATATTTTTTAAATCCCGTCCAAAATATAATTTTGCAGCTCGACTGTGAAAACACATTTCAGGGGTTGGTGAGGTTATCAGGCTTCACCTAACTGGTTCATGAAGTGGGGTTTAAAAAAGGCCATGTTAAAACTAGGGGGCACATTGAAAAGAGGTTGCTTTATTAGCTCTGGGTTCTTCAAGAATAAATCTCTGTACTAGAACAAAGATGGCAGAGGTAAGGGATTTGGTGTTTCTTCTTAGTATCCTTCCAATAAAAACAACTTATGAGATTCAGTGGTCCACCTTGCAGATGTGGAATCACCAGTGGAGCGTATCCGAGAACCTGGGCATGTTTTCTTTCTTGGTGAGGTCCTGGTAAGCAGCAACAATAATAAACATCTGGAGTTGTCAGTTACTTTGAAGGACACCACATTTTTCTTTCCAAGGTAAATCCTGCATTTCATGTTAATCAAGAGCTGATTTTACTGTCCTGCTGTCTTGAGTTTTAAAGCAGAGTAGGAGAAGTTGTTTATTTTTAGCATGAGAAGAGCTATGAAGTATTGTCTGCATCGACCAGAGACCTTTAGGAAATCTGAAAGTTTGTTCATTGATTTCTAGTATAAGAAGAGGGGGATCAAGTGTCAGACATCCATTTGCAGATGGATCAACGTACAAAGCGATGCGTACAGTGCCTTCAGAGGGGTTACAACTACACTCTGCCAGGGCTATGGCAAAACACACTGAACAGACATGCTTGAGAATGGGAGTCTGTTGCTACCCAAGGCCACCACCATACCTCTCTCAACCTCCTGACTTGGAAACAAGGCTTAAAAAAAAATGAGGACATGTAACCAAAATCAGGGACATTTCTTACAAAATGAATATATCCATTCTGAAAGCATGCAGCATTTTGTGACTTAGTGTGAAAAACATTTTCTGAATGTGAACTAGACTGCAGCATTAGAGTATGGCAATATTTTATGTTTCATATCCTTACTTTTCAGTGACGGAAATGTCCAATTTGGGAGGGATGAAGGACATTTCATAGGCAAACTCAGGGACGTCCCTGAAAATTGGGGACAGTTGGGAAGGTGGCAGTTGCCCTTAGTTCCAACAAAAGAAATGAAATGGGTGCACACCATAGGTGTTGGAATGAAGGGGAAGGGGGGCACTATGATCATGGCCCTTCCA
Organism: Neoceratodus forsteri; assembly: GCA_016271365.2. NCBI lineage: Eukaryota > Metazoa > Chordata > Ceratodontiformes > Ceratodontidae > Neoceratodus > Neoceratodus forsteri. Next base: position 1,667,915,750 of record CM057456.1, on the reverse strand, counting down.
CTTTCATAAGTGGCAGGGCCTGGCACTATTGTTTTTTTCAATCATGCTAATTTATTACTAGGGAGGACTGTGCCTTTAAAATGCAGCATGAGCAGTAAGCAGTGTTACTTTCTAACATGACCCTTTTATGGCTTGTAGAGTGTCAGTAGAATTTTAAAAAGTGAAGGTCTGAGTAGTGTTGATTGGGGGGCTGCGTTCCTGGCCTGCTGATTTAAGGCACACAGAGGTCAGACTTAAAAAGTGTAAAGGAGGGACCAGGCCTTAAGGTGGGCATCAAGGAACTAGGCACTGGAAACTGCTGTCAGTTGGGGGTGGGGGTGTAAGAGTTACTCCACAGATTACTAATTTGGATGAGACAAAATTGACAGTGGGTGAACCCACTCAATACAGGTGTGTGTGTGTGTGTGTGTGTGTGTGTGTGTGTGTGTGCCAGATTGGGGGGTGATTCACCCTGCATAATTGGCCCTACCGCGTTTAAGATCCTTCTGCCACCAGTGATGCACAGCAAACCTGATCACACAATAGAATGTGCAGTAAGCCTTGAGTGCATCAGTACAGATTTACTCAGTCGCTGTACTCGCATGTCTGGATCGAGGGTGTAAGCCTCACAGTTAATAGTGCTGTTATTGTGGTACAAAACTAAAGAGCTGATTGCAAAATAAAACCCTTAGCCGTGTTACCAGGCAATAGTTCAAGCCCCAGTGCTTCGCTTTTGTAAGCCAGGGCTTCGTCAGGGGACCCTTGCTTCTTCTGCAGAGGCCTCTTTGAGTCGCTGATTGATGCAGGTTGTAGTTTTGTCATCTGTTTATCATATAATGCATACTCATACTCCCTCCCCTCAGACAGTTTTCTAGTTCTGCATTCCAGCTTTCAGAAGCACGTAATAAACAGAAATGCCACACTTACCATCAGTTCCTTTACTCCAAGCACGGACACCCAGAACTTCGGCATCCCTCTTCTCTTTGTGTGTTTCTAAATGTCTGTGTGTAGCTTTGGCAATTTCTTTCTAGTGGGTACTGGAAATTCTGTAGTCTAGTTTGGTACAATTTTGTCTTTCCTGATTCCATTCCATGAATAGGTGGGATAACTCGTCTGTGAGTTCTGTAGAATGGGCGGAATGTCTGAGTTTGGAAAAGAGGAGTTAAGGGGGAGCCAGAATCTTCCTTTCAAACAACATGAAGTCTTGCTGTATTCTGACATTATGCAGTTAGACCCAGCATTTGAACTGTTCCGGAGAGGAAAGAGTTAACTCTATGCCAAAGCTTAGAATGTTGAGCTCGAGCTCTGTTCAAATCGCTGTCTGCTGCACTTTGAAGAGTAACCGTCAGATTCTTTATTCCGCCTAACTGAACAGTCACTTAGGAGATTTCTCCTTTGCTATTGGTTCGGTACAGTAAAAATGTTGGTTTTTAAACCGCTATTTCTTTTTTTATTTTGGTTCAGATCCCTGTCTGCGATACAGTAAGTATTTTAGGTAGTGGAATAGTGCTATTTCTGTGGAAATTGTAAAATCAATATTTCAATCGGTTCGGCTGAACCGATTGTCTGTATTTTTCTTAAGTTTTTTTTGTTTTCTAAATTTAGTGTGAGGTACTGGTCCTTATCGGTTCTAAAAAAAAAAGCCAACAACGTATTTTTAACATTTTTTTCAGATACCCGTGATACGGTTAGGAACCGATAAGGGCGTCTTGCCTGGCTTTTGCAGAGTAAAGGGTATGTTTTTAGGATGACTTTGTCTGAGAAACCCAAAAGAAAAACCAGGCCCACTGGGTTTCAACACTGCAGTGAGTGTGGGGAGGCCTTTGCTAAGGCTGATCCCCACACCACCTGTGTTTACTGTCTGGGTTTTTGACCACCTTGATCCAAACTGCCAAATATGTAAACATTTTCCTATGACCACCCTGGATAAAAGATTGGGTAGGCTTAGGGAAAAGGAGGCTGAGAAATCCGCTGACCTGGATGGCCAGCCCAGTTCAATTCCGACCAAACCTGAGGGAGTGCCCACTGACCTGGGCGAGACTCCCTTGGGCAGAAGGAGAGCTGATTCTGAGGGGTTGGTTCTGGCAAAAGAAAGAGAAAACAAAAATCAGCCGGTTCGGGTCCAGAACTGCATCGTCCAACCGCCGAGGAAATTGCCAGGGTGATCAGTATTGTTGAATCGCCTCGTTTGGTTCCGGCTGATCCAGTGCCTCCCGGTTGGCGTTCGGTCGGTTCCTCCGGTTCCGGACTATTCCCAAGAAGACTCTTATGAACTGGATCTGAAGGGGGATGAAGATTACCGTGGTGGTGGTGGTGGTGTAGAAAGTCTGGATGAGCCCATAGAACCGGACATCTCCCCAGACAAACCTTCTGGTTTTTCCCCTCCTAGGCTTTCTGAGTCCCCTTCCCACTTTATGTTCTACAGAAAAGTGGCAGAAACCCTCCAGCTCCCACTAGATGAAGCTGTCGAGGAGCAAGAGGAGCCTGACTACTCGGAGATGATGGACATCCCGGAGTCCAAGAGATTGTCTATTCCCCTTCACAAGTCTTTAGGGAAATAGACACAAAATTTACTTAAAACTCCAAATTCTTTACCTCCTGTGGACAGACGAATGGACAAGAGGTGTATGTTGTCAGGCCCGGGTACGGAGTACTTGTACCAGCAATGCAGCCATGTTAGGGTCGTGCAGGCTGCAGCCTGTGATAAGGCTAACATACCCTTGGCTTCACACACACCCCCAGATAAAGACTCCAGGAAGTTGGATGCCATGGCTAAAAAAACAGTACATGACATCTTCCTTGGGACTCAGACAGGCTAACTATATGGCCTACACAGCCAGATACCAGAAGTCCAGATGGGATACTGTTCTGGAATTGGCTAAAGAGGCTTCCCTCCAACTTGCCAAGGAGCTGTAGGAGGTGGCTGCTGATGGGATTGAGGCATCAAAAATCCAGTTTCATGCTGCTGTGGACTCCAGTGATGTGTCCTCACGAGTCATGGCTACATCTGTGGCTCTTCGGAGACTAGCTTGGCTCAGATGTACTAGCCTATCACAGGACACCCAGGCTAAGGCCATGGATTTCCCTGTCATGGAGAATTCTCTGTTTGGGGAGCAGACAGAGAATTATATGAAGAAAATAGACTAGTACAGGACCACCTACAGGAGTGCACAGGCCAAGGAAAGGCAGGCAACTCCTCAGAAGCAGCAATCTAGGGGCAGGGGCAGGCCTTTTCACAGGCCTTTCTACCAGGCACAGGGCTCCTCTCCTTTTCCTCAGAGGGGGTTCTTCAGAGGGAGAGGCAGAAGGGGGATGAGCAGGGCTGCATCCTCCTTTCAGTCCAAGGCTCCTGCCAAGCAGACACCCTGATGTGTCAGCCTGGGACAACTCCCCAATTCCTGTAGTAGGCAGGCTGGCTTACTACTTCCAGGTCTGGAAGTCTGTTACCTCAGACAAGTGGGTCCTGGAGGTAGTAAGCCAGGGACTGGCCCTCGGCTTCAAAAAATTTCCAGAGCTGAGGGTCGGGTCTTTTCCACCTGCAAACATCTCTGAAACCATTGCCGTAGAGGCAGAGGTTTCATCTCTGCTGGCTCTCAGAGCCGTAGAGAAAGTTCCTACATCTCACAGGGGCAGAGGTCTGTACTCCAGATACTTCCTTACCCCGAAAGACTGGGGAGTGGCGGCCCATCATAGATTTAGGATACTTAAACAAGCACCTAGTAAAGCCAAAATTCAAAATAGTGACTCTGGGAATAATTCTTCCCTCTCTAAGGCCAAGGGATTAGCTAGCTTCCCTGGACCTCAAGGATGCCTATTTTCACATTCCCATCAGGTGCTCCCACAAAAAGTACCTCAGGTTTGAACTGCCTTCAGGCCATTATCAGTTCAGAGCAATGCCCTTCGGCCTAACATCAGCACCAAGGGTGTTCACAAAATGCCTAGCAGTAGCAGTGGCCTTTCTAAGGAGACAAAACATTTCCATATTCCCATACCTGGACGACCGGCTCATTGTGGGTCAGTCTGCAGACCAAGTCAAATCAAACCTGCAACTGACCCAATAAGTGCTCACTTCTCTAGGATTCCTCCTCAGTCTTCCAAAATCAGTTCTTGAACCAGTGCAACTTTTTCCCTTCATAGGGGTAGAGTTGGATACTGTCAAAGCAAGAGCCTTTCTCCCTCTGGTAAGGGTAAAGGCCCTTATAGAGCTAGCTTCTTCTTTTCACCTTCTGGTGTCTCGACCAGCAAGGCATTTTCTTCAACTCCTGGGCCACATGGCAGCTTCCACTGCAGTGGTCCAAGGGGCCAGATTTCAGATGCGGGACATCCATTTCCATTTGAGGGCTTTTTGGTCTCCAGAAAAAAGATCCTCTAACCAAACTAATTCCAGTGACTCAGGCTCTCCAATGGTGGTTGGATTTGGACAACCTCAGGCAAGGGGTCCCATTTATCAGTCAGTCTCATTCTGTGGTTCGAACCACAGATGCTTCTCTCCTGGGGTGGGGAGCTCACCTGGGAGTCCTAACAGCTCAGGGAGTGTGGTCCCCTCAGGATTCTCTTCTCCACATCAATCTTCTGGAGCTCAGGGCAGTGTATCTGGCTCTACAAGCCTTCTCGGACTCTGTACAGAACAAGGTGGTTTAGGTCAGGACAGACAACGCCACCACCGTGTGGTACATCAACAAGCAGGGAGGCACGCAGTCTACGGTCTTGTGCACGGAAGCCATGAAATTATGGTCCCTGGCTTATTCTCTACAGATGTCTCTGGTAGCAGTCCGTCTTCCAGGGAAGGACAGTGTGTTAGCAGATGCATTGAGTAGGAATTCTCAGGGCCATCATGAATGGTCCCTGGATCCCCTAGTGTTAAAAGTGATCTTTTCAAGGTGGGGCACTCCAGAGATGCAACTCTTTGCAGCCCCAGACAATCACCAACTTCCTCTCTTTTGTTGCAGACCCCCAGTCTTGGGCTCAGTCCACCCAGATGCTCTACTTCTGGATTGGGAGCGGAAATGTCTGTATTCCTTTCCTCCCTTCCCTCTATTATTCAAAGTTCTGGTCAAGATAAGGTCACAGTCTTACAAAATGATCCTGATTGCTCCAGACTGGGCCAGACAGCCTTGGTATCCCCTGTTGCTGTCCCTAGCAGTCCATCTTCCCCTATCTCTCCCCAGGAATCACAACCCATTAACCTCCTCTCGGGGGAGGATCTGGTATCCCAACCTTCGTTCTCTCAATCTCAAGGCATGGCTCTTGAAGAGCTAGAATATACAAATTTGTATCTGTCTCAAGGGGTTCTGGACATTCTCAAAGCCTCTCAAAAACCTGCCACCAGAAAAACTTATAACTCCAAATGGAAAAGATTCCGCATTCGGTGTACCAATAAGCACATATCCCCGGATACTGCTGACTTGTCTACAGTTCTGGATTACATGGTTCATCTTAATGGCTTAGGCCTCAGACCAGCCACCCTCAAAGTACACTTGTCAGTTGTTTCTGCATTTCTGTCAGTGGGAAAGTCCTTCTCACTGGCATCTCATCCTGTTTCTGTAAATTCTTCAAAAGATTGCTTCATACCAATCCCCCCTTTAGGGATCCTACTCCTGCTTGGGATCTTAATGTTTGCATTGCTCAGCTTATGCAACCCCATCTTGAGCCTTTGGCCTCAGCAGAACTTAAGTACTTGACTTGGAAAACTGTGTTCCTGGAAACTATTACCACTGCCAGGCGTATCAGTGAATTACAAGCTCTGTCAGTGGAGCCTGATTTTATCTCATTCCATAGGGATATGGTGGTCCTTAGAACCAACAGGAGGTTCTTACCCAAAGTGGTTTCAGACTTTCATCTGAACCCATCTATGTCTCTTCCTGTGTTCTTCACTGATCATTCTTCTTCAGGAGAGAGAGAAGATTACACAGTTTGGATGTTAAAAGGGCTCTTAGCTACTACATTGAGCGTACTAAGGCACTTAGGTTTGACTCCCTCCACTTGTTCCTCAATTATGGTGAAGTGGGGAAGGATAAACCTGCTACTAAGAGAACTATTGCCAGGTGGATTGTCTCTTGTATACAATTCTGCTATGAAAAGCCAGGCAAAGTACCCCCCTCAGGCCTGAGGGCTCATTCGACTAGAGGTACAGCTGCTTCTCTCGGGGGTCGATACCAGTCCATTTACAGAAGAAAGGGTTCTGAAAGAACTAATAAAATTGAAGGTGGACAAAGCAGTGGGGCCTGATGGGATTCACCCAAGAATTCTAAAAGAACTAAGGGCAGAACTAGTGACACCGCTGACTACTCTCTTTAACGAATCACGGGAGGATGGGGTGGTACCCGAGGACTGGAGGAGGGCAGATGTAATTCCTCTTCACAAAAGTGGGAGCTGGACAGAGGCAGGAAACTAGAGACCAGTTAGTTTGACCTCAGTGGTAGGGAAAATGATGGAATCACTTCTGAAGGAAAGATTAGTTGAGTACCTAGAGGCCAGTGGGGCACAGGACCCAAGGCAGCATGGATTTACGATGGGAAGGTCATGTCAGATGAATCTAATAGATTTCTTTGACTGGGTGACCAAAGTAGTAGACCAGGGAGGGGCTGTGGACGTGGCCTGCCTAGATTTTAGCAAGGCATTTGATACAGTCCCACACAAAAGATTAATACACAAGTTAGCCAGCCTTGAGTGGGTCCCAAGGTGGTAGCCTGATAAAAAATTGGTAGACAACAGGATTTAAAGTAGTAGTAAATGGAGTACACAGTGAAGAAAGGAGGGTTACTAGTGGAGTACCGCAGGGTTCAGTACTGGGACCGGTCCTTTTTAATGTCTTTATAAGTGACATTGCAGAGGAACTGGAAGGAAAAGTATGTCTCTCTGCAGACGACACAAAGATCTGCAACAGGATTGATACACAAGATGGAGTGGAAAGGATGAGAAGGGACTTGGCAAGGCTGGAGGAATGGTCAAATGTATGGCAGCTCAGATTCAGTGCAAAGAAGTGCAAGGTAATGCACATGGGAAACAAAAACCCAGGGGAAGCGTACACAATGGGGGGTGAGATACTGACAACAGTAAAAATGGAAAGGGACCTGGGGGTAACTATATCTGATGACCTAAAGGTGGGCAAGCAATGTGAGAAGGCAGTAAGGAAGGCTGGGGGGATACTGGGATGCATAGAAGAGGCATCAATAGTAGAAAACAGGAAGTTGTTATCCCTCTGTACAGACAGTTGGTGAGACCCCATCTGAGTACTGTGTGCAGTTCTGGAGACCCCATCTCCAAGAAGACATAGAGTGGAGGCTGTCCAGAGGAGGGTAACTAAAATGGTGCAGGGTCTGCACCAGAAGACATACAAAGAAAGACTAAAGGAGCTTAATATGTATACCCTTGAGGAAAGAAGGAGAGAGGGGACATGATAGAAACTTTCAAGTACCTCAAGGAATCAACAAAGTCCAAGAGGGTAGCATCCGTCAGAAAAAGAGATGTGCAAGAACAAGGGGGCACAATTTGAAGATAGAGGGGGGACGTCTCAGAGGTAATGTGAGGAAGTATTTTTTTCACAGAGAGGGTTGTGTATGCATGGAACAGCCTCCCTGAGGAGGTCGTGGAGTCAAGAACAGTGGGGGAATTCAAGAATGCATGGGACAGGCATAAGGCAGTCCTAGTGGTTGGTAGGAGGAAGTAAGCTGTTGGTTAACTAGGATCTGCAGCTTATCTGTTAGGTAGGAAAATGGGCAGACTAGGTGGGCCAAGTGGTCCTTATCTGCCGTCAAATTCTGTGTTTCTATTAGAGATATGCAAAGCAGCCACCTGGAAAACAGTCCATACATTCACCAAGCATTACTCTCTGTATATCCAGGCTAAGAGTGATGCTAGGTTTGGTACAGCAGTACTGCAGAGCCTATTCCCAAAACAGGTTTGTCCTTCCTCCATGTAGATACTGCTTGGTAGTTTGCATAATGTCAGAATACAGCGAGACTTCATATTGTTTGAAGAAAAAATGACTCACTTTAGTAACTGTGTTTCTTCTAATGGAGTCTTGCTGTATTCTGACCTCCCTCCCTGTCTCCCCTCTCATAACCTGTTTTTTGGGAAGTGGGCTGGCAGGCGCAGTGTTGCACCTCAGGGGTGTACTTGGCACTCTTCCCTTTTTAGAGAGGAGGAGTGGGTTATGTTATGTTTTTGATAATTATATCTGTTCACTACCTAGTTTTTTGTTTTGGATTTCTCAACTTGAGTCTTTTGGGAGATCCAAAATATTTGGTTGCCTTTCGGCTAGTAAATTTTACAATTCCACGTTGTGGGGGTAGTTAGTGTTAGCTCGTAAGAATCTGACGGTTACACTTCAGAGTGCAGCAGACGGCGGTTTGAACCGAGTTCGAGCTCAACGTTCTGTGCTTTGGCATAGTTAACTCTTTTCTCTCCAGAGCAGTTCAAGTGTTGGGGCTGACTGCATAATGTCAGAATACAGCAAGACTCCATTACAAGAAACACAATTACTAAGGTGAGTAATTATTTCTTTCTGTCCCCAGTCCTGGGTCTCCCAGTTTGCAGCTCTGCACTCTGCTTCCCATGACAGTAAACTACCTACTCCTCTGCACTTTTAGACTTTCTACAAGTTGTCCAGCAGAATCACATCTGCACATGAAGATCTTTTCTAATGTTTTTGTCCTCCATGGTCCTTTCATCCAATACTCAGGTCTGGACTATCTTGGCAACTTCCCAGCAGTGTCAGCTGGTACCACCACCATCCTCTCTGTGGTGGTTATCATGGAGAAGAGTCCAACAGTACAGTTCGAAAATGAAGAAAGGTAGCACGCACACAAGGTCCTAGTGTTCTGTAATTTATTCAAAACCACAGAAAAGGGGAAAACCTGTACATTTCAAGAGTACAGTGGACTGTTATCCTGACAACCACTTGGTTTTCCTCCACATTTCTCCCTCCTAGAACTCACCCACCTCCTTGTGCAGTGCCTTGCCATGCCCCTAGCACATGTAAACAACAGCTTTCATGTGTAGGAGCAATCTCCTTGTCCCTCTGCATGGGTCAATGTGCTGGCAGAACATGGCATCAACCCTTCCCAGCTAGAAGTGTTGTCATGTGGCAGCACCACGCCAGCCTGCTCCGCCACCCAGTCCAGTGCTTTGTCCACTTTTGAACCCAGATCGTGTTGCCTTGCTGCTGGGTAATTGGTGTGACTGTGAGAAAGTGAGGGAGAGGGGGTGCATCCAGCTTCAAACAAATGCAGTCCAGTCTTCGGGTAGCACTATCATTTTATTTTCGGTCATTTCTTGTAGACATTCAGTGTCACGGTCAATGTTTTGCCTGTCTCCTTACAGGCTTCCTCAGGAGACTGCATAAAACACTAATATATTTTAAATTAATTTGTGACCATGTTGACTAATTTATATTCTTTGAATAAAATATTATGAAATAAAAACCTTCTATGAATTACTCACAGTTAGTGGTCACTTATGTGCTGTGATAGCCATGCAAGTATCTTAGAAACAAGTTTCTACACTATTTATGTAATATTTAGTGAGGCACTCCCCTCCACCTGAAGTTCCAACACTGCCCAATGCATTTTAAAAGGACTAGCATCCTAAATAAAATGTTTATGAGAAAGTTTTAGAGTAAGTCTCTGTACCTGACTGCCACTTGTATTAAATCAAAGGGTTTCTGGGCTTAGTCGGCCTGAACTGTTAATTTTTTTTTTTTTAAGAAACGAATCATATTCATAACATTAACGTTTCCCACCCTTGCTCCTACTGGAGCTGAAAAGTGATTACTTATTAGTTTTACAGTGTCTCCAGAGTTCAGAAACACTCTCTGGCATTCCTGTGGCAGTCTGACAGGACCGAGCATTTTACTAGATTTTATGTTCACTGCTGCAGTCCAACATGAGTGACGTCGTGCGTAATGATGTCAGCCCAATGTGTGATGCGCTGAAATTAGTGCTGAGGGGTGCTAAGCAACCATACACAAACACTGTGCCTCAAAAGCAGTCTCTGTTCAGGGTCGTGGCAGTGATCAACTTTTTAAAGCCCTTTGGAGACTAACGAGTTCGATTCTAATCTCTGTATTCTTTCCTTTAAATAAAAGGTAATTGCAGTTATTGAACTTCGAATAAATTGTAATTGTTAGTAAATAATTGTCTATGAGCTCCTTTGGCCATCATTGTTGTAAACGAGACCCTTATTGAAATGTTGAATTGTAGGCATTTCTGAAAAATGTCTTAAAAGTACATATAAAATGTCTGCAGCGTAAACTAACTTCCTCACTATGCAAAGGTAATATGGTGTAGTGGTAAGAGAACAGCACTGTGAAACAGGAGCAGGATATCACAGGATCAAATCTCACTACATACACTTAGGCCCTGTCCACACTACGCCTCTGTAACGTTACAGAGTGCACAAACCGTTACCGCAACGGTTTGCGTTTACACCTGTAACGTTACAGAAGGTGTTTTCATAACCGTTGTTGAAACCACGTATGAGGTGGTTTCAACTTACTTGATATCTTGATCCTTAATGCGTTACCCGGCTGTTGTTAGTGTAGACAATGCTTGCAATCCTACGGGGAGCCCGAAGCGCTGGCCTTGGCTACGTTTAGGATTAGTTGCCACCATATGGTCAGTGCCGTCTCCCAAAGTGTGAACCAGCGTTGCCAGTCCTATAATGAACACAACCGCGGTGTGGACACACTACACCGCTCCGGCCGTAATGGATTGCATCCGTTACCGGGCTGGAGCGGTGTAGTGAGGACAGGGCCTTAATGTGTGACCTGCCTTAAAGCAAGTCACGTCACTTGATTTGCATCAGTAAGCTCTTCTCTGTATTGTTCAGTTTCCCCTGCCTGATTTGATCATATCCACGTAAAAGGCTGTACATACTTTTCTCCCTTATTTAAACTGAATTGACCACCTTCTGGTTCTGGAAAGATGCATGTGTGCCAGATTTTAAAGGAGGAAGAAACAACACCCATACAGTTTGTCTAGCTACAAAAAGGCAGACCAGAGAGAAATAGGTATGTAGTTAGGGGGTTTCTGGCCTTCAGTTAGTATAAGATTACAAGCTTTCCAAGACTGCCATCATTGTTGTGTTTATATTGGTAGATATCCTTTTACAGCTCCACTGAGTTCTATGTTGTGGCTGAATCCATTCATTTTCAGTGTTCGTTGATACAGTACTTAAATAGCTGCATGTAATTTGTAAAACTAACAGGTTTTCCCATCTGGGCTTGAATTTAATATTGTTTACAAATATAAAGCTTTTTTTTTTTTTTAATTTATAGTCTTACTAGGTTTATCAGAACATTGGAATACTAAAATAATTCAAGTAAAAGATTGCATTTTCTTTCAGATGTCACATCCCCTCCACAGCAGTTAAATAATTATTATCTGGATAATGTTGACTCTATCAGCACAATAAAAACCCATTCATAGTAACATAGTAATTTAAGGTCAGAAGGGACTCTAAAACTAGGTCCATTAAGTCAACCCCTCCCCTTCACAAGCAGGGATGAAATGAGTATGCTGCCCAGTAGAACCAATATTCTTTGGTCTATAGTCTGGTTTTGTTGTGCATGCTGTGCTTTTTGGATTCTACAATATGTTCATTACGTTAAAAAAACACTGCTAACATTGCAGCAGAAGCTTATCTGCATCCCTAAAAAATTGCCAAGTCTCTGTCCTTCCCTCCAGAATCTCCTCTGTAAGAATTATATGGTAATTTTTCCTGATACGTTTTAAGATCACTGCACCTCCAGTCTGCATCTGCTGCTATTTCCTACTACTTCTCAAACTGTTTGGATCCATATGTGTTATGAAAGGCTGCAACACATTTCACAAGAATTTAATTAAAAAGTTTTGCATAAGGATGTGTTTAGTTCACTGAAAAGCAAAAGTGTTGTGGCAGTGCTTTAGCAAGTTAAATTGTTAGTGAGAAAAAAGGGGAGGATACTTGTAGTTCCTGGGGAAGGCCAGATTTTAATGTCAACCCTTTTTTTTTTTTTTGATTCTGTCATGCATTCATGTTAAGGGATGTGTGTTGTACAGTTTGCACACTCTAAAAAAGTTATGTTTTTTTTTTGGGGGGGTGTCTGTGGTGGCATAGAGAAGTTGGGGCTAATTGTAGATTTTGCAGGCAACAAGCAACCCCTGCAGATTCTTAGTTGCTGCTGCTTTCTGCTGCTGCTGTCTTAAGGCAAAGTTGCCTTTGATTGACTGTGAGGCCTGGCTACCTGTCCAGACTGTGATTTCCTGACCAATGGCCAGTAGGGGAATTATTGTGTCACAGAAGTGAGGTGCTCAAAGATTCCTAAAGGTGGAAGGTTTATAGCCTGCCCACTGCCTTAGTACCACCTTCTAAATGGCTATGGAGCAGTATTGATGCCAGTTTCAGACAGCTGCTTACAAAAGGTGCAACAGTGGCATTCCAAAAGCAGAAATGGATTAAAAAACAGGAAATGGTCAGTTGCAATATATAGATGTACTTTGTCACATAACATGCAGTAAATGGGTATTGGTCCTTTCATCAGTAAAAATATATTAGCCCAAATGTAGTAATTAGTGCAGTATTTCTGTGGCTGATGAAGACTGAGAGAATAAAAGAAAATTAATGAGTCAAAGCTTGTTAGTAGACTTTTCCCTTGTGGGAGAGTATGCCACGGTCAGGGTATTTAGTAACTGTCTACACATGCATAGTGTGTGCTTTTATCTTGGGATCAAACATGCTGATGTATTAGAATCAATTCTGGAGTATATTACAATTGAGGTGAGAGCTGGAAGTTTGGTTCTACCCAAGAATCGTACATCTTGAACTTTGGGTGTTTGATTCTTGCAGACTCTAGCAAATATTGTGTGCTAAATTCGGACTTTTAGTTTGACAGGTTCAGCTTAAGAAAACCATTTGAACTGTCACAGTTGAACTAGTTCTCCAGCCCCTTCCTTGTACACAGATACAAAAGCTGCAGTCTCCTCGTACTGAGCCAAGAGCCAGCAGAGGTTTTTAAAACAACTCCGTCCCTAGCCTGACATCCCCAAGGCCCCCTAACAGTTCTCCTGAGCCTGATCTGTGATTGGGGGTAGTACTGTACAGCATGGTCCCATTCCTACCCCCCAAATTTGTTTTATTCTTCTCTTGGTCACAGGCGGGACCTCCTTCCACATACTACCAGAGTGCTCAGTTCCCATCCGGCTAAAACCCTGCCACCTGTCTTGCTTGAAACTATGTGCTTGGTGAAACAAGAATCTGCCAGTAATACCCGCTCATATAAACAAACTAGTTAACTATAATAAAACCCCACAAAGACTGCCACCTGTATGGAACTCCCTTCCACACCATCTAGTTTCAAGTGACAGTATTAGACAATTCAAACATAGATTAGACAAACATATGGGTGATAGGAAACGTTTCTACCATCATTAGGACATATGGTGGTGAGTTCAATATGGGCTTGCCCTCGAACTTGTAAAACAACCTATGAACCTATCCACCCGGGACCACCAGCCCACCCGTGACAAATTACGGTGCTGCTCCTCTGGCTTACTCTCTAGGGCCCGGTATGCCTTCAGTTCCTCAGCATTTCTTCCCGGCATCAATCTGGCCACCCAAGGCGGAAGTGAAGACTGATGGTGTCCTGCGGGATAGTGGCTCGGGTTCAGTATGGGATGTGATGGGCTGGCAGAGGTTTCATCCTCCCAGTCCTGCACCGTGTTTTCCTTGTCCCACACCACCACCACTAACAGGAATGTGCCGCCCTTCCCATTCCTTAAAACATTCTTGCTGGCTCCCTGGCACTGAGCTAGTAGCCATTAGTACCTTGTGTTACATACAGTATTCCATCCCCAAACCCCTCCAGTCCTCTAAAGTACCTAAGGTAATTGTTTTTGGCCCCATTCCCTCCTGACAGTCAATATACAACTTAGGGGGCACTGAAAGTTCTAACCCTGGCTACCACAATCACCTCCTCCATAGCAGCCCCGCAAAATGTTAAGGTATTGGATAGACTGGAGACAGCTTAATCTGGACCAAGGTCAATTGGCATTCATCTGTATCCCCCTTCTCCGGGTCATGCCTGAAAATAGGCAAGATTTGTCTAGTGCACTTACCCGGTCAACGAAAACTAATAATAATAATAAGTGGGCACACAGCTGAGGGGAGATGGTATGAAGCAGAGGCAGCATCATTGGTAACACTAAGCAGACTGGTCAGTTCACCGGCCGTCATCAATGATAAAATTCTCCACCCTTCTCTCTTTTTCATGCATTCGCTTGCTCCAGTTTAATACCATAAAATGAATGTGTGCTATGGGGGTGAGACTGAGATAGCTGAGATTGGAATTTCAATGATCCCTTCCCAAAATCGAGAATCAGGGTCAGAAGAGGAGCCCTTTGATTACTATGGTACTGTGGGGCCTTGTTTTGGGGGGAGAGGGGTGTAAACCAAAATGCTACTGGCTCCTGGCTCAGTGCCAGGTGATCATTAAGAATTTTTTATTAATTGGAAGGGCAGGAAGGGGGATGCCTGAGTTAACTAGACTGTGCAGTGATTGCTCCCTGCCCACTGATTTTAGCCTTTATTAACTTGCGCCTTCCTTTTTCTTCTCTAGTGGAGGCCCCTGATCGGGTGCTCCCTCCACAGCCTGACCTCTCGCTCTCTTCTCCTCTGCAGTGCATCCGTCTCTGCTAAATCTGCCGCCCGTGCTCTCCAGCCAGCAAAGAGACTCTTGGATCCAGGCCCCAACATTGCGCATTACTTATATCTGCTGTGAGTCACTTGTTTAAGTGTCCAGTTTCCATTTGGCAGATTATCAAGATCTGCCATTAGAGGGACCTTGTTCTTTCACTTAATGGAAGTTTAAATAATGGAGTCCTAGGCTTGTCAGTTATTTGTTGCAGCATTTTCTACACTATTGCTCCATTCCGCCCCTTTCCCTACCCCAATCAAAAATAACATAACTCCAACCTATAGAGACAGTTACCCCAACTTGACTTCTGCCCCTGCTGTCTCAAGTCGTATCTTTAGCAGGAGCAAATGTGTAGTGTTAGCACCTCCTCCCCCCTCACCTAAACACTCCCACCATCGAGCAAAACATTAATACGGACAACCCCTTGTAACATCCGCTCCTATGCCCTTAAACAACTCAAGTTGCAGGCACTTCAACTGATTTGGTTGCTGCTACTGCTTTTGGGCAACATCCACCCCAACCAAAGTCCTAGATCAGTGGGGGCTAATACTACCACAAAGCTGGGCAAAATCTCAGTAGCCTCCATGAATACATGCAGCCTTCAGTCCAAATCAGATTCCTTACAAGCATGGGTAGTTCATCAGAACCCCGATGTACTCTCATTGGTTGAGATCTGGCTAACCCCTTGAACCTCTGATAATGAAATACAACTCTCGGTCTACAACTCTTTCTGGCATGATAGAAAGGGGAAAGAGGAGGTGGGTGCATCATTTACATTAAGAACCACCTTCAGGGTAGGGTACTGCCGTATGCTAAAACTGGTAAGAACGTGCAAATATTATCATTAAAACTAATTCTTGGTGCGCATGGTAAAGGTTTAACCCTGGTCTCAAGTTACATCCCTCCCAAGGAGCAAGTGGAAGGTTTCAAGATGCTGCATAAATACTTCTCCGACCAGCCCCCAAACTCTGAAGTACTAGTGCTAGGGGACTTTTAACATTAATTGGCTGCCTCCGGACACTACCCCATACAGAGATGCCATCGCTGCACTTAACCGAGAACAATTGGCCAACTTGCCCACCCGCTCTAATTACTGCACAAGGACCAGTACCATAATTGATTGGTTACTAACTAACCAACCTGATAGGATCACTTGCACATTTGTGTTCTCAGATTCTTTAAGTGACCAGTCTTCTATTCTCTGTGAGTGGTCTAATAGGTCACCCAAACGCCCAGCAAATGTGTCTATGTCTCGGACTTCAAGAAAGGGACAGCTGGGTCAATTAAAACAATATCTTAAGCAGCAGAATTGGGCTAATCTTGTTGCAGCTGTTGATGTTGATGATGCGCTGGAATATTTAAGACTTTTAATGATGCCTGCGATATTATCCCAGAACTAAGAGGAAGGTCAAAGGTACCCATACTATAAGTCCTGGATCTCCCCACAGCTCTTACAACAACTCCAGGCCAGGGATAACCTATGGCTTAGGGCTAAGAGTACGAGCACACAAATCGACATCAAAAACTACAAGGCGGCCAGGAATTAATGTACCCAGGCCATCCGCCAGGCAAAAGCCTACCATTCTCTGACTGAATTGGAGAATTCTTGGGGTGACAGCTGTACATTTTGGTAAAATATCAAAGCTGTCATTGGTAAACCAGATAAAATGGTACCATCCCTGCTTAACCTGAATGGGACCATCACTCAAGACGCTACAACCATTGCAAATGTTTTTAAGGATCTAAGCAGTGTGCTGCCCCCCTGAATACCTATGCCCTGTAAATGTTGACTCACATGATACTCCTATCACCCAGTCCTCTAATCAAACTCCATCTTTTTACCTTGGGGTACTTTTTAAACAGAAGCTAAAAGGTACCTTCAGCGCGTACTTGGAAAATCAAGGCACAGTGGAGATGGTATTGACTTGAAACTAGTCTCCCTAACACTCAATGAAGTCTTAGCACCACTGACACAAATTTTCAACCTCTCCCTCATATCTGGTAAAGTCCCCAAACTATGGAAAGAAGCGGTTGTAACCCCCGGTCTCCAGAAGTGGAGAAAGGTCACTCCACTCAAACTACAGACCAATCTGTGTTCTTCCCCTAATCTCCAGAGCTTTGGAGAGGATAGTCTACGATCAGCTCATAGGCTATCTTGACAAGTGCCAATTGTTGTTTCTGCAGGAACATTGATTTAGAACTACGTACAGCACTATATCTGCTCTGCTAGAGTTCACAGGTTATATTCATGATGTCTTTGATTGTGGGCAGTTGGTGGGAACTACCTTTATTGATCTCACCAAGGCCTTCGACACCATCAGTCACGAACTCCTGTTAACCCAACTAGGCATTATAGGAATATTTCCAAACTCATGCTGGTTCAGGAGCAAAAAGTAAAAATTGGTGGCACATTCTCCAATAACCATCGAGTGAGCATTGGAATCCCCAGGGGTCAATCCTAGGCTCCTTGCTGTTTAGTCTTTTTCTAAATAGACTCCTCCTTGCATGCAGTGACAAAATCCTACTTTATGAAGATGACACAGTGTTATTCACAAGTCAACCTGACCCCTTAACCCTGGAACGACACCTGCAGGCTAACTTCAACAATGTTGAATATTGGTTCATAAATTCAGAGTTACTGCTAAACTACCAAAAAAAAAAAAAACCCCTGATATTTGCATCAGCGCACAGTAAACACAAATTATTCACTCTCACAATAAGAAACAAGCAAAATGAGCCCCTTGAGATGGTCCAGCAATTTAAATATCTTGCTGTCATCCTGGATAGTTCCCTCAGATACTCGCAGCATTTTGACCAGGTTGCCAAGGCTACTAATAAATTTCTAGGCCAGTTCTACAGACACAGGCACTGCCTTAATGAAACTGCACTCAAGCTAGCCATAACTAGCTCAGTCTTTGCCATCATAGACTACAGCCTTGTCATTTACAGCACAACCTCAGACACCACACTCAATAAGATTGCCATCATGATGAACAAAGCCTGTAGATTACTCCTTGGCGCCCCACCCCTAACTCACACGTGCGACCTATATGGGCATTCGGGCTGGCTTGACCTTTAAAAACAGGATTCACTACCAGACATGTCTCACTGCCAAAAAGGACACCCTTGGTCCTGTACCCAACAGTGTTCAGGCAATGATCTGCCCAGCAGCTACAGTTAGACTAACCAGGGCAACCAATTCCGATTCTTTTAAGGTCCCATACCACCATTCCTCCCAAGGCCAGAGATCCTTCGCTTACCAGGCCCCTCTCTGGCTAAACTCTCTACCCGCTGACCAAATTGCCGAACCCAAAATTGGTCCTTTTAAAACAAAACTCTGTGCTTTTCTCTCAGCCCGTAAGGAGTGCACATGTTTCCCCTGAATAAGATTCTGTGTCCTGATTGAATCTATAGTCATAGCACTTCGACACCCCAGACTAGCTACTTACTCCTTTTTTCCCTTTACCCCATTCCACTTTTTGTATTATTCCCATCCTGCTCTCCACTCACAGTACCTCCCCCACTACTCTACACTTTCTTGCTAACTACGTCCTTTCTCCTTCGATCCACTCCCTTTGACAAAGTAAATTGGCCCAGCTAGTTTCCTGCATTGAATATCCTAATCTCTCCTTTCTCTGAGTTTAGTCAGTCCAGTAGAAAGCTCTTGCTTTTACTATCTGCATTTGTATATTCATTTATGTTTTACTATCTGTACCGAACTTCTATGCTGTAGTTACAATAACTTTTTTGCCTGGGGACATTCCATGATCTCTGTAAGTTATCACCTGTTATTATTTTCAAATTATTCTGTTAATGTTATGGAACCTCTGTAAATGAGCTTTTAGCTCAAAGGTTGTAATCTAAAACTTCAGTAAATAGTGGATTGGGAATCATTTGAGGAAACTCTTAAATTATGGTGTATGAAGGTCTGGGCGGAGATCAGACTAGGAAGGGGATTGTTGGCTCCTGGCTTAGTGTCGGGAGTTGGCAATTTTTGCTTTTTTGATTTATGTGAACTGTGAACCTGTACATATCATGGCGAACTTTGCCTGGTTAAAACTTCGCATGGCCAAACTTTGGGAGGTTAGAACAGCTCTAATTGTGGCTATGGCAACCTGTTTGATTTTGTCTTGATTGACTGTTACATAACTTGATCATGTCCAGGAAGGCACTTATTCCGTTAAGCAGTTGGGTACCACAGAGCATCTGTTATGTAAGCAATAAGCCGTAACAGGGTATTGGTTGTCTGGGATTTAGACACACTCGGGTGGATACTGAGGCATGAGGCACTTGTGCCAAGCGCCTTTATACCTGGAGGTGCATTAACCCCAAACAGCCAACAACCTGGAGTGTGTTATTGCACTTATAAAATGGGTAAACTGAGATAGTTTAAAAAATAAAAAAATGTATTTTTTAAAATGAAAAACACATTTTCTTTAGTTAAAATGAATTACTAAAAAGCAGTCATTTCACAGTGATCAATCATTGGTCTTACCACACACTGAATAAATGGAATGTTTGACCTTCGAGGATATCGCCTTCATTAGGCCACACCTTTGAATCTATAGTAGTCAGTGCTAGGGCCACTTTTGCTAGTCGGGGGCCACCCACGATGATGTCCCAAGTTTGCATTTGTATAAGCGTGGGTGGTAGCATCACTTTTCAGTTCTTTTTTTGCCATCGATCATCCTCATTGGACCTGCTGAAGAAAACGCCATCAACCTAGCCAGCACCGTTTATTTTTTTTTTTTTTACTAAAGTGTTTGTTTCTTTGTGTCCACATGGTGCCAGAATCAAAAGAGCCTTTATTTTGGCAATATGAGTGCAAAGAAAAAATTTACAAAGAGACACATGCGGTCTGTGTATGCTGTCTGGGCCTGTCTCACAATGTGAGGACTAGTGAGATTTGACAGAGCTTCAACCAGGCTACAAGGTGATGCTGCAAGAAAGCTCTAAAAAATCTCCTTTCAAAACTATGAAAGCCATGGAGAAGGAACAGAGCCCAAAGTTTTTGTCTTCTTCACCTTCAGCTGAGAAGCAGCTGCTGAAGTCGAAGGATCAGGACAGGGAATAGTCATTCTGAGGGCCCACCTGGTTGCGCAGCCACAAGCATAAACGTAGAAAGAAATATCTGCTTCCCTAGTGAGGTCCTGGGCGCTGTTGAGACAAGGTAAATTTGATGCACGAGTGCTTGCTCCAGCAGTGTTGATTACAGTCCCCCCAACTGTCTGAGACACTAAGGTTGGGGCTTGGCTTAAGCACTGCCATACCCTACTGTGGATGGTGGGACACCATTATCGTCTGGCTGAGGCCTGTTGACACAAGTATTCCCGGACTCTTTACTGGGCACCGTCGACTCTCAGGCTGTGCTAGCATCATTCTTAGAAATGAACATGCTTCCTGCCTGGACTACCAATACAGGCAGTTATTCAGTCAGCTGAGCCTCCTGTTCCACAGCCATCATCGACAACTTCTACTAGCATGCCACAGATTCCTTCCTTTCAGCCGCTGCTGGCGTTGCCAGTGTATTCTGCAGTATTCACCACCATTTGCTAAGCCTTATTATGCTAACCAGCCCCAAAATTGAGACTGTAGTCATCATGGCTTCTCATTATAGGTCTAGAGCACTTAAACACATGAATACTTTGCCTTCTGATAACAGAATCTAGGAGGCTGGATGTGAGCGGCAAGCCTACATATGCCTTTTCCTCACAGGGCCTTAGAATTGCAAACTACAAGGCCCACCTGATAAAACAGCAGAATAGCCTGTGGAAAACTGCTCATACTGCAGCCAGGCTTTACCAAGAATGAGTTAATTAAAACAGTATCTTCTGGTGCTGAGGTTGGCAAACATTTGCTACACTCAGCTTATGTCATCTCTGTTTCTACACGGGCTGCTGCTTCTGGCATTTGCATGAGGGAGATGTTCTTGGCTGAGTTGCTGGCCTTGCCACTGATGTACAACAGGCAATTTTGACTGCCCTGTGTAGAAGGTCAAAAATGGCTATGATGTTGAAAAAGCCTTACATGGTCTTCAGACCTCAAAAATAAGGGGTCTGTAAAGTCCCTGTATCACACTCCTGCTAAGGGACATGGGAGGGGCTCCTTTTGTCAGTCTGCTGCTCGAGATAGCTGTGCTTACTGTCAGCAAAGCTGTGGTAAGGGTAGTGGCCCCCCTGCCAGGTTCCCTTTCCCCTGGTGCCCATACAGAAGCACCCAAAGCAATCCATTCCAGTGGCACTACCCCCACCGGTTCCACCTGACTCTCTGCTGGCTATAACCCTACCTCCAGAGGTGGTTTAGGGGGGCAAAATCTCTCTATATATGAAATGAGGCGATCCCCACAGACAGGTGGGTTCTGGAAATCATTGCAAGAGATCCATCTCTGGAGCTGTTATAAATCCCTTCAGATCATCTTCCACCTTCTTCCTCTTATCCTTCGGGTCCCTTGTTTCTTCTGAAGGAAGACATTCAGCCATCATTCAAAAATATGTGTTGTACACCTGTTTCCTTCTCAGCAGAGAAACAAAGTGTTCTATTCCAGATATTTCCTTATCCCAAAATGGACAGTGGAGCTGCATCCTGTGTTGGATCTCAGGGATCTCAAATGGTATCCCTGCAAGTTCTGATCCCACTTCTGCAAACAGGAGTCTGGCTTTTTCCTCTGGATACGAAAGATGCATACCTTCCTGTAAATACCGGGCAATGTCAGAGACAATGCCTCCACTTGCTGGAGGGAGAACACTCCCAGTTCAGAGTATTGCCCTTTGGCCTGTCTTCCGTTCCACGGATCGTTACCAAATGCTTGGCAGTAGTGGCAGCAGCCCCTAGCATGGAAAAGCCTGAATGTGTTCTCCTGCCTGGACGACTGGCTTCTGAAAGCCATTGCCAGGGAAACCCTGCAATATATTTTGTTTTGTACATGTCAGTTTTTTGACAACTTGGGGATCACAGTGAATGTGCCAGAGTCTGTTTTGACACTTTGACAAAGTCAGCAGTACATAGGGGCAGTCTTAGATGCAGAAAAGGGATATGCTTAATGAAACTGCACTCAAGCAGACAGTCTGATTGCACAGGCACAGTTGGTATACAGGAGTCATTGTGCCACTGCAAGACCAAGGCATGTAAATGTCCAGGTAATGAGGGATGGCCTGTACAGTCTTACAGCTTTTCAGGAACATCAGTGCTCTGGTCCGTCCTTAATCCAGATGGCCATCGCTAGTGTGAAGCATTACATCACCAAACAAGGGTGCACTCATTCCTATCCCCTATGCAGAGAAACGGTGAAAGTATTGTACTGGACTCTCTTTGGCCTACAACAATCAGCTGTGCATCTCCCAGGTCTCCCAAAATGTCTTGGCAGGCTGGCTAAGCAGGTCATAGTCCAGACTTCATGAACGGGAACTGCTGACCTCCATGGTAGACGACCTCTTCGCAAGATGGGGTCGTCCAGAGTTGGGCCTCTTTGCGTGCCCACACAATGCAAAACTGCTGCATTTCTGCTCGCTCATTCTAGGGCCGTGCGTGGCTCCTCTCTAGGAAATTCTTGTACACATTTCCCCCAATTCCTCTAAAACAGATGGTGCTGCTCAGGCTATGGATGATGAGTGCCTGTCTCATCTTTACTGCACCATAATGACCTCACCAGATATGGTTTCCACTTCTACAACTGATGGCAGTGGAACCTTCTGTCCTTGTACCTCTTTGTTGGGGTCTGTTGTCACAGGACAAGTGGTCCCTGGTCCTCCTGGACTTTTAAGTCCCTACATCTGCATGCATGGCTCCTGAAAACAAAGCAGTTGCACATTTTGAAGTATTCCCTAAGGTTGCTCATTTATTGATTACGACTACAAAGCAGGGATCGACAAATTTCAAAATGGCATGCTAGTCTAGGACAGCTGGCCTAGTCAAAAGTGGTAGTCCCAGAGTTCCGAGTGATAGTCCAGTACAGTTAAATGAAAATTTTAAACCAACTTATGTAGAAATAAATTACATGGTGTGGCAGGGGTCGTACTGTGGTATTATGTCACAGGATGGATGTAGATGTAGAAGAACTGTGTAAATCAGGAAAAATATGTTTCCATCCAATTCCTATAATTGCTTTCTTTTCTGAATGTTAATACAGCAGGCCCATGCAGGTGGGTGTGGGCATTCTGAAGTCTGTTTTAGAAGAGATCGGATAAATGTTTCAGAATTAGTTAGAACTGAAGGTCATCAACAAGCCATCTGTGAATACAGCATGACTGTCATCAAGTTGTAGTCCGACTAGATTGAGGACAGGAAGAAGATGATGATGGAGCAGGAGATGTACTTGCATCAGGATTGTCACTCATCAGGAGAAGAAACAGAAGCAGCAGCAACAGCAGCATGCCCATGGACATGTTTAGTTCCTGGACCAGAGAGCAGCCAGTGGTTAATTGCAGGATCAGGATCAAATTCATGCAGTTCAGGACCTTCTACCGCTATCTGCAGGAGCCTGCAAATAGGGCTTGTCAGCTGAAGATTTAAGCAGTGTTTTAAATGCAGCACACTCAGACTTTATATGTTCCTGCTGGTCTTCTGTCAAAAAAATCAAGTATTCAACCAGGTTTGCCAGTTCATAGGTCCCAAGCACCGCTAGTCGGTCTCTTGGTAGATCAAATTGCTTGAAATCTAAACAGCTGAACCATTTGAGAGGCACCTCTGAGAATTTTTTAAACCTCTTATCGATGTACGTTATCACTACATCTGTTAAATTCTGCAGTTGTGTATCTCTTACAAAATTTACTTCTGGGCAGTTGCCTCTGAATGGGAAAGGAACAGTCCTCTCCTCCTTCTCCGCTCCCCTCTTTGAACACAACATACTCCATCCATTTCTGTTCAGGTTTGTAATGGCTAAGGAAAGCTGCCATGTATTTCCCTGGTGATGTTTTCAGCTCCGTAAGCTGGAGTAGGCAGGTCTCAACAAGCTGTGAACTTCCAGTATTACTATGTCATCTCTTTGAAACTGGAGTGACAGGGTTTTTAGTATTGGCAGGAAATCTTGTAGTATATACAGGGATTTTACAAACTGCACACTCTGTACTTCTTTTAAGAGGGCCTTTGTTCTAGAACCTTCATCACCAGCAGCAGAAGATGCGTGTTCTAGGTGTTGAGCGACACTGGGTAGGTTAACCTGAACTGCCCATGGCCTAATGGCAAGCCATCTCACTGGTTTTATAGCACTAAAGTGAGCAAGATCAGTATCCATGACATTAGTAATTTCTTCTAGCGCTCTCATTTTTTGGGGACTATAATGATAAAACTTAAATATTCCCTTGAGAGTATTTTCAAGCTGTGACGCGAATGTTTTTTTTATTTTAACACACCAAGAACTGCCAGCTCTAACATATGGGCAATGCAGTGCATCGCAATTATTTGAGGATAGTGTTCCCGCAACTTTGCTATGGTTCCTCCTCTTTTGCCCATCATGGCACTGGCTCCATCAAAATTTGCTGAAATAAGGAGCGGCCCTGGTTTGTGAACATTTTGTAGGTTACTTAGGGGAAGATTTACTGACTCAAGTACAGTCGTTATTGCGTGAAACACACCTTCTGCATGTGCATGTTCCAGTGGCACAGCTTGGATAAGCACTGTACGCACCTGTTTTGAGTTTGGGTCAACAAACCGTAGGAAAACATTTTCCCACTCAATTTTGCTAGAAGCTGTACTACAGTCAGCAAGAACCGTCACATATTTAACATTAGTAAGAGTCTGCATCTGGTTTTGGGATATAACTGCTGATCTAGCACCACAGAAGTCCCTGGCTCGCTTATCATTGGTATAATTAGAACCAAGCGTTATCCCATTTTTTTTCCTGCAGTTCACAGAGCCACTCCATGTCCGAGAAAGGGCGCAGATTTTTGGCAGTGGAGTATGCTGCGTTGGACAGGCGTTGCATATTGACCTTAGTGCCCTCATCCAACTGCGAAAATGCTTGATTCAGTGGGGACTCAATGAACTCAAAATGTACAGCACGCTGACCACTGTCTGCAATATGCTGATTCGTACACAGCACATGTGGATTGGACTTGTGATGTGCACGTAGTGACTCAATCCGAAAAATTATTTGAGCTAGTGGCAAAAACATTAGTTTTCTTTGAAAAGGCTGGTACTGCAGTGGTTGGATGTTTTTCGTACACAGTGCATTACATAAGTTTTTTTTTTCATCATATCTCAGCCAGTTATAAATGGTTAACCAATGCCTTTGAAACAATCTGGCCCGTTCTTCCTGATCGTATTTCTTATCTTTATTTGCCCTCTCTGGCCTCTCATCCTGCTCATTCAGCACTAAAGTATGTTTCTTAGGGAGTGGATGTGAACTTTCAGTTAAGGTTTCATTGCTTAATTCAACACACTGATCAGCAGTTTCATCTTCTGACACAGATATAGGCTGATTTTCATGGTTATTACTCTTATCTGCACTAGACTCAGAGGTGGATTGTGTTTCTGTTTCAGGTAGTGTCTTGCTACTGATGGAGGCTGCTGTCACTGCTGGTACTCGTGAGGCTACTGACCAGAGAGAAAAACTCTGCTGTTTACTACTCCTCTTCTGCATATTGTGGCACTTATTTTCTTCCCCCAATGATAAAATGTATTTTATTGTTCAGTGTGTGTGAGAGTTTCTTTGGGTGCCAGGGTTTGGTGGACTGGGTGGCACTGGGGTGGGGACCAGATGGACACTAGTAGAAGAATGAGATGCTGCTTATTTGCCTTAGCCTTTTCAACAAATATAGATCTTTATTTAGAAGTGATTTGAAACTTTCAGAGTTATGATTGTGCAAACAAGATAAGGCAAGCCACTTAATCGGTATTCACACAAAGACACTCGAAAGAAGCCAGGACTAAGGTAGTGCAAGCTGGAAGGGAGTGGGGACGAGAATAGGAAAAGTTATGGGACACTACTGCAGTAGGTACACCACTACTCATTACTTACACAATCAGGTGAGGTCAGATGTCCAGCAGGTTACAGGGTCACCTTTACATACAGTAATAACAGCACGTGCGCACAGCACATACCTCCCTAAGGTTCCCTGGTGCTCCCTCAGGTAGCTGACTGGCAGTTCTTGGTCCTTAGATTTTTTTAATAATTCACTAGTCAGTCACACACTCACACAGTCCATAGTTTAGGCTACAAAGGTCAAGACAGACTGACTCAATGTGCAGAAAGTTATTACTACACTTTTACAATTTTTTTCCCTTATTTTTATTGGTTAACTGCAAACAATGCAGAAAATCAATTTAAATAAGTCACTTGGCTTATAACCTTCACTGTCACAAAATCAACAAGGCAGGCAGGTGAGGGAATTAGTGCAGTTTTGTCCAGTTACTGTCCTGTTCTTATTTTTTATTTGGGCAACTAGTTAGCAAGTTTTACAAGACAAAGTCTCCGCTTTTTACTACTGCTTCTATCTACTACTGTCTTGGCAGTGCAAGTGCAGCACTAATTCAGACGGGCAGTCAGACCTGACCCTACACTTTCTCAGTTCTTACTTATTTATAGCCCTTAAGCCATCCTTGCTTTCTTCCTCCCTCCTCCTTACTGCTGCTGTTTTCTTTAGGCACAGATAGACACTACAGTGCGACTCTGTTCTGCTCTTTATTTTAATTTGGCAACAGAAAAGCCCAAGTCTCTTGCTGTCTTTTATGCTCCTCAGTGGCTGGTCCTCCCTTCCCCTTCTGTTATCACTTAGGCTCACCACTGACTCCACAGCCTCAGCCCAGCAGACAGTGTGCGCAGACACAAGAAGAATTTAGCTCTTAGACAGCAGAGAGTCCCTGCAACCCCAGCCAGCCAGCCAGACTGTAGTGTGCAGTGCACTAGTTCCCCTACCCCTGTTTTAATTTTTAGTATACCCCTTTATTCTTTCTTTCCTCTTTCCTTTCAATGCTCCTTAGTTTTCAGTGGTCCTCCTAGTCCACCATTCAAAGTTCTACTCCCCAGTACTGGCACAAAATGCACATGGACTCCACATCAAAGCCAAAGAGCCCCCTTCAGTTCTTCTGCCTTATTTTTACTAAATAAATACAATTATATACCCCCCCCCCCTTATATTCTTGACTATTCAGGCTGGTTTTTTTTCTCTTGATTTTTTTTGGCTTCAGCGATGTTCTCCCTATTTTTATTTGTGTGTGCAAACTCAAACTGGAAGCACTGGCAGAGCTTTGACAACCTTAGGCAGGCAGCAGCTATTTCAACAAGAAAAAGAAAATCCACCAGATGAAGCTGCCTGTCTGTTCAACTAGTCTCCGGCTCTTCCCCTCCTCCGCCGCTCACCGACCTTACCAACCTCCCTCGCTAACTCTAATTCTCTCTGGCTTTTGCAGTAGCACCAAAAATGTCTGTGTAATAAAATTAAGCAGGCAGTGCTTTTTAAACACAGTCAGCCCCTCGTGGGACTAAAATACAAGACTTGACTCCTCCTCTCCAAATTCCGATGACAAACCGCTCTGGGAACAGCACGCACGTCCTTTCTCTGTGAAAGATAAGAGAAGGTGAGAGAGTGTTCCCAGATCGGTCCCGCTAAGTCTACGCCAGAGCCAGTGTGTGGGATTGTGTGTCTTACCTCAGAGAGTCTGGGTACTGGATTTGCTGCCACACATGCCAGTCTCATGACTGGCTCCTCCTCAGAGTCCTTCTCCATTCCATCTAGGCCGCTGCTCGTACCCGCCCTGTTTCTGCTTCCGCTGCTGACCTGCCTTATCACGTGAGTGCTGCTCCAGTGGGTTAGATGACCACCAGGATGGCAGGACTCCAGTATCGCCAGCGAGCACCCTGCTGGAGAAAGTTGGCAACTGCAGATAGTTATTTTTTTATTTTTAAGTGCTTGCCTGCGGACAAGTAGCTCTCCCCAACAGTACTTGTCCCCGACTGAAAACTAACAGCCTGGGACGTTGGGCTATCCGTTTGTCGAACCCTGCTCGAAAGCATTCTGCCAGACATACTTACTCCTTGAAATGGAAGTGGTTCACTCTGTCAGCTACTTCCAAGAATTTGGATCCATTTGCATGTCCTGGAATATTTGCTGTCCTTGTCAGACTCTGGCCTACAGTATTCCTCACTTAATAAGGTGCATTTGGCAGCCATATTAGCTTTCCATGCTGCTGTTGATGGTCATATGGTTGCTCAGTTAGAGGTGTGCTATACGTTTCCGAGAGGTATTCTTCATATGAAACCTCCTATCCGTAATCCAATCCTGCCTCAGACTTGAATTTTGTGCTTGAGAAACTGATGTTGGCTCCTTCTGAGCCAGCCGTGAGTTGTGACTTACATTTCCTGTCATGGGAAATGTTATTTTTAGTTGTCACTTCTGCCCAAAGGATTTTCGAGCCTTAGGCTCTAATATGTGAGCCTCCTTATTTGATTTTTCACAAAGACAGTCTTTGCATACACATCCTAAATTTCCACTGAAGGTGGTATCTGAATTTCAACTGAATCACACAATACACCTTCCTGTTTATTACCTTTGAGCCTGCCAATCAGCGTGAGGCATCTCTCGATACTTTGGATGTACAAAGAATGCTCAGATACTATATTATTCACACCAGGGACTGCATAAAGTCTTCTCAGCTTTTTGTTTTTCACCCCTAGGAAAGAGGATGCCTTTACGTCTAAGTAGTGCTATCCTAATGGCTGGCACATTGTATTAGGTTTTGTTATAGAAAGTATGGTATGTTACTTCCTGGTGTGGTCATGGGCACTCCACAAGGGGTATGGCCGCTTCCACTGCCTGTCTCAGAAATGTTCCTGCTTTGGACATTTGTGCTGCAGCCACTTGGAGCACTGTCCACACATTCACTAAACATTACAGTCTGGACATAGTCTCTTGTAGACGTGCTGGCTTCAGGCTTTCTGTACTGCAAGGCCTCCTGTCCTGCTTGGGAATCTTTCCAAAGGTGTGGCCTAATGGAGGAGATGTCCTCGAAGAAGACAGAATAGTTGCACAAGAACCTACCATAACAGTAGATTTTCAAAATAATCTTCTCCATTAGGCCATGCTTATTCCTCCCTTTTGCTGTCAGTGAGGATACATCACATACTGTGCCTAAAACCTACTCCATGCATCCTATATCCAGTCCCATGCCTCCCCTTGTATGCCTGCTGCTGGTCTTATCTCCTGGTTCCTAACCGTTAGAGGTCCTCTGAGGCTAATCTCTGGGGGGGAATTTATGAGTGATGGGGGCCACCGACGTGTTTATAGACGCAGATGTGACGTCATCGTGGGCAGCCCCCGCTAGCAATAGTTTCCGTGTGGTCTTAGCGCTGACAGCTATAGTTCCAAAGGTGTGGCCTAATGGAGGAGAGTCTCTCGATCTACTGTTATGGTAAGGTTTTATGTAACTGTAGTGTATGGTAGAATGTTGTTATGGATAAAAATCCATAACTAGAATAGAGTTGTTATGCTGCAGTAGCTATGTCATCACAGCTGTTATGCTGCACTAGCTATGTCACTACAGCAACATAAGAACTCGGAATGCTGCCACTTAGTTGCTTTCCTCAATCCAGTTAAGCTGGAAGTTGTTTTTTTTTTAAACTTGAACTTGCAGAAACATCTGCAGCACACTGTCAGTTAAAAAAAAAAAGAAAATGTTAACATTTCTATTCTCTGTTGTCTTTTCCAGCTGGTTTTGTGTGATTTTCTATGCTGTGACTGCCCATACACTATAAAAGATTGTGTATGAGCAGTCATACACCAAGGAAATTCTTGTATCTTGAGGTTCACTTGGTAACAGAGTACCTCTCGAGCTGCGCTCTCGAGGTCATCTGTTACCAAGGAAACCTCTCGATAAAAGAATATCCTTGTTATATATGACTGCTCATACAAAATCCTCTGTTCTTTTATTATGGAACACAGGAATTAAAACTGCTGCAGAATTCCTTTGGCAGAATGTTCACCCCCTCACACACAATAGAAGCAGGGCTAGAAATATAGTCAGGCTACAACATTTACTCTGGAAATGCAAGCATGGCAGTTTACATTTCCTGGGTCACGTTCACATTTCCACATTACAACGTGTGAAAAGTCCACTATTGAGCCAAACCTACAACACACTATGTTTGCATAATGGTGCCTAAACATTTTATACAGTTTATAAATATTGTGAAATAAAGTAGGTGTAAACACTACTTTCTTTGTGTCTTTACTACTTTATTCATTTGTTTTATTTTTTATTTTTACTTTCCCATTGTATTCCTTGTCTTTTTACTCATCACATCATAGTTGCTATTTTCCATTCTTTCTTTCTTATTCACAGATCAGATTCTTTCATTTTCTTACCTATTCTAATTTTTCTCTCTACTTTTCATTTTGTTTATTTTTTTAAGGCTTTTCTGGTCTCTGAGCCCTCTCCCAAGCCTCTATGCTTTCCTTCCCCCTCACTCTTTCTGTATTTCTCCACACATCTCTTTTTACAGCCTACACAGTACTATCTCTGAAGTGCCTGACTGTTTTTTTCTGTAGCCTCCTCTTCAGTGCATAAACAGTCTCATGTAACCTGCGCGCGCCCCCACCCCCGCCAGCTAATAATATCCTATGGCACTCACCAGTCACAGAACGTCTCTCCCCCACTCCCCACTTCAACACATGATGTGCTACACCGCTAATCAGTTGCTGGACTCTCTCTTCTCCCTCCCCTTCAGCACATGACACGCTCATCCATTCATTTTTTTACCTGGCAGTCTCTCTGCCCCTACTCCCATCCTCTTCAGTATATCACATGATCGCATACTTACTGAATGCCTGTTTGCAGCTCCTCCCCGGCCCGCTTCAGCACACAGCACAGTCTCAATCTAACAGTCCTCCCCACGCACTTCAGGCATGACGTGCCCCAGGACTAAAAGGAAAGACACCCACTGTGCATTACGGAGGCTCACGACTGCCCCTTCTGCCAAGTGGCCAGTTCTGCACATTGCAGCAAATACATTTCCAGATGGAAATGCTGGCAGCAAAAATATAGTTCCAGGTCTAGAGATGCCTTTCCACGGAAATCCAGAAAGGCTGTGTTTCGAGCCCTGAGAAGGCTTTATATGGAGCCAAGTTCTCAGTTGCATCTGAAGCAGTGTAAGCAGCAAATGTTGCCTGGCAAGCTGGTAGGGATAGAAGGGTGTTGTTTCTTGGTCACCAAAAATACATCAGGAATTAAAACTGTGAAGAGTATTTCATTGTTGAAGTTTGTTTGTGTTTAAGAAGGGTGTCATGAACAGAAAGAATGTTTAAATTTTTTTAAGGGGATTTTAGTTTTTAGAGTCTTATTGATGGCTTTCAGTGAGTAAAGGTGGCAGCCATGTTTGTAATGCAGTCAGGAAAGAAAGAAGTGGCTCATAAATTCTGTATTAGACTGGCCCAAATTCCAAATCCCACTGCCTGAACTTGTTGTAGCCTGTACATTTCTGGGGATTAGTAACATATGTATCTCTGAACTTACTTAGCCAGTCAGGAAACAGGAGTTTCCAACCCATTTTATAAACTGGAATCACGTCATGCCTTTTCTAGATTGTCTTTTTTGCCTTCAGCCACCAGAGGAGTGATATTATCCAGCTTAACACAGACCCTGGAGCACCTTATTGGGATTATTAAATGGATCAATTTTTGTATACATAAAAAACTTTTAAAGAAAACTTAAAATATTTTAGAATAGCTGGCTCAGTGATGCAGATGGCTGAGTTGCTATGTGCCTTACCTCTTCCCACACTGTCAACCTGAGTTCAGGAGTGAGCTTGGGTCGCCGAGGGTCGATGGGGGTAGGGAGGGCCTGAAGAGGACGATGTGGCCACTTGGCAGCTCTTCTCTCCCAGAGTGGAAGGTGAAGTTTTCCTAGCACTTGGCTGCCTCCAAGTAGAGGCTTGGTGGCAGCATCACACAAATGGGGGGCTGGTACTAGGCCAGGGGTGGGAGGCTGGGGTCGCCAGTTCCAGAGCGCATGTGCACCTCCACGCTGCATGCGCTTACTGCAAGTGCTTTAGACCCAGAGAGTAAGGGAGAAAAATAGGAAAAATTTAACTGGGACACTAATGAAGCTCTGCCTGAGTCTCCCAGACCCACCCATTGGTTAACCAATCGGAGGACGAAAGGAGGTGGATGAGGTAGATGGCCGGCTGTCGGCACTTTGGGGCAGGGCTGATAAGTCGCCCGGTTCTAGCCAGGAGGGTAAAACCTTTATTAAAATATATAATTAGAATATTTTTTTTTTATGTGATGGGGTATATTTTAAAAATAGTCCTTACCTTGCTGGGTGACAGTGTTGTAGTGGAGCTGTAGGCCTTATGCAGTAAAGTCTCTGTGTCTCCCCAAAAACTGAAGAAGTATGTGAGGACACGGTGTGTGTGTGTGTGTGTGTGAGGACCTTGAGAGCAGCATCAGGTAGCAGCAATAAGTAATCAAGGCTGCAAACTGCAGAATGTGCCATGCTAGGCTCTGGTTTCTAGTGGCCAGTTCCTACTGCCCCTCTTGTGATCAAGCTCCCTCTAATTCAGAAGAGGCTCACAGCCTGTCCCCCCCACCTTAGACGTGGCCAGGCACAAAGGGGCTGTGTCCATTAAGAGCTCCAAATGGGCGCACACAGAGCAAAAGGCCTCAGCTCTGTGGAATGCTGTATCTATAAAATGTGTGGCAAGGATGCTAAATTATGGAGTCCAAGCCCTGGAGTAGACTTACAGCTCGTAGCTGCCATAAAGTAATATACCACTCTGCTTCAAGGAGATGCGGTCATTACGAACCCCCTCATAAGAAGTTAGAGGCTGCGATGACAACGGTGTACCAGATCGCAGGAGCCTCTATGAGGGCAGCAGTAGTTTCTACCTATATTACCAGGGTCATGGCCTTTTGGCTCATGGTTATCTCTTCTGACCTGCCCTGTAACTCCAAGGCAGCAGGTCCAGTGTCACTCCTATTTATGGGTACAGTTTTTGGCCAATGCATCTAAGATTGATACTGCTGTCTGCAGCGTCCGCCCTGTAGTATGTTATGGCCAGCAGGGTAACTGGCTCGGCCCTTCATCAACCAACAACTTCCAGGGGGCACCTGCTGTTCTACTATTACAGAAATGTGTGCAGTTGTTCGAAGTGCTGGGGCTGTTTTTCTGTTGGTCCAGTTACTGCTAGCACAGTAAATGAGCAGCATACCAGTGTCTCATCTTGTGGGTTTTTTTTTTTTTCGCGCACCTTTTTGTAATAGTTGCCTGGATTTTTCAGGTGCTGCATCGCTTTCTGAGCATTTTGCACTTTTGTTTTAATCGGGACCTACTGTTCTTCCTGGAGTTTGAGACCATCTGACAGTGAATGTCAGACTCTACAGTGGCCCTTCCTCAAGATATGAAGCCTACACGTGTTCCTTTCATAGTGTATGCCAGTACCACCATGGTAACTGCTTCAGCTTCTCATAAGATAAGGCACGTAGCTCATCTAACGAAGGGTCATTTTGCTGCAGTGGAGGAGGCAGAGTCATACGTAACTGCTGGGGCAGCAAACATACGGGCAACTCGTACTGAGATCTGGCCATTCCCGGTCCACTGCACTTCCCTTGGGCCAAGGCTGTGGCTAATTGCAGACAGACCAAAGGAAATTGTCCATTTTTTTATATTGTCTCTGGGTTTTTAGATGATGTCTACCATGTTTGGTTTCAGAATTCCTGCAAGTTGGCACTTCTTCATGCAGTCCCCACAAATCTGCCAAGGTCCAAGTGATTCACGCCACTATAGGTCTGCCAAGGTCCAAGTGATTCACGCCACTATAGGCCATCTCAGAGACATTGAAGCAGTTCAGTTTATCTCTCCCCTCCACCCCCACAGCAATGGAGCTAAGGCCTGTACTTCTTTTTTTTGTTCCCAAGATGACAGGGCAGCCGAGTCATCCTAGCTCTCAAAAGTCTCACCTAAAGAAACAAGTATTCACCTTTCAAGATGGAAAGACTAAACACCTTCATAGTGGTATTGCATACAGGGGGTTTTGTTTCTGGTGTCTGTGGACCTCCTGGAGGCAAGCAGACATATTCTTATTCATCAATCCCATTGCCAGTTTTCCCCCACTTCTGTGACCATTTTCAGTACCTGGCACTACTGTTCAGGTAGTTTACTAAACTGAGGGTAATTTCAAAGGCTATGTCAGTGCCAGGTGTCCACCTCGGGGAGAAGGGCATACATGTGTATGCATACCTGCAACACTGGCTCATTAGGGCACAGTCTCAGACTGCAGCACAGATGGCAGTGTTGTAGGACACTAAAGTTTTCCAGTACCATGGATGTATTATTTTATAGCTTCCAGGTTCAGTGATGCAGAGATGCCCAGGTACTTCATCAGATACTTTGAATGCCAGTCACTGGGAATCGAGTGCCTCTGCTTCGTTGTGTCCTTGCTGAACATGCCCCTGTATTCCTTCTGTGGCCTACGATATCAAAGGTTCTCCAACAGCTGCAAAGGGAACTGTCAACACTGATTCCCATGGCCTCAATAAGTGCGGTAGTCAGAGCGGATACATGTGACATTGAGTAAACCACTCTCACTTCTGAACAGGCCATACCTCTTTATCAGGGGCCAATTCTTTATCCAGAGTATCAGCCATTTCTGGTATTGGCCTGGCTTCTGAGAGCAGATTTGTGATGGCAGGATACACAGCAAAAGTTAAAAATCTTTATTTTATTTGCAAAAGTTATTTTGTATATGTTATAACTCTGGATTAGTTTAGCCAAGTTTGTTTTATTAGAGAGCTAGTAGTGCCCCCCCCCCCAAAAAAAAAACAAAAATCAGGCAGAACATTTTAGTTATTTTTTAAAGTAGTCCCTTATTACTATTTCTGAAGTGTTTTTCCTTTTTTTATGTACTGTTTATGTGGTTTTCTACCTAATATTAGGTATGGTGTAGAAAGCAGTGCTTTACCTGGAAGCAGACATACCTGTATCTAGTTCTTTTCCTCCCACTACATCATCAGCACATGACCTCACTCATTGTTACATCATTAGCACTGCTGCCCGATTGATAACGTGTCAGACGTTACTAGTCAAGCAGCAGCAGATTATCAGTTCTTGGTTACTAGTGATGTCACAATCAGTGAGGTCACAATACTGATGATGTATAGAGAGGAATAGACCTGACCGTGTCAGCCTCCAGGTAGAACCCCTGTTCCACCCATCACACCTGGTACTGTCCGGTAGAAAATTTTCTAAACAGCAAAACAGAGAAGGAAAATAAAATACTTCAGATACAAGAAGTGACAGCTAACCATTTCTGAAAATCACTATTAATTCCAAGCAGTACATTGGCTCTTAAAACTAAATTTGGTGGTATTTTTCTTGGTCCCCATATAATTCTTGGATCCAAGGAAACTGCTTTTCTGCACAGTTCTGAAAATAAAATTGCTTTGAACTTTTTTATTTTTTTGTCTTTATTGGAGTGTACACACAAAAAGGAATTGCATTTCTTTACCAGTAATTCCAGTTGTGTGTAGGCTCTGTCCATAGGCAGTCAGTCCCTCGCATGTAACTAGGAGGGAGTCCCTCCCGGTTATGTGCTGTCCTTTTACCTATGGTATCTTCTGTCCTGTATCCTATATAGTTCCTTTTTATGGGGTTAACATATGTTGTTGTTTAACATTTATTGTTGTTTCCTATTTCTAGGCAGTGTTTACTATAGACTTGGACAGAATGTTGTACTGAGGGAATCTGGGAAAAGACATGTCCTAGATTTTACTCGTTCTGTCATAATGTCCTAGCAAGGGAGGACAGCCCATGCCATCTGACTGCCTACGGATGGGGTCTAAACAGAAATAGAATTACTGGTAAGGAAATGTACTGTAATCCCCCTTTTGAGTACATGCTTAAAGCTGAGCCAAAGATAAAAGTAATAATCCTAATAAGTTTATTAATTTACTGCGTCTAGTGGTTTTAGAAGTCCAAGCCTTCCATTTCTTAACCTTGATTCAGAATAGCTGCCTAGGCAAAACTGAGTTAAGAACAAGACCATTGAGTCAAATGCTGATTATCAGTGGTGTCCAGAATACTGAGAACGAACATACAAATGCCACACCACACATGATAAACATGAGAACTGTGTGTATAAAACATGTTTCTTTAAATATTTTGCTAAAATAATAAGTTAAAAAGTTTGCATTTTATATTTCTGCACAACAGATAAATTAGTGTCATCCTTTCAGGGAAATTTAAAGAATATTTAAACACTGAGATTCAAAGGGATACTACAACAAGGTTGTTCAGCAATTGACTTGTATTTAAAAAATTTTTAAAGACTCAGAAGATGCCGAGTTATTTTTGGAAAGTCTTAAAAAGGATAGGGAGCTTATCCTGTAATTTTGGTCCAGTATTTGCAAAATAATTGCTTTCTTTTTTAGCTTTAAACTTTGAAGTATAGAGAAAAAACACAATAATGAGCCCAGAGCATTTATTTATATGAAAGTTTGATAGATGAACAGGAATTTACCTTGGAAATATCTTAATAACAATAAACAATTAATGTTTTTCTTCTTTATGATTAAAAAGGATGTCCCAGGTTGGCGATATAAATCACAATAATGGGAAAGTCTTGGAGCAACAAGAACAAATCATGCTAACCTACTATATAAAACATCCAGTTCCTTTAGTAATGACAAGGTTTTATCAAAAATAAAATCAGCATATTCATAGGAGGAATGACCAATGTCAGGGAAACTGGTTTTCAATTATTTTCAGAAAACCCAGTAAAATTTCAGAATTCGGACTGTCCGCACACTTGGAAAAAAGCAGTGTTTCATGGAATTTAATACCTGATCATAACTTGTATTTTCTTTACATTACATTTTATCGAACAGAACTGGAAAAGTACAGTATGCTGCTGCAGTGCAACTCCTAATAAAACAGTTGTGCTGCAGTATTTGAACTGCTTGCAAAGGACAGATTTGGCAGTTTGGAAAATCAGCATAGGATATCATGCAGTATTCTAAACTCATGGCCACACACACACCAGTTAGCATACTCGGTGTGCAGATCTAGAGAGGAATAATCAAAGTCTTAAAATGTTCTGCATTTTTCCTTCATCAGGCCACCATAAGTGAGGATGTCCAAACTGCAGTCCACCTCAGTCCTTTGTAGATGAACCCAGTCTGCTGAGAAGAAATCAACCAGTGGGCTCATCTCTCACATCCTGTACCCAGAGCGCACCAGAGAAATGTCTGACTTCAGTGGGTTTAGCCAGAAACAGCGGTCATCCACCCATTTTCCAGTCTCTGTCAGATAAGTGGTTAGGCAAGACAGTCGGTGTGTGTTTTGTTTGAGGGTCCAGGGCATTATGAAAAAAAATGGGGTCCTCAGCTAGAATTTGGGGGTCCCTGTGAAAGGTTTTGGGGTCCCCATTGACATGATTGCAATGAGTCTGAAAAGTACAATTACTCTTGTGTTGGAGGCAGTATAGCGCTGTGGTTTGCACTGAGCTGCAAACCTGGAGACCTGAGTTTGAATCCCACAGCCCCAACTTGAATGCTGTGTAACCCTGAGCAAGTAACTTAACTTTCTTATGCTCCCGGGTCACACCGGGAAACCAGCTTTGGCTTAGTATGCCTTTTCTGGTTAAACACTTTCCCCTTTCCCTTTATTTACCATGCTTATTTTTTACTTTCTAGGTGATTCCTTTGTCAGGATTATATGAATGACAATAGTTTTTCTTGTCATACAGCTTGTTTTTGTTTTGTAATAAAGAAATTCACAGCAGGGTTGCATAGTCAGAGTATCATTATTTAAGAGGTGCCGTAAGACAGTGGGGTACCACAGCAGCATCACATTGTGCCAACAATTTTAACTTGATCTGTGTGCATTCTGTGCTTTCACAGTAGGCCCAATGTAAAAAGAAAATAAAAAAAATTGCAGTCATATCTCTACCTGTCTAGCATGGTATCTTTCTGTCTTGTGCTGTCTGCAAGCAGACATCTGCCAGTCTGGCTATAAAAAAAAAAAAAAAAAAATCAAGCCATTTAGCAAAAAGCATATTAACTAAAACACAGTTGGTTTTTCTAAAAGTACAGTCATTGTGACAGTCACCTGTGTCTCTCAATCATCTCTCCTGCCCAGTACTTCATCTCCATTCTCTCCTGCCACAGGGGTCCATTCTTTGTCCCGCATTATTTCAAACTTTCATATCTGACCTAACATCACGTCTAAATAGCTGGGCCTCTAAATATGCTGTCGACACCAAAATAGGAGGCCCATCAAAAACTGAATTAGATATGACACTTATACAAAAAGATCTAGATAAAATAGCATCATGGACAGTAACATGGGGTATGAGGTTGAATATGACCCAATGTAAGATGATGTACTTGGGGAAGGACACTCCACTACAGAAATACTTTTTCTATGGCCAGCCATTACTAGAATCAAGTAATGAAAAGGATCTAGGAATTCAAACTGATGCGTTTGGTACTTCCAGACAAACTCAAGAGGCTATTAGAAAAGCAAATAAGATCACTTGGGCCATCAAAAGGAACATTGCTTCTGCAGACAGTGAAGTAATGATGCCATTATATAGAGCATATGACCGTCCACACCTAGAGTTTGCATCCCAGTTGTGGAACTCATTTAAGAAAAACAAAATAAACAATATTGAAAAAATCTAGAGAAGATTTACTAAATCAGTTGAATGGAAGTGAAAACATATGAGGAAAGGCTTTCAATCTTAAATCTGATCTCACTTTCATACTAGACGAATATGTGGAGACATGCTGTTCATGTATATCATCATGCAGGACCCCAAATTACTTTACAAACTAAACATAAAAGTTAAGGAAGGTAATATGGAAATGGGGGCACCTATTGCAAATTAGTGGATCAAAATTTAGAAGTAATGTCAGAAAACACTTCTTTATGTCAAAGGTGGTGAATGCATGGAATGGTTTGTCCACTGAAGTGGTAATTAGCAAAACAGACAGAGTTAAAAACAAAGTTAATCACATATTAAATGGTGAGAAACTATGGTACTTCCGAATAAGGTCCAATAGGAGCAAAAATGGGCAAATGCCTTCTAGCTGCTTGCAATCCTTAGTATGATACTACAAAAGTCTTTTTAGAACATGTACATTTTTTTTTTTTTACTGATTAAGAGTTTCCCACTCCCCATCTACTCCCATACTGTCCCATCATGGTTACGACAGTGGCACAGTCTTCCTGGTGGGTTTCTCTCTGTGGACTTTTTTCTTTGTTCTTCCTTCTTTCATGGCTTGTACTTCTGCCCAGTAATTCTCATTCCCACCTGCCCATAACTTCTTACATTTCTCTCCTGCTTATTTCTTGACATCTCTTCTGTCCGGAATCTTTTGATGATAGAAGCCATTGTTGACAGACTGTGAAAGAGCAGAACAGGGCAGTTAACTTGTTAGACATTTCCCCTTCCATCCCAAGAAACCTGTTTGGAAGCATTTATTTTATAGCACTGTTGAGATAAAAAGGGTAGAATGGGGCTATAACTTGCTATGGATACTCCACACCCTTTTTGGAAGCATATAATGGCAATAATGCTCCCCATTCCCTCTCTTTTCTTTCTAGAAAAGCTTCTGTTGGTAAATTTGCTTTTTCATACCGCTCTTCTAAACGTTGGGTCTCTCTTCCCTTGGCCATTTGTTTTGTCTCTTCGGCTTTCTCTTTAAAGTCTCTCCTTCATGACTTTTCTTCCACTTGCAACTGTCCATGGTTCACTTCCTCACCTCCCCAAAAAAAAAAACACCACACACACACACTCTATAGTTCTTTCCTGGCAGTTTACCTTCTCTGCCTGTACATGTGCTTTACTATATTACATGTTCATTATTACCTTTCATGTACATATGTTCTGATTAGCCTCCAATTTTTGATTATGCTCCTTGATACATTGTTGCTGTATATGACTTTAATAATAATAAATACTGTTTTGTTATATAGCGCAATTCGTATTTCAAAGCACTGCACATAAAAAAATATATTCATTTAAAAAAACTAAACACAGAATCCCCTACCCTCAGGACGCATCTGGAAATGAGCTGTTAGTTGCTCAGTATGGCTTTCTTGGTGAAACTTTTGAAATAAACAAACAAGCAAATACCCTATTCTCTTCTGTGCCCAATGATTTTAGTCAATTGACCCATTCAGTTATCGTTTGTCTGAGTCCCTCCAGTCTGGGTCTGAAACTAAAAAAAAAAAAACACACACAATTTTAATTTCTAATACAGTTTTTAGACATTGTTTTCTGTGCAGAATTTGAGTGCTAGGACAGAGCTGTAGTGTTTAACTTCAGCTCCTTCTTGGGCTACCCGCATGAGTTTTCTCAGTGTCAGCTATTAAAGAACTTCTACCTTTTTGTTTTGCACAGGAAATCCTCTTTCACATACTACTGATGTAACAGCTGATACAAGTAAAACCGTAGCCATTGTGACAAAATCTGGGAATATATCTGGGTAGTTTTCAGTTGAGTCTTGGCAAACACTGCTGAGCAAAGTTGTTCCTTTGTTAGATTTGAGAACAAGTTTGACTTGTCTGTAATCTTTCTCAGACCTTTCTTTGTCAGTAA
This sequence comes from Neoceratodus forsteri, assembly GCA_016271365.2. Taxonomy (NCBI): domain Eukaryota; kingdom Metazoa; phylum Chordata; order Ceratodontiformes; family Ceratodontidae; genus Neoceratodus; species Neoceratodus forsteri. The sequence continues at coordinate 1,667,875,566 of CM057456.1, read as the reverse complement.
GTGCTCAGTGTTTGTTTGTCGAAGTTTGTGTCTTGCAAATAAGGAGGCAAACTGAACCAACACAACAGTAATGGACTTCTGGAGCATGGACTTCCACAGGATGAGAAAGATTGCGAGGGAAGAGATGTCGGGAACGGAGAATGTCAAATGTGTGGAGGAGTTGTGGGAAACTGTTAAAGGTGGGGTGCTGAAAGCAACGCAAATGTGCATAAAGAACATAAGGAAGAGCAGAAAGAGGAGGAGACCGCTATGGTTTACAAGGGGGGTGGCGAGAGCGGTAAGGGACAGGAGGAGGACATTCAGAAAATACAAGAGGACTCAAAGGGAAGATGACAGGGAGGCTTTTAGGGAAAAGAGGAGGACAGCAGGACAGATAAGGAGGGCAAAGGCAGACACTGAGGAGCGAATAGCCAAGCAGGCCAAAAGGGGGGACAAAACATTTCTTAGATACGTGGGGGAAAAGAGGAGGGCAAAGCAGGAGATTGCAAGGCTGGGGGATAAAACTGGAAGGGGGCTGTGAGAAAGCAGAAGAGCTAAAGTACTTTTGTTCGGAATTTACGGAGGAAGAGGGCAGGGGGGCCTGAGCTTAGGGGAAGGAAGGAGGGAGGATAAAAGGGTTTATCTGACCCCATTCCATGTAGAAAGAGTGAGGGAAGAATTAGGCATGTTGAAGGTGGATAAGGCAAGGGGCCAGGCAGGCTGCACCTGAGAGTGATCTGGGAGCTGGGGGAGGAGTTAGCCACCCCCCTGACGAGGCTATTCAACTTGTCTTTGGATTTGGGGAGTGTGCCAGTGGACTGGAAGAGAGCGCATGTGGTGCTGCTACACAAAGTGGGTAGCAGGGAGGTGACAGAAAATGATCAATCTGTCAGCCTCACCTCAATGGTGGGGTAGGTCATGGAAGCACTCAAAGGAGAGGGTGGTGGGCTACTTGGAGGAAAGTGGCTTGCAGGATGATGGGCAGCAAGGCTTCACGAAAGAGAAATCTTGACAGATGAATTTGATTGAGTTTTTTGATTGGGTGACGCAGGTGGCCGGGGGAGGGGCATGGCGATGTAGCCTGTCTGGACTTCAGTGAAGCCTTCGACAACATCCCCCACAGAAGGTTGGTGAGCAAGCTGGAAAGTGGGAGTAGGTGGGGAAAATAACCAGGTGGGAGGAGAACTGGTAGAGGGGCAGAAGCCAGCGAGTGGTGGTGAACAGGGTGTACTCTGGGACCGGGGTGGTGATAGGCGGGGTGCCCCAGGGGTCAGTGCTGGGACCCCTCCTTTTTAATATCTATATCAGCGATATAGCGGAGGTCCTGCGGGGAAGGGTGTGCCTGTTTGCTGATAATACGAAAATCTGCAGTAGGGTGGACAGTGCAGGGAAGGGGTGGAAGACATGAGGCAGGACCTGAAGACTCTTGAGGGATGGGCAGAGACTTGGCAACTGAGATTCAATGCCAAAAATTGTGCGGTGATGCACTTGGGGTGCAGGAACCAGAAAGCAAAATACACCCTTGGTGGGGAGGTCATCAAGGATACGGAACAGGAGAGGGATCTGGGAATCACAGCAGGGTGGGACAGATCGGTTTGTGGTAACCAATCCAATATTTGTAGTGGCCATCCTTTTTAAAGGCTCAAAAATCAAGTTGGCCAGTAACTTTCAAAATCTGGTAGCCAAACCAATTTTTTAGGTGACCATTGGCCACCTGGCTACCTGATTTGTCTCACCCTGGATCATAGTATCATGTAATCTTAAGATGGGAAACCAGTGTAGCAGGGCGGTGAGGAAGGCCAATGGGATGTTGGCATGAACTGGCAGGGGCATCACTAGCAGAAGTGGGGGAAGTACTGATGCCCCTCTTCAAAGCCATTGTAAGACCACGCCTAGAGTATAGAGTCCAGTTCTGGAGGCCACATCTACGGAAACACATAAACAGGATTGAGGGAGTTCAGAGAAGGGCAACCAGGATGGTGCAGGGTATGCAGGGAAAGACATATGAGCAGAGATGTAAGGAATTGGATCTGTACACATTAGAGACTAGAAGGGAGAGAGGGGACATGACTGAAACTTTTAAATATGTCAAGGGGATCAACAAAGTAAAGGCAGGAAGGGGCTCTAACTAGAGGGCATAGCTTAAGACTTCAGGGAGGAAGATATAGAGGCAATGTGAGGGGACAATTCTTCATGGAGAGGGTGGTGGAGGCCTGGAGGCAGGCTTCCTGAGGAGGTGGTGGGGACTGCAACAGTGGAGCGATTCAAGAGAGCTTGGGACAGTCATATGGGGCAGTATAGCAGGGGAAGGGGGGTTCCAGAGGGAGGAGGCACGAGTAATGGGGGGTAAGGGGCGGACTAGATGTGCCGATGGGTCATTTTCTGCTGCCAGATTTCTGTGATTCTGTCAACCTCCTCCACCAAATAATCAGTTAGGCTTAACTGTGACATTTCACCTCTGTCTGGCGCTGACCATGAGGCATGCAGACTCAACTTTTTCTCCTTGTCACGGACTGCAAAGAATGTGCACTGGATAAAGCTAAGCTTCCTACAAGATAAATACCCAAGCTTAATAACACCTCTTCCTTCCTTTCCTTTAAGCAACACCTCCGCCGCCTCCAGCTGTCACCCTGTTCCTTCCGTTTCTTCTGCACCCCTATCCCTTCTCTCCTCTCACCCATTACCTCGGATATTCCCAGATATTCTGTCAGTCATAACATGAATAAAATGTTTCTGATATGTATTGTATATAATTCACCTGTTTAAACTTGTGCTGAAAATGAGCCTCGGCTCAGTGTGCCTATCCCAGTTACAAAGAATTTAAATAAAAAATAACTATCGTCAGAAATAGTCGCTTAGTGCCCTAACTACCTAAACAGAACAAAATTCAACACTTGTTTAGTGTTACTGTGCGTCTGGTTGCATTTTCAGTGCAGCTTGACTATATAGTTGACATTCCAACTCATCCCGGGTTGAAAGGACTGCGAACAACTTTTTTTGTTTTATTTGTTGTAAAATAAGTGGACGTTGTTTCTTAACTTGCACCCCTGCTGTGGTCTTTGGTGCCTGTGCAATGGCTGCTCCAGTGCTAGGCACAGTGTCTCTGCTGCAGGTTGTACCCTTTGCTTCAGGGGGGAGAATTCGCAGGTTTCTTCTTTGAGCACTACCACTGCTCCTTCTCGGGCCCCCCCTCATCAGTGCTGGAGAGCACAGAAAACACTCCAAACCCCATATCATGCTCGATGTAGGTGACTGAAATGTGTGGGGGTGGGGGGTGGGGCGCATTGATTCACACATGTGCATTGTATCAACCCTTTGGGACTCCTGGGGTCTTGTACAGTGAGTATCTCAGGGACTTTCTGCAGAAATTTCAGAGCATCCCGACTCCCAATCTGTGAGTAAAGGATGTGGGCACCCATGTCCCTGAGAGCCCCAGATAGGCACACAGGAACACTGTCTGTGTCTGAGCTTATTGAGCGGTACAGCTGGGTGTCATCAGTTTAGCCGTGATGACCCATTTTGTACTTCCTTAGTCTCCCCTAGTGGCACATATAGACATCATAGGGCATAAGAGATGGCACTGACCCAGAGATGCCCCGTAGTTCAGTACCTTTGGAGTTTATCTTAAATTTCCTGGGCACAACGACTGTGCTCTGTTGAACACGAATGACAGAACCCAGTTCAAGACTTTTCCAGCCGCCTAAATCACAAACAAAAAAAATACTTGACAACTTACACGTGATCAGGTTGTAGTGATATCTTGCAGTTCTGAACACAGATATAAATCACTGGTTCCTCCCACTCATAGTTTACAAATGCCAGTAGAAGAATCATTATTTGCATTTATATTGTGCTTGTTAATACACATTGTATTGCAAAGTGTATTACAAGTAATGAGTTTGGTAATGAAGATATTACAAATATATAGTGGCAGCCATTTTGCATATCAATACCCACACATACCCTTGGACAGTCAGCTGAATCGTTGTACTGGAAGAGGAATGTTGTCCAGAACACCAAGGAAACTCCTTATCTCTTGTGAAAAGTGCCTGGGGTTCTTTTACTTCCACCAGGAAGCCTATCAGGATAGCACTAGAGATGAGCAGAAAGGATCTTGGTTTACCATCTCATTTTAACATGACAGCCTTCTGGCCCAGAGGTGGATGTGCTACCAACTCAGCCATGCTGACACCCTGCTGAGTTTCTAACATGCATTAGGGCCTACGAAAATCCATTTGTATACTTCGTGGAAGACTGTGCATTATATTTTCAACAAAACCTACTGTTTTTGTGTCAATGTGTTTGATAAATGTGCTAAAAAGAATTGTACTTTGAGGACAACTGTTTTGTTGTCATACTTTGAACAGCGTAGTAGACACATGGACGAAGTAGCAACAACTGTAGAGACTTCATGGAACTTCAATTCCAGAAATTGTTCCTTTAGTTACATTGAGTTCTAATGGAATCACCACTGTGTGAGACTTTGTATAGTTATAATGTAACTTATGTAATTTGTGTTTGCTTTGCTCTTTTACTAGGGAAGATTTAGCCATATTGTGTCACTTTTTGTGACACTAAACAGGTTTCTGAATTCACTACAGGTAATTTTTTTTAACCTCCTTTCATGGTCCCCCCCTGCCAGGACCTCCCTCCGTCCTTTCCCCATGCCACCAGTCCATCCGCAGTTCTGACCATGGGACACCCATGACACACTGCTGAGTTGTCTCCCCTCCCCTCCAGTTTTCCGTGAAGCAGAATTGTGCCTGTTGGCACCATGGCAGACTAATCCCTACATATCTAGCTGTCCACAGCGGAGGTGGTCACGAGGCTGCTCTTACCCTGGAATCCGGAGGCAGAAGCCTAGACTGGATGTGGAGGCGGAGCATCATCAGTCCAGCCAGTGACCCATTTTCCTGTTTATTTGTCCCTCTCTCCACCCAAATGCATGAGCATGTGGGTGGGGGGAGTAGTGGAGAGGGGACTGTGTGGCAGAGCATTGCCATGCAGCTCCACCAAGCCACCACCAGGAGTCTCTCCATGAGTGGTATTCATGGAACCCACCTTCCTGGGAGGAGAGCGGTCATGTTTATGTTACTTTACCCTCTTGCTGCCCTCCACTCCAGTTGTCCCAGGCTTGAATTAAAACAGTCACCAGCCATACTGAGCAGATGCCCTACTGCTCGGCATCACAGAAACACTCACTGAAAGAATTTTTATTTTTATTTTTTGTACACTTTATCACCCTGACACCTGAACTCTCTCAGGCTGCCCCGATCCACCAGATCACTGTACTATCCACCGTGGTCCTGCTCCTCAGAGGTATGCTCTCCTCTGCCGATCCCTGTCCAGCTTTATTTCTCCCCCCTCCCCCAGCTCTGAGCCCCTGGGGCAGGGCCGCCATTCCACTCTCTGCGCTCTATCTAGAATCCAGATTGCTGGATGGGACGACGGAGAGGCAGAGGGGGCGGAGACAGTGGTCCGGTGTTGGATGTGTGGTGTCAGGCACTGTGGGGAGCTGTTGCCTATCCGGCACGGAGGGTTTTTCCTTCTTGTTCTCCCCCCTACTGGCCCAACAATGCAGTGCACTCCAGCATGGCATGTGCGCACTCCCGCACACGCCTGCAAGAGAGCCGCTGTGGCCAATCCATTACCTGGAGCTCGACTGCTGCAGAGCCTACAGTCTCCACTGGGGGTCAACAGACGGCGGGTTCGTGTCCCCCCACTCCCTCCCAGGTAAGGAGAGCAGTCCTCCAGATGCTCGATCCTTTCCTCCCCTGACGACCTCGGTGGGTCTGTCTCCGAACCCGGGTCGCCAGCATGGTGCGAGGTGTGGCGTCCAGTGCCTCAATCTTCTGCGCCACTGGGCCGGCTCCACTGAATGAATATTAACACACCAAATATAAATAGCTTAAAATGGTAGAATAAGTGAGAAAATCTTTATATATCGTAGAGGGAAGACTACTTAAAGTATCTGGAATATCTAGCTAGATTCATCATTGCCAAGATTTGTTTTTTAACTGCAGAGTACTTTGTAAGAGACTTAGGAGTGTGCATTGATACAGTACAGAAGTCCTGGAGCTCTTGTCTGGTACGTGATGAGGAGGATGAGTGAGTGACAACTAGGGTACTCAGACTCATGGACTTGATAGGGATTTGGGTAGCCTGGATAGAATGATTGGCCTTCATCTGCCATCAGGTTCTAAAAAAACTTTATTTATATGCCTTTTTGAATGAAGCTTTATAGTAAATTTGTAACTATGTTGTGGTTTCCTGTTACTGTAAGAACTGCAGTGTGCTTTATTTTCCCTTCAGTTCAGCTCTTGCTAAGTACTGTACTAGCCAATGCCGAAGCCCAGTGAGATGCATTTCTCTCATACCAATTCATTTTGTAGTAAACTGATGAGGAGCTTTCAGAATGCATAACAATACATTCTGAAATGGAATGACACATGGCAGGAGTTGAAAATAACCTGATTGATTGTCATAACACCTAAGCGTCACACATTTTATAAGTAACAAGGGTATATTTTACAGATATGTCCCCTGTTTGAGCTTGCACATCAGTTTCACTGCTTGCTGCAGTTGTCAAACACTAGTCATTATGATGTTGAGTTCTGGGGATCTGTTTACGTTTTCAAGTGGTATATAGCAAAAGACTGGATAGCCATGCTTACAAATTGTTATGAGCACCTAAATACATTTTCTCTTGGAGTTACTCTGTTAATATATATCTGTAGTGCTCATCATTGAACTGGGCATTATGCAGTTCTTTCTGAGTGAGATTTTGAACTGTGTAATAGTCATCTGAGCAATAGAATTTATATTTGTCATAGACCTGCTGCTGTTAATGGTGAAGGACGTAACTGTGAAGAGGATGCATTACAGGATGGAGAAGGAACAGGGACTTGCTCCTGATTGTTCCTATGCCATTGACTTTGAAAAAAAACAGTAGGCTGTTGTAGATTAGACCACCAAGGCTTTACAGACGTTAAGCTTTTGATTGTCATTCCTGATCTGAAAACACATAAAACTTGCTTTTACAACATCAGTGCATCCTGCTTTTGTATGTTCCACAGTGACTGTCTGATACGTAATACATTTTATACAGTGTGCTGTAGGTGAGTGTCATACCTTACAGCTAAATGGTTTATTTAAGTCACTGAAGCATTCCAAATGAAGATAAATTATTTATCTTCATGTTAGCATTTTATCTTCACTTTAGGCAGGTCACAAAGGAACCCTCATGGGGTACTTCCAACCTTTTTTGCATCATATTGCCATTTCGTTAAAAACTTAGTAAATTTTATGATTGCTTACCCTTATTAAAATTCATTGATGTTGCTGGTTGTTTAACCTGCCTCGTTGCTTAGTGGAACTGAAATGCATGCTAACGTGTATTCCAGCTTTGTTTTGTTTCAAATCCTGTATTTATTCTTGATGCATACTTTCTGAACATTAGAAACGCCCTCAAACAGTGCAGCCACGCATAATGCAATAGTCTCCTCTCCTTCCACTGGATCGTGATTGTCTATACTGTGTTGGTGGTGTTCCCAAGTTCAGGAAAGATGCAGAGGTAGTTGACCAAGGAATTTAAACAAACATGTTTTTGTGTGGTAACACCAGTGTGGTGCGCAGTCCATTTTTCACTTTTTTTTTTTAAACTCTATTTAAAAAGATTTTCAGATATAACACAAAACAGTACAGTACATTGGGATCGTGCAGATCATGTAACATATTTCATGCAGTTAAATCATGAAAGTAGAGGCTGGTCAAATCCTTGTGTCTTTAGACAGGTTGCACATTTCATGCTGCAAGAAATCATAGACTTTCTTAAAAAGGGCGATCCCATATAGTGATTAATATGAAAAAGTTCTAAAGAACACACAATATGCTTTTCAGAAAATTATAAATGAGAGGAAGGTGTGTGTGTGTGTGTGTGTGTGTGTGTGTGTGTGTGTATATGTATATGTATATATATCTCTCTCTACTAGGAGACCTATACTCCCCTTATTCGTTTCCTGGGGTACGTGGGCCCTGGGGGAGGCAGCATGTAGTAATAAAACAATCATAATAATTGATCTCTGTGTATAGATTCATCAGTGTGGTGGTGAATTCCGAGGTAATCTCTGCTCTACTGGTTAGCTTGATTGATTTTACTCCCATAGGTGACATTGTCTCCCCAGTGATGTGGAGATCCATCCAGTTTCTAAAGTTCCCAGTGTGAAGCATCCTTGGGGGACAAAATCTTGTCTATGGGCCATGATATAAAATACCCACCTTCTCCACTGGATTTCAAAATCCTCTATACAGTGGTTAACTAAGGCTGTGAGTTTTTCCATCTTATATACCTGAGTCATAAGGTCTTGCCATTCCCTCATCAAGGGGGGCTCCGGGGAAAGCCACCTCCTAGTTATTTGATTTCTTAGCGGTGAGAAGACGCATCTGAATTAGCTTTCTACTTGAGGAATCCCTCGTACCCCTCTTTAGTTTAGAAAAAAAGAAAACTTCTGGCGTTAGCTGAACTGGTGTCCCCATCAGTTCACCTATTGCTCCCTCTAGTTCTGCCAGGAAGGGCCCAAGAATCTGGCACTTCCAGAATATATGAGCATGAGTAGCTGGAGCGTGCCCACATGTTGATCCCCTAGCTGGGCAGTATTTCACTTATGTCGCCGGGGTCCAGAAGTATCTCAGGGACATCTTCCAGGAAAATTCCTTCCAGATATATGACCCTGTACCCAAGTGTAAAAAACGGATATGGGTTTCCCATGTCTGTGAGTCTATGTTAATACTCAGAACTTTTTCAGAGTTCAGTATATGTTTGTTAAAATGAAATAGTGCTTTATAAATATAAGATATCATATGTTGTTGTGGGACAGCGCCCTAAAGTGCTAATCTAAAGATCTCTAGGAGAGGGGGGAGTTCTTCTCCAGCAATAAGGGGAGCTGGGAGTGTTTTAATGTAATTAGTGACCTGCAAATACCTAAATTTATCTTGTGGTGTCCGAGCATGGTGACATGCCATGTCATCAAAGGACAGTAAGGTTCCCTTCTGATAAAATTGAATGAGTATTTGAATACCCAGTCTTAACCAGTTCCAAAAGCCTTGGTCCAGTCTAGCAGGGTGGAAGGCCTGTAAATATGGTACGCATTTCACTTTTTAATTTAAAGGAAAAAAGAGATTCCGAATCACACTGCCTGTTACATCAGCAATCTGTGCAGAATTTTAACAACCATAACGTGTTTTTCAAACTAGGGACACTTTGAGGCCTAAAGGGGTTGACAGTTTCCCTTTAACCAGTGGTAGACTAGGCTCAAAATCTAGGCTTTCTGGATCTCTGTGGAAAAATACATCTCCAGATGGAAATGTGTTTTTAAAATATGACATTTCTGTCTGAAAAAGCACTGTATTTTTGTTATGTCTGCACAGGCAGTTCTCGGGGCTGGTGTGAAGAGGGCCTAGAGTCTTATGACTTTCAGAGAAGGTGGAGTCGACCAAGGAGGTGGTGTGACACTGATTATTTTTTTTTTAAACAGGCATTGGAGTGGCCACACAGGACGCCAGAACTTGTCCTCTTTTGAGGCAGTATATAGGAGTGGCACGCTTGAGGGGGAGGAATCGGACATAGTTTGTGGAGTAACTGCCTAAGAAGGCGTCACTAGTACAGTGTGTCTTGTAAGCTGCGTGTTTGCGGGAGTAGTGTGAGGCAGAATTTGGTCGGGGGAGTGGTGGGATGAAGAAATCTGTCACGTGAGCGGGGGAGACATGAGTCGGTCACAGGAGCAGAGCAGGTATTAGTGGCTCATAGAAGTGCATTGAATGTGAAAAATATCAGTATGTAAGAAAGGGGGAGTGAAATAACAGTGAATTGGCAATGAAATAAAGGGAAGTTACTGTAGGAGGATATGGGGCAGAGGGCAGTCTTGCCAAGAAATGGAAAGGCAGAAGAAAAGATAAAAGCCTGAAGTAATAAGGTTAGAAGAATCTGTCATGTTTTAATTAAGCAATAATGCACGACAGGGTGTGGGTTGTGCTGGGATAACGTCATGCCTTGTGTGGTTGGGCACGAGGCGGGCGAGTGCGATAACGAAGGCGTGACGTTATCCCAGCACAACCCATACCCTGGAGTGCATTATTGCTATTATAAAATGGCTCGGCTGTAAAAAAAAAACTAGATGTGTAAGTTTTATTTTTTTATTTTTTAATGTTTTATTCCTAGAAAGCGGTATGTAACCTTGCACTTCAAGAAGTAGTCCATGCATTTTGTCCTGAATATTTTTTTCCGGCCAGTAGGTGGTGCTATTGTAACTGTGTAGATCACACACCAAACCTTGCTTCCATCCTGTACAAAACACTTGTTGTTTTGTGGTCTTCAAGCCCCATCTTTATGTTCTCCTGTGTTATGTTTATTTTTAGCCTCCCCCTGTTGCTTCTTTGTCTCTGTGAAGCTGAAAACTGCCCCCCGTGCTCGTCAGTTCGGGATGGCCAGGGAGAGTAGATTTCCGTAGCAACGGATAGCGTACACTGAAGGTGACGGGAGTCAAGCTGAAAGCCACCCCCCTGTGCTCGTTTTTAGACATCACTTGGCGCAGTTGTCATGTTGATAGGGAACAGTGAAACAAGGGACAACAACAGAAAACTCCCTACTGAGGGTAAGTGAGAACCGTGATGTGCTTTTTAAAAGGCGTACCAAGTCTGTTCTGGGAAGGTGGGAATAGCAGAAGCTGACCAGTGTGTCAGTTCGGGATGGCCGGGGAGAGTAGATTTCCGTAGCAACAGATAGCGTAGCACTAAAGGTGAGGAGATTGAAGTCATTATAAATTACTTTTTTTTTTTTTTAATTGAAGCAGTATGCTTGGGAGATCGCTTAGTCTGTTTGGGATGGGGCGGGGAGAGCAGAAGTCGCGGAACCACACGACTGGCAGTTGCGGTGACTCAAACGGTTCACAGGAGAAACGGGCATAGGAAGTATATTTTTTTTACTTTTTGTGCTGGAAGGGTAAAGAGTGACATAGTGGGAGGGCAGTGAACACTACGCTGCAGATAGCTTCAGAGCAAGAATGATTGAAGCAGACTGGCCAGCGGCGATAATGACTGAAGCAGGCTGCAGTGAAGTGATTCCAGTAAAGGTTTATGAGGTCACCTATGTGCTGGGACTAGATCTGTGATGTTGTACTGGGATAACATCACGGGTCCAGTCCCAGATTGACCAATCAGGGCCCATGGATTTTTCTTGCCATTTTATAATACAAAGTTAATGTACAGTACGAAAGTCGAAGTTGATGTGGGGTTAGAAGTAAAGACCACCAGCAAAAATGGGTAACACGAAGTCAGGGAGAGAGAAAGTACTAGTCTCCAAATATTATCTGACTCCTTAATGCGCGTGTGGAAATGTAAGCGAGGCCCTGGGAAATGTAAATGGTTGGTTTCACATTTCCAGCAGAAGTGTGACCTTGACCTCATTTCTAGCCCTGGGGATAGCAGTTTGAACAATGCCTGATGACGTCACAATGGCCTCTGCTGCCGTCACAACGAGAAGTGAAATCAAACAGAAACTGTTAAATCTTCTTAAGAACTAACTTAAAAGCTTTACAGTTTAAAATACATTGTATAGATTGGGCACACAATGAACTAGCTGAGAATATGCCACTTATTGTAACTTGTGAGGGGATACGGCTTACACAACTCACTCATTGCTCTCCCACTCCTGAGTTATTGTCCTGCCCTCTCACTCATGAAGACAAATGGCATATTCAGCGTCAGGCTTGTGTGTGTGTAGCCCATATCTGTAGGCATGGGCCTAATAAAATATGCCTGGTATTTTACCAATGATGTGTGAGTCAGACCCCCAAAAAAAAATAATAAAATGACAGGCAAAAATAACCTTGACATGTTTGACTTTTTTATTTATGCTGCCATTGTATAAATAATTGGAATGTTAACATATATTTTAGATCATTAGTTCAGAGAATAAGACATATCAGGAGGCACTTCTTGTGACTGTAAGACATACCACAGTGCCCTGAACAGGAAATGTGTCTTTTATAATATGTTTATTTTAGAACTTGTTTGAAGCCAATGTGTATGCCTAATTTAATATGGCTAACCCATCTCCTTTCATGTGCGACTTTTAACATTCTCCCTTGTAGGTGTACTCATTGCTAAAGTCTTTGATTTCTGTGAGGTCTGGGTTCACAAGTACTGTAATTTTGGCCATTGCATAAATCCCACGTTGAACACATACTTGACATTGTCCCCTCTACTAGTTAATACAGGGTTTTAGTGCCTTACTTCCAGCTAGACATTTGAAAAATGTGCAGTTCCACTATGATTGAGAATCTGAATTGCTTATGTAGTGGAATATTTACTACCGTCTTTGTTGCTTCATTTCAGAATGACCTTATTTAAAAATATATGAGGCTATTTATAATCGACTCAGAGGCAGTGATTAAATAGGTTATATTGGAAGTTGACAGCAGCCCAGTTTGTTACAGCATTGTAAAGACAATCAGCTCATTTGAACTTTCTCTTTCTTTAGTTTTTTTTTTTTTTGTTGTTTGTTTATGCCTCATTGCTGTTCTCCAACACTGCTTCCCCTTCAGAAGCACCCATGGCCTATCCAGCTCTGGCTCTCCTACCTGTGTCTAGCCTGCTCCATCTAACCTTGGTTGTCTCTCTCCCCACCCCCACCCCTTCCCCCAAGGTGGGGATACTGTACATCGAGTCTCTTTTTTTTTTTTTTCTTAGTCAGGAGGCACTGAGTACAGGTAGTCTGGGCCCGGATGCACCGGGGGCCATCATCTGCCATGCTGGGGCCTTTTTCCTGGATTTATCTTCACCTCTTAGACATCATCACGCAGAGGGCTGAATGATGGAGTGAGCACAGTGGCACGCTGGGCCCGAGCACGACTGACGTCCACCCTCCTACTCTGCCTTTTGCTACATTTCCACCTGGGGTCATCCAGATGGCAGCCCTCTGGGATGCTCAATCTTCCTCCCTGTCTGGCCCTCCTTTCCTAAAACCCAGGTTGCCAATGTCGCAGGTGGTAGCCATTTGTAGTTTAATTTGGGTTTTAAGTTTTCAGTTAAAGATCGTTATGCATTTTAATACTAATGTTACTGCAAAAAATAATAGATGATTTTAAATAATGAATGTGACGGAAAGGTATGTACAGTATCTGAAGGAAAACCCATGTGAAAATCCATTTGTATCTTGCTCACAAAACTCAGTTTTAGCCAGCTCCGTGGCGGCAGGCGATGGGGATTTGCCTGACATGCTGGCGACTTGGGTTCGCGCCTTGAGCCCGGGCTGGAAGGAGCGGAGACTGGCAGGGAGGGCCTGGAGTGTCCCATGGATGCTGTCCTCCCTGGGAGGGAGGACTAAGCTGCACCTCTCTTGGGAAGCTCCTGTGGTGGCCCGTTAAGGCAGCGCATATGCGGTTGAAATTTCGTACCACAGGCGTTAGTCAGGAGCGCTGATAATGTGGGACATACTTAGGGAGGGCAGGGCAACCTTAAGGGGGAAAAATGGCTGCCTGGTTGTCCGAATGACAGAGACCCGCTCCCTCATTTACAACAAAGCCGGAGGTGTCTGTGCTGCACCCTCAACATTCTCCGGAGAGGAAAGAATGCCCGTAGGCAAAAGGAGGTCTCCTCTCACGGTCATGACCACGGGAGGGATGCCCCCAACCCCCCGATGATGGGGTACGTCAGGTTGCCCGGGGGCATGGCACGATAAGGGTCAGTGGACAGCAACAGGGAAGTTTGGTGGGCAAGGGTAGGCTTGGTCAGCCGAAGGAGTGGACGACAAGGTGTGCTTTGGGGTAAAAAGAACATGCAAAAAAAAACCCACCAAACAACTCTCATTCACAGCTGCTGCCGGTGGCCGATTTCTGTTATGTAGTTTCCCTTTTGTAGACGTGAATCCTTGAAGTGAAGGAATCTATCACACTAACTCAGAGCCCAGTCCGTACCTTGTACATTCCCATATGATTATATCATATAAAAAAAAATTCTTCAGGATTTTTGATACTGCAAACAGTAACCTGGCAGGCAGCAGCTGACATTTTCTTAGAAATCTGAGTCTTTAATTAGAACCAAAACAGTTATTATTTACCTGACAGATTAAAGGTGACAGTGAAATAAGGTGAATGTTAATACTGTATCTTAACCATGCTCTTGAAGGATTCCTGGAGCAGTGCCAAGGAGCTCAGCACTTGCATGTTTCCATACACCAGCTAGTATTGCTGAAAGACCTGGAAAGGTTTCATTAAGTACTCCCACCCCCACCACTGCATGCGTGGCCTGTTGTTAGCTGCACTTGGAAACTGCATTACCTTTTATGGTTCTTGGTTTCAAGAACTGAATGACTACCTGCAGTTCTAAAAACAAGTTACTGTACCTCTACCTCCCCTTTGCAGTACAGAGCAGGCTCCCACCGTAACATACCTTAAAAGGGTGTTGCTGGAATCCAGACCGGCTAGAGGCATAATTTTCAGATCATTCTTAATTTTTCAGTATGTTGTGGTAGTGTTATGGGAAACCAAAATGTCCACATGCTGCCAACTGAGCTTCAGCAAAGGTAGCTGGGAAATTAGGCAGCAGTTGTGACGTATGGTGCATCCCGCTACTGCTGGGATTGAAAAAGCAGTGTATGGACATTGCATTACAGTTTTAATTGAGAGTATGTGTGTTTTAAGATAATACAGCAATATTTGATACCTCCCAAACAAAACAGCAAAAATATACAAATATATCTTCGTTTTATGTTTTCATTGGTTTTTTTTTTTTTTGGTTAGCTTTTGCGGCTAAAGCACCTCTAACAGTGTTAGGCTGCATAGAAACAGTTCAGTGGCAGCAGCATTCCTGAAACAGAGAATGTATATTTTATGATATAAATGACAAGTACTGTGCCTTTAAAGCTGTCATCATTGTTGTAAACTGGTTAGAAATTTCTTAAGTCACTTAGGAAATCTTAGTTTTGACTACGTGGCAAAGGCTAGTAGGAACAGAGACTGACAGCTATGTAGAGTTGGCTGGTGACAAATAAGCAGATAAAATTTACATGATATGAGGGTGTAGTGTTATTTTAAGACTTTTATACAAGACTTCATGATGCGACTATCAGTGAAAGATCTTTTTCATGTGGTTTCCCCAAACATTATTATGTTGTCATTATAAAAATGAATATAACATTATATATATTCTAGCCTCCCTTCCCAAAACACAGGATTTGTGGGAGTAGTTGGCCTGTGGAAGAGCTTCGTAATGTATCCGTTTAGTGTTGCCTATAATAGAAACTGCCCTGTGATATCCGCAGTTTAATTTCTCTCAAATTAAAATATTTGGTAACAGAACATTAAATAGTTGTAAGATATTTTATTACTAACTGATAGTTTCAGACTGCGGTCATGATGGAAGGGCTCCAGAAGCAATGGGTGTGCGCCTTGGGAGAGGGGGTGTCAGGAGTTTCCTTCCAAGTCTTAATTTTGCTTATGCGAAAGACATATGTGCGCTCAGCTGCCCTGCTATTTGTGTAATTTCTCTGCACTCCATAACAAAATATCTTTTCCTTTCAGGAATCCTGAGTTCCAGATAAATCATTGGTTAAAGCCAGATCCCTGTCAAGCTTCTGTAATGATTAGATCCGAAGCCTAGAAAGACTGTATAGTAAATGATCTCTCCAACTGTCTACACAGCAGTGTACATTTATAGGTGCTTTTCACTGCTTTATCATTTAATCACAGAACAACACTTAAAATAACAGTAAGATGTGGTAGAAAACTTAACCCCTGGAGTTTACCATAATATATTTACACACCAGTCTGCAGGAGTAGTTGGCCGTAACATATAGTAGTCCTGTAGGAGTATTTGGCCGTAACATACAGTAGTCCTGCAGGAGTATTTGGCAGTAACATAGAGTAGTCCACAAAAGAGTACACTGATCTACAACATATTTACCTCCTTTTTTGATTGTTGTTGCCACTACACACTACACATGATCTAAATTGCTTCTTCCTTTTCAGTTTTGTGTAATTCTTTTTCTCTGCTTGCCAGGTATAAACCGACACCCCAGATTCGTAACGGCAGATTTTATCTGTCATGGTTTCCCTCAGAAACTTGCTGAGACATAGACTAAGAACATAGATGCACACCACTGGTCTTGTGAGCGGTTATGGGTGCAAAGTCACTAAAAAACTCTACACTCCTCCCTGGCTATTGTTGGAAAATAAGGTGGTGCCCTATACTGAG
This sequence comes from Neoceratodus forsteri, assembly GCA_016271365.2. Lineage (NCBI taxonomy): Eukaryota > Metazoa > Chordata > Ceratodontiformes > Ceratodontidae > Neoceratodus > Neoceratodus forsteri. Next base: position 1,667,859,339 of record CM057456.1, on the reverse strand, counting down.
ATACATACATACCATTACCTGCCTGCATATGTGACTCCATTTCCCTGTTCCTCCAACTTAGCTTAGTTGTCCCACCACAGGGCTCTTTCCTGGACCCCATCCCCCCTTTTTTCTCAACGGCCTCCACTTGCCTGTGTCTCTATGTCCCTTCACATATATGCAGAAGACCGCAGTATAGCCTAGAGGTTAGAATAACGAGCTGTTAATGATCTTGCTACATCCAACGGACCTGGGTTTGATTCCCACAACCTCCGCTTGCATACTGTGTGACTCTGAGCAAGTCACTTAACCTCCCCAATGCTGCTGGGTTGCCCATGAAAACAGGCACTTGTGCCTAGTGTGCCTTACCCATGTAACCCCGGGGTGGTCCTGTCCCAAGGGATACTACCCCTGCCTGCGTGACCAGAAGCAGGTTGAGGGGCCTGGGTACTAGAAACAGGTGCTTCCACCTGGAGGACGGGGTTTGTGGTAGCGTCGCTAACCTGGGTACAGCCCTCTGGGACACTTGTTATCCCCCTCTTTTTCCTCTAGTGGCCTAAATGATTTGCAGAATACACAATTGCAGTTTGCCCCTGACAACAGTTTTAACCCCATATTTGTTGCACTTACCACCAGGGCTAGTTCAGCTGGCTCAGCCCTGGAGACCCCCTGTAAAATGAGATTTAGCACAACAACCAACAATATTTCAGTGCTGTTTATACAGAGGTACACCACAACCAGTTTCAATGCAAAAAGATTTAGACCTGATTTTATTTAAGGGGCAGTAACAAGGAAGGGGGCAAAATATGGTGGTTGATTTGAGATCTGAATAATTCAGGCTGTAAGGCATGCAGTCAAAGGTCCCTGTAACACAGTCGCACACACTCTGGGTACCCAGTTGAAACTACGGCTAGTCTGAAGCGTTGCCCGTGGTAGGCCGGCATTGCAGTTAGTTGGGGCCCTCTGATGGAAAGAAAACATGTATGCACTTTAACCCACAATTTGTAATCCGGAGCCAGATGGCTCAGTCCCAGAATGATTAGCAACAATTAAATCAGTTGACAAACTTTGATTTGAGCTTTGTTGCAGGGAACTACCATGGCGTTTACTCACGCTGCCCAGTACAGGATGGACGAAATGAAGACCTCGGGATGAATTGCTGGATTGTCAGGAGAAGCAGGGCCCACATGAAGCACCGTGGTGCCTATCCAGCACTAGGACAATTAGTCACCGGATTTAAGACCGCGGGCATTTGGTCGCGGTTTAAATGTCGTCTGTTCATTTGGTCCCCGGAGTAAGCGTCGCGCAAATGTTGTCGCGGGTTTAAATTGGCGACGTATTGTCCGATGTGTCAAGTGCCTGCAATTCAGTCAGTGCTGTCTTTCATCCCTCGCTCTGTTTTCGAACCCCCACCTTTCCTCTAAATTTCGGCATTGCTGTCTCCCAGATGGTGGGTACCCAGATACAATTAAGCACTGTGCAAAACTAAAGTTATAACCATTTTAATGGGATACCGAGGAGTTCCGAATCGTTTGGTCACAAATAAGCACTGTGCTGCAGTTTGGTAACACATGCTGAAGTTATAACCATTTTAATGGGAGAGCGAGGAGTTCCAAATCGAACAGCTGCAAATAAGCACTCCATTTTAATGGGAGAGCGAGGGGTACCCAGATACAAATAAGCACTGTGCAAAACTGAAGCTGCAGTTTGGTAACGCATGCTGAATTTAATGGGAGAGCGAGGAGTTCCGAATCGAAAGCACTCCATCATTTGGTCACAAATAAGCAAATACCATTTTAATTGGAGAGCTGCTGCTGGGCGACATTTCGACCGCGACTATACGAGACAAGCGACTTTTTCTAGCAATAATATTTTGACCATTCGACGGTTTTACCGCAATATTATGTCCTCGACATATTGTCCGGGAACTATTCATCCGCTTTCGGCCTGTCCTGTTCGTTGGTGTTGAGCAGGGTGCCGAATCCCCAGGCGGGTCCCACTTCGGTTGTTTCTCTGCGGCGTGAGCGGCTGTCTGGGCCGAGGTGGCAAGTCCCAGACTGGGTGGATAGTTCAGAGACCGTCCGGTAAGTGTTGGATACAGCTTCCAGCAAGTGTGACATATTCAGGCAGTGGGGAACCAAATCATGACCCACTATCCGCATGCAGCACACTTACAGTAACAACAAGGCAATACCACAGTTCACATAACTGTCCGGTTGCAATATACAGGATCTTCTGCGCAAACTGTACGCTCTGTGGCAGTCTCAAGTCCTGACAGGCCAATTGCACCAAGGCAAATCTTCAGTCCACTTCAGGAGGCTTAATCAGGATCTGATCGCAAAATCTGCAAATTCGGAAGAAGTCTGTCAGGCTCAAAGTCGCTTCACTTATGAAGATGGTAGCAGGCAGGCCAAACACAGCCTTCCCGATGATTTCCCTTACGCACCACGCAGGAGCAGCTGCTCGAATCACTCAAGCTGTTCACTCTTTCAACTCTAACTTCAGACTGACTCACTGCTGCAGGTAGCTTGGGACTGTCCCAGAGATCCAAAAGGTTTGATTCGTCGATTCATCTGTTTATCACAACTAGAGCCCTGAGCCCCCCTCCCCCAGATCCATTTAGGCACCAAAAGGCAAAACTACAGTTCCTACAGACATTTACTCCCAAAAGACCCCTGGGAACAGACTCCATTTTAGGGTCCCCAAAGGTATTGATTGGTCCAAACTAGCAGTCCAGAACCGAGATGGTGAGGATTAACAGAAATGTCCATGCTGCAAAGGAAGGCAGGTTAGACAAACTACAATATTATTATTACTGAAGCAGATAATCAGCAAAGAGTTACAGATCCTTATAGGGCTCCCTCTGCGCAATTAGCGATGGCAGAATGGAGCACTAATACAGCAGCCCGGGTGGGACTCTAGCCTGAAACCACTCTGCCCCTACCCAGATTAATTACACTCTTACAAAAAAAAAAAAAATAGGCAGCTCTTAAGAAGATAGGCACGGAGGCTGACAGGGCACTCGCATGTAGCCACTTTTAAATTGCTGAGGACACAGAACACCAGCCTGGCAGTGGGCATTTTGGCAAGCCCAAGGAAGACTTTTGAGAACCCCCATTTGTAGGGGGGTTACACCCAGTTACCAAAAAGAATTACAGAAAAAACAGACACAGACATGGAAGCACAGATTTTGGCAGTGTCCAGCACTAGTTCTGTGTTAACCAGTTAACGGTAAATGCCTATAAAAAGGTCTGTGTGATCTTGGGCACCATGCCAAGACTGGTTATAACAGTCTGAGGAAAGTTTACGACATGGTCTCTTCCAAGACTCGTTCAGCCTGACCAAGCTGGCAGTATAGCCTAGAGGTTAGAGTAATGAGCTGTGAATGAGCTTGGTACATTCAGCAGACCAGACCTCGGTTTTTCTCACAACCTCCACTTGCATACGGTTTGACTCTGAGCAAGTCACTTAACCACCCAGTGCTCCCAGGTCGCCTCTGAAAACAGGCACGTGGGCCTTACCTGGTTACCAGAAGACTTAAAAAAAAAAAAAAAAAAAAGCTGGACATAGCTTTCCCTGGGATGTAAGGAAACTGTTCTGTTTTCTGACTGATTTTTGCCTTCAAAAATTCTCGATTTAACTAAATGTTATCAGCAGGACTCTTCATCCCTGAAATTTCTCAGAGGACGTTTTTTGAACAGGGTTTGTCTGTTTCCAGAGAAAACTCTCTGCTTAGAAAGGAATCTTTGATCAGCGGTGTATTTCTTGGTAGGGGGAGGGCTGGTTTGCATAAACTAATAGATTCTTTGTGGAAACTGCATGTCAGAGCTGTTCTGGCACACTGATGTACTGTATGCATGCACAGTTGGATCAGGCAGCATCTTGCTCAGGTATTTCAGTCTGTTCAGTGACCATCTTGGTGTACCGCATATGTGCATTGACATCTCGACAGCCACCTTGGTCACAGCTGTGCAGATACAGTTCAGTGGCAGACATACTGGGGCAGTCCTGCTCACATTCTCCAGCCAGCTGTAGCTTTCTAGCATGGGAAGAACACTCTGCAAAGTGTTACTTACCAAGACAAACTCTAATAAGTCATTTAGCCTGAAGTTTGAGCATTAATTGATGTGTCCCAAATTGTGCATATTCCTTCCTGTGGCTGGTTTTTGAAAACCAGATGGATACCTTAACCACTAAGTCAAAAGAATTGTGATTGAAGACACCATAATAAAAGGGGTGTGGGGCAAGGCTCCACTCCACAGTGGATGACTCCTGCTGCCTGGCCTGCAGTAAGACGTCCTCCACCAAGACCAGTGACAAGCATGACTCAGTCTAGAACAGCTTAGACCTCCACTTCCAGATGGCAGAAAAGTCTAAGGACCCTCCACATATGTCTGCTGTTAAATACAGTTGGGCATCGAGGTTACCGTCTCGTCAGAGAGTGGCAGACTTGCTGCAGCCTACCTTGGTTAAGTTCATACAGATGGCCAATTAAATTTTGTATATTTCTTCCTGTGGCTGGTTTTTGGAATGCTTGGATAACTCAACCACCAGGTCAAAAGAATAGTAGTCAAAGGCACCACAGTGCAGGAGGTGTGGGGCAAGGCTCCACTCCACAGTGGATGGCTTCTGCTAATCAGCCTGCAACAAGGCATCCACCTCCAAGACCACTGATGAGCATGTCTCAACCTGCTTTACCAAGGTATTGGTTGAGCTTAGACCTCCACCCCTAGATGGCAGAAAAGTGTAAGGACACACCACATACGGCAGTGCCAGTCAGGATGCAGCAGGGTGTATCACAAAGTGTTTGTAGTATCCTGCAGCGAACAATGTAATTCAGTGGCAACTGAGCCCTTTTTTCGTGCAGTATTTTGTGACCGGTCATTTACTGCAGCTTTCTGTTTTGCATCGTGACTGGCTTTGCTGTCTCTCTCCCATTAAATCCAAGTGGTCATAGAAGTTGTCATCTCCGCAGTGAGTGGCAGACTTGCTGCTTAATCAGATCACACAAGGGTGAGTGTCCTGGACTTCAGAAGGGCAGATTCTGTACAGATGGGTGAATGCCTCAGTGATTACCTGGGTGGGGTGGAGAACAGTGGCAAGGCTAAACTGGGGCATAGTGAAGGCAACAAAACTCTGCGTTAGGCAAGTGAGCAAAAGCAAGAGGAAGAGAGACAGCTTTGGTTCTCAAAAAAGATGGCAGAAAAGGTAAAAGCTGAAAGGGTGGTATTAAGGAGTTGCAGAGGAGGGGAGGATAGAGAGGTGTTTTAGGGGAAACGCAGGGAGAGCAGTAAGGAGCACAGAGGCACAAACTGAAGAGAGAATAACCCAGTCGGTAACAAAAGGGGACAGGATTTTTAGAAATGTAAGTGAAAAGAGGAAGACCAGGGAGGAGTTGTAAGGTTAAAAAAGGGAAGGGATGTACTGTTTAGAGGGGGATCAGGAAAAGGCAGACATCCTGAACAAATAATTATTTTCAGTGTTCACAGAGGAAGGAGAAGGGGGGGAGCCACAAAAAGGTAACAGGAGCATTGGAGGAAGGTGGACAATAGCCCAGTTTCTGAGGAGAGATTCTTGAAGGGACTCTCTAAACTGAAAGTGGACAAAGCAGTGGGGCCAGAAAGGGTGCATCCAAGGGTATTGAGGGAGCTCAGGAGGTACTAGCTACACCTCTGATAGTCCTATTCAACAGCTCTTTAGAAACGGGAGCGGTTCCGGAGGAGTGGAGGAGGACAAATGTAGTTGCACTTCGCAAAAGTGGTATTAGGTAGGATGCTGGCAATTATAGGTCACTCAGCCTGATATCAGTGGTAGGAAAGTTAATGGAAACACAGCTGAAGGAAAAGATTGTGGAATATCTTGAATCCAGTGAGTTACAAGACCCAAGGCTGCATAGATTCACAGGGTTGGGGGTGGGTCACGTCAAATGAACCTGCTGGATTTCTTTAACTGAGTGACCAAGTAACTAGATCAGGATGGAAGTGGCCTACTTAGATTTTAGTAAGGCTTTCAACACCGTTCCACAGAGGAGACTAGTAAGCAAGCTGGGTTGCTTTGGAAGTGGTCCAAAGGTGGTAAACTGGGTAGGAAATTGGTTAGGGGCTAGGTGGCAGGGGATGGTAGTGAATGGATTTCATGCAGAGAAAGGGAGGGTGACCAGCAAGGTGTTTCAGGGATCAGTGTTGGTACCGGTACTCTTTAATGTCTTGATAAGTGACATTGCAGAGGAGCTGGAAGGGAAGGTCTGCCTCTTTGCAGGTGACTCCAAAATCTGCAATACGGTGGACACTCCAGGGCAGATGGATAGGATGAGCAGAGACCTGAGAGAACTCAAGAAGTGGTCAAGAGTATGGCAGCTGAGTTTCAGTGCAAAAAAGTGCAACATTATGCATTTGAGGCACAGATACCCAGGGCAGAGTACAGAACAGGTGGAGTGGTATTAATGTCTATCAAGCAGGAAAGAGACCCTGAGGTAATCATATCTGATGACCTAGAAGTGGGGGCCAGGCAGTGCCGCAGAGCATTCGAGAGGATTAGTTGAATGCGGGGATACATAGAGAGGGATATTACCAGTAGAAGGGAGGTGGTGTTACCTCTCTATAGATTGCTGGTAAGATGCCACCTAAAGTACTGTGTCCAAGTCTAGAGACCACATCTGCAGAAGAACATAGAGTGGAGGTGGTCCAGAGAAGGGCAGTTAAAATGGTGCATAGTCTGCATCAGAAGCCCTATGAGGATAGACTAAAAGACCTCAATATGTGCACCCTGGAAGAAAGGAGGAAGAGGGAGAGGGTATCATAGAGTTCTTATAAACCTCACAGGGGTAAATAAGGTGTAGGAGGAAGTATTTTTCAGAAATAAAATGCTCGCTGGCCCGGTGACGCTGAGGGCTGAGGCGCTGGACATCTTACCTCATGCTATGCTGGCGACCCGTGTTTGGGAACGAGCATGGGCCGCTGGGGGTTGGCAGGGGAGGAGAAGGACTGAGTGTCTGAGGAACTGCTGTCTTTCTCCGAGGAGAGGGGAGGCCAGTGGTCGTTTCTAGACTGGCCCCTAGCGGAGGTGTGGGGGCAGTGCACTGACACTGCAGACAAGGGGTGGAGATGGGCTGATGCCTGGAGGGAGTGCATGCAGACGTGTGCACGCTCCCCCATTGGCGTCATTGCATGCGGTCTCCAGCGGTGTCCAATTAGAAAGCCAGGAAAAAGGTCATCAGGTCGATGCAGAGTGAACAGCTGCCCACTGGAGGCCCCGACCCTGAATGGTGCTTCTCCGGACACTGGATCCTGTTCAAGGTGAGTTGAGTAGGGGGCTCTTCACCACCCTGCCACAAAGGGGAAACCGTGGGGGGAAGATGGGGATTCAGCCTGATGTCGGGCTACGGGACTGGGTGGGTAGCCGCAGATGCGATCTGACTGGGGGCTGAGGGAGAAAAAGATTAATGTAAAAGGAAAAAAAAAATGCTCTAACAAGAGAACTTGCCGTGAAGCTGGTGGGGTAGATTCAGGAGAGATATGATTAAGTACTTTTTCACAGAAAGAGTGGTGGTTCCCTGGAACAGACTTCCAGTGGAGGTGGTGGGGGAGAAAACAGTGGTGGGTTTAAGAATGCATGGGAGGGGGGCATGAGAATCTTAGGGGAAGGGAGGTGGAGGGAGGGAGGGAGAATGGGCTGGAGATCAAGTCGGGTGTGTGGTGATACAGTAGGTGGGGAATCTGGGTAGACTGGGTGGGCCAAGCAGTCCTTATCTACCGTCAGATTCTGTGTTTGCCATTATTGTCTGGAATACTGTAACCTTATTTCTCCGTTAAATTGTTGGCTGTACATCACATTCCCCCTTACCCCCAGGACACGCCCGAAAATTAGATGCTGCTAGCTCAGAATGCCCTCATGGACACATTTTTAAAATAAAATATATAAATAGATACAGCACACACAGATATCTTGAGGGAGGCAAGAAAGCCATTGGTAAGTCGAGTTTCTCCTTCCCACCTGCTCAGTGAGACTACTGTGTCACCTCTTTTTCTTCAAAGTATTTGAGCCTAAGCTTATATAGGTTACAGTATCAGTCGATACCATCTGCTCAGATCTATTCTATGTCTCCATCATACGTTCTCTGAAGTAGTTCCTGCCATTTCCGTTGAATTGTCCTCCTGTCATGGCATGGCACAATCTTCAATGAGGGTATCTCTCACAGCAGGCCACACCTATAGGACTTAGCCGCCAGGCACTAGAACCACACAGAAACTTTTCTAGTTAGAAGTCTACTGGAGGGCTGCCCACAGCAATGTCACACACTGACATCGTACCTCCTCTATAAATGTGGGTGGCCCCTGCGCCTTCCTCAGTCTCCCCCCCCCCCCCACCTTTGGCTTGCACACATTGGACCCTATGGGACTACCACCGCTTCAGTTGACCATCAGAATCTGTACTTCCCTCGATTTTTTTTTTTGTTTTGTTTTGTTTTCTTCCCCTAGTTCATCACGTTACTTTAAAGTGATTATTTACCTTTTTTATGCGGAAAGCCGCAGATGTGGAGAAACTTTTTTCATCTTTGCGCCTGTGGAAAGAAGATCCTTGAGAAGGACAATCATGACACCTGTGTCCGCTGCTTAGGCCCGGACCACGACGTACAGACCTGTGACATCTGCTGCAGCTTGAATCAGGCCACAAGGAGATGCTGCCAGAAGGCTCTTCAGAACTTCCTGCTGGAGGAGAGGTTAGCCCTCATGGAGAAGGAGCTGCATGCAAGGAGCTCCTCTGCTTCCCCTGCCCCATCCTCAAGCTCCTCTTCCTCTAAAGTGCATGACAAATTGACTGGGAAGCACAAACAAGGGACAGGGACTGGGCCAAAGACAAGTCCCCCTCTCCCCCAGCACACTCGCAGTCCCCATCGTAGCCAGCAACCATAACAGGGTTGTCCGATACTGCGGCGGCAGCCCCCTCTGCCACCCAGTACCTTCTACAGGGCTACCCATGGCAGTGCCCCCCTCCCCCCCTCCCCCCCAAAAGTCTTACCATGATGGGAGCAGGCTCTTTGGCATTGGGCCTTTCCTCCTCGGACCCTGCTAGGAGACGTCTGACCCATTATCTGGAACTGCCAGACTCTCCTTCCCTCGTCATCCCTCCTCTAGTGCAGCCCTATGAGGATCCCACCATGGCTGTCTGATATAGGCCCAATTTAGTCCCAGCCATACCCAGGAAGGTAGACAAGCTATACCAGGCCCCTGCGGGGAAGCCCTACTTTGTTGAACAACCACAGGCTGACTCTGTGATAATAAATGCTGCATATAACAGATCTGAGCAGCCTAAGCACCTTCGCTCTCTTCCCCCAGACAAGGAGTCCAGAAGGCTGGACCTGATGGGTAAATGGGCATTTGCTTCTGCCACCTTTACCATCCAGATCCTCAGTTATATTGCCCACATAGTGAAGTTCCAGAATCAACTATGGAAAAGGGCCCAGGCAACTGCCCACGCTCACCTATAGGACCCCCAGAAACAGGCTCTTCTCCGAGCCATTCAGTCAGGGTCAGATCTGGGTAAGCACCTTCTGCGGTCTGCTTACGTTGTCGCTGACGCCTCTGCCAGGGCCGCCACCACTGGCATCTGCCTCCGATGCCACTCATGGCTTAGGGTGCTGGGATTTGCCTGAGATGTACAACATTTCATCCTAAATGCCCCATTTAGAGATTATAAACTTTGTTATAAACTTTTGGGGGCAGATGTGCAGGACATACTCTTGAACCTCCAGGCCTCTGGCTGGGCACTGCAGTCAGTCCATTCTATGTCCCACACTCAGCCGAAGAGTAGTCACAGGATGCCACTTCATTGTGGTTCCCATGAGCCCAAGCGGGGCACCAGACCTCTTAGTAAGCATAGAGCAGTCGCTGTCCTGCCGGTCTCCACCTCCACCACAGGAAAGGCTCCCTGAGGCAGTGGTGCGGCCCCAGCTGCAGAGGCCTCTTCAGCATGACTCCTTGTTCGACCCCCTCCTTCCTTCTTGGCAGGAGGCATTGGTAGGGGGTCGGTTCTCCCTCCTCCTTGACAGGTGGCGGGAGATCACCTCAGATGCTTGGATCCTGCAGCTCATAGAGCTAGGTCACTCCCTAGAACTTCTGGAGTGGCCTCCCAGAGAACCCTCTAGTACAGTCTTTTAACCCCCCCAAAAAAAACGCCCCAGTTCTCGAGGGGAGATTCAGGTGTTGCACACACGGGCCATAGAGTTGGTTCCAGAAACTCAAAGAAGGAAAGGGTTTTATTCCTACTACTTCCTGGTCCCCAAATGCACAAGAGATTTGTGTCCCATTCTGGACTTAAGGGTCCTAAATTCCTACATTCAGTTCAAAGTTCCGAGTGGTGACACCATAGGGCCTGCTGCTGTTCCTGCACCAGGGAGATCCTATCTTCATATCAACATGTGCACCTCCCACAAGCAGTATCTGATTCCACTCTCAGGGGGAGCACTATCAATTCCGAGCTTTGCCCTTTGGCTTATCTTTGGCACCCAGGGTCTTTACCAAATGCTTGGTGGTGGTGGCAGCAGCCCATTTGGGGGGGGGGGGGACTCTGTGTCTTCCCTTACCTGGATGACTGTCTTCTGAAGGTGCAGTCCAGGGAGCTCCTCCTTCAGTCCTGGTTACGTACCAGACACTTGTTCCAGGCCCTGGGGATCACTGTCAACCTGTCCCAAATTGGTCTTGACCCCTTGTCAGTGGCTTCAGTACATAGGGGCAGTACTGAACACAGCCCAGGGTATGGCCTTCCTGCCCCAGGACAAGGCAGATTGCCTGATGGCTCAGGTCCGGTTTCTGTATCACAACAGATATGTGATAACCAGAACCTTCCTCGGGCTCTTGGGCCTCATGGTTGCACCATTGTCATGGTCCCCCTTGCCAGGCTGCACATGAGGATCTCCCAGTGGACACAGAGTCCAGTGGGATTAGTGTACTGACAACCTCGACCAACTAGTTTTAGTCTCTTCTCCAGTCAAGAATGTGCAGCTTTGGTGGATGGAACCCAGCAACCTGTTGAGAGGGATTCCCTTCCTCATTCCTTCCCCTCAGCTTTTTCTCACCACAGACACCTCTGGGCTGGACTGGGGAGCCCATCTAGGGTCTCACCAGACACATGGGATGTGGTCCAGAGTGGAGACTGGCCTTCACTTCAGTGTTCTAGAGAAGAGAGCTGCCTTGTATACTATGCAAGCCTTTGACTCATCTGTCCGCAGGACATCTGTTGGTGCAGACTGATAATATCAGTGTAGTTCACTACATCAACAAGCAAGGTGGGACCCATTCATACCCCCTGTGTCAGGAAGCGATGAGCGTATGGTACAGGGCTCTAGAACATGGCCTAGAACTGTCAGCAGTCCATATTCCAGTCATCCAAAATGTCAAGTCACTTCACCTTCACACCTGGCTCCTGAAGATGTAGCCATTGCAAGGTCTGGAGTTTCTCCTAAGGTGGCCAAGGTGCTGGTGGCCGCTAGGAAAACCTCAATCAGGGCCACCTACTCCATGAAGTGGAAACACTTTGCTCTGTGGGCAGCCTCCCATCACTTGGACCCGTTCACCTGTCTGGTGAGTCAGGTCTTAGAGTACTTGCTGACCCTTTCAGACTCTGGCCTGTCATGCTCTTCTATTAAGGTGCATCTGTCAGCCATTTCAGCTTTCCATGTGCCTGTTGAGGGCCGCATGGCGGCACAACTTGAAGTGTCCCGTACCTTTTTTGAGAGGAGTTCTTCACCTGAAGCCTCCTATCCACAATCCAGTCCCTTCATGGAATTTGAATTTTGTGTTAGAGAAACTTACTTTGGCTTCTTGTGAGCCTGCTGCTACATGCGAGCTATGCTTTCTGTTGTGGAAATTATTTGTAGTTGCCATTATTTCTGCTCGAAGCATTTCCGAGCTTCTGGCTCTGATGTGTGAGCCACCTTATTTGGTTTTTCATAAAGACATGGTGTCTTTGCGTACAACCCTAAGTTTCTTCTTAAGGTGGTGTCTGAGTTTACCTTAAATCAAACCATCCACCTGCCTGTTTATTATCCAGAGAATGCCAGTCCAGGGGAAGCATTGCTCCATACCCTTGATTATAATTCTACATTACTGTGCTCATCGTACGAGAGACTGCAGGAAGTCCTCTCAGCTGTTTGTGTCCTTCGCCCCGGGAAAGAGGGTATACCTGTTTCCAAACAATGCCTGTCCAAATGGTTAGCTAACTATATTATTTTTTTTGTTATAGGAAGTACGGGAAGGAACTTCCTTGTGTTGTCCATGGCCATTCAGCCAGAGATATGGCAGCTTCAGTGGCCTGCTTTAGGAATGTTTCAGCTGCAGAGATCTATGCTGCTGCTAGTTGGAGTTCAGTCCACACATTCACTAAATGCTATAGTCTGGACATTGCCTCTTGCAGAAGGGGAGGCTTTGGCTTGGCTGTGCTTCAGGGTCTCCTTTCTCAGGCATATAGCCTCCAGCCACCCAGACTGGTTCTTCAGTCAGAACTGCTTGGGACTCATCCTGTAGGTGTGGCCTGCTGCAAGAGATATCCTCGAAGTAAGATAGTTTTATAAGAACTTACCGTAACAGTAGATCTTTGAAAGAATCTCTTGCAGCAGGCCATCCATCCTCTGTCCCCCTGGCCTCTTGGCTGGTCTGCTGTTGTCTCTCTTCTCCATGACCGTTCAACTTCTGTTTCACCTTCACTGGCATGACGAGTACCTGTGGCCTTCCTCGGTTCCCCAGCAAGAGATTGTCTGTTTGCAGTCTCTGGCAGGAGAACTGAGGAGGGTGTGGGGGACCACTCACATTTATAGAGGCAGTACGATGTCAGTGAGTGACGTCGCCATGGACAGACCCCTGGTTAGACTGCTAGCTAGAAAAGTTTACGTGTGGTCCTAGTGCCTTGCAGCTAAGTCCTATAGGTGTGGCCTGCTGCAAGAGAGCCTCTCGAAGATCTACTGCTACAGTAAGTTCTTAAGTAACTGTACTTTACCTCATCCTTTTGTCCTTATTCATCCTGAAGTGTTGCATTTAATCTAACAGTGTTATGCCTTGTAGGTACAGTGAACATGCCCCTTCGGCTTCTTTTTTGTTTGTCAGTCATTCTCCATAGCCCATGGTTGCTGTCCGTTGTACATTCTCAGTCCAGCCAGTATTTTTCCCTGGTATGGGGATCAGAACTGCACATTGTGTTCAAGATGGAGTATGGTGGTGGATCTGCATAGGCTGTAGAGGAATTAGAATATTTCATGATCTGCTTACGAAGTTTCTCTTGATGTGCATTTCATGATTTTGTTTGCCATGGTAGCTGTTGCTCACACTGTCACTCCCATTTAAAGTTGCTACTGATCAGAACTCTCATGTCTCTTTTTTTTGTCCTACTTGGTTTCAGTATTAGCTAGCTCCTTTAGAATTGCTGGGTGGTTTCCATCAGACCACATTGCCCAGTCTACACTTACCATCTTCAGCATTTTCTCAGTTTCTTCAGGTGTCATATATAGTATATGTCCTGTAGCGTGCCTTTCCACTGTTCCTTGAATAATCATTTTGTGTTATTCCATCCATTTCCTTTAGGAATACTGTTGCAGAATACACATTCAGACAGTCTGCCATCTGTCCATCCTCATTTATGCCAGTTTTTTCCCTGACCCCTTAGTGGGTGGACAGTTTTGTGTTTGTCTCCTTATTGGTATACTGTATGTGAAGACTCAAAGCTGTGACTTTCAGTTGATGTGCATAGTGGAGCACTGCTAGTCGAGTTAAGTCAGTGGGTTTTTACAGGTGCATTTAATATCTCTGGGCCAATATGCTTTGATGAAATCCTGATATGTTTTCTGGAAGCTTTCATCCTACTGAAATGAATGGGAGCTGAAGCCCATTGATTTTAATGGGGACTCGATGCAAATGTAACAGATGATTTCTCATAAACAAATGCTATATACAAGTACATTATCATTGTAAAGCTGGTAGTAGTAGCTTTACAATGACGTGAAGTATAAGTGTTTGGGTAAATGGCAGAGAAGGTTGTGTCCATTTAAATTGCATCAGGATTTTGAAAGAAAAAAAAAGAGCAAGACATGGCCTTTTTTTCTCTTTCAAGATCCCTTGCTGCTCTATTTTTCCATACTGTACTTATGTCCTCAGTGCCCAGCCTGCCCACAGCTGCCGACACCCATCAGCCTTTTACCCACCTTCTCTAGGACTTAACTACTTACACAAAACCAGCTTCTGTTGGGTGAGTGCCACAGGTGCGCGGGGCCTTTGAGGAAGCCAGTGTCATCCTGAAGGCCAGTTGTTTTACCTTCAGTTTTTTGCTCTTAGGACCACTAGAGTGCAGTAACACACATACATGCATGCACGCTACTGGCATCTGAGAGGTGTGCTGTTGGCATTTTTGGTGGGCCCTCCACTAGGTGGTATGCAAGCAGCGGTACGCAGTATCCACTCTCCCTGAGAGAGGAGAGCTTTGTATGGATCGTTCAATGCTCCTGATCCGGATTGCTGCGGTAGCAAATAGTAGTGTTACTCCTGCATTGATCAACACTGTTTTAATGGACAATATATCCAGGACAATTTTTCTAGTACAGTACTAATACCTTACATCATTGTCAGGGCCCTGTGTTCACTGTGGCAAACTGGACCTACATTCTGCGGCAGGACCTCACTCATGCTTGCTGCGGTCAGACTGTGAGCAATTCTGTGGCAGTTCTGTGATGTGTTTTACATTCTCTGGCAACTCAAATAAGCCCCCAAATAAAATCTTGTTACATAGAAAGAAATGCTCAGAAAAAGGCAGCCTGGGGCATTTTGGCAGATGTACAGGCAAATCAATGCAAAGCAATTCTGGCATCATGATCTGGATTTTTGGATGTAGTGCATAGTGGAATTGAAGTGTTTTTTTACTGTAGTGTATTTCATTGTCCCATAGCTCCTGCCCACTGCTGCTTTACCACAGTTATGCTCCTGAGAATTTCTCCCCCTGCCTGCCCAGTTGCTTGAAGATCAGTATTGCCTGGTTGCAAAACAGTGCTTCTCCAGTGGCTCCCTGCCACCCACTTGCTTGGAGCCTGGTGGTGATGGTTTATGCTGTAGCGCTGCTGTAGTTACTTCCTCCTGCTCGCGCAGTTCAACACTGGTGGTGTAGTTTGTGTCATTGCCACTTGGCTTCCATATCTTCTTCTCTCCCATTCTGTAAGGATTTACTCTGAGGCTAGAGAATAGCTGGACCATTTTACATCAGACAAAGGTCCAGAAAGCCTCCCATTTTTTGTCTGCAATAATTACTAATACTATTTAATTCCACAGTTCTACAACTGGCAAATAGAACCACCATTCTTTCTTATGAAATAACTTCCTGAAGTTCCCTCAGTGTTTGTAGAAGGCCATAATGGTCATAAGCTTCAGGGCTGAGAGCCAGTGGATTGGAAAGGGGTGGCCCCAGCCGGCCTGGTGGCGCTGAGGGTTGAGGCGCTGGACGCCACACCTCGCGCCACGCCGGCGACCCCGTGTTCTGGAACAGGCATTGGCCACCGGGGGTTGGCAGAGGCGGGGAAGGATCGAGCATCCGGAGGACTGCTCTCCTTCCTCTTGGGAGGGGGGAACTGCAGCACCGGCACCTGAGTGCCCCCTGGCAGAGGCTGGGGAACAAGGTGACATGTGCAAGCATGGGGGGGGGCAAAGTGCAGACACATCAAGGGGAACTCGCACAGGAGCGTGCGAGTTCCACCCTGGCCAGCGTCATTGCATGCACCCATCTCCAGAGGGAGCAGAAAAACAGAAAATCCTGCCGCAGCACCTCCATGTCGCCACCTCGCCACCCCTTCACCGCTCTCAGGCTGGCTCCCACAACCCAACCCATGTCCGTGACACCTTGGCCAGTGCCGCAGCCCTGGGGGCAAGGGAGAACAGCTTATGTGGGAGCAAGGGGTGATGAGTGCCGTGACTGGGCTGAGAAATCAGCGCTGAAGCAGACGACAACAAAAAAAAAAAAAGGAAATGGGTGGCCCCACTAACTACTTCAACCCAGGTGGGGTGGATGTATAATGGAGCTGCCAACAACTCACACTAAGGCCATTTTAAGCTTGCTCACAATCATTTTAGCCATTGAGTTGGGGTTTTCAGTGGTAACAGCAATTTGTACTGCACCAAAGAATGCGGTTTCCACAGCAGAAGCTTGTTTCTGTGACAGGACCATCTTTCTGCGGCAGTCGCTGCAACTTCAGAATTGCAGGAAACACAGGGCCCTGATCATTGTAAAGCTGCGTTTCACAACTGTACAGTTACATGCAGGCCTTTTTTTAGAGAAGCCATCCGTTAGAATCACATTCGTTTTATCAAAGCAGATAGCAAGTTATATTCATTTCCAAGCTGCTCTTTGCTCATACAAAAAAATCTACTGTCTGCCACAAAAATGTTTTGTATAAATTACCGGTTACCCATGATTATATCGACATAGTGCTGTCAAACTGTGGTATCAGAAGGCACCATTAGCTGTTCATTTGTTTCCCTCAAAACTCTTTCTGGGGGATGCCCACTTTGTGATCTGTGACTTTTGAGCAGAAAAACACATATCCTTTTATTAAAAGTCTGAAAAATAGATGATGCAATTTTCTAGACTTTTGTGAAAAGCGTGCATGGGTGACAGAACGAAGGCTGAGATGAAACCATGCTCCATGGTTAAACCCCCGACTTATTTAGTAAAATGAGGACCGAGACTGATATTGGAAGTTATATCAAAAAGAAAAACTTATGGAACGCCTACAGAAAGGAAGAACATTGGCCAGATCAGCTTACTACCAAAAGCAAACAGTTAACCAGTCTATGTAATCCAAATGTTTTCAAACTAATTCCCCATTTCATCAATTAGCGGAAGACGGTAGCTATTTAACTTCACCAGCAGAAATAGCCAAAAATCTAAACTGTTACTTTACCAGCATTTAAAAATATTGGTCTCTGAATGTTTAAGTACAGTATACTTGCCCTACGCAGCATATTAATCAGACTTCTTTATCAAAATTAAAGCCAATTCACCAAGCTCCTTTAATTTTTTCCCATCCACTGTTTATCCTCCTTGTACGTCTGGGTGGCTGAATCAATCTCTGCCCTGCTCCTGCACCACCGGTGTCCGTCTCCCCCCCCCGGGACTTGCCTCAGCTTGGTCCTCATGAATTACCCCTCCATGGCAGCGTGGAGAGGGGTGGGCCATCTTTGCTCCCCCCTCCGGTATGCAGACAATGTGTGCCGAGGCATCCATGGTGATGGCACGGGATGTAGTGAGTAAGGCGTTATGTAGTCCAGGGTCCTTTTTTCCTCCTGTGATTTTCTCCCACGTTACTCCCGTCTTCCATGATGGAAAGTGCAGTCTCTGTCGACCTCAACAGCAGCAGCTTGCTCTGGACATGTACCACCCCTCACAAGGGAGCATACTTCCTTGCTTGCCTCAAAGGGCTTTGCTCTGCTTCAGCCTCTCCGTCTCTCTCCCAGGCTGGCTCATGCTCTTTGGGAGCACTTCCCAGCCTGGTTGCTTGATCCCAGCAACCTGGGCTCGTGTCTAAATCCAGGTTGGCATTATGGAAATGCGGAGCACTTCTACTGAGCCATTGGGTGGCCCATACATTTTTTGATATATGAACAAGAGGTTTTCAAACATTGTCTTGACAGACGTCATTTAAAATGATTAAAATTGGCTGCTAAACAAATTTTCAAAGTAATCACTTATCTTTTTTTCATTTATTTCTTTATTTCTTCTCCCTGTGCCCACGGACGCCTCTCCTCTTCAAGCTTCAAATGCCTCCTTCCCCTCTAGCCAACAGACTCCCCCCTTGTGTTTCCAGCCATGGAGACTGATCCCAGACCTGCAGCCTTCTTGTCCTGGGGCTGGCTTGTACCTGCCAGGGGCTCCCTCTGACAGTCGCGGTGGAGCATTGCCTGGGTCCTCCATCTTTCCATCTGAGTCACTGGCTTGTCACTGCCAGTGGCCTCCCCGCGATCTAGAGCAGTAACACACACCATCATGTGGAGGCTATGGGGCTCCTTTACTGGTGTGCTGGGAGGGTCTGTTGGCATGGGAGTTACTGCAAAGTGTCATGCAGCGTACCAGTGTGGCATTTTCCTCTTTTTCTCCCCACCCATCCACAGTGACGTATACACTACAGCTGACATGGGGGAAATGCCTGATGGTGCAGGGTCGCCATCACCATCAAAGGTACTTTGACATGTCCCCACTAGGAGCTGCTACCAAGCAGTGCAGCATCATTCCCCGCTCCCCCCGCCAGCCTCTTAATCTTTCCCTCACTACTGACATTATCCCGCAATTCGGAAAAATGCAGCCATTACCCCAAGTGATAAATCTGGCATTAAAATGAGCCCTTTTCTTATTGTCCTACATAAATCCTCCCAGTCTCGTCAAAGGTACTGGAAAAAAAACTTGTTTATAAACAGCCATAGTACAGCTCCATTTATCCGACCCCAATTTATCCGACCCCCAATAATCCAGTTTTCTAGATTATATGAATTCCAAGCATGTCCCCCAAGTTTAGCTGCCTTGCTCTCATACAAACCGCACGGTTTTACTTTTATTTCCTGAAGTCTTAAGGCAACAAGCACAGAACAGAGCAAAAACAGAAATAAACTCAAAAGTTCTCACAGTGCATTGGCGAGGATTACCAAGTGCCATTTAAGCACACGCACCAATGTCCTTAGAATGCTTATTTTCATTGCGACCCCCTACCATGTTTCTGTGGCTGTGCTATTCAGACTGTGCAGCTCTCCTGCCAGTTCCTGGCACACAGGATCCATGTATGCTGCCTTTCCCTGCTGCCAGTCTGCTGTGGAGGTCTACATACTCACCCCTGCTATCCTGGTGCTCTCCTGCCGTATTCTCTCTCTCCCCCTCCCGCCATGTCCTGCACGACTTCACAGTTTGTTTTTTTTTAGCCACCAATACCTGGTTAACCATACTGCACTCATCATTAAATATGAAAACGGTATCCCCTTAGAATTAGTTGCAACACTTAAATATTGGGTTTTAAGTTAGATCAAAATTTGAATTTCTGAGTACATACTGTAGACTCTACTGTGAAGAGGGTCTGTTAGAAAACTGACTTTATATATTTAGAAACAAACACCAGCTCACAAGCAAGACTAGAGAACTATTGCAAAATAAGTACGGTTTCCCACTTCGGGTTATGGTTCAAAATTAAATATTTATACCCCCAGCATTAGGTATTTCTAAGTACAAAACAACATTTAATAATATTGCTGGTTTTCTTTATTTGTCCCTCCTAGACCCCCCCCACTACACTTTATACTGAGGCCTAAGATTTCTTTCACCTAAAGGTTCAGAATTTAGTACAATTAAGAAGTGATTTACAGAATCAGATTATAAAGCAACCACTGGACCTTTGACAGGTTTATTGAGACCCTAGGTCCATATACCTTTAGAGGTACTTATTCTGAAGAGGTACCAAAAAAAACTATGCAACTCCCAGATAGGAGAGCATTTTCTTACTATGCATGTAAACCTCTGAATGGATTCACCCCAAATTTTAAAAATATCACATAGTCTTCTTTGACTGTGGAGGAGAAGAGTAAAGGGGTAGAAATGGAGAGCAATGCGACAGAAAATCATTTTATTTCATTTTTATTGCTTATACTGGAAAGGCATGTGAGCATTGCTGCATGTTTACACAAGCGTCCAGTTACATACAGCAATCATGAGACATGAAATAGGCTAAAACATTTAACTTACAGTGAGGGTTAATACAATGGTACATAAAATCAGGATAATATAGAGTAAAGGGCAAACCATGAACTAGCCTTGGTGGATTAACAAATACAAAGTGACATTAAGCATTCAGTGAAGGTTTAACAATAATATAATATAACAGTGGGAAACAAAAAATTTAAGTGCAATCATTCTATACACTAGCCTAGGTGGATTAACAATACTACAAGTGCTAGAAAGAGAGGGTTAGTACCAGAGGTGTATAACCATAGGGTGAGGGGGAAAAGAGCACAGAAGGGGAGCCAGATTAGGGCTGCGAGCAGGTGAGGGAGAAATGTCTCCTGATAATGTGTTTTGAAGGCATTTGTGGAGGGACAGAGTTCAAAGAGCTTGGGTACCATAAAGGAGAGTGTTTTCTGGCCTTGAGTGGTCCGGCAGAAAGAAACAGTGAAAGAGAGAGTTGAGGACAGTCTAGTGGTCCTGGTGGTGGCGGCTGTCTGGAAAAGAGAGAGGTGAGGTAATTGGGGAGCAGTCCATGGGAGACTTTGAAGAAGAAGGTGGCCATCTTGCAGTTGATGTGGGCCTCAAGGGAGGGCCGACTGATGAGCTTATAAAGGTCACAGTGGTGTGTGAGTTTAGAGAGACCAGAGGCAAAGTAGATAGCGTTGTGGTAGGAGCTTCAAAATCTGGAGAGGTGGGGGAGGGAGATAAGTTAACCATAGTCGAAGACAGGAAGGAGGAAGCTGGAGACTAAGAGGGATTTGGATTCCCAGTTAAGGTAATGCTTGGTCCTGTGGAGGATACCAAGGCATTGGTGGGCTTTTTGATTGTGAGGCTACTGTGAGCATCAAAATTGAGATGACTATCCAGGAGTAAGCCAAGTTACTTGAATTTATTCACTCTTTCAATGGAGTTACCAAGGTTGTCATAGAGTGAGAGGTCAAAGCCAAGGTGTTTGCGGGGGCTGGAGAAGACCATGAACTTAGTTTTTTTTGAGTTGAGTACAAGACCTTTGGACGTGAACCAGGTGTGAAGTCTGCTGAAATTGAATTGGAGTTTGTTAATGTTAAAAGGGCTGCATCATCAGCATAGAGAATGAGTTTGGAAAAGGTGCAGATGTTAGGCAGGGAGTTAATGACCAGAGAGAAGAGGGCTCAGGATGGACCCTTCGGGAATGCCGTATTTGATGGGGCAGGATTCAGAGAGGACACAGCCAATAATGGTGCAGTGGGATCTGCCTGTTAGGTAATCCTTGAACCAGAGGCAGACCTCAGGTGAGAAATGGAGGTCAGCCAGGGTGTGGAGAAGGACTTCATGATCAATGAGGTCGAAGGCTTTGGTGAGGTCTATGTTGAGCGTGGAATCCATGCTGGGCTTCTGTGAGGAGATTGTATTTGGAGAGGAATTCCGTGGTTTGCCTGTGGGCCACTTTCTCTAAAATTTTGGAGAGAGGGGAAAGGAGGGAGATGGGACGGTAGTTGAATATTAGATCCTTGGAACCCGATTTGTGAAGAGGTTTAATAGTGGCACACTTCCATGCTTTCAGGAAGGACCCTGTGCAGAGGGAGTGGTTGAGGATATTGGTGAGAAGGATGGCCTGGGAGTCGTAGACAAGACGGAGAACTCTGGAGTCAATGTTGTCGGTGACTTGAATGGTCTTGGGTCATTTGTTCTGATTAACTTGACCACTTCACCTGGGGTTAGGTACCTAAAATGGAACTTAGGGTGGGAGCCTGGGAGGGTTGCAGGGATAAACTGAGTAGGAGTGGAGCTGGGCTTTTACTGGTTGAGATCACCAAAGTATTTATTGAAAAGGGAGGCTATTTCGCTTGACTCTGTGGTGGTTGTCCCTTCGGAGGTGAGACAAATATGTTATTCGGAAATTCCCCTACCAAGAAGGTTGTTAAGAATGTTCCAGGTCCTCCTAGGGTTCCCGTGGACAGCATGTTCTTTTTCCAGGAGGCGCCCGCAATGGAGACCAAGGAGGATGCTGGGAACCAACACAAAGGAGACCCACAGGAGAGTGGCATGGAACCCCACAGGGGAAGGAAACAGTTTCTTGTGGGAGACTCCATTGTTAGGAGGGTAGAACTGGGGGAGGAAGGAGAGAGGGAGGTAAACTACTTGCCTAGCGCCATGGCTTGGAGAGACAGGGAGTGAATCCTCAGGATCGCTGGAGCAGCTGCACAGGGGAGGAGCTGGATGTCATTGTCCACCTAGGGAGAAATGACTTGGCTGAGAAAGGGATAAGAGAAGTGCAGGAAGAGTTTGTGGAGTTGGGGAGGGGCCTTAGACAAGTAGCATGCATGGTAACCTTCTCGGAGGTGCTGCCTGTCTATGGTATGGATGAAGCTAGGGTGCTTCACACCATGGGATTCAATCAGTGGTTGAAAAACTGGTGCAGAGCTCAGGGATTTGGCTTCACTGGGGACTGGGGGTCCACCTGGAGTGATGCAGGCTTATACTGGCATGATGGTCTGCATATCTCCAGCAGGGGAACCAGGATCCTAGGTGATGGGTTTAAATGCTTCATTGGCAGGCATTTAAACTACCCAAGGGTGAGGCACTGGAAAGGAGCAGGGAAATCCTAGCGTCCCCCCCCCCCCAAAAAAAAAGTCAGGGTAGAAAGTGAGGTAAACACCAAGATGAACATGTCGATAGGGAGAAGGGCAGGGGTAAACGGAGAAAATGACAAGGGCAGTAAGGACAGGGATGGGGCAAAAAGGGGTAAGGCCATCAAGAAATGGAGGGTAATGAGTACCAATGCCCATTGTCTGGGCAGCAAGCTCCCTGAACTTGTGGCCTTGATGGAAGAGGGATGCCTGGATATTGTAGCATTCACAGAAACATGGTACATAGAGAACCATGACTGGGATGTTAACATACCAGGGTACACAACCTACAGGAGAATCAGGGTAGAAGAGGGGGAGGAGTAGCTCTCTATGTAAGGGAAGGGATAAAAGCAACAGAACAAAAGAGTAAACGAGGAGGAGAGGAGGCACTGTGGGTTACCTTAGAGACTGGAAATAGCACCACAATCCGCACAGGGGTTGTATACAGACCCCCATGTTAGGGAGAGGGAATGGACATGGATATGATGGAAGGCATCCTTAGGATGGCAGAGAAAGGGGAGATACTGTTGATGGGGGATCTGAATATGCCAGATGTTAACTGGAGCACCTTTGCTGCAGCCACATCCAAGAGCAGGGCCATTCTCGATGCCCTACAGGTGGCATGCCTCAGACAGCTAGTTTTGGAACCCACTTGTGAAGGAGCAATCTTAGACCTCATACTCTCAAATGGATAGCGAGAGGATCTCGGATCTAGAAGTGGGTAGCCATCTGGGAACAAGTGACCACCAAACAGTGTGGCTCATGATAAACTCGGCTACAGAGTCAAGCCATACAAAAGTGATGGTACTGGACTTCAGGAGGGCTGACTTTGGCAAGATGGGAGAGTGCCTTAGAAAAGCACTAGCAAACAAGCTAGAAGGAGGGGTGGAGCAACAATGGAGAAACATCAGAACTGCCATCACAGAGGCAACAAGCCTTTGTGTGAAGTAAATGAACAAATCAAAATGAAAGAAAAAGCCACTGTGGTTCTCAAAAGAGGTGGCGGGGAAGATTAGGGAGAAAAAGATGGCATTTAGGAAGTATAAGGAAATGCTGACTGAGCAGGACAGAGAACTGTACCAGTTAAGGCAGAAGGAAGCAGGGAGGGAAGTCAGAATAGCAAAGGCCCAAACTGAGGAAAAGATGGCCAACTCTGTTAAGAAGGGGGATAAAACCTTTTATAGGTACATCAGGGAGCGTAGAAAGACAAAGGGAGGGATAGTGAGGCTGAATAGAAAGAACGGTGGGTGGGCAGAGAGGGACAGTGAAAAAGCAGGGATACTGAATGAATACTTCTGCTCAGTATTCACAAAAGAGGAGGAGGGGAGGTGCTAATCCAATTAACAGAAGCACTCTGGATTGGGAAGTCGATCCCAGTCCTTTCACAGAAAAAAGGGTTCTGACAGAACTCCTAAAACTGAAGATAGACAAAGCAATGGGGCCTGACTGAATTCATTCCAGAATTCTAAAAGAATTCAGGGAAGGACTAGTGACACCACTGACTACCCTTTTTAACAAATCATGGGAGGACGGTGTGGTACCTGAGGATTGGAGGAAGGCGGATGTGATTCCCCTTCACAAAAGTGGGAGCAAGACAGAGGCAGGAAACTGTAGACCTGTAAGTTTGACCTCTGTGGTAGGGAAAATGATGGGATCATTTCTAAAAGACAATGTTGAGTACCTAGAGGCCAGTGAGGCACAGGACCCAAGGCAGCATGGGTTCACAGCAGGAAGGTCATGTCAGACGAATCTAATTGATTTCTTTGACTGGGTGACCAAAGTAGTGGACCAGGGAGGGGCTGTGGACATGGCCTACCTAGACTTTAGCAAGGCATTTGACACAGTTCCACGCAAAAGATTAATCAAATTAACCAGCCTGGGAGTGGGTCCTAGGGTGGTAGCCTGGGTAAAACATTGGCTGGACAACCGGACACAGAATGTAATTGTAAATGAAGTCCACTCTGAAGAAAGAGGGGTTACTTTTGGGTACCGCAGGGTTCAGTTCTGGGTCCAGTCCTTTTAAATGTCTTTTTAAAAGACATTGCAGAGTGACTGGAAGGAAAAGTATGCCTCTTTGCAGATGATACAAAGACCTGCAACAGGGTTGATACACAAGGAGGTGTGGAAAGGATGAGAAGGGACTTGGCAAGGTTGGAGGAATGGTTGGAAATATGGCAGCTTGGATTCAGTGCAAAGAAGTGCGAAATAATGCACCTGGGAAACAAAAACCAAGGGGAAGATTACACAGGTACTAACAACAACAGAAATGGAAAGGAACCTGGGGGTAATCATATCAGATGACCTTAAGGTTAGCAAGCAATGTGAGACGGCAGTAGGGAGGGCTGGGGGAATACTGGGATTTATAGGGAGAGGCATCACCAGCAGAAAACAGGAAGTTGTTATCCCTCTGTACAGACAGTTGGTGAGACCCCATCTGAAGTACTGCGTCCTGTTCTGGAGACCCATCTCCGCAAGGACAGAGACAGGATGGAAGCAGTCCAGAGGAGGGCAACTAAATGGTGCAGGGTCTGCAAGAGAAGCCATATGAGGAGAGGCTAAATGAGCTTAATATGTATACCCTCGAGGAAAGGGGAGGGGGGAACAAGATAGATACTTTTAAGTACCTCAGTGGAATCAACAAAGTCCAAGAGGGTAGCAGAGAAACATAGACTTTGACGGCAGGTAAGGATCACTTGACCCACCCAGACTGCCTATTTCCCTACCTACTGGATAAGCTGCAGATTCTAGTTAACCAACAGCCTACTTCCTTCCACCCCCCCCTCTACAATTGCCTTATGTCTGTCCCATGCATGTTTGAATTCCCCCACTGTTTTAGACCCAGCAACCTCC
This sequence comes from Neoceratodus forsteri, assembly GCA_016271365.2. Classification (NCBI taxonomy): domain Eukaryota; kingdom Metazoa; phylum Chordata; order Ceratodontiformes; family Ceratodontidae; genus Neoceratodus; species Neoceratodus forsteri. The sequence goes on along the minus strand of CM057456.1, from coordinate 1,667,834,176 downwards.
CCAGGAAGGCGGTTCCATGCATCCACCACTCTCTGTGAAAAAATGTCCTCACATTACCCCTGAGCCATCCCCCCTCTATCTTTAAATCGTGCCCCCTTGTTCTTACACATCTCTTTTTCTGAAAGATGCTACCCTCCTGGACTTTGTTGATTCCCTTCAGGTACTTGAACGTTTCTATCATGTCCCCCCGTCCCTCCTTTTATCAAGGGTATACATATTAAGATCTCTCCGTCTCTCTTCATATGGTTTCTGATGCAGACCCTGCACCATTTTAGTTGCCCTCCTCTGGACTGCTTCCATCTTGTCTATGTCCTTGCGTAGATGAGGTCTCCAAAACTGCACACTGTACTCCAGATGGGGTCTCACCAACTGTCTGTACAGAGGGATAACCACTTCCCTTTTTCTACTTGTGATGCCCTTCCTATACCCCAGTATCCCCTGGCTCTCCTTACTGACTTCTCACATTGCTTACCAACCTTTAGATCATCTGATATGACTACCCCCAGGTCCCTTTCCATTTTGTTGTTGTTAGTACCTCCCCTGCTATTGTGTACTCTTCTCCTGGGTTTTTGTTTCCCAGGTGCATTACTTTGCACTTCTTTGCATTGAATCTAAGTTGCCATATATCTGACCATTCCTCCAACCTTGCCATCTTTCAGAAAAAAAGATGTGCAAGAACAAGGGGACACAATTTGAAGATGGAGGGGGGATGGCGCATGGGCTATGTGAGGAAGAATTTTTTCACAGAGAGGGTGGTGGACGCATGGAACAGCCTTCCTGAGGAGGTTGTGGGATCTAAAACTGTGGGAGAATTCAAGAATGCATGGGACAGACATAAGGCAATTCTTGTGGGGGGTAGGAAGAAATAGGCTGTTGGTTAACTAGGGTCTGCAGTTATCGTGTAGGTAGGGAAATGGTCAGACTAGGTGGGCCAAGCAGTCCTTATCTGCTGTCAAAGTCTGTGTTTCTATAAGGAGGATTTAGCAGATCTTGTGGAAGATTTGCATCTCTTCCTGAGGGGTTCGAAGTGCTGGGGGGGGGGGAGGTTCTGTACAAGTTCCAGGCTTGGTCCCTATTCCTCATTAGTTTTCGAAGCTCGGGGGTGACCCGTTCTTAGCTAGAACCCTTAACCCAGAGTTTAAGCAGGATGAAACGGTCGCAGAGGGCAAGGAACTTATTGCTAAAGGCTTCAAGCGCTTTGCAGATGTCAGAAAGTTTTCAGTGAAGTACCAGTCTTGGGCTAGGGTGGCTTTGGAAAACTCGGAGGTGTCCAGTTTCTTCAATTGCCTGGTTTGGATGAATTTGTGTGGGTGCTGGAGGTGTTCTTGTGGACCATTGGCAGAAAATAGCACAATGGTCACTGATTGAGTCAGGAAGAACTCTGGAGGCAGTGACATGGGAGGGGTGTGAGACCAGGACCCAATCAACGAGGGACTGAGAACCAGTTTTGTAGTTGGTTCTGGTAGGTTCAATGATGATGAGCTGGTGTAGACCAAGGCCAAGTATGGATTCCTTGGTGGAGTCAGAATGAGGGGACAGTCAGTTTAGGTTGAAATCCCCTAGCATGATCCAGTCTCTCCCTTGGGAGAGGGAGATCTTGATATCGAGGAAGAGGTCGAGATCACAGGGTGAGGAGGAGGAGGAGGATGGCAGGTACACCACACTGATTGTGACCATTTTATTCACTCCAAGGAGGATGTTAATTGAGATGGTCTCAAGGGGGGAGGTGGGAAGTGGAGGGTCGAATTTGGTGGCAAGGAGGTGAGCGGCAACCCAGATGAGGCAGCCTTCCCCATGCTTTTCCACCCTGTCTTTTCTAAAGACTGAGAAACCTTCAAGGAGGATTTCATTGGGGGCAGATGCCCTCCTTCAGCCAGGTTTCGGTGGGGGCAGTAACATCAAAAGCGTTAGTCGTCACCCAGGAATCGATTAAGGTGTTTTTTGCCAAAAGGCTTTGCATGTTAAGGTGAGCAAAAGTGAGCTGTTTAGTGGGTTTTGGGGAGGAGTGAGGGGTTGGGGTGAATGGAGCCTGAGATCAGGAGTAGTAGGAAGAGGAGCCTCAAGTGCCTGTGGTTTGCAAGCGAAGACAGCTTGGTGGAGTATAGCCTGGTGTAGTGGTGAGTGGAAAAGATATGGCTGTGGTAGGAAGAAGAGAACTCGGGGAACAGGCAAAGGCTGATGAAGGGGCTTGCATGGGGAGGGCAGGGATGGATTGGACGGCAAGTGGTGGGGTGGTGGGAAGGAGGGTGAGGAGGTGTGGGATGAGGGGAGAGTGAGAGAAATGAGGGAGGGTGTGAGAAGGATTTTGGGGGGCAAAACTGGTGGGAAGGGGGATGAGAGAGTGAACCCTAAGTTCTACAACAGGGTGGGCTGTGGCAATCAGGCACACATCAGTCATACTAGAGTAGAAGTTCCTTATAAAAAAAAAAAAAAAAAAAAAATGTCTAGCTAATGGCATTCAAATGTCATTTCAGTGCTAAACGAAATATAAGAAACACGTCCTGCAATGAGACAAAAAAGTACAGGGCTCTGCATGATGGATATTTTTACTGCAATGAAGAGTGTATGTTTACGAAGCAGGTAGCTAAAAGTCTTTGAAAATAAATGAAGAAAATTACTTCAGATAAGGGGAGTTGTGCAGTCATTTTGATACTGTTCCATATAATTCTGCTTTTGAAATCTTGGATCGCTAGTACTGCAAAGAACAGGCTAGTGTCACTTTATAAAACTCCAACCCCAGATGAAATCCTATTCATCTGAATATTGAAACAGCCAGAGGTAGATGTTATGTTACTGAACCTCTGAAGCACTGCAGTACAGGGAACTCCCTCTGGTCACATTCTTCATTTTGTTTTGTTTGCATCAGCACCTATAACATCACTGTGCTCTTCCCTAGTCAGTTGAGATAAATCAATAAAATCACTGTCACAGATTAACAAAAGCAGCACTGAATTCTTGTTACTGGAATAATTTGTAGCGTTTCTTTTAAGTAATGATGCGCATTACAGCTTACAATATGTTCTGTGTTCAGAAGTACCTGTTCTAAAACATGCTTATGTGAATTTTTAATTATTATTCCTGTTTGGCATTCATTACATGTCATCAGTGATGCCCCTTCTGAATGGAATTAAAAGGCACCTTCTATGTCAACTGGTGTCACCCTGGAAACTGACGTATTACAGTCAAATGATGTGCTTTGCTTGCTTAAAGCCTCAGATGGCCTGCACAGAGCTTCTCTTTTCTGAATACCTAAATCAATATTCCATTTTCACCTACCATTTACTGTAATTGAAATTTGCACACCTTGGTACATACTGTATAAACCATCCTCGGTACATTGAAAATTTGACTGTTCAGCTCCTAACCAGTAATAAGGCAACACAACACCCTCTGTGATCGGCTGCAGCGTGGGAGTTGCTAAAAAAATACTGGCTGGCAGTATAGCCTAGAGGTTAGAGTAATGAGCTATGAATGAGCTTGTGCATCCAGCAGACCTGGGTTTCATTCCCACAGCCTCCACTTGCATACTGTATGTCTCCAAGCAAGTAACACAGTGCTCTTAGGTCGCCCTTGAAAACAGGCACCAGTCCCTAGTGGGCTATACCCTGTTACCAAATAATAAAAAAAGTACAGTAAAATAGAATAAAAACATCACAATTACAGATGACGTTCTGCAGCCAGAATTTCTTCTACAGTTTAAATTGAACATGACTATTATACTGAAGTCTTTTTTTTGCTGTGGTAAATGTCTGTTTAGCTGTGCTGCAAATCCGTTTCAACTGCAAAGCTTTTCAGCCTATGCTAAGGGTTGTTCTGCAAGCCTGAGTGGGTAATCAGTTTATATAACGTATTAGAGTGAACTTAACAGTTGTTATGTTGTTGGTTTGTCCTTGAGTAATTGCTAAGGAGAAAAAAGTGATCCCAAGTCCAAGTGTTACTTAAACAGTAGATATCTGGAATGTAGTCATTAAATTAAAGCAGACAGCATGAGCACCAGTAAAAAGAGGTAGCGGAACCTGCAAGCATGTGTTTCCTACAAGTCGATGGGGCTTTTTGTGAAATTTACTGAGTAGGTACACTACAGTACTTTGAAATCTCATCATCTGTAACCTAGCATGTGCAAACTAGAAGCTACTAGGAAAAAGCAGAATAAATAGTCCTTCACTAAAATCAGTATACCTGTCCTGTTTGACTTGTTTGTTTTTTTTAATCTGCAGTTTCCTCACCTAGCCAGATACCCCTATCCAGCCCTTTCTCTTAGACAACCTTTCAGACCATCACCTTCCCTGTCCCCACCTTGTTACCAAACTTTACCACCATGGTGGGGCTGGTGGTGTTGGGAGTACCCATTCTAGATTTTCAACATTAGTAGGTGGTGGGGGATGGGGTGGCACAGGGTCTGAGTGCCAGGAGTCCATCATCCTGTGCTGTTTTGTCTGACATTCTTCCTCTTTTTTTTCTCTTCCACACTGATGCTACTCCTAGAGATTCCATGGCGCAGTGTGGATGGCAGGCAAGTTGCACTGACATTTTCCCTACTACAGTGGAGGTATCTGGCTGCAGTGCTACGTATGGGGCCTCAGGTGGTACTGAGGCCTCAGGAGCCTGACCCCCCCCCTCCCCCCCAGAGAGCATCCTCTACTGGGGCACTTAACCTCCAGCCTACCCCCGGTTTCTCAGGCTTGCTCCCAAATCTGGTTTGCTTACTTTACTGCAGCACTGATGAACCAGCATGACTTCTTCATCGTAATAAAAACGATAGTAATTTAGTAATGGGTAGAGCCCTCGCACGAATGAGACAGTTTGTAAAACATGCCTTATTCACATCAACTGTGTTGCAAACTACCATTACAGACCATCTTGTTGATACACCAGTCCTTGGAATCACCCAGCCTGCCTGCTAACCTTCGAAGATATAAAGTGGAAGAAAAAAATGCTGATTATCTTAAAATGTCTACATTTTCCAGCTACAATATGTGTGTATTTGCTCAGGTCCACATGATTTTTTTTTTTAACTTTAGATGGACTGGGCTGACTTCTAGTAAGTTATTCAGATATGCTATACAGTACTTGCTATGGGGTAGTCCGATATCACTTACTGATCATCAGTTACTGGGTTACCACTGAGATGACTTCTGTAGGCTGATGGTCACTCCAGTAAAATAATTTTATTTCCACATTATCAATGATTATTGTGTTACATAAATATTTTTAAAGTTAGAAATTTAAATGGATTCAAGTGATAAAGGCCAGGAATGTCCATTAACAATGGTTAGTTAAATAGGACAGGACATCTGTGTTAATTTGCAGCTGTCTGTAATATTCCTATTTAGCGTTTTGTTAAGATGGGTACTGTCCTGATTTACTTGTCTGTTTTTTTTGACAGTACTTGCATTTCAGCACTTTAGTAATACCCCTTGCACATTCTAGCGGAGGTTTTGTGTGTTTTCATCTATGCTAGTTACTGGGTGTAGAACGTCTGCTCTGCTGGCTTGTAGTTTTGTTTTACGCCAGTATCCTACTCGCTTTCTCTGCAGTCCTGATTTTTCCCATTTTCTGTCCCTCTCTCTGAAAGAGCACCTCACATTATGAAGTGCCAGTAAGTTTGACACACTGGACACATGCCGCCGCCCCCCATGCAGCTGCAGGCTCACAAAACTGCACCACCAACTGTGGTCATCCAAGTATTGGTAGTGCCTCAGGACACGTATCTCTCCCTCCCTTCTTGACAGATGGATGTCCACAGGGCTGCTTACTCTTCCTTGCCTGGCTGGTTCTTCAGTGAATCAAGCTCCCTTCTGAACTGAGGTCACAAGTCATAACTCTACCACTGCACCGAAGGATCAGCCACCTGACGCAACAGTAATATGAAAAGACTTTGTTTTGTTTCCTTTTTATGGCCAAAGAAAAAACAGGAATTTGTATTTCCTTTATGTGTTCTATAGTTCCCTATTACTTGTACATCTGTAAATTTATATATCTGGTAAATTCTGAAAATATTAAATATTGCACGTTTACTACATCTGTAACTGTGCAGTGTTTTAAAATCTAAAGGTAATTTATTTTTTTTATGGTTCGGTCTCTAAGAGCATGTACTGAGTAAAGCTGCTTCTATGGTACAACAGAAACATGTTGTGGAGTAACCTGAAAGGGAGCTTGGATTCCTAAGTCCAGATGACTTTGTAGAAAGACAGAAATGATTTCAATAAATAAAAAAAAAAAAAGACAAACAGTCCATCCAGTCTGCTCTGTTCCTACCTATCTTTGCTCCGTCCTATTACTGGGTGAGCTTAAGGTCTGATTCAAACAGGCATCCCTGATACCCATGAAACGTGTGCATCTGAGATGCATACCTCAACTCCCTTGGACGCTGGCATAAATTCCAGCATTCACAACCTTCAGCCTCCTTAAGATCCACACATGATGTGCAGTGCTGGACACTGGACCTCCAGCTGATGTCCAGGCCACCATCATAGTGAATCTTGAGCCCTGTATGGAGCAGGGGCTAGTAGGATATCAAGAACAACATCCTTTTGCATTTGTTGCGTGACCATGCTGGTATGACCCCCTAGCTCTACATAAAAGTTCTGAGGCCGGGGTCAGGTGGAGAGGCTGCCGATCAGGCTCCAAGGAATGTACTGTGACTGTGTAGAGGGGGCACTTAAAGTGATTTTGTAGCTGGCCTGGTGGCGCCGAGGGTTGAGACGCTGGATGCCATGACATGCCAGTGACCCGGGTTCAGGAGCGGATTGGGCCTGGGGGGGGGGGTTGGCAGCGGAGGAAAGGGATTAAGCATCTGGGGGACTGCTCTCGCTTCCCTGGGGAGGGATTTGGGTTTCACACCGCTCCTTGGCGTCCCCTGATGGAGATCGGGGGCAGCACAGGGAACTTGCGGTGCCTTGACTTGGGGGTGGAGCGACGGTGGACATTGGCATGTCTGTGTCAGGATGTCATTGCACATTCGCATTTCAGAGGGAAACCACAAAGCCGAAAATACCCCATAGGGACAGCGAGGCGATGAGGGCTCCAGGGACCAAGCCCACATCCCCTGCACCATATGATCCCTCTCCTCTGGTTCTCCAGGGCCTCTTCCAGAATGGACCTTCTAATCTCAGACAGGCCACCAGGTAGGTGGGCAGGCCCTCTCCTGGGGGGGGGGGTGATCCTGGGGTCCCAGAGGAGGGAAGTCTCAGCAAGGATTAGAGGCATAGGTTGAGTGGGCACCTCTGATAGATGCCCTGCCCTCGGGAACATAAAAATGTGTACAAATAAAAAAGTGCTTTTGCGAGGTTTCGCAGATGCCCTTTTCACATAGTATTCCATTGCCGCCCATGCTTCAGATGTTGAAGCTGCAATTTGTTTTGTAAAAAAATCTGTCAGTCATTTTTACTTCTGTTTTATCAGCACTGTGCCCTACAGTTTTTGGTGTGCGGCCACACCCCAGAATGTTGTTATGCCAGGGAACTGTCAATGTTTTACATATAGCACCAATGAATTTTGGGTAAATTATGTTGATGTAAATGTTAGTTACTCTGAGGTGCAGTCCCTTATTTTGGTGGTTGCGACTTCACCTAATATGTAGATGTGCATAGCAAGGCATTGTTGGTACAGTAAGAAGTTGTTTTCCAGTTCCCTTACTGTGAGGTGCAGTCTCATATTTCTGTAGTGGCTTAAACAAGCAAAGCATTTGTATGTTTATTTTCAAAACAAGGCATCGTGCTTATAGTATCTAGCTGACAAGATTTCGTTACGGAGAGATGTAGTCTCCCATGTCGGTAGTGTAGATGTCTGCAATACCAAGACTGACCAATGGAGGTCTCTTTCAGAACAGTGCTTAAAAACGTTGATTCTAACCCCAGTAACATTCAGGTATTCATAACTTAAGGCAGTAAGCCTTCTAGGTAGAACTGCCCAGAGAGATGGCACATATGCAAATGATGGAATCCTCTGCATGAGCCACTTTTCAAATGCTGCATTCTACTAACTGCCTTAGTTCTAAACCCCTCGGATTTCTCTCTCCGCCTGTCAGAACTAGACGCTCGGAGGAGCCTTTCCTCATCTTGTTCTAACATGAGAAACCTTATAAAATATTATAAGTATTCTTTACATTTCATTTGCTTCCTTTTACTTTTTGTGATTTTAAGTAAACCTGTAGTTTTAGTGTTTAAATCGTAAGTTTTCTCGGTTTCTCCTAGTTCGGTATAACTGAGGGTAAACCGAGGTTTATTTTGTATTTATTGGAGTTTTCTGCCTAAAAACTTCCATTATTTATGTTTAATTTTATGAAATTTATCTTGTTTTAAGAACTGCTAAATCTAGTTTCTGAACTGATAGCCTCGGTTCATTTTACCTCGGTTCCGGATTCCCGATCAGTTCCTCATTGGTTCCGGAAACGACTGCAACTGCTAAATAAGCTTTAAATTAAAACATTTTTTAGCGGTTACAACATTTATCAGTTTTGCATTGTAAATGTAAGAAAAACTGAGAAGAAAACTGGTGATCCCGGTTTCAAACCTTGTATTGAGTGTGGTGAAATGCTAAAGCAAACATTCTTTTGTTTTGCCTACCTAGACATGAACATTTAAAAGCAGAGCGAAATCTGCAGTTCATTCCCTGAGAAAACTATTGAAAAATGCCTGGATAAGGCTAAAGAGAAAACTACCACCTAAGAGTCCCTTGAGCTCTGACCAGCCGACACCCTAAATTACTGTGGGTGAAATCACAACAATTACTGTCACTGCTACCCCTGAGATGGGTATATAAGCAGTTCCTAAGAGGATTGCTGAACCGGCTAACTCCCCGGTTCCCTCAAAGAAATTACAGAAAACTAAGCACAAAGAACCCCTTGCTGGACATCATTTGGGGACTTCTGCGCCTTCTGTAACGTGTGCCAAGTCCTGCAGAAATTGCACAGGCCTTTAAGGTCATTCAGGCTTGCAAGGTCTGTCTGCCTCTCAGCAGCAGACCCTTGCAAAGCAGTCTGTCTCCTCTGCTAAGAGGAAGAATATGTGATTATTGTGAAATAGAGGAAGGGATACCTATTTAATCTGAGATTTCCCCTGAGCAAGAGTTTGGCTCTCCCAACAGAGCATCTGAGGATTATTCCTCACTCTTCACATTTGTGAGAAATGATTGGGCTGACACCCACTAAAAAGCTTCTCCTTCCTGTGAATAAATTCTTCAGGAATGATACTTTAAAGATTTTACAAGATCCAAGCTCTGTTCCCCCCTGTTGATAAGAGGCTGGATAAGAAATATTAGCTGGACAGGGAGGGAGCTGAATTTTTATTCTCCCACCCTGTCCACCAAGGAGTGGTACAAGTGACAGCCTGTGACAAAGCAAAGATACCCCTGGCATCCTATCCTCCCAACTAGGATGCCAGGAAAATCGATAGCATAACAAAACAGGGATATTTATCTGCTTCCTTGGCCATTAGGCAGGCTTTCAAGCCTATGCTGTTTAATACCAAAAGTCACTATGGCAGTCTGCCCTTGCTACGGCACTCAAGGTCCAGATTCCCGTGTCAAATCTAGCTGAAACAGCCAAATATCAGTCAGGTGGCTGATGACTCTGACACTGCTGCCAGATGGATGGCAAATACAGTGGTTCAGAGGAGGTTTGCCTGGCTGCGAGTCACAAACCTCACTCAGGATACCCAAACAAGACTATAGATTTCCCAGTCACGGGTAATTCCCTCTTTGGAGAAAGATAAAAGCTTACATGAAAAAGGTAGATGGATACAAAACCACCTACAGTTATGCAAAAGAGCTTCCCCATCCACTAAAATATAGGGAAGGGAAGGGGAGGTGGAGGCAGATCATTTCACAGCAAGCCCTTTTTTTATCAGGCCATGGCTGCACTTCAGTATCAGCGGTACCCACAGCAGGGGTACTTCCAGCACCACAGTCAAGTGGCCCTGGATATAGTGAGTCAGGGATTGTCTCTGAGTTCAAATTCCTTCCAGTAGAAAAAACAAAAGTTTTCAACCCATCTGTAGCTGTAGAGAGACTACTCCAGAGAAGAGGTTCAAAACATGTTACTGTCAAAGACAGTGGAGCCTGTCCTAGTACAGCAAAAGATACCACAAAGAAGGTGGGGAGTGGCGGCCTATCTTAGACTTCAGGGTACTAAACAGGCAATTAACAAAGCTAAGTCCAAAATGATAACTTTGTCACTGATTCTGCCAACACTCCAAAAAGGGGAATGGTTGGCATCACTGGACTTAACATTATTTCCACATCCCTGTAAGGGGGTCTCACAGAAAGTACTTCAGGTTCAGACTCCCATCAGGTCACTCTCCCAAGAGCATACACAATGGTTGTAGCACCTTCAAAGACATGGTGTCACTGTTTTTCCCATACCCTGGCTGGTGGTTGTAAAATCACCCCAGCAAGTCGGAGCATCTGCAACTCACCTAGGGGCTCCTGGAGTATTTAAGGTTCCTGATAAATTTAAAGAAAGTCTGTCCTTCAGCCTGCTCAGGCACTGCAGATCTTACTTTGAGAGGGCTCTTGCAGTACGTAATTACATACAGAACTGACGTAGGCAGGCGGCAAGACCCCACGGAAAAAATTCTAGCTAGCAGTCTCTGGCAAGGGACCGCCCACACGTCAGGTGACCGGCATCAGGAGACGTCGGTATGAAGGGGCGGTCCCTCACGTCTGCCTTTCAGTTCTTTCCCACTGTTAACTTATGCCAGCGCCTCACGGAAAAGTTCCCTGCTCATCAGGCTCCTTCGTCTGCATTTTAACAGAGTATTTTCGATTTTTTTCTTATCTGTCAGGTATTCGTCGGTGTATGTCGTCCCTTACTCCCTCCGAGCACAAAAACAAGTGCGACTTATGCGGCGTCCAACTCCTGCACAAGGACGGCCATTCCTCTGTCTTTTTTGCCTAGGTCCCGACCATCCAGTAGAGAAGTGCCAGCACTGCCTCAGCTTTAACGCAGCCACCCGGAGAAGGTGGCAGCAGTCCCTTGAAGCCAATATTTTAAAAAAGAAGATGAACTCCATGGAGAAAGAACTGAAAAAGCTTCGGCAGACGTCTATGTCCCCTGAAGGCCATTGCAAGAAAAAGGATAAAGAAAAGCACAGGGACAAGGGCTCCTCTCCCATTGCGTCTTCTTGGGAGTCGCTGTGAAACAGGTAACGTCCCCCCAGGGGACCGCTCCACGATGGCTGCCTTAGAGGCTTCTAAGGTGGCGTCAGCCCACCCGTCTGGCTCGCACTCAGGCCCTTTGGGTGCCTCCGGGCTTGTGGAGGCCTCCGCTCCCAGTAAGGCCGTGGTTTCGCGGCCTACCGGTACGAGCGGCTCCGATAAGCCTGACGTCTGCTCCTCCGACGTCCGCACGGAGAAGGTCGGTAATTCGCCCAACCCTTCGGGGTGGTGCTCGGCCCCCATTCCTCCCGACCAGGCCGCCCCTCCATTATGGCCTGCCTCTGGCGAAGGATCCGTTAAGTCGGACGTAGGCCCCTCCAGCGCCCACCCGGATCCCGCTGCTAAGCCACATGTCGGTTCACCCGACGTCCGCACAGTGGATGAGCAGATGCCAGACCCCCCCACGTCCGTCGTTCCTAGCTCCCCGCAGCCTTCGCTGCCCTCCGAGGACCCTGAGTCTCCTCAGCCCGACCTAGAGGATTTTTTCCCTCCATCCCTGGGCGACGCTGAGGTTCCTGTCCCACCTCCGTCAGACCGTCCACTTTCTGGTCTGACTGATCTGATGTCTGTTCCCGGGGCGCCGACGCCAGTGTTGCCGATGTCGCCCCAATGCCGGGCCCTCCGCCCCTCGGGCCTTCCGCTCCAGAACCGACCATGGGGTCTCCGGCCGGGCCGGCAGCTCCTTCAGCTCCTGGTTACCCGACCCCGTCGTATCCGACGCCACCATACCCGGGACCGCAGTATCCGATGCCTCAGTACCTGGCGCCAACATATCAGACGCCGCAGTATCCGGCTCCTCAATACCTGAGGCCGGGCTTCCCGCTGTTGGGTTACGGATATGCGCCTTTTGGGTATAGTCCATATCCATACCCATATCCCCCTCCTCTTCCTCCTCCACAGCCCCCTCAGCCACCGGTGGACCTGCAGGAGACTCTGGCCTCCTGGTGGGCTGAGGCCAAGGCTCAGCTCACCAATGAGGTGGAGAGTCGTATTCCGACGACGGTGCCGGTTCCCATACGTCCACGACGACACACTCCCTACCCACCTCCGGACACCAGGGCTAAACCCTCTGGGTCCAGAGAGGGGCAGGACACGCTTCCCCGAGGGATTCCCAAGGGGTCCGTTACTCCCCCTCGTCTGGAGAGGGAGTCTTCCTCTTCCTCATCCTCAGACACCTCAGATGCTGCTGACGGTTTCTCCGAGCAATACGACGAGCCACGCTCTCCATCCAAGCCCCGGCCAAGGACTCCGTCGAAGTCTCCTCCAGAGGATCCTTCCTTCACAGAGTTGCTATGGAAGATCCAGGAAGTACATAAGTGGCAATCCTTGGAGCCAGACCCCCAGCGTAAAAAACTTGCTGAGCATCTGGATCTGCCCGTGACAGCTGCCACTCTGGTGCCACCCTGGATCGAGCTTCATGCCGACCTTATTACCACCATATGGAAACAACCATCGGCCTTAGCCCCACTTCCCAGGAAGTCGAACAGGCTATACCAGGCTCCCAAGGGTGTGGACTTTTTAGACTCTCACCCTCGAGCTGACTCGGTTGTGATTAGCGCCGCTCATGGCCAGTCAGCTCAAACCAAACACCTCAGCTCGTCTCCACCTGACAAGGAATCCCGCCTTCTGGACCATATGGCAAGAAGATTTTTGCTTCTTCCACTCTGGGTATTAGAGCCCTGAACTATGTCGGCCACATGGGGGATTACCAGAAGGAGATTCTCAGTGAGGTGGAATCTAAATTGGACTCCCTTCCAGGCTCTCAGGTCAAGCAGGAAGTGGCTGACCTCATCCACTCTGCACGTTCGGCCAGTTGACACATTCTTCGTACAACCTACAGTGCAGTGGACACTGCTGGTAGGAGCTCAGCTTTTCGCCGTAGGCCTACGACATCATGCTTGGCTCAGAGTGTCAGGATTGGTCCCAGAAGTGCAGTCCGCCATCCAGGAGGCGCCCTTCCTGGGTTCGGTGCTGTTCAGGGGTGGTGTCAAGGACATTATCTCCGACCTGCAGGAGAAGGGGATGGCACTAAAGTCCGTGGACTCTATGTATCATCCCCATCAATCGCAGCGCCGTTCCTTTTGCAGACGGAATCGGGCCAAAGCGAGACCAGCGGGAAAGAGGGCCACTAAACATCGGGCCCCCCCAGCTGCTAAGCCCCCCCCACCCAAAAAAGCAGCGGGAGCTGCAACTGCGGCACTGCTCCACACCACCTGACTCCTTCCCTCTCCCACAGTCTTCGGGCTTCCCAGAAGAACCGGTAGGAGGGAGGTTTTCCCTCCACCTTCCAGGCTGGGAGAGGATAACATCAGATTCATGGGTGCTCCAGCTAATCGCAGAAAGACACACACTCTCTAGAGTTTTTGCAGAAACCATGTCGTCACCCTCCCCTAAGGTCGTCGTACTCTCAGGAACGTCTTCTTCTGGTCCAGGAAGAAATTTCAGCACTTTTGCTGAAAGAGGTGATAGAACCTGTCCCCCTTCCCCTGCAAGGAACGAGTTACTATTCCCACTTCTTCCTGGTCCCGAAGAAGCCGAGATGTAAGACCTATTCTAGATCTCAGTTCCCTTAACATTTTTGTGGAGTACAAGAGGTTCAGGATGCTCTCTCTGCAGAGCCTTCTGCCCCTACTCTGCTCAGGCCAGTGGCTGTGCGCTCTGGATATGCAGGACACCTATCTGCACATATCTATCCGCCCGTCTAACCGCATATATCTCCGTTTTGCTTTCCGGGGGACCACTACCAGTTCAAGGCACTTCCTTTTGGCCTCTCCTTGGCTCCCCGAGTATTTACCAAATGCCTTGCAGTGGTGGCCTACCTGCATACCAAGGGGGTACAGGTTTTCCCATACCTGGACGATTGGCTTCTGGTGGCCTCATCCAGGGAAGAACTCCTGCACTGCCTGTCCCTCACCCAGCAGGTCTTTGCCTGTCTGGGTATTACCATCAACCATTCCAAGTCTCACTTGATCCCATCCCGGAGGCTCCAGTTCATTGGGGCAGTACTGGACACGACCCTAGGCAGGGCCTTCCTGCCACCGGACAGGGCGGCCACACTCCAGACTCAGGTAAGCCTGTTGTACGGCTGCAGGCGGGTCAGTGCAAGGCCGGTTCTTCTCCTCCTCGGGCTTATGGCGGCTGCTATCCCAACAGTCCCTTGTGCTCGGCTTCACATGAGTCTCTCAGTGGACGCTTCGCTCTCAATGGGATCAGTTGGTAGACAACTTGGACCAGTTGGTCCTGCTCTCCTCTCCCATGATTCGAGACTTGCAGCGGTGGATGGTTCGAGAGAACCTTCTTTGAGGAGTTCCATTCTTCTTTCCTCCTCCCTCTCAGACCCTGACCACAGATGCCTCGGGCGAAGGTTGGGGAGCCCATCTCAGTCCACATCAGACCCAGGGCTGTTGGTCCAAGCTCGAACAATCTTTGCACATCAGTGTGCTCGAGCCTCGGGCGGTGCTCTATGCTTTCCAGGCTCTCCACTTGCATCTTCTTCCAGGCCACTTAGCAGTCCAGATGGACAATATGTGTGTGGTATGGTACATCAACAAACAGGGCGGGACTTGGTCCTACCCTCTTTGCAGGGAAGCGATGAGAGTCTGGGATTGGGCAGCACAACACGACCTTCACCTCACTGCAGTTCATGTTCCGGGGGTCGAGAACTCCTTAGCAGACAAACTAAGTCGCTTGTCTGCTCAAGCTCATGAGTGGGAACTGGATCAGGGGGTCTTAGACGATATCTTCCTACGTTGGGGAACACCTCAGGTGGACCGGTTTGCTTCACCTCTAAATGCAAAGCTTCCCGACTTTTGCTCGCTCGTTCAAGAGGGAGGCATTTTCTGGAGAGACGCTCTCTCTAGATTGGAAGGACAGATTCGCCTATGCCCCCCCCCCCCCCGTGTCTTGCAGAAACTCGGCTCAGAAGGGGCACGAATGATTCTGATTGCTCTTTTCTGGCTCAGGCAAGTTTGGTTCTCTCTTCTGCAACGATACTCAGAGGAACCTCCTCTTCCTCTTCCACTGTCATGCATTTTACTGACCCAGGATCAGGGGACCCTGGTCCATCCAGGTCTCAAGCCCCTTCAACTACATGCGTGGCTCCTGCAGACATAGCTCAAGCCCGCTTTGGGATTTCTTCCCAGGTGGCTGAGATCTTGGTGGAGGTTAGGAAACCCTCCGCTAGGTCTACTTATGCCATGAAGTGGAAACGGTTCTCAATCTGGGCCGTTTCAAAAGGCTTTGAGCCTTTCTCCTGCTTGGTTGGGTGACTGCTGGAGTAACTGCACCATCTCTTCGACCTGGGTCTTAGTCACTCGTCTCTGAAGGTACACATGGCGGCCATTTCGGCCTACCATGTTTCCTTCACAGATAGGACGTTTGCTCAGCTGGAAGTCTCTAATACTTTCCTCAGAGGGGTTCTTCACTTGAGACCCCCTATCCGAGCTCTCGCCCCTCCTTGGGATTTGAACTTTGTTCTTGAGAAACTTACTTTGCCTTCTTTTGAACTGGCGGCCTCAGCAGACATGAAGTTCCTTCCTAGTGGCCATTACCTCTGCTCGGAGGATTTCTGAGCTCTAGGCCCTGATGTGTAAAATCCTGTACTTGATTTTTCACAAGGAACGTGTGGCTCTGCGCACCAATCCTAAGTTTCTCCCCAAGGTGGTAGCGGAATCTACATTGAACTAGTCCATAGAGTTACCCATTTTCTTTACGCAGTACTCCAATCAGGGGGGTATCTGCTTCACACTATGGACGTTCACCGGATCCTGAGATACTACACTAGCAGAACAAAGGATCTCAGGAAGACTGATCAACTGTTTGTCTCTTTTGCACCCATAAGAGAAGGCAATGCTGTTTCTGAGCAATACCTGTCTAAATGGTTGGCTCATTGCATCACCTTCTGTTATGACAAATACAACAAGACCCTGCCGGATCAAGTCAGAGGACACTCCACCAGAGGAGTCGCTGCCTCGGCGGCATGTTTTAAGAACGTGTTAGCGGCATACATCTGTGCTGCCGCCACTTGGACGTCTGTCCATACATTTACAAAACATTACAGTTTGGATATTGCCTCTCGCCGTAGAGCAGGCTTCGGGCTTGCTGTTCTGCAAGGCCTCCTTTCTTAAGGCCTTCACAGCTAGAGGATCTGCTTCTTCTTGTTCCAGACTGCTTGGGACTCAGTCCTATATGTAATTACCTACTGCAAGAGCCCTCTTGAAGTAAGATAGTACAGTTACGTAAGAACTTACTGTAACAGTAAATCTTCGAGAGAGGCTCTTGCAGTAGGTAATACCTTCCCACCCTACATCCCCCTAAGCTTTTCCAGCTCCTTAACTATCCGCTTCTCTCTCATCCGACCTCTTGTGGCCTGTGACGGGAAAGAACTGGAAGGCAGGCGTGAGGAACCGCCCCTTTATACCGACGTCTCCTGATGCCGGTCACCTGATGTGGGGGCAGTTCCTTGCCAGAGACTGCTAGCTAGAATTTTTTCCATGGGGTCCTGCCGATGTCAGTCCTATATGTAATTACCTACTGCAAGAGCCTCTCTGGAAGATCTACTCTTACGGTAAGTTCTTATGAAACTGTACTTTCATAGGAGCAGAGCTAAATACTCTGCAAGATGGGGCCTACCTGCTTCTACACAGGGCAAGTCGTATTCCACTAATAGCGGGCTCATTCAGCCTGAATAAACAAAAAACTGCAGGACAGTTTCTTCAACTACTGGCCACATGGTACCTGCCACGGGCACAGTCTTGGAATCCAGCTTACAGATGAGGAACATCCAATTTAACCTCAGAACTCACTGGTGTCAGAGAAAGGACCCTATTTCAAAACTAATTCTAGTAATAAAAAACACTGTTATAGGCTCTTCAGTGGTGGAAGGGAATCCAACCTATGGGAGGGGGTTCCTTTTTCAGCAAGAGTCCCCATCAGTTGTTCTAACAGATGCATCTCTACTAGAGTGGGGCGCCCATCTGGGAGTTCACACCACCCACGGCACATGGTCAAGTGCAGGGTCACTTCTGCACATAAACCTGCTGGAGCCAAGAGTAGTGTTCCTGGCACTAAAGGCTTTCACACAGCTAGTACAGGGAAGGTGGTCTAGGTCAGAATAAGTAATACCACCACAGTGTACTACATAAACAGGCAGGGAGGGACAAGGTCAAGCCCTCTCTGCACAGGACTCATGGAAATATGGAGCCTAGCATGCTCCATAGGTCTCTGCAGGCTGTTCATCATGCAGGCAAGGACAGTACCTTGGCAGATAACCCTGACTCAAATCATCCAGTCCCATCACGAATGGACCTTGAACAGTCAGGTGGTACAAGTGATCTTTAGGAGGTGGGGTACCCCAGAGGTAGACTTCGTGTCCCACCAGAACCACCACCTGCCACAGCACTGTGGCAGACCACCAGATCCGGGAACAATCCCCCTGGATGCTCTGGCTCTGAGTTGGCAAGGGAAGCACCTGCATGTTTTTTCTTCCTTCCTTCCCTTTGGCATACAGAGCATTTCTCTAGCTCAGGTCCCAGTCAGCATCAATGGTCTTGACAGCACCAGACTGGGCCAGGCAGCCATGGTACTCTCTGATACTCTCCACGTCTGAGTCTGAACCAGTACACCTTCTTCAGAGGCACAATCTGCTAACCTTCAACCAGGGGAGGCTCCTGTACCCAAACCTCAGGAGTCACAGGCTCAAAGCATGACTCTTGAGGGCCTACAATATGTAGAATTGTATCTTTCTGAAATTGTCTTGGACATATTAAGTGGTTACAGGAAGCCCTCTAATAAAAAAAAAAATCTACGCTTCAAAATGGAAAAGGTTTACTATTTGGAGTTCAACCAGAAAACTGGTATCAGCACATGCTGGGGTCCCAGCTGTGCTCGACTATCTTACCTATTTACATTCATTGGACTTGCAGTCTAGCACCCTCAAGGTCCATCTAGCTGCAGCATCTGCTTGCATATCAGCCGGAGAAAAGGTTTTAATGGCTCCAGATCCTATCTTGAAAAGGCTCTTTAAGGGCCTGGCCCATATCAGCACATGCTGGTGTCCCAGCTGTGCTGGACTATCTTACCTATTTTGCATTCACTGGGCTTGCAGCCCAGTACCTTTAAGGTCCACCTGGCCGCAGCAACTGCTTACATTTCAGTTGGACAGAATGTTTCTCAGGCCTCAGACTCTATCTTCAAAAGGTTCTTTAAAGGCCTTGCCCATTTGCACTCCCCTCACAGGGAACTGGAGCCAGCATGGGACCTAAATGTGTGTATAGTTAGACTCTTGAGTCCCCCTCTTGAGCCTGTCTCTTAAGCTTAGTGGAAATATGTCACATAAAAAAACAAAACTGTTTACCTTGTGGTAATGACTTCTGCCAGAAGAACCAGTGAGTTCCAGTCTCTGTGCATTGAACAGGACTACATTTCATTCCACAGAGACAAAGTGGTCCTGAGAACAAACAGGACATTTCTTCCTAAAATGGTTTCCTATTTCCATTTGAACCAAACCATTACCTTACCTGTCTTTTTTTACTGAACACTTCAGTTCTGGTGAAAGGATTCTTCATAGTCTGGACGTCAAAAGAGCTCTTAGCTACTACTGACAGCCACTGAAGTCCATAGGCAGGGCAGAAAACAGCTGTTCCTTACATATAAGAATGTGGGAAAGGGTAACCCAGCATCAGAAAGGTCAATTTCTCTGGATAGTACAGCATATACAGTTTTTTGTTACTCTTAAGGCTGGAAAGGAGCCCCCAACAGGGTTGAGGGCCTATTCCACAAGGGGCACAGCTGCTAACATAGCAGCTGTTGGGGATGTTCCCCTGGTGGACATCAGTAAAGCAGCTACATGGAAAATAGTACACACCTTTACAAAGCATTATAGCCTGGATGTTCTTTCAAGGGGTGATGCCAGGTTCAGCACAGCAGTTCTGCAAAGTCTATTACCAAAATAAGGTTCTGTGCCCGTCTCCAAAGGTACTGATTGGTAGTCTGCATAAAATTATGAATACCTGAGTATTATTGGGATTAGAAGAAAAAATTACTTAACCATAGTGATCTTGTTTCTTCCCAGTGATGCTCAGGTATTCATAACTTCCCACCCTGCCTCCCCTTCTGGAACCTTTAGCCTCTGCACTCCTGAATACTGTGCTGTCAGGGGTATGAATGCCACTTCTAGCACATATGTTGTGATTGTGTTCACTATTGTTGTCCCTTCCCCTTTTTCAGGTGAGTTGGACATTCAAGGGTATTCTTTCATATGTTATGCCCTCCACTTGGAGGCCTTTTTGGGGGGGTTAAGAGAGTTCCCTCTATTATTATTATTATTATTATGATGATGATTTAATATTGTTATTATTATTACACTTGGTCCTCGTGGGCCTGTCTTTCCAGGAAATCTGAGGGGTTTAGTACTAAAGCAATTAGTAGAATGCAGCATTTGAAAAGTGGCCTCATGCAAAAGATTCCATCATTTGCATGTATTCCATCTCTCCGGGCAGTTCTACCTAGGAGGCTTACTGCATAAAGTTATGAATACTTAAGTATCACTGGGAAGAAACAAGATTACTGTGGTGAGTATTTTTTTATTCCCTTGCATGACGTCATGCTTCGGGGTTGCAGCACTGAAAGAAAAAAAAGGGGGGTGGGTTATACAAATGAAGCAGAGTACAGAAATAAAAGCATTTATTTTGTGGAAACCAGCATTTTTTTGGCAGTTTAAATGATAGGAGATTGAATAGACTTCTACAGGTTACTACTCCCATTTGCAGTAGCAAACCTCACAAAATCACTAAGTGATACGGCACCCCTTGTGTCAGGTAGCCTCGACCATCTGCACCAGCCCTCTGCACTGCAAAGTTTTTTTTTTGAAGATTATGGGCATACACACCCCACCCTCTTGCCCACCCCAACCTGTCCACCCTCGTAGCTCGGGATTGGGTGCAGAGTTGGTTTGCACACAGGGAAAGGGCGGGGGGATCCAGTGGTGTCGATACGTGGAGGTCTCAACATGTGTGGATTGTGATCTTGGTGCGTCACCAGCCAGCGTAGGTACCCCTCCACAGGTGCATATCCATCTATGGATCAGGCTCTTAGCCTGTGCCCTCTATTAGCAGCTCAGCCTGTGTAGTAGCTTTACCCCTTTACATTTCACTTTCCCCAATGCAGTCATCCCCTAATACCTGTCGCACCTGTTCTTGAATCTTTGCACTGTCTCTGCCTTGACCACTTCCCTTCGCACGTTATTCCACTTGCCCCCAAGTAGCTCCATGAAGAAGCATTTCACCTCTCTTTAACCCCCCCCCCACACACACACACCTTTTGTATGTGTGGCCCATAGTGCAGGTCCCTTCACTGCCATTGAGCAATTATTGACAGTTCGCTCTTTTGATCCCCTTGTATTTTGTGAGCAAGGACCTAAAGATGGGCAAGAAGAGAAAGCCCAGTAATAAACATGCAACAGCGGCCATTTAAACCATTTGCCAGGCAGAGGTATCATGAGCACTGCACAGAATGTTGTCCATAGAAGTAAAGCAGAAAACGTTTTTTTTTTCCCATCGGTGTTTGTTCAGGTTGAATTAAAGAGCCGCTGGCATCGGTGGGGAACCTTATGAAAAACCCAATTGTAGATACAGTTCAGATTATATAGCAACATTTTCCATATATTTTGCTTCACCTTTCTCATAATAACTATGCACATTAGCACAAAAATAGGCTCACTGCCCCCTGCACTTCATCTGCTCCAGCTGCTTATCTATACCTGGCATAATAGTGCTCTGTTTGACACAGCAGACTGAGTTTTTTTTTTTTTGGCTGAATTTATTTATCCTCCACCAACTGCCCTGAGGAGATTTTATGTCTGGCATCTTCTTTAAAGTGGCAGTCTGTTCCAGCAGAAGTGTTCACACGTACCAGTCATTCCATTTTAGATTGCCCCTTTTCTGTTGTGTTTTAAGGGGGTAATAGCACCAGGTAGGTTCTTGGGCAGACTAGATGGACCTTGCGGTCCCCTTCTGCCGTCACTTTCTATGTTTCTAAGATGCCCTTTTCCTCTACTTTGAGTCTTCTTTGGTATATTTTTTAGATTTCAGTAATCCGAGGCGAACAACATTAAGTATGGCTGACCTGGAGTGTTATACAATATTCTCAGCAGTATTTGAATTCTGATGTTTCACATTCACTCTTTTAGTGATTAAGATGGACTACCATACAGTAGGAACTGCCCCTAGATATGGGTCTCTGGGAGACATCAGGACTAACTCCAGGCCACAAAACCTAATCTCTAAGCTAGCGAACATAAAATAAAATGTGACACCATATAAATGGATTGGAAACAGAACTGAACAGCAGGGATCAACACTGGGGGTTGAAAAGGAGTGCATGATGAAGTACTCTCTATAAACAAATGTTGTGCACCGCTGCTTTAATATAAACCAACCATTATGATGATACATGAGGAAAACTAAGTGTAGCTGTTCTCACCTACATTAAGAATTCTTGGCAGATACAGTAATCAGGTTGCTGCATCTGCAGACCTGGCTTTACAGAAAACATACTGGCTTAGTATGTTGCTATTTGTTTCTGCGTTAGTCAGCTTTGAAGAATCTCCCATTCATTTAGTGTGTTGTACTCTATTCTCTTTCTTTTAATGGCCCTGGGATCTGTGCAAGGATCTGTCCCATTTATGGAACTTGATTGGAGTTTGGAATGACTTAAAATCATCATCTCCAACAGTGTATGCACCTTGGAGCTACTGATTGTAAACAGAGGTTTAACAAGTTCCAGCCAGAGTTGACATGGCTGCAGCCGTGATTGTTAAGCTCACAGAAGAACAGTCTGCTGTGCTTAAGATGGCCACCGATGCTCGGTGTACATGCGTGGTGAAGTTTGGATGCATAACTACTTGCACATGTGCACTGAGCATCAGTGGCCATCTTGAGCATGGGGGACGACGATGGTAGTGCGCCCGTGGGTGTGGAGTGATCGGAGTGTTTTGGAGTTGCAGCATGATTGTACGGCAACTCCAAAACTGTTATTCAGTAGCAGTCCAGTGGCTAATTTTTAGACCTTGCAAGATGGCTGCAGGCTCCATCCACTGCAGCCATAAAACTGATGTTAGTAGCTCTGGTTCAAGACAAAATTTTATTAAACCATGTAACTATGTAAAGTGCTTTTGTTGGCAGTTAGACAGTTTCATGGTAGCCATTTTCAAGAACAAGTCTTGTGCCATAAATGGGAAATTTCCTTTAAGCGGCCTCATCCTGAAAAATGCCTGGGCAGGCGGTCTGATGACAAAGCTTGCTAAGAATATAATTACTTAAAGCTGATATATATTTTTTTTTACAACAACGCTAGAGTTCATAAAAATATTACCATTCCTGTCAGATCTGATTTTGTAGGTATGTCCTATGCTGCACACCATTATTTTTTTTCTCTCGATCCTAACTCTTGCCAGATCTGTAATGCTATTTCTGTGACAAATGTGATGCCCATGTTTTATCTTGAGAAAAAAATTGACATTCATAAAATACACTCACACTGATAGACCTAGAAAATATTACCACCAGATAAAACTGGAATCTTTTGTGGTGAAAAAAGGTAGTCATTTTTGTAACCAGTTTTGCAATACTGCTGCTTTAATAAAATGTTTTTAAATGTTCTCCTTAGAGGGTGCCTGTGGCCTAACAGTAGCAGGTTTTACTTCCAAGCAGACTGCCTCTGTTTGGAAGCAAGTGTGAGAATCCTACTTTACAACAGGAGTTTGTGCTAAGGCAGTACTGTCTTTACTAACTACGTGCTTTTCCTATCCCCCATCCCCCCGACTGTCCTATTTTGCTAGCATGGGATTTTGCACATATTATTATCGGTGTTGAGATCTGTGTTTATGGTGTTAAACAATTTGTATGTTTTATGATCTTTCTGTATTTTTTTTGTAGGTTATATTTATATGGTTCTTTAATGGGATATGGTTGTATGGCACTTGAATTGTCATTTTTAAATGCAGACAACCCCACCACTAATTCACGCATTGAGAAAGAGCACAAGAGGGGCACTTGAAAACGTTTGGCGTTTCCGGTGGCTGTGTTGCACCAGCAGTTGTAACCAGTAAACGTGGTTTTTGAATCGGACACCCAAACGTGGGTTTTTTTTGCCTCCTCCTGACAGTTTTGCCTTAGCACAAATTCCTGTTGTAAAGTTTAATACTTGGAGCTTGGCAATCCTCTAGCTTCTGCCTGCACCTGTTTTGAGAATCCTACTCTAGAGCTGCCTCACTAGGGAGGGTTAGTGCCATGACCCCTATGGTGGGTAGCAGAGCCTGTCTCTGTCTATAAGGGAAGCTCTGTGAGGCCATAGTCAGCAACGATGGTGCTACTTCTGCTTAGAACATGTTAATCATTCTGAAGTGTTGATTATGAAAGCTCATACAGTGTTTCTTTATCCTTAAAAGAATTGTTTCTTGAAACAGTAGTTAAATGTTGATGGACCACCTCCAAGATATATTTCTGTGTCGTTCCACATTGTCCATGGAGACGCTCATTTACTGCTGGATTACACTTACTCACCTACTAGGGTCCAGCACACTTCAGAGCTGATGCATCATCATAGAACCCATGGTCCTCATTCCAAAGTAGTTGGCTTAGAATCTTCAGTCTTAAGTGTCTTGGCCAGTAGGGGCAGGCAGCAAAGTTGGGTTCCCAGCCCAGAAATTCAGTGACCAGGGGACCCTCTCACTGATCCTAGTCACTGCTGGGCAGATTACTAAGGGACATACAGTACAACTGAGGAGTACAGCCAAGATGAAGTCCTCCCAAAATCCAACTGGGGCTTCTCTCAGTCACTCTGGCCATAAGGGCACACACAAGATGACCAAAAAAGGGAGCTTTCCCAGCTGGGATGAATAGACAGCTTACTCGACCTAAAGAGCAAGTAAATGCAAGATAGGCAAGTGCACATGAATGATGACAGCAAACACAATGTGAGAAGGCAGGAAGGAGGGCTGGGGGATACTGGGATGCATAGGGAGAGGCATCAGCAGTAGAAAACAGGAAGTTGTTATTCCTCTTACAGTCAGTTGGTGAGACCCCATCTGGAGTACTGCGTGCAGTTCTGGAGACCCCATCTCTGCAAAGACATAGGATGGAGGCAGTCCAGAGGAGGACAATGTAAATGGTGCAGGGTCTGCACCAGAAGCCATACGAAGAAAGACTAAAGGAGCTTAGTATGTATACCCTCGAGGAAAGGAGGGAGAGGGGGACATGATAGAAACTTTCAAGTGCCTCCAGGGAAGACATATCATGGGACATCAAGAGCAAGATCAGTCTGTTTGCTGATGATACCAAGATAGGCGCGGTGGTGGATGACCTAGGGGGATGGCAGGGGTTGCAGGATGATCTGGCAAAACTTGAAACCTGGTCAGACACCTGGCAACTGGGCTTTAATGCCAAAAAGTGCAAGGTGCTGCATTTTGGGATGAAGAACCCAAGGAGGAGTTACCAGCTAGGGGAGTGCAGCTAGCCCAGACAGAGGAGGAGAAGGATCTGGGTGTGCTCATTACAGGGTCAATGAACAACTCGGCACAATGTGGGAAGGTAGCTGCAAAAGGCCAACAAAATGCTGGGTTGTATTGCAAGGGTATATTCTCGAGAGTGATTCTGCCACTGTATAGGTCATTAGTTAGACCACACCTGGAGTACTGCGTGCAGTACTGGCGTCCGTATCTGAAGAGGGACATTAAGTTACTGGAGGGGGTGCAGCGCAGAGCGATAAAGATGATCAAGGGGCTGGGGGACTTATCATACGAGAGGAGGTTGAAGGAGTTGAACATGTACTCACTGGAGGAGAGGAGAGACAGGGGTGACATGATTGAAACCTTTAAATACATGAAAGGAATAAACAAGATGGGTACAGAGGGCTGTTCAAAGTAAAGGAGGAGAGGGCCACAGGGCCATGATATGAGACTGGAGCGAGGAAGGTTCAGGAGGAGATGAGAGACACTTTTTACAGAGAGGGTGGTGGCTGGGTGGAATGCCTTACCTGCTGAAGTGGTATGCAGTAGAACAGTGGACTGCTTCAAGCGAGGATAGGACAGGACAAGGGAGGGTTAATGAAGGGAAGGGTGGAAGGGAGGGGCAGCTGCAGAATAAGGGGTGCTAGCTGCAATTCGAGCAGACTTGATAGACCTCTAGGCCTTTATCTGCTGGCAAATTTCGTATGTTCGTAACAAAGTCCAAGAGGGTAGCATCTTTAAGAAAAAGAGATGTACAAGAACAAGGGGGCACAATTTGAAGATAGAGGGGGGATGCTCAGGGGCAGTATGTGGAAGTGTTATTTCACGGAGAGGGTGGTAGATGCATGGAAAGGCCTTCCTGAGGTCATCTGGTCAAAAACATTGGGGGAATTCAAGAATGCATGGGACAGACATTGGGCAGTTCTAGTGGGAGACAAGAGGAAGTAGGCTGTTGGTTAACTAGGATCTGCAGTTTATCCAGTAGGTAGCGTAATGGGCAGGCTGGGTGGGCCAAGCAGTCAGTATCTGCCATCAAAGTGTATGTTCTAGGAGCGTGGATATGTTGTTCATCCACACTCTCTGGCATGTCCCTTTCCCCTTTAAATCTTGCCGCAAGTCTTCAAGCTGGCTTCTCCCACCCACTCGGGTGGTAAATACCTCGGTTCTGCCCCCATGATGCCAGATCTTCCTTTCTGCTGGAAAATTCAGGTTCCCTCATGCTACTTTAGCAATTCGTAGGCCCTGGATTCGCAACGTCCGTTTTTACTGCAAATCACTCTAAAACTTGTCTGAGTTAACAACTCCGATTACAGCGCATCGGACGTGGAGGACAAATCGTCCCCCGGATTTCGTCGATGTACCTGCGGCCAGAAGATGTGCACCAATCCCCACCTCACGTGTGTCTGTTGCCTAGGTGTCGGACATGACACCATGTCTTGTACTTTTTGCCTGGCCTTCCAACCCATCGTTCTGGATGACCTAAAATTGGGGAGACCAGAGAAAAGGAACCCGCTGGTGAAATCGAAAGAGGTGAGGTGGCCGGTTTCCACGGCCGCGGGATTCGCCGAGCAGATGAAGGCATTTGAGGAGGAAGCAGCCCAAGCTTCGGCCAGTCAAAGCTTTTTAGTTCACTCAACCTTGGCTCTACTTTTACGGGTTCTTTCAGGTAGTTGTGCCAGTCTCTCCCCACCAGGGGTGAGGCGCCATCAGGCTCGCACTCCTCCCGCCCTCGGAAGAGGGATAAGGACCTTAAGTCTTTGACTAAATGGAGATGCTCCTGGGACTGAGAGAGGTCCAAGTCCCAGGAACACACGGTCTCGACTTCGGTCGAGATCGCTTCCTCAGCTGCCAGCTTTACGGATCTTCCATCTGGGCAAGGGACTGAGACCGAGAAAACGGCTGAACCGGCTGAGATTACTCTCGACCTGATCGAGCCTTTATCGCAGACTCTGGTCGATAGAAATATAGAAACATAGAATTTGATGGCAGATGAGGACCACTTGGCCCACCCAGTCTGCCCATTTCCCTACCTAATGGATAAGCTGCAGATCTTAGTTAACCAGCAGCCTACTTCTTTCTACCCCAACCCCTTAGAATTGCCTTATGACTGTCCCATGCATGCTTGAATTCAACTACTGTTTTTGACTCCACAACCTCCTCCAGTGGTTCATCCATGCACAACCCTCTCTGTGAAAAAATACTCTCTTACATTACCTCTGAGCCGCCCCATCTTCAAATTCAGCCCCTTGTTCTTGCACACCTCTTTTTTGAAAGATGCTATCCTCTTGGACTTCATTGATTCCCTTGAGGTACTTGAAAATTTCTATCATGTCCCCCTTCTCCCTCCTTTCCTAGAGGCTATACATATTAAGCTCCTTTAGTCTCTCTCCATATATCTTCCGGTGCAGACCCTGCACCATTTTAGTTGCCCTCCTCTGGACAGCTTCCATCCTGTCTGTGTCCTTGTGGAGATGAGGTCGCCAGAACTGAACGCGGTACTCCAGATGGGGTCTCACCAGCTGTCTGTACAGAGGGATAACAACTTCCTGTTTTCTACTGGTGATGGCTCTCCCTATGCATCCCAGTATCCCCCAGCCTTCCTTACTGCCCTCTCACATTGCTTTCCCACCTTTGTCATCTGATATGACTACCTCCAGGTCCCTTTCTATTTTTGTTGTTCGTATCTCACCACCCATTGTGTACTCTTCCCCCTGGGTTTTTGTTTCCCAGGTGCATTACCTTGCACTTCTTAGCATTGAATCTAAGCTGCCATACATTTGACCATTCCTTTAACCTTGCCAAGTCCCTACTCATCTTTTCCACCCCCCCTTGTGCGTCAACTCTGTTGCAGATCTTTGTGTCATCTGCAAAGAGACATACTTTTCCTTCCAGTCCCTCTACAATGTCGCTTATAAAGACATTGAAAAGGACCAGTCCTAATACTGAACCCTGCAGTACCCCACTAGTAACCCCCCTTTCTTCAGAGTGGACTCCATTTACTGTTACTCTCTGTGTCCTATTCTCCATCCAATTCTTTACACAGGCTATCATCTTGGGACCCACTCCCAGGCTGGCTAACTTGTATATTAATCATTTGTATGGGACTGTGTCAAATGCCTTGCTAAAGTCTAGGTAGGCCATGTCCACAGCCCCTCCCTGATCTACTACTTTGGTCACCCAGTCAAAGAAATCTATTTGATTCGTCTGCCATGACCTTCCCGCTGTGAATCCATGCTACCTTGGGTCCTGTGCCCCTCTGGCCTGTAGGTTCTCGACAGTTCTTTCCTTCAGAAGTGATTCCATCATTTTCCCTATCACTGAGGTTAAACTAACAGGTCTGTAGTTTCCTGCTTCTGCCCTGCTCCCACTTTTGTGAAGGGGAATCACATCTACCCTCCTCCAGTCCTCGGGTACCACTCCATCCTCCCATGATTTGCTAAAGAGGATAGTCAGTGGTGTCACTAGTTCTACCCTTAGTTCTTTTAGAATTCTGGGATGAATCCCATCAGGGCCCATTGCTTTGTCCACTTTCAGTTTTAAGAGTTCTTTCAGAACCCTTTCTTCTGTAAATGGGCTGGTATCAACTTCTGTATCCAGAGTGTTTCTATTGTTTGTTTTAGGTACCTCCCCCTCTTCATTTGTAAATACTGAGCAAAAATATTTGCTTAGTATCTCTGCCTTTTCACCGTCACCCTCTGCCCACCACCCCTCCCCTTTATTAAGCCTCACTATCCCTCCCTTTGTTTTCCTTTGCTCCCTGATGTACCTATAAAAGGTTTTATCCCCCTTCTTAACTGAGTTGGCTGTCTTTTCCTCGGTTTGGGCCTTTGCTGTTCTGACTGCCTTCCTAGCTTCCTTTTGCTTTAACTGATACAATTCTTTGTCCTGCTCCTTCTGTGATTCCTTGTACTTTCTGAATGCTTTCTTTTTCTCTTGAACCTTCACTGCCACCTCCTCTGAGAACCATAGTTGTTTCTTACATTGTTTTGTTTTGTTTATTTGCTTCACACAAAGGCTTGTTAGCTCTGTGATGGCAGTTTTTTTTTTTTTTATTATTCCCCATTGTTCTTCCACCCGTCCTTCCTGCCCATTTGCTAGTGCATTCCTTAGGCACTCACCCATTTTGGCAAAGTCAGCCCTCCTGAAGTCCAGTACTTTTGCCTTTGTATGGCTTGACTCTATTGCTGTGTTTATTGTGAACCATACTGTTCGATGGTTGCTAGTTCCCAGATGGCTGCCCACTTCTACATCTGTGATCCTCTCTCCATCTCCATTTGAGAGGACCAGGTCTAAGATTGCTCCCTCTTGAGTGGGTTCCAGTACTAGTTGTCTAAGGCATGCCCCCTGTAGGGCATCTAAAATAACTCCACTCTTCGAAGTGGCTGCTGCAACTGCACTCCAGTTAACATCTGGCATTTTCAGATCACCCATCAGCAATATCTCCCCTTTTTCTGCCATTCTAAGTATACTTTCTGTCATTTCCTTGTCCGTTTCCTCCCCCGAGATGGGGGTCTGTTTACAACCCCTGTGCAGATTGTGGTACCATTGCCTGTCTCCAAATTGACCCGCAGTGCTTCTTCTCCCCCCAGTTTACCCTTTTGTTCTGTTGCTTTGATTCCTTCCCTTATGTAGAGAGCTACTCCTCCTCCTCTTTTACCCTCCCTGTCCCTCCTGTAGATAGTGTATCCTGGTATGTTTAAATCCCAGTCATGGTTCTGTGTGTACCATGTATCTGTGACTGCCATGATATCCAGATGTTCCTCCTCCATCAAGGCCACTAATTCAGGAAACTTGTTACGCAGACTATGGGCATTGGTACTCATCGCTCTCCATTTTTTGATGGCTTTATCTTCTGTAGCAGCATCCCCCACTGACCTTTCTACCTTGGTCTTTTTCTCATTTAGTACCCTGTTTTGTAAGGGGAAGCTGGGATTTTCCTGCTGCTTATCAGTGCCTCCCCTTGACTAGTTTAAAAGCTTACCAATGAAACATTTAAACTGATTGCCCAAAAGACTTGTTCCCTTCCTGGGCAGATGCAGACCATCCTGCCAGTATAGGCTGGTGTCCCTCCAGGTGGAACCCCCAGTCCCCAGTGAAGCCAAACCCTGTGCTCCACACCATTTTTCAACCATTCGTTCAACTGCGTGGTGCAAAGTACCCTCGCCTCACCCATGCCACTGACCGGCAGCACCTCTGAGAAGGATACTGTGTGTGCTACTTGTCTTAGGCCCCTCCCCAACTCTACAAAGTCCTTCTGCACTGCTCTAATCTCATGATGAGCCAAGTCATTTGTCCCTAGGTGGACAATGACGTCCAGCTCAGACTCCCGTGCAACTGGTCTCGTGATCCTAAGGATGTGCTTCCTGTCCCTCCAAGCCATGGCACCAGGCAGGCACCTTACTTCAGTTTTCCCTGCCCCCCCAGTTCTATTCCCCTAATGAGTCCCCCACCTGGAGCTGCTTCCTTTCCCTGTGGTGTCCTCTGCCTCCTTCCTGAGGGCCTCCCTTGTGACAGTTGTTTGCAACCTCCTTAGTCTCCTCTGCGGGTACATCTATAGGGGAACTATGCTCCCCCAGAATGGTGTATGGATTGTGGAGTGGAACAACTGACTGGGTGTGCCTCTGTTCCACCACCCTTACCCTCCCTGAGCCCACTGTGGTCCAACTGCTGTGCTTTCTTCACAACCTCCGCAGCAGTGGTGGTGGCTCTGGTGCTGCCTGGGTGGGGGAGGTTCCCTTACTACTGTCCAGTGCAGCCTGGGGGAACGTTCCCTTACTACTGTCCAGTGTGGCCTGAAGACTGGCAACTTCCTCCCTCAGGGCAGAGAGTTGTCTGCAAACAGGGCAGCATCTCAGCCTCCAGAAAGACTCCCGGAAGACTGCTGCCCCACAGCCATTACATTGCACTACTCCCCACATGTCTGTCTACCTTCTTGTTTATTTTTTCTGTTTGTTTTGTTGTGTGTGTGTGTGATTGGTTTGTTATATAGAAATATATAGAAATATATATATATATATATATATATATATTATATAGTGTGTATTATATTGTCAGTGCAGTGTGCTAGAGAGGTTGTGACAGTGATATGCACCTTGCCGTCTTGAGAAAGTGATGTCAGAACCCCAGGTATAAAGGAACTATTTCCAGGGGTGGGAAGGGTTTGGGCCTAAGCTGTGCCCTCACGAAACAATCAGCTAAAAAACTCTGACCTGCCGCTGCAGTGAGTGCCTCCCTGTCAGCAAGATG
This sequence comes from Neoceratodus forsteri, assembly GCA_016271365.2. Lineage (NCBI taxonomy): Eukaryota > Metazoa > Chordata > Ceratodontiformes > Ceratodontidae > Neoceratodus > Neoceratodus forsteri. Next base: position 1,667,803,269 of record CM057456.1, on the reverse strand, counting down.
CCCTACATGGCAATTTGACAGAGAAAATACCCTGCTAATCAAACAGAAAAATCTAAATATCCAAGACAGACACAGGTAAACCTCCCCAGCCCCAAAACAGCCTGGTGACTTGTGCTCTGAAAGCAGTCAGCCCAAAAACACGTCAGCTGTGTACAAGGACAGACACAGTAAACAGTATTTAGTCCCTGTGGGTTTAAACTCTTCCTGCACTGAAAATCTTAACAATTGTAACAAAAGTAAATAAAGGTCCACCTCCCTCTGTTGATTGAAAGACTGCCTTTTCTAATAATTCTAAGTTCCTTATTTTACCTTTCAGTTAGAAGTATCCTCCACCTGAAGAATATTAACTTTCCTAGGGAATCTGCTACAAACCAAATACAACTGTAAATTGTAAGGTTCACCCTCCCTGTGTTGTGAGCCTAACTCGCTTTCTTGCAAATCCTAAGTCCAGTGTTGCAGCTTCCAGCCAGAGGTGGCTTCACCTGAAGAACATTAGGTTATGATGAATCTTCAGAAAGGACTCCGGTCCTTTCCCGATGAGGAGACACTGCCCTCGGGTGTCCCGATCGAAGACTCCAGTGACTCCTGATCGACCAAACCCGAACTCACGTGGTCTTGGTGGGACCAGGACCCTTCTGCTCAACGTGTACAAAAAAGGGCCACAGACACTTCAAGAAGAGTGGGCGCTACACAGATTTTCATCCTCCTTGGACGAGGAGGCTTGGACGGGAGTTCCGTCAATGCTATGAGGATCTTATGTGGCAACAGCTAATTTTTGACCGGGCAGAAGCCAGTCCTGCCGGCCGCCCCGGCCATCACTTGGCTCCCGCCTCAAAGGCAGACGCCGACCCCTCTGGAACAGAAGGCCTTGGTTCCACCGCCAGTGGGGCTGGCCTGTATCCTGGCTCGGCCTATTCAGGTCTCCACCAATTTTGGTGGAGCCACCACCTAAGCAGCCTCAGGGAGGGGCTCCCTCGAAGGAGGACTGACCAGACACCGGGCTTCCCTGAAGTCTGTCGATCACAGTCGTCCCCGATCGCCCTCGGCATATTGAGGAGACCTAGACGGGAGACCACTGTATCCTGACTCTTCAGACTCAGACGACACTGGATTACACTCTCATCCTGGGGATGATGAGTCACCTGTGGCGGGATTGGAGGAAGGCCCTTCCTCCTTTCAGGACATCCTCCGCCTGATCTCTGAGTCCACTGGAATGCCCCTGGAGCCCATCCAGAAAAAGGTGGAGTACCTCCTTACGGATATCCTCAAAAGGGAGAATACCCCGATGGAGACCTCTCCAGTGGCTGAAACCATCGTTGGCCGGGCCCTTGAGCTTTGGCGCTTCCTGCTTCCTGCCCAGCTCAGTCTTCCCGTATGTCCTGCAGGTATATGGTGCCCATGGGGTCCCTGGCGGGGTTCACAGAACATCCTTTGGCTGAAAGCTTAGTGACTGCTTCTGTGTTCAGACGTACTGGTAGCTCAGCCGACACAGACCGACCCCCGGACAAGGAGTCCAAGAATATGGACCATTCTGCCCATAAGGTCTATGCAGCCTCTCCTGAGGCCTTCATCAGACCAGCTCGGCTGTTATCATGGCACACTTCTCTCATGCCTTCCTAGGGTTATTAGATGAAGTCCTCCCTCATCTCCCGGCAGACATGCAGACCACAGTGAAGCAGGTCCATGATCAGGGCCATGCTGTTGCAAAACAGCAGCTCCAGACAGCCCTGGACATTGGAGATTCCTGTGCCCGCTCATTAGGAGCTGCAGTGGCCACTCGCCGCAGGGCTTGGCTGAGGCTGTCCTCCTTCCCGGCTGTTACCCAACACAAGTTAGCTGACGTGCCCTTCCTAAGCACCACCCTCTTCGGTCCAGGAGTGGCTGGTCACCTCCAGCGCATACAGAAGTCCATTGCTGCCTTGGATGCTACCTCTGCGAAGGGTTCTTCGGGCAAGAACCAGCAGAAGTGCAAAAAGAAGCCTTTTCGCACTCTTCCCCTGCGGTTAGGCAGCCCTCCTATCAAGGAGGCCAGCAGCAACATCAGGCTTAAGTTTGGCGCCCCAGGCAGAGACAGATGGTGAAGGCTTGTGGGCCATGACTAGAGGGGATACTTGGAGGAGAACCCTACAAAAAAGAAAAAATGAGGGGATCTGAAAAAGTTAAAGGAGTGGTCAAGGGTATGGCAACTGGGCTTCAGAGCAAAAAAGTGCAAAATCATGCACTTGGGGTACAGAAACCCAGGGGCAGAGTACAGATGGGAGGAGAGGAATTGATGACCACCAAACAGCAAAGAGTTTGGGGTGGTGTGGGGTTATATCTGATGACCTAAAGGTGGCTAGGCAGTGTGACAAGGCAGTCAGGAGAGCTTGCAGGATGCTGGGGTGCATAGAGAGGAGTATCACCGGCAGAGAGAGAGAGGTAGTGTTAACCTTGTGTAGATCACTGGTGAGACCTCACCTGGAGTACTGTGTCCAGTTCTGGAAACCTCCTCTCCAGAAGGACATGGAGTGGAGGTGGTCCAGAGGAGGGCAACCAAAATGTTGCAGGGTCTACATCAAAACCTCTATGAGGAAAGACTGAAGGACCTGTATACCCCGGAGGAACAGATGGAGAGGGAAGATATGATAGAAACTTTCAAATACCTCACAGGTATAAATAAGGTTCAAGAGGGAAGCATTGTTCAGAAAAAAAAGATACTCGAGGACAAGGGGTCAATCTTTGAAGATTGTGGGGGTAGAGTTGGGGAGGTACTTGACGGAGAGGGTAGTGGGTGCCTGGAACTGCCTCCCAGCAGAGGTGGTGAAGGCAAAAACTGTTATACGTTCAAGAAAGCATGGGATAGGCTTAAGGGAACCTTAGTGATGAGGGGGAGGGGTGGAATAAGTCAGAGATCAAGTAGGACCTGTGATGATACAGTAAGTAGGGAAAAACAGGCAGACTAGATGGGCCAAGCGTTTTTTATCTACCGTCGAATTCTCTATTACTCTGTTATAAAATATGGTTTGGTGGGTGTGTCTGTGGTGGGTGCTTGGTGAAAAACTGTCGATCAGGAACGTCCGGTCACAATAATATTAAATTACAAATCTCAATAATTCATGGCTGAAAAATTGTGAGGTAATTTAGGTCCTTGCTATGAGTTGCCTGCCCTAAGGTGTAATCTGATGTTTAAATACCAGCAGTGAACGAATGCCCAGTGACAGTGTAAAATGGTACACCAACAATACATTCTATTAGATTTCCTGTAATTTATTTTTCTGTTAATTCCAATGTTGTTACTAGGACCACCCTAGAATGCTACTCTGTAGAGAATATTCTGAAACCGAGATTTGATTGGATTTCATGAAATTTCTTACCAGACAAGTTGATGTTTGTTTCAGCCATATGTTACAGGGTTTTATTTAACTCTAAAAATTGATTAGCATTTTGCTCATAAAAGTTCTAAAACATTGTGAAAATGCATAGCACTTGCCTCACTGTGTTTAACAAACATAACACTTCTAGAAAACCTATATAAATGCTTTCTATACAGTTAGTATTGTCCCAAAAAAAAATGCTAATCAGTTATTTAAAACACTGTATTATTTAGCATATTGTTCTTTACCAAGAAATTCTCTAGAGGAGGGGGTTCAGTATTGAAGCTGCTGGTGTGTACAATAACTGGTGGCCCCCAATATCAACTCGCTTTTGAGACCTATAAAAAGTCGTGTCAACCTGCAAGTTGATATGGCAAAGTCGTATCAACCCATGAGTTAATACAGCTTTTACTGTCTCGCTCCGGATTATGTGTACCATGCTAGCCCATGAAAATACTCTGAGGCTGCGCGAGATGGTTTTTGTAACAGAACAGCCTCATGGTTTAAACCGCTTCACAATTTCTGATCTCTGGTTCCTAAGGTACTTTCCGACTCAGAAAATTGAACTGTTCAGTTTTTTTTTTTTTTTAAAGCTTTAAACAATGGAGAAGCCGTTGAACCTTCACCTTGTTGTCATAACAACCAGCATGCCACGGAGCCCACACAGAGGTCGATTCAGCAACACAGGAGGCACGTAGTGCTAAAGACTCTGAGCTTTGTTTACTTAGCACCAGTTATTATAAAAAACAACACACATGAAGGTGTGTGATCTGCAGTTATTTTTACACACCCTTGGTGTGTGACAATATACAAACCTCTCTAGCTTTGTTCTCAAGGCTTATATATTATCACACACCTTGGGTGTGTAAAAAAAAAAAAAAAAATACATATCACACACCTACATATGTATTATATTCTCTCTCTCTAGTCATATATATGTGTGTGTGTGTGTTTTATTTAGTAAGCTTTTTGTAGACATCAGAGAGATTATAACTGACTAAAGCAGAGACATTATGACGATGTAGAGCTTGATGCGGTCTATACTTTACTGTAAAGTAGGGCTGTGATGTGTGTGTATATATATTAAGAAATGTGTGTAAGTTAACACGTGAATGGTAACGTTGCTAAAAGGCTCTGAAAGACTTCAAACTGAAGATTATACCATGGACATAAGTGAACAGCCAATGACATCATCAGACTGGCAGTTTACCACCGGTGTAAATCCTCTGATAACCAACGGCTTTTGATGAGACTACAATCCAAGAAATCATCTACAGCACAGGAATAAATAGAATAAAAATAAAAAAAAAGCAACCTCTTTAATATCTGTATTTTATTATAGTAAAAAAAAAAAAAAATTAACATGGGTATAATCACAATAAGTCACTTGGAGGATGTGGGTTATTGGGGGATTTACCACGGCTGGCGAGAATTTACCCTTTCGGCTGCGTCTCGTGGGCAAACCTCTCCAGCCGTGGTAAATCCCCTGATAACGCACACCCCCTTGTGGTTTATTGCTTAATTCTAAGCTTACTGACTTAGAATGTGATGGAGCTAGGGGTTCTGTGATGATATGACAGCTTTGAACTGTGTTGGCCCCTTGTAGGTGAGCATGTATAACACAGCAGCAAAGGAATGCCCAGTGACAACACTGGAACAAACAGAAAAATAAATTACAGTAAGTCTGACTTAATGTCTTTCTTTACATTGGTCATATAGAACCTGTAATCTTTGCTATGACCAATGCACAGGGCACTTCTTACCAGATAATGACTATAAAATGAAGCAGTACTTCCAAAGTCCTAGTCCTTTCTAGAACTTTTTTCTTGTTCAAACAACATGAAGTCTTGCTGTATTCAGACATAATGCAGTTAGCCCCAGCACTTGAACTGCCCCGGAGAAGAAAGAGTTAACTCCATGCAGAAGCATAGAACGTTGAGCTCGAGCTCGGTTTTCAAAGCTCTGTCTGTGGTACTTAGCAGTGCAACCTGTCAGATACTTTACTCCACCTAACAGTGAAGTCGCTCCGGAGATTCCTCTGCTCAGTTCGGTAAACGTAAAGCGTTAGGTTTAAAACTTATTCATTATTGTTTTTTCGGATTTCCAGCCTCTGTCTACGGTACAGGTAGTGTGGTAGATAGGTAGTGACTGTATTTTATTTTAAATAAGTTGTGGAAATTGTTGGATTCTTTGGTTTCTTCCCGGTTGGTCCAGTTAGGAACTGACCTTGTGTATCCTTCTAATTTTTAATTATTTTAGAGTGGTGTTCCGGTACCGATCAGTTTCAAAAGAACTGGACTTTTTCTCTGTTCTTTTCCAAACCCGTGATACGGTTGTTACCGATCGGTTGGTATTACCTGTAGGTTGGCCATGTCTGAGAAACTCGAAAAGAAAACCGGTCCCACTTGGTTTCAACATCACTGTGCTGAGTGTGGGGAGGTCTTTGCAAGGCCGACCCCCACCTCATCTGTGTTTTATTGTCTGGGGTTTGTCCACCTCCAGTTAGACTGCCAAATTTGCAAAACTTTCCTAAAACCACTCTAGAAAAAGACTGAGTAGGTTGAAGGAAAGGGAGGCTGAGAAGTCCGTAGACCCGGATGGACAGCCCGGTTCGGTTACGGCTGAACCTGGGGAGATGCCTACTGACCTAGGCGATGCCTCCTCGGGCAAAAGGAGAGCCGACTCTGAGGGGTCGGTTCTGTCAAAAAAAGAAACGAAAGTCCACCGGTTCGGATCCAGTACCACTTACGCCAACCACGGATGAGATAGCCAAAGCGATTAGTATTGTCCAATTGCTTCATCCGGTTCTGTCTGAACGGGTGCCGCCGGTTAGGCAGTTGGTTCGGTCGGAACCGGCTCCTTCGGATTACGATTCGGATGCTTTCTATGAGGAGTGGGAGGGAGATGAAGACTATCCCGGCTATGACTATGATAGTGGGGGTCTTGATGCCCCCATTGAACTGGACATCTCCCCAGACAGACCCTCTGATGTCTCCCATCCCAGGCTTTCTGAGTCCCCTTCTCACTTCTTGTTTTACAAGAAGGTGGCTGAAACCCTCTAGCTCCCTTTGGTTGAAGCTGCTGAGGAGGAAGAAGAGCCTGATTTTGTGGAGATGATGGACATCCCAGAGTCCAAAAGGTTGTCTGTCTATTCCCCTTCACAAGTCCTTGGGGAAACGGACAAAAACGATTCTGCAGACTCCTAACTCTTTACCTCCTGTAGATAAAAAGAATGGACAGGAGATGCACGTTATCAGGCTCAGCTGCAGAGACCTGAATATGCCAGATGTTAACTGGAACACATTTGCTGCAGCCACATCCAAGAGCAGGGCCATTCTTGATGCCCTACAGGTGGCAGGCATTAGACAGCTAGTTTCGGAACCCACTCGTGAGGGAGCAATCTTAGACCTCGTACTCTCAAACGGGGGCAGTGGGAGGATCTCAGATCTAGAAGTGGGTTGCCATCTGGGGACAAGTGACCATCAAACAGTGTGGTGCACGTTAAACTCAGCTACAGAGTCAAGCCATACAAAAGTGAGGGTACTGGACTTAAGGAGGGCTGACTCTGGCAAGATGGAGAGTGCCTCAGAAAAGCACTAGCAAACAGGCTAGAAGGAGGTGTGGAGCAACAATGGGAATTATCAAAACTGCCATCACAGAGGCAACAAGCCTTTGTGTGAAGCAAATAAACAAATCAAACGAAAGAAAAGCCACTATGGTTCTCAAAAGAGGTGGCTGTGAAAGTCAGGAAGAAAAGATAGCATTCCGAAGTATAAGGAAACACAGAAGGAGCAGGACAGAGAGCTGTACCAGTTAAGGCAGAAGGAAGCAGGAGGAAGTCAGAATAGCAAAGGCCCAAACTGAGGAAAAGATAGCCAACTCAGTTAAGAAGGGGGATAAAACCTTTTCTAGGTACATCAGCGAGTGTAGAAAGACAAAGGGAGGGATAGTGAGGCTGAATACAATGAATGGTGGGTGGGCAGAGGGGGATAGTGAAAAAGCAGGAATACTGAACGAATATTTCTGCTCAGTATTCACAAAAGAGGAGGGGAAGTGCCTAATCCAATTAACAGAAGCACTCTTGATAGGGGGGTCGATCCCAGTCCTTTCACAGAAGAAAGGGTTCTGCAAAAACTCCTAAAACTGAAGGTGGACAAAGCAATGGATCCTGATGGAATTCACCCCAGAATTCTAAAAGAATTAAGGAGGAACTAGTGAAACCACTGGCTACTCTTTTTAATAAATCATGGGAGGATGGTGTGGTACCCGAGGGACTGGAGGAAGGCGGATGTGATTCCCCTTCACAAAGTGGGACCAAGACAGAGGCAGGAATTACAGACCTGTCAGTCTGACCTCTGTGGTAGGAAAGTGATGGAGTCACTTCTGAAGGAAAGAATAGTTGAGCCCTAGAGGCCAGTGGAGCACAGGACCCAAGGCAGCATGGGTTTACAGCGGGAAGGTCATGTCAGGCAGAATCTAATAGATTTCTTTGACTGGGTGACCAAAGTAGTAGACCAGGAGGGGGCTGTGGACATGGCCTACCTGAACACACAGCAAGGCGTTTGACACAGTCCCACAAAAGATTAATAGTCAAATTAACCAGCCTGGGAGTGGGACCCAGGGTGGTAGCCTGGGTAAAACATTGGCTGCACAACAGGACACAGAAGGTAATTGTAAATGGAGTCCACTCTGAAGAAAGGGGTTACTAGTGGGCACTGAGGGTTCAGTATTGGGTCCAGTCCTTTTAATGTCTTCATCAGTGACATTGCAGAGGGACTGGAAGGAAAGTATGCCTTTTGCAGATGACACAAAGATCTGCAACAGGGTTGATACAAGGAGGTGTGGAAAGGATGAAAAGGGACTTGCAAGGTTGGAGGAATGGTCAGAGTATGGCAGCTAGGATTCAATGCAAAGAAGTGCAAAATAATGCACCTGGGAAACAAGAACCCGAGGAAGAATACACAATGGGTGGGGAGTAGTAACAACAACAAAAAGGAAAGGAACCTGGGGGTAATCATATCAGATGACCTTAAGGTTAACAAGCAATGTGAGAAGGCAGTAGGGAGGGCTGGGGGTATACTGGGATGTATGGGAGAGGCATCATCAGCAGAAAACAGAAAGTTGTTATCCCTCTGTACAGACAGTTGGTGAGACCCCATCTGAGTACTGTGTCCTGTTCTGGAGACCCCATCTCCAGAAGGACATAGACAGCATAGAGGCAGTCCAGAGGAGGGCACTAAAATGGTGCAGGGTCTGCAAGAGAAGCCGTATGAGGAGAGACTAAAGGAGCTTAATATGTATACCCTTGAGGAAAGAAGGGAGAGGGGGGACATGATAGAAACAAGTACCTCAGTGGAATCAACAAAGTCCAAGAGGGTAGCATCTTTCAGAAAGAGACTTGCAAGAACAAGGGGACACAATTTAAAGATAGAAGGAGGGTGGTTCAGGGGCAATGTGAGGAAGTATTATTTCACAGAGAGGGTAGTGGATGCATGGAACAGCCTTCCTGAGGAGGCTGTGGGGTCTAAAACTGTGGGAGAATTCAAGAATGCATGGGACAGACATAAGGCAATTCTTGTGGGGGGTAGGAAGAAATAGGCTGTTGGTTAACTAGGATCTGCGGCCTATCCTGTAGGTAGGGAAATGGGCAGACTAGATGGGCCTAGCGGTCCTTATCTGCCGTCAAAGTCTATGTTTCTATGTTTATTCACATAGCATCCATGTTGGGGTAGTGCAGGCTGCAGCCTGTGACAGGGCAAACATTCCTTTGGCTTCACACTTCCCCCCAAGACAAGGACTCCAGGAAAGTCGATGCCATGACCAAGAAACTATACTTGGCATCCTCTTTGGGACTCAGGCAGGCAAATTATATGGCCTACACAGCCAGGTACCAGAAGTCCAGGTGGGATATGGTTCTGGAACTGGTTAAAAGGCCTCCCCCAGCTAGCCAAAGAGCTGGAGGAGGTGGTTGCGGATGGAATTGAGGCATCCAGAGTACAATTTCATGCTGCTGTCTACTCTAACGATGTGGCATCCAGAGTCACAGCTACATCAGTGTCTCTCAGAAGGCATGCTTGGCTCAGATGTACTAGCCTATCACAGGACACCTAGTCTAAGGCTATGGATTTTCCTGTAGTTTGTAACTCTCTGTTTGGGGAGCAGACAGAGGCTTACATGAAGAAAATGGCTGAATATAGAACCACTTACAGGAGTGCACAGGCCAAGGAAAGGCAGGCCACTCCTCAGAAGCAGCAGTCCAGGGACAGGCCTTTTTACTAAGCCCAGGCCTCCTCGTCTTACCCACAAAGGTTTTTTTTCTAAGGGAGGGGTAGAATGGGGATGAGCAGGGCTGCTTCTTCCTCCCAATCTAAGGCTCCTGCCAAGCAGACACCGTGAGGTGACAGCCCAGGTTGACTCTCCAATCCCAGTAGGAGGCAGGCTGGCTTACTACTTTCAGGCCCGGAAGTCTGTTTGGGTCCTAGAAGTAGTAAGCTAGGGACTACCCCTCAGCTTCAAAAGGTACCCAAAAAGGAGGGCCACGTCTTTTCCACCTGCATCAAGTTTCAGAAACCCTTGCCCTAGAGGCAGAGGTTTCCTCTCTCCTGGCTGTCGGAGCCATAGAGAAGGTTCCTACTCAACACAGGGGAAAAGGCCTGTACTCCAGGTACTTCCTCACCCCAAAGAAAATGGAGGTGGCAACCCATCCTGGATCTAAGGTATCTGAACAAATGCATTTCAAAACCCAAGTTCAAAATGGTAACTCTGGGAATAATCCTTCCCTCTTTAAGGCCAGGAGATTGGCTAGCATCACAGGACCTCAAGGATGCCTACTTCCATATCCCTATAAGGTGCTCCCACAGAAGATACCTCAGGTTCGAGTTGCCTTCAGGCCATTATCAGTTCAAGGCCATGCCTTTTGGCCTAACAGCAGCTCCAAGGGTGTTCACAAAGTGCCTTGCAGTAGTGGTGGCTTACCTCAGAAGACAGGATATCACCATTTTTCCATATCTGGACGACTGGCGCCTAGTAGGGTAGTTTTCAGACCAGGTCAGGTCAGCTCTGCAAACCACTCAGGACTTGCTCAGTTCCTTGGGGTTTCTTCTCAATCTGCCAAAATCTGTCCGCAAACCAGTACAGCTTCTCGCATTCATAGGGGTGGAATTGGATACTACCCAAGCAAAAGCTTTCCTTCATCTGGCAAGGGTGAAGGCCTTAGTAGACCTCGCTTCCTCCTTTCGGCCTCAGGTTTCTCTTCCAGCGAGACAGTTCCTCCAACTCCTGGGCCACATGGCAGCCTCCACTGCAGTGGTTCAGGGAGCCAGATTTCAGATACGGGACATTCAGTTCCGTCTAAGGTCCTTTTGGTAACAGAGAACAAATTCTCTCACTAAACTGATTCCAGTGACCTGAACTCTGGTCCATGCTCTCCAGTGGCGGCTGGACCAGGACAACCTCAGACAAGGGGTTCCATTTCTCCCTCAACTTCCATCAATAGTACTGACTATGGATGCTTCTCTCCTAGGCTGGGGAGCCCACCTGGGAGTCCTAACAGCTCAGGGGATCTGGTCCCCACAGGAGTCTCCTCTTCATATCAACCTCCTGGAACTCATGGTAGTTTTTCTAGCCCTTCAGACCTTTGTGGATTCAGTCAAAGGCAAGGTGGTCCAAGTCAGGACAGACAACACTACCACAATGTGGTACATCAGCAAGCAGGGATGCACTCAGTCAATGGCCTTGTGCACAGAGGCCATGAAGATTTGGTCTCTGGCCTATTCGCTTCAGACTTCCCTGGTAGCAGTTCATCTTCCAGGGAAGGACAATGTGCTAGCAAATGCCCTGAGCAGGATTTCACAGGGGCATCATGAATGGTCCTTGAATCTTCACATTCTGAGGATCATTTTCTCCAAGTGGGGGCATTCCAGAAATAGATCTGTTTGCAGCACCAGGCAATCATCAGCTGCCTCTGTTTTGCTGCAGACCCCCAGTCCAGGGAACAGTTCCCCAGAATGCCCTCATTCTGAACTGGAATGGCAGGTTTTTCTATGCTTTCCCTCCTTTCCTTCTCCTGTTCAGAGTTCTGATCAACATAAGAACTCAACCCTGCACAGTAATACTGGTAGCTCCAGATTGGGCCAGACATCCCTGGTATCCTCTACTGCTGTCCTTGGCTGACTCACGTCCTCTATCTCTTCTCAGGAGATACAATCTTCTTTCCTCCTCCCAGGGGTGGATCTGGTACCCCAATCTCTAGTCTCTCAACCTCAAGGCCTGGCTCTTAAAGAGTTAGAATATGCAGCTCTACATCTCTCTCAGGGAGTTCGGGATGTTCTGAATGTCTCCAGGAAACCTTCCACTACACTACTTACAATTCCAAATGGAAGAGGTTCAGTATTTGGTGCTCTCAGAAAGGTATTGTGCCTGATTCTGCAGGCATTTCCACAACCTTGGATTATCTGGCTCATCTGAATAGTCTAGGCCTTAGGCCTGCCACCCTGAAGGTTCATCTAGCAGCTGTCTCTGCATTCCTTTCAGCAGGGAAGGGCTCTTCCCTGGCATCTCATTCTATTTTCAGGAAGTTTTTCAAAGGTGTGGTTCACATTAACCCTCCCTTTAGGGAGCCTACTCCGCCTTGGGATCTTAATGTCTGTATTGCTTAGCTTATGCAGCCACCCTTTGAGCCTGTGGCTTCGGCTGAATTGAAGTACTTGACCTGGAAAACTGTGTTCCTGGTAGCTATTACTTCTGCCAGGTGGATTAGCAAATTACAGGCCCTGTCAGTTGAACCTGACTTCATATCCTTTCATAGGGATAAAGTGGTCCTAAGAACTAATAGGAGGTTCTTGCCTAAAGTGGTATCGGACTTTCACCTAAACCAGTCTGAGTCTCTTCCTGTATTTTTCACTGACCATTCTTCCTCAGGGGAAAGAAGATTACACAGTTTGGATGTTAAAAGGGCACTTAGCTACGACATAGAGCATACTAAGGCACACAGAAATGACTGTCATCAATTGTTTCTCACTTATGGTGAAGTGGGGAAAGGTAAGCCTGCCACTAAGAGAACTATTGCCAGGTGGATTGTTTCCTGTATACAATTTTGCTGTGACAAATTGGGTAGAACACCCCCTTCAGGCCTGAGGGCTCACTCGACTAGGGATACAGCCATTACTCTAGCTGTGGCCAGAGATATACCCTTGTTTAAGATCTGTAAAGCAGCCACCTGGAAAACCGTACATACATTCACCAAGCATTACTCTCTGGACATCCAGTCTAGGCGTGATGCTAGGTTTGGCACAGCAGTACTGCAGAGCCTGTTCCCAAAGTAGGTTCTGGATTCCCTCCTCCATAGGGCACTGCTTGGTAGTCAGCATTATGTCTGAATAGAGCAAGACTTCATGTTGTTTGAAGAAAAAATTACTCACAATAGTAATGTTGTTTCTTCTAATGGAGTCTTGCTGTATTCAGACCCCCCCCCCTTCCTCTGTCTCCCCTCTCAGAACCTGTTTTTGGGAAGTAGGTTGTCAGGCACAGTGTTGCACCTCAGGGGTATACCTTGTACCCTCCCTCTTAGTGGGGTAACTTATGTTTTTCCTTCTTGTGTTGCTTAGTTTGAATTGTCACTACCTTATTTCTTCTTGGGTTCTCGAGTCATTTTTGGCCCCCAAAAAGTATTTTGCCTTTTGGCTATGTGTTCAAACAATTTCCACATTTCAGTGTCAAGTTAGTTGCTCGTAAGAATCTGACGGTTGCACTGGTAAGTACCACAGACAGAGGTTTGAAAACCGAGCTTGAGCTCAATGTTCCATGCTTCTGCATGGAGCTAACTCTTTCCTCTCTGGGGCATTTCAAGTGCTGGGGCTAATTGCATTATGTCTGAATACAGCAAGACTCCATTGGAAGAAACAACATTACTATGGTGAGGAATTTTTTCTTACTGCTGTTATATGCAGTCTCAAGGCTGATGTTCCTTCACATGAAAGCTTTGCCACACTTTGAATTTACAAAAGGACTAGTCAAGTAGATAATTAATTCACCTCTTAAGGTAATCATCTCAAAAATGAATGTTCTGGAGCCAGTAGTATTAACTTGAGAACTTAAAGGGTTTTTCCCTTCTCCCTGCAGTTACAAATTACAATAATGTGGTGGAGGCAAACTCAGATTCTGATGATGAAGACAAACTACATATTGTGGAAGAGGAGAGTGTGACAGACACAGCAGACTGTGATGCCAGTGTGCCAGAAGAAGACCACACAGTATTAAGAGATGACAGTGAAACAGAGGGAAATAACGACGGTTGCTGGGGAGATGCTGGTAGGTGTCTGTTTGCCAGAGCTGAATTTAATTTAAAAAAAAAAAACAAAAAAAACAGTGAATGCATCAAAGGTGAAGCTTGTGCCTTAGCATATATTATGATACACCACCACTATGAAAGGCTGTTACAGACTGTTATCTTAGTTCTTATCGGCACTGTACTCTATTACAATCAACTCAATGAAACTTTGGTATTATTGTAATATGTAGATGATAATTGCAGCCCGGCATTTTGCCACAGTGATGCTCCAGTGCAAAGCTCCCCAGAGTTTCAATCCTTACACTACCTGCCAGGCCTGAATTAGAATTTTCAGCATTGCAGTAAGTTACTTGAACTTGCCTTGCCATGCAGGATGGTATTCCGTTCAGAGTCTCTGCTGTCCAGGAGGAAGGGGCGGGGCATTAGACAGAGTAGTAGCTCAGTAGTGTTATGCTGGCTATGCACTTGGTTATAGCATGGCTCTCAGAACGGTACTGTAAAGAAGTTCACTCAAGTATTGCTGCTGTACTGCTGCCAGTAGATATAGTGCTATTAGATTCAGATGTGGGCAGGGGTGTGCAAATCCCATTACCCCCAGGCAAGTAAATTTCCTTGAAGGGCAAGTACAAAAAGAGAGCTAATTTAGTTGTAATGAATAAGGGCGAAGGAAAATTCAGCTACAGTCATGGCTGAGCAAGTCCTAAAAGTTCTGATTTGAACGACCCTTGGATGTGGGAGAGAGATTTGAGGGGATCTGGGCAAAACAATATTTAGCTCAGAACAACACTTTTTCCCCCTAGGAATGAAATATAATCCACTGTAGGTATAAATGCTTCTGATGAATGCATATACTGTGTGTATACATATAATACATGCAGTATATATTTTCTTTTTTAATCTTGGCTTTTTTCTGCTCCTTTGTCCCCGGTCTGATGCCACCTCCAGCCCCATCATTGACCCTCTCATGGACTTACAGGTTAACCAGCACTTACCTGGGACTACTGTGACCTGCCATATCAATCATGTGAGGTGTTCTGGCTTTGACTGCGGTGGGCTGGGGCATTTTTTTTTCTCCATGCATCCTCTGCAAGGGTGCCTAATAGCAGTGAAGCTCGTGCATATGCAGTGCACTGTGGCATGTGTACGTGATGGCAGCCAGTGGCAGTCCCTTCTCTGCTGTGTTTGTGCCCACTGTACCACCATCTGGTCGCTACACCAGGTGGCAGTCAAGCAGTGGTACTCAGTGTTTCTCCAGCCCCAGAATGACCCAAGTCTGTTCCTGAACCTGGGTCACCAGTGTAGTAAATAGTAATGCTACTGGGCTGGTTATTCTCTCTGGTTTTTTAAATCATCATTACATTTTACTTGTGAGGATATGAGCTCTTGAGATGTAGCATCTGGTTTACAGTGGCATCCTAGGGAACGGTAACAGAAGTAAGAATAATAGCAAAGTTTAGGATGCACTGTGCAGTGTTTTGGTAAAGACAAATGAATTGTTTATAGAGTGTCACAGTAAAATAGTTTGAGCAGTTACACGTACACTGAAGTGCCAGAGGCAGTGCAGTACAATTTGGAACAGGATTTTTTAACAGTAGTGTAAATATTTAAGGGATGTGGCACAGTCCGAGAGGATGGATACAGTTTGGTATATTTTACATAGCAGATTAGTCAGAGAAATCATATGAGTCCGAGCCTAGGATCTGAGTCCTGCGTAAAGAGTTCAGTGGGTAAAGTGCTTTATAATATACACACACATAGGGGCTTGGTATTAAGGTACTGTATGAGTTTGTGTTACAGTTAAAGGAGAATGAGATTAGGGAGTCCAAGGTGTTAAGTATTTAGGTTATTCCAGTCACGTATAGCTCCTTAACCAAGTAGTACAAAAGTTGAGCGATTTGCAGGACGTGGAAAGAAAATTGACATGAAGAAGTCTGTGTGAAAGGCAGGGGCAGGGAAGTTAGTGCACCTGAAGAGTAGATAGACCAGTGTGTTTTTTTTATCCGGTCATATTATATTTCTGCTGCTGTACTTTTTATCAACTACAGTGTTTCTGTCTTGTCTAAATGGCTTTTGTCCATTAAATTGTTGCATTCATATGTCTTTCAATAGTTATTCCCCATTTAGATTGGAAATGCTACTTCAGCTGCTTGTAACTAATGCTCTTACGTGGAATGTACTTGTAACTCATACGTGTCTTGTACCACCCTGTATTTACTGTCCACTGTGCTGTATACTTTTGATGTACTATTTTCTGACCAGTACGTACTGCCAACTATTGATGTGTTGTATTTGATATGTACCCTCCCAGGTCGTGCCTGGAAATAGGCATTTTCATGTCTAGTGCTCTTACCTAGTTATCAAAAACGAAAAAATAAATATCCTGGTAGGTTGTATGAGCCAGTCAAAACTTTTATTAAGGTAATAGTGATGAGTATGAAGGGAGTATTTAAGTATGACATAAGAGTTTGCTGCTCTTTTGGAGGCAGTAGGCTTTGAGGACTGTCTTACAGTATAGTTTCACCTTGGTCTATTATGGTAGGAATAGAAGTGCCAGTTGTAAGGTATTGTGAACTCCATAGAGAGGCAGGCCCTGGAACAACAGAACATTCCTCTCTTAGAACTAACCTTTTTGTGTAGCACAGCGAAATGCATTTTAAAGAGCTAGTAGCCAAAAAAAAAAAATTGCAGAAAAGTTTACTATTTTTAAAAGTAGTCCCATGTTGCTTTTGATTTCTGCAGTGTTGTTTTTAACATGCTTATTATATGTTTTTCTACCTAATAGTATTGGGTAGGAATAGGATTGGAAAAGCAGAGTTTTTTACCTGGAAGCTGACATATCTTGTTCTAGTCCTCCCACTACATATTAGCAGCATATGGTCTCATTCCTTGTCATTGTCATAAACCCTGCTGCCAGATTAACAAGTTTCACAGGATACCAAGCAGCAAGGGATTATCTCTCGGTTACTATTACTGCCACAGTCCGGTAACAATGCTGATGATGTTATGTGGGACAGAACTCGCCGTGTAAGCTTCCAAGTAAAGTGTTATTCCACACATTACACCTTCCACTGTCTGGTAAATGATCTTCTAAACAGCAAAAATTTTAATTAAAAACAAGATTGCATACACTGTAAATGGGTAATGTCCTCACCATTCGATGGGATGGAATGTCTTGTTCGCACTAAAAGTTCAGAAAATGAAACTGCTTGGACACGATGTCGGTGCTATCTTGAGTCCATAATAGGATTTGGGGGAAGGGGACTGCAATCTAAAAACATCTTTTTTTTTTTTTTTTTTTTCAACTTTCTGTTTTTCTCCCCCCTTCTCCACAGCACCTACCTTCCCTCAGGGACTCCCAAGGCATCTTGCCCGCCAGGTCTCTGGGCTATGAGCCCTTCACACTTCCGCCCTGCCATCGCCCTCGGATTACCCCCCCGAGTGGGGTGGGAGGCCTACCCCCAAGCCTCCTATCCATCATCCAAGTGTTGGCTGGACTTGTGCGACCCCTCTCCGGTCCTGGTCTCGTGATGCCGGGGCCTGTCTCCAGGCATTGCTGCGGGTGATTTTCCACTTTTCTGGGGAGTGGTGTGCATCCGACGTCAAGGCATTCCCGCCGACGTCCATCACTCCCAACCCCGTCTGTTGCTCTTCCGCTTGCTGTACCTCTGGCCTCCACGCCAGAGTCAATCAATGCCGAGACTGTGCCCCTCCCTCCCTGGAGAGGAGAGCTGTCCTCCGGATGCTCAATCCTCTCCCTCCCCTGCCGACCCCCGACTGCCCAGGCTCGTTCCTGAACCCAGGTCACCGACGTGGCACGGCGTCCAGTGCCTCAACCCTCAGCGCCACTGGGCCGGCCAATCTATAAACATCTTAATGTAATAAAGAAAAACGGCAATTTCTGTAGTAATGTGTACAAGGGCCTGAGACATGAGTCCATATACTGTATATAACGCTACTTGGGATGAAGCTGTAAGCAGCAGAAGTAAGATAGTTAATTAGGACCCATTACCCAGTACAGGTACCCAAGTCAGTATTTATAAGGTAAATAGAAAAGTCACCCGGTGCACCTTAGGTTTTGGTCTCTGAATCAGCTTCCTCTATATCACACTCTCCGGTGCTCCTGATCGAAATTTGTCCATATTTTTTTAGCTTCTTTGGGGTCCGTAAATTTAAAAGTTTTACCGCCGTAAATAATTCAAAGCCTTGCTGGTGCCAGGAGTGAGTGCACCACCCGAAGGGCTTGCAATAATTGTTGTAGCAGATCAAATTGTTTACGACAAGTTCGGGTGACAAATGACCAATCTGGAAATGATCTCACATCCATAGCATCAAGTTGTAGTGGGGGATTTAATTTGGTCCAATGTAGAATTTGATCTTGCACCTTCATTCCAGTAGTGACTCTCAGGATCGTGTGGGGAGTGTCCTGGTTCAACTGCCTGATGCAAAAAATTCACACGCTATGCTTGTTTAATGTCCTGTATATCAATACCCATGTCATCAGGAACTGCTTCCGATAGCCAGGTCCTGATGTAAGCTACCAAATTGTGCCTCTCCACTCCTTTTGATACGCTGGTCAGTCTTAAATTCCTGGCCAGGCTCTGTTCTCGAGGGTCTCAAGATGGGTGTGGAGATGGGAATTCTCGGTTAGCTGAGTGACTGTGGCCTGGGTCTGCACTGAGTGCTCCTCTGCATCCTTTGCAGTGGCTATTGCATTCTCAAGTTAAATATCTTGAGAGCCCAGCTGTTCTAGTAAATTCTCCACTTTTTTTTTGTCCAAGTCGCTCACAGCCTTCTGGACCTGTTCCCAGGTTGGCGGCTCTCCGTATTGCTTGTTTGGGCCCGACTGATGTGCAAGTTGCTGTGAGGGCTGCATGGTTTTCTGGACTTGCCTGCCTGTCTCTCTGTTTGGGACACCCCATGGGCAAATTTGGTGTGAATCTGCAGCACTAGCTCCTGCAGTACTGGTTCAAGTAAAACATTAAACCAAAATAAAGAAATTGCTGGTTAATTTGACAGTAATTCATGGCTTTGCTGGAGCTGAAGTGAACCACGTGCGGTCTGGTGCCTGGCCGTCTAGTGCCCCCTCGTTCCGTGTTTATTTTTGAGTTAGCATTTTAGAATATTATGAATTTCTACTTTACGTGGCAGTCACCTTTTTAATTAGGGACGGATGAGGGACAGAGCAGTTTGATAGAATCAAGGATATCCGTCATAATCGGGGACAGTTGAGAGGTATCCAGTATCATCAAAATGCAAATTCTTCCTATAAGTGATGTCAGATTTTCATATAATAGCAGTTTTTTTTTAATATTACTAGCTATGTCACACAACCGGCTCTTATCCTTGGCTGCTGGCATACATTTGAGTATGGTGCCGCAGCCACCAGTAAACTCATGCATGTATGAGTTTTGAAAATTTCTTGCAGTATGAGTTTGACTTAAATTCTAATAGCAGGCATTAAGCTGATCTTGATTGTCACTTCCATTAAAAAGTGAGAGGTATACGCCTGCTAAATCATTCTTTGAAATGTTAAGCCATGTGTCTGAGTATGCGCATTAATGTCGACACTGATGCACACACTGAGACATGGCTTAACTTTTCAAAGAATGATTTAACAGGCTTGCACCTCATTTTCCAAAGGAAGTGACATAACTAAGTTCAACTTACTGCCTGCTATTAGAATTTAAGTCGAACTCCTACTGCATAAAATTTTCAAAACTCGTACACGCATGAGTTTACTGGTGGCTGTGGCACCCTGTTCAAATGTAAATGCGCTACAGTGCCAGCAGCCAAGGATAAGAGCTGGTTGTGACATAGCTAGTAATATTTAAAAAAAAAACTATGATGTGAAAATCTGACATCACTTATAAGAAGAATATGCATTTTGATGGTACTGGATACCTCTCAACTGTTCCCAATTATGACGGACATCCCTGATTCTATCCCTAAAACTGCTCTGTCCCTCATTTCTCATTATCATATATACATATATTTAATAGCTCTGTTACTCAAATGTAAATGCACTACAGTGTCAGCAGCTGAGTATGAGTGGGTCACCTGACATAGCTGATATTATATATATAAAAAAAAAAGCTATTTTCTTTTTCTTTTTTTTTCCCCCCTTCTCTCAGGTCAGCCCCCATCTGTTTGGCCTTACCCCAGCCCCATCACCGTGGTGTCTCCTGGGACTTAGATTACCTCCCGTGTTCCTCCAGAAAATTCCCTCTCTGATGGGGGGGCCCCCATACCTCCACTGCACGTAGATCCGGTTGTGGGAGGTAGTACCCAAGTAGTGAAGTGTGGGGCCTGTGGCTTCATCAAAATGCTTGGGGTGGTTTTCCTCCCATTCCCCAGGACTCTGAAGTAAGAGCGTGCCAAGCACACATGCACCCAAGTGAGCAGAGTGTGGCACCATTCAACGTCCTCCTGCCCACGAGCTGCTCTAGCTGCACTGCCACAGGTGGCAGTATTGCGGCGGAGCTGGTTGCCTTCCCTTCCTGGAGGAGGAGAGAGTCTTCTGGGATGCTCGATCCTCCTCTCTCTGGCTGGCCCCTGACTACCTGCACTTATTACTGAACGCGGGTTATCAGCATCATGAGTGGTAGCACTATTGCTGTGCTGACGGGTCGGGCAAAATAAACTGCTATTACAGTATATGAAAATGTAGCAATTTATAGGAAGAATATGTACTTTGATGGTACTGGGTAGTACTGGCACATGCCTATTATCAAGCCATATGCAAAACTAGTCAAGGCAAGTGATTAAACATGGACTTGCAGAGACTGTCTCCTCAGAAATTTCTGTTTTTTTTTTCCAGTTACTGGTAAAAGCTGTTTTATTACCAGGATATCCTTAAATAATCATGCAAGACCTGTTCTGGAGTCTTCAGTTCGAGTTGCAGATGGTAAATGGTTAGATATTATGGCGTACCTCACAGGAAGTGGCTAGCCAAATTTTAATCAGCCTGCCATTGTGGGTTGCAAATTTCATCTGCTTGCTGTTAGATGAAAAGACACAGTTAAAGGCATTTTGTTTAGGTTGAGTTCAATTGTACTAAGAGGGGTGGGCCTGGATTCAGAAGAGGATTTTGAGACAGTTGCACCCATAGTCTGAAAGGGAAGGAGCAGAATGTTGAGGTGGCACTCTTGACCTCAAAGAAAGTCTGCTGATCTTGGTTGCCAGGCATTTTTAACCAGTGGATTTTTTTTTTTTTTTGTATTATTTATTTATTAAATTTGCAAGCAAAATTTACAGTCTCACATGGAGGGATAACAGCAATACATTTGTCAAGTAACATAGTTCTTTTACAAAGGAGAAAAAATAGGACACCCTTCCTCAAGTTACCACATAGCAAGGCATACCACAAAGTAATAAGCCAACAAGTAGCCAAATGCGTACAGCCAAAGGGAAAATGAGAGGAATCGGATCAAGAGTAAAAATCCCGTTTGCCCTAGTTATCAAAATTAATTCTCAGTCTAAAGATTCCCCCAATTATGTAGGATGTATACATTCAAAAACTAATCCCCAACTCCCAGAACCATTTTTTTAAATCCTGAAAAAAGACATTTGCTGGCAAAACTGTCTTAACTAGCACACCAATAATCAAGCTTTTCACATACAAGTACAATCCATAAGTACAAATAAATACACAAACTAATCGTAGAAGGCAGTCTATAGAAAGCCAGTATAAAACCTGCATATAATTACCGGGTCTTCCTTTTTCCCCATAGGGAAACTGTGGCATAATTTGTCGTTATAAAAAAGCACGCTCCCGGTTTCCCTTGCACTGCGTAGGTGCCCCCCCAAAGCTCTTCCTCCAACACCACTGGCCGCCTCGTCTTTCCCTCTGACATGGAACTGCTTCTCTGAATCGTCGGTAAGTGCTGGTGGGCAGAAACAAATTGAAATGATAAATAAAACATCCTAAAAAATGTTGGCTCCACACAAAAATGAGTTAAAAATGTTTAAATAAAAGTGACTGCGGACCGTGTGCTCACACCTAAGCGGACTGTGGTCGCACAAGAATGTCTTTATTTTATATAATTGCTGTGGCAAAAAGGAAAACCTAGCAATTATATAAAATAAAATATGGGTTGGGGTGTTTAAACTCAGAAGTTTACACACACCCTCGGGGTTAGATGCTATGCATAAACCCCTTGAGCTTCGCTCTTAGAGTTTATTTAGTATCTAACCCCTCAGGTGTGTGTAAACTTCTCGTTATACACCCCGACTCATACTTTATTCTGTATATAGCACATAATCAACATTTGAACATAGTAGTTAGTAAAACTTTATAGAGCAAGCAACACATTGTAGAAAGAAACAGAGCACCAATCCCATACCTTAAGTATAACAGCGGGCGACAGGAACTGCAAACCGAAGGTTAGTGACCCTAATAAACTCACCAAGGCCCAGAGAAAATTCCCATGAAAGAGAGAGATGCTCCGCTTGGAGTGGGGGAGGTAGGCGCAACCATTTTGTTAAAATAGCAGCACTCAAAACGATCTGTTGAACCCCACCCCCCCCCCGATTCCCCACCAAGTCAACTACGTAACACAATAAATATGCCCGATGCCCATATTACAACGAAATTCACCGCCCCAGTGAACAAAACAAACAAGCGGGCAGCAACAAGAAACAACAGTGTATGCAAAGAGAACATCCCAAGTTTGGCTCACAGCACTTATAGTCTGGAGAAAACAGTCACCCTTACACTGTTCAGCCATTATCAGATGATACTTCTCCTTCTGCTTCTTCCATCATAGTTGCTTCAATCTTCTAAACAAGCTTTTCAGCCTTCTTAGACTCATCTGGAATGGTCACTATTACTTGTTTTCAGATCTTAAGTTTGGCAGGTAGTAACAGCTGGTGCTGAACACAAGAAAGATGCAGCTGGCTTCTGACCCCATTGAAAGCTTTGCACCTCTGGTGAGTGCTGTAAGACAGGTCATGAAACATTTGTAAGGTATCCTCGCCATATTTCAATGTCCCTCTGTGCCGCACCAATTTTAGAGCTCTATCTCAGTCCCCCACTCCCATACAAACAATCATAAAGGTACAGGGGGGTTAGATGATTCAGCTGTCGCCTGCCGGGGAGTCACCTGGTAGGTTTTTTTTCCAGTGACAAGGGCGGATCAACCTCCGAGAGACCTAAAATTGCAGGCAACAAAGTCCAAGCAAAGGATAGGGGATCCTTACCCTCTGAGGATTCAGAGACTCCCACAATTCTGAGATTTCTCTGCCGCAGTTGGTTCTCGGCATTCTCCAGATGCTGCTTCAGCAAGGCGTTCTTTTGTCAGCTGAGTTGTTGCATCCACTGTTTTAAGAACCGAGGCCTCCAACCTCTTAATGTATTCCCACACGCATGCATCAGATTCTCTAATGCAGAAACCCTAGGTGTAAGGGCGTCAAATTTACTGTCCAAATCCTGGACTGTTTTAACCAACTGGTGAAGTATGTCCTGAATCGTGGTCAGAGTGGCTTCTCTGGATATAGGTCCACTGGAGACTGTGGTTTTATTCACTTGTGCAGGCCGAGTTTCACAGGACTGCCCTCTGGGTGTAAAAAGTCAGAAGCTTGGGTATTAGCACCTCTAGATTTGCCCATTTCGCAGACTGCACATAGATGACCAAGTACTCTGTTGAATAAAGCAGGTTTTAAGTCAAAATACAGAGTTTATCTTTATTTTAATTCAAGTTGGTCCAGGAGCTCGAGAATTAAGCAGTATCCTCATAGACTGCTCAGCAGCGCACTCCCCCAACCCCACCAGTGGATGTGCTGTATGGTATGTGAGTGGCCTCTAGAGAGGGCTGCTGCTCTTCTGGCCCCCCCACCAGTGGATGTGCTGTATGGTATGTGAGTGGGCTCTAGAGAGGGCTGCTGCTCTTCTGGCCCGCCCACCAGTGGATGTGCTGTATGGTATGTGAGTGGCCTCTAGAGAGGGCTGCTGCTTCTGGCCCCCCCACCAGTGGATGTGCTGTATGGTATGTGAGTGGCCTCTAGAGAGGGCTGCTGCTCTTCTGGCCCCCCCACCAGTGGATGTGCTGTATGGTATGTGAGTGGCCTCTAGAGAGGGCTGCTCTTCTACCCCCCACAGTGGATGTGCTGTATGGTATGTGAGTGGCGTCTAGAGAGGGCTGCTGCTCTTCTGGCCCCCCCACCAGTGGATGTGCTGTATGGTATGTGAGTGGCCTCTAGAAAGGGCTGCTCTTCTGGCTTGAGGTAAGTTTGTATGATAGTAGCATTTTCTGTTCAGGAGGGGAGATTGGGACAATTCTGAGTTTTTTTTCCTAGAACGAGAACAGGTAGTGCCAATCGTGAATAAACACAAGAATATTCAAAAGCTGCTACTGATGCTCGGATCCCAGATTGTATAGGGAGAATGGAAGGGCCTGTTCTGAATGAAATGGACATGCCATAATAATAAAAAAAAAAAAAATTTGGAAAAAAAAAAACATATATTTAAACTAACATTCCATAAGTGTTATTTGTTTAATTATTTGCTCCCTACTTTATATGGCTATTGGTACAACAACAGCTTGTATATTACCTACATATTGATGTATGACCTAAGATTGCAATGAGGATCTCTGGGTTGCAGTTAGCCACAGTGTATTTTTTCCCCAGCAGCAGGATTGAGTAGCATATTATCTTATAAGAGTATAGACGTAGGAGGGGTATGTGTATGCCAGCACAGGACCTACGTTTACAATCAGATTAGCTTCCTTCCGTTTCTAGTCCTCTGTCTCTTTTTTAGAGAGCAGGTGTCTTAACAGTGAAGTCTGCATGCTTCAACAGTCTTAACTGAAATACTGTGTGCAGATCTGGAAAATATTAATAACTGACACCGTATGGATGTAGAGTTGTGCATGAGCCTAATAATAAAACCAATGGTGAAAAGGAAAATATATGTAAAAGCTGTGCCAATACAATGTGGCAGCTTCCTTTTGTCACACGGTAACGCAGGCTAACTGCACTTCACTGTAATATTCTGCACTCTGAAATCTTCAAAGCAAGCTATATTTAGTATTCTTATTATAGTAACGTGGTTGTGCCACTACAGTTAGGTTGCTGGTAACTTCTGTTTAAAAAAAACTCTAATTGTGTTTTGGCTCATATGGGCTGGCAGAAAGGTATGTTCTGTCGTCCCTTAATCTAGCCTGTTCTCGCGAGGAGGCATGGGCAGCCATAACAGTGTCCAACAGCGTTCAGCTCCGTGGCTGGATCACAAATCGTCAAAAAAGCTCCCCATGACCCTCCCAAGTGCTTATAGCACTTTGAAGAGCTGTTTGACACAGCAACGGCCACCACATCCCTCGAACCAAACATCGTTTGCACCCTCACAAATGCCTGCAACAAGCTCGGGGCAAGTCGTTGAGATGGCCAAGGGCATCATTCATGTTCTGAGACTTAAGGCAGCGAGTGTCGATTTCATACAGTAGGCCAGGCCCCCCCCCACCCCACCCCCAACTCTTACTCTGACGCTCATGGAACTTTCAGACAGGGACACTCCCGGACCAAATCCACCTGGCCACTAAAGTAAATGTCAGTCTGTTGTGTTGGACTCTAACTCCCAGTCTCTGTAAGAGAATCTCCCTAAAGGACGAGCAACAAATTACCTGGACAACTAATGCCAGTCTCACCGGTTGGAGCACAATACTAGGCACTTCCTTAGCGCAAGCCACTTGAACACTACTGGAAAGAACGTTCCCAATCTACATCCTGTAGGTCAGGGAAGTGTTTAAGGCATTATTGTCCTTCAGTATATAGAACAGTTATATACTGGTGCACTCGGACAATGCAGTGACTGTGGCCTGCATCAGAAAGCAGGGTGGTACATGCAGAAATGCGATGATATAGGACGCATACAAAGTTCTATGCTGGGCAGAGCTGAACCTTCTATCTCTTTCAACAGTCTATCTTGCAGGGTCCCTAAACCTGCAGGCCGACTGGCTCAGCCATCAGATTCTCCATCCGTGAAAGTGTGAGCTAATTTAGGAAGCCTTTCAGCATGATTTGCCACAGGTTGGGCACTCCACTTCTCAACCTCATGACCACCAAAGCAAATGCTAAGTCCTCACACTATTTCATGTGCTTCTGGGAACCTCAGTCGTCAGGAGTAGACTGCCTCTCCCTTCTGTGATGTTATGCTTTCCTGTATACATTTCCGCCATGGCCTGTGGTCCCCAAGGTACTGGGAAAGCTGCAGAAGGAACTGGAAACCTTAATTCAAACAACATGGAGTCTTGCTGTATTCTGACAACTGCAGTGATTCCCAGCCTTTGAACTGCCCTGGAGAACAAAGAGAACTTTCTGTGCAGGGCATAGAATGCTGAGCTCGAGCTCGGTTGAAGTCTCTGTCTGGAGTGTTTTGAACTTAAACAGTCAGATTCTTTACTCTGCCTCACTGAACGGTCGCTCTGGAGATTTCTCCTTCAGCTCGGTTCGAAAGTCGGTTAAAGTTTTCAGTTTTCGTCGGTTTTTAAACCGAAAAAAGTATCTGCATAGTCGATTCAGTCTCTGTCTGTGGTGCCGTGAGTACTAGATAGGAATTGTTCTGTGTTTCTGTGTGGAACTTGTAAAAGTGTGGCTCGGTTCGGCTGAACCAGCCATTTGTTAGTGAAATTTGTGTGTTTACTTAGTGTGTGGTTATCGGTTCTAAAAAAAAAAAAAAAGTGTTTTGAACCGGTTTTGTCCAATACCCATGACACGGTTAGGAACCGATAAGGGAGTCTTGCCTGATGGTTGCGGAAAAAAGGGTAAGTTTGGTTAGGGTGGCCATGTCTGAGAAACCCAAGAAAAAAACGGGCCCACTGGATTACAACACTGCAGTGAGTGTGGGGAGGTCTTTGCTAAGGCCGATCCCCACACCACCTGTGTTTATTGTCTAGGGTTTGACCACCTCGATTCAGACCGCCAAATATGTAAAAACTTTCCCAAATCTACCCTTGAGAAGAGATTAGGTAGACTGAGGGAAAAGGAGGCAGAGAAGTCCACTGACCCGGATGGCCAGCCCGGTTCAGTTTCGACCAAACCAGGAGTGCCCTCTGACCAGGGCGATACTTCTTCGGGCAAAAGGAGAGCTGATTCAGAGGGATCGGTTCCGACAAAAAGAAAACGCAAAGATAAATCGACTGGTTCGGATCCAGTGGTTCATGTTCCGACCGCCGAAGAGATAGCCAGAGCGATTCAGATTGTGGAATCGCTCCATCCAGTTCTGACCGATCTGGCTCCTTCGGGCAGGGGTTCGGTTCGGTTGGTTCCCCCGGTTCAAGATTATGCCCTTGAAGAATTTTATGAACCGGAATTTGAAGAGGAAGGGGAATTTGAGGATTATGATGTAAGTGAAGGTCTGGATGTGCCTGTGGAACTGGACATCTCCCCAGACAGACGTTCAGGTGTTTCCCCTCCTAGGCTTTCTAAGTTCCCTTCTCACTTTGTTTTACACAAAGGTGGCTGAAACCCTCCAGCTTCCTATGGAAGAGGCTGTGGAAGATCAAGAGGAGCCTGATTATGTAGAGATGATGGACATCCCAGAGTCCAGGAGACTGTCTATTCCCCTCCATAAATCTTTTGGGAAACAGACACAAAAAATTTTAGTCTCCTAACACTATACCTCCTGTGGATAGAAGAATGGACAAGAGGTATACACTTTCAGGCTCAGATACGGAGTTCTTCTATCTGCAGTGCAGCCACGTTGGGGTAGTGCAGGCTGCTGCCCGTGACAAGGCAAATATTCCCTTGGCTTCACACCCCCCCTGACAAGGACTCCAGGAAGATTGATGCCATGGCAAAGAAGCAGCATATGGCATCTTCTTTGGGACTCAGGCAGGTGAATTACAGGACCTATACAGCAAGGTAGCAAAAGTCCAGGTGGGACACTGTATTGGCACTGGCTAAACAGGCCTCCCCCCAGCTAGCCAAGGAGCTGGAGGCGGTGGCTGCAGATGGGACTGAGGCATCTAAAGTTCAGTTTCATGCTGCTGCTGTAGACTCCAGTGATGTGTCATCAAGAGTCATGGCTACATCTGTGGCTCTTTGGAGGATGGCTTGGCTCAGGTGTACTAGCCTCTCGCAGGACACCCAGTCTAAGGCCATGGATTTTCCTGTAGTAGGTAATTCTCTGTTTGGGGAGCAGACAGAGAATTACATGAAGAAAATGGATGAGTACAGGACCACTTACAGGAGTGCTCAGGCCAGGGAAAGGCAAGCAACTCCTCAAAGGCAGCAGTCTAGGGGCAGGGGCAGGCCTTTTCAAAGGTCTTTTTACCAAGCACAGGCCTCCTCTTCCTTTTCTCGGAGGGGGTTCTTCAGAGGGAGAGGCAGAAGGGGGATGAGCAGGGCTGCATCCACTCCTCAGCCTAAAGCCCCTGCCAAGCAGACACCCTGATGGGCCTGCCCGGGTCGACTCTCCTATTCCAGTAGGAGGCAGGCTGGCTTACTTTGTCCAGGACTGGATGTCTATTACATCAGACAAATGGATCCTGGAAGTAGCAAGCCAGGGACTGGTTCTCAGCTTCAAAAAATTTCCAAAGATGAGAGCCAGATCTTTTCCATTTGCAAATCTCTCGGAAACCCTTGCTCTAGAGGCAGAGGTTTCTTCTCTCCTAGCTTTAAAAGCTATAGAGAGAGTGCCTACCTTACACTGGGGCAAAGGACTGTACTCCAGGCACTTCCTGACCCCCAAAAAGACAGGGGAGTGGCAACCCATCCTAGACCTAAGATATCTAAACAAACATCTTTTAAAACCAAGGTTCAAGATGATGATAATTCTGGGAATAATCCTTCCCTCTCTAAGGCCAGGGACTGGCTAGCCTCCCTGGACCTCAAAGATGCCTACTTTCACATTCCCATCAGGTGCTCCCATAGAAAGTACCTCAGGTTCGAGTTGCCCTCAGGCCACTATCAGTTCAGAGCAATGCCCTTTGGCCTAACCTCAGCCCCAAGGGTTTTCACAAAGTGTCTGGCAGTAGTAGTTGCCTTTCTAAGAAGGCAGAAGATTTCCATTTTACCTTGTCTGGATGATTGGCTAATAGTGGGTCAGTCTCCAGACCAAGTCAAGTCTCACCTACAAGTGACCCAACAAGTGCTCACTTCTCTAGGATTTCTTCTCAATCTTCCCAAGTCAGTTCTCGAACCAGTCCAGCTTCTTACCTTTATAGGGGCAGAACTGGACACACTCAGAGCGAGAGCCTTTCTTCCTCTAGAAAGGGCAAGGGTTCTTATGGGACTAGCTTCTTCCTTCAGCCTTCAGGTATCTCGATCAGCAAGACATTTCCTCCAGCTCTTGGGCCACATGGCAGCTTCAACAGCAGTGGTCCAAGGGGCAAGATTCCAGATGAGGGATATTCAGTTCCACCTGAGAGCTTTCTGGTCTCAGAAGAAGGATTCCCTTACCAAACTGATCCCAGTGACTCTGACCTTGATCCAAGCCCTCCAGTGGTGGCAGGATCAGGACAATTTAAGACCAGGTGTTCCTTTTGTTGCTCAGCCTTGTTCAGTGGTCCTTACCACGGATGCTTCTCTCCTGGGCTGGGGAGCCCATCTGGGGTCCCTTACGGCCCAGGGGCTGTGGTCCCCCCAAGAATCCCTTCTCCACATTAATCTTCTAGAGCTCAGGGCAGTTTTTCTGGCTGTAAAAGCGTTCTCACAGTCAGTACAGAACAAGGTGGTTCAAGTCAGAACAGACACCACCACCACCATGTGGTACATCAACAAGCAGGGAGGCACTCGGTCCATGGCCTTGTGCACGGAAGCCATGAAGTTGTGGTCCCTGGCTTATTCCCTGCAGACCTCTCTTGTAGCAGTTCACCTTCCAGGCAAGGACAATGTGCTAGCAGATGCACTGACCAGGATTTCTCAGGGCCATCACAAATGGTCCCTTGACCCTCAGGTGTTGAAAGTGATTTTTTCAAGGTGGGGCACTCCAGAGATAGATCTCTTTGCAACCCCAGACAATCACCAGCTCCCTCTCTTTTGTTGCAGACCTCCAGTCCTGTGCTTAGTCCCTCTGGATGCCCTGACCCTGAATTGGGAGGGGAAGTTTCTGTATGCCTTTCCCCCCTTCCCACTCCTGTTCAAAGTTTTGGTAAAAGTAAGGTCTCAACCATGCAAGGTGATTCTGATTGCTCCAAATTGGGCCAGAGAGCCCTGGTACCCCCTGTTGCTGTCCCTAGCAGTTCATCTTCGCCTGTCTCTTCCCAGGAATTACAACCTGTTAACATCCTCTCAGGGAAGGATTTGGTACCCCAGTCTTCAGTCTCTCAATCTCAAAGCATGGCTCTTGAAGAGTTGGAGTTTGCACATCTGCATCTTTCCCAAGGGGTTCTGGATATCCTCAAGGCTTCTCGGAAGCCCTCCACCAGAAAGACTTACAACTCCAAATGGAAAAGATTTAGCATTTGGTGTTCTAAGAAGCATATTTCTCCAGACACTGCTGAATTGCCTACGGTTCTGGATTATATGATCCATCTTAATGGCCTAGGCCTCAGACCAGCTACTCTCAAGGTACACTTGTCATCTGTTTCTGCGTTTTTGTCTGTGGGGAAGCCTTCCTCACTATCTTCCCATCCTGTGTTCTATAAATTTTTTAAAGGATTGCTTCACACCAATCCTCCTTTTAGAGACCCTGCCCCTGCCTGGGATTTGAATGTTTGCATTGCTCAACTTATGCAACCCCCCTTTGAGCCTATGTCTTCGGCAGAGCTTAAGTACTTGACTTGAAAACTGTGTTCCTGGTAGCCATTACCTCTGCCAGGCGTATCAGTGAATTGCAAGCCCTGTCAGTGGAACCTGATGTTATCTCATTTCACAGGGATAAAGTGCTCCTTAGAACCAATAGAAGGTTCTTGCCCATAATGGTTTCAGATTTCCATTTAAACCAGTCTGTCTCTCCCTGTCTTCTTCACTGATCATTCTTCCTCAGGAGAGAGGAGGCTACACAGTTCAGATGTCAAAAGAGCCCTAAGTTACTACATAGAGCATACCAAGGGTCACAGGTTTGACTCCCTCCAGTTACTGCTCACTTATGGAGAAGTGGGAAAGGGCTAACCTGCCACCAAAAGATCTGTTGCCAGCTGGATTGTGTCTTGTATACAATTCTGCTATGAAAAACTCCACCCTCAGGCCTGAGGGCTCATTCCACAAGAGGTACAGCTGCTTCCCTGGCTGCTGCCAGTGATGTCCCTCTCTTAGAAATTTGTCAAGCAGCCACCTGGAAAACAGTCCATACCTTTACCAAGCATTACTCTCTGGATATCCAGGCTAGGAGTGATGCTCGGTTTGGCACAGCAGTACTTCAGAGCCTATTCCCAAAGTAGGTTCTGTCCCTCCTCCTTGGTAGTCTGCAATTGTCAGAATACAGCGAGACTTCATGCTGTTTGAAGAAAAAAATTACTCACCTTAGTAATTATATTTCTTCTAATGGAGTCTTACTGTATTCTGACTTCCCTCCCTCCCTGCTGCCCCTCTCAGAACCTGTTTTTGGGAAGTGGGTGGGCAGGTGCAATGTTGCATCCCAGGGGTGTTTTTTTTTTTCTTGCACCCTCCTCCTTTTTGTTTGGGTGCTGATTTATTATTATTATTTTTAGTACTTTGGGTTTTGTGTTTGGGTTTCCTGACTTGAGTCTTCCTTGGGAATCCAGAACCTTTTTCAGCCAGTTGGCTAGTAAGAATTTTTACAATTTCCACATGGAATTTTTAGTTTAGTTGGGCTCGTAAGAATCTGATGGTTTAAGTTCAAAACATTCCCGACAGAGACTTCAACCGAGCTCGAGCTCAGCATTCTATGCCCTGCATAGAAAGTTAACTCTTTGTTCTCCGGGGCAGTTCAAAGGTTGGGAATCACTGCAATTGTCAGAATATAGCAAGACTCCATTAGAAGAAATAAAAATTACTCACCTTAGCAATTATTTCTTCTCGTCATTCCAAAATGGGACAGATGAGCATGGTACTCAGAACTAGTCCTCCTGGCCTTATGCCAACCAATTCAGCTTCCATGTCAGCCTGACTTCCTCCACCAACGCCCGATCCTGCACCCAGAACCTCAGAAGTTTGAACTGTCAGCCTGGCTCCTGCGTGTAGAAGATACATGAAAGCCATTTATTCCAGAGGCATATTCTACACATTGATGCACTCCCAGTAACCCTCAAATAAGACCTGCTGTATGGCCGATTCTGCGACACATTCCAGTCCTAGTGTTCTTCACTGGAGCATCAGTCCTTCAGCTGCTTCTCTGTCCAGCATTTAGGAGTTTCAGCAGCAGGGTCTAAGTAAAGGGTTGTCTTCTAGTTCCCTTAGAGTCCGGGTGGCGGCAGTGTCTGTGGTTTGAGATTATGTAGGGTCCTAAAGACATTGTCCACCTCATCAAGGCACGTGACAAGATTCAACCCCCTGTTAGCCAGGTTGGTCCTCCCTGGACGCTTAACACTGACCTGGAAGCCTTGATGGTTTCTACCTTCGAACCCCTCAAAGGGGGCCTCCCCTTCTCTCCTCTTCCTGAGGGTGCTATTCCTTGTAGCCTTATGCTCAGCTAGTTGCATCAAGGGAGATGCACGTTCTGTCCCATAAATAACCTTATTAGAGGCCATACTTTTCTGCCTGCCCATGGGAGCCGACACACAAAGGGGGATTATAATTTTCTTACCAGTAATTCAGGTTGCTTGCAGGCTCTGTCCAAGGGCAGGCAGGCCCTCCGCTTTCAGTGCTGTACACTTACATTTATTCATTGAAAAGTTTCACCAGGAAAGGCACATTGAGCAACTAGTTGCTTGTTTCCAGGTGCGTCCTGGGGGAAGGGAGTGAGAGTAACAACATACATTACATTCTTCATGGGCATACATACTTGGATAAATAACATTACATAAACATACGTATAAAGTTAACATCTGAAGTGCTTACAAATTAACAGATTATATGCAAGGATTACCATACAGTTTAGGGAAAAGGGAGTGGGAGAACACACATTTCTAGGGACATGGATATGTTGTTCATCCACACTGTCTGGCAGGTTCCTTGCCGCTTTAAATCTTGCCGGAAGGTCTTCAAGCTGGCTCCTCCCACCTGGGTGGTAAAACTCTCGGCTCCGCCCCATGACGTCAGATCTTCCTTACCGCTTGGAGGCTCAGGTTCCCTCCTTAACGCTCTGCGTGATAGACTGGATCCTAACTCTTTGATTTGTCTGAAACTCGTTTTAAAATTTTCAAGATTTCGGTCTTTCTTTTCCCTCGCGGCTGCGATGGACAAATCGACTCCTGGTTTTTGGCGGTGCCCTTGTGGGCAGAAAATGTCCAGGACGGATCCGCACTCCACGTGCGTCTACTACCTCTGCCTAGAACACGACCCACAGGCCTGCGAGTCATGCTGTTCATTCTCGGCCAACGTCTTGGAGGACTGCGCTGCCCGGTTGGAGCTTGGGCATCCGGAGAAGCGCTATCCGCCGGTGAAGTCAGAAGAGGCCCGTTGGGCGGTTACCTCGGCGGCTGGCTAGGCTGAGCAGCTCGAGCAGATGATCGCCCTCGAGGAGGAGGCGGCCCAGGCCGCATCTTCCTCCTCCTCCTCGGTCGCAGCTTTTATCCCACTCTCTTTGGGTACCTCTTATTCTGCTTCGTTTATGGAGCGTTGCCAATCCCTTTCCATGAAGGGAGAGGGGCCATCAGGACATTCCTCTCGGTCCAAAAAGAAGGATTCCAAGGGTAAGTCCCATCGTCGGCGTTCATGGGAGCGGGAGAGGTCCCCTTCCCCAGACAACTGACCATCAACTTCGGTGGAGGGGTTTGCGGCTAAGGCCGCTGGCTTCTGGCGTCCCGTCAGGTCAGCCGTCCGAGACTCCCGTCGACGTGGTCGAGATTTTTCTCAACCCGTCGGACGGGTTGTCAACTGGTGAAGCTGACAGCCCTTCTTCGCCGGTTCCCCCAGTGCAGACCGAGGATCTGCCTGCGCCCTTGGTGCAGCAGTCCCCGGTTAAGGTGTCCGAGCCAAGGGAAGAGCGGGTGTCCCCCACTCCTTCCCAGGCCCATCCTCGGAAACACCAAGGATCTCGGTCTCGGTCTCAAACTTCTTCTTGGTCCAGCCGATCCCGCCGACATCGGCAGTCCCAGTCTCAGCACCGAGGTAAGCGGCGACACCGCTTGTCCTCGTCTTCCTCCTCGGAAGAGGAGAGGCTTCAGCGCAAATTGCTTCGACACTACGAGGAACTGATGTGGCAGCAGTTACTTTTGTCCGGGAGCAAGTTGACACCGACGCCTTCCCCGGCCATTAAGTGGCTGTCACCCGAACAGCCGAAACAACCTCTCGCTGTAGTCTAGATGCCCAAGCCTGGGCCGGTTGTTCGGACGAGCCATGATGCCCCACCGATTGTGGTGGAACCTCCGCCTCCACAACCAAAATCAGGGGCGCCGACCAAGGACTCTCAGTTGGGTCAAGGCCTGCCCCACAGGTTGTCGGTCACCCTCAATCCCGGCCATCTTTGGCAGGTGGAGGGTGGCTCAGGCCCTAGGCAGCTCTTCACGGACTCCTCGGAGTCAGACGATGACTCCTCCCTGTTCTCCAGGCCAGTTGACCTGGAGTCCTCAGGGGGCCAGTCACTGGACGAAAGCCCATCGTCCTTTTTGGGTCTGCTTTGGCTCATCTCGGAGTCCACCGGGATGCAGCTCAAGCCCGTATCCAAACGGGCCAAGTATCCCCTGAGATACTGGACAGAGGGGATTCACCCCCAGAGGCCTTTCTGGTGGCTGAGGCCATTGTAGACCCAGCCTTGGAGCTTTGGCAGCGGCCTGCCTCCTGTCCTGCGCCCTCGGCCAGGAAGTATGTGGTCCCTACCAGCTCTCTGCCCAGGTTTTCGGAGCACCCCTCTGCCGAGGGGTTGGTCACCGACAGAGTTTTCTGGCGTTCCGGGAACGCTAGGGACGTGGACAAGCCCCCCGACAAAGAGTCCAAAAAGCTGGACTACGCCGGGCGCAAGGTGTACGCTGCATCCTCCCTTGGCCTCCGCCAGGCCAGCTCGGCCGTGCTGATGGCACACTTCTCCCACGCCCTCATGGGCTCCCTGGATGAGGTGATCCCTCATCTCCTGGCTGACCTGCAGACCACGGTCTGGTAGGTTCGGGACCAGGGTAGGGCGGTGGCGAAGCAGCAGCTCCAAACAGCTCTGGACATAGGGGACTCCTGTGCCAGATCGGTTGCGGCTGCCGTGGCCATGCGCCGCAGAGCATGGCTGAGGGTATCC
This sequence comes from Neoceratodus forsteri, assembly GCA_016271365.2. NCBI lineage: Eukaryota > Metazoa > Chordata > Ceratodontiformes > Ceratodontidae > Neoceratodus > Neoceratodus forsteri. The sequence continues at coordinate 1,667,768,405 of CM057456.1, read as the reverse complement.
ACCTTCACGGCGGATACCCAGCACAAGTTGGCGGACGTCCCCTTCTTGGGGACCGACCTCTTCGGCCCTGGAGTGGAAGGTCACCTCCAGCGGATCGAAAAGTCCAATGCCACGCTGGACTCTGTTACCTCTGCCCAGAAGGACAAAGGCCACCGGCAGCAGCACAAGCCTTTTCGTCCTTCTGCGCCTGCGGCACGTCTGGCCCAACAGCACCAGCACCAGGGCCAGCAGGCTCGCGCTTGGCATCCCAAACTCAAGCCCACGGCTTCCTCCAACAGGAAGCAGGGAGGTAAAGGCCCAGGAGGTCCCTCGGCTGGTCCCTCCTCCAAGCCTGCCCAGTGACGGGTTGGGGGTGTCGTCCCCAGCCACGTCACTCCCCCCTGGGTTTCCCCCGTGGGGGGATGGCTCCGCCACTTCCTTTCCGCCTGGTCCGCTGTCACCATGGACCGCTGGGTGTTGGAGGTAGTAGGAAAGGGCCTGCCTCTGCAGTTCGAGCAGGCTCCACCCTTTCGAGCCATTACCCTTCGGGGGGCCTCAGTGTCCGCAGCCTTGTTGTCGGCCCGTCGAGCCGATATTGCCCTGCTCCTCGAAAAAGAGGTGATCAGGAAGGTGGCGGATCCTCCTCCACACCCGGGGTTTGTGTCCAGGTATTTCCTGGTCCCAAAACGGACGGGGGGCTGGCGCCCCATTCTCGACCTGCACGACCTGAACAGGTTCCTAAGGTCTCAGACCTTCAGGATGGTCACTCTGCCTCAGATAATCCCATCCTTGGAACGAGGCGTGTGGTTGTGATCCCTGGACCTCCAGGACGCGTTCTTTCACGTCCCAATCCGTCCGTCTCATCAGAGATTCCTCCGCTTCAGAGCGGAGGGATCCCTCTACGAGTTCCGGGCCATGCCCTTCAGCCTCTCTCTAGCTCCCAGGGTCTTCACCAAATGCATGGCAGTGGTGACAGCATTCCTGCGGCGCCGAAGGGTCCAGGTGTACCCCTACCTGGACGACTTGCTGATTGCAGCCCGCTCCAGAGCGGAGGTGGAGTGGTCCAGAGATCTGGCCCTCCAGGTTTGCTCTCAGATTGGCCTCCTCATCAACGAGGCAAAGTCGGAACTTGTTGCCAAAGCAGGTGATACATTTCATCGGGGCAGAGCTAGACTCTCTTCGAGCCAGAGTAAGGCTCCCAGCGGACAGGGCCGAGGTTCATTCCTCCTTTGCCCAATCATTTCAGGTTGGGCAATTGCGCCATGCCCGGGACTTCCTGCGCCTCCTGGGCCTCATGGCGGCCTGCACCAGCGTGGTCCGTTGAGCCCGCTGGTACATGCGTCCCCTTCAGTGGGGACTGGCCAGCCAGTGGTCACGGCCGATCTGTTGGATCAGCTAGTGACAGTGACCCAGGGGATGTGGGCGCTGTCCAGCGATGGACCGTTCCGGCACATCTGCAGGAGGGCATCCCGTTTGTCCGCCCCGAGCCAACGGTCTCTCTATCGACCGATGCCTCTCTGATGGGTTGGGTTGCCCATCTGGGGGAGCACAGAGTGCACGGCCTCTGGTCCCCTCGGGAGTCCCGATGCCACATCAACCTGCTGGAGCTTTGAGCGGTTCGTCTAGCCCTCACCGCCTTCACACTGTTTCTACGGGGTCAAGTGGTTCAGGTCCAGACGGACAATACCACGACCATGTACTACCTAAACCGCCAGGGTGGGACGCGCTCCATGCCTTTGTGCAGGGAAGCTGTCCGCATTTGGTCTCTCATGCGCAGCCTGGAGGAGGATCTCCTCGCGATTCACGTGGCAGGAGCCTCCAACACCCTGGCCGATGCCCTAAGCCGGATAGGGGCTGCGTCTCACGAGTGGTCTTTCCTGCCAGAGGTAGTACAAGATCCGTTCTCCCACTGGGGCACACCTCAGGCGGACCTGTTTGCCTCCAGGGAGAATGCGAAGCTGAGACTGTTTAATGCCGGCCCCCCCCTCAGCAGGGCTCGCTGCAGGGGGATGCCTTCTCAAAGCCGTGGACCCCGGGCCTCTTCTACGCCTTTCCCCCATTTCCCTTGATCTACAAGGTGCTTCTCAAGGCGAGGAGGGACAAGACGCAGGTGATTCTGGTAGTCCCAGACTGGCCCCGCCAGTTCTGGTATCCAGATCCCCTCAGTCTCAGCTCCAGGCTCCCGAGGTGGCTTCCAGCCTGCCCGGACCTGATCTCAGTCAATCAGGGGAAGGTATTCCATCCGAACCTTCAATCCCTGCACCTGACGACCTGGTTCCTGAGCGGCTAGAGTTCCAGGCCTTGGGTCTTTCCGACGAGGTCCTCAATGTCATTGAGGCGTCCCGTAAGGAGTCGACCAGAAAATGCTATGCCTTCAAATGGAAGAGATTCTCCATTTGGTGTCAGGGCAAGGGCCTGGACCCTTCCTCCTGTTCCTTGGCAAGCATACTGGACTACCTGTAGTCCCTTTCTCAGCTAGGGCTTCGGTTGACGACCCTTAAGGTGCACCTGGCAGCCATCTCTGCTTACCGGGCGCGGGCCGGGAAGCAGTCGGTGGCGCAGGAGAAAGTGGTCGAGTGCTTTTTCAAAGACCTTGATCACATATTCCCTCCGGTGCGAGAACCTCCCACCTCCGTGGGATCTACTGCTGGTATTGGCTAAGCTTCATGGGCAGGCCATTCAAACCGATGCACAGGTGTGACATCTCTCACCTGTCGTGGAAGACTGCCTTCTTGGTGGCTATCCGTCCAGCCAGAAGGATGGGAGAGCTCCAGGCGCTTTCCATCGAGTCTCCTTATCTGGTCTTCCGCATGGACAGGGTTGTCCTACGCCCCAACCCGAAATTCCTTCCGAAGGTGGTGTCGGAGTTTCACCTTAACCAGGTGTTGACTCTGCCGGTGTTCTACCCCAATCACACCTCGGAGGTCGAATATAGGCTCCATACTTTGGACCCTAGAAGAGCGCTCACTTAGTATAAGGAACGAACGGCTGAAGTTCGGGGAGAGGTTCGCCAGCTGTTCGTCACCTGTGTTGAAGCCGCACCTGGCAGACCTGTAGCCAAGTGGACGATAGGCAGGTGGGTCACCTCCTGCATAGATCTCTGCTATAGGTTGGTGGGCATGGAGCCTCCCAGAGGGATAAGAGCTCATTCTACCCGCCATACTGCTGCATCGGTAGCTGCTTCCAGGGACGTTCCTATCCAGGAAATCTGCAGGGCTGCTACCTGGAAGTCAGCACATACCTTCATCACCCATTACCACATCGACCTTGAGTCACGCCGGGATGCTGGTTTTGGGACCTCGGTTCTCCAGTCTTTATTCCCTAATTAGGGGGTGTGCGCCTTGCCTCCCTTCTCCCGGAGAACTGCTAGGAGTCTGCCAGACAGTGTGGATGAACAACATATCCATGTCTTTAGAAATACAGGTTACTCACCTGTAACAGGAGTTCTAGGAATGGAATATGTTGTTAATCCACACGACCCACCCGACCTCCCTGGCTTCGATGCACAGCCCGGCTTCCAGCGGGCTAGATCTGGCGTCATGGGGCGGAGCCGAGAGTTTTACCACCCGGGTGGGTGGGAGGAGCCAGCTTGAAGACCTTCTGGCAAGATTTAAAGCGGCAAGGAACCTACCAGACAGTGTGGATGAACAACATATACCATTCCTAGAACTCCTGTTACAGGTGAGTAACCTGTATACTTGGCACTTATATACCTAAAGAATGTTTTATCCCCCTTTTTTACTGACTTGGCAATGTTCTCCTCCGTTTGTGCCTTTGCTGTCAGGAGAGGATGGAAGATTTGATACCTTATATTGGTCCAAGTGTCTTGTACAAAGATGGAATTATACACAAGCTTTCGGGGCCACACAGGTCCTGTTTCTCCTGATAACCTTACTTATCTTCTTTGTTCTGTGTTGTTTTGTACCTTTTGAATGCTAGCTTTTTCTTTTCCCCATATTACTTTTTGCTCTCCATTGCCGCCTCATGCCTTAATCAGCAGTGGGGAGACATAGGTATTTTTTTAGTTTTTTTCCCCACCTAACCTTGGACCCCAGAGCATGGAAGTGCGTGGAGGTGAGCATGCACACCATGAATCCGGTGACCTTCTCTCCCCCCCCCCCAAACCCAGCCTGTAGCCGAGTCTCCTGTTGGGCTTGGTGCCATTTCGATCCCTGTTTTGTATGTAGTTCCCTGGTCAGGGATTAGTTCAGTAGCCTACTATATTCTCTGTTTTATTGGCTACTTTGTGGTTTTGGAGTTCAGTGTTAGTCTACAGTCTTGACCTGAGCGGTGACTAAGAGCATAAAGCACAGATGTAGCACTCAGTGGAACCAAGATAGAAAAAAATATTTACAGAATCCAACAGGCACGCCCCCTGACAGCTTGTCACGCTATAGACATGAAGTGCCGGGGCACAGTGTGGTACATTTGTTTCCTGGTGTGGAATAAATCAATTTGGTTGGCAAATCAGTTAGATTTTAATATTTTTGTATTTTTTTGGTTCCATTGAATGCTATTATTTGTGCTGCGCTTTCTGCTTTGTTTGGTTTAGCACCAGTCTCACTGCCATATGTGCATTATGTTTTCTGGGTAACTAAGGGCTGTGGGATTGGGGGAGTGTTCTCATGCTCTGACTGTTTGATCTGCCCCAGCTGAGAGGGGAAGTCAAACCATGCCCTTCTGCCTGACCATGGACAGAGACTACATACCATTGGAATTGCTGGTAAAGAAAGTGTAATTCCTCTTTCAAACAACATGAAGTCTTGCTATATTATAGACATTAGCAGTTTGTTCCAGCTCTAGAACTGCCCCAGAGTGAAATGGTTAAAACCATTCCAAAATAGAATTTTGAAACGAGAGCAGCTCTATCTGTGTCATTTCAAACTTGAACTGTCGGATTCTTTACTCCGCCTCAGTGAACAGTCGCTCCGGAGATTTCTCCTTCTGCTCGGTTCATTTCTCGGTTTAAAAAGTGTTTTCTCAGTTGGATTTAACGAGAATAGTTTTATTTTAACATAAAACTGTTTGGTTCAAGCTCTATCTGTGGTAACCGTAAGTAAATGAAGGTTTTGTCTGTGTGGAACTTGTAAGTTATCGGTTCGGTTTTGAACCGATCAGTGGGTTTAAAACTCATTTAAAACTAAAAGTTACTATTTTAGAGTACGGTTCCCGGTTCTTATCGGTTCTAAAAAAACAGATTTATTACGTTTTTTTCCAATACCCGTGACCACAGTTGGGAACCAACAAGGGTGTCTTGCCTGGCACTCCGTTAAAAGGGCAAGTTTTGGTTAGGCTGGCATTATGTCTGAGAAACCCAAAAGAAAACCGGCCCACTGGTTTCAACACTGTGATGTTTGTGGGGAAGTCTTTGCCAAGGCTGACCCACACCACATGTGTTTATTGTCTGGGGTTTGACCACCTCCAGTCAGACTGCCAGGTATGTAAGAATTGCCCTGCAGCCAACCTGGGAAAAAGATTGGGCAGGCTCCAGGGGCAGAGGCCAAAAGTCCGCTGACCGGATGGCCAGCCCGGTTCGGTGCCAACCAACCAGGGAGTGCCCTCTGACCAGGGCCAGACTTCCTCGGCAAAGAAAAGCTGGTTCTTAGGAACCAATTCCAGTAAAGAAAACAAGAAAATCAGCAGGTCTGAGTCCAAAATTCCTTCTCCAACTGCTGCAGAGATAGCAAAAGCCATACAAATCGTCCAGTCACTGTCTCAGGGTCCGTCCGAACCACCACTATCTGGTAAAGGTCGGTTCGTCCGTCCCAGTGGTTCAGGATTATGATATTGAGGAATTTTATGAACCAGAGGAGGGAGGAGGATTATGAACAGTATGAATGTGGCTGGGAAGGTCTGGTGTGCCCATTGAACCAGACATCTCCCCAGACAGACCTTTAGAATCTCCCCTATGCTGTCTGAGTCCCCATCTCATTTTATGTTTTATAAAAGTTGTTGAAACCCTCCAGCTTCCTTTAGAAGAGGCTGTGGATGAGCAAGAGGAGCCTGATTTTGTAGAAATGATGGATATTCCAGAGTCTAGGAGATTGTCTATTCCTTTACATAAGTCTTTTAGAAACAAACAATTAAAATTTTAAAGCTCCTAATTCTGTGCCTCCTGTAGATAAAAAGATGAACAGAAGGTATACATTGTCAGGCCCTGATACAGAATTCCTTTCTCAGCAATGCAGTCATGTTGGGTAGTTCAGGCTGCTGCCTGTGATAAACTAATATTCCCTTGGCTACATCCTCCTGACAAGGATTCCAGGAAGATTGATGCCATGGCAAAAACAGTATATGGCAGCCTCTCTGGGACTCAGGCAAGCAAATTATATGGCTTATGTAGCTAGGTATCAGAAATCTAGATGGGATACTGTTATGCAATTGGCCAAGCAGGCCCATGGCCAGCCAGCTAGTGAACTAGAACAGGTGGCTGCTGATGGCATTGAAGCCTCTAAGGTTCAGTTTCATGCTGCTGTGGATGTTAATGATGTTTCCTCTAGGGTCATGGCCACATCTGTAGCTGTCACGAGGTTGGCCTGGCTCAGGTGTACTAGTTTGTCACAGGATACCCAGACTAAGGCTATGGATTTTCCTGTGGTGGGAAATTTCTGTTTGGAGAGCAGACAGAGAATTACATGAAGAAGATGGATGAATATAGGACTACTTACAAGAGTGCCCAGGCTAAGGAGCGGCAAGCCACTCCTCAAAGGCATGCCCCCAGGGGTAGGGGTAGGCCTTTTCACAGGCCTTTCTACCAGACTCAGGCCTCCTCTGCCTTTGCTCAGAGGGGCTTCTTCAGAGGCAGGGGCAGACGAGGGGTGGGCAGACCTGCTCCCACCCCCCAGCCTAAAGCTCCTGCGAAACAGGCACCCTGATGGGGTGCCCAGGGCCGATTCTCTTGTACCAGTGGGCGGCAGGCTGGCTTACTTCAGTCAGAATTGGGCTTCTTTAACCTCAGACAAGTGGGTTCTGGAAGTAGTAAGCCAGGGTCTGGTTCTCAGCTTCAAAAAGTTTCCCAAGTTGAGAAGCAGACTTTTTCTACCTGCAAGTGCTAGAGACCTCGCTCTGGAAACAGAGGTCTCATCCCTGTTAGCTCTCAGAGCAGTAGAAGGGTTCCTCCCTGCATCAGGGCAGGGTCTGTATTCAGATACTTCCTTACCCCAAAAGACAGGAGAATGGCTGCCCATTTTAGATCTCAGATATCTGAACAAGCATCTTTTGAAACCAAAGTTCAAAATGGTAACTCTGGCAATGATTTTACCTTCCCTAATGCCAGGGGACTGGCTAGCCTCCTGGACCTCAAGGATGCCTATTTCCATGTCCTAATCAGAAGATCCCATCAGTACCTCAGATTCGAACTGCCCTCAGGTCATTACCAGTTCAGAGCAATGCCCTTGGCCTTACCTCTGCTCCAAGGGTATTCACAAAGTGTCTAGCAGTGGCCCATAAGGAGGCAGAGGATTGCTGTTTTCCTATCTAGACGACTGGCTCATTGTAGGCCAGTCCCAGAACAGGTAAAATCTCACCTGCAGGTCACCCAGCAGCTTCTCACCTCCCTGGGTTTTCTGCTAAACCTACCAAAGTCGGTTCTGGAACCAGTCCAGGTACTCACCTTTATAGGGGCAGAATTGGACACAAAGCTAGCCAGAGCCTTTCTTCCCCAGAAAGGGTAAGGAATTTAGTGGCTCTGGCCTCTTCCTTCACTCTGCAGGTCTCGACCAGCAAGACACTTTCTGCAGCTCCTGGGGCACATGGCTGCATCCACAGCTGTTGTGCAGGGAGCCAGATTTCAGATGAGAGACATTCAGTTTCACTTGAGAACCTTTTGGTCTCAGAGAAGAGACCCCTTTCCAAGTTGGTCCCAGTGACTCGAACCTTGATCCTAGCTCTCCAGTGGTGGCAGGATCAGGCAATTAAGGCGGGGTCCCCTTCATTTCCCCTTCTCACGACTTGACTCTCACTACAGATGCTTCCCTTCTGGGTTGGGGAGCCCCATGGGCGACCTTTCCACTCAGGAGTTTGGTCCCCCAGAATCTCTGCTCCACATCAGTTTGCTGGAACTCAGAGCTGTCTTTTAGCTCTTCAAGCTTTTTCTGCATCTGTCCACGACAAGGTGATACAAGTCAGAACAGACAACACCACAACAATGTGGTACATCAACAAACAGGGGGCACTCGGTCTTGACCTTGTGCACCGAGGCAATAAGTTGTGGTCTCTGGCCTATTCCCTGAAGACTTCCCTCATAGCAGTTCATCTTCCAGGGAAGGACAATGTCCTAGCGGATGCCCTCAGCAGGATTTCCCAGGGCCATCACGAATGGTCCTGGATCCTCAAGTGCTGGGATAGTTTTGCCAGGTGGGGCATCCCTCAGATAGATCTTTTGCAGCCCCAGACAATCACAAACTTCCTCTGTTCTGTTGCAGGCCTCCAGTGCTGGGCTCAGTTCCCTGGATGCCCTTCTTCTGGATTGGGAGGAAGTTCCTCTATGCTTTCCCCCTTTCCTCTCCTATTCAAAGTACTAGTCAAATCAGATCTCAGCCTTGCAGGGTGATTCTGATTGCCCCGGATTGGGCCAGGCAGCCCTGGTACCACTCCTTCTGTCTCTGACAGTCCATCTTCCCTGTGCCTCCCAGGAATCACAATCTGTTGACTTGTGCCCAGGAAGGGTTTGGTATCCGGACCTCAATCCTCAACCTCAAGGCCTGGCTCTTGAGGGTTAGAGTTTGCTGATTACACCTCTCAGGGTGTTCTTGAGATCCTAAAGGCTTCCAGAAAGCATTCCACTAGGGCTACTTATAGTTCTAAATGGAAAAGGTTTTCCATTTGGTGTGCTGGGAAAAATATTTCCCCAGAATCTGCTGAATTGCCCATTTTGTTAGATTACTTGGTACATCTTAATTCCTTGGGTCTCAGACCAGCTACCCTGAGAGTTCATTTGGCAGCTGTGTCTGCTTTTGTGTCAGCAGGAAAGTCATCCCTCTTTCCTCTCATCCTGTGTTTCCAAGTTTTTTAAGAGGTTACTCCATACTAATCCTCCCTTTCGGGAACCATCCCCTGCTTGGGACCTTAATGTTTGCATTGCCCAGTTAATGCAACCCCCTTTTGAACCTCTGTCTTCTGCAGAGCTTAAGTACCTAACTTGGAAAACTGTTTTTCTAGTGGCTATCACTTCTGCCAGACGCATAAGTGAATTGCAAGCCTTGTCAGTGGAGACTGACTTTATTTCTTCCCACAGAGATAAGGTAGTCCTTAGGACTAATAGGAAGTTTTTGCCTAAGGTGGTTTCAGATTTCCATCTTAATCAATCTATCTCCCTTCCAGTATTTTTCACTGATCACTCCTCCTCTTGGGTGGGGAGGAGGTTGCACAACCTGGATGTTAGAGCTCTTAGTTATTATAGGCGTGCCAAAGGTCACAGGTTGAATCCTCCAACTTTTCCTTACCTATGGTGAAGTTGGGAAAGGCAAACCTGCCACTAAGGGATCAATAGCCAGGTGGATTGTCTCTTGTATCCAATTTTGTTATCAGAAAGTGGGCAGAGCCCCCGGTTTGAGGGCTCATTCTACCAGGGGTACAGCTGCGTCTCTAGCTGCTGCCAGAGATATCCCTTTATTAGAGATTTGCCAGGCTGCTACTTGGAAAACGGTACACACTTTTACCAAGCATTACTCCCTGGATGTCCAGGCCAGGAGAGATGCTCGGTTTAGCACAGCTGTTCTTCAGAGCCTATTCCCTAAGTAGGTTCTGCCCCTCCTCCATGGAGGTACTGCTGTGTATTCTGCTAATGTCTATAATATAGCAAGACTTCATGTTGTTTGAAGAAAAAATTACTCACCTTAGTAATGTTGTTTCTTCTAATGGAGTCTTGCTATTATAAACCTCCCCAACCTGCCCTCTCAGAACCTCTACTTGGTGGGGTGCGGGCAACTTAGTGTGGGCACTACTTATGTCCTGTTAGCATTTGTCCCCTTCGGACTTTGGGGGTGTGTATGTGCGCGTGTGTGTGTTGTATTATACTTATGTTCCATTTTCATATTATTAGAATGGTGTTAGTATTTCTGGTCCCCTGACTTGAGTCTTGGGTGTTGGGACCATCAATGGTTGTTATTATTTAGGTAGCCATTTGGCTAGTGTAGGTTACAGCTTCCACACAGACCTTAGTGAGTTTGGCTCGTAAAGATCTGACAGTTCAAGTTTGAAATGACACAGATAGAGCTGCTCTCGTGCCAAAATTCTATTTTGGAATGGTTTTAACCATTTCACTCCGGGGCAGTTCTAGAGCTAGAACAAACTGCTAATGTCTATAATATAGCAAGACTCCATTAGAAGAAACAACATTACTAAGGTGAGTAATTTTTTCTTCTTTGCCCTCTTGTAACTCTTTCATCTCTGGACAGACTGTTCCTGAATTAACAAATCCTGCAGATTTGAAGCTGATCCTACCACAGGTGTTTAGGGACGAACTACATAAAAACCTGCTTTTTAGCCAGCCTGTTGGTGCAGCAGTATTGCTACAGCTCTCGATACCAGCAACCCACATTCGAGAATGGGCATGGGCAGTCGAGGGCCTGCTGGAGGAGAAAGGATTGAGCGTCCCAGGCATACTCTCAACCTCAGGACCCTGAAATGAGGGACACAAACCCTTAAAATGGACAATGAGGGACACCATGAGGGACATCAGAATTTCAGCTCTTTAATGATTTAACGCACTGTTTAAGACCATGACATAGCCTGAAACTCAATGTAGTAGCACTGAAGAAGAATCTGTACATGAAATGTGTCATTTATATGTGGAAAAACAACAATTTGCAGTAACAAATAAAAAGTCCATTTGCTCTATTGGTGAGCGTGGTATTTTGTAGTTCCTTTCTCTTGGATTCTTTCAGCAGATGTGCCTCGCCCTGCCTCATTTGTTCTCATGATCAGTGTTGTATTTTGTAGCCACTTTCCTTGTAGACTCAAAGATCTCTTTCGGCTGATGTACCACAAAGCACTCTCGATCTTCATTCATTTTTATAGCCAAAAACGAATTAAATGTTTTTATGCTTAGACTTGGCCCTAGCTCGGTTTTTAGTTTTGTTACCATGCTGAAAGCACGTTCAGCCTCCACATTAGAGTGCGGCAAACACAAGACTGTCATCACGTCTTTTAAGCAGGTTTATGTCTTCACCGGCTGCATTCATTCCTGTGAGCACAGTACCCCAGTAACTGGATGCCTGTGGAGGATCTTCAGTTAGGTTATCTGTGTCTTGGAACTGATAGATTAAAAACTGGGTCATTAGCTGGCTGGCTTCTTCAACACTGTTTATAATTCCTAAAGTAGTAGCAAGATCAGCTACAGCTTTGGCTGAAGCTTTGAAGCAGGATCTAGAAACAAGGCAGCATTTTTCAAGAGCTGATCTCTTAAAGGGAATTTTGTCATCATTTTCCTCAGCACAGTCTCATAGAATTATGCAGCCTTTTTATAAATGTTGATTTCTACTGCTGTTCCACTTATGATGTCATCATGTTGTTGAAAGCAGTCCTCAACTTCTGGGCAAACACATATCTCATTATGTGGCAGAAAATTAGCATGGCTGTCCAGTGCCTTGCAATCCTATTCCTTTACAAGTCTGACTGCCGCCTCTGGTTTTAGAAGTCGTCCAGCAAATAACTACACAGTCCTGCACAGATTGTTATGTAGGACCAGCATTTGGTTTTCCTGTACTTGCATCCTAACATTAAACTGATAGAGGGGCTCCAGTGCATATTTCAGAAAACGGAACATGGCTGTCACTTCATGATCTTGTAGGCGTTTACAAATAAGTTTGACTTTGGCAGTCCGAGATTGCACTGGCAAGAAATAGGACTTCAGTGCATTCCACATGTCAGTCGTCCGCTTTATCACCTCGTGCAGGCTAAGCCACCTTGTGGGGACATGCTTTATTATTTTCTGTTTGAGTAGCTGCTGTCTCTGGGAACTAGACAAAAAGTGGCAATACACATCTGAAATCGGCTCCTCATCAGATACCTTTAAAGCCTTAATAGCAGATTTACTACAGATGTCTGCCAAATGGCAGAGACAATCCATATTTACAACATTTGGGTTCATTTGTTTCACTCTGGACAGCACAGAGTTATTTCTCCCAGTCAGTGATGCTGCGTTGTCTGACAAAAAAGCCAACAAGATTGTTAGGGGGAATACTGAATTTGTTTAAAGACTCCATTAAACAGCTAAACATTGCCTTTCCGGCCCTGATACACATTCTGGCATGTCCAAAAAATGAATAGCGTTCTTTTTTTCAGTCTCTCACCTGTCTCACTCTCACTTTTTTCTCTCCTTCTTGCTCTCCTCTTTCTCATCCCCCTACCCCATCTGCACCTATACTACCCTTTATTGACTAGCTCTTAAAAGGGTGACTGGATCCTATGTGTTTACCCTGTTGCATCTGCATCACTAGTGTGCTGCCTGTAATGTATGCATTGTCAACCTTGCATCCTATGTTATCCGTTGTCAAGTCCCCTTTTTACCATCTGAGGACTATCGCCCGGGTGAAACACCTGGTTCCTCCGGCTGACCTTCCCACTCTGGTCCATGCCTTTGTGACCACTCGCCTTGACTACTGCAGTTCCCTTTACCTGGGGCTACCGGGGGTTGATATTCGTCACCTGCAGCTAGTGCAGAATGCAGCAACCAGGCTTTTGACTGGAACATCTAGGCATAGTCATATTACGCCTGTTCTGCGCGGGTTGCACTGGCTGCCGGTACAATGGTGCATCACCTTCAAGGTCGGGTTATTGGCCTATAAAGCCCTACATGAACAGGGACCGCAGTATCTGAAAGATCTCCTTACTCCCTACTACCCCTCTCGCTCACTCTGATCCGCCGACAAGGGATTGCTAGAAATTCCCAGGGTTTGTTTGAAAACATCTGGAGCTCGTGCGTTTTCATATGCAGCTCCTGCCCTGTGGAATTCTCTACCTCGTCGGACACGAAGCTGCCTGACCGTCGAGAGTTTTAAAACAGAGTTGAAAACTTTTTATTTGTAAAAGCTTACGGCTTATGATTTTGTACTGTTAATATTGTATTTGTTTTATTTATTGTTATTTGTAAAGCGCTTTGATCTTTGGAAAAGCGTTTAAAATAAACTTTTACTTACTATGCTTGGTCCCTGTACTGATTATATATACAGTACATGCTGCTCCTATGAACTGCAAGTACAGTAACTGTTGCAACAGCCTATATTGTGCTCATTTGCCATGAACCTGTTTTGTAACTGTATGTATGTATTCACCATCTGTTATGTATGTATCTAAACTCTCACTCTGTACATCCCTCTCCCCATTCCCCCAGGACGTACCGTGAGACGAGCATTAAGTTGCTCAGTGTATTTTTCCTGGTGAAACAATTAAAAAAAAAAAAAAAAAAATCCAACTAAAATTACCAGCGGTTTAATATCACCAGTATCAGTACTTGATCCAGATACACACAAAATGGGACCTCTTGACACATTTTGGCAACATCAGTTTGATATTTGGGACCTAGAACATCTCTGGCAATGCAGCTGGCTTTTGTGGCTCCACAGCTCATCTTCTTTATAACTTCTGGGTCTCCACAATGCTTCTTAATAAATGTATGATGTGGTCGGCACAAGAAAAAGATAAGTTGCACTCTGCCAGCAAACTCACAAAAGCCACCTCTGCCTCTGTCACCTTGGATGCAGTTTGTGTATGGAAGAACTCGCTCACGTTTCTCCCAGCAGCTTGCCTTGTATTTTGCTGATGTTTCTCAGACTTTTCATGCCCGCAGAACATCATGACGTCCCCCATGGCTTACTGTAAAATTGCATAAACAGGTCTTGCAGAAAGCAGATATTGGTCCACATCAGCTCTCACTGACCCATTTAAACTCTTTAACTCAGCTGTTCTGGAACACAGAGTGCCTCTTTTGTTACTCCTCTGGCGTCTTTGCACCATCTTCTGTTCTCATTCTCTTCTGCGACTCTGGTGTCGAAGTCGTCGAGACAGCTGCTGCTGTAGCTCTAGTGCCCACCAATGCGCAGTCAGAGTCTGACTCCTCATCCATGTTTCAAATCTACAAAAAATATCCTAAAATAAATAAAATTGCAGGAATGTCGTGGAATCCAGCACCAGCATTCCATCACCAATACCAGCAATCAGGAAAATGTATAGTCTGCACTCATCCAGTGTGCTGCACCTCTGAAAGTAACGCACTTCATTTACCTACTGGACTGGAACTGAAACTGAAAGTGGAACCGAACCACTAGTTGGGGTGAGGATCCAGGCAGGGAGGGCACCAGAACCACACAGTCCAAAAACAACGCAAAAATTGCCCCTTATGGGCTTGGGCTCCAGCCGGGGGGCTCCTCTCTCAGACCTCAGCCGTCCACAACTGGACTGAACACTGGTGGACCCCAGGACCCGGTCCTGGCCCACCACACCAGCGGCCACCCCCCCCTTGCCAGCCAATCATCACACATTAAACACAAACAGGCTAGGATAGGCACAGCTCCTCCAGTTGTCCGGACTGTGACTGCATTGATGTTTCATCATCATCATGGATGGTCACTCTGACTCTGCTCTGCATAGTCAACAAAACATGTGCATTGCCATTGCCAGGAACTAAGTTATCATGCCCATACAGATCCTTCTTGGTGAGGTCACACCTCGAGTACTGTGTCCACTAGTTCTAGAGGCCTCACCTAAAAAAGGACATGATAATCATAGACTGTCCGGAGATGATGCAGAGAAGGGCCACAAAGATGGTGCAGGGGTGAAACATGAGCACCAGACAAGAGAAAAGACCCAAAGAATTGAATTTATTCTCTCTCTCTCGAACAGAGAAGACACGGGGGGACATGACAGAAACATAAGTACATCAAGGGAATTAATAAAACTCAGAAGGAAAACAGGGCGGCGTGGATGGGGGTTTGTACAAGAGGACACAACTTGCATCTGGTCTGCTCAGGCAAATTTAACAGCAACTCCTACTTTTCGCTGAGATACTCACACATCTCCCTGCCCTGTCCCCACATCACTTATTTTTTACTTTTTTCTGTATAGCCCTCCCGCCCTGACTACCTCCCTACTCCCTCCCTCATGAACCTCAAGCTTCCTTATCTCCGTTCTATTTTTTCCCTAATTTCACATCAACAAAAATCACCAATTTTATTCCCACCACCACACAGCCAGGGTAAGGGCAAGCAAGGGGCAACTTATAAAGGTCTGAAGAATCTGATTCTGAACTGGCAGCAGCAGAGCTGCTAGAGCTTGCTTGCAGCCGCAGCGACATGACATGATCATCTCATCACTGGAGCTGCAAGCCTGCTGCTGGGGCCAGGGACCGTGGGACATGTGATCATCTTGGACAGCCAGGGTGGGGGCCCGCTCTGGCCCAGAGCCACCAAGTCAGTCAGGCAGGCAGCCACAGCACTAATGAGGCAGCAGGCTCCATGGGCATGCACACTGTCATTCATTCCTTCTACTACAGTCCTCCTGCCCTGCTAGTTAAGTAAACAACGTGGCTTTGTGTGCAGTTTGCTGCACAAGAGTGCTCACTGATGACTGTATAGGAACCAGCTGAAACTAGGCAGGACTGGGATGAACATGGAGGATGCCTCTGAGGAACACCCCCAACCCAAATAAAACCCTATTACCAAGTACAGACAGTGCCCTGTGTCCCACAGTCAGGCTGGTCCTTTCATCTCCCTCTCTGCACACTCACAAAAGGGACAATGGTGGGGGGGGGGCTAGGGCCACATTTTCACCATGTCCCTCCATACGCCAGTCTAAGAAGGGGACTGTAACAGCCTTGACATGAGTCTTTCTTATTCAGGATAGACTATAAACTAGCAAGCAACATTAAATATAGTGCCTATGTACCCTAAACCATTGTTGTGTCAGAATTTGTCCAGACAGCTCGTCTCCCCAAATAAGACAGTGGCAGTAGCACAAGCAGTAGTGCAGCACAGTGAGCACACGGGCTCAGCAGGTCAAACAACTTTTGTTGTTCGCTCACTGAGCCTGGGAGTTTGGGGGGGGGGGTCGATTTAGATTAGTTAAATTAAATCATAATCAGTCAAGCCAGACCAGTGCAGCAGCATCACTTCAGTTCACAAGGCTTTGCTTTCTGACCAAGTTTAATTTCACAGACATATCAACAAATGCTTGCCCTGACACAAGGTCTAAATAATATTAGAAGTCCTCAGACTGTAACAGCATGCTCATTTTTGCCTCCACTTACCCAAATCAACATCCTGCATCACAAGTTCCTTCCTTCCAACACCTACCTCTTAGTCTCAGCTCTGAGTGCAGATTAGATGCAGTCTGTGCAGACCGAGCAGCACCAGACGAGATCTCCCTCTGACCTCCATTTCTCTCTCTCTCTCCCTTTCTTGTCTCTCGATGACAGAGCAAGCTCCCTGCAGCAGCAGCAGGCCAGGGCCAGGCCACAACCACACAGTTCTAGTCTGGACCGCAGGCGCAAGAGGCGGCGGCGCCTAACAGATCATCCGATGAGTGTCTTTCTGATTTATTTATTTTTTATTTGTTTACACTCCGGAGGCTGACGCTCGATATCTTCCTTTTCTCTCCTTCTCGAATCCCTCTGTCTGTGTCCTGACTCCGACCTGACCAGCGGCACAAACACAATTTAACAATGGCTTCTCCGCACAAGTCCTTCAGTCTCCGACTCGCGTCTCTGCTGAGGCTGTGTTGTGCGGACCTCTGTGGCAGTGCGTGGCGTGCTGTACCATTCAACAAAGTGCTGCCAGACGTCAAGCGCCCTTTTGATTAGTTAAGCTGACTAAGGAGGGTGGACCACTCGCCGAGGGCAACCAACCGATGCGCCCGGCACTCTGATCACTCAGCCAGCCTTGCATCGCCGCATGCTCGTTCCCTGACCCATTCTAGCCAGCCCAGCAGGATCATAACATGCACTTTTAAAGGGCACTCATCAGCTGACATCTGCACTACCCATTTTGTCAAACCGGGACAATGCCAGGTGCTGGCGGGACAAGTTTAAAAATGGGGGGAGGGCAAATACATGATATTCCGCACAGTGCAGGACACTTGAGAGGTATGGTCCCAGGGACTGCTCTCCTTCCTTGAATGGGGGGGGGTTTGCCACCAGTGCTTCACTGCCACCTGGTGGAGGCCAGGTGTTAGCACATGCAGGAACACCAGAAGTGGGAGTGCTTGATGACGACAGATGGCCAGCGTGCATGCATCATTGTGTGTCAGTACACCAGCGTGAAATGGTTGCACGGAGGAAGAACCAGGGTTCACTCAATCCCCACCCACCCCCAAATCCACCACCGCGCACACACACTTTTGTGCAACTGACACTGCTAGGCACCCACCTGCATAGGTCCTGGGTCAGTGGTGGTTAACCAGTAAGTCTGTGAGAAGGTCAGTGATGGGGCTTGTTGGGGTTGGGGGAGGGAGTCATCGAGTGGAACCAGAGAGAAAAGCCCAAAATACAAAACGTTAATGCATAATTGCAGTCTAATAGTCCTTACCTTCTATCATGTGTTTTTGAAATTTCCTTTTTAGTCAGTTTGGTAGTTTTTGAATCATTTGGATTTAAAAATAATGTTCTGGCAGGGTTTTATTTAACTCTAAAAATTGATTAGCGTTTTGTTCATAAAAGTGCTAAAACATTGTGAAAATGCATAACACTTGCCTCACTGTGTTTAACAAACATAACACTTCTAGAGAATCTATATAAATACTTTCTGAACAGTTCGTGTTGTCCCAAGAAAAAAACTGCTAATCAATTATTTAAAACCCTGTTCTGGGAATACATATTATAGAAAAAAGGTAACATACAAACATACTAATTAAAAAAGCTAATTTTGCAATTATAACAGATGCTTACAATGTATATATTTGTCTTACCAAGAAACTGCAGCTGATGATGCAAGTACTGATAAATTGCGAGTGAATGATGAGATGGTTTTGGATCAATCTGAAATTGCAGATTTATTTAATACTAAGTTTTCTGATCATCCAGTTTATAGGTTAGGATCATCTGTTTATGGTTCGGGTGTGGAGCCTGTTCATGTGGCAGGGCCGTTATTTCAGTTCAGTGCAATTGACTCTTTATGAGATGTTTAATTTACTTCGTACATCATCAGATAATGATACTGACTGTGGTAGGGGTCTTGAAGCTAAATTTTTGAAATTGGCTCTAAATTATGTTGTTGCTCCACTTTGTTATATTTTTAATTTATCTTTATCTTCAGGTCATTTTCCATTGGATTGGAAATCTTTTAGGGTTGTTTCTGTCCTTAAAAAAGCCCATGCTGCTGTTTTGGACGACTTTAGGCCTATATCCATTTTGAATCCTCTGAGTAAATTGCTAGAGAAAGTTGTGTCTAAACAAATAAAGGATTATTTGGATTGTTAATAACATCTTAAGTCTACAGCAGCATGGGTTTCGACGTTGATATGGAGCTGGTACGGCCTTGATCAAGTTCACAGACACCGTTCTCAGGGGCTTTGAAAAAGGCCTAATGACTGGGGCGGTGTTTGTGGACCTGACCAAGGCATTTGATTTTATTGATCATGATTTATTGTTATGTAAATTGAAGGTCATTGGTTTTTCAAAGGTTGTTTTTTCCTGGTTTAGTGATTATTTAGTAAATTGTCAAAAGTTTGTGCGTGTTGGTTCACAGGATTCCCAAATGTCGTTGCTTCAGTGTGGGGTTCCGCAGAGGTCCATATCAGGGCCCTTGTTGTTCTCTCTATTTGTTAATCAATTGCCTGTTTGTTGTGGATCCTGCGACTCAATAATGTATGCAGATGATCTGATACGCTTCACCCAGGGTAAGTCGCAATATGAGTTGGTTGATGTTCTTGAAGGTGCTTTTAGTAATATGTGTAAATGGTTTGTACAAAATTCTATGATTATAAACTCAAAAAAATGAAATCTGTGATTTTTGGGACCCCAGCCATGTTAAAGGAAGATCCTTGTTTATTGATTTCTGATGGGGATGGTGCTGCAGTAGATCAAGTTACCCAATTTAAGTATCTGGGTGTGTGGTTGGACTATGTCCTTACTTTTTCATTACATATAAAGAATGTTAGTCAAATCAGAAATTGGGTATTTTATTTAAATTTCAGTCATTGTTTCCTTTTGAAACTAGAAAATCGATTACTGTTGGTTCATTATTACCTCATTTTGATTGTTATTTGTATCAGAATTTGAATGTTAGGGAATATAATGTTCTGTCAGTGGCTTATATCATTTGCAGGTTTATTTTATCGGTTCCTTTTAGGACGCATAATTGTCTATTATATTCACAATTGGGTTGGTTATCCCCTAGGGAAAGAATCTATTATTTTTCTGGATGTCTTCTTTATAAATCTCTTTTTGTTCCTAAATTTCCGCTGTAAGATATGGTAACAGTTTATCCATCCCTTCCCTAATTACAGTCTGCAAATGGGATTGTAATAAATCTTCCAGTCTTTAAGACTAGGGTTGGACAGAGGTCCTTTTCTGTTGTAGCCCCATCCCTTTGGAATACCTTACCTCCTGATCTTCGTCAGTCCATGTCTTTGTATTGTTTTAAGAGTAAGCTTAAGTTTTTTTGTTGAGAAAGTCTAATTGTAATTGTTGATGTGTCTTATGTTTTGCCTTTTCTGTTGCTTGTTCTTTGTTCTGGTTCGGACCTGAAAAAGGACATTGTCCAGAGTCCCTACTCGGTTACCAAATTGTTAAATAAAAAAAATAAAAAAAACTCCCTGCAGCATCTCTTGACATAGTGCCATATTATGTTGAGGAAATAGGAAGTGCAGAAATCCCAACAGAGTCCCCTTGAAAAGTGCCAGATTCCTTAATTTGTGTCAACTAATGGATGATAAAAATATATGCACTCTGAAGAGATGACTCCATGATGTGTACAATTTTGTTGTCCGTTACTTGCCACAAATTAAGGTAGAGAGCCTGTTTCGAAGGGTCCACAGTATTTGTAATGGAAAGCTGCACTTCTAACCCCAGGAATCACCCATTCAGCATTTACACTTTATGCAGTCATCTCGGCTGAGAGCGACACTCCAGAGATAAAGGGCCCAATTTTAGAAAGTACTTGAATCACCGCAGTGGGCTTGCATTGGGGATGGGGAGTTTGACACAAGCGGTGAATTGCAGCAAACATTGCGGCTAGTGAGATTTTGTAAAGACTCTTAAGAACATAAGAATGGTGTTGCAGATGGGGACCAGTTGATCCATCTTGTCTGCCCAAGGTGGCTATCCCCCTCCCTTTTAAGTGTTCTTGCCAAGCTGCCCACACTGTCTGTCCCATGCTAGTTTAAATTATCTTACTATCTTAGCTGTCACCACCTATGGTGGCAGGCTGTTTCTTGGGTCTATCACTCTCTCTGTGAAGAAGTACTTTCTAGAGTTGCTCCTGAACTTGCCTCCCACCGACACAGGTTGTGCCCCCCTTTTCGAGTTCCTTTGTTTTTATGGAAGAGATTCTCTGTCTTGTTTATACCCTTAACATATATAAACATTTGTCATGTCTCCTCTATTTCTTCTCTGCTCCAGTGAGTATAACTTCAGTTACTTGAGCCTAGTTTTGTATGTCTCGTGGTGCAGCCCCTCTCTGCACTGTCTCCAGTCTGTATCCCTTTTCAGGTGAGGCCTTCAAAATTGGACACAGTAATTGAGGTGTGGCCTTACCAGGGATCTGTACAGTGCCATGATCATCTCCTGCTTTCTGCTTGTAATGCCCCTACCTATACATCCGAGGATGCCACTTACTCTTTGTGCAGCTTTTTCACACTGTTTTGTGACTTTTAAGTCATTGGTGATGAGAACACCCAAGTCCCTTTCCATCTTTGTCTCTTCCAATTGATGTCCTTCCAGTGTGTACTTTATCTCTGGGTTTCGCTTTCCTAGGTGCATGACTTTACATTTCTTGGCGTTAAATTTGAACTGCCAGTTTCTTGACCATTCCTCTAGTTTCCTGAGGTTAGCTACCATGCTTGTGACCCCTTCATGTGTCCCCACCCTGTTGCCGAGCTTTGTATCATCTGCGAACAGGCACACCTTCCCCTTCAGTTCTTCCACGATGTCACTGAAGAATATGTTGAAGAGGACTGGACCCAGCACCGACCACTGTGGTATGCCGCTGGTCACTTCCCTTCTCCTGATAGAGGCCCATTGACCAAGACTCTGTGTCCGATCCTGTAGCCAATTCCTAACTCAGTTAACCATTCTATGCCCTAACCCTGTGTGCTCTAGTTTGTTTCCCAGCCTCCTGTGGGGAACGGTGTTGAAGACCTTGCTGAAGTGTAGGTACACTACGTCCACTGCACCACCCTTGTCTATTGCTTTGGTAACCCAGTCGAAGAAATCTTTCACGTTCGTTTGACATGATCGTCCTGCCATGAAGCCATGCTGCTTGGGGTCTAGTTTTCCATTTTCCTTCAGGTATTCCACTATTCTCTCTTTGAGCAATGCCTCCATAATTTTTCCCACTATAGAGGACAGGCTGACTGGGCAATAGTTTCTGGTCTCTACCTTGCTTCCTTCCTTGTGCAAGGGCACACTGCTGTTGCCTTACTCCAGTCCTGAGGTACTGTGCCACTCTCCGGTGATTTACTGAATAGCTCAGCTAGTGGTGCTGCAGTTTCTTCTCGTAGCTTCTTCAGCACTGTCGGGTGAATACCATCTGGCCCCATTGCTTTGTCTACTTTAAGCTTAAGCTCTTCTAGGACCCTTTCCCTTGTGAAGGGGCTAGTGTCAGCCCCTCTACTTTTGTTTTCCATCTGCTTTAGTGGAGGTCCTTTTTCACTATCCTGTATTGTGAATACGGAGCAGAAGAATTTGTTCAATACCTCTGCTTTGTCTTTTTCTACCATCTGGCCATCCTGTGCTGCTAGTCTGACTACTCCTCCTTTACTTTTTCTCTTGTCTCTCATGTACTTATAGAAGGTTTTATCTCCTTTCTTTACTCCCTGTGCCATTTCTTTCCTCCATTTGGGCTTTGGCATTTTAAATGGCCTTTCCTGCCTCCCTAAGTTTGTTCATGTAGTCATCCTTATTTGCCTCCTTTTGCAACTTCTTGTATTGCTTAAAGGCCCTCTTTCTTTTCCCTTATTTTTGCTGCTGTGTGTCTGGTGAACCAGGGAGGGTTCTTCCTGCTTTTGGATTTACCAACTTGTCCTTGCACATTGTTCAGTAACTGTAGATCTTACTTAGAGAGGGTTCCTTCAGTAGGTCATTACATATGGGACTGACGCCACCTGGCGTCGGGCCTCACTGCAGACTTTTATAGTAGTCCCTGATGGGGGATCGCCCATCCGACATCATGTGACTGACGTCAGTGTGACCATATACACTGGGCGGTCCAAATGCTCGCCCTCCAGTTCTTTTCTGCCGTCACCTCATGTCAGTCATATAGCAGACTTCCAGTACCAATCGGTGTGTTAGAAATTCAATGCAAGAACTTTCCTTCGCCATTCCTTTCCAAATTTTTGCTTATGTCTTCTAAGAAGAAGTGCTCGTCCTGCGGCACACACATTCCTCATAAGGACGGTCATCTGAAGTGTGTGATCTGTCTAGGCCCAGACCACCCTGTCTCATCCTGCTCGGAGTGCCAAACATTTAATCAGACCACCAAAAAGCGGAGACAGGAGGCTTTGGAGGCCCATCTTTTAAAAGTCTGTCTTGCTTCACTAGAAAAGCAAGTGGACCGGATCCGCGAGTCCTCTTCAGAAAAATCTTCTCCCTCCAAGAAACACCACAAGGAGAAATCCCGGGAGTGCTCCATGGAGGCCCAGCCTGAGGCCTCCGCAGCCCTCAAATGAGCAAGGCTGCCTTACAGCTGCCGCCTAAGAAGACTGTGGACGGTAAGTCTGATAAACCTTCCACGGATCAGTCGTCCGTTGGCTCCTCTGATGGCCACACCACCATGGCCTCTAAGTTGGCCCCGGCTCCTTCGGGGCCCGGCTGCTGGTAAGTCGGCTCCCCGGGCTTTGGGGACCTGCCTGGCTACAGCCGAGAAGTCGGCCAGGGGCTCCTCACCCACCTGGCTTTGTCTGGTAAGCCTCTCTTCTCTGATGGCCACTCAGGTGTGGTTTTCCCGTCATGGCCTAACTGCGCCACCCCCGATTTCAGGCAGAACCAGGGGGAGACTGCCCCTCTTCTCCCCTGCCAGTACCCTCCCCCATCTCAGGCAAGTACCTCCAGCGAGGATAGTGCAGGACCCCTTGACATCGAAGACCATTCCTCGGGGTCAGTCCCACGCTCCCCTGACGGGGTCACGGGGAAGGAGGCTCCTCCTCAGCCATCTGGCCTTATGGTGGAGGTCCCTCCTCCCCCATCAGGTGAGATCCCTTTAGATCCAGTGACTTTTCCAGTCCCCATCCCACAGTCAGATCCGGCGACTCCCAACCAGATGCTGGAACCTCCGACGAGACTTCCTCAACCTGAGCACAGTGGTCTGCCCCAGCCTGTGGCTCCGGCACCAGATACGGTTGCTGCATTGGATCCCCTTTGTCCAGCCCCTCCAGTGCAGGATTGGGTGGTGCCGGTCCCGACATCAGTGCCCCTAATGTTGGCTATCCCGACGTTGGATCCCCCACTGATCTATACAACGGCGGGTCCAATGTGGGTTCCCCCTCCATCAGACCCCGTGATGATGGGGATTTATTCCAGACCCCAAACTGTTCCTCACTACCCAGTGGGGTGTCCTGGGGATCACTACTTGGCTGGTCCTCATCCTGATTGGAGTTCCTTGGGACAGTACTACCCTGGCTACAATCCCTACAAGGGTTACCACTTCCAGGGTTACCAAGGGTTTCATTCACCTCTTCATCCCCCACCCCCTCAGCCTCAACCTCCTCCTCCACCCCCTCTGGCTACGCTGGATTTCAAGACCTTAATGCAGTCTTGGTGGCAGGTGGTGCGCTCGGAGTTGGTCTCAGATCTGGAGAGTAGGCTCCTACTCCCACCACGCTCTCCCAGATCGCTGTCCCCAAGGAGCTTCTCTCTTTCCACGGTCCATGTCTCTGGGATGGCACACCAAACCATTGTTCTTCAGGACATTCGTGGTCTTCCAGACGAGGGGGTGGATGGTGGTGATGATGATGATGATGACGACGGCAATGACGGCGCTGCCGATGAGTGGTCGGGAGGATATTTTAAGAGAAAGCAGGGTCGAAGAACGGGTTCTCTCCCCCAAGTCCCCCTTTGGAGGACCCTACCTTTTCAGATCTGTTGAGGTCCATGAAAGATTTTTTTGACTGGGAGTCAGAGGACCAGGACCTCATGAGACAGAGACTAACCGAACACCTGGACTTAGTATCTGTCTCCAGTCCTGATTCCTCCATGGATCGGACCTCACCAGGACCTCATCTCTACCGTCTGGCAGATGCCTCATTCTCTCCTGGCTGTCTCCAAGAGGGCGGACAGAGTGTATTGGGCGCTGAAGGAAGCTCCCTTTCTCAGGCCGCATCCCAAGGTGGACTCTGTCGTTATTTCAGCTGGCCATGATCGCTTGTCTGCACCCAAGCACATGAGCACCTCTCCTCCAAACAAAGAGTCGAGGCAGATGGACCAGTTCGGCAGGAAGGTTTATGTTTTCGGCCACGTAATAGCCGGTTCATAACTGTGGCTCATGGTGTCACACCAAAGGCTACCTTGGCCAGGCTAGAGGCCTGAGTCCAGGCAATGGACCCCTCGAGCCTCAACGAGGAGCTTGCCAAGGATCTTTGCCTCTCTTCACTTCTCCTGTAGGCATGCTTTGCGGGCTACATGCGACTCCATCAATTCTGTAGCTCGCGCCTTGGCGACTGCCGTTGCCTTAAGACAGCATTCCTGGCTTTGCATCTCTGGCCTTGCCAGCGAGGTGCAGTCTGCGATTCAGGATGCCCCCTTCCGGGGCTCAGGGCTTTTTGGTGGGGACAACAAAGATATTATTACTGATCTCCAAGACAGAGGCCTCGCCCTAAGATCAGTGAGGTCCTTTTACTGATTGGGCACTCAGCAGCAGCAGTAGCCCTTTCGGAAAAGGACCTGGAGGCAGAGGAAGCAGGCCCCAGCTCGACACCAGGGCAAATGCAAGGCCACTGGTTCTGCCACTCCTCCTACCTCCAAAAATCAGAGACATTCAGGAGGCCCTCCCCCTGAACACCCTGCCACTTCCTGACTCCCTATCCCCACTACCTCCTCAGTCACATGAGGAGCAGGTGGGAGGGAGGTTCGCCTGCCATACGCAGGAATGGTAGGCAATAACCTCAGACGTATGGGTCCTGCAACTGGTGTCCGTCGGACGCACTATAGAGTTTTTGGAAATTCTTCCAGAATGTCCGCCAAAAAGCTCTTCCTACTCCAGGGATCAGGCTCTTCTCATTCGAGGAGAAATTCAAAGCCTTTTGCTGAAGGAAGCAATAGAGCGCGTTCCCCTCAGGCAAAGGGGCAGGGTTTTTTTTTTTTTTTGCTCCCATTTTTTTCCTGGTTCCAAAAAAGTCAGGAGACTGGAGACCCATTCTCGACTTGAGCAGTCTCAGTCTGTTCGCTGAGTACAAAAAGTTCCGGATGCTAACGCTTCAGAGTCTTCTTCCACTCCTTTTGAAGAATTATTGGTTGTGCGCTCTGGACATGCAGGATGCTTACCTGCACATCCCCATCTTCCTCAGCCACCGCCGATTCCTGTGGTTCCTATTCCAAGGGAAGCACTTCCAGTTTCGGGCACTCCCTTTTGGTCTATCTTCGGCACCTCAGGTGTCTACCAAGTGCCTGGCGATGGCGGTGGCCTTTTTGCGCCACCAGGGTATTGCGGTTTTCCCTTACCTGGACGATTTGCTGATCTCAGCCCCTTTAGGGACTCCTTACTGTAGGCTCTGTCCTTTACTCTGGACCTTTTTGGCAGACTGGGAATTACTGTCCATATTCCCAAGTCATCCATGACCCCGTCCCAGAGACTGCAATTCATTGGGACGGTTTTGAATATGGTCCAATGCACAGAGCCTTCCTTCCTCCAGTCAGGGCGGAGACCCTGGTCTGTCTGGCTTCTTTGGTGGCTTCATCCAGGACCATCACGGCCCGGGAGGTCCTATGACTTCTTGGCCTGATGGCAGCCTCCATTACTACTGTTCCCCTGGCGAGGCTACACATGAGTCACTAAGTGGTCCTTGTGGGTACAGTGGGATCAACTCCTGGACGACCTAGACCATCCGGTCCTGGTGTCCTCAGCAGTTCTGAAAGAGCTGCTGTGGTGGAGAAACCCCTGCAACCTTTCCTTGGGTCTTCCTGTCATGAGCCCGGCTCCCTCAGCATCCCTAACTACAGATGCATCGAACATGGGATGGGAGAACATCTAGGGGAGCACCAAGCTCAAGGATTGTGGTCCACCTTGGAAGCATCATTACATATCAACGTTCTGGAGATGAGGGCAGTCTTGCACTCCTTCCAGGCCTTCCAGACCCTCCTTCCCAAGGGATCACTGCTTGTCCAAATGGACATCATGTCGGTAGTTTGATACCTCAACAAACAAGGAGGAACTCGCTCGTACCCCCTGTGCAGGGAGGCGATGCGGGTGTGGAACTGGGCGGTCCAGCACAATCTGGTCCTAGTGACCATGCATGTTCCAGGCATTCAAAATGTCCTGACAGACAGTCTCGGCAGATCCCGGACCCTATATCACGAATGGGAATTAAATGAGGAAGTGGCAGAATCTCTCTTCCTAAGGTGGGGGTGTCTGGAAATCAACCTTTTTGCCTCCCACTACAACGCAAAACTTCACAGTTTTTGCTCATTCATTCCAGGGCATGGTGCTTTTTGGCATGACGCGCTCTCTCCTGGGCAGGGAAATTTTCATGTACCCCCCCATTTCCCTTTCTCCAGAGGGTCCTTCTCAAACTTCAGGCAGAGAAGGCGAGGATGATCCTCATCACCCCTCTCTGACTGAGACAAATTTGGTTCCCGCTGCTACAGCAGCTAACGAGGGAAACACCAGCTCCACTTCCAGTGACTCAGGACCTCTTGACTCAGGATTGAGGTTGTCTTGTCCATCCGGGGCTCAGGACACTGCATCTTCATGGCGTGGCTCCTGCAGACATGGCAGTTTCTCGCTTTGGGGTCTCCTCTCAAGTCGCTCAGGTCCTAGTAGAGGCGAGAAAAACCTCTACTCGTTCCACTTATGCCATGAAGGTCCACCTTTCGGCATTCCACGAGCTGGTAGATGGTAAACCTGTGGCTCAGCCGGAGGTCTCAAATCCCTTTCTGAAAGGGATCCTACATATGAAACCCCCCCATCCACAGCCCGACACCACCTTGTGATCTGAACTTCGTGTTGGAGAAACTTACTGTCCCCCATTTGAACCAGCGATGAGCAGCGATTTATGCTTCCTTTCTTGGAAGACGTTATTTTTAGTTGCCATTACTTCAGCTCGAAGGGTTTCGGAGCTTCAGGCTCTAGTCTGTAAAGTGCCTTACCTTATTTTCCACAAGGACTGGGCGGTCCTCAGGACACATCCTAAGTTTTTGACCAAGGTGGTGTCAGAAGCCACGCTGAACCATTCAGTAGAGCTTTCTGTTTTTTTTCCATTCTCTACGAACAGCGGTGAGGCACTCCTGCACACCATGGACATCCATTGGATCCTTAGGTGTTCTACACACCAACCTAAGGATATTTGTAGCTGTGATCAGCTCTTTGTTTCCTTTGCTCCCAGGTCGGCGGGCAAAGCTGTTTCTAAGCAGTGCCTTTCTCATTGGTTAGGTAACTGCATTCGTTATTGTTGCCAAAAATATGGTAAACCTTTGCCGGGTCCCATCAGAGGTCATTCTACAAGGGGCATGGCTGCTTCCGCCGCCTTTTTACGGAACGTTTCTGCAGCCGATATTTGCACTGCAGCAACTCGGAGTTCTGTCCATACCTTCACCAAACACTACAGTCTGGACATTGCTTCTAGACGGAGGGCAGGCTTTGGCCTAGCTGTCTTGCAGGGCCTTCTGTCCTAGGCTGGGTCCATTTCTGTTCCCAGTTTTGTTGGAGTTTATTTCTCCTCCTCTCTTGTTTCTCTTGTGAGGGACTGCTTAGGACTCAATCCTAGATATGACATGCTGAAGGAACCCTCTCAAAGTAAGATAGTACAGTTACGTAGGAACTTAACATAACAGTAGATCTTCGAGAGAGGTTCCTTCAGTAGGTCATGTTTTTCCCTCCTTCCCGCCTTTCCCCTTTTTTCATTTCATACACAGGGACTCCAAATCCTGTTTACTCCTGCTGTCAGGCCTCTTCCTGGCTCCGCCGGGAGAACTGGAGGGTGGGCGTGGGGTCCACCCACTATATACGGTCACGCTGACGTCGGTCACCCGTCGGGGATTGCTAGAAAAGTCTGCCATGCGACACGCTGCCAGGTGGCATCAGTCCTATATGTAATGACCTACTGAAGGAGCCTCTCTCGAAGATCTACTGTTACGATAAGTTCCTACGTATCTGTACTTTGTGGCCTGCTTGAAATGGTCCCAGTCGTCTTCCACATCCCCCGAATTACTGTTGGGTAGTATGGATTTGATCTCATCTTGGGAAAGTTTGCTTTGTGGTAATCAAAGATCTTGATTCTAACCCCAGGAATCCACTAATATTATTACTCTTGCAGTGCTCCCTCAAGCCAGCACTGCCCCAGAGAGAATAAAATGCTATGCTAATCATGGAATGTTTAGCTCGTGGATCTATTTTCAAACTGCCCAGTGTCAGCTGCCTACATTCTACCTCAGATTTCTTCTCTCTGCTGGAAAGTTCAGATGCCCTGGAGATCTTTCAATCAAGACCGATTCCTGTAGTGCATAGAGCAAAAAACTTAAGTATTTTTGTTTTATTTTTCATTACTGCCTAGTGTCATTGTTCTTTAGTGTTATATAACTCATTGGTTTTAAATTTAAACTTGTTTATCGGTTCCTTTGAACTGAGGGGCAGCCGTCCTTTTTTTATTTAATCGGAACCTTTTTAGAGGGTTCTGGTTACTTTATTCTTTAATTTTATTTAATTTTAACCGCTTTTGAACCAAGGTTTATCGGTTTTCCTCAGTGGTTTCTCGGTTCCGGATCCGATCGAAACCGATAGTTTTTTCAATTTATCGGTTGCTGAACCGACCGCAAATATTAAAATTTAGTCTGTTTTTTGGTTGGTTACTGGTTCCTGTTTTTTATAATATCAGACAAGCCTAAAAAGAAAACAGGACCCCCTGGGTTCAAGAATTACTTGAAGTGTGCAGAGGTGTTTGCCAAGGCAGATGAGCATGATCTTTGCTTGATCTGCCTTGGGCAACAGCACTTCAGTGAAGACTGTGATATTTGTAAGTCTTTCCCTGTTAAGACGGTGGAAAAATGCAGGGAGAGGCTTAAAAGAAAACTAGAAGGAGGGGTCCATGGCCTGTAACCAGTCCACCCCCTCTAAGACTGTGGCAGTTCCTTCCAGAGCCTCTAAATCCACCTCTGATATGGGTCAGGGCTCTGGCAAGAGAGGCAGTCAACTGGCTGACTCCCCGGTGCCTACCAAAAAATTAATGAAAACCAAACACACTGACACCCCAGCTGAAACGCCTCAAGGGGTCCCTCAGGTGCCTATTAATGCTCCTTCTCCTGCTGAGTTGTCACAGGCTTTCGCCTTACTCCAGGTGCTGCAGGGATTATTACCCCCTCAGCAGCCTGTGATTACTAATGCTGAAAAAGCAACTGTTACCCCTCTTTTGCTTACTACTACAGTGGCATATGAGGAGGATGATCAAGATGAAGAGGGAATGGAACCTGAGGTGTCACCAGAACAGGATTGTGGCTCCCCTCCTAGACCCTTAGAGGATTTCTCGTCTCATTTTTCTTTTAAGAAAATGGTAGAGACCCTGGATCTGCAAACAGCTGAAGAGATCCAGGATGAAGAGGAGGCACAATACATGGAGCTTACGGGGCTGACACCCTCAGAAAGGCTCCTTCTGCCTAGCTACAAATTCTTTAAGAAGGATGTTTAAGAAATCCTAAAGGCTCCCAATACAGTCACACCCATAGACAAAAAGTGTAACAAGAAGTGTCAGTTAGAAAGATCTGGTGCTGAGCTTCTTTTTAGTCACCCATGGTATTGTACAGCAGGCTGCCTCTGAGAAAGCCAAAACTCCCTTATCCTCTTGCCCCCCTGAGAAGGGTTCGAGAAAGGTGGACAGCAAGGCAAAAAAGGGATACCTGTCGGCATCCCTGGCAATTCATCAAGCCAGCTACCAGGCCTATGCAACCCTTTATCAAAAAGCTCTCTGGCAGTCAGTAGTGGACAGTGCTGAGGTTAACCCCTCTTTAACAGTGTCAGAGCTGCTAGATGCAGCAAAATTGGGCTCGGAGGCTTCCAAATACCAATTTCAGATGGCAGCTGACACCAGTGATACAGTTGCAAGGTGGATGGCTGGTACCATTGCTCTAAGAAGATTTGCCTGGCAGAGGGCTACCAACCTCACTTAGGATACCCAAACTAAGGCAATGGACTTTCCTGTCAAAGGCCACTCTCTTTTTGGTGCCCAGACTGAGGCACATATGAAAAAAGTAGATGAATATAAAGCTACTTTTAGGAGCAACTCGACCAGAGACAGGCCTTCTACTTCAACTTCATCTTATTCTAGGGAGGCAGGGGCAGGTCCTCTTTTAGGAGGCCTTTCTTTCAGGTACAGGCTGTTTCCCAGCAGCAGTACCAACCACAGCAGACTGGATTTTATAGAGCTAGAGGTAGAAGGGGTTCTCTGAGAGGATCCCAATCTGTTCAGCTTCAGCAGCAAGCAAAACAGAACCCCTGACTTTTCCCTTCAGGCTGCCTGTCCACATCCTGTAGGGGGAAGACTCAACCACTGTTTCCAGGAATGGTTAAAAATATCTACAGACAAAGTGGGTCCAGGAAATAGTGAGTCAGGGTCTCTCCCTTTGCTTCAAGTCCCTTCCTCCTCCAAGTTTAAATCATTTTGCACCAGCTTCCTTCTCAGAAAGAAAATTACTGGAGCAGGAGGTACAGGCCCTACTGCTGGCAAAAGCAGTGGAGTCTGTCCCCCACAACCAAAGAGGGCAAGGGTTTTATTTCAGATATTTCCTAACAACAAAAAAGAATGGAGAGTGGCGGCCTGTACTAGACCTCAGACTGCTAAACAGGTACCTGGTAAAGCCCAGGTTCAAAATGGTCACAATGGCCATGATTTTGCCAACACTGCAAAAAGGGGACTGGCTAGCCTTCTTGGATCTAAAGGACACACGCATATTTCCATATTCCCATAAGGGAGTCACACAGAAAGCATCTCAGATTCAGACTCCTCTCAGGCCACTACCAGTTCTCAACACTTCCCTTCGGCCTTACCTTTACACCAAGAGTCTTTACCAAGTGCATAGCAGTAGTAGTGGCACACATCGGAAGACTGGGTGTCACAATTTTTCCTTATCTGGATGATTGGCTAATCGCAGGGAAATCCCACCAACAAGCGTCAGACCACCTTCAGGTAACCTAGGATATGCTACTCTCCCTAGAATTCCTTCTCGGTGCCAAAAACTCAGTCCTGACCCCTGTGCAGGTTCTGCAGTTAATAGGTACAGAACTGAATACAGTAGTGGGAAGAGCTTTTCTCCCTCAGGAGAGGGCAGAAAGCATTCAGCTTCTGGTAGGCTCATTTGACCTGAGCAGGCCAAAGCCAGCAAAACAGTTTCTTCGGGGGCGCTAGAGAGCCATTCTCCTAGCAGGACGCTTTTCAGATCGGCTCCATATCAGAACGGGGGATAAACCCCATTATTCCACAAATAAAAGCAAAAGAGAGAAATAAAAGACGGAGAATCGTTTTTAGGAGGGGTTCAGCTCCACAACAAATCTAAACTCGTCATGGGGAAACCGAAATCGTCAAGTTTTGGAGCGTCTAAATCCACCGGAGGCAAACGGGGACAGGCCCGAGAGGAAACTGCAGCTCACGAGGCAGGGCCTGAGACAAATGAAGCGCAAGCCCCACCTTGGCAATAAATATTAATAACAGTCAAATCAATGGACAGTAAAATGGAACGCCCTCTAGCCAAACTTGAAATGCATGATGTGGCCATAAAAGATTTAACCAGCGTTGTTGCCGAAGCAGAGAAACGCTCCATTTCCATGATGGCAACTGTTACCTCCCTGACCAAGGAAAATGCCCAACTACAAGGTCGACTGGAAGCTTTGGAGAACGAGACCCTCGCTGGTAATTTAAGACTGGTCGGTGTACCGAAGGGGGCAGAAGGGGCTGATCTCCTGAATTTCTTAACGAAGTGGATGTCTGAAACTATTCCAGTCTCAGAAAATTTTGAATGGTCTGCCCTTAAAAGGGCGTATAGAGTCAATCTGAGGATCAGGCCTTTGACCACAGAGCAACCGCGCACTGTCCTAGTGCGCACGGCGGGAGTAGAAATCTGGGACCTTCTACTATATGCAGCAAGGTCGGTGTACCCAATTGAAATAGAGGGACATGATGTTAAAATATTCCCAGATCTCTTTTTTCAAACAAGGGCCCGCCACAAACAGTTTGATGGTGTCAGGCAAAGGCTCAGGGCATTGGGAATAGTGCACTCGTTTCTCTTACCGGCGCGACTACGGATAATATACGGGGGAAAGACTTGGCAGTTCAATGAGCCTAAAGATGCTGAACGCTGGATGGAGAAGATAGAAATGGAATTTCAAACAAAAGCAGTCAAAAGGAGGGCTGAAGAGGACTTGGACAATGATTGAACTAAATTGGTATGTCACGGGAACCTAGCTCTCTTGGTGTTGATCTGGGCTGCAGGGACTGAGTGGGCAAATAGTAATTATGCTTTCCTTTTGAAGAGACGCTTTTCATTTGGACTTTAAAATATAAATACAGCCTTGTAAGCCTTGTTAAGAAGTTATCCTCTTAAGGAGATAAGAACCGAAAGTTAAGTTGATTTGCTTGTTTTTTTCTTTCTTTCTCCTCCTTGTGTCTGTATTGATATTTTGGGGTAATGAGTGGGATCTTCCTCTGTGAAAGTATGGTAAATGATCTGTAAGCATAATCTTACCTTAAATGTCATATTTATATAGGGATAAATAGCAATCACTTTAGATTGCTTTAGTCTGTTCCTGTTGTTACTACCTGAAATGGACAATCCAGGAGCTACTGAGATGGTTGGCATTATCTGATTACTTGTATGGATATTATATTACAGAACCCCCAACTCCTACTGTAACAGATTACAGGGGAACATTGTTGTATATCAACTATAATGTCATACAATTTTGTGATAGCCTTGTATGAGGAAATGTATGTATTGTTTTTACTACTTAAAAAAATAAACAAAGTTTAAAAAAAAAAAAAAAGTTTCTTCAACTGTTAGGGCACATGGCTGCAGCAACAAGCACAGTCATAGGTGCCAGGTTTCAGATGAGAGATACTCGGTTCCATCTCAGAGCACACTGGTGCCAAAGGTGGGACCCCCTCTCAAAGCCAGTACCAGTCACACAAACATTACTACAGGCCTTCCAGTGGTGACGGGAACTGGAAAAATTAAGGGAAGGGGTTCCATTTCTGCAGGAGCCTTCCTCCCTGGTTCTCACAACCGATGCTTCCCTGCTTGGTTGTGGTGCTCACTTAGGGGTTCACACGATCCACGGTACTTGGGAGAGTGCAGACTCACTCCTGCACATAAACCTGCTGGAGTTGAGAGCTGTTTATCTGGCCCTTCAGGGTTTCTCTCATCTCATACAGGGAAAGGTGGTACAAGTCAGAACAGACAATACCACAATAATGTGTTATATCAACAAACAAGGAGGGACAAGGTCCACTCCTCTGTGTACAGAGGCAGTGAAGATATGGAACCTTGCTTACTCTCAAAATGCCTCTGTACGGTCAAGTCATCTGCCAGGCAAGGACAACACCTTGGTAGATGCCTTGAGCAGGATAAACCAGGCCCATCATGAATGGGCATTGAACAGGCAAGCGGTAAATGCTCTATTGAGGAGGTGGGGAACCCCAGAGATAGACTTTTTTACTTCCCACCAAAATCACCACTTACCTCTTTATTGCTGCAGGGTCCCAGTGAAGGGGACAGTTCCAATAGATGCCCTGATTCTGGATTGGACAGGCAGGTACCTCTATGCCTTTCCTCCTTTTTCTCTGATACTCAGGGTGCTCATCAAGCTCAGGTCACAACCAGCTTCACTGATTCTGGTAGCCCTGGATTGGTACTCCCTGCTACTCTCAATGTCTGTGAGCAAACCGATTTACCTCCCTCAGAGGTACAATCTACTGACTTCCTTTCAAGGGAGGGTAGTATACCCCAATCTCTGGTCTCTCAAACTCGAGGCCTGGCTTTTGAGGACTTCGAATATGCAGATTGCCAATTCTCTGAAGCAGTTTTAGAAGCCCTTAAGGGTTATAGGAAGCCTTCCAAGAAAACCTATGCCCCAAAATGGAAAAGATTTTCCATTTGGTGCAGTGACAAGGGTATAGTCCCAGCCCAGGCTGGGATCCCAACCCTTCTTGATTATTTGTCTCACTTGCACTCCCTGGGGTTGCAGCACTCAACTGTGAAGGTGCACCTGGCTTCATTTCCAGCATACCTTTCAGCTAGAAAGGATACCTCCCTGGCATCAAAGCCTATATTCAAAAGATTCTTTACAGGGCTCTTTTTTTTTTTTTCCCTCACAGGGAACCAGTGCCAGCAATAATGGGAACTTAATATTTGCATTGCCCAGCTTATGCTTCCACCCTTTGAGCCTATGGCATCTGCAGAGCTTAAATTTCTTACTTGGAAGGTAGTTTTTCTGGTAGCAATCACTTCTGCCAGAAGGATAAGCGAGCTACAGGCCCTCTGTGTGGAAAAGGGCTATGTTTCTTTCCACAAGGACAAGGAAGTGTTGAGAACTAATAGGAAGTTCCACCCCAAGGTGGTTTCTGACTTCCCTTTGAACCAGTCTATAACACTGCCAGTTTTCTTTACTGAACACTGTAGCTTAGGTGAGCGTAGATTGCACAGCTTGGATGTAAAAAGAGCACAGAGTTATTACTTGACTCTTACCAAAGATCATAGGCAGGACAGACAACTGTTCCTCACCTGTGGGGAGGTAGGTAAAGGTACTCCTGCTTCAAAGAGGACTATCTCTCAATGGATAGTCCAGTGTATTCAGTTCTGCTACTCAAAGGCAGGCAAGGTTCCTCTCTCTGGTCTTAGGGCCCACTCTACAAGTGGCGTGATAAGATGTATAGTTGGAGAGGCATGCCACCTGCTGGCACTTTCTAGTAATGTCTTAACTTGTAGGTTCTTTTCTAAAGGTATATCTGAATTCAGAAAAAAAGGGGACATTTGTTTATATTAGTCCTTTGGTTAATGTTATTTGTCCAGTTGGGCATTTTTTTTTCTATAATAGTGATTCACATGTTATGGCCTTTTTGCAGTCTTCTAAGAAATCTGAGAAAGGATATAGGCAGTTGACACTGGGCAGTTTGAAAATAGATGCACAAGCTAAACATTCCATGATTAGCATAGCATTCTATTCTCTCTGGGGCAGTGCTGGCTTAGGGGGAGCACTGCAAGAGCAATAATATTAGTGGATCCCTTTGGAAGAAACAAGATTACTACAGGTGAGTATTTTTTTTCTTTTCGTATGACATATACCTTCTGCTTTGTTGACTGCTAACCAGACTGACCTGTGGTCATTGGTTCCCAGATTGACGCCCACCCGTACATTTGAAACCCTGCTACTGTTTGAGAGTACCAGGTCCAGGATTCCTGCCGCAAACACCAACGCAAGTCCCTTGCACCGTATGCCACAAGTTAGACCTGCTCCCCCGGCCTAACTTTACGGCATGCAGGTGCCATTTATATGGGTCTTGCGCCAAAGCTTTGGCGCAAGCTGCTGTAATATGTAGAAAATGTTGCAACGGCACCAAACTTTTGAAAATTGGGCTGCACTGCATCATGGGATTGGTGCAGCTGCGGCAAACACTGCAGTTGACACAGGGCTTGGAGTAAGCCCTGTGTCAGCCTTCTAAAATCGAGCCCAAAACTTATGCAAGTATTAGAATTTGGAATGTAGGTTCAAACTCTGCATCCATGCTCCAGTTTGGCCGTTGCTCAGAATTGTTTCTGCGCCTGAAGAGAGCAGTTGCCCTGCAGTGATCTCCGATGAGGGCTGGTTCTCCAGTTGGATTTTTATTTTGTAGTTTATTTCAAAAAGTGTGTTTTGTTAGTTTTCCTTTAATTGCTGTGCTTTTAGCTAGGGTTTTCTGTAAATTAATTTTTTTCCAGTTACCATTTGATCTCCTAGGAACCGGAGAATATCCAACTTGGCTACAGTTTCCCTCTGTTTTTGGCAATTTGGCTAGCAAACCACATTCTTTTTTTGCTATTATTAGTGGTTTACTATGTTTAGCTATCCAGTGTACACAGAATGGAGGGTTTTCACCTTCTGTTTCTGTCTATGCCCTTTCACCTTAATTGCTCTTTTTCTGTTACAGGAGCCACAGTTTGATCTTTGGCACAGTTTTCTTCAGTACAAGAGCCATTTCTAGGGACGTGGATATGTTCAATCCACACTTACTGGCAGGTTTCTTGCCGCTTTAAATCTTGCCGGAAGGTCTTCAAGCTGGCTCCTCCCACCCACCTGGGTGGTAAAACTCTTGGCTCCGCCCCATGACACCAGATCTTCCTTACCGCTTGGAAGCTCAAGTTCCCTCCTTAGCGCTCTGCATTTTAGGCCTGGATCCACATTCTTTGGTCAAGCCTAAACTCGTTCATAAATTTAAGACTTCAGTCTTCTCTTTCCCTCGGCGGCTGCAATGGACAAATTGACTCCCGGATTTCGTCGGTGCCCCTGTGGGCAGAAGATGTCCCGGACTGATCTGCACTCCACGTGCGTTTTTTGCCTTGGACTCAGCCATGACTCACAGGCTTGTGAGTTGTGCAAATCCTTTTCGACTTCGGTCTTGGAGGACCGCACTTCCCGATTGCTGTTGGGGCGACCCAAGAAACGTTATCCTCTGGTCAAGTCGAAAGAGGCCCGTTGGGCGGTTTCCGCGGCTGCGGGCTCGGCTGAACAGCTAGAGCAGATGATCGCCCTCGAGAAGGAGGTGGCCCAGGCCGCATCATCATCTTCTTCCTCGGTCACGACATTTATTCTGCTCTCCTTGGGCTCCTCCTACACAGCTTCTTTCAAGGAGCTTTGCCAGTCCCTCTCCACCAAGGGAGAAGGGTCTTCGGGACATTCCTCTCAGTCCAAAAAGAAGGACTCTAAAGGTAAGTCCCACCGTCAATGTTCGTGGGAGCGGGAGAGGTCCCCTTCCCCCGATAGTTGACACTCAACTTTGGTCGAGGTTGCAGCTAAGGCCGCTGGCTTCACGGTGTCCCCGTCAGGTCAGCCGGCCGAAACAACCGTCGATGCGGTCGAGATTTTTATCAACCCGGATGGTTTGTCGACTGGAGAAGCCGACAGCCCTTCTTCACCGGTTCCCCCAGTGGAAATAGAGGACTTGCCTGTGCCTCCTGTGCTGGAGTCCCCGGTTAAGGTCCCTGAACCGAGGGAGGAGTGGGTTCCCCTGCCCCCTCTCAGACCTACCCTCAGAACCCCCGAAGGTCTCGGTCTCTGACCTCTTCCAGGTCCAGCCGGTCCCGCCAACGTCGGTGGTCTCGGTCTCAGCACTATGGAAAGTGGCGGCGCCACTCATCCTCGTCGTCCTCTTTGGAGGATAGGCTCCGGCGCAAGTTGTGTCGGCGCTACGAAGATCTAAAGTGACAGCAGCTCTTATTGTCCAGGAATAAGCCGACTCCGTCGCCTTCTCCGGCCGTTAAGTGGCTGTCACCAGAGCGGCTACAACAACCCCTCGTAGTAGTCGAGGAGCCAAAGCCGGCACCGGTTGTTCGGCTGAAACCGGCTGCGCCACCCATTGTGGTGGAACCCTCGCCTTCACAACCTAAAACTGGGGCCCTGACCAAGGATTCTCAGACGTGTCAGGGCTTGCCCCATCGGTTGTCGGTCACCCTCACTCCTGATCAACCTCAGCAGTTGGAGGGTGGCTCAGGTGCTCAGCAGCTGTACTCAGACTTCTCGGAGTCTGACGACGATGACTCCTCGTTCTCCAGGCCACTTGACCTGGAGTCCACTGGGGGTCAGTCGGTGGACGAGAGCCTATCCTCGTTCCTTGGAATGCTTCGACTCATCTGAGTCCACTGGGATGAAGCTCAAACCCGTTTCAGAACTGGCCAAGTATCCCCTCACGGAGATACTGGACTGAGGGGATTCCCCCACGGAGGCCTTCCCGGTGGGTGAAGCCATTGTTGGCCCGGCCCTGGAGCTATGGCAGCGGCCAGCTTCTTGTCCAGCACCTCCAGCCAGGATGGCTCGGAAGTATGCTGTTCCCACTGGTTCACTCTCTGGTTTCTCGGAGCACCCCTCTGCGGAGGGGTTAGTGACCGACAGCGTTTTCTGGCATTCCAGGAACACTTGAGATGTGGACAAGACACCCGATAAGGAGTCCAAGAAATTGGACTACTCCGGGCGGAAAGTGTATGCTACTTCCTCCCTAGGCCTTCATCAGGCTAGCTCGGCCATCCTGATGGCACACTTTTCACACTCCCTTTTGGGCTTCCTGGATGAGGCGATTCCTCTTTTCCCGGTTGACCTTCAAACGACGGTCAAGCAGGTGTGGGATCAGGGAAGGGCGGTGGCCAAACAGCAGCTCCAAACTTCCTTGGACATCGCTGACTCGTGTGCCCGGTCAGTAGCAGCCACAGTGGCCATGTGCTGCAGAGCTTTGCTGCGGATCTCCACCTTTATGGCGGATACCCAGCGCAAGCTGGCAGACGTTCCCTTCTTGGGTACCGACTTGTTCGGTCTCGGGGTGGAGAGTCATCTATAACTGATCAAGAAGTCCAACGCCACCTTGGACTCTGTTACGTCTGCCCAGAAGGACAAAGGCCGCCAGCAGCAGCGTAAGCCCTTTCGTCCTTCAGCCCCTGCGGCACGTCCGGCCCAGCAACACCAGCATCTAGGCCAGCAGGCTTGCACTTGGCACCCCAAAGCCAAGCCTGCTGCTTCCTCCAGCAGGAAGCTGGGAGGAAAAGGTCCAGGCAGCTCCTCGGCCGGCCCTTCCTCTAAGCCTGCTCAGTGGCGGGTTGAGGGGTGTCGCCCCCAACCTTGTCACTCCTCCCCGGGTTCCCCCGTGGAGGGATGGCTCCACCACTTCCTTTCTGTCTGGTCCAATATCACCACGGACCACTGGGTGTTGGAAGTGGTAGGCAGGGGTCTACCTCTGGAATTCGAGCAGTGCCCACCCTATCGAGCCGTCGCCCCATGGGAGGCTACAGGCTCTGCAGCCTCTCTGTCGGCTTGTCGAGCCGACATTGCCTTGCTCCTCCAGAATTAGGTGATCAGGGAGGTGGCGGATCCTCCTCCAGACCCAGGGTTTGTGTCCAGGTACTTCTTGGTCCCAAAATGGACAGGGGCTGGCACCCCAATCTAGACATACACGACCTGAACAAGTTTCTAAGGTCTCATACCTTCAGGATGGTCACTCTGGCTCAGATCATTCCATCCTTGGAACGAGGCATGTGGTTCTGTTCTCTGGGCCTTCAGGATGCATTCTTTCACGTCCCAATCCGTCCGTCTCACCAGCGATTCCTCTGCTTCAGGGCAGAGGGATCCTTTTACGAGTTCTGGGCCATGCCCTTTAGCCTCTCTCCAGCTCCCAGGGTCTTCACCAAATGCATGACAGTGGTGACAGCATTCCTGTGGCGCCAAAGGGTCCAGGTGTACCCTTACCTGGACGACTGGCTGATTGCAGCCCCCTCCGGGTTGGAGGTGGAGCGGTCCAGGGATCTGGCCCTCCAGGTCTGCTCTCAGATTGGCCTCCTCATCAACGAGGCCAAATCGGAACTCATGCCATCGCAGGTGATTCAGTTCATTGGGGCAGAGCTCGACTCTCTTCGAGCCAGAGCACGGCTTCCGGCGGACAGGGCCGAGGTCCTTTCCTCCTTTGCCCAATCATTTCTGGTTGGGCAATTGCACCCTGCCCGGGACTTCCTATGCCTTCTGGGTTTCATGGCAGCCTGCACCAGCGTGGTCCGTTGGGCCCGCTGGCATATGCGTCCCCTGCAATGGGGGCTGGACCGCCAGTGGTCACAGTGCTCTGGTCCTCTGGACCAGCCAGTGACAGTGACCCAGGAGATGTGGAATGGCCTCCAGTGGTGGCTCGTTCCAGCTCATCTGCAGGAGGGTATCCCATTTGTCCACCTCGAGCCGACTGTCACTCTGACGACCGACGCCTCTCTGATGGGTTGGGGTGCCCATCTGGAGGAGCACAGAGCCCATGGACTCTGGTCCCCTCAGGAGTCTCGATACCACATCAGCTTGCTGGAGCTTCGAGCGGTCCGACTAGCCCTCACCCCCTTCGCTCCATTTGTACGGGGTCAAGTGGTCCAGGTCCAGACGAACACCATGACCATGTACTACCTAAAGCGTCAGTGCGGGACGCATTCCTTGCCACTGTGCAAGGAGGCTCTCCACACTTGGTCTCTCGTGAGCAGACTGGAGGCGGATCTCCTAGCCATCCATGTGGCAGGAGCCTCCAGCACTCTGGCCGAAACCCTCAGCCGGATAGGTGCTGCATCTCATGAGTGGTCTCTCTTGCCGGAGGTAGTACAAGATTTGTCCTCCCACTGGGGCACTCCTCAGGTGGACCTGTTTGCCTCCAGGGAGAATGCGAAGCTGAGGCTGTTTCATGCCCGCGTCCCCCCCCCCCAGCAGGGCTCGCTGCAGGGGGGATGCCTTCTCGGGCCGTGGACCCCAGGCCTCTTCTACTCCTTCCCTCCATTTCCCTTGATCCACAAGGTGCTTCTCAAGGCAAGAGGGACAAGGCGCAGGTGATTCTGGTAGCCCCAGACTGGCCCCGCCAGTTCTGGTATCCAGATCTCCTCAGCCTCAGCTCCAGGCTCCCGAGGCGGCTTCCAGCCCGCCCGGACCTGATCTCAGTCAACAAGGGGAAGGTACTCCACCCGGACCTTCAATCCCTGCACTTGACGGCCTGGTTCCTGAACGGCTAGAGTTCCAGGCCTTGGGTCTTTCCGACGAGGTCCTCAACGTTGTTGAGGCATCCCGTAAGGAGTTGACCAGAAAATGCTGTGCCTTCAAATGGAAGAGATTCTCCATTTGGTGTCAGGATAAGGGGTTGGACCCTTCCTCCTGTTCTTTGGCTAGCATTTTGGACTATCTGTGATCCCTTTCTCAGCTAGGGCTTCGGTCGACGACCCTAAAGGTGCACCTGGCAGCCATCTCTGCTTATCGGGCACGGGCCGGAAAGCAGTCGGTGGCGCAGGAGATGGTGCTTGGGCGCTTTTTCAAAGGCCTTGATCACATATCCCCTCCAGTGCGAGAACCTCCACCTCTGTGGGATCGACTGCTGGTATTGGCTAAGCTCATGGGCAAGCCATTCGAACCGATGCACAGGTGTGATATCTCTCACCTGTCGTGGAAGACCACCTTCTTGGTGGCTGTCACATCAGCCAGAAGGATGGGAGAGCTCCAGGTGCTTTCCATCAAGTCTCATTATCTGGTCTTCCACAGGGACAAGGTTGTCCTGCGCCCCCACCCGAAATTCCTTCCGAAGGTGGTGTCAGAGTTTCACCTTAACCAGATGTTGACTTTGCCGGTGTTTCACCTTAACCAGATGTTGACTTTGCCGGAGTTTTAGGAGTGGTATATGTTGTTCATCCACACAACCCACCCGACCTTCCCCGGCTTCGATGTGCAACCTGGCTTCCAGTGGACTAGATCTGGTGTCATGGGGCTGAGACGAGAGTTTTACCACCCGGGTGGGTGGGAGGAGCCAGCTTGAAGACCTTCCGGCAAGATTTAAAGTGGCAAGGAACCTGCCAGTAAGTGTGGATGAACAACATATACCACTCCTAGAACTCCTGTTACAGGTGAGTAACCTGTATTTTTTTTACTTCTGGACTCTTGTACTGCATCATATAGAAATAATTTTTATTATTTCAAGGTTTTCTCAAATTAGTATATTGGACTGTATGGACCATCAAAAAAATGTAATTGTTTTTGGCTCCTGGCAAGGGCAGACTATCACGAGCTGTGTTTAGGTCCACAACATGACTTCATAAATTGTAAGTCCTGTCATATTTTTTTGCCCAAAAACTTTATTTAAAAGGGTAACAATTTTAAAAAGAAGCATGAATTCTCAGTCTGCCTCTGTGTCACCTAAAAATAATAAAAGCTCTGAGGGTGGACCCAGTGTGGTGGAAAACATGCATCAGTAGGGTCCATCTCCTCGTGTACAGCAGCAAATTATGTGAAAGATGACAAGAAAAAAGAAGGCAAAGCTGCACAGCCATCAGAAAGGCTCAGTAAAGATGGTTCAGATATCAGGGTGTCCAAAAGGGGGAACTCTGAATCCAGTGATGGGAAAAATAAAAACAAAAGAGCCTTAGAGCAGGAACTGGAACTGGTGTCTGCCAAAAAGAAATTAAAAGAAAATGTCAATGCAACACCTCCTGTATGGAGAAAGGAGCAGGCAGATGGCACAGAAATAATGCCCTCATCAGAGGACATCAAAAATGTGGCAATTTTTCCAGGTGATCCAGGCCATGGGAAATTTGAAATACCTGCTAACCCTCTTCCTAGGCTTAGGCTCCAACTTATTTGCCTATGGAGGAGGAGGAAGAATATTATTTATGTGCATATGGAGGAAGATGACCCATGGAGTTAGAGGGCACACCTGAGCAAGGTTTTGATCCTCCTCAAAGGCAAATTGAGGACTATTCATCGTCTTCCTTATTTGTCTCATGAGTCGTTGATACCCTTAAAATCCCCCTACTAGAAACAGGAGTATGAAGAGGATGCTGATTTTATGGACATGATGGGAGTAGCTCCACCAAGAATGATGTTACTTCCCATATATTAACCACTTGAAAAGGCTGTAGCAAAAATCATGGCTGCACCTACAAAAAAAAATGGAGAGAAAATATCAGGTAGACAAGCAGGGAGTGGAATATCTTTATTCTCATCATGGGGTAGTCCAGGCTGCTGCTTGTGAGATTGCAAAAAATCACTCCCTGCACAGCCCCCTTAAAAAGATGCTAAACAAATTGGACACTATGGCAAAAAACGTTTATAACAATTTCACTGCTTATCAGGCAGGCAGCTTATTCAGCACATACAGTACCAGAAAGCACTTTGCAACACTGCTCCGGCACTGGCAGAAAGAGCAGAGGATGGTTTGGTACAGGACCAGATTGCCACGGCAAGGTCAACCCTGGATGCCACAGAACATCATTTCCACACTGCAATGGACACTAGTGGCACTACTGTCAGAGTTTTGACTCATGCGGTATCATTAGGAAGGTTTTCCTGGCTTAGGACTACCATCCTTTCCGGGGACACTCAAAACAAGGCCATGGATTTCTCCTTTGAGGGAGATTCATTATTTGGTTACAAAACAGAGGCCTACATGACAAAAATAGATGGTTACAAAAGCACTTTCAAAAGTAACAGTGAGAAGGGTGAGGTCTGTACCTGCTAGAGGTCGCACGTAAGGGGATGCAGAGGCAGAGGATACTTCATAAGAGCCCATGTCTCTCACGTCCCTTTTGAGTACCAGTCACAAAGAGGTTACTATAGGGGAAGGAGAAAAGGGCTTCCAGGAATAATGCTGCAGCTCCAGCCAGAATAGAACCCCTGGCAGTTTTGTCCTGGTCACCCAACCATTGATAGTGGGAGGAAGACTGGCACATTACTTTCAAGAATGGATAAACATTACCACAGACAAGTGGATACTGGAAGTAGTGGACCAGAGGTTGTGTCTGTAGTTAAAACATTGTCCAAACCTGCAGAAACAAGTTTTTCAGCTCACTCTCCCACAGAAAAAAGTCAACTGGAAGTGTAAAAAAAAAAAAAAAAGTTACTATCAAAAGCAATAGAAAAAGACCCTGTCTCCCAGTGGGGGGGAAGGGGTCTGTTCTCAAGATACTTCCTGACACACAAGAACAATGGGGAGTGGGGACCCATTTTAGACCTCAAGTTTCTGAAAAAACATCTGAAAAAACAAAAAATCGAGATGGTCACACTAAAGACAGTGATACTGACTTTCCAGAAAGGGCATTGGCTGGGATCCCTGGATGTGAAAGAAGCCTATTTTCATATCCCAGTCAGACCGTCTCACAGAAAATACCTCAGATTCAAGCTGGGGAACTGCCAGTACCAGTTCACAGCTCTACCATTTGGTCTCACCTCTGCTCCAGTGGTTTTCTCAAAGTGCCTGGCTGTAGTGGCAGCACATCTGAGAAAACAAGGCATGACTGGCTAGTTTTGAAGAAAACTGAACAAAAGGCAAGGTGCTTAGTTCAGTTGGTAAAAAGCACTTTGGAGAACCCGGGATTCCTACTAAACCTACATAAGTCCCAGATAGAACTTGTTCAGGTACTGGACTTCATAGGAGCAGAGCTAAACACCCTAAAGGGAAAAGTTTTCCTCCCACTTGCCAGAGTTATAGCTTTGACAGCAACAGCAGAGTCTTTAACAGCAGGTTAGCCAAGACCTACAAGAGACTTCCTGTAATTACCAGAGGATATTGCCGCATCCACAGCTGAAGTTCCATGAGCCAGGTTCCAAATGAGAGCTGCCCAGTAGCACTTAGATGACAGCTGGTCTCAAAGATGGGATCCACTCTCAAAACTAGTGCCGGTGACAAACGCATTGGTGGAAGGAAGAAAGCAACCTCATAGAGGGCATTCCCTTCCTTCAGCAGTCACCAACTAGTATTCTTACAAAGGATGCCTCACTCCTGGGGTGGGGCACCCTCACAGTGAGTGACACATGGAACCCACAGGCGTCACTAGAACACACAAACCTCTTGGAGCTCAGAGCAGTACTGCTAGCAATAGTCTTTCTC
This sequence comes from Neoceratodus forsteri, assembly GCA_016271365.2. Taxonomy (NCBI): domain Eukaryota; kingdom Metazoa; phylum Chordata; order Ceratodontiformes; family Ceratodontidae; genus Neoceratodus; species Neoceratodus forsteri. Next base: position 1,667,723,528 of record CM057456.1, on the reverse strand, counting down.
CTCCCAGCCCAACTCGGGACAGACAACACCACAGCAAGGTACTACATAAACTAGCATGGAGGAACAAGATCTCAAAAACTGTGGGCAGAGGCAATGAGAATCAGGGACCTGGCATATTCCTTAGAAAAAAACATATTTACAGTGCAACTGCCAAGCAATGACAATGTCCTGGAAGATTCTCTAAGCAGAATCAGCCAGGGAAATTACGAATGAGCCTTAAACCAGCAGGTTCTGGCCACAGTGTTCAGAAGGTGGGGTACTTCCAGTATAGACATGTTTGCATCTTGGGAGAATGTTTAGCCCCACAGTTTTGTGGCAGACCACCAGCCAGAGGAACAGTCCCAGAGGATGCCCCAGTAGTGGACTGGACAGGGATATTTATGTACGCTTTCCCACCATTTCTGCTCTTCAGAAAGTACTCTTGAAACTCTGGTGGCAACCTGCAGCAGTGATAATGATAGCACCAGACTGGGCCAAACAGGCCTGGTACTCAGTGCTCCTAGTCCTGTCTGACAAGAATCCAGTCAGCCTGCCTCTCAGTCGCAATCTGATTTTATCTCTGGGCAGAATAACATTTCTGAACCCCAGGACTCAACGCCTGAGGGCATGCTTCTTGAGCAGTTGGATTTTTCTGGATTGGATCTCTCAGAAGTCCTGAAGATGCATAAGGCTTCAAGGAAACCTGTTACCTGGAAAACTTATTCCTGTAACTTTGGGCCTACGGCCTTTAACTTTAAAGGTGCACTTAGCAGTGTCAGCATACATATCGGCTGACAAGGAAAAGTTTTTGGCCTCACAACCCATTTTCAAAAGGTTTTTTAATGGCCTAAGCCACTTGTACCCACCAGTGAGGGCCCCATCCCACCCTAGGACCTCAACATATGCCTAGCCCAGCTTATGGAGGCTGCCTTTGAGCCTACGGAAACTGCTTACCTGAAATATGTTACATGGAAAACCATATTTGCGGTTGCAGTGACCTGTGCTAGGATGGTAAGTGAATTGCAAGCCCTCTCCTCAGAGCCAAATTACATAATCCCACACAAGGATAAAGTCGTTAAAGAGCAAGTTTTTATCTAACCTCTCTCCCCTCCTTAACTGGTTCGATAGCTTACCCCTCTCAGTTTAAGGATCCTTCTGTGAGGCGTAATTTTTTTATTAGTAAATTTTGTGAGAAAACTGGTAAGCGATCCCCGGACCCCCGCAGCCAAAACGTCAGTATTTCCCTATAAGTTGGAGGCCGCCCCCACGTAGCAGGTTTTGTATGCCAGTACTGCAATAACGGGTGTTGCTCCTTAAGCAATAATGGGGCGGGTTTTGATGTGTTTTTTTAAATACTTATGAGTGCAGATTTTGAGAAAAGGCAGCCACTGCTCAACTAACAAGATCCTTGTTAGTCGAGTGGTGGCCTTTTCTCAAAACTGGCATTTAAACGTATTTAAAAAAAAACATGTCAAAACCAGACCCATTATAGCTTGTGGGGCACGCCCTGCACTATTGCAGTACTGACATCACAAAACGTGCCAACATGGGGCGGGCCTCCAACTTAGGAAGTACTGACGTTTTGGCCGCGGGTCCGAGGATCAGTTTTTAAGAGTGTTTTCTCACGAAATTTACGAATAATAAAATGGCACCTCACAGGAGGATCCTTAGACCGAGGGGTAAGCTATTGAACCAGTTAAGGGGGAGAGAGGTTAGATAGATAAAATTCTGCTCTTTAATAGAACCAACGGAAAAGTTCCTTCCTAAGGAGGTATCTGAATTCCACCTGAATCAGTCGGTGGTCCTTCTTGTATTCTATCCAGAGCATTCTAGTCCAGACGAGGAAAAGCTGCATAGCCTGGATCTAAAGCGAGTCCTGACTATCTGCATGGACCGAACAAAAGATGTCTGGTCCCACAGTACCCAGCTTTTTGTTGCATATTGTGAGGCTGGCAAATGCAAACCAGCTACAAAGAGATCTGTTTGTCGCTGGATAGTCTCTTACATTCTGTTCTGCTATGAAAAAAATGGAAAAATGCCACCAAGAGTCTTGAGGGCACACTTCACAAGGGGTACCTCTGCCTCTGTGGCATCTTCAGTGGGCATCCCATTGTTAGACATTTGCAAGAGCCACCTGGAAAAAAGTACACACCTTTAGAAAACACTACTATTTGGACTTACAGTCCAGCAGGGATGCCAGCTTTGGAACTGTTTTGCATAATCTTTTTCTTGTAGGTTCCGACCCAGCTTCCTAAGGTACTGCTACTGAGTCTGCATAAAGTATACGTAAACATTGAGTGATTCCTGGGATTAGAAGAAAAAGAAAAATTTTCACTGTAGTAAGTAATGTTGTTTCTTCTTAAGGGATCCACTCACTATGTTTACACTCCCTAACCCTGCTTCCCCTGCCAGAACCTGAAATAGGTTCACAAAAGAATGTTTCTTTTTCATTGAAGTTGCTTGAGTATTACTATTGCAGTTCCTGCAATTGTAAGCTTGTTACTGTTTATATGGTGAAATTTCACAGGTCTGTTTCAATTTGTTTGGGGTTTTAAAATTCTGTAAAAATTTTCCTTAGAAATGTTTGGTAGCGTTTTAGCTAGTTTCACTAGCACTACTCCACTCTGGCTTGGAAACAGATCTGAGCAATGGCCAGAGTGAAGCATGGATGCCAAGTTTGAACCTACATTCCAAATTCTAAACTTTGCATAGGTTCTCTCTCTGGGGTGTCAGTCTCTGCCAAGATGACTGCATAAAGAGTAAACGTAGTAAGTGATCCCTTAAGAAGAAACAACATTACTACAGTAAGTAATTTTTCTTCTCCCACCCCCATATGTCATGAGAGGGGCAGAACCAGCATCTTTGCTTTGATTTTTGCATTGAGCTGTGTTTTGGGAAGTTGCAGATGGTGAGTTTTCAGCAGTTTAGATTTAATATTTCTGGGACAGTAGTGCTCTATATATGAAACCCAGAACATTTACTTTCTAGAGTTTACAAAGCTATACAAGGGGCTCCAACTTCCGGGATGGAGACAGTTCCAGATTAATTGGGAGGCTGAACTTGTATTAGACCTCACCCCAGAGTACTGGTCACTGATCTGGCGATGTCAACACCAAACCACTAACTCATACACATGGCGAGAATTTGCCTGGAAGGTGGTAGCAAGATATTTCTGCACACCGCAGGTCACAGCCAAATACTCTAACCAAGGGGACTCATCCTGTTGGAGAGGTTGCGACTGAAGTGGCAACACACTCTCGCATCTTTTGGCTGTGCCCTGTGTTGTCCCCCTTCTGGCAGGAAATGGGAGACGCACTACTCCACCTTTTTCCATCCCTCGGAACCCTGACTCCAGAGATAGTGTTACTGTCACACCTACCCAAACACTTCTGAGGTAAACACCACATTTATTTATTAACTATACTATTAGTGGCAGCAAAAAAGGTAGTAACACGTAGGTGGCTTACACCAACCCCTCCAGAAATCTCACACTGGGAATCCACCATTTATGATATTTATAAAATGGAACACCTTACAGCTAGATTGCAAAATCAGTTACCAAATCTAATGAACAGATGGACTCCCTGGTTCCTTTTGATAGGAGAAAAAAAAGACTAGACCTGGTACCTTAATGCATGTCGAGGAGAGGGAGGCCTACAGATTTGGAGGGAGGTGGCACAAGTGCTTACTGGGGAAAGTCCTTTTATCATACTGGTTGAGCCAGCCCTGCATGACATGTCCCCCTCCCCTTCCTCCAGGAAACAACCCTTTAAGTAATGGAAAAGGATGGAACATCTGGGAGGGTTGGGGACCATGGGGATGGGGGATGAGAAAGGACCTGAAAGCTATACTTTAATAAGAACTCCTTCCCCTAGTATAAAGTATAAGGATATGATAATATATTGTACCTGGATTACAAAGTTGTACACAAAATGAAATGTCATATCAATGGAAATGTCTGTAAATGAACGTTACTAAGCTAGCATTGGCCATCACCTGTCTAGATATTGATGTATGGATACTTCTTGTGTCTCAAAAGTTAAAATAAAGAGTATATAAAAAAAAAAAGTGGGGCAGGAGGTAGGCCACTCTGCTTGAGTAAGTGGGCAAAAAAAAACAAACAGAAAGGTGAGGCAGGTATAAGTACATTTACTCCACAGCCACTCAGTTCAGATACAAAAACTAATGCTATGTTTGAGCAGGCAGGTATACGGAAGGGTGAGTTGGTCATTTTCAGAGGTAGTGGTGCCACTTAAGAGACTGCTCTGGATGCACATTCATGTCCAGTGTGTAGAAGGATTGTGGCCCTTGCCAGTGAGGGTGCTGGCCTTAGGGGTGATGAGAGATTTTTGTGGTGCATCTTAGGGCAGGGCACTATGGTGTCTACAGGACAACTCCGCAGGGTCCATGCAAGTGTGTGGTCTGTAGTGGTTAGGGGAGGTAGGAATGGCTGGAGGTATGCCACTGGTGGTGGTGGTGGGGCTCCCATCGTGGAAACCAGAAACCGGTTCACACCTCTAGCAGAACTGATTCTGGCTGCTGACTCCAAAGGGAAAGCAGTGCTGGAAACCCAGGGAAAGGAGGCTGAACCTGAAATGAGTGCTTCAAAGGGGGCAGGACATGGCAGGAGTAAGGAGGAGGAGGAGGATTGTCATATTGGGAGACTCCATAGCTCAAGATGCATAGAGGACAAGCTTGATTCAGCATGGCTGCTTGCTACATGCCACACACAGAGGCTTGCCATAAGGGTTGTGAAGTTTTTCCTTGTTAAAAACTTGCTATGCTGAAATCTGCTAAACCTCCAAATCAAAAAAGTGCAAGGAGAAAATTATACCTAGTCAACTTTTGAAACTAACATTCCACAGAGGAGCAAAGGTCCCATTGAGAGCTTCCTGCTTTTAGCACAGACAGTCGAGAAAGGCTCTGGAGCCCAGAGATCCGGAACGGACTAGCTGTCCTGGGATACCACCTTAGAACTCGGACGCGCCAGTTAGGACTAACCTGAAGGTCGCAATGAAGTCTTAAGTTTGGAGCGGCATAATTTCCAGTGCCTCAGCCTTTAAAAATGAAGCAGTCTTTACAGACTTAATCTTCTTCATCTAATGCACAGGATGTTTTATTGATCGACACAAAACAATCAGTTGCATCTTCAAAACCTCTAATTTCTCCTGCTTTGCCTTCTTGTACAGCAGGGACTTTAAAAGGTAAAACGGATATAACAAATTTTAAATATTTAAACACTGTGATGTGCGAATTTTTTGAACTGTTTGATAGGGTGGAGTCTAAAATGGACAGTTTTATCAAGCCACTGAGCTTCTTGAAGCAGAAATTAGACTCCAATAGAACAAAAATTCAGAAAGGTCCAAGGTCAACAGGTGATTACTCAGTGTGAATTTGATGAATTAAAAATTCAGTTGCTCACCGTTTAAGCTTCATCCCAGGCAAATACGAGAAATACTGCACCATTCAGTTGTTGATTTGAGGCTTTGGAAAATAACAGCAGACTCTGGAACGTCTGTATTGTTGGACTGCCAATTAAAGCTGGTAAGAAATTTCAAAATCTCAGAAAATGGTAATAAATGCCTTTCAAGAAAGTTTGAATCTGACAGAAGAAAATGTCCCTTTTATATCTGGAGTAAACCATTTTCCCTTAAAGAAACTTCAACCATAGCTGGCCCAGTCATGTGGAGGGCTGAGGTGCTTGGGTGTCTTACCTCCTACCATGCCGGTGACCCGTGTTTGGTGGTGGACTTGGGCCATCACGGGGTCAACCGGGGAGGGAGAGGATCGAGCATCCAGAGGACTGCTGTCCTCTTCCGGGATGGGTGGGTTGTCATTCTTGCCGAATGACTGCTGCCAGGTGGAGGCCTGGTGATAGTGTGGGTCTCAGGGTGACTAAAAAGAGAGGGTGCTGTGGGACTTCTGTAACATGCGTGTGCCTCCAGTGCGCATGCCCACATGTGCGCCCAAGCAATGGGGTACAGGAGAAAAGGGATGCTGGCAGGGTTCTTTGGGGCTGAACGGAGCTCTGTTAAGTGAGAGAGAGGTGAAGCCGCCTGCCAGCTTCCCAAGGGGAGAAAAGGATTATAACCTTTAACCAATACCAGACTCTGAAAAACAGATATATCTGCACAAACATAATTTTCTGAATCACATAGAAGTAAAATAAAATCCACAGTCATGATAACATTTACACATTTGAGACAGATCAGTCTTGTATTCCATGGAGTATATAGTAAGAGGCTCGTTTATTCAGAGGCTGTAAAATTCACTTGTTTCCAGGTATATGCCTCTAGCCTACAATCAAAGGAAAAAACTGCCTTAGCACAGAGGGGATTTGAGCTTGGTGTCTCTTGCACGTTGTACTTTTGCTTACCCAGCTGAATGCTCTGTAGAGTTTGAAGGCACCAAGCATTTGTTCTTTGAGTCGGAACAGGTAGCTCAGTATATTAAAAATCTTCAGGAGGAAAAAAAGCACCAAAGTCACATTTCTTCAAGTGAATCTGAAGTTCAATATATAGAAAAGATGGCGTGAGGAAGTAGAACTTATAAGAAAATGTACTGCTTGATCTTTCTAAGATAAAGATTTAAAAGTACCTTAAAAGACCTATTAAAGGTTGATTATAATATGTTTAGAGTCTGAGCTAAACTAAACTATGCTTGAATGCCGGGGTTAGCCTTCACCTTTTTTTTTTTTTTGCACTAACCAGCAGGACAAGTTGATTCAAAATTGCACTAGTCAGCAGATGGTTGCACTAGTCTACAATAGTAATGGAAAACTTGTATAACATAGTAAAAACATGCAACCCAAGAAATATTCCAATATTTCATATTTATGTATCCTGCTCCTACGTTGCTTCTCAGTCCAGCAAATTAGATTTGTCACGTAATAAACATGTTCTGCAACCCCCAATATTTTTTTTACCATGGCCCCATCTCTTTCTGTTCCCCTTCCCTGAAATCAGATGATCCCACAGCAGTGGATATTCAGTCAAGCAGATATGGCCCTACACACAGAATTGCCAACATCCTACACCACCCACAGTGAAATGAGCAGAGTCAGGCAGAGAAAGACACACTCATTCTCCATGCTGTGACCAACCAGAGACCTGCACTTCTTAAAGTGTTCAAGCTGCATCAAATGAGACAGGGGCATAGCTAGGATTTCAGGGGGAAAGTAGACAATCCTAGGGGACACGTGGAATAGAAAATGTTGCAATATTTGCATTTTTACTAGGTACAAAAGTATTGATTTTAACATGCTCCCCCCCAAAAAAATAACAGCATTTTTTAAGCATGTCACTTTCATCAGATCACTGGAACCAGTCCCAAGGCTCAAAGCTCTTCCTCCTCTGTTTAGGAAGATCTGTGCACCCTAGGAATGCATGTTTTAACCTTTCAAGTTACTGTTTTAATTGAGGGTTATTTTTGTACCATCTATGACTACCTGGGTGACCCCTGCTGCTTCTGGGGCGCCATCGGTTCCCTGCTTAAATCTTATACCCGCAGCTCTACTATCCATCTAAGCTCCCCCTCTGGTACTCTGTCTGATCCCGTTGAGGTTGTCCAAGCTTTCAACAAAATGTTTACTGATCTCACTGCCCACCTTAGTAAACTACCTACCAAATTATCAACCAGTCCTGTACCTGGCCCTAACAGCCTGTCCTCCTCCTCTCATACTGGTGCCCATCCCCCTTTCTATTCCCGGACCATTTCCACCACGGACACCACCAAACTCCGTAAGAGTCTCCCCAAATGGGGCAGCCCTAGCAGTGATGGTCTTTTCTCTTTGATGCTCAAGCTCATTACCCCCGCCATCTCCAAACCCCTCACCTTCATTCTTAATCTTGCATTGACCACCTCTACCATGCCTGACTCCTGGAACTTTGCCAAGGTAGTGCCAATTTTCAAAGCAGGTGACCCCCTATCCTCTGACAACTACAGGCCAATCTCGTTGCTTTCCTACCTGAGCAAACTCCTGGAAAAAATTGTTCCCCACCAACTATCTGACCACATCAGGAAATATAACCTGCTGTCCAACCAGCGACATGGGTTCCGCAACTTCCACAGCACTACATCTGTTTTGGCCCATTTTACTAACCACGTCCATAGGAACAAAGACCTGGAGAAAGCCACAGGTGCTGTATTTGTAGACCTGACCAAGGCTTTTGACCTGGTCGACCACCCCCTACTACATGTCACTCCACCAACTTGGGTGCTCCACAGAGACCTCACTATAGTTCCGTAGCTATCTTTCTGGGTGTCCCAGTCAATGAGTATTGGCCCAGCCACCTCTCGTGACCTACCTGTCTCAACAGGTGTCCCCAAGGGCTCCATCCTAGTCCCACTAATGTTCACCATCTTTATAAACTTCCTCACCTGTGAAGACTACTGTCCTCTTCCACAGTGACAAGTCCCTGACAAGTATATCTTCAGCCCTGTCTCATACCTACAGTTCAGCCTATAAATTATTCCTGTCACACAAGCTCCTGGTCAACAAAAACAAAACAAAAGCAATGCTCCTTGGGTCCAAACCCTACCTGGTCAGCATCTCCAAGTCCGGTTCCTCCCTCTCTCAGCTTACACCCGATGGCCCACACTACAGAATGTTCCCAATTTCAAATACTCTGGTGTCACCCTTGACCTCTCCTTCTCTTATACGGAGCATGTTAACACCATAGTACACTGGGTAAACCATAGGCTCAGGCCACCTATCGGCTAAAACATTTCCTGACCACTAAAGCCCGCTTAGCTGTTGCCCAAGGGAGCCTGCTCCCAGTCATTGACTACTGCTCTCCTATATATTCCCAAGTTTCCTCTTCCCTGCACATGTATCTAAACTCAGTCTGCAGCATCTGTTATTTTGTGCTCCTGGCACCATACTGAGCACATCACTGCAACCTCTAGCGGGCATTAGGATAGCTCCCACTCTTAATTCGATATGACTGTGCACTAGGCTGTATCATAGACAACACCCTTAGAGGTGGCAGTGTGTCACCTTACACATCCTTCCTGAAGGACAGAGCTGCTCCCATATACGAACATACAAAATTTGCCAGCAGATAAAGGCCTAGAGGTCTATCAAGTCTGCTTGAATGTGCAGCTAGCACCCCTTATTCTGCAGCTGCCCCTCCCTTCCACCCTTCCCCTTCATTAACCCTAATGCATTCCACCCAGCCACCACCCTCTCTGTAAAAAAAGTGTCTCCTCATCTCCCTCCTGAACCTTCTTCGCTCCAGTCTCATATCATGGCCCCTGGTGGCCCTCCCCTCCCTTACTTTGAACAGCCCCTCTGTACCCGTCTTGTTTATTCCTTTCAGGTATTTAAAGGTTTCGATCATGTCACCCCTGTCTCTCCTCTCCTCCAGTGAGTACATGTTCAACTCCTTCAACCTCCTCTCGTATAAGTCCCCTCAGCCCCTTGATCATCTTTTACGCTTCTGCGCTGCACCCCTCCAGTAACTTAACGTCCCTCTTCGTGACACGGACGCCAGTACTGCACGCAGTACTCCAGGTGTGGTCTAACTAATGACCTATACAGTGGCAGAATCACCTCCTCCTCCTCGAGGATATACCCTTGCAATACAACCCAGCATTTTGTTGGCCTTTGCAGCTACCTTCCCCATTGTGCCGAGTTGTTCATTGACCCTGTAATGAGCACACCCAGATCCTTCTCCTTCTCTGTCTGGCTAGCTGCACTCCCCCTAGCTGGTAACTCCTCCTTGGGTTCTTCATCCCAAAATGCAGCACCTTGCACTTTTTGGCATTAAAGCCCAGTTGCCAGGTGTCTGACCAGGTTTCAAGCTTTGCCAGATCATCCTGCAACCCCTGCCATCCCCCTAGGTCATCCACCACCGCGCCTACCTTGGTATTATCAGCAAACAGACTGATCTTGCTCTTGATGTCCCATGATATGTCTGCAATGAATATCACAAATATCCCATATGTTTGTGTGTCCTCGGGGCCCCCCCACCCACAATGGATATCCCAAAAGTCTCCATGGTAATGGATGGCAAAGCACTGTCTGTCACTGCTCCCTCTCTCTGGAACAGACTCCCTGGATCCCTCCGTTTGGCTGATACCCACAGCACTTTCAAACTCCGTCTCAAAACCTAATTGTTGACTGAAGCCAAATGCTTGTGCTCACCAGGGTAGTCTCTCTCGACTTGCTGTTTTCCCACCTACCATATCTGCCAACTCTGCTCTTACAGTTGTCATGCCTCACATAGCACTTCGTGCCTGCTCTCTGAACCTGATATCCAGTGTGTTATTGCCAGTTACCTTTTGGATGTGTACCAAGTTGGGGGCAGTGGTGGATGATATAGAAGGTTGGCAGGAGTTGCAGGATGATCTGACTAAGCTGGCAGAATGGTCAGAGATATGACAGTTTGGGTTTAATGTGAAAAAGTGCAAAGTATTACACTTTGGTGCAAAGAATCCTAGAAAGGGTTACCAACGGGGGGGTGCAGCTGTGTACCACTGAAGAGGAAAAGGATCTAGGGATGGTGATACAACGAATATGAACAATTATATTAGTGCGAGGAAGACCAGAAATGGTATTGTTAGGCTAAAGATGGGAGAGTGGGTGGGGGGGGTGGGGAAGAGGATGACCCTGAAAGTTAGAGATACTGAACAAATATTTTTGCTCAGTATTTACCAAGGAGGAGGCAGGGGAGGGCCCAAGACTCAAGAGGAAAGATGTACGGGGGGAGAGGTGGACACCAGCCCATTTTCAATGGATAGAGTCTTGGAGGAACTAGGAAAAGTAAAGACAGACAAGGCAATGCAGCCAGACAGGATTCACCCTAGAGTGTTGAAGGAACTCGGGGAAGTCTAAGCAGGTCCGCTGACAACCCTCTTCAAACAATCACTAGAGCCGGGGGAGGTACCTGGGGACTGGAGGAGGGCAGAGGTGGTCCCCCTGCACAAGACTGGAAGTAGGGAGGGGGCAGGCAGTTACACATCTGTAAGCCTGACCTCAGTGGTGGGGACACTGATGGAGTCCCTGCTTAAGGAGAGGTTAGTGAAGCTCCTGGAGTTAAGCAGTGCAAAATACCCAAGGCAGCTTGGATTCACTGAGGGTAGGTCCTGTCAGACTAATTTTATCATTTCTTTGACTGGGTGACCAGGGTGGTGGATCAGGGAGAGTTGGTGAATGTGGCCTACCTGGATTTCAGTAAGACCTTCGACACTGTTACTCATAGAAGGTTGCTTAACAAATTGGGGAATCTGGGTGTGGGCTCTAAAGTGGTGAAATGGGTTGAAAACTGGCTAAAAGGCAGGACCCAGAGGGTGGTAGTAAATGGCATAAAATCAGAAGAGGGGGAGGTGATTAGTGGGGTTCCACAGGGATCAGTGATGGGTCCAATTCTATTCAGTGTCTTCATAAGCGATATTGCAAAGGGACTAGAGGGGAAAGTATGCCTGTTCGCAGATGACACCAAGGTCTGTAACAGAGTTGACACACAGGAGGGGCTAGATAAAATTAGAAATGACCTAAGACTACTTGAGGAACGGTCAAGGGTTTGGTAGTTGGGTTTCATTGCTAAGACATGCAAGATAATGCACCTGGGACACAGAAACCCAAGAGGAATATGGGGGGGCAGATTCTAGCCACCACAAGCAAGGAGAGAGACCTGGGGTTATCATATCCGATGACCTGAAGACAGCCAGACATTGCGTAAAAGCAGTGCCAGAGGAGGTGGCTTCCACTACCTCTGCTGGTAGGCTGTTCCATGGATCCACCACTGTGTGTGTTTCAGGCACGACCCAGGCCATAATCTGGCACAAAAGAGCTACAAACAGATTACAAGGAATTCAATAATTACAATACAGTTTACAATGAACTGGAGGGTTCAAATGAGCAAGTACAGAATACATACCACAATGATTACGAACATCCGGAAATTGCCAGCAGAAATTAGGCCTCTAGGTCTATCTAGTCTGCAGCTCACACCCTACTTTGCAGTAGCCCCTCCTCCACCTTCCCAAATAACCCCCTCACCCTGTCCCATCTCCTCTCGAAACTGCCCACCGTCCTACAGGATACCACTTCGTCTGGCAAAGCGTTCCAAACTGTCACTACTATCTCTGTGAAAAATTGCCTCATTTCCCTCTTATACCTACCTCCTTCCAATCTAAGTCTATGCCCTCTCGTGTCCCTCCCCTTCCAGAGCATGAATATTTGCCTATATTCTGAGTGTCAGTATTCAACATTTCAGTGCCAGAATGTTAAGAGGTATACAGGGTATGTACAGCATGTAGCAGGTTTTATCCCAGCCATCCCATTGCTGCTCATTCTCCCTTCCCAGTCTCCCAGCTCTGTACTGTTCCCAGCCACCACTGCAGGCCGATGAGTGGGTGACCTGGAATGACCATCCACAGACTAACAGCAGGTGTAGGGGTCCCCAACTTTTCCCAACACACCACACTAGTAAATGCCATCCATGTACTCCCACCCAGCATGTCATTTCATCCTAAAAAAAAAAAAAATATATATATATATACACACCTTGGTGCATTTATTTGTCTTTGATAACCGGGTAGGTGCACTGATCCAAAGGACCGTTTTCAGGCACAACCCGGGCCAAAATCTGGCACAAAAGAGCTACAAACAGATTACAAGGAATTCAATAATTACAATACAGTTTGCAATGAACTGGAGGGTTCAAAAGAGCAAGTACAGAATACATACCACAATGATTACGAACATATGGCAATTGCCAGCAGAAATTAGGCCTCTAGGTCTATCTAGTCTGCCTGAGTGTGCAGCTCACACCCTACTTTGCAGTAGCCCCTCCTCCACCTTCCCAAATACCCCTCTCACCCTGTGCCATCTCCTCTCGAAACTACCCACTGTTCTACAGGAGACCACCTCCACTGGCAAAGCGTTCCAAACTGTCACTACTCTCTCTGTGAAAAAGTTCCTCATTTCCCTCTTATACCTACCTCCTTCCAATCTAAGTTTTGGCCCTCTTGTGTCCCTCCTCTTCCAGAGCTTGAATATCTCTTCAGTACCGGACTCATTTATTCCCTTTAAGTACTTAAAGATCTCAATCATATCCCCCCGATCCCTTCTCTTCTCCAGGGAATACATGTTCAATTCCCTTAATCTCTTCTCGTAGGGCATATCCTGTAATCCCTGAATTAACGTTTTCACCCTTCATTGTACCCCCTCCAACAATCTCACGTCTTTAGATAAGGGCGCTAGGGGGTCGTCTGTGGTGTTCGGGGTCTCTGGGGCCTATGGGGCTTCTTCCCCTTCTGCTTTTCTCCTATCCTGAAAATGTGTGGATTCCTGTAACTCATCTGCTAGAACTGCGTTGTGTCGAGTTGTATCCTGCTTCCTTGCCTGGAACTCAGTTTTTGACTTGCTTTCTGCCTTGGGAACTGTGAGACTCTGTTTCGGACAGCTGTTCGAGGTCCTCTGTTTTATGGGACCAGGATTATTTTGACTTTTTTTTTTTTTTTTTCAAGGTCATGAGAGAACCGCTTAGTAACTGTTTTTATTTGTTTTACTCATCTGTTAACTTCTGGATACTTTCATGTACTCTCTTTGAAATAATGAGAGAGTTGTGGTAATCTTCTGTATTTTACGTATCGTATCGTAGCATAGCAAGGAGGAGGTGGCGAGAGCCCTCCATCCTTTGTTTGGAAGTTGCAGTTAACAACTGTGTCTGGTGGTAGTGAGAGTACCACAGATATTGAACATTAATGGTGGGTGGTGAGGGCTCCATCCTGATGGAAAACTGTTTTATTTTGTTTGTGTGAATTAAATATTTTCCTTTGTTATGTGGGGGGGGGGGAAGGAGGGGCTTAGCGGTTTAAGTTTTTTAACATTTATTTTTGTAAGATAATTATTAATTTAAATTAGTTTGTGGTTGTTATAGTAGAACTTATTTTACGTTGGTATGTGCTGGGACCAAGTTTCTGTGAGCAGGCGCTTTTCCCCCTCTGAGCTGAGGGACCTGCGCTCAACTGCCCCTGCAGCCTGAGGTTTATAGGTGTTATCGTGCCTTGGGATTGCATGGGGGTTCTTCGGCCAGGGGAGGGGAGCGGAGCTAGGGATTAGGTAGTGAGGTCAGGAGGTGCCCTGGGCAAAGTGGGTCCAGGATAGAGGTTGGCGATGCCCTGGTTCCCATACCCAGGGGCTCCACCGATAGCGGGCAAGTAGCCTGCTCCTCCAAGGCCTCTCATCCAACCCGGACGGTGTTATGCAATGCCAGGTCTATGAAGAACAAGACAGCAATTATTGCTGATCTTGTTGAATCATTTGACCTGGCTGGATGAAAATGCTGGTCCCATATTGGAGTCAGCTATTCCAGCCAGGTACTCGGTGATACATCGCCAGAGGTTCAATCGAAGGGGAGGGGAGGGGGTCGCTGTTTGTTTTAAATTGGAACTGGGCCTTCAAACAACATGAAGGCTTGCTGTATTCTGACAATTGCAGTGATTCCTAACCTTTGAACTGCCCCGGAGAACAAAGAGTTAACTTTCTATGCAGGGCATAGAATGCTGAGCTCGAGCTCAGTTGAAGTCTCTATCTGGAGTGTTTCAAACCTAAACAGTCAGATTCCTTACTCCGCCTCACTGAACGGTCGCTCCAGAGATTTCTCCTTCAGCTCGGTTCGCAAGTTGGTTAAAGTTTCAGTTTTCTTCGATTTTTAAACCGAAAAAGTATCCGCATAGTCGGTTCAGTCTCTGTCTGTTGTGCGTGAGTACTAGATAGGAATTGTTCTGTTTTTTCTGTGTGGAACTTGTAAAAGTGCGGCTCGGTTCGGCTGAACTGGCCATTTGATAGTGAAATTTGTGTGTTTTACTTAGTGTGTGGTTACCGGTTCTTATCGGTTCTAAAAAAAAAAAAAAAGTGTTTTGAAACATTTTTTTCCAACACCCGTGACACGGTTAGGAACCGATAAGGGAGTCTTGCCTGGCGGTTGCCGAACAAAGGGTAAGTTTGGTTAGGTTGGCCATGTCTCAGAAACCCAAGAAAAACCGGGCCCACTGGGTTTCAACACTGCAGTGAGTGTGGGGAGGTTCTGCTAAGGCCGATCCCCACACCACCTGTGTTTATTGTCGGGTTTGACCTCTCTATTCAGACTGCCAAATATGTAAAACTTTCCCAAATCTACCCTTGAGAAGAGATTAGGTAGACTGAGGAAAAGGAGGCCAGAAGTCAGCTGACCCAGATGGCCAGCCCGGTTCGGTTTCGACTAAACCAGAAGGAGTGCCCTCTGACCAGGACGATACTTGGCGGCAAGGAGAGCCGATTCCGAGGATTGGTTCCGACAAAGAAAACGCAAAGACAAATCATCCGTTCGGATCCAGAGGTTCATGTTCCGACCGCTAAGAGATAGCCAGAGCGATTCAGATTGTGGAATCGCTCCATTCCAGTTCCGACCGATCTGGCTCTCTGGCAGGGGTTCGTGTCGGTCGGTTCCCCCGGTTCAAGATTATACCCTTGAAGATTTTTATGAACCGGAATTTGAAGAGGGAGGGGAATTTGAGGATGATGATGTAAGTGAGGGTCTGGATGTGCCTGTGGAACCGGACATCTCTCTAGACAGACCTTCAGGTGTTTCCCCTCCTAGGCTTTCTAAGTCCCCTTCTCACTTTGTTTTACAGAAAGGTGGCTGAAACCCTCCAGCTTCCTATGGAGGAGGCTGTGGAAGATAAAGAGGAGCCTGATTTATGTAGAGATGATGGACATCCCAGAGTCCAGGAGACTGTCTGTTCCCCTCCACAAATCTTTTGGGAAACAGACACAAAAAATCCTGAAGTCTCCTAAAACTATACCTCCTGTGGATAGAAGAATGGACAAGAGGTATACACTTTCAGGCTCAGACACGGAGTTCTTATATCAGCAATGCAGCCACGTTAGGGTAGTGCAGGCTGCTGCCTGTGACAAGGCAAATATTCCCTTGGCTTCACACCCCCCTGAAAAGGACTCCAGGAAGATTGATGCCATGGCAAAGAAGCAGTACATGGCATCTTCTTTGGGACCCAGGCAGGTGAATTACATGGCCTATACAGCCAGGTACCAGAAGTCCAGGTGGGACACTGTACTGGCACTGGCTAAACAGGCCTCCCCCCAGCTAGCCAAGGAGCTGGAGGCGGTGGCTGCAGATGAGATTGAGGCATCTAAGGTTCAGTTTCATGCTGCTGTGGACACTAATGATGTCATCAAGAGTCATGGCTACATCTGTGGCTCTTCGGAGGATGGCTTGGCTCAGATGTACTAGCCTCTCGCAGGACACCCAGGCTGAGGCCATGGATTTTCTTTGTAGTGGGTAATTCTCTGTTTGGGGAGCAGACAGAGAATTACATGAAAAAAATGGATTAGTACAGGACCACTTACAGGAGTGCTCAGGCCAAGGAAAGGCAGGCAACTCATCAAAGGCAGCAGTCTAGGGGCAGGGGCAGGTCTTTTTAACAAGCACAGGCCTCTTCTTCCTTTTCTCAGAGGGGGTTCTTCAGAGGGAGAGGCAGAAGGGGGATGAGCAGGGCTGCATCCACTTCTCAGCCTAAAGCCCCTGCCAAGCAGACACCCTGATGGGCCTGCCCGGGTTGACTCTCCTATTCCAGTAGGGGGGCAGGCTGGCTTACTTTGTCCAGGACTGGATGTCTATTACATCAGACAAGTGGGTCCTGGAAGTAGTAAGCCAAGGACTGGTCCTCCGCTTCAAAAAAATTTCCAAAGATGAAAACCAGATCTTTTCCAACTGCAAATCTCTCAGAAACCCTTGCCCTAGAGGCAGAGGCTTCTTATCTCCTAGCTTTAAGAACCATAGAGAGAGAGTACCTACCCTACACTGGGGCAAAGGACTGTACTCCAGGTACTTCTTGACCCCCAAAAAGACAGGGGAGTGGCGACCCATCCTAGACCTAAGATATCTAAACAAACATCTCTTAAAATCAAAGTTCAAGATGGTAACTCTGGGAATAATCCTTCCCTCTCTAAGGCCAGGGACTGGCTAGCCTCCCTGGACCTCAAAGATGCCTACTTTCACATTCCCATCAGGTGCTCCCACAGAAAGTACCTCAGGTTTGAGTTGCCCTCAGGGCATTATCAGTTCAGAGCAATGCCCTTTGGCCTAACCACAACCCCAAGGGTTTTCACAAAGTGCCTGGCAGTAGTAGTTGCCTTTCTAAGAAGGCAAAAGATTTCCATTTTTCCATATCTGGACGATTGGTTAATAGTGGGTCAGTCTCCAGACCAAGACAAGTCTCGCCTGCAAGTGACCCAGCAAGTGCTCACTTCTCTGGGATTTCTTCTTAACCTTCCCAAGTCAGTTCTCGAACCAGTCCAGCTTCTTACCTTTATAGGGGCAGAACTGGACACACTCAGAGCAAGAGCCTTTCTTCCTCTAGAAAGGGCAAGGGTTCTTATGGAAGTAGCTTCTTCTTTCAGCCTTCGGGTATCTCAACCAGCAAGGCATTTCCTCCAGCTCTTGGGCCACTTGGCAGCTTCAGCAGCAGTGGTCCAAGGGGCAAGTTCCAGATGAGGGATATTCAGTTCCACCTGAGAACTTTCTGGTCTCAGAGGAAGGATTCCCTTACCAAACTGATCCCAGTGACTCTGACCTTGATCCAAGCCCTCCAATGGTGGCAGGATCAGGACAATTTAAGACAAGGTGTTCCTTTTGTTACTTAGCCTTGTTCAGTGGTCCTTACCACAGATGCCTCTCTCCTGGGCTGGGGGGCCCATCTGGGGTCCCTCACTACCCAGGGTTTGTGGTCCACCCAAGAATACCTTCTCCACATCAATCTCCTAGAGCTCAGAGCAGTTTTTCTGGCCCTAAAAGCTTTCTCACAGTCAATACAGAACAAGGTGGTTCAAGTCAGAACAGACAACACCACCACCACCATGTGGTACATCAACAAGCAGGGAGGCACTTGGTCCACAGCCTTGTGCACAGAAGCCATGAAGTTGTGGTCCCTGGCTTATTCCCTGCAAACCTCTCTTGTAGCAGTTCACCTTCCAGGCAAGGACAATGTGCCAGCAGATGCACTGAGCAGGATCTCTTAGGGCCATCATGAATGGTCCCTGGACCCCTCAGGTGTTGAAAGTGATTTTTTCAAGGTGGGGCACTCCAGAGATAGATCTCTTCGCAACCCCAGACAATCACCGACTCCCTCTCTTTTGTTGCAGACCTCCAGTCTTGGGCTCAATCCCTGTGGGCGCCCTGATCCTGAATTGGGAAGGGAAGTTTCTGTATGCCTTTTCCCCCCTTCTCACTCCTGTTCAAAGTTTTGGCAAAAAATAAGGTCTCAACCTTGCAAGGTGATTCTGATTGCTCCAGATTGGGCCAGACAGCCCTGGTACCCCCTGTTGCTGTCCCTAGCAGTCCATCTTCCCCTGTCTCTTTCCAGGAATTACAACCTGTTAACATCCTCTCAGGGAAGGATTTAGTACCCCAATCTTCAGTCTCTCAATCTCAAAGCATGGCTCTTGAAGAGTTAGAGTTTGCAGATCTGCATCTTTCCCCAAGGGGTTCTGGATATACTCAAGGCTTCTCGAAAGCCCTCCACCAGAAAGACTTAAAACTCCAAATGGAAAAGATTCAGCATTTGGTATTCTAAGAAGCATATTTCTCCAGACACTGCTGGATTGCCTATGGTTCTGGATTATATGGTCCATCTTAATGGCCTAGGCCTCAGACCAGCTACTCTCAAAGTACACTTGTTAGCTGTTTCATGCTTTCTGTGTGGGAAGTTTCTTCACTATCTTCCCATCCTGTGTTCCGTAAATTTTTTAAAGGATTGCTTCACACCAATCCTCCTTTTAGAGACCCTGCCCCTGCCTGGGATTTGAATGTTTGCATTGCTCAACTTATGCAACCCCCCTTTGAGACTATGTCTTCAGCAGAGCTTAAGTACTTGACTTGGAAAACTGTGTTCCTGGTAGCCATTACCTCTGCCAGGTGTATCAGTGAATTGCAAGCCTTGTCACTGGAACCTGACTTTATCTCATTTCACAGGGATAAAGTGGTCCTCAGAACCAATAAAAGGTTCTTGCCCAAAGTGGTTTCAGACTTCCATTTAAACCAGTCTATGTCTCTCCGTTTTCTTCACTGACCATTCTTCCCCAGGAGAGAGGAGGCTACACAGTTTAGATGTTAAAAGAGCTCTTAGTTACTACATAGAGCGTACCAAGGGTCACAGGTTTGACTCCCTCCAGTTGTTCCTCACTTATGGAGAAGTGGGAAAGGGCAAACCTGCCACCAAAAGATCTGTTGCCAGGTGGATTGTGTCTTATATACAATTCTGCTATGAAAAACTGGGAAAAACTCCACCCTCAGGCCTGAGGGCTCATTCCACAAGAGGTACAGCTGCTTCCCTGGCTGCTGCCGGGGATATCCCTCTCTCAGAAATTTGTCAAGCAGCCACCTGGAAAACAGTCCATACCGTTACCAAGCATTACTCTCTGGATATCCAGGCTAGGAGTGATGCTCGGTTTGGCACAGCAGTACTTCAGAGCCTATTCCCAAAGTAGGTTCTGTCCCCTCCTCCTTGGAGGTACTGCTTGGTAGTCTGCAATTGTCAGAATACAGCAAGACTTCATGTTGTTTGAAGAAAAAATTACTCGCCTTAGTAATTATGTTTCTTCTAATGGAGTCTTGCTATATTCTGACCTCCTTCCCTACCTCCCCTCTCGGAACCTGTTTTTGGGAAGTGGGTGAGTAGGTGCAGTGTTGCACCCCAGGGGTGTTTTTTGCTTGCACCCTCCTCCTTTTTGTTTGAGTGCTGATTTATTATTGTTATTTATAGTAGATTGGTTTTTGGTGTTTGGGTTTCCTGACTTGAGTCTTCCTTGGGAATACAAAACTTTTTTCAGCCAGTTGGCTAATAGGAATTTTTACAATTTCCGCATAGAAGTTTTAGTTTAGTTGGGCTCGTAAGAATCTGACGGTTTAGGTTTGAAACACTCCAGACAGAGACTTCAACCGAGCTCGAGCTCAGCATTCTATGCCCTGCATAGAAAGTTAACTCTTTGTTTTCCAGGGCAGTTCAAAGGTTGGGAATCACTGCAATTGTCAGAATACAGCAAGACTCCATTAGAAGAAACATAATTGCTAAGGTGAATAATTTTTTCTTGTGGAAGTTCCAGTGGTGATCCCCAGTTCCTTTGAGTGTATTATGGGAGCATTTGTGGGCTGCAGAATTCTTCTTGTTTACCATCCACCCGGTGACAGGAAAGTTTTTCTGCAGGAAGTTGCAGACTTCATTGTTGACCTGGTGTTGAAGCCTTCCAGGTGGCTGGTCCTGGGGGACTTCAATGCCTGGGTCGACAATGAACTCTCGCATTTTGGTCAAAACTTCCTCCAACTAATGACTTTGTTTGGGCTTTACACAGGTTGTTACCACTGCTACCCATACTCAGGGTCACTCCTTGGATCTGGTGTTCACCCTGGGGATGGAGATCATGGAGCTGGTGGTAGAACCAGTTGGGTGGTCTGACCATCACTCCATAGGGTTCAGTTTCATGGCCCCTCCTATGAGACCAAGCCCTTTGGAGATGGTCCGGTACCACCCTTTGAGGGGAGGTACCCCTGAGTGTCTAATGGCGGCGCTGGACCTATTGAGTTGGCCTATGGAGTGCATGGAACCAGGTGCCTTAGTGGGGCACTACAGTAGGGTGACACTGGGGGCTCTGGATTCCATAGCATCTGTCCGTGTTCGCCCCCTCTCCCTCTACCCTCGTTCCCCATGGTTTGATGGGACATTGAGGGAGTCGAGGAGAGTGGGGCAAAGGTTGGAACGCTGCTGGCGGAAATCTGGACTAGAGGACGAAAGGCTTAGATTGATGGCCCATTATTTGGACTATCAGTCAGCAATCTCCCGTAAGAAGGCAGAGTTCCTGTCCAGGGAGATAGCTGCATCAAGAAATCGACCAGCTCAGCTTTTTTGAACCGTGGACAGAGTATGCAATCCAGCCTGCCTACGGGGTCTGAGAGCTTTTTCACAAATAAAGTGTGATGAGTTTGCTCAGTTTTTTGATAAGGTGTCGTCCATCAGGTCAGAGATCTGCAGTGAGCGTTCAAATGAGCATTGTGGTGATCGATGCGAGGTTACAGGCCCTCTGTTTATCTGGACAGACTTTGACCAGCCAGCGATCACGGATATCATGAAGATTGTCCGGGGCTTGCGACTGACTTGCTGTAGTTTGGATCCTGGTCCCACGTGCCTCCTTGTAGAGTGTATGGATGTGATCGGACCAATCCTCGCGGAGATAGTCTGGTGCTCTTTGGACCAAGGGGTGTTTCCGGAGTCTCTGAAAGAGGCTGTCATAACACCCCTTTTGAAGAAAGCTTCCCTCAACCCCATCTCACCAACTAGAGACCGATCTCTAACTTTCCCTTTTTGGGTAAAGTTATTGAGAAAGCAGTCACTTTGCAGCTCGAGGACTTTCTTACCGCCCATGAAATTCTATGATCCTCTCCAGTCCGATTTCAGGAAGAGGCATAGTACTGAGATGGTGTTGGTTCGGGTATTGAATGATCTAATAGTGAGAGATCGGAGGAGTCGTTCAATCTTGGTCCTCCTTGATCTGTCTGCAGCATTTGACACCGTGGACCATGGGATGTTGCTAGAGCGCCTGCGGTTACTCTGTGGACTGTTGGAAACAGTCCTCAGATGGTTCCATTCTTTCCTTATGGGCAGAACCCAGAAGGTAGTATCAGGAATTTTTTCCTCCGCTCCTTTTGCTCTGCCTTGTGGGGTACCACAGGGCTCTGTGCTTTCCCCCATGTTGCTCACGGTGTGTATGCTGCCGTTGGGAGACATTATAAGGCGTTATGGGCTGAGTTTCCACTGCTATGCAGATGACACTCGGCTCTATATGTCCTTTGTACCCAAACAAGATGACGCCTTATCGGTCTTTAACAACTGCCTCACTGAGATTCAGGAATGGATGAGTTCTAACTGGTTAAGACTAAATCCAGACAAGACTGAGGTGCTGGTAGTGGACCTCGGTCACTGTGTAGAGAAGTTGACTCCTGGGTTTCCCTCTGGCCTTGTTCTAGGGGGTAACCAGTTGAGACCTTTTGAACAGGTGCAGAATCTGGGAGTAATTGTTGACTACAGGCTGACGCTGAAGGCACAGGTGTCAGCCGTTGTCAGGTCTGCCTTTTACCATCTGAGGAATATTGCCCGGGTAAAACACCTAGTTCCGCACGATGACCTTCCGGTATTGGTCAACGCCTTTGTTTCTTCGCGTCTTGACTACTGCAGTGCTTTATATCTAGGGTTGCCGGGGGGTGGATCTCCTTCGCCTGCAGCTAGTGCAGAATGTGGCGGCCAGGTTGTTGACTGGATTGGGAAGAACGTGCCACATCACACCTGTGCTGCGTGCACTGCACTGGCTGCCGGTACGATAGAGAATCATCTTTAAGGTCGCATTGCTGACCTATAAGACCCTACACGGTCAGGGACTGGGCTACTTGCAAGATCTTCTTCGACCCTACTGCCCTCTCCGTTCACTCCGCTCCACCGACGAGGAATTGCTAGAGATTCCCAGGGTCCGTTTTCAGTCATCAGGGGCCAGAGCTTTTTCTTTTGTGGCCCTGACCCTGTGGAATTCTCTACCTCATCGGATTCGAGTGTTCCTGTCCAGAGTCATTCAAGGCAACTTTGATAACTTACTTATTTGAACAGGCTTTTAATGGATAAATTATATGTTGTGTTAATTGTTTTTAGTTTTATATTTATGTCGTTGATTGTTCTATTATGTACCTGTGCTTTGATTTCTGAAAAGCGCAATATAAATAAATCTTGATTGATTGATTGATTGATTGAACTGATGAGCACTGACCTTAATAATATGGGAGGCATCATCACACACATGGAGACCAACTCAGAACAATAGAAGCTAGTGACTCAACAACACTGCAGTCCTGATCACAGGCTGGACACTAACTGCAACTCCTAAGAATGAGGTGCTGATAACTCTTGCCCAGGGGTCCAGATAATATTTAGGACTGGAAAGTCCTTACTGCTAGCTTCTTCATCCTGGTAGTATTTTAATCTAAATGGTAGTAATGCCACCGGCTGACCAGTCTCGAACCCCATCCTCTAAACCAGGTCTCAAACCCACTGGGCACCTGCAGCCACTGACTCTTTGATTGGTGCTGCCATGGAGTTTGAGATACCTTCCTGATGCTACACAGTGTTGTAGCCTTGTTGTTAACATGTTGCTAGGTTACAATAACCCTCCTGGTCAGCCATTTAGCAGCTTCTGACACTGTGTCCAGTGCTGCAGCACTAAATACTCATGCTCTTTTCTGTCTCCACCCCATATGCTTCCACTCTTTTAGTTCGTTACGTTGCACCTGACCCCACAAGGGGACACAGCCTAAAGCTGGAAGGGGGTAGGTTTGGAAGGGAGGTTAGGAAGCACTTCTTCACAGATAAGGTGGTGGCAGATGGAATGTGCTGCTGGAGGAGGTGGTCTTAATGAAGTCAGTAAGCTGCTTCCAGAGAGGCTGGAATAGGCATAGGGGAAATATGGGGCTTGGAGGTGGCAGATGGAGAGAAGGGCGGGGGGGCAAGGTCAGTAGCATATGCTGAAGAAGCTGCAAGTGATATTGATGCAAAAAGAATACATTTATTCAATGTCAAAAAGGACAAGACAGCGTTGCACAAGCCATGCCTTGGCGCTTCAGGTTCAACAACCCTTCCTTAGGAGGCTTCACGCCTCTTGAGGAAGGGTTGTTGAACCTGAAGTGCCAAAGCAGGGCTTGTGCAACGCTGTCTTGTCCTTTTTGACCTCGAATGAATGTGTTTTTTGTTTTTCTCTACATCAGTATCATCCTTTGTGGCTTATTAATGAATAGTTAGCTGCGTGAATGTATCTATTGATTTGGATAGTCACAGATTTCCTGGAAAAAGTAAGGTAACACACTACAGTGCGCAGCTCGCTTGGCTTTGCTGGTATGTTCTCAGGTAGCTCCCCCATTGCTGTGCACACCTGAACTTTTAAACGCTGGCTCACAGAGCAACACCTTGGATTTCTGAGCATATGCTGAAGACCCTGCAATATGAGCAAACTGGATAGACCCTATGGCCCTGTTCTGGCTTCTTCATAGTGTGTGGTGCAAGAGCTGCTAGCATTATGGTGCTGCCAATATTGTGCATGTGTAGCAAATGTACTTTAAATATGCAGGATGGGAAATAAATTCTTAACATCAGAACGTGCTAGTAAATTGGGCAAAACTGGGAGTAAAATACTACCTCACTCCCCTTATCTGTTCTCTTGTATCTTGCACTGGCAGGTAATTGTGTTGTTTAAAGAGCAGCTGACGCCTTTGGAAAAACTTTGGAAAACATAATATTTAGACACAGTTCAGCTTGTAGTTCATATGTATGTGCATTTTACAGATTTCTCCCCACCATTACTTATTACCGAAGAAATTTCCACAAAAACAAGTTTTTATCCCTTAGAATTTATCTGCCTCCGTTGCTTATTTCGTACTTGAAATTATAATGCTCTGTTGTGACATCGTAGTCTGTTGCCATTGGAATAACTATGGTGTCACAAGTAGAATATTATGACATCAGGTTGGGAAGATACAGTAAGAGCTAATGAACCCGAAAAGGAACAACTCTCCTGTTTTCATGCTTATGATCTCAGTAATAAATAATGGAGATAAAAAATACAGAGCTTATGAGAAATATAACCAGTTTTGTGTCTAAATATGTTTTTCAAGGTTCCTCTTGAGGCGTCAGTGGCTCTTTAAGAGCTATTAATCATACCAGGTTGTCTATAACACTGAGGGAGATTAGCATGAGGTCTAGAGTCTGCTAAAATAAGGGCCTTTTTACCTTCTTTCATAGCCATAGAAGATCAGCACTAGTCAAGACAGACAAGCAGAGGGTTAGCTGCACTAGCACTGATCAGTTTCCACTACACCTCGGACAAGTAAAACAATGCTATTGACCCCTACTTGAATATTACTATCATTATGCTTATTTTCATGATTCTTTTGTGTATCTATACAATTCCTTATGATTGACTAGTAGCTATGGATTTTATAAATTTCTTTTGCTGTATAATGTATATTTAATTACAGCATTTGTTACAACTTTATGAGCTGTAAAAGATCTTACTTTGAGAGGGTTTCTGCAGTAGGTCATCATATATAGGACTGTGTCCCATGGCGTCAGGACCGCACAGCAAACTTTTCCAGCAGTGCCTGGTGGGGGACTGCGCATCCAATGTCACGTGACAGACATTGGCGTGACCCTATCTAGTGAGCAGTCCCCATGCCCGTCCTGGTGTTGACCTGCGCATAGATCCTCACGGTAAACATTACTGAGTCGATCGCCATTTTCTCCTTCATTTCTGAAGTTTCTATTGGTACTAAGTTTCATTTGTCTTCTCCACCTCTCACAGCGAAGACAAAAAAAAAGTGCAAAAAGTGCAAGAAGTGTGCCAAACTAATCCCTCATTAGGACGGTCACCGTCAGTGTCTCTTCTGCCTGGGCTTGAACCATGACACTGCGACCTGCCCTGACTGCAAGCCATTTAATCAGGCCACCTACAAATGGAGACAGCAGGCTTTGGAAGCCCATCTTTTGAAGACCAGAATGGCTCCCCTAGAGAAAGATGCAAAAATTGAGGGACGCCACTTCTTCCGTTCTCCTGTCTCATCCTCTGTGGAGTTCCAGTGGGAGAACTGGGAGTCGGGTGTGAGGACCGCCCAGTATGTAGGGTCACACTGACATCCATCACGTGAAGTCGGGTGGGCGTTCCCCCACCAGGCATTGCTGGAAAAGTTTGCCATGCGGTCCTGATGCGTGGGGGTGCAGTCCTATATTTGATGACATACTGTAGGAACCTCTCTCGAAGATCTACTGTCACGGTAAGTTCTTAAGTAACTGTACTTTGTTTATATATTTATATTTTCTTATTTCAGATTTCTTTTAATTTATTGTGAGGAACGAGAGCTGGAGGATTTTCATATTGATCCTAAACAGAAAGTCTATAATCTGCACTTACTGATCAACAAAAACTAAATAACTAAGCAATTTTATTTCTATGCTTGTGGTGTTGTTAAGCCTACTATACGTTTGCTTTCTTGAATGAAATATTATTAAAGTTGATGGAATCCCTCCATCCAACCAAGCTGAGGCTAGAGGAACCACTGAGGAGGAGGAGCAAGTGAAGAATCTAGCCACGGCTACCACAGAACTGGGGGCTTGGAAAATTGGAGAGTGAAGCAGCAAGAAAGGATTTTTTTTTCCCCGAATTCTATTTATTCACCTTTCACCAGTGGCCTCTCTCAAGCGTGGTCTCTTGGTAACTGCGACTCTACCCATCCGACCTGAAGCCCTGGCCACTCGTCTTCAGTGAGGGGCACCCTTCCTCTAGCTTGGCTTGCCTGGCCCCCCCCAGATCTGAGTCCCCCGGGGAAGAACCGCTGCACTCCTTTTTCTGGTGCTCTATCTTTAGTGTTGAGGACAGCCTCACTTTGAGTAGGGTCTGAAGCAAGCGTCCTGGAGCCCGGTATTGGATGTGGGGTCATGACCTGTGGATTTGCCTTTGCCTACCGATGGTGGGAGGGGGTTTTACCCCTTTTTTTTATTTGGGGGGGTACTGTTCCTGGTGGCGTGGATGTGCAGTGACGTCTAGTGCAGCGCAGGTGCACTCCCGCACCTACCTGCAGGACGTCTGCCGCATCCATCATACCGCAATGCAACGTGCACTGCTCAGCCGAACCACTAATGCCCACTAGGGGCTGCCAAAGCTGCGCAGTGCATGCCCACTCTCCCCGGTAAAGGAGAGCTGCCTACCAGTGGCCCAGGTCCACCCGAACCCGGGTTGCTGGCATGGTGTGAGGTGTGGCATCCAGCGCCTCAACCCTCAGCACCACCAGGCCGGCCTAAGGCAGGAGTTAATAATTGGTTAATCCATTACCTCTAATTGCTCCTCATGAATTCAGAACTGTCCATTGCTTAATCTGATACAAAATGGCAGCCCAGGTGAAAATGAGTTAAAGGATATGTCAGGGGAGGAGGGGGTCGCTAGGCTGACAGAAAAACAAAACTGGAAAAACAAGAAATTAAGGCGGTTAGGGGAAGATAGAGGGGGAGAGGATCTGTAAAAGTTGGAGGTGTTTAGGTACATGATGGAAAGCAGTCTGCCTTAATGCCAGGAGCCTGGGAAACCAGATTAGTAAGCTCCTGGTGATGGTGGCAAATGTGGAGCTGGCCCTCGTAGCCATTAAGAAAACATGGGTCACAGGAAATAATGACTGAGACCTGGCATTGCCAGGCTACACCATGGCTAGAAACAAAAAGTTTTGCAGCACATCTCAAGATGTAGCTGAGGGTGCAGCGAAGGGCAACCAGCCCAAATAGCAGACAGAAGAATGAGAATGCTGCACTCAGGAAATAACTCGGGTAGGATCCACAGTAATGCAAAAATAAATAGTTTATTCACACAGACTGCCAACAAAACAACCAGCTGGAGGGCAACCTATGCCCCAGCACTTCGACCAAACCTAGCCTTCATCAGGGGGCAACAGCTGTTTATTTTTTGCATTATTTTGGATCCCACATGAGTGATTTTCTGAGTGCAGCATTCTCTTTTTTTCTTTCTGCACCAAGCATAGATAGGATAGGGAAGCTAAAGGAGATGGGATAACTCTCTGTCAGGGAAGGCATTGAGACAATAGAGGATGGGTTCATCAGGAGAGGGAATGGAGGAACAGAATCGCTTGTGATTCAGCTGTTGTCGGCATTAGATAAGAAAGTGCACATGGGAGTGATCTGTAGATAGATCTCGGGGACAGGAGGTCAAGAATAATAGGGAACATAGGGCAGAAATAGAGGAGGTGGTGGTGGTAGTGGGGGATCTTAGCCTGCCAGACATTGATTGGGGGTATTCTGGCAGCTATGAGCATCAGAAATTGGACCCTGCTTGATACATTGTAGGTCTGCTTACTGGTGCAGCTGGTCAAGGAACCCACAAGGCAGGCTACCATTCTTATGTAATGCTCACCAACTTGAAAATGGTAGGTGGAGTGCAGGTAGGGGAACCACTGGGATCCAGTGACCATTACACCATGTGATTCAAACTGACCCTCGTACCAGTATACCGTCATCAAAGGCTTAAATTCTGGATTTTAGAAATGCAGACTTTAACCAGATGATGAAATTAGTTTGAGATAAGTTGGTTAGAATACAGAATCGGGGAAGTTAAGGAAAAATGTGAAGAAATTAACGGGGGTGTTCTCACAACGACGGAGTCATGCTTGAGGATGGTTACCAACAGAAACGGGTAAAAGAGGCCAGTCTGGTTTTCTGAGAAAGAGACTAGTCTGATTTTCTGAGTAGGTCAGAAAGGCAGTGAGGGCCAAAAGAAAGGCTTTCATCAAGCAGAAAGAGAAGCAATGGGATGAAGAATGAAGGAAGCATGAATAAAAACAAGGGAGGCCAAGTGGATAGTCAAGAATGCAAAAACAGACAGCTGCATATGTTGTGGAGGGGGTCAAGTGTGGTGAAAAACAGTTTTCAGATATATTGGGGAAAAAAGAAAGTAGTACTAGTAACTTTATTTGTACAGTGCCCTTCCCTGGTGGCTCAGGGCATCTTACAGAAAACAGTATAATGCAATAACAAATTTCAGAGCTAAAATAAATATAAAATCCTAATTCAATATCTTATACATAAATAAATAAAAATTGGGAGGGGGAATTGTTAGGCTGACAGAGGGGGCAGGGTAATAGAGGAGGACACGCTGAACATAGGTATTCTTAATGACTACTTCTGTTCAGTAGTTCTGTTACAAAGGACGACAGTGGGCCTTTGTCAGAAAGTGCATAATGGCTACTGAAATGGGGATCCCAGAAATGAAATTGACAGTATTTACAGGTGAAAGGTGCAGAAAAGGGTTTGCAGCCCTGAAGATAAAGTCCCCAGGGCTGTATGGAATGCTTCTGAAGGTATTCAGGGAACTGGAATCAAAATTAGCTGAACCCCTGGTAAGGCTGTTCAGTAGTTCTGTTAAGTTAGGCATGGTTCCGAAAGACTGGAAGGTAGCAGATGTATTTCTGCTCCACAGTGGTGGGGACAAGTAGCTACCGAGTAACTACAGACCTGTCAGTTTTACCTCTGTTGTGGGTAAACTGATTCAGGCTCTGGTCAAAGAGGACATCATATGGTCTGGATAAAACTGAAATAAAATTTGTAAAGGACGCAGAGGATATACTGTCAGATTTATTCAATCAAAGCTTAATGGAAAATACTTTTACAGAAATATGGAAGGTTGCAAAAATTTTTCCCATATTTAAAGGTGGTGATTTAAGTGATCCCTCTAATTGTAGGCTGATCGTGATCCTCTTCATCCTCTCTGTTAATGGAGCAGATGGTATACAGTCAACTGTATGAGTATTTAGAAAAGTACTCTAAATGAACAAAATTTCAACACGGATTTAGGACAGGGTATTTGATGGGCAACGCGCTCGTGGACTTTGTGGATAAGGTGGTGGCAGTTGCCCTGGATGCAGGGGAGTCCACGGGCATGGTGTTCGTTAACCTGTCCAAAGCCTTTTACTTAGTGGACCATCATTTACTATATGAGAGGATGGAGAGGACTGGGATAGCACACAGATCAATACAGTGGTTCAGATCCTATTTAGGGGATAGGAAACAAGTAGAAATTGACAGCCAATTATCTGATGTAGGTAATCTATCAAGAGGTGTGCCCCAAAGATCAATTCTGGGGCCACTGCTGTTTCTGATCTATGTAAATGAACTGCCCACAAAAATGATTAATACACACATAAGGCTCTACGCAGACGATGCCATACTACTAGCAACAGCAAAAATGTATGATGGAAATGATTGAAAAATTGCAGTCAGACTACAGTATTCTTCAGGATTAGTTTTCAGTTCAAAATTCGTGTTAAGTGAAATTATAAAAAGGGTCTGAGAAATACAGCTTTCTGATTGGTTGTAAACATTCTATCAGCCCTGTGTTAATCTTTGATTAGCATACATGTACAACCTAACCATATGCTGAACAAGGTTGAACACTATTTAAAAAAACAATTTTATTATAATAGCAATAAGGCACTACCAGGGGTTATGTTAATGGTCAGTTAATCATCCTCTAGGGGCATGTATGTAGCACTCGGCTATGTCTTGTGCCACATTACACCCCTAGAAGGTGATGAACAGACCATTAACATAAACTCTGGTCATGCCTTATTGCTTAAGAAAATTGCAGGTTATGTACTTTAACAAAAAATCAAACGAGGTCATAAAAAAGGCAATAATGGATAAATGAATAATAACAAGAGGGGTAAAAAATTAACTACAAAACAATACAAATATTTGGGAGTTATCATAGACAGTTCCCTAACATTTTCGGATCATATCGACAATATCACAAAGAAAGTTAACAGAACTGGGGCGCTGCATAGATCCTCCCAAATATTAAATTACCAGATACGAAAAACAGTTGCAATGCAGTTGATATAACCTGTGCTGGAATATGGTAATTTGGTGTATAATTTTGCAGAACAAAAACACTTAGACAAACTTGTCAAATCATAAAATCGACTGCCAAGATTTGTCCTGAAATGTAATTTCAGAACCCATCATTGCCTAATGTACAATGGATTAAAATGGGACTGCTCACCGGTACGGTATAAAAAACAACATTCAGTATTCATATTTAGGATTAATAAAGGACTGACAAAAGGAAACATGGACATCAGATTTGGTTGTGAGACTCACCACTACGTCCTGAGCGAGGTAAAACATAGGGGTCTAAATTTTCCAAAAGTCAACACAAGATATGGGAGCATGACACTACAGGTTCAGGCAGCAAAAATATGTAATGAGTTTCCCCCCACAAATGAGAAATTTCACAAGACTATCCCTATTTAAATCTAGATTAAAGTTTTACTGTGGAATGTACTTGTTTATAGAGATGTCCTTTTGTAAAAGGGGTGGTATGATGTATATGTTTAATATTTAAACAGGGTAAAGTTATTAACTTCTGAAATCTTTATATATTCATACTAGGCCTGATTAATGATGTGTCTTTTTGGTTCCATTGTTTGTATGATGATGTGAAAGATTATTGTATTGCATGCATGAAATTTGTATTGTTTTGTTTTGTAACCCTAATGCTTGTATATACAGGACAACTTTGAAAATAAGTCTTGGGACCTAAAGTTATATCTTGTCTAAAGAATAAAACATTTTTACTACTACTGCTACAATAGACTACATGAAAAGAAATAGGCTACAGGATAGTAAACAGCATGGGTTTCTGGCAGGGAGGTCACGTCAGATCAACCTGATAGTATTCTTTGACTGGGTAACTAAGGCTATGGATAAGGGACATCCCGTGGATTTGCTCTGCTTTGACTTCAGCAAGGCAGTCAGCTTGGTGCCCACACATAAGGCTGCTGAGGAAGCTAAAGGATCTACTGTAGGTGCAGCTAAGGGCATAGTTAGATGAGTGGAGTGTTGGTTGGAAGGGAGACAGCAGAAGGTAGTGGCAGAACCCAACTAAGATGTTGGGGTGTATTGGTAGGGGTTTTGATAGCAGGAGGAAAGAGGTATTACTGCCGCTGTAGATCACTGGTGAAGCCACACCTGCAATACTGTGGCCAGTTCTAGAGTCCTCACCAAAGCAAAGACGATGACTGACTGAAGGTGGTGCAGTTTAGGATAACCAAAATAATTCAGGACCAGTAGGGCATATCCTATGAGGACTGACTTAAGGCACTAAACATGTACTCCCTGGAGATCTTCAGGTTCCTGAAAGAATGAATGAGGTAAACTGGGAGGAATTATTCAATAGGAATACTGAATCTAGAACACTAGGACATGAGTGAAAGCTGGGGAGGGGGATTTGGGGTGGGTGGGAAGTTTTATTTTACAAAGAGAGTGGTTGAGCAGTGCAAGTCTGTTAGGTGAGGTGGTGAGCACTAAAAACATTAATAGTTTCAAGCACAGCTTGGACAGAGTTAACAGCTTAGTTACTCAGGGTAATTGGAGTTAGGCTGGGAACGTGGGGGTGAGTAGTGAGGACAAAAATCCTGTGTATACAGCAGGTCTCTGAGTGCAGTAGGGTACTGTGGGCAGCCTGGACGGACCCGTGATGGTCTTTTTCTGTCATTCTGTGTTTCCATCTGTAGGCTGTCTATCCTAATGATAAGCTTTAAATTTATATATATATAGTATTTTTTGACGTGTGTAATAAATACAACACATCTTTTTAATATGTAAATGAATGAAAAACTGTAAAGTATAAAAATAGGTGCATGGAGGTTAGTGTGTGCTACTGGCTGGGAGGAGAGATTGGTCTGCTGTATGCCAAGGGCAACAGTGGGCAAATGTGCTCCCTCATCTAAAGAATCTTATCAAGGTTGGGGAGGAAAAGCCTGATGTGGTGTTTCACTTAGGTACCAACAATTTGGGGAGCCATGGTGTAGATAGGGTCATGGGTAGCTGCTGTATATGAGGCAGGACGTTTAGGGTAGTTATGAAGATGTAAACCTCCTATGAGGTTCTACTGGTGCCATCTGAGGATAAGGACAGACAAGAGAAAATTGGTAAGTTTAACACGTGGCTAAAGGACTGGTGTGGGAATTGTTTTGGGAGTTCTATTAGTAGGGTACTCTGATTAGAGGAGTGGAGAAGGTGTTTGGGGAAGGGAGTGGTCCAGTGCCTTCCAGGTGCATCAGCCATCTGGGATATAGACAGTATAGGGAAGGTAGTCGTGGAAGAGGAGGAACTTGGGGTGCTGCTACGCTTGGATATCGACGATGTGGTATACCAGCCTGTGGTGACAGCAAAATGTAATGTTTGAAGACTGAGGGACAGATTGAAGGCACTTGCAGCTTCCCTTGCCTTTTACAAGGTCCTCCCTATGTAGTGTATTGGTAGTGGGAAGGATCGGGTTAGAAAGGAGACGACCGTGGACTTCGGTGGGTGGTTGAAGGGATGGTGTCTGGAGGAGGGTTCCATTTTGTTGGAGAGCTGGGTGGGGGTTCTGGGACAGGAGGCTGTTCAAGGGTGACAGACTACACCTAACGAGAGGGGGGCCAGTACACTTTGGCAGGAGTTTGAAGTTTGCATAGGTGGACATTTAAACTGAGGAGGGAGGTACCGATGCTGGGGGAAGCACAGAGAACAGAAGGGGAACCTAGCTAGAACTTCCCCAGAAATGGGGGCTAGGAGCAGTGAGCATGAAAGCAGCAGTGCAGGGGTCCATAATAAGTTAAACTGTTGCCATGGACATGGGACTAATAGAGCCATCAGGGAGCAGAAAATCCAGAAGTTAAGGAGG
Source organism: Neoceratodus forsteri (assembly GCA_016271365.2). Classification (NCBI taxonomy): domain Eukaryota; kingdom Metazoa; phylum Chordata; order Ceratodontiformes; family Ceratodontidae; genus Neoceratodus; species Neoceratodus forsteri. The sequence continues at coordinate 1,667,690,236 of CM057456.1, read as the reverse complement.
ATGGGGGAGGACAGAGGGAGACGAGCTGACAACAAAACAGTGGATCCATCAGGGAGGAAATGAGACAAAATCTCTGTGGGGTACAGCTCTTGATGACATCGAGAAGAAGTTGCGCATGAGGGTGATCTGCAGATGGCCAGGATAGGGAGATGAGGGGATGGGGAACTAGGGGCAGAAGTGATTGTGGGGGATCTCAGTCTGTCAGACCTGGATTGAGACATTCTAGCAGCTAAGAGCACCAGAAGTCAGGCCCTCCTAGATACATTGCAGACTGCCTGCTGGTGCAGCTGATCAGGGAACCCACAAAACAGGCTGACATTCTCAACATGGTACTCACCAACTCGGAAATGGTAGATAGTATGCGGGTTGGGAAACCTCTGGGCTCTAGTGACCATAATACCATATGGTTTGAACTGGCCCTGGTTACCAGTATAAACTCATCAAAGGCTGTGGTTATAGATTTCAGATGAGCAGACTTTGATCAGATGAGGGAATTAGTCAAGGGTAAGTTGGTTGGCATGGACAAAACTAGGGGGTGGAGGAGAGGTGGGAAGAAATTAAAGCGTCCATTCTCAAAGCAAACGAATCATGCTTGAGAACAGCTACCAAGGGTAATAGGCATAGGAGACCTAACTGGTTCTCTAAAGTCAGGGAGGCAGTGAGGCCTGAGAAAAATGCCATCTTTGGCTACAAGGAGAAACGGAGACAAGGAATGGAGCAAATGCCCAAAAAAGATGGAGGCCAAGAAAGCAGTCAGGGACGCAGAAACAGACACAGAGCTGCATATTGTGGGGGGGTTACATTTCTTCAGGTACAGCAAGGAAAGAAGGAAGATGAGAGGAGGAATTGTTAGGCTGATGGAGGGGGCAGAGTAGTGGACGAGGGACAAGCAGATAGCAGCCATTCTAAAGTAATACTTCTGCTCATTATTCACAGTAGAGAATAGCAAGCCTTTGCCAGAAAACAGTACAAATGGTGCGGCAAGAGGGACCCTTGAAGTGGGATGGAGCCAACTACAGGAGGAAGGGTTAGACAAGGGGTTGCAGCTCTGAATATGAATAAGGCACAAGGCCCGGGTGGAATTTACCCAAGGGTTCTTTGGAGGGGGGGAATAGGCATCAGAACTGACCTGTTCTAACCCTGGAGGAACAGTAGGTCCCTGGTAAGGCTCTTCAGTAACCCACTACTGTCAGGGGTGTTTGTAGGATACTGGATGTAGTTCCTCTCTACAATGGAGGAGACAGGGAGGAACTGGGAAACTGCAGTCCCGTCCATTGTAGGTAAATTGATGGAGGCGCTTGTCAAAGTGGACCTAGTGGACTACCTGGAGAGAAATGGACTCCAGGATAGTAAACGGCACGGGTTAGTGACACGGAAGTATTATCAGATCAACCTGATAGTATTCTTTGACTGGCTAACAAGAGCAGTGGATAAGGGACAAGCAAATTGACTCTTATTTAGACTTCAGCAAGGAATTCAACTCTGCCACACAGAAGGTTGCTGAAAAAAATAGAGGACCTAGGAGCAGCAAAGGACCTAGTTAGATGTGTGGGAAGTCAGGGGGAGGCAGCAAAGGGTGGTGGTCAAATTGGGGGTGGTTAAGGGAGGTCACAAATACCATACCAAAGGGATCAGTCTTGGGCCCAGTCCTTTTCAGAATGTTCATCAGCAGCGTAGAAAGAATATAGAGCAAGATGTATATCTTTGCAGATGACACTAAGATCTATGGCAGAATAAACAGTGAGGAGGGGGTAAATGAGTTTGAGGGATCTGCAAAGGTTAGAGAGCTGGTCCAAAGTTTGGCAGTTGAAATTTAATGCCAAAAACTGCAAGGTGATGCACATAGGGAACAAAAATCCTAATACAGATTACTGGATGGGAAGGGTTAAGCTGGCTACTACTTCTGGGGAAAAGGGACCTGGGGTGTCACCATAAGCGACTCCCTAAAACGAACTAGCCAGTGTAAGAAGGCCTACAGCAAAGTAGCCGGAATGTTACAGTGTATTGTTTGGAGTTTCGATAGCAGGAGGAAAGAGGTCACACTGTCTCTCTCTGTAGATCACTGGTGAGACCCCAACAGGAATACAGGGCTCAGTTCTGGAATCGTCACTTTAGGAAAGGCAGAGACAGGCTGGAGATGGTGCAGCATATAGTGACCAGAATAATTTAGGGCCAGCTGGACAGATCCTATGGGGGAGCAGCTCAGGGCACTAAACATGTACTCGTTGGAGGTCAGAAGAGAGGGGCAACATGAAGCTGGTAGTATAGCCTAGAGGTCAGAGTAACGAGCTTGGTACATCCAGCAGACCTGGGTTTGATTCCCGCAACCTCCACTTGCATACTGTGTGACTGAGCAAGTCACTTAACCTCCCCAGTGCTCCTGGGTCGCCCTTGAAAACAGGCACTTATGCCCATACCTCTCAACTGTCCCTGATTTTGCCTCAAAATTTTACTCTGTCCCTCCTAAAAATTGTGTTTCCATAACCAAACAGTGTGGGGATGTAAGCACAAAATAATGTCAAACATTAATGTTACAAATTTGTTCTACCTTAGAAAATGCAGTTTACACTAAGCCCCTTATTTTATCAGCTTCCTGAGTGGATACCACCAATTTTGAAGATGTGTCCCTGATTTTGGTCCTTTGTCACTGATTTTTTTAAACCTTGTCCCTGATTTATGAGGCAGGAGGTTGAGAGGTATGCTTGTGCCTAGTGGGCCTTATCTGGTTATCAAAAAAACAAACAAAAAAATGATACAGACCTTCAAGTTCATGAAGGAAATAAACAAGGTCAATTGTAAGGAACTATTTAACAAAAATGGTGAGTCGAAAACAAAGGGATATGAATGAAAGCAGATGTGGGGGGGAGGGGATTCTGGAGGGATGAAAGAAAGGTTTACCTTGCAGAGAGAGAGTGGTTGAGTTGTGGAACAGTCTACTGACAGAGGTGGTAGCTGCAAAAACCATAAATGGTTGTAAGCACAGCTGGTACAGAGTATAGGGTTTCATAGTTAAGGGGGATGGGTAGCAGTAAATCGGGGAGTGGGGGGTCACAAGGATGAAAACCTGTCTAGACAGTTGGTCATGAGGTAGAGTAGAATAAAACTGGGCAGACAGATTGGACCAATGTTTTTTTCCGCTGACATTGTCTGTTTCTGTAAGATGGCCTGCATCTGAGCAGGGATTGGGGCAGAAGATAGATGTGGATATTAGCAAGAATTTAAATGGGGAAGGGGGAATGAGCGGAATTAAGAAGCTGGTCTTAATACACACACACACACACACACACACATACACACACACTCACTCACTCTCTCTTTCTCTCTCTTAATTTGACCCTGCTTAGCCCCTCAATTGGTTGGTGACATTGCCCCTTTGAAATCCGTTGATTTTTGTTGCATTAATTTATTGTGGTTAGCTTAACAGTTTGATTCCCACACATTGCTGAACCATACTGAATTACTGTTAAAAAGGAAGTTTAATAGTGGTAAGGAGGACACAGGTGTAATACATTTTATTCATTTAATGTTTAGGTGAAAAAGAAGGTGATGAAATCCTGGGGCCTGAAGCTGAAGCAGATGGAGCTGACTGTACAGGTGCATTGTTTTTCTGTATTCCTAAGAGCATATTTTTGTGCAGCCCTAGTGAATTTTACAATACAGATATGACTTTTTATCATGTAATAGCAGAGGGATGCTTTCAAAATGAGATACTCTTCTTATACAGTTTTCATTAACAAGAAATTCATGCATAATATACGGAATCATTCACACACATACATATCTTAAAGGTGATAGGAAATTGTTATAAATATTTGTACATTTGATACCAGAATTTGTAATAGGGTGAACACTCAGAAGGTGGTAGAGAGAATGTGCAGGGATCTTTGGAAACTTGAGAGGTCAAGAGCGTGGCAGTTGGGGTTCAGTGCAAAAAAGTGCAAAATCATGCACCTAGGGCATAGAAACCCAGGTGTGGAGTATAGGGTGAGAGGTACTGTCAGTCACGTAACAGGAAAGAGATCTTGGGGTTATCATAACTGATTACCTCAGTGTGGCAAAGCAGTGGGTAGGGCTATTGGGATGCTGGGGTGCATAAGGAGGGGTATCTTTAACAGAAGGGAGGCGGTGTTTCCATTGTATCACTTGCTGGCAAGACCCCACCTGGGAGTACTGTGTCCAGGTTTGGAGGCTGCATCTCAGAAGGGACATAGACAGGGAGGAGGCAGTCCAGAGGAGGGCAACTAAAATGGTGCAGGGGCTGCATGAGAAGCCCTATGAGGAGAGAATGAGGGATCTAAACATGTATACCCTGGAAGAGAGGAGAGCAAGAGGGACATGATAGAGACCTGCAAGTACTTCACATGGGTGAACAGGATGCAGAAGGAGGGGATTCTCTTTCAAATGAGAAAGAGCACCAGGAACTGGGGGCATGAGCTGAAGTGGGGGGGGGGATTAAGAGGGATGCGAGAAAGTAATACTTCACTGAAAGGGTGGTAGATGCTTGTAACCAGCTGCCACCAGAAATGGTGGAGGAGAAGACAGTGGGGGTCTTCAAGCACAAGTTGGATAGACATTGGATAATACTAGTAAATAGGCAGGGAGGAGGGTCATTGGAGACCAGATAGAGTCAGTGGAGGCAGATCAGGCAGAGAACATCCGGGTAGATTTGGGCCAAACTGTCCTTTTTTGCTGACAGATTCTATGTTTCTGTTATATAGTTAAAACTTACACACCATGCGGACAGAGCAAACAACAACTAGGCGGGAAAACTCTTAACACACAGTTGTGTAAAACTAGTTGAGGATGTGTTCTTAACCTGAGTTACCTGTTCTAACCCCAGGAATCACTCATTATGATTAAACTTAATGCAGTCAGCCTCCTCTGTTGAACTGCTTGGAGAGATGGAATTTTATGTAAGTTATGGAACTCTCAGTTGGTGCATGCCACTTTCAAACTGCTGCCCTAGCAACTGCTGCACTCTTGAGTGCTTCAGATTCTTTACTCCGCCTGCCTAGTAAGGACGTCCTGGAGAGCTCTCCTTGAACTGTCTCTGACTAAAGTTTATCTGTAGATAAGTACTCATTTTCAGTTTAATTTTAAATTGCTGCCTTAGAAACATTGTTTAGTATAGTAAATTAGTGTTTTAGTAGTTTTTTATTTATATTTGCAGTTCCCTCACGGTTCCATGTCTATTTTAAAGGTTTCTTATCTCAATTTATTATTTAGAGTGATTTAGCGATCAGTTCCCTGAACCGCTTTAGTTTTGTCCAAATTTAGTAATTTTCTCGGTTCCTTTTTCTTCAGGAACCGAATAGCGCTCGGTTCCAGGAACCGCTAACGGTAGTTATTTTAAAGTAATCTCCGGTTCCGAGTTACTTTAAATAACGGTGTTTGGAAGTAATTTTTTTTGCCTAGCTTAAATGTCGGAGGTCCATTTGGATAAACCTAAAAAACGCACAGGACCCACAGGTTTTAAATGTTGTGACTCTTGTGGGCAACTTATAGCAAAAGCAGACAGACATTCTCTCTGTATTTCTTGTTTGGGTGTAAGTCACATATTTGCCAGTTGTGATATTTGTAAGACCTTTTGCCCAATAACATTAAAGAAAAGGTCTAAAATTTTGTAAGAGATGGCTTCTGCTTCTGGGGATAATTCTGCTTCTTCCTCCTCCCACAAAAAGGATGGAGGTAAAGCCAAGGATCCTGACAGGAGTTCAGATAAATCTGAACAAGGTAAAACAAAAAGGGTTGTGGAAACAGGCACTGAATCTGTTCCATTAAAGAAAAAGTGTAAAGAAAAACATGTCGCTGTGCCTCCGGCTGAGAAGTCTAAGGAGCTCCCAGCAGACAAGCATATTATGCCCTCGGCTGAGGACATTGCTAAGGCATTGCAAGCCCTACAGGTGCAATCCCGGTTCCTACACCGACTGCCTCGGTTCCTCCTACAGCCCCAGCAAGGCAAGAAGTGCTGGAAGTGTTTGGGGAGGAGGAGAAGGACTTTGAAGGGGAACCTACAGATCCAGAGGTTTCTCCTGATCAAGAGTTTGGATCTCCTCCCGGGGTCCTGAGGAATACTCCTCCCATTATTCTTTTGTTAAGAACATGGTGGAAACCCTGAACCTTCCTCTTCAGGAAACAGAGGAGGATATGGAGGAGGCAGACTTTCTAGAAATGATGGGGTTAACCCTCATGAAACGTGTACTTCTGCCCATGCATAAATCTTTAAAGAAGGCTGCAATGCAGATTTTTAAAACTCCAACCTCTATTCCTGGGTGGATAAGAAAGCTGACAAGAAATACCAGCTGGACAGAACTACAGCTGATTTTCTATTTACACGTTCTGCTCCTGAGGGAGTAGTCCAAGCTGCTGCCTGTGACAAGGCCAGGATCCCATTGGCTACCCATCCACCAGACAAAGATTCAAGAAAAATGGATGCTATGGGAAAGAAAGGGTACATGGCTGCCTCTTTATTAGTTCGGCAGGCCAGTTACATGGCATATTCAGTGCAGTACCAAAAAGCTGCATGGAACACTGTTCTAGCTTTGGCTGATAGGGTCCTAGATGAAGTGGCTCTAGGCTTACAAGATACAGCAAGGGCTGCACTTGATGCTACCAGGTACCAATTTCGTATGGCAGTGGATGCCAATGATACTGCATCCAGGTTAATGGCTTTGTCAGTTTCACTCAGAAGGTTTGCATGGCTTAGAGCCACCAACCTAACCTTAGACACCTAGGCCAAAGCAATGGATTTCCCCCTGGAGAACAACTCCTTGTTTGGGGATAAAACTGAGGCATACTTGAAAAAGGTGGAGGAATATAAATCCACCTATCAGAGCAATTCCAAGGATAGGCCCTTCACCTCTTGTAGATCCCAGAGTAGGGGATGTAGGGGCAGGGGATTTTACCCCAGACCTTTCTTTCAGGCACAAGCCTCCCAGCCTCAGCAGCAGACTAGAGGTTATTTTAGAGGAAGGGGCAGGAGAGCCATGAGAAGAGCAGCTCCTGCACCACATGTTCAGGCACAGCCTGCACAGAATCCCTGACGGGCTAGGGCAGGTCGCATCCCCTATTACAGATCCACCAGTAGGTGGCAGACTGGCTCATTACCTTCACGCTTGGCAGTCCATCACCACACACAAGTGGGTGCTGGAGGTAGTGAGCCAGGGCATGGCACTCGGTTTCAAATCATTCCCAAAGCTGAGAACAAGAACCTTTGCTCCATCAACAGCTGCACACAGGATTTTGTTGGAAGCAGAGGTAAAAAATCTGCTAGCAATCAAAGCAGTAGAGGTAGTGCCTCTAATAAGCAGGGGAAAAGGTTTTTATTCCAGATACATAGATACATAGACAGTGTCGGCAGATAAGGGCCTATGGCCCACCCAGTCTGCCCATTTGAGCTTGTAATTTCAGTTTATGTTTTCCTAGAAGTCTGTTGCCCCTTACCCCTGACCTCCAGAACTCCTTTATGTCTATCCCATGCATTCTTAAATCCCGTGATTGTTTGAGCCCCCACCACTTCCTCTGGCAGGGTGTTCCACGTATCCACCACCCATTCTGTGAAGAAATTCTTCCTCACGTTTCCTCTGAATCGTCCTCCCTCCAACTTCATCCCATGCCCTCTAGTCCTGGAACATCTTTTTCGCTTAAAAATAGTGTATTCCTGCACCCTGTTCCTCCCTGTAAGATACTTGTATGTCTCTATCATATCCTCTCTCTCCCTCTTCTCCTCCAGGGAGTACATGTTCAGTTCCTTCAACCTGTCCTCATAGGACTTGTGATGTAATCCATGCAGCATCTTTGTTGCCCTCCTCTGAACCTTCTCTACCCTGTCTATGTCCTTACGTAGGTAAGGTCTCCAGAACTGTACACTGTACTCCAGGTGGGGCCTCACTAGTGTCTTGTATAGTGGAATTATGACCTCCCTTTTCCTGCTGGTGATGTCCCTGCCTATGCATCCCAGCATCCTATTTGCTTTACCTGCTGCCTTGTCCCACTGTTTCCCTACCTTGAGGTCACCAGAGATGATAACCCCAAGATCCCTTTCCTGCTTGGTGCATACAATATCCTCACCCCCCAACTGATATATTGTGCCAGGGTTTTTGTGCCCCATATGCATTATCTTGCACTTCTTTGCATTGAATTTCAACTGCCAAACCCCTGACCATTCTTCAAGTTTCTGCAGGTCCCTTCTCATTCTGTCTACACCCTCTGGTATGTTTACTCTGTTACAGAGCTTTGTGTCATCAGCGAACAGTGAAATTCTGCCTTCTAGGTCCTGCGTAATGTCACTGATGAAGATATTGAATAGGACCGGTCCCAGCACTGATCCCTGTGGTACCCCACTGGTCACTCTTCCCTCTGTGGAGTGACAGCCATTTACCACCACCCTCTGTGTCCTGCCGCCCAGCCAGTTACCTACCCACCACACTACTGTCCTGCCCACACCCATATTCCCCAGTTTGTGTAATAGTCTTCTGTGTGGCACGGTGTCAAAAGCCTTGCTGAAGTCCAGATAGGCCATGTCCACTGCCCTCCCGATCCACCTCCCTAGTCACCCAGTCAAAAAATTCAACGAGGTTGGTCTGACATGACCTCCCCCTGGTGAAACCATGCTGCCCTGGGTCCTGTAGTCCATTGACAACCAGATGTTCCACCAATCTCTCCTTCAGTAGTGCTTCCATGATCTTCCCCACTACCGAGGTCAGGCTGACTGGTCTGTAGTTCCCTGCTTCCTCTTTGTTCCCTCATACTTCCTCATAAGGAAGAAAAATGGGGATTGGCGGCCTATTTTGGATCTAAGACTTCTGAACAAGCACATTTTGAAACCAAAGTTCAAAATGGTCACCCTTGCCATAATCATTCCTTTCTTGCAAAAGGGAGACTGGCTAGCCTCCCTAGATCTAAGGGATGCTTATTTCCATATTCCCATCAGACCTTATCACAGAAAATTCTTGAGATTCAGACTGGCTTCAGGCCATTATCAGTTTGCAACTCTCCCCTTTGGGCTAACTCCAGCACCAAGGGTTTTTACAAAGTGCCTATCAGTGGTGGTAGAGTTTTTGAGAAAACAAGGTATAACCGTCTTCCCCTACCTGGACGACTAGTTAATAGTAGGACAGTCTCTGCAGCATGCAGTACAGTCACTGGCACTCACAAAATCCACATTAGAGTCCCTGGGATTTCTGATAAACGAAGAAAAATCTCAACAGGTACCACTCCAGGTGCTGGAGTTTATTGGAGCAGAACTAAATACCAGACAGGGCAGAGCCCTCCTGCCACAGGACAGGGCAACGAGCATTCTGCAGATTGCAAAATCCTTTGTCTCTGGGAGACCCAGAACAGCCAGAGAATGTCTCAGGTTACTAGGCCACATGGCATCTGCCACGGCAGTGGTAATGGGCTTCAGATTTCAAATGAGAGATATTCATTTCCATCTCAGACAGTATTGGTCTCAAAGGACGGATCCTATGTCCAAACTGGTTCCAGTCACAGAACGTTTAGTCCAGGCCTTACAGTGGTGGCTGGACAAGCACAACCTCAGGGAGGGTGTGCCTTTTATAAGGGAACAACCTTCAGTAATCCTCACAACAGATGCCTCTCTTCTAGGCTGGGGGGCACACATGTTAGAGCACACAGCAAGTGGCACATGGTCCCCCCAGGAGTCTCTGCACATAAATCTCTTGGAGCTCAGGGCTGTTTACCTGGCTTTGAAAACATTTGCTCCTTACCTGCAAAACAGGGTGGTGCAAGTCAGAACAGACGACACCACAACCGTGTATTACATCAACAAGCAAGGAGGTACCAGGTCACATCTACTGTGCACAGAAGCAATGAGACTGTGGTCCCTAGTATACTCCATGGGAGTATCCCTGTCAGCCATACACCTTCCAGGGAAGGACAATGTGCTGGCAGACTCTTTTGCGGATAAGTCAGGACCACCACGGAGTGGTGCCTGAATACTCAGGTACTCAGTACAATTTTCAGAAAATGGGGCACCCAGAGGTGGATCTCTTCACCTCCCAGAAACCACCAGCTTCCAATGTACTGTTGCAGGCCTCCTCTAAGGGGCACAATCCCCCTGGATGCCTTGGCCCTGGAGTGGACAGGGAAATTTCTGTATGCGTTCCCTCCTTTCCCTGTGATATTCAGGAACCTACTGAAATTGAGGTCCCAACCAGCAAAATGATACTGGTGGCTCCGGATTGGGCGAGACAGCACTGGTACTCTCTTCTGCTGTCTCTGTCAGTGGTTTCCCCAATCCATCTGCCCAGGAGGCACAACTTATTAACCTCCTCTCAGGGCAGGATCCTGTACCCCAGTCTCAAATCACTGAGGCTCAAGGCGTGGCTCTTGAGGACTTAGAGTTTGCTAACCTTAATCTGTCAGAACAGGTGTCGACAGTGCTTAGGGGTTCCTGGAAGCCTCCTACTAAGAAGACATATGCTCTAAGTGGAAAAGATTTACAGTATGGTGTACAGGTAAAGGCATGAGCCTTTTCCAGGCTGATTTGGCTATTCTTCTAGATTACCTTACACATTTACATTCCTTAGGCCTGAGGCCTTCCACCCTCAAGGTTCACTTAGCTTCAGTCTCTGCTTACCTGTCAGTTGGTAAGAAGAGTTCTATGGCTTCTCATCCGGTATTTAGAAAATATTTTAAAGGCCTTAATCTTCTGCACCCTCCCCTAAGGGAACTGGTTCCAGTCTGGAATCTAAATATTTGCATTGCTAAACTCATGGTTGCACCATTCGAACCTATGGCAACCGCAGATTTGAAGTACGTCACTTGGAAAACTGTTTTCTTGGTTGCCATTACTTCAGCCAGAAGGATCAGTGAATTACAAGCCCTGTACACAGATGTGGACTACATCTCATTCCACAGGGACAAGGTAGTCCTTAGGACTAATAGAAAATTCCTTCCCAAGGTGGTATCTGATTTTCACTTAAATCTTACAGGACAAGTCAATCACAGCACTTTCTCACATATGGTGAAGTTGGTAAGGGCAGAGCTGCAACAAAACGTACAATTGCTCGCTGGATAGTGGCATGTATACAGTTTTGTTATAGTAAGGTGGGTAAACAGGTACCTCTGGGCCTGACAGCACACTCCACCAGAGGCACAGGTGCTTCACTGGCAGCTTCAAGAGAAATTCTGCTACTGGAAATCTGTAAAGCAGCTACATGGAAAACAGTACACACCTTCACAAAGCATTACAGCCTGGACTTGCAATCCAGTGATGCTAGGTTTTCGTACAGCAGTATTGCAGAGCTTGTTTCCAAAGTAGGTTCTCTGCCCAACCTCCAAAGGCACTGCTTGGTAGTCTGCATTAAGTTTAATCATAATGAATCAAATATAGATTAAGATAGAGACTCACTTTGTTTAGCCAGTTGGTGTCCAGGTGGTCTCAAGTTTCTTAGGTTTGTTGGTTAAATATGTTTTGACCTGAAAGGGCAAAAAATATTATTTTTAAGGTTTGTTAATTTTTAACTAGTGTGTCTTTTACCCAGTTAGGCTCCGTAAGAATCTGAAGTACTCAGAGTGCAGCAGTTGCTAGGGCAGCAGTTTGAAAGTGGCATGAGCCAACTGAGAGTTCCATAATTTACATAAAATTCCATCTCTCCGGGCAGTTCAACACAGGAGGCTGACTGCATTAAGTTTAATCATAATGAGTGATCCCTTTGAAGAAACAACATTACTATGGTGAGGAATTTTTTCTTCTGTCTCAGTGGTGCTGCATATACAGTATGTTTTAACTTTTTTGATATACAGTAAAATGCTTTAAACTTAGTGTTTTTGCTGTGTTCTCTTCTTTAGTGTGGGTTGGTGCCAGTATTTTTTGTTTGCGGTATTGTTGATTTACCTTGCACAGCTATTCGGAGCAGCGTTGGTTAGCGTGTGAGGGTAGTTAAACATAACTTGCTGCTCACCCAGTACTTAAGAACATTTTAAAAGGCTTAAATCATCTGTATCCCCATGTGAAGGAGTTAGTCCAAGCATGGGATTTAAACTTCGTTCTTCTACAGTTGATGAATCCTCCCCTTGAGCCTATTTTCTCATCAGAGCTCAAATATTTAATCTGAAAAACTGTGTTTTGAGTAGCCATTACTACAGCAAGAAGGGTCTGTGAGTTGCAAACACTTGGTGCAGACCCTAATTTCATGGTGTTTCATGGAATAAGATGATGCTTAGTACAAATGTGACATTTTTACCAAAAGCACTTGAATCAGACTGTAGCATTGCCTTTGTTCTTTCCAAAGCCTTTTTCCAGTATAGAAGATGAACTTCACAGCCTGAGCATCAAGACAGCTTTTAGATTTTGATGCAAAGGACTAAAACAAACTGAAGAGGCAGCGGTTTGTCACTTAATGTGTGACGAGGTAGGAAAAAGCAAGTCTGCTGAGAGGAAAAAAAAGACAGTCTCTCATTCTGGTATGGTAAGGAGCTACCAAATGGGTTAGAGATTCACCAATCCATATGTTTGTTGATGTGCACCACACAGTTCAGTGCCTTACCTGCAGCAAATGCTTCTGCTCTATAGATGTTCAAAAAATTACGCATAAATATTAAAGAAAAATCACTCGTAAAATTATTCCTGCAGGGACACAGGCACTTCCTGGTTGTAAGTCCATACCTCGGCGGCGTCATACCAGCCAACTTTATGACGGATCACAGGAGAGTGCAGGGTTATGCTTCATTATAGTCTTTGGGGACACTTTCACAATCATTTTTTATATGGCCAGTGTAGACAGGGCACTGGCTTCCACTAACGAGGGTCTTGTTAGTCAACCAGTGCCCACGTTTCATTACCAAATGGCCATTATAAGATGAAAAAACAATTGTGAAAGGTGTCCCCATAGACTATAATGGAGTGCGTCCCCACGCTGTCCCTGTGATCATGTTATAAAGTTGGCTGAACGCAGGGTGGCGCCGGGGTGGAACTGGGAAGTACCTGTGTCCCTGCGGGGATGATTTTATGAGTGATTTTTCTTGAAAATGTATGCATATATTTTAAATAACCATAGAACAGAAGCATTTGCGGCAGGTAAGGCACCGCACTGTGTGGTGCATGGGGCTAAGTTGGTGAATCTCTTTAAGGACACATTCCACCAGAGCTGCATCTGTAACAGTGGCACCATTAATCAGTGTACTCTTGCTAGAAGTGCACAAGGCAGTCACATGGTTTACTGTATACACCTTCACTTCTCAGTACTGTGTACAGTACATTCAAGCTGGAAGGGATGCCAGCTTTGATGCTTCTGTGGTTCAGAACATTTTGTCCTAAATAGGTTCTGCACCCTGCCTTCTAAGTGCTGTTTGGAATCTGCAAAGTGTATGACATCACAACTACACTCATTGCTAGAAAACAATACTCACTGTAGAAATTATGTTTCTTTTTTTAAGGGGGTGTATTTCTGAGTCATGCAAGCCTTCTCGTCATCCTTTTCAAGAAGCTAAATAAAAAGAATTCTTCAGGACATGTCAGATCAGATGCTTAAAATGTTCTAAAACAAAAAAAAGTTCTTGCTTGAGCATTTTACAGTTTCAGACTTTGCAGTTTAACAGTTTTTCATATTGTAATTTGTCATTTTTTGTTGCATTTAAAGTTCTTAATACATACTACAGGTTAGTTGAATGGTCGCTGCCCTGCAGCTATAAATTTGCCATTGGATGGTCAGGTGGAGCATTATCACACTGCATGCAGAGTCTGAATTTCTGACATTCTAAAAGTTGGTAAAGGAGGTTGGATTGGAAGAGTAAGGTCTCTGTGGAACCATGGACATTGAGCCAGGCTAGGGTCCCTCTGTCTGATACCCATCCCAAGGGTTGCTTCATTTATCTGGCATTAGGGTCACCTGACCATTGTCCTCTCTTTTGTGCAGTTTTCTGTAACACTAGATCCCTAAGGAGCGATAGAGGCACTGATTGCTGACTCCTTAGCTGACCTGGTATGCATCACAGAAGCCTGGTTGGAGTATCACTTAAGCCGTGTGCTGGAGGCAGCTATTCTGTAACAGTATTCCACTGTACATTGTCTGAGGTGGAAGTGCAGTGGGGGGTAGGGAGGTCATCTGCTTTAGCTGTGCATTGGGCTTGACTGCATAACCCACAGGAGTTACCAGATTATTTGATAGCATGCCTGTTATAGGTGGGCCGGGTACAAGCTGTAGTATTATTCTTATGTACCATCTCCTAGGCCACAGGAATAATTTTATGCAGGCAACTGGAGAACATCATGACTGACCTGGTGGTGTATTTGCCCAGCCTATTGGTGTTGGGAGACTTCAAAACCTGGGTCAGCATTGAAGCTTCTGTCTTTGGAAAACAGTTCCTTCAGCTGATGACATCACTGGGTCTTGTATGGGCAGTTGCCACTGGAACTTGCCCAAAGGGCCATGCCTTGGATTTAGTCTTCTCATTGGGTCTTGCCATGAGTAATTCTCTGGGCTGATCTGGTAATTTTCTTGGGTCATCAAGCTGTACAGTTTTCTGTAGGGCCACTGGGTTTGACACCCCCCATAGAGATGGTCAGATACTCTCATTAGAAATCTGGGACAAGTCTCTTGGTGGTTCTACACATCTCTGATATGGTAACAGTTTGTGCTGAGGGAGCCAAGAATGCAGTAGGGCGCTGTAGTGGTGCCCTCTTGGCAGCCTTGGATGCCCTGCCCCCCAAACACACACACACACACACACACACTGGTCACTATGGTTTGATGATGGCCTGAGATGGTTGAAGTCACAGGGATGGAGTTCAGACCATTCTTGGCGGAGTTTCAAGTTGATGCAGGACAGATTGGTGCTAAGAACTCACTGCCACTCTAAAAAAAAAAAAAAAAAGTTCCTGCCATGGGCGATTGCTGAAGAAAGAGACCAACTTTTCCAGTGTCGACAGTTTGCTTAACCCTCACTGTCTGTTGTCCGGAAAAGTAGTTTCAGCAGAGAAATGCAGAGAGTTTAACTCATTTCTTTTAATTTTTATTGGTCATACTGGAAATGCATGTGAGCATTGCTGCCCGTTTACACAAGCGTCCAGTTACATACAACAATCATGAGACATGAAATAGTCTAAAATACTTAACTTACAGTGAGGGTTAATACAATGGTACATAAAATCAGGATAATATTTGGTTCTTTCTTGAAAAGGTACCCTGTATTCTGGTTGTGATTGCCTCAAGTGGCCTGTCATGGGTCAGTTGTTCCACTCACCTGTGAACTTGGGTACTCTGATGTGGTGTGAGGAGTTTGAGCCAGTTTCAGTGGAAGGAAGTACTCCAGGTTGTCTCTAAGCTTCGCTCTACCTACTGTACACTGAACCCAGGACCTACCTAGTTTCTGCTTGGTTGCTGGTGCTATTTTATTGCAGAGATCATTGAGTGTTATATTTGTTTATTTTATTCATTCAGAAATAAACCTTTAAGCACAAGTGCTCTTTTACAAAGGTTCCACATCAAGGACAAGCAGTTCCAGAGGAGCATTGTCGAGTATCCATGCATAATGCAATTTCATGGTGGCAAGGCAGAAATGATCAAGTGAAAGCTAGTTCATAGCACTTGTCATTAACTTATTAGAAGAAGACAGTGATAATATATTATATTATATCAGTTGCATATAGACAAATGTCATTTATAATAGTTACATTTGGCTCCAAGTGTGAATTCCTTTTTCAGTTCTCTCTTACAGAGGGCTATTTTGGGGAGACATACCAGGGATTCAGTCAGTTCGTTTAGCCATTGAGTTGCTCCGACTGCAATGGAACACATGGCCTGGTTTGTTTTTCAGAACAGTGCTGACAGGGAGCTCCTAGACGTATTCCTGGTGGAGTATTGGTTGGAAACTGGGCAGAGGAGGTTTTGAATAGCCAGTGGGGTAAGGCCCATCAGAGCCTTCTTTGCAAGCAGACAGGTCTAGGTGTGGCACCTTAGCCTGTCCTGGAGGGGAAGCCAGTTGGTTAGGGAATAAAGGGAGCTGCTATGGGTGAGTATGTCCGCCCCAGGTGCAAAGCTGCATACCTTAAGTTCCATTCTGACTTAAGAACAGAGTCAGTGGCCACACTGTAGACCTGGAGGCCATAATCTAAAAGTGTGAGGGTTGTGTGGTTGCTGCAGTACGGTCCTGGGTACATATATTCATTATTTTTGGGAGTGTGTGGATCTTTGCCCCTTTTGGACACAAATTGTCCAGGAGGTCACAAGCATTTTTAATGTGAAGATAGCAACTACAGCTGTGTCCCTTCTATTTGGGGTGGAGAACCTGGGAGAGGAAGGGTGGGAACTATATCCCAGAACAATCATAGTATTACTGGTTATGGCTCGTCAGTGCATCCCAAATACCTGGGTATCCCATGTTAAGCCCACTATGGGCCAATGGAGGACCCTAGTCCTGCAGAATCTGGCCCTGGAGCGCTTAACTTGTCTGTTATGTGGAAGAGAGGAATTTTCTCCGCGGGTGGGATGGCTATATTAAGTCCTTATCTGTGGTGGAAGCAACTCTACTTAGATGAGGCATACTGTAAGGGGCTTGGAGTTTCTCTTTTAAGGTGCCTGGGATGAAAGGTGCCACTCCAGCTATATCCTAATAGTTGGGTTTGTACGTCTCCCCCGGTGGAAGAACAGCCTGACTTGAGTAGAAATGGCTCGAAATCTATACAGCTGCAATATCACAGATGCATTCATGTGCTTGCGTGTTTTTCGTTCTTTTTTGGGGGGATAGGTTGCCAGTTATTTCTGTTAGGAACTTACTAAGAGTATTTAAATTTTATAGGTTACATGTATTTATTTTATTTAAATGGACTATGAGTTGACATGCAAGGCTGAATTTTGCTGTTATGTTTCTTCTGTATGTGATATACTGTATACCTTTGTTGATTTCATTTTGTTGTGTGTATTCATTCTGAAATTAATAAAAAAGATGAAACAAACAAAAAAAAAAAAAAGGCAGGAGGTCCATGCTGGATACCACAAGGCGGTGTGGTTCAGACGTTGCCTGAACAGCGTGCCTAGTTTTTTACTGGCAAGACTAACAACATTGTCCACATGGGGTGCAAAGGAAAGAGTATCGTCCATGGTGACTCCTAGGTATTTAAAGGAATCAGCCTGATCCAGTATATTACCATTAGCATTACGGATGATGGCCTTAGATGGTTAAAGTCACAGGGATGGAGTTTAGAGCATTCTTAATGGATTTTCAAGTTGATGGAGGATAGACTGGTGCCAAGAACTCGCTGCTGTGTTACTTTAAAATAGGGAATTTTTCCAGCTACACTGAAGGGGGCAGTGGTGAGACCAATCCTGAAAAAGACATCTTTGAACGCCAGTGTTCTTTTAAATTACAGTCCAGTTTCTACCATTCCTTTATAGGGAAGGATTAAAAAAAAGTGACAGTGGCACAGCTGGAGAGTTACCTGGAAAGGTGTGATACCTGTACACCTCTCCAGTCTGATTTTAGGCCTTATCATACCATTACTACCCTCATCAAGGTGTTAAGTGGTTTCCTTATGTCAAGAGACAGAGGACTTTGTTTTTATCTTGGTCCAGCTGGATCTCTCTTTTGCATTTGACATGATGGACCTTGGGTATTGTTGGTCGGCTAAGGCACTATGTAGGAATCACAGGGACAGTGTTACAGTCCTTGTCTGAGAAGGTGCAGTAGGAGGCATTGGGTTGTAAAACTCAGATTTTGCTTCAAGGGTATCTCTTGCAGCAGGCCACACCTACAGAACTATAGCTACCAGGCACTAGGAAATAACAAACTTTTCTAGCTAGCTGTCTACCAGGAGGCTGCCCACTCTGGTGTAATACGCTGAGTCACGCTGTCCTATAAGAGTGGGTGGCCTCTGTGCCCTCATCCGTTCTTTTCCTGCCATTGACCATTGCATGTTGGACCTCTTGGTGTCTCTGCCAGCTTCAGTCGACCACCATTTTGTCATATTTCATTGAATTTCTTTCATTTTCTCTCCCTAGTGTAGACATCACTTTATAGTAATTTTCTGCATTGATTTATGTCACACTCTGTCTTGGACAAGCTCTTCTGGAGGAGTTCCTGTGGTGAGAAGATCCTCGAGGGATGACCACGATACCTGCATCTTCTGCTTAGGCCCCGGCCACAACACCTTCATCTGTGAGATCTGCTGTGGCTTCAACCAGGCTCCCAGACGGTGGTGCCAGAAGACCCTAGAAACCTTCCTGCTAAAGCACCAAGTCACCCATAAGAAGAAGGTGCTAACAGTGCAGGTATGCCTCTGTTTCTCTGGACCTGTTCTCAGGTTCTTCCTCCTTCAAGGCCCAGGACAAATCTAGTGGGAAGGAGAAACAATGGGAAAAGGACCATGCCAAGACCCAGTCCTCCCTATCTCGCTCGTGGTCACCTCTTCAAGTGTTGGCCGCTGCGGGGCTGTCCTCCTCTTTGGGGATATCCCCTGTCACCTCGCATGCCCTTTCCCCTGCAGGGCTACTGCTGGCAGCTCTTTCCGCCAGTCTTACTTTGGTGGGCATCAGTTCTTTGGGCACCAGTGCCACACCAACATCTCAGACCCTCCTGTTACGGCCCCTGTTTTCCTCTGGCCTTCAGACAGATGGCTCAGCCAGCTCAACATAGACTGGCACATGATTGGCACTTTAGGTACTCACTCGTCTCCCCTGGCGCCATCCTTGTCCGTTTCTTCAGCCATGACCTTGGGCTTGGAGCCCCAGCCTTCCTTGGCATCACCCAGCCCCGTTTCTAGGTTATCCTCTCCCTCTCCAACAACAACCCAGGCAGGAGAAATGGTCCATAGGCCTCTACCTGCCCTGCCCCCCTCTCCTCAGCCTCGGTTCCCCCTCAGGAGACACCGCTAGGGGTCCGCACCAGTCACAATAGACTTCCAGGTTATGCTTCCTCCTTGTGTGATTCCTTACAAGCCTGGTTTGGCCCCCCAGCACCCCATGCCCTCCTCTGGGGCCGCAGCTGGCATCCCGGGATCAGGCACTCTATAACCACCCTCGGGTTAAGGGTGTAGCAGGAAAGAACGGCACCGTTCATCAGATGTTGTACAGAAATGTTAAAAGCTTTATTAATTCAAGCATAAAGTGCTGTGGCAGCAGAAAAAGCAGGGTATTCACTCCAAGTAAGATGCAACACAACTGGTTTCATACATGCGCTTCTCCTTGGGATATGGAGGATGACATTGAGTACCACCCGAAACTCATTGCTCCAGATGATGAGTATGAGGGCAATGGCAGAGATGGAGGTGTGACTGCCTCCCACTCCACTTCCATGTTGTCCTCCAATGGTGAGGAGACCCCTTAGTATATCCCACGCGCCCCCCCAAACAACACCTTTGTCGCTGTCTTAAGGTAGCTGCAGGCGGTCATGGGATTAGAGACTGAGGAGCAGGACCCCATTTGGCATCATCTGTCTACCTATTTTAAGCTGCCAGACGCCCCTCCTCTGGTTATCCCTCCTTTAACTGAACCCTTTGAGGATGCATTGCCCACATAGTCCAGTGTCATACAGACATATGAAGAAACCAGCAGGAGGAGGCCAGTTGATCTGTCAAGTACACTCGTATTGCAGGGTCCACAGCTTAAGCTAATGTCCTTGCCCTCCTTCCCTACTCCTCCTATCCTCCCTATCCATAATCCTTGCTTTTCCCCCATGCCTATCCCAGCCTCTCTTAAAGCTGCCCACTGACTCCAACGAGATGATATTTTCTGGCAGTTCATTCCAAGTGTCCACCACCCTCTCTGAGAAAAAGTGCTTCCTGACCTCCCTCCTAAACCTCCCACCCTCCGGCTTAAGACTGTGCCCCCTAATGTTATGGTTGCCACTCAGCTTAAAGAGACTCTCCTTATCAACCTTATGTATCCCTTTCAAGTCTTGAAGGTCCCAGTCATGTCCCCTGTCTCTCTCCTGTCTTCCAGGGAGTACATGGTCAGTGCCCTCAACCTCTCCTTATATGCCTTACCCTGCTGACCCACTGTCATCTTTGTAGCCCTCCTCTGGACCTTCTCCATCAGGTTAATGTCCTTTTTGAGGTGTGGGCACCAGTACTGAACTCCATACTCTAGATGTGGCCTTAACAGTGACCTGTACAAGGGCAGTATAACATCCTCTCTCCTACTATTGATCCCCCTAGACATGGCATCCCAACATCTTGTTTGCCTTTGCTACTGCTTCGTTGTACTGCATGGAGTGCTTCAGGTCACTAAAACAATGGTTTAATCAAAGAACTATAACCACATGGAATACCTTGCCTAGAAATGTTGTGGAATATGATAATATGAACTCCTTTTAAACAATAAAAAAAAAAAAACTAGATAAATTCATGGGTGATAAGAAATATCTTTTCCACCATTAAGCTAAATGGTGGCAAGTTCTATAAAGGGCTTCGGTCTGTTGAACTTGACAAACACTATGAACCTATGAATTAGTGATCATCACTCTCTGGTCCTTCTCCTCCTCTGATGCAGATACTCAGACTCCACCCAGGTAGTACTCTGTCTTGGTATTCTTGGCTCCAGTATGCATAACTTTGCATTTCTTGGCATTGAAGCCAAGCTGCCAGATACTGGACCACCTCTCCAGCTTTTCCAGATCTTCCTGTAGGTCTTGTATCGCTTCAACTGTGTCCACTCTCCCACAGAGCTTGGTGTCATCTGCGAATAGGCACATTTTGCCCTTAATGCCATCCCCAGTGTCATTGATGAAGACATGAGCAACACCGGCCCTAGCACAGAGCCCTGTGGGACCCCACTGGTTATCACTCTGGTACCAGATAACTCTCCTCCCACAGCCACCCTTTGAGTTCTGTCCCTCAGCTAGTTTTCCACTCATCAGACCTTCTTTTCCCCAACCCTAAGATCTGCCAACTTCCTGATCAACCTTTTGTGGGGCCTAGAGTCAAAGGCCTTGCTGAAATCAAGACGGAAGATGTTTACTGCTTGGCCTGTCTACTGTCTTAGTGACACAGTCAAAGAAGTCAATCACATTCATTTTACACGATCTCTCCCCCCATGAACCCATGCTGCCTCGCATCCTGGAGAACATGCTTCTCTAGATATTCCACCAACCTTTCCTTTAGTATGGTCTTAATGAGCTTGCCCCCAATGGAGGGTCAGACTGACTGGTCTGTAATTCCCTGGGTTGTCCTTAGGACCGCTTTTGTATTCAGTTTTGTAATTTCAATGCAGTAACTCTGGGCTCAGGCTAAGGAAGCAGCCAGTGCCCTTCTGGAGGACCCCCAGAGGAAACGACTGCTCCAAAGCCTTCAGCTGGGGGGCCGACATCTGAAACAATCTGCTTTTTGGACAAGCTATACCAAGCGCCTGCAGGAAAACCCTTCTTCACTGAGCAGCGTCAGGTAGATTCAGTGGTCATTAATGCTGCCCATGACCATACCAAGAGGCCGAAACATTTCCGCTCCCTCCCCCAAGATGAGGAGTCCTGGAGGCTGAATCTCACTGGCAATCGGACATTTGCCTCTGTTACCTTGACCATAAGGGTTCTTAATTACATTGCTCCCATTGTCTAAGTTCAGTACAGTAGCTGTGGGCTCAGGCTAAGGAAGTAGGCAGCGCCTTTCTGGAGGAGCCCAGAGGCAACGACTGCTCCAAAGTCTTCAAGTCGGGTGCAGATGTCTGAAACCATCTGCTTCTTTCAGTCTGTGATGCTGTAAATGCTTCAGTCTGCGTTGCCACAGTAGACATTTGCCTATGACGCCATTCATGGTTGTGGGTGTAGGGCTTTGCCCAGGATATATTCAGCAGTCCATCCTGAATGACCCCTTCAGAGGGTACAAACTGTTTAGGGAAGATGTGCAGGATATACTTTCAAACTTGCAGGCTTCTGGTCGCACCCTGCGGTCTGCACATCCATGTCCCACACTGACCAGCCTAAAAGTGGTCAGTGAGTGCCCTTTGGAAGGGCTGCTCATAGGCCTAAACCCAGCACCAAGCCCCAGGGCAAATGAAGAGCAGCCTCAGCCCCACCTACCCCTTTCTCTACCATTGAAAACCAGAGGGAGGTCCCGCGGGCCCCCGCCATAGGGCTACTGGGCATGACCTGCTCTGTCGCCACCCCCCCCAAGGCCGGGCAGTTGATGGTAGTCAAGGGTCATTTCTTTCTGCACCTAGACAAGTGGCGAGAAATCACCAGAGATGCCTAGGTACTGCAGCTCATAGACAACAGCCACACATTGGAACTCCTGGAGGGACCTCCAGAGAAACCTCCAGTTCTATCCTCTTACCCTCCAGACCACATTCCAGTAATCTGGGAGAAAAGTCACTTTTTGTTGCTAGAAAGGGCCATAGAACCCATCCCAGAGACTCAAAAGGGCAGGGAGTTCTACTCTTATTTCTTCCTGGTCCCCAAATGCACAGGAGATCTCAGGCCCATTGTGGACCTTTGGAAGCTAAACGTATTCATGCAGTACAAATAATTCCAGATTGTGACACTTCAGGGACTATTGCCTCGTCTGCACCAGGGAGATTGGATATGTTCCCTCGACATGAAAGACACATACCTGCATATCCAGGTACATGCCTCCCACAGACAGTACCTAAGGTTCCATTTCCAAAAGAAGCACTTCCAATTCCAGGCCTTACCTTTTGGCTTGGCCTCAGCTCCTTGGGTGTTTACTAAATGCTTGGCAGTGGTGGCAGCTGTCCTCAGATGGGAGGGGCTTTATGTCTTTCCCTACCTGGACAACTGGCTTGTCAAAGCCCAGTCCAGAGAGTGCCTGTTCCAGACTTTGGAACATGCCACCCACCTTTTCCAGGCTGTAGGGATCATTGTCATCCTGCCCAAGTCAGTTCTGACCCCCTGTCGGTGCATTCAGCACATAGGGGCAGTCCTAAACATGGCTCAGGGTGTGGTCTTCTTGCCCCAGGACAGGACGACTAGCATTATAGCTCAAGCCCACCTGCTGTACAACAGCCATTATGTCTCAGCCAGAACCTTTCTCCAGGTCTTTGGCCTGGTGGCTGCAGCTATAGTTATAGCACTTCTATTCAGACTGCACATGAGGATACCCCAGTGGACACTGAGGAAACAGTGGGACCAGCACACCGATGACCTGCAACAGCAGGTCCTGATCTTCTCTCAGGTGAAAAAAGTTCTTCTTTGCTAGATGGAATTCGACAACTTGTTAAGAGCGGTTCCTTTCCTCATTCCTTCCCCTCAACAAATTGTTACCACAGATGCTTTGGGGTTGGGGTGGGGAGCTCATCTGGGGCCCCACCAAACACAAGGGATGTGGTCCCAGCTGGAGTCCTCTCTCCACATCAAGGTCCTTGAGATGTGGGCAGGCCTTCCAGACTCTGCTATCCCTGGGTCTTCTGCTGGTACAGATGGAAGACATCATCAGTTTAGTCCACTGCATCAGCAAACAGGGAGGTACTCACTTGTGCCCTCTTTGCTGGGAGCAGTGAGAGTCTGGTACTGGGCCCTGGAACACAGTCGACAACTGTTGGCCATCCATGTTCCAGGCATCCAAAACATCTTGGTGGACAGCCTAAGTTGGTCACAGTCAGACGCATGAGTGGGAGCTGTTCAGTTCTGGACGACCCCATCTGTTGAAGAGGTCTGCTACCAAGGATGACCTTTTTGTGTCCCCACTCAACGCAAAACTGATGCTTTTTTGCTTGCTCTATCCATGGCCTGGAGTGTTCTGGTGAGACGCATTGTTCTCCTGGAAAGTGAGGTTTCCCTCCTTTTCTTCTACTCCAGAGGGTTCTGATCAAGCTTCAGATGGAAGGGGCCACAGTGATCCTCATTGCCCTTCCTGGCCTCATCGGATCTGGTTTCCTTTCCTTCAGCAGCTGACAGTAGAAACTCCAGTGCCCCGGCTTGTTCTCCCAGAACTAAGGTACCCTGGTCTATTCAGGCCTGCTTCTTCTTGCCTGGCTCCTGAAGACATAGCCATGGCTCAGTTTGTGGTGTCAACCAAGGTGGCTGATGTCCTAGTGGTGGCCAGGAAGCCTTCCAATAGGGCCACTTATTCAGTGAAGTGAAAATGCTTTGTACTGTGGGCTGCTTCCTGTCAGCTGGATCCTTTCACCTATACAGTGAATCAAATTCTGGAGTATTTGCTGTCCCTATCGGACTCTTGTCTGAAGTATTCCTCTCTTAAAGTGCACGTCTGCCATCTCTGCCTTCCATGTGCCTGTTGAAGGACATACAGTGACACAACTGGAAGTGTCAAGTACATTTATGAGAGGCATACTTCGACTGAAGCCTCCTATCTGCAATCCAGTCCTGCCTTGGTGCTCGAATTTTGCGTCAGAGAAACTTACTTTGGCTCCTTTTGAGCCAGCCGTGACTTGTGAGCTACGCTTTCTGTTGAGGAAAGTGTCATTTTTAGATGCTACTACTTCTGCTCGAAGGCTTTCAGAGCTCCAGGTGCTCATGTGTGAGCAGCCTTATTTTGTTTTCCACAAAGACAGTCTTTTTTTTTTTTTTTTTTACTAACCCTGAGTTTCTTCATAAGGTGGTGTCTGAGTTTACTTTAAATCAATCCATCCACCTGCCGGTTTATTTCCCAGAGTATACCAATCCAGGGGAAGCATTGCCCCACACTTAAGATGTGTATGGAATTCTGTGTTACTGTACATGCCATACAAAGGTCTGTAGGAAGTCTTCTCAGTTTGTTTCTTTCGCTCCTGGGAAGGAGGGCGTTCCTGTTTCCAAACCGCTCCTTTCCAGATGGTTGGCCAACAGTATAACCGTACTTTGTGCTATAGGAAATGTAGCAAG
This sequence comes from Neoceratodus forsteri, assembly GCA_016271365.2. Classification (NCBI taxonomy): domain Eukaryota; kingdom Metazoa; phylum Chordata; order Ceratodontiformes; family Ceratodontidae; genus Neoceratodus; species Neoceratodus forsteri. The sequence continues at coordinate 1,667,665,507 of CM057456.1, read as the reverse complement.
GACCTTCCTGGAGCTGTTCATGGCCATTCCAGCAGAGGTATGGCCACGTCAGTTTCTTGTTTCAGGAATGTTAAAGCTGCAGAGATCTGGGCTACTGCTACTTGGAGTACTGTCCACACTTTTAAGAGGCACTACAGTCTGGACATTGCCTCTAGGCATAGGGCCAACTTTGGCTTACTTATATTCCAGACCTACTTCCCTAGGCGTCCGACCACCCAGACTGCATTTTCTAATGACAGAACTGCTTGGTACTCATTCCATAGGTGTGGCCTGCTGCAGGAGGTAACCTCAAAGCAAGATAATACCATTACGCAAGAACTTACCGTAACAGTAGATCTTTGAGAGGATCTCTTGCAGCAAACCGTGCCATCCCACCCTGCTTCCCCCTTGGCCTGTGGGGCCCTCCTATGTCTGTCTCTCTCCTGCTGCTCATGAGTTTTGGCGGGAACCTTTGGCTCCTCCTCGGTTCCTCAGCTGGAGATTGGTTGCTATGGTCTCCAGTGGGAGAACTGAGGCAGGTGCAGGGGCCACCCATTCTTATAGGATAGGATGACATCGGAGTGGGCAGACCTTGGTAGACAAGAAGCTAGAAAAGTTTCCGTGTGGTCCTAGTGCTTGGTGGCTATAGTTCTATAGGTGTGGCCTACTGCAAGAGAGTCTCTCAAAGAACTACTGTTTCAGTAAGTTCTTACATAGCTGCACTCTTCTGCGGTGTGCTTTAGGGCTTAATCCTAGACCCTGTGTTGTTCACTGTGCACATGCTGCTGTAGGGGGAGAGCATTACATGGTGCGGATTGGGGGTTTACTGTTCTGCAGATGATACCCAGCTGTACCTGTCTTCTGTGCCGGATGGGGTAGTGCAGTCTCAGTGCTTGACAAGTGCCTTGCTGAAATTCAAGTCTAGATGGCCTCCACCATCTAAACTCATCAAAAACAAGGGGTGGCCCTGGTGGAATGTGATCCATTTGGGTTGGCATGAATGACAATAGTGTGCCTTTAACTTCTTTAAATAGAAGTCATTTTTATTGATCAGACCCCTATTCCACAGGTTTAGAGTGCCTTACAAAATTAACAAAACAAGCAATGACACTACACTAGCAGCTGTGGCTAGGGCTAGAAGTCGGGGGGTAATTGTTGATTTCAAGCAGACACTAGAACATCAGGTGTCCACGGTAGTTTGCAGTGGCGCTTTCCATCTACGAAATATTGCCTGAATCAAGTCCTGTCATGTGCCAACCGATCTGGCAGCACTGGTCCATGCTTCTGTTGCATCAGGATTGGCCTACTCCAGTGCCCTTTTGGGGTTGGTGTGCCGCCTTCAGCTACTGCAGAAGGCAGTAGCTCAGATGATTGCAGGGGCTCCACAATCTGAGCATATCACATTGGTGGTCCATGACCTGCACTGGCTGCTAGTTCGGTGGCATGTCGGCTTCAAAACATGGTTAACTTACGAAGCCCTGAATGATTTGGGCCCGGTATCAGGCTGCCACGTGTCCCCTGCCCAAGAAAAGATGGGGGGGGGGGGCAGGGCATTTTTTGGGGATGACCTTGATCCTCTGGAATTCCTTCCCTTTCAATATCCCCACAGTATTATCTCGCAGACTGAGCTGCTGTAGGGTAGAGGTCAGAAGGTGGTTCTTCAGTCAGGGCTGCCCTGGCCCAGTTACCTTATTGGGTTAGAGATTACAGCGGACTCCACTTATACTGGACTCGCTTTGTCTGAACAGTTGTTTAAAAAGGAAATTTTTCCATTTCTAAAACCTTTTTCTGAAGACAGCCATTATAAATTGTCTGGGTATAATGACCCATAAAAGCCATCTATAATTGACAACTGGCAGCACTAAAACACAATAGAGAAGGAAAAAAACATGTGCGACCATTACTGTAGCTCACCACTAAATAGAAACATAGACCACAATGGCAAAAAAGACCAGAGGTTCATCCAGTCAGCCCATATTTCCTATAATCCCTGGAACGTTACTTGGAACCTATTGTTCTTCCAGGGTGCTAACCTTCCCCATCCTGTCCCCTTCTCCTCCCTGGTCTTGTTGCCTCGGGTAACCACTGTTCCTTTCATTCTATCCCATGCTTGCTTGAATCCCTTGACCGTTTTCACCCACCACGCTGCAGACAAACTGTTCCAAGGTTCCACCACCCTTTCTGTAAAGAAATTCTTCTTCATGTCCCTCCTGAACCTCCCTCTTGTTAATTTCCACTCGTCACCACGTGACCTCGAGTTAGTATTTAAGGTAAATAATTCCCCACAGTTTACCTTGCTAATTCCTTTAAGGAACTTGAAGATCTCTATCATATCTCCCCTCTCCGTTTTGGTTTCCAGTGAGTACATATTTAGTGCCTTGAGGCACTCCTGATAGGATCTGCCCATCTGGCCCTGAATCATTTTTGTTACTCTTCGCTACACAGTTTTCCAGCCTATCCCTGTCCTTGTTAAGATAAGGACTCCAGAACTCTGCGCAGTACTCCAGATGAGACCTCCCCATGGATCTGTATGCGTGAAGTATTACCTCTTTTCTTCTGCTAGCAGTATCCCTCCTGATACATCCCATCATCCTGTTAACCTTGCTATGAGCCTTGGTGCATTGGCTCATTTGTTTAAGGGAGTTACTGACAACTCTGAGATCCTGTTCCTCTTTTGTAGTGTTATGTCTCACCCCACCCATCCAGTATGCAGTCTTGGGGTTCTTTTTCCTTAGGTGCATTACCTTGCACTTTTTGGCATTGAATTTTAACTGCCAGACCTTTGACCATGGCCACCCCTCTAGTTTTTGTAAGTCCCTCTGCAAATCCTTTATTCCCTCATCACTGTCCACCCTCCCAGATCGTTTTGTGTCCTCTGCGAAGAGAGACAGCCTGCCTTGGATTCTCTCACCAGTGTCACTACTGAACATGCTGAAGAGGCCCGGACCCAGGACAGATCCTTGTGGAACCTGCTTGTAACTTCCCTTTCCTCCTACTGTTTAGCCCCGTTGACCACCTCCCTCTGCTGCCTCCTCTCTAGCTAACTACCTATCCAGTTCACTACAGTTTTAGCCTCACCCAGGTCTTCCATCTTTTTGAGCAACATTTTGTGCAGTAACGAATCAAAAGCCTTGTTGAAGTAAAAGTACAGCAGATCCACAGCATGGACCTTGTCTACTTCCTTGGTCACTCAGTCAAAGAAAAAAAATCAGGTTTGTCTGACAAGACCTTCCTGCATTGAAACTGTGTTGTTTACTATCCTGGAGCCTGTTGCTCTGTAGGTAGTCCACAAGGTCCTCCTTGATTAGTAATTCCATCAGCTTCCCCACAATGGAGGTCAGACTGTGACAGGCTTGTAGTTCCCTGGCTGCTCCCTGTCTCCTCCACCATCCCATGAAGCAAAGCAGCATCTGCCATTCTCCAATCCCTTGGAATTTCCCCGGACCTAAATGAGCTGTTGAACAGCCCAGCCAATGGTTCAGCTAGTTCTACTGCTAATTTCCTACATATCCTCAGATGCAACTCGTCTTGTCCAGGGGCCTTATCTATATTTATTTATTTATTTAAACGTTTTTACCAGGAAGACACGTTGAGCCCAGTACCGCTCGATTTCAGGAGCGTCCTGCTGGATGGGGACAGTGGAGAATAGACATGTCGTATATACAGAATACAATTAGTGCTGACAATGAATATAACTGGTCAGTAGTAAAAATGGCAGAACAATTAAGTAAGTATATTAAAACACATGTAGTGCAGTGGCAAGGTAGAGTTAGAATAAGCGAAACATCAATCAACCAAGATCAGAACTGAGTTCAAAATAGTGAACTAGGCCATAGCGCGTAAACAGGCTCTTCTTAGCCACAGGCACAGGAGGAGGAGAAATGTGCATTAGTGAAGGAGTTGAGGTGCTGAGTTGGGGGCATGTGCCGCATGTCCATGGGGAGGGAGTTCCCCAATTTGGGCATGCGATGCTTGAAGGCTGCCTGACCAGCCGAGGAGGACATGTGCGGCACAGACAAGAGGCTGGTGTCGAAATTCCGGAGAGGGTATGATGGAGGGCATGAGCTGTTCTGGTGAGCCCAGGATCGTTGGCAGGGTGAGACCAGAACTTGGCCGCAGAGCCTAGCACAGTGGGACTTTCTGCAGATCCTGAGCCAGGAGGTTGGGAGTCTGGTAGAGAATGTAGTGGTAAGTGGTGGGTGGGCAATCAAGGACGAAACGGCAGAATGAGTGGAAAAGGGGGTCCAGTCTGGCCAGGGTCTTATCTTAAGGGCTGCCAGTCCTTTCGGGACCATCTCGCTAGTAAGTATTGGCAGCCTCATTTCCGGGACTCCCTTAGCAGCCACTTTGATGCTGCTTTCTGGCATGGAATGAACCTGCAGTCCTCTTAAGTGAATACTGAGCAAAAATAGCCATTCAGGATGGTAGCCTTTTGCTTATCCTCCTCTGTTACCCTACCCCCCTCAACTAGCTGTGTTTTTACTGATATATCTAAAAATAAACCTGTTTTTCTTTGTTATTGACTCCCTCCACGATACACAGCTCCATGTCTGCTTTTTATCTCCCTGACAACCCTCTTTGCCTCCCTATTTTTCTGTAGATGATCCTCGCTTGTCTGCCTCCCACTGTTTTTCCTTGTATTAATAGAAAGCCTTCTTTTTGGCCCTAACCCTAACCTAGATGTCACTAACAACTGCAGTAGAGTATTTTTCTAAATTTTTGAGATTCCGCTAACTCCTGTTACAGTACAATATCTTACTCTGTGTTGTTTCCCAAATCTCCAATGTGTCTGTCTCAACTGGGCCGGGCATGCAGCGGTGGCAGAGAACTGACATTTGAGCTTCTGTTCTACTTTTTCTAAAAAACCTTGGTGAGCGAGCAGTCTTTTACTCTGATTTTAACAGAGCATAGGCAGTTTGTCGTCGTTTTCTGTCCCCCCCTCAGATGTCTCTCTGTCAGTGAGCTTGGCCATGCGTCCAGTAGCAAAGGTTCAGCTGTATTAGCTCTTGTACCACAAAGAACCTTGGGTGAGCGATCGAGTGAATGGTGACTTTAGTCCACATCCAGAACCGATATAATGTTTAAACATTTAAAATCCTGGTCCTTCCAGTCTTTCTCTCTTGCTGAACTGATGTGGGCGAGCGGCGCAGTATAGCACAGTGAATATACACAAATACAGTACAACGTTTAAATGATTAGTGTATGTAGTTGTGAAATAAAGCACAATTCTGCCTTCTCTTGCACCCATCTTTCTGTTAATCCTAAAACTGGAACAGGTCAGGCAGAGCGCATAATTAGTCAGCAGTTCAAAAGGAATTCAAAAGCTTGCCAGAAATCAACAGGGTTTTATTTAACTCTAAAAATTGATTAGTGTTTTGCTCATAAAAGTTCTAAAACATTGTGAAAATGCATAGCACTTGCCTCACTGTGTTTAACAAACATAACACTTCTAGAAAACCTGTATAAATGCTTTCTGTACAGTTAGTATTGTTCCAAGAAAAAACTGCAAATTAATTATTTAAAACCCTGATCAACATTTGGATATCCCAGACAGCCGCTTATAACCAACAAAAAGGGGTTAACATAGACTAGTCCATTACAAGTCCATACAAGTGACTTCCACTGTATTTTATTTATTGAACATTTCAGAAAATTCCTTTGAGTACAAGTACTTTTTTACAAAGATTCCGGGTCAGTAACGGATTACAAGGCAACATAACAAATACAGTAAGGGAGTACCGATGGAATGAAGTCAAACAAGTACAAATTAAAAGGCAAGATTAATTGCATACAGTTTTACAGTAAGGCAAGTAAACAAAAATAGTGTAAAACAAGCATAGTAATGGTACATGGCCACATAGCCAGAATCTGACACAGTTCAAAGTGTATACCAGGAGGGACTTAGGATAGTTAGGATAATTATAAGTTACAGTTGCATTGAACTCTGAGGGTTGCCCATAGTTCTCTTCAACTGGACAAACTTAGATTAAACAAGGTATCGGGAAGCTCAGTATAGCCTAGATGTTAGAGTAACGAGCTGTGAACGAGCTTGGTACATCCAGCAGACTAGACTTGTGTTTGATTCTTACAACCTCCGCTTGCATACTGTGACTCTTGAGCAAGTCAATTAACTGCACAGTGCTCCCAGGTCACCCCTGGAAACAGGCACTTGTACCTAGTGGGCCTTACGTGGTTACCAAAGATTAAAATTAAAAAAACAGCCAGTGGACCTAACAGCAAATAAACGCTTGCTCAGTACGGCAAAAAGTCAGTTCAGGGCATTCTGAGCCATGCTCCTGGTGTTGTAGAGATTGGCGACAGAGAGAAAGCAGTGACTTAGGGCCAGATGGGTTAGGCCCAGTAGCATCTTCATGGCTAGCAGACATGTCTGGAATGTAATTCTGCTAGGTAGGGGTAACCAGTTTTTTGGGGTGTAGAGGATGCAGCTGTGGGTACACTTGTCAGCCCCAACCACAGAGCGGCAAGCCTTTTTACAGATCAGAGTTATTCTGCTGAGAATTGAGTCACAGGCAGTTGCATATACAGGGAGGCAGTAGTAAACCAGTGACAGTGCTGAGCTTGCCAGTATGAGGCATCTAGCATCAGCAGTGAAGTTGACCCAGTTACAGTACAAGGCTCCCAGTCTTTTGTTTACCATGGGCACGAGGTGGGCATCGTGAGGAGCAAAAAAGAAGGTGTTTTCCAGGAACACCCCAAAGTAAAGGTTTCCACCTGTTCCAAGTATATGTCACAGATCGTTGCAGATGACAAGGGGAGGGGTACCTTCTTCATTTGTGGGCTCATGTGAATTGTCTTAGTTTTTTTATAATTTAGAACCAGGTTGTTTTGGGAGAACCATTTTTCATTCTTTTCCATTATTTTCCTTTTGCTTTGTTGTTGCAGTTATTCTGTGTTGTACAGTATATGTAAATTGCTGTTCTGTACAGTTATTTGAGGACTATAAAAGGCACTATATAGAAATAAATCCATGCCATGGGTCATTGATGTAGGGGGCAAGATATCCAGTCGCACGCTAGTGAGGGGCAGCTGGGCTGTTGTGCAGAGGGTATGCTAGGTTAAGGAATCGATAATTCCTCTATTGTGGCTCCTAGTTCCAAAAAGCTAAATATATACTGCAGTTGTAGTGCAGAAAATATTGTCCTATATGTTTACCTCTCTGCTTAAAATCTCTAGCTTCTTCTCCAGTGGCTCATAAAACAGCATGAAAAAAATTGTTTTTGAAAATCGTTTTCCCACATGACAGATCGAGTCAAATGACTCAAAATACTGTAACTGGATGAAAAAATGTCCAAATGATAATGAATAAAGTTTAAGAAACCTCAGTTTGCCACTTGGCAATGTGTGCTTATGCTACGTGCGCAAAGCTGAATGACCAGCCATAGGACATAGAAATGTGAATTTTGAGAATAGCACTTGTGAGCATCAATTTTACTTAAAACTGAGAGTGACTACAGATTTCATACTGATTTATCTACAACATGTATATAGGGAATACACAATGGCCTGACTCGGTGTCGCCAAATATGAGGGGGGGCAAGACCATAACTCATGAGTGGGTTATGAAAGTCTTGTCCTCTCACAAGTGGAGACAAATTCTGTATTTTGAGTTGACCCATTGTGTATTTGACTTATACAACATCAGTTTAACAGTTTTACCTTTTTAAATCCGCTTTTTGTGTAAAGATTTTACTAGTTTTCTGTAATTTCAGCTGCTGGCTTGAGTGCTGCACAGGTTCATTATGATGTCATCAGCATTGTGCTAGCTGCTTTCTGATTGGTTCTGTTCTTTGCAACTGTCAAGGAAAGTGATTGTGAGAAGTCATACCTCTAGATAAATGTTTATCTGGAGGTTAGAGTGATTTTATTTATTTGGAGGTTAGATAGCATGATAAGCAGGTTTATCAGGGAAAATTTATCATCATTGGTGTTGTTTCCTTTGATGGAGGTAAGAAAACCAGCCAAAACAAAGAGGGTTTCAGCTGGCCTATTGGCATAAACGGTAGTGCTACCACTTGTTACACTGACAACCTGGGTTTGGGAACAAGCCCAGAGCATTAGAGGGTCAGCCAGGGGTAGGGGAGGAGGACTGAGCATCCCAGGGAATGCTCTCCTCCTTTGGAGCAGGTGGGCTGACGATGCTTGGCAAAAGTCCATTCTCTAGCGACGGCTGGGGGTCAGTGAGCCAGAGACCACAAAACTCGAGGAGATTGGAAGGAAGGCAGACATCAAGTGCGTCAGGCGTGGGAGCACATTTGCCGTCATCAGAACGTCCTCCCCGCCAGGGAACTGTAAAAGCAGAAAAAACCTGCTGGTTGGGCAGATGATGCTGTTCTCTGCCACCACGCCCACAACTGAATCCTGCTCTCCTGAGCCCCCGCCACCGCTTCGGTGTTCACCTCCCACCTGTTGGGCATTGGATGATTGTACGGGAGGGTTGAGGACCTGAAGGATGCCCTGCCTTTGGGGCCAGGGGGTACAAGCTGAAGGGTACCCAAGCAGGTGAGTCATGGGAGGGGAGAGACCAGTGTCACTGGCTAGGGAGGATCTCAGTGGAGCAGGCTTAGGCACAGAGAGTCGGCCAAAGGTCCTGGCCAGTGGTGTCAGCGGGATAAAGAGAGTTGGGAAGAAAAAAAAAACCAGAGCATTTCATGCATAATATATAGTGAAAGCACTATGACCAAAATGTTTGTAGAAAGTGAAGTGAAGGATACATTGTGTAAAATGTAATACATATTACATTAACATAAAAGGCAGACACTGTTATCCCATCAGCAGAACAGCAGGCATTGTGTGCATAAGTCTGAAGACAGTCATGTACTGAAGAGATTCATTTCTTATGTTAGTCTCCAACAGTTGTCAAGCAGATTTCTCCGGAGATAAAATCATGGCTTTGAAAAACGTTGCTCGTCCTTAATTTGATCAAGATATGATCTTTGAGTTGCCAAATAAAGCCTTAGGGCAGTGGATACAGCAATACTAAAGCATGTTAATCATTTCAAACATCTCACAGTCTGGCTGGACCAGCCTGTGATATACACCAGGCGTGTTGCTCTCATCCTAGCCAGCACAGCGCCAGAATTAGGGGTACTTTACAGGAATAAAAATGTTATCTGAATGCACATGTCCAGAAACAAATAGTCTCACATTTTCTTCTGCTCGTCATGTTGTATGGCAGCTTCATTTATGCCTTTGCCTGTGCATAGGTTTTTCAGTCCCTAGATGTTCTTTGAGTTGTCCAGATTTGCCTTTGTTGCAATAGGCTAACCTGCAGGTTTTCTGCAGTTACTGATGTAACTGGTTAAGTCCAGCTTTGTACAGAAGTTCCGCTTGTGTACAGAACTATACAGATGGCAATAAAATCCTGTAACCTCATTGGTTTATAGAATTTTAATCTTGTGTATCTTCATTGTTTTTACCTGTTGTAAGTACCAGTATCCCTGTATCCTCTGTTATCTGTACCAGTGTGAAAACAAGTAATTTCCTGTATGTAAGGGGTTGCTCCTGAAAACCGGGCACAAGTCTCAGTAAGTCAACCTGGTCAGTAAGAGCCAATAAATAAATAAAGCTGAGATGTCATATGACTGTCAATTTTCTTCTGACATCTGCACACCTCACCTGAACTTCATTTATTTTAGCAATTAAAAAAGCCCAGTTTATGTGGGACACTACACTCCAGGGTGTCTGTTCATATGGGGACAGTGCACTTCTCTGCTAGTAGCAGCACTCAGCTGTGCCTTGTGCCTAACAGTCAGCCAAAGTATGCATTGTTCCCATATAATCACTGGGGAGCATTTTCTCCCATAGTGAACTTGGGTTATAATTTGCTGTTATGACATGCGGGTTATAATGGCGAACACACGCTGGGTTTCCCTCAGTCCACACATGCACCTGCTTCTGCTCTCCACTCACACAGCGCCAGACATTTGGCCACTGTCTACTCCACCACCATCAGTCGTCGGTAAGTGAATGTTAAACAAAAAAAAAATTGCCTCTCGGCAGTACAGTTTTCAAGTCCTGGTTAAACATTTCCACTTTATGAATCCTATGTTAAATCTTAAAAAAAAAAAAAAAAAAAAAAAAGGTTTCGACTTCCGGTCACCAGCACCATGGCTGCCTAGTCGCAGGGCTTTCCTTTCTCTTCAGCAAAGAAACGACCACACAGTTTCTAACTACTAAATACGAACTAATAATGTATAGAACGCACAGTGGAGCTGCATCTGTGAAAAGATACCGAACAAAAAGCTCAAAAACGAAAAGCGATCAGCCTGGTTTAAGCCCTACTAGTTCAGCCACCAGCGGTAGAGATTCCCTGCAAGCATGGCGGGAGGGGACACCGAAACAGAAATGGAGACTCTATCTCGCTCAAGGTTTGAAACCCTGCTCTCGGAAATAAAACGATTCAGAACCGAGAAAAAAAATGAGTGTGTCAGGCTACATTCAGATCTTACCAAGCTGGAGACGAGGGTAACCACTGCGGAGGAATGAATTTCAACCGCAGAAGATGACCTGGTACATATTTCACGGGTGGTTGAGTTCCTCGCCCAGCAGCAAGAGACCACGAGTGCCAAACGCCTGGATTTAGAAGCCCGCTCGCGACGGGATAATTTAAGAATCTACGGCCTGCCTGAAGCATCCGAAGTAGGGGATATGGCTGACTTCTTAGGGGATCTACTATGCCACATTCTTGAGCTCCCACAGGCCTTCTCTTTTAAAATCGAAAGGACACACCAAGCTTTAGTACCCAAGCCCACCTCAAAGACTGCCAGACCTAGATCAGTCATGGCCAAATTCTCCAGCTACCGAGATAAGGGGGTGATTCTGTGAACGGCTTGGAGGCAAGGAAAAGTGGAATACAACGATAACAAGATTGTTTTTTGATTAAGATTATCCTCCTCTCATACAACAGCAGCGTTTAGCTTATGCGTCTCTTGTACATAAATTGAAAGTGTTGGGTATTAAATTACCTACCCCTCCCGCCTGCGGGTCTGTTGGGAATCAGGCACCGAGTTATACCATACCTATGAGGAAGCACTTCAGGCTATGGAAAACAAAGGGCATGACATTCCGATACGAGCTCGTTGCCTGGATCAGCCTGCTATGTGTAGAGCTCGTGGCACCAGTTAATGCTCCAGAATACTAAACTGTCTGGAAAGAGGTCAGTAAAATACCACTCTGCAGGACATCAAGACCATGCTACACAAGCTTACCCATAATCGGAGCACTGAGAAGTCGGCGACTAAGCGGGAAGATGACACCTGAAAGAACGAGCAATCAGAGTGAGTTTAATAGTGTCTCCCTTTCCTTCTCAGTGGAAGGGGCTTGTTTTTCTGACACTTTGCATGTCTATGACTAATTTTCACTGCCGTACATCTAACGGATCATATGGGGACATATTGGGATATTATTTTTAAATAGGGGTATGTTACTTTATTTCCAACATCGTACGACTGGATGGAGGGAGAAGGTGGTGGTCACCGGAAGCTTGTGTCTCGGCCTCAGGGGTGCTCCCCACATTTTCCAATGGGTGCATAAGATGATTAGTTCCACGGTCATCTGGACTCAACCTTGACATTACGTTATCTCGCACCGTGCTGATAACAAACGGAACATTTTCTAGCACCCCCAGAGAGAGACACTTTGGGGTTGTTGATCTTTCTACCCACCTTATCCTGTTTCATTATAGAATACATGTGGAATAAAAGTTCTTTGACTGTGTTTACCCCGCACACTAGGAAAGACTCTAACTGAACTCAGTCCGATGGATCTCTTAATGAGAAAAAAGGGACATGATGTAAGAAGGGATAAGTTCGGGGATCGCAATTAAAATGTTTGTATTTGCTTGGGGGGGAGAGGGGACTTTTCTTTCTCTCTTGAAGATGCAGCAGCAAGTGGTTCAGCCATGGGCCATTTTGGCACTCCTTTTTTATGTGAGGTTAATGAGCCTCCCTTTAGTTTTTCAAGAAGGGAGCCTGTCCACACCGCATTCCACAAGAGGAGAACCACCAGTGACGGTAGGCCACTCTATCTGGCCAGGACCCACCAGTTTAAGGGTCCAGGAGGAACAAGCCATTAAATTAGCCTCTTCTCCTCCTCCTTGAGTCTTGGTTACTCGGGCGTATAGGGAACACTGTAAAATGTTCCCCTACCTTGGGGGTCACCTTGCATATAGTTTCCCCCAGAGTGGGGTCTGCCCTGTTGGTGCCTACCCACGGGGAATCAAAGTTTATATGTTATGACTGTTACTTTGTCTATGTTTTGTTTTTTGTTCTCACTTTAAATATATGATTCTATTGGCATTGCATGTTATGGCAAAAATGGGGAGGATACAGATTTTTACGATACTATTGGGATGTCCAGGATAGTAATGGAAAGAAGAGGATTCTGGGCTTGGAGACTCTGGAGGAGTGATAAGGGCAGGAAGGAAAAGAATACTACTATATGGTTTCTGTTTTTCTGCATTTAAATGGCTGATAAGGCTGCTATAAAGATTGTCTCCCACAATATTAACGGGTTGAATAGCCCGGTTAAAAGACATAAAATCCTGTCAACCATTAAAAAGCGAAAAACATATTTTGTTCTGTTACAGGAAACTCATCTTAGTAGTACTGAACACCAAAAACGGGGGAAATTTGGATTTAATCAGGTAGTCGCTGCCTCATACAGGAAAGAGAAGAGAAGGGGCTCTGCTATACTGGTTTCCCGAGGGACCCAATTTCAGTCAACATCAAGCTATACTGACCCGGAGGGCCTTTTGGCTGTTCTGACTGGTAATTTGGAAGGCTCTTTTATCACACTAGCATCGCTTTATATCCCACCGGGCTCCACAAAAGAGGTCATCTGCTCCCTACTGCAGAAAATTACAGAGCATCAGACAGAGATGTTAATCGTGGAAGGGGATTTCAACCAGGTTTGGGAAAAACTGGACACATCCAGAGTACCAGCATTTAGGTAAAACCCAGCCAGCAGAGCCTAAAGGGAGCTTTCTGGGTGGATGCTTGGAGACTGCAAAACCCAGGCAAAAGAGAATACACACACTACTCTCATCCCTGTGGCCCCTACGCCCGAATTGATTATTTTTTTGTATCTGGGGAACATCAAAGTCAAGTGATGGAATGTCAGCAGGTTCCATCTGCTCTCTCCGACCACTCCCAACTTCTGTTAAGGGTGAACTGGAATATTAGTAAGGGACAGAACCTTTGGAAATTTAATAACTATCTGTTTAAATCGAAGAGTTCACAGATATGGCTAAAGCATGAATAACACAGTTTATGCGGGAAAATGACTAGCCTGACATTTCCAGAACCACCTTGTGGGATATAGCAGACAGTTTTTAGGGGAGATTGTATTAAATATGCTGCCCATCTTAAACTGCAGCAAAATCAGCAGTTGAACAATCTCCAAAAGCAGTTGAAAGATTTACAGAGACAGCATGCCAGTGGGGATGCCACGGTACTGACAAACCTGCAGGCAACAGGTTCAAAAATTATTGGATGTTAAGACAGAACTAGCATTGCAATGCTTACGCCAGAGGTATTATGAAAATGGACCTTGAGCCTCACGCCTCTTGGGCCTCCGTATGAGACAACAGATCTCTCTGACTACGATAACCCAGATTCGGGACCCTAAGTCCGGTAACCTGGTGAAATCCCCAGAGAAAATCTTAACCAGTTTTAGGGATGTCTATCAGAACCTCTACACCCTGGAACAATTCCTGAAAGCACTACAAATAGAGACATACTTAGCGAGGCTTAAACTCCCAAAACTGACACAGGATCTTAGGGATTCCCTTGACACACCTATTACCGCTCTAGAATTGGATTCAGCAATTAAAAATTTAAAGACCAATAAATCCCCTGGGCTGGAAGGGTATACCTCAGAATTCTTTAGGTTTTTTAAAACAGAACTCAAACTCCCTTTATTAGAGGCCTGTAAAACAGCACAATCAGGGGAAGCTTTCTCTGACACCTGGAACTGCGTAGTTATTTCAAGCATACCAGTACCAGGTAGGGACGTTACACAATGTAAATCCTTTTGCCCTATATCTGTCCTTAACATCGGCTATAAACTATATGCCTCAATATTAGCGAAACACTCGGAGACTCTGCTTCGCAGACTAATTGACTTTGATCAGACTGGTTTTGTCCCAGGCAGGCAAACCCAAGATAACATTAAAAGAACTTTGCACATCTTGCACCATGCTGCCCAGTCGGGGTCTTCCTTCTTGCTTTTAAGTCCGGACACGGAGAAGGCCTTCGACCAGGTAGCATGGGAATTCTTGGGTTCAGCCCTGCGTGGTTTTGGTTTCTTGGAAACCTTTATCAAAATTATAAATAATATTTATACTAACCCCAAGGCCGTTAAAATTAATGGAAGGGTCTCCCCTCCAATACCCCTGCAATGTGCTACTAGACAGGGATGCCCCCTCTCTTCTCTTCTTTTTGCTTTATATCTTGAGCCTTTGGCTCAGGCAGGGACAATACAGTGTTGGGAATTGGGCGGGGAAACTCACAAATTAGCCCTATATGCGGATGACCTGCTAATTTAGCTTAAAAACCCAGACCAGTCCTTGGTACCCTTATGGGCATGCTTGACAGAATTTGGTCATGTAGCCGGATAAAAAATAAACATGACTAAGACGGAGGTCTTACAACTCCAGTATGAACCCTCAGAAAGGATTCAAAAGACCTTTCCCTGTAAGTGGAACCTATCCCACGTAAAGTACCTGGGGGTCCATCTAAGCCTCCAAGCCAACCAGCTGTTTTCCCTTAATTTCACCTCAATCTTAGAAAAAGATTAAACTGGAATTGGAAAGATGGGCACCGGTTCCTATCCCCTTAGTACAGAGAGTGGAAGCCATTAAAAGGATATTCCTATACTTAGTACAAGCAATTCCCGTACTTATCCCAGATTCATACTTTAACTCGCTTAACAGGGGAATTTCTCGTTTTTTGTGGGACTCACAGAGACTGAGGGTTTGCCTTTCGGTCCTCCAGACTCCTAAGAAGGAGGGGGGTTTATCATTACCAAATTTAAAACTATACCACCGTGCAGCCCAGCTAAGAACAGCTTTCTGTTGGTTAGACCAAACATACCTGATTAAGTAGAAGACACTGGAACTATGGGAGGGAGCTCTCCTAATAACATTCTCCTCAGGCAAGTAGCGAGACCACCCTCACCCTGGGAAAGAAATCCATACACAGACCCCGCTCTGGACACCTGGCATGGGATTTTATCAGACAAAGACGCTAGGGGATGGAGACACCTTTTCATGTCTGTTCCTTACATAGATGCATTTACCCTTGCCAGATGGGATGTGGGGTTCAAGAAACGGGAGGGAGACAATTTGCACTTGATTTGGCACTTTCTTGAAGGTAATGAGATTCAGGCATTTCAGACTCTGGTTACTAAATATGGAATATCTTGGCAAGACAGATTCAGATACTTCCAAATTAGAAATTATATTAGATCTCTCCAAGCCCACTTAAATGCTGAAGAACCCTCTCCTCATTCAATTGCTGACCTGCTTAGGGTAGCAGTGAAGGGTAATCCCCCAACATCCCATATCATCTCTACCTTATATTGAGCCTTGCTTTCCTGGAAGGGAGATTCCACCCTTTCCATGAAGAGAGCATGGGAAAGGGATCTGGGGCCCCAGATCCCAGACTAGTTATGGGCCTGGACCCAAAAGAGAATACACTGGGGCATATCGGCTGTAAGCTGGCAGGAGTTCTCCTGGAATGTCTATCAGATATTTTCGGACCCCAGCAATCCAAATGAAGTATCAAGGTAGTACACCCATGACCTGCTGGAGAAACTGCAGGCACTCTCTGGCAGCACTAGTCCATATATTATGGGGATGCCCACTTCTGATCCCTTTCTTCTGGGATTTGCAGCAAGCCCTGCAATCTATAGTAGATACTGGCATACTTTTAACTCCTTTATTTTATTTTAAAATCATCATTTTATTTTTTCCTGGAATTACCTAAAAAGTATAGAGATCCCCTTACAAGTAAATTTTTAAAAATTGTCTGTCTTGCAGCCCAGAAAGTAGTAATAAAAACTGGCGTTCTCAACAGGCTATCGCTCTACCCATGTGGCATGATATCATGGTTAATATATACAGAATGGAAGCCTTAATGGCAAGTCTTAATAAGAGAACCTCTCGGTGTGAGATTGTCTGGAGAAGATGAGTTCTATACATGGCTAGGGTGAGACCTGATTTTATTCCTTGACCTGATCAAAATGGGACCTAATACTGGCTGACCCACACATGATTTATGATACTCACTTTACCAGTATCTACATTGCATGGCTGCTTGTATCATCCCCACAACAGGAAAGGTGTATCTTGTATTTTGAAACCCCGTTGAAACTTAACATACTAATTGCCAGCAGATTAGGCCTTACGGTCTATCGAGTCTGCTTGAACCTCAGATCCCTAGTTGGGTACCGAGGTCCTCTCCCCCTTTGTGTTCCAGAAACCTCTATCATCCATCCCCACCCCTTGGCCAAGCCATCATCTGATACATCCGCTTTCTGTGTCTGTTCCACCCTCTCTTGAATCCCTCCACTGTGGATCTCTGAACCAGCTCACCAGGCAGCACGTTCCAAGGATCCACCACCCTCTCAGTGAAAAACCTCCTTCTCTCCCCCCCACCCTTCCACCTTCCAGCTTCAAACCATGCCCTCTGGTGATACCTCCCTGCTTTAGTCTAAAGATCCCCTCCATGTTTACCCTATTTATTCCCTTGAGGTACTTGAAGACCTCAATCATGTCCCCCCCGCGTCTCTCCTCTCCTCCAGTGAAAACAGGCAGCGCTCCTCAAGTCTGTCCTCATACGCCAGATCCCCTAGTCCTTGTATCATCTTAGTTGCCCTCCTCTGTACCTTCTCCAGGAGCTAAATGTCCCTTTTCAAGTGTGGTCTCCAGTACTGTACACAGTACTCAAGGTGTGGTCTAACCAGTCCATTGTACAGTGGCAGAATCACTTTCCCTGCTCCTAGAGGTGATCCCCCTTATGATGCATCCCAACATCCTGTTTGCTTTGCTAGCTGCTCTCCTGCACTGCTCGGAGTTACTCGTACATGCCTCCACCATGACCCCTAGGTCTTTTTCCCCTGTTGAGGCCTCCAGCGCCTCCCCTCCCAGGGTGTACCTGTGTTTAGGGTTTCCCCACCCAAGATGTAACACCTTGCACTTGGTGATATTAAAATTTAATTTCCATGTGTGAGCCCACTTTTCCATGGTGTCCAGGTCACATTGCAGGGCCAACCTCCCCTCTTCCCCCTCAACTACTGCTCCCACCTTGGAGTCATCAGCAAAGAGACTCATTTCACACCCTATACCCTCCCTGATGTCCGAAATGTATGCATTAAACAGGATTGGACCCAGGACTGAGCCCTGCGGCACCCCACTACCGACCTCTCTAGGGTTCGAGAGCTCCCCACCGACCACTACTCTCTGAGTGCGTCTAGCTAGCCAGTTTTCAATACATCTGACCATCAAAGGGCCTACTCCCAACCCAGTCTGTTTCTCCACCAGACCATTGTGGGGGACAGAGTCGAACGCCTTGCTGAAGTCCAAGAACAATACATCCACAGGCTTTCCCCTGTCCAGTTCTGATGTTACCCATTCATAGAACTCCGCAAGATTGGTTTGACACCATCTACCTGGCACAAACCCATGTTGCCGACTATTCAGATCTCCCACCTCCTCCAAGTACACCCCCAATCATTCCTTTAGTACACTCTCCATTAATTTTCCCACCATTGAGGTCAAACTGATGGGTCTATAGTTACCTGGTACTTCCCTCGACCCCCCCCCCTTTTATCAATTGGCACCACATGTGCCTCACGCCAATCCCTAGATACCCTCCTTGTCTCAAGCGACCTGTTGAAGAGCTCCACCAGGGGTGCAGCCAGTATGTCTGCCAGTTCCCATAGTACCCTCGGATAAATGCTATCTGGCCCAGGAGATTTATCTTTCTTTAGGCCCTTAAGGGCTAACCACACCCTTCCGGTGGAGATAGCATCATCCGTCCCCTCCACCTTACTGGCCTTTTTATCCTTCTCCTGATGTGACACGCCTGGGGTACCTCTCCCTCCCTCTTGCTCCATTTCTGCTTCTCCCCCGATCCCACTCGCTACCACTTCTATCCCCATCGAGCCTTGCTTTGTAGATATCCCATCCCCCTCCCTAGTGAACACAGAGGTGAAGTACTTGTTTAATACCTCTGCCTGGTCCCTCGCCTCTTCCACCCACCCTTCTTCTGATCTCAACCTGCCAAGATCGCCTTAGTTTTTCTCTGCTCCCCAATGTACTGGAAGAACCCCTCTTCCCCTCCCCATATCCTCTGTGCCAGCCGTTGCTCTTTACTGGACTTTGCCCCCCGCACCATCCGGTTGACTTTTCTAGATGCAAGATGGTACATTTCCTTTTCCCTGTCCCCTCTCGTTGTTTTATAATTTTTGTAGGCAGCCTTCTTTTCTCTGACTGCTACCTAAACCTCAGTGGACCACCAGCATGGTTTATGTGACCTTGCTCCCTTATGCTTCACCTCAGCGCAGGTACTGACTGCCTCATGAAGTCCCCATTTTATGACTGCCCATCTCTTTTCCACATTTGTCATTGTTGTAATCCCCTTCACGTGATCCTTGAGAATATTTCCCATGCCCACAAAGTCTGCCCCCCTGAAGTCCACTGCCAGTATCCTAGATCTCTCCCCCCCCTCCCCCCATGCTTATTTGAAACCAGACAGTATTGTGGTCGCTCTCAGTCAGGGATCCTCTACAGCCAGGTCCCTTACCAGATCCCCATCCGCCAGAACCACGTCCAGGACATGCCCCTCCCTTGTGGGCTCCATCGCGTGCTGTGTTAAGAACACATTCTGGAAGCTGACCAGCAGCCTCTGCTCCTTGGCCACCTTGGAGGACATGGTTCCCCAGTTTGTACCTGGCATATCAAGGTCCCCCATCAGCACCACTGCCTCCCCTTTTGGTCCATACTGGGCAATGGTGTTGTCCAGCAAACCATCCTCCAGAACATCACCCATCCCGGGGCCTATACTACACCCAGCTTGACCTTACCTCCTGCCGGTCTGGAGGTGACCCATAAGGCCTCCACGTGTCCCTCTGCCTCTTCTACCCTAGCAATTTCTATGTCATCTCTAACGAACATAGCCACTCCACCCCCTCTGCCCTCCTTTCTGTCCTTCCTAAGCATAGTGTACCCCCGCACGTTTAGGTCCCAGTCATGGTTTTTGTTGGCTCACGTTTCCGTGACCGCTGCCACATCCACCCCCCGAACAGCATGGCCTGGAACTCTGGCAACTTGTTTCCCAAGCTCCTGGCATTTACTGACACCACCCCACCCCTTATCCCTGATCCCCTTGTCGAGCCCCACCTAGGTTCCTTATACTTCCATCCACCTCTGCTCCTCCTGAAACCTCCTCCCCAGTCTGTTTCCCTCCTCCCCTTGGGTTTGATAGCTACTCTCATCTGGAGGAGAGGGCTTCTGGTCAGCCCTCTCTTATCCCTCCCCCGTCACAAGTTTAAACCCCAGTTTTCTTGAATGTAGTCAGCCACCCCCTGTTTAAGGACTTCCTTCCCTAACGGGGCAAGATGGAGTCTGTCCTTGGCATACAGTCCGTTATCCTCCCTTTCCAGTTCCCTAACACCCCTGATCCACTTTCTTCACCCCATTTCCTGAGCCAGTCATTAACCTCTGTGATCTTCATTTTTTTTTCTCCACTGAGACCTTTGGTACTGGCAATATCTCCAAAAAGGAAATATTGCATCCATTATCCCGACAGACTCTGGCAAGTTCTCGGAACCTTGCTTGGATTTCCAAAATGCTATTTCCCTCTGGATCGTTGGTTCCCAAATGCACCAGGAAATCTGGTTTCCCTCCACAATCCCTAACCAGTTCGTACACCATGAACTTTGCTCTGTGCACCGTCAGCTCAGAGATACTCACTATCTTCACCTGGCTGTGACATTCACCCCTCTGTCCCTCCCAATGGATACCCCTAATCGAGTCTCCCAATAACAGAACCTTAACACCGCCATCATCCTTATGGTTACCTCCATTGTGTGCTGTCAACCCCCCATCCCCTCTTTATTCGTGATCTCAATTCCATGAGAGTTTTCCCACCTTATTAGAGACCCCCCTTGTCACCCTCCCTTTCTGCCTCCCCTTGTTATTTTGCCCACTTAACTCAGACCCCTCCCTCCGAATAGGTGTCCCCTTTAACCCTCTCTTATCAGAACCATTTATCCTGGCCCTGATAGTTTCTCCTTCCCCCACACCACCATCCTCCTCCCTTGTAATAGTACCCCCTGCCTCCAGAGGCCCTCTGTGGGTCCCCTTTACCTAGGGCCCCATCCTTGGTACAGACCCCCCTCCTCCGCCTCCTTGTCTCCCAGTTTCTCTCCAGCCGTGCTCTTCTTCCTCATGTCTGCAATATGTTGCATCTCCCCCATCTGCTTAACTTCCAGGGGTCCTCCCCTGGGAAAAGAGCACTGCAATAACAGAGTTTTATTTTCTAATATATTATTAGCACATGATAATCTTTCTCCTCATCCTGCCTTTAAAATGAGCCAAATGAAATTCAGTGTATGAATCTAGTGATACCTGTATCTGTGTACCTTTCCTTTGTTGTGTTGTACCCTTGTATGTGATGCTAAAAATTATAAAGAAAGTTAAAAAAAAAAAAAATTCAGCTCCTATTCGGCTGCAGTCAGCTAACAGCGCTTCACCTGAACCACATTGCGGCTTTTTTTTTTTTATATATAATTGCTGTGGTGAGAAAATGCTCCCCAGCAATTATATAAAATAAAACATGGGGTGGTATGTTTAATTCAAGATTTTACACACACACTAGGTGTTGGATACTTAAATAAACCCCTCAAGCTTCTCTCTTGGGGTTTATGTAGCATCCAACATCTCAGGTTGTGTAAAATCTTGTTACACCACTCAGTGCATTATTATATATGTAAGTGCACGTCCTGTTATGTGTTCTTCCTTTTTGTAGAGATGTCTTTTGGATTAGATGTTAAACCGAGGTCCTGTCTGCCTGTTAGGTGGCCATGGCACTTCTCAAAACGAGTAGGGGAATTTCCCCGGAGTCCTGGCCAAGTCTTCTCCATTCACTAAAAATACCACCAACAGCTTAACCTGATTCAGTATGTTAGTTTTCATCCATATCCCCCCTCCATCCGGGACGAGGTTGGAAACAGGCAGAATTGACAAACTCCGGGTGAAACTGTGGAGCAGCCAACAGATCAGATGCTTATCCTTAAGAGTTCCATGTTGAGCTTGATATAAGTATATTAATTTTACCTTACTGATCTGATTACAATCATACCCTTGCACGATAATGGACAAATTATAGATTAGTACTCATGATGGACTCAAAAAAAGGACAGCAGCAAAGATACCCCAGGAGTGGATATGTACTTTTCAGCTTCCGGTTCAAGTTCATCAGTGGAGTCTGGTGGGCAGTCCTCTCATCGCAGTGGTGGAGGTGATCTCTCTCAAATTCTGCAGTTACTGACCTAGCTGAAGGCATCTGGAGACAAAACCAAGCTTAGTGATGCAAGATTGCCGATAAAGCCACAGTCACCAAGCTCACCTTGGGCTCCGAGAGGCAGTTGGAAGTTAGTGCAGGCCTGATCCAGGACATTGGCCTCTTCAATGCCAAAGTGGATGTCGTGGAGAAGTCTCCAGCAGTGCTGTGTCCAGATTGTGAGATTCCCTCCCTGACTGGCAGGTCGTTCCAAACTATTAGATACTGTGGACCACCTAAGTTTTGATGACCTTTCCCTGCTCCTTAGAGACTCTGGTATTAAGGTGGTGCAGGCCTTTGTCATCCCAATCCGATCGAGGCCCCCTATAGGGCTCCCTGACATTGCCAGTTACAACCATTGTTGCAATTTCAACACCAGAAGTAAGAATTCCCTGAGGTGCCATTCTGTGGTAAGGTAGCAGGATGAGGTTCTTTCCAGACTTGTCACAGTCTCGGTAGAGAAAACGAAAGCTCAAGGCCTCTAAAAAGACTTTACTTGAAAAGGGACTTCTTGCATATTTGCGGTTCCTGCACAGCTTCAGACCACACACAAGCAGAAAAGTCATATTTCTACAGATCCTGAAGCCAGTAAAAGTTACTAGACCTATCTACAACTAATATTTTGCTTCTTCATACTTACTGCTGGGGTCTAAGATGCACTGATAATGTGCCCTCATTACTCAGTTTCTCTGCAGGTGTTATACTGTATACTAGTTCTTGACTGATTTTTGTTTTCGTTTAATAATTCTAGCCTGTTGGTAATTACCTATGCCAGGGCTCCAGATAAGATGTTTTGGGATGAGTACTATACTCCTCATTTTGAAAGTAAGGTTGCCACCGGTCAGGTTTTTTTTTTACCTGGCAGTCCAGTTTTCAGGATGCCTATCCAGTAATCCGGTTTTGCTCAGTGCTGCTCAAGTTTTGGAGCAACTTTGAGTGCTCACATACTTTTGAAACAGATTTTTGTGATATTCATTGTTTCAACTACATGTCCAGGTCACAAACAAGTTCTGTCCATAGCCATTTGTCTGCAAAAGCAGTCAACCTGAGAGGTGTAAAGTATGGACATTAAGACCATTAGCAGTACTTAACATGATCTTTTCCACTCTACATTTGAAAGTGGCATAGTAGCAAAGCTGGACAAAAAGCCTGGCCCCACCTTTTGTAACAGTAAAAGATCCAGCTGTCTTCCACTTTCATTTGCTGTTAAACTTTTTCATCTCTGACAGAATTAAGGCAATTGAAAAAAAAAAAAAGTCTGCAAGAAAAAAAAGTATGGTCACTTCTTTGGCTTTGAAATAGTATTGTGGACATGAAAAGGAAGTGAAACCAGAAAAACATATAAAGTACAAATTATAGAAGACAATTTCTTTAATATATATTATGTACCATGTATACTGTTTACAGTATTTCCCTTGCTTCCCCCCAGAGCAGATCTCTAAATGAGATTTCTTTTATCTCTGTATGTTTATCTGGTACCCCAATGTAGTCAGTAAATCACTAGGAAGAACCTAGAAAAGTAACTTTAACAGGTACAGTATGTTAAAATTTGTGGTGAACTGCTGCTTGAAGCCTTGTCTTCTATTGGCATAACAAATGGCTTTGGAGCAGGAGCGATGCATCATCAGTCGTGAAAGGGGTGGGGCTAGGGGCAGAGTTTAGGATCCAGTTTTTGCCTCATCCAAAGTTGGTAACCCTATTTAAAAGTGAGGTGAGTAAAACTAAATTCAGATGCATACAAATATCTGGACATAGTGGAGTGAGGAGTACATTTTTTTAAAACAATGTAAAGTGGTGTACCAGAGCTGGTGTTATATACTTCTACTGTAATAAGGTGTTTTAATGTGTTATATCAGTATTATAGCCTTCTATTCAGAGCTGTGCCATCATCTTCTTGTCGGCTGTTAATAATCCAAGTCAGCTGCTCATCACTTCTTCTATGTGTTTCATTTTGTCTATGTAAAATGCTCCCTATGGTTGTCTTTGAATAATTGTATTACTGTCATTCATTCTGGGTCGCCCCTGAAAAAGGGAAATGTTGGTCCCTGTGGGTTCACTCATTTAACAAACTGAAGTAATGTACTTTTTTCTAGATAAGACTTGATCAGGTGCCAGCTATGCTCCAGATAATATTGGCAGGTAGGAGTGATTTACTCACCAGTTTTAAAATATAGTGAGCAGAACAAAATTGGGATGCATAAGAGTGCTGTAAATCTATTAAAAAAAAAACAAAAAAAAACTGCTCCTTCAAACAACATGAAGTCTTGCTGTATTCTGCCAAATGCAGTTAGGTCCTGCCTTTCAACTGCCCCAGAGAACATAGGGTTAACTTTTCTATGCATGGCATAGAATGTACATCTCGAGCTCGGTTGAAGCCTCTGCCTGCTGTTATTCGAACTGCAATCGTCAGATTCTTTACTTCGCCTCACTGAACAGTCGCTCCGGAGATTTCTCCTGCTGCTTGGTTCAAAGTCGGTTGAAGTGTCGGTTTTCGGTCGGTTTTCTTCCGAATTGTTGTTTCCGCATAGTCGGTTCAAGTCTCTGTCTGTGGTACCGTGAGTACTAGATAGGTTTTTGTTCTGTTTTCTGTGTGGAACTTATAAAGCTGTGGATCGGTTCAGCTGAACCGATCATTTTGAGGTAAAATTTGTACTTTACTTTAGTGTGTGGTTACCGGTCCGTATTGGTTCTAAAAAAAAAAAGGGTTTTAGTACGTTTTTTTCCAAGACCGTGACACGGTCAGGAACCGATAGGGGAGTCTTGCCTGTTGGATTGCCGAAAAAGGGTAAGTTTGGTTAGGTTGGCCATGTCTTAAAAACCCAAGAAAAAAAAAAACCGGGCCCACTGGGTTTCAACACTGCAGTGTGTGTGGGGAAGTCTTTGCTAAGGCTGATCCCCACACCACCTGTGTTTGTCTGAGGTTTGACCACCTCGATTCAGACTGCCAAATTTGCAAAAATTTTCAAAAATCTACCCTGGAAAAGAGATTAGGTAGACTGAGGGAAAGGGAGGCCAAGAAGTCTGCTGACCCGGATGGCCAGCCCGGTTCGGTTCCAACCGAACCAGGAGTGCCCTCTCACCAGGGCAATACTTCAGGCAAAAGGAGAGCCAATTCTGAGGAATCGGTTCCGACAAAAAGAAAAAGAAAAGACAAGTCGACCGGTTCGGATCCAGAATCTCATACTCCGACCGCCGATGAAATAGCCAAAGCGATTAGGATTATGGAATTGCTTCGATCGGTTCCGACGGAACCGGCACCTTTTGGCAGGGGCTCGGTTCGGTCGGTTCCCCTGGTTCCAGATTATAACCTGGAAGAATTTTATGAACCGGAGTTTGAGGAGGAAGGAGAGTTAGAAGATGACTATGGTGATGGTGAAAGTCTGGATGTGCCTATTGACCCAGGCATCTCCCCAGTCAGACCTTCAGGTGTTTCTCCTCCTAGGCTTTCTGAGTCCCCTTCACACTACATGTTTTACAGAAAGGTGGTTGATACCCTCCAGCTTCCTGTGGAGGAGGCAGTGGAGGATCAGGAAGAGCCTGACTGTGTAGAGATGATGGACATCCCAGAGTCCAGGAGACTGTCTTTTCCCCTCCACAAATCTTTTGGGAAACAGACACAAAAAATTCTGAAGTCTCCCAATTCCATACCTCCTGTGGACAGAAGAATGGACAATAGGTATACTCTTTCAGGCTCGGATACGGAGTTCCTCTATTAGCAATGCAGCCATGTTGGGGTTGTGCAGACTGCTGCCTGTGATAAGGCAAGCATTCCCTTGGCATCACAACCCCCAGACAAGTACTCCAGGAAGATTGATGCCATGGCAAAGAAGCAGTACATGGCATCATCCTTAGGACTCAGGCAAGCTAATTATATGGCCTATGCAGCCAGGTACCAGAAGTCCAGGTGGGACACTGTACTGGCACTGGCTAAACAGGTTCCTCCCCAGCTTGCCAGCGAGCTGGAGGCGTTGGCTGCAGATGGGATTGAGGCATCGAAAGTTCAGTTTCATGCTGCTGTAGACTCCAATGATGTATCATCAAGGGTCATGGCTACATGTGTGGCTCTTCGGAGAATGGCTTGGCTCAGATGTACTAGCCTCTCACAGGATACTCAGGCTAAGGCTATGGATTTTCCTGTAGTGGATAATTCTCTGTTTGGGGAGCAGACAGAGAATTACATGAAGAAAATGATGAATACAGGACCACTTACAGGAGTGCTCAGGCCAAGGAAAGGCAAGCAACTCCTCAAAGGCAGCAGTCCAGGGGCAGGGGCAGGCCTTTCCAAAGGCCTTTTTACCAAGCACAGGCCTCTTCTTCTTTTTCACAGAAGGGGTTCTTCAGAGGGAGAGGCAGAAGGGGGATGAGCAGGCCTGCATCCACCTGTCAGCCTAAAGCCCCTGCCAAGCAGACACCCTGATGGGTCTGCCCGGGTGGATTCTCCTATCCCAGTAGGGAGCAGGCTGGCTTACTTTGTCCAGGACTGGATGTCTCTCACATCAGACAAGTGGGTCCTGGAAGTAGTAAGCCAGGGTCTGGTTCTCAGCTTCAAAAAATTTCCCAAGCTGAGACCCAGATCTTTTCCACCTGCAAGTCTCTGAGACCCTTGCCCTAGAGGCAGAGGTTTCTTCTCTCATAGCTCTCAGAGCTATAGAGAGAGTACCTACCCTACACTGGGGCAAAAGATTGTACTCCAGGTACTTCCTAACCCCCAAAAAGACAGGAGAGTGGCGACCCATCCTGGACCTAAGGTATCTGAACAAACATCTTTTAAAGCCAAAGTTCAAAATGATAACTCTGGGAATTATCCTTCCCTCTCTAAGGCCAGGGGACTGGCTAGCCTCCCTGGACCTCAGAGATGCCTACTTTCACATTCCCATCAGGTGCTCCCACAGAAAGTACCTCAGGTTCAAGTTGCCCTCAGGCCACTATCGGTTCAGAGCAATGCCCTTTGGCCTAACATCAGTTCCAAGGGTCTTCACAAAGTGCCTGGCAGTAGTTGTTGCCTGCTTAAGAAGACAAAAGATTTCCATTTTCCCATACTTGGACGACTGGCTCATAGTAGGTCAGTCTCCAGACCAAGTCAAGTCACACCTGCAAGTGACCCAGCAAGTGCTCACTTTTTTAGGATTCCTTCTCAACCTACCAAAGTCAGTTCTCAAACCAGTGCAGCTCCTCACCTTCATAGGTGCAGAACTGGATACGATAAAAGCAAGAGCCTTCCTTCCCCTGGAAAGGGCAAGGACCCTCATGGAACTGACCTCTTCTTTCAGCCTTCAGGTGTCTCGACCAGCAAGGCATTTCCTTCAGCTACTGGGCCACATGGCAGCTTCCACAGCAGTGGTCCAGGGTGCAAGATTCCAAATGAGGGACATTTCAGTTCCACTTAAGAGCTTTTTGGTCCCAAAGAAAGATTCCCTTACCAAACTAATTCCAGTGACTCAAACCCTGATCCAAGCCCTGCAATGTTGGCAGGATCAGGACAATTTGAGGCAAGGGGTTCCATTTGTCACTCAGTCTCATTCAGTGGTCCTCACCACAGATGCTTCCCTGCTGGGCTGGGGAGCCCATTTGGGGGAACTTACCACCCAGGGACTGTGGTCGCCTCAGGAATCTCTGCTTCACATCAGTCTCTTGGAACTCAGAGCAGTGTTTCTGGCACTGCAAGCTTTTTCCAAATCTGTACAGAACAAGGTGGTTCGGGTCAAAACAGACAACACCACCACCACCATGTGGTACATCAGCAAGCAAGGAGGCACTCTGTCTACGGCCTTGTGCACAGAAGCGATGAAGTTGTGGTCCCTGGCCTATTCCCTGCAAACCTCTCTGATAGCAGTTCACCTCCCAGGGACGGACAGTGTCCTAGCAGATGCACTGAGCAGAATATCCCAGGGCCATCACGAATGGGCCCTAGATCCTCTGGTGTTGAAAGTGATTTTCTCAAGATGGGGCACTCCAGAGATCTTTTTGCAGCCCCAGACAATCACCAACTTCCTCTCTTTTGTTGCAGACCCCCAGTCTTGGGCTCAGTCCCCCTGGATGCTCTGATTCTGAACTGGAAAGGGAAATTTCTGCATGCTTTTCCCCCCTTCCCTCTCCTGTTCAGAGTGTTAGTCAAGATAAGGTCACAACCATGCAAAGTGATTCTGATTGCTCCAGACTGGGTCAGACAGCCATGGTATCCCTTGTTGCTGTCCCTAACAGTCCATCTTCCCCTGTCTCTTCCCAGGAATTACAACCTGTTAACATCCTCTCAGGGGAGGATTTGGTACCAGAATCTTCAGTCTCTCAATCTCAAGGCTTGGCTCTTGAAGAGTTAGTTTGCAGATCTGCATCTTTCCCAAGGGGTTTTGGATATCCTTAAGGCTTCTCGAAAGCCTTCCACCAGAAAGACCTACAACTCCAAATGGAAGAGATTCAGCATTTGGTGTTCTAAGAAGAATATTTCTCCAGACTCTGCTGAATTGCCTACGGTTCTTTATTATATGGTCCATCTTAATGGCCTAGGTCTCAGACCGGCTACTCTCAAGGTACACTTGGCACCTGCTTCTGCTTTCCTGTCTGTAGGCAAGTCTTCCTCTCTGTCATCCCATTCTGTATTCTGTAAGTTTTTCAAGGGATTGCTTCACAGCAATCCTCCCTTCAGGGATCCTGCTTCTGCTTGGGACCTTAATGTTTGCATTGCTCAGCTTATGCAGCCCCCTTTTGAGCCTTTGTCCTCAGCAGAGCTTAAGTACTTGACTTGGAAAACTGTGTTTTTGGTAGCCATTACTTCTGCCAGGCGTATCAGTGAATTGCAAGCCCTGTCAGTGGAATCTGATTTCATCTCTTTTCACAGAGATAAAGTGTTCCTTAGAACTAACAGAAAGTTCTTGCCTGAAGTGGTTTCAGATTTCCAACTCAGTCTGTATTTCTCCCTGTTTTCTTCACTGATCATTCTTCCTCGGGAGAGAGGAGGCTACACAGTTTGGATGTTAAAAGAGCCCTTAGCTACTACATAGAGCATACCAAGGGTCACAGGTTTGAATCCCTCCAGTTGTTCCTCACTTATGGAGAAGTTGAGAAGGGCAAACTTGCCACTGAGAGGTCTATTGCCAGGTGGATTGTTTCTTGTATACAATTCTACTATGAAAAATTGGGAAAAACTCCACCCTCGAGCCTGAGGGCTCGTTCCACAAGAGGTACAGCTGCTTCCCTGGCTGCTGCCAGGGATATCCCTCTCTTAGAAATTTGTCAAGCAGCCACCTGGAAAACAGTCCATACTTTTACCAAGCATTACTCTCTAGATATCCAGGCTAGGAGTGGTGCTCGGTTTGGCACAGCAGTACTTCAGAGCCTGTTTCCAAAGTAGGTTCTGTCCCTCCTCCATGGAGGTACTGCTTGGTAGTCTGCATTTGTCAGAATACAGCAAGACTTCATGATGTTTAAAGAAAAAATTACTCACCTTAGTAATTATGTTTCTTCTAGTGGAGTCTTGCTGTATTCTGACCTTCCCCCCTGCCTCCCCTCTCAGAACCTAGATTTTTGGGATGTGGGTGGGCAAGTGCAGTGTTGGCACCCTAGAGGTGCCCCCCTTTACACCCTCTTTTTTCCTTTGGGTGGAATGTTGTTCATTTGATTGGGATTGGTTTTTGTTTTTGGGTTTCCTGACTTGAGTCTTCCTTTGAGAACCAAAAACATTATATTTTTGCCAGTTGGCTAGTAAAAATTTTACAGTTTCCACACAGAACACCTAGTGAGTTTTTGCTTGTAAAGATCTGACGGTTGCAGTTCGAATAACAACAGGCAGAGGCTTCAACCGAGCTCGAGATGAACATTCTATGCCATGCATAGAAAAGTTAACCCTATGTTCTCCGGGGCATTTGAAAGGCAGGACCTAACTGCATTTGTCAAAATACAGCAAGACTCCACTAGAAGAAACATAATTACTAAGGTGAGTGATTTTTTCTTTTGAATCACCAGTTATGTTATGAAGCACTATTCTTTGGAGTGTGGGGTGTTTACAAATGTTGAGTGAGTATTGGTACTCATTAAAAAACATTTTCTGAGGAATTTTTCCTAAAATGAGGTGAGTAAAACAGGTTGGAACTCCTTTTATCTGTAGCCCTGACCTATCCTATTGTATGGTGGATGATGCTACATTTTGGTGTACCAATATAAACCCCTCAGTTTGTGGACTTTTTAAATATTTACTGTAACTATCTTTCCCCTGCATGGCATCATGATTAGGTATTTGGATGTGAAGGGTTAGAGTTTAACTTAATTGAGCTCAGGCTATCTTTTCTGTGCCCTGTATTCTGTCACACAGGTTGTCAACTTCCCCATGCTCCTTACTGGTCCTGCGAGAGGTGGGAGATTCCAGCAGAGAAACATGTTATGTTTACCCTGTAGTGAGAGTGCTCTATCCTATGGATTTATTTTCCTGGGCTGTTACTCCTTGAATGCACTATTGGGACCAACGGCCCAAACCCAAGTGACTTTTTCTTCATTATTGCTCTGTATTTGGTTTATCGGACTGGTTACTGAAGCCTTTGCTGCACATCTGTATTGTTTGTATGTACATGTGACATATTACTTAATAATCTATAAATAAAACTTCCAAAAAAAGAATTGCCTAGCTCTTTCCCAGTCAACAAAAAACTAAAATAAATTAAAAAAAAAAAAAAAAGGCATTGAGGTATTACTAGAATGGCTCCCTATTTAGAACTAGAGTACCATTTCAGAAATCAGAACTCCTGACTTGATCACTTGCTTATCAGGCACTTCCATTGGTCAGAGATTCTGCTTAAAGAAATAGCGTACTGCCCAAAACAAGTACTGTATTAGTTTTTAAAAGCATTCGACTGTTACCTTTTATAGCCGAGGTACAATTTATTTTCCCTTGGTTAATTAAATTTGTTACCTGATGTTAGTAGGTGTGATGTGTGGAGCAGCCCTCTGCTTGACAGCTGACATATTTAGCTCTGTTCCTCCCATTACATCGTTATGATTGTGACCTCACTGATTGTGACAGCACAGCTGCTAAAGGAGAGCCACTTAGTAGCTGCCAGGTCAGTCATCTGTGGTGTCACTTTCAGTGAGGTCACAGTGCTGAGTGGTGGTAGGAATAGAACTAGATATGTAAGCTGCCAGGCAGAGTGTTATTCCACACATCTAGCACAATACTGTCACATAGAAAATTTTCCAGTGAGCAAAAGGGAAAAGAAAACTACTTAATAAATAGAAAGTTACAATGGACTACTTCTTAAACTTTGCAACATTTTCCTGTCTGCTATCTGTGGTTTTACTAGCTCTAACAAGTCGTACTGCACCAGAGACCCAGTCCCTGATGAAGTTCCAGTACAGTGAAATGACGGGGTTTCTGGCTGTTGTAAATATTTTAATCTCAGTCCCCCACTAATGTAGCAATTTTTCATGAGACTTTCTGTACACTGCGGTTTGCACAAAAAAATGCTTGCCTGTTTGTAAGCCTGATTCTGCAAGTGTGAAATTTCTGTACTTGTATCCCTTACTGATACTACACACTGTTCCCCTTCCAAATTACCTTTCTGGTATGTTGCTTCCGAGTGTGGTAATATCATATGCCTCAATGGTGTGTCTCTGTTAATTATTGGGGGTGTCTTTGTTTAATTTTTTAATATTGTAGCGTGCAGGTTGTTCCAAATCAAAGCCACCACTAGCAAGGCTTTTGTTAGTTGAGCAGTAGCTTTGATTTGAAACAAAAAGCATGTTAAAATAATAAAATGATTAACTGGAAAAATATTCTTATAATTATTAAAATGACACTGCCATTAAAGTGTATGGAGTACTGTATAGTGCTTTCTAACACGGATGTCACTAAAACATCGGAATGCATGGGTGGGATGCATTTCAAGAAGTGAAAGGGATAATAAGTCAGCTCCTCAGAGCCAAAATACAGTCCCCATCCGTCCCATTAGCAGTGCCACTGAAAACTGGGAAATTATCCTGATTGCCTTACTGGAAGGTAAGGCATTCTTCGTATACTGTAAATTTTGGAGCTTTTTCCTGTTAGAGCATAATTGGTGCCATTAAGGTTCTGAGAATGTGAGGAGCCAGTGGTAAGCATACCTTTGCCTGAGCAGCCTCTTTGGAAGGATATAGTGTACCTGTACAGATGCAGTAAATCTCTCCCTGATAACTATTATGAAAAAGCACCTTTTTTTGTCATTTAAATGTGCATGCTTGTTGTTTTATCTGTTTAAAATTTGTGCTTGTCCAGGAGGTCGCACTGAGCTGTGGGCAGCTTGTTGTCTGGCACATTCTAGGAGGGGGTAGAGGGCACAGCAAAGTTTCTAATCCCTGCTGTTGAATACATTTATAGTTAAAATAATGGGTCCATCCCTTGGAGCCCCAGTGAAAATGATATAATTCTGATCATGGTACTGACCTGCTGAGGAGAAAAAAATTAAATTAAATCTAAGCTGCTGATCCATCCATTCTTAGTGAGTAGAGGACAAAATTGAGTTAGTCTGGGATCACAGAAGTCTGAGTGGAGGGTCACCTGGGGTCCAGCAATCACCACACAGTGTGGTTTAATTTAGAGACAGAAACAAAGTCAAGCCACACAAGGGCAAGGGTCTTGGAGTTCAGGGCGGTGGATTTTGCAAAGACAAGGAGATGCGTCACAGAAACACTCATTAGAGGGGGGTGGGGGGTTAAGGAGCAATAGGCATACTTAAAGGGAGACATAGTAGAGGTGACCAATCAGTGCATTAGGCTGAAAAGCAAGGGTAAGAGAAGGAAGAAACCACTATGGTTCTCAAGAGGTTGCAATGAAAGTAAGGGCCAAAAGGATGGGCTTCAGAAAATATAAATAGACACAGAGTGAAGATGATAGGGTGGTGTACCTACCTGAAGGAGGTGGGGAAAGCTTTAAGGAGAGCAAAGGCACAGACGGAGGCGAGATTAGCATAGATAGTGAAAAAAGGGGACAAAAGATTCTATAGGTATATCAGCAAAAAAAGGAAGTCGGGGGGGTTGTAAGGCTCGGAGGGAATGCAGGTGAGTGTGTGGAAGGGGACCATGAAAAGGAAGAAATACTGAATAACTACTTATGTTCAGTATTCACTGTAGAAGGGGGAAGGTCAGGGACCACAGCCAGGTAAGCAGATACATGGGGAGAGGGAGGTGGACGCAGATCAGTTTGCAGAAGAAAGGATCCTAGAGGAGGTCACTAAACTCAGGATGGACAAGACAATGGGGCCGGATGGCATACATCATAAGATATTAAAAGAACTATGTATGAAGCTGGCAGTGCCACTGGCAGCCCTGTTCACGGAGTCCCTCAATACTGGAGTGGTTCCGGAGGACTGGAGGAGGGCACATGTTGTCATTCTATACAAGACGGGGCAGGGAGGAGGCAAGAAACTATAGGCCAGTCAGCCTCACCTCAGTGGTAGGTACAATTATGGAGGCACTGCTTAAGGAAAGAATTGTGGGACACCGCGAAACCATTGGAGCACAAGATCCATGACAGCATGGCTTCTCAGTAGGGAGGTCATGTCAAACAAATCTGATAGATTTTTTTGACTGGATGACAAATGTGGTTGACGAGGGGGGAGCAGTAGATGTCACCTACCTTGACTTCAGCAAGGCCTTCGACACAGTACCACATAGAAGACTGGTGGACAAGTTAGCCAGCCTGGGGGTAGGCCAAAATGTGGTGAATTGGGTTAGGAACTGGCTATGGGATAGGAAGCAGAGGGTGGTAGTGAATGGGATCCAATCAGAAGAAAGGGGGGGGTGACCAGGTGGGTGCTTCAGGGATTATTCTGGGGGCCAGTCCTTTTTAATGTCTTCATCAGTGACATTACGGAACGGCTGGAAGGAAAGGTTTGCCTAGTTGCAGATGACACCAAGATCTGCAATAGGGTAGACACTTGGGATGGGGTGGGAAAAAAAATGCAGAGGGATCTAGAAAAGCTGGAGAAACAGTCTGAACTGTGGCAACTGAGGTGCAGTGCAAAATAATGCACTTGGGATGAAAAAACCTGCAGTGAGCTACAAGATGGGGGGGGGGGGACTGCTGGCAGTAACCAAGAAGGAGAGAGATTTGGGGATCATCATCTCAGATGACCTACAGGCAGTTAAACAGTGTATAAAGGTGGTAGGAAGAGCTAGTGATATGTTGGGGTGCGTAGGAAAGGGTTATCACGAGCAGGAGAAGGGATCTGGTGGTACCACTGTACAAAACCTTGGTGAGGCCTCACCTGGAATACTATGTACAGTTCTGGAGGCCACATCTTCATAAAGATATAGACGGGGTGGAGGCAGTTCAGAGAAGGGCAACTAACATGGTACAGGGCTTGCACCAGAAGACATACGAGGAGAGATTAAGGGACCTCAACACTTATACGCTGGAAGAGAGTAGGGAACAGGGGGATATGATAGAAACTTTCAAATATCTTATGAGCATAATTTATTTAGTTTTTGTTGACAGAGAAAGGAGGACTAGACAGTTCTGTCTGTTTTCAGCCTCATCCTGGAGGAGAGGGATACAGATGGAAGCCAACTGACACTGAACCAGATTAAGCTGTTAGTGGCTGCAGCCACATCAAAAAGCAGGTTTATTCTTGATGCCCGGCAGGGGGCATGCCTCAGACAGCTAGTGGTGGAACCCACTAGGGAGGGATCAGTCTTAGACCTGGTACTGTCAAATGGGGATGGAGAAAGGATCACAGATCTAGAAGTGGGTAGCCATCTGGGAACAAGTGACCACAAAACAGTGTGGTTCACAATAAACAGAGCCATAGAGTCGAGCCATACAAAAACAAGAGTGTTGGACTTTAGGAGGGCTGACTTTGGGAAAATGGGAGAGTGTCTCAGAAAAGTGCTAGCAAACTGGCAAGAAAGAGGCCTTTGTGTGAAGCAAATCAGCAAAGTAAAGCGAAGGAAAAAACACTATGGTTCTCAAAAGAGGTGGCGGGGAAGGTTAAGGAGAAAAAGGTAGCATTGAGGAAGTATAAGGAAACACAGAAGGAGCAGGACAGAGAATTGTATCAGTTAAAACAGAAGAAAGTGGGGAAGGCAGTCAGAATATCAAAAGCCCAAAACTGAGGAAAAGGTAGCCAACTCAGTTAAGAAGGAGGATAAAACCTTTTATAGGTACATTAGGGAGTGAAGAAAGGTGAAGGAAGGAATAGTGAGGCTTACTGAAGGGAGGGTGGCCAGAGGATGACAGTGAAAAAGCAGGGATACTGAATGAATACTTCTGCTTAGTATTCACAAAAGAAGAGGAGGGGGAGGTACCTAAATCAAAGAATAGAAGCATTCTGGATAGAGAGGTCGATACCAGTCCATTCACAGAAGAAAGGGTCCTGAAAGAACTCTTAAAACTGAAGGTGGACAAAGCAATGGGGCCCGATGGGATTCACCCAAGAATTCTAAAAGAACTAAGGGTAGAATTAGTGACACCACTGACCTCCTTTTTTAACAAATCATGGGAGGATGGTGTAGTGCCAGAGGACTGGAGGAGGGCAGATGTGATTCCCCTTCACAAAAGTGTGAGCAAGACAGAGGCAGGAAACTACAGACCTGTTAGTTTGACCTCAGTGGTTGGAAAATTATGGAATCACTTCTAAAGGAAAGAATTGTTGAGTTCCTAGAGGCCAGTGTGGCACAGGACCCAAGGCAGCATGGATTCACAGCGGGAAGGTCATGTCAGACGAATCTAATAGATTTCTTTGACTGGGTGACCAATGTGGTAGACCAGGGAGGGGCAGTGGACATGACCTACCTAGACTTTAGCAAGGCATTTGACACAGTCCCACACAAAAGATTAATATACAAGTTAGCCAGCCTTGGAGTGGGTCCCAAGGTGGTAGCCTGGGTTAAAAATTGGCTGGACAATAGGATACAGAGGGTAGTAGTAAACATAGTTTACGCTGAAGAAACGGGGGTTACTAGTGTGGTACCACAGGGTTCAGTACTGGGACCGGTCCTATTTAATGTCTTTATAAGTGACATTGCAGAGGGACTGGAAGGAAAAATATGTCTCTCTGCAGATGACACAAAGATCTACAACAGGGTTGATACAGAAGGTGGGGTGGGGTGGAGAGGATGCAAAGGGACTTGGCAAGGTTGGAGGAATGGTCTAATACATGGCAGCTTAGATTCAATGCAAAGAAGTGCAAAGTAATGCACCTGGGAAACAAAAATCCAGGGGAAGAGTACACAATTGGGTGGGGTGAGATAATAACTACAGAAATGGAGAGGGACCTGGAGGTAGTCATATCAGATGACCTTAAGGTGGGCAAGTAATGTGAGAAGGCAGTAAGAAAAGCTGGTGGGATACTGGGATGCATAGGGAAAGGCATCACCAGTAGAAAACAGGAAGTTGTTATCCCTTTGTACAGACAGTTGGTGATACCCCATCTGGAGTTCTACGTCCAGTTCTGGAGACCCCATATCTGCAAGGACATAGGATGGAGGCTGTCCAGAGGAGGGCAACTAAAATGGTGCAGGGTCTGCACCAGAAGACATACAAAGAGAGATTAAAGAAGCTTAATATGTATACACTCGCGGAGAGGAGGGAAAGGGGGACATGATAGAAACTTTCAAGTGCATCAAGGGAATCAACAGAGTCCAAGATGGTAGCATCTTTCAGAAAAAGAGATGTGCAAGAACAAGGGGGCATAATTTGAAGATAGAGGGGGACGGCCCAAAGGTAATGTGAGGAAGTATTTTTTCATGGAGAGGGTTCTGGATACATGGAACAGCCTTCCTGAGAAGATGGTGGACTCAAAAACAGTGGAGGAATTCAAGAATGCATGGGACAGACATAAGGCAGTTCTAGTGAGGGGTTGGAGAAAGTAGGCTGTTGGTTAACTAGGATCTGCAGCCTATGCATTAGGTAGGGAAATGAGCAGACTAGGTGGGCCAGGCGGTCCTTATCTGCCGTCAGATTCGATGTTTCCATATATTTTTAGTGCAGTGAAATAAGCTGCAGGTAGGTGACTTTTTTCAGTATAGGAGGGATTCAAGGACAGGGGGGCACAATGTGAGATTGGAGGGGAGGAGAAAAAGGGAGATTGTGAGGAAATTTTCCTTCACTGAGAGGGTGGTGGACACATGAAATAGCCTACCACAGGAGGTGGTGGGGGCAAGCACAGTTGGAGGATTCAAACATGCGTGGTATAGGCATAAGGGTACCCTAGATGTGGGTAAGAGAGGCTAAGCTTATAACTACATAGGGTAACCAGCTTCTGATACAGGTAGGGAAAAGGGGCAGACTTGATTGGCCTGACAGCACTTATCTGCCAGCAATGTTGTGTTTCTATGTTTGTTTTGCTTGGCATCCAGATGCTAAGCATACAGCGTGGTTGACACATGTGTCTCTGTCTACTCTCCATTTACCAAAGAAGAGTACAAAATAAAAGGGTCTTTCTCGTGCAACACCAACGGTTTGACATATCTAATAAGATGCCAAAAATGTCCACGTGGATGGTACTGTATGTGTTGAAATGGGACAAACACTTCGTAAACACATTAATGGATACAGATCCACTATCAAACACTGTCAACCAGACACCAGTGGCCAGGCACTTTGCCCAGAATAACCATTCTCAAGGATCTTAAAGCAGCAGTACATGATAGCGGTGAACATTTTTGACCTTATTGCCCCTTATCTCCTGACTTGTATGATACCATTCTTTCTCCACTTGAGTCTGCTTTACACTTTTTTCTAATTTAAAATCATAAAAGCAGCACTCATTTTAATATGGCTGTAGCCTGGATTTCATCAATATTCTTAGCTGTTTCTATTCACCAGTTCTATAAAGTTAGTAAGTAGTGTCTTCTGCATACTTGTTATTTATAGTTGCAAGAAGAGAGATCTTAAAGAATGGGTGTTCAAAAGTAAGAGAGAATACTATTGAAAACGTGGTCCAAGCCATGTTGAAAGGAGTGTGCCTTTTATTATTTCAGCTGTAAAAAAAAAAAAAAAAAAAAAGTGGTAAAGCAGACTAAAATTGGGATGGGGGGTGGGGAAGGATATCGTATAAGTCAGGAGACAAGGGAAATCTAAAATGGAATTTAAAAAATCAGTAAAAATTTTCTCCACCATCATGCACTGCAACTTCAAAGTGGCAGTTCTGAGAGGAAGCCTCAAAGACCAGTGGCCAAGCACTTCTCCCAGAACAACCATTCCCTGAAGGATCTTGAAGTGGCAGTTTTGAGAGGAAACCTCAAAGACAAAACTTCTTTGGGAAGCAAAATTCTTGAGGCTTTTTGGAACAGATGTACAAGGGCTGAACAAAAATGTAGTCTTTCTCTCACATTACCAAGTACAAACTGAGTTTTGGTAGTTTCCACTATAGTTCTGGATCGTACTCTTTACAATTTTTTTTTTTAATTCCACAATGCTTTTGGGATATAACTGACTTACAGAAGCCACCTGTTCAGGCACAGCTCAGTTAGCTTTCAGAACTGTCAGCCTCACACATCCTGCATGCATAACTGAACTTTAGCAGTTGCTTCTTTTGTGAAACCGCTCTGATGTAGCTCACCATATGCATGTCTGAGCTCTCAAGTTTTAAATGACATGAGGCCTGTCTCCTCAGTTGTAGTAAATGGCTTCCAATGCACCCTCCCTTTTGCTAGAGAGAGCAGGAAATTATTGATTATAAAAAAGGGTCTCAGAAATGCTCCATTCTGATTGGCTGTCTGCATTCTGACAACCTTACGTTAATCTTTGTTACAGTGTGTCACGTACAGCCTGATTACCATGTCGCATGAATGATTCCTGTTAGCATCCCATTCTCTAGCACAGCTTAATGACTGGAGTGATGCATTCTTATTCTGAACTGGCACTCCTGACTCTCTTCTTCTCTTTCTATAGCTTGTTTTTTTTTTTTATTGAAGCTGATTTGTGTAATGGTGAAGCAGGTAGGGGCCACGTGTTTTCAGGGAGCACCCTTAATTTTAGAAATCATACCTGTTAATTTGTGGCTTTCATATTAGCTAACCTGCCTTTCCTTTTGCCCCATGTTCAGTGCTGTTAAGCATAAATTGGGATCCACGTGCCATTATTGTGTTTTTGCAGGTCTCCTGCTTGCCAGCTGGATGCCATGCAGGTAAGTGAAATTTTTTAGGCAGTTAGTCTAAAGTAGGGGATTGATATTTTTGTTCCCCTCCCTTGTTCTCTGGTCCCCCACCCCCAGTCTCTTCTCATTTGAAGGAGTGCTGTTCAGTTTGTCAGGGCTTCTTTGTTGGGACTGATCTCCTTTGTGTGGAACTGCTAGACTTGCACTAGCCCCCGTAGATTACCTCAGAGGCTCTTCTGCAGTTCAGTTCTATCAGTATGTTTTGTTTCTTCGTCAGGAGCACATTCCGCACCTCACTGCCATTGCTGGCATCTAGCCAGAGGGGATGGGGGGGGGGTTGCGGCTGTGTCATTCAGGCACTCATTGCCACCACTTTTTCACACCCTTGCTGGCTGGGCGCGCTCTGTTGCTGCGCTGACATCACGTCAGCACATGGGTGTGCGTGCTTGTGCTTTTCCAGGGCTGTTCCTGAGATGGAACATTGCTGCTGGGTGTGACTTACTGTGTAATTGGATAGATATTCTTCGAGGGTATCTTTGTCATCAGGTCACACCATAGAAACTTCACTGTCGGTGAAGCAGGATCCACACAGACGATTTTCCAGTAGTACAATTGGGGCCACCCATGCCGATATCACCTGCGGACATCAACCCTATAAAGGCGTGAGTGGCCTCACTCCTCCTCAGTCCTTTCCCGCCATCTACTCCACTCTCATGGGTCTTCGCGGAAACGCTTTTACAGTTCCCGCCATTTTTACCTATGCTTTTCTTCAATACTGGGAATCTCCTTTTAACAAGATTATTTTACCTCATTTATGTTGAGAGTTAATCCTTCCACATCTCTCTTCTGTCGCAGCCACTGTGGAAAGAAGATTGCTTCCTTAGATGAACACAACCTCTGTGTTTGCTGTCTTGTGCCTGACCGTGATGTCTCAGACTGTGAGCTCTGCCAAAAATTTAATCTCACAACCCTTTAGCAATGCAAAAAGGCTTTGAAGAAATTTCTCATCGAACAGCAGGTAGCCAGTTCTGGGCAGCGGTCCTTCAGGGTCCCTCCTTCCCAGTCGCCGGTGGGTTTGTCAAGCTCCCAGGCCTCTAAGGCCCGAGACAAGTCTTCTGGGATAAGTCATAAAAAAAGACCATGACCAGGACTGTTCCCCATGGCAGTGCTCCCGTTCCCTGACAGCTTGTTCATCTTCATCTGGGGGTACTCCGGCGGCGGCTGTCCCTGTGCCTTCCACTGTCCAGGCTTTTACACCTGACAGGCCCCTACCAACCACACCTCCACCTGCTTCTGAGGGAAGCTGGCTGTCGACCCCCTGGTCGTTGACCCCAGCCTCTCTGTCGAGGCCTGATGCTTCCCAAGGTCCTCAGGTGCCAGGGCCTTCAGGCTCTCAAGAAGACCCGACTGATCGTTCATTGCGCCCTGTCCTGAAGACCCCTCTGCTATTGATGCAGCCCTTACCTGCCATTGACCTAAACACTATTCTGACCCAGTTGACCACAGCTTTGGTTTACCAGTTAGGTGCACATAGACCTGTGTCACCAGCGCTGTTGGTTGCTCTGTCATCATCGACGCTTGTTCGACCTTATCGGCCAGTGGCCCTCGGACCCTGAGTTGGAGAGGGTCTGCGTCAGAGGAGTACCATCCTGATCTTATCCTCCCTGAGGAGGAGGAGGAGGAACCTCTTTCCTCAGACAGGTCTGCTGCTTCTTCAGTGAGCAAGGACCGCAGAGTGTGTTGAAGCTTTTTGGGCCATCAAAGTTGCATTATATTCAGCTCCTGTTTTATGAAGCCCAGACTTTGAGAAACAATTTTTGTTACAGACAGGTGCATCAGAGGTGGGCCTATGTGCAGTCTTGCGTCAAAATGTAGATGGGACGGAACATCCCATTCTATGTATCAGTAGGAAGTTGAGAGAAAAGCTACTCCACCATTGAAAAGGAATGCCTTGCAGCAAAGTGTGCCATGGAGTGCCTTACATTTTATTTGCTAGAAGCTAACTTTGTACTTATAAACCGATCATAATTCTCTCTGTTGGCTTAACCAAATGAAGGATAAAAATTCCAGAATCACAAGGTGGTACCTGGCACTAGGCAAGGCAGATTTTATGTATGTAGCGCCATATCCAGGAGCTCAGAGCGTGTAAGAAAGATATTAAAAATACAATAAAATGTCCCAAGAAATTATTCAGTGAAGATTAAAACCTTTTTCAAGTAAATAAGTTTTAATAGAGGCTTTAAATTCAAGCCATTTAAATTCAAGGTGATACACAAATCCAAAAAAATGAGTGTCAATGCTGATTTTCTGTCAAGATATGGATCAGGAATTGAGAATTCAGAAGGTTTAAAAAACAAAAAGTGTGAGTTTAAACTTCACTGTTTGCTATATTGCACATGCACCGAACTGTAAAGGTTATAAGCTAATGTTAGAAGAGTATTAATAGAAAGATTTGGAAACCTGTTTTAAACCTGGTTCCCTCTTAAAGAGGGAGGTATGTGACCGGGTTGAATAAGACCCTGTCCTATTTGTTATGCAGAAAGAGTTAAAATGCAAGGATCTGTTCTGTCCTCTCCTTTTCTGTCTCTTGTCTGTCTGGTTGGCCAATCAAATGTTCTCGTGAGACCTAGGAACTGATCAGTCCAACGGACTCATGACTCTCTGTCTCTCGCTATCTCTCTGCCTTCACTTAAAATGATAGGAAAGGTAAGAGGTGTGGAGGTTATCTTATTTGTATCCCGGGCTCAATGCAAAGGGTTGTACTGCCTATTACTGTCAGTGCTGATGACCACGAGCTAATTGCGGTTAGCTCCTGTCTGGATCACACAGTAACTCCCTGGTTATTGCTTGCATCTTATCTCCCACCTAGGAAGGCCAAAAGAGGGTCTAAGCAAAGTCCTTGGGGCCATGGCCGGCATTAACGAGCTGTGAACTAATTGTTACTGGTGACTTCAACTTAAACTGGCTCAGTAGTGATGCATCCCACCAGAAGGATAGTGTGGCAAGCTCATATCTCGCACAATTAATCGTGAGCCCACTAGGATGAACCATAAATCTGGAAATCACACTCTCCTAGACTGGCTCCTTTCAAGGTGCTTGGATAGGATATCTGAGGTCTCTGCGATCAGATTCTCTGAGCGACCATTCCCCGATCACCTGCAAGTGGTCCAACAAATTTAGAAAAGTGCCCCAATCTTTGTGAAAAACAGAATTTTGAGGAAATGGCAGCTTACCGCATTCAAAGAAGCTCTTTCCAGATCGACTGGTCTCCTATTGATATACTGCATGACCTAGACCAAGCACTTCAGTACTTCATTGACAAGTTCAATATGGTCAGTGACTTATATGCCCCGGTCAAAAAAAGGAAATCCCATGATTATAATGGGTGGTTTACCATTGATCTCTTGGATCTCGTGAGGGACAGGTGTAACCTTTGGAGTAGAGCTAGGATGACAGGGGACTATAACTACTGTACCTACAGAGACACAGGGCAGCCAGAAACAAATGCAGACAACACATGAGTGCTAAGGTCAGTTATTACAAGAATCAATTAGAAAGAAACTGGGTGGACGGGAGACGATTTAGGGAAAATCTAAAGGAACTCGCAAGGAAGGATGTTAAAACACCTCTATTGCTTAATATCAGTGGCACTAACTTGGTGGATCCCTTCACCATTGCTGAAGAGTTCAGTTCTGCCTTTACGGACCTAAGCTCTGTTCTCTTGGCCGACTAAGCCATTTGACGCAGAATTTAACAGCTTACCTACGCCTAAACAGCACCTCAACTTCTACTTTGAGAGTCACAGTCAAAGAAGTCATGAGATATGTAAAAAAAAAAAAAAATAATGTCTGGGGGGGGGGAGACCAGGCTGGGCAGTGATCACATCAGCATGAAAAGGACAGCTCTTGCAGTTGAGGTGCTTATAGTTCCCATCTCCAAAATATTCAGTGAGTCACTAAAACTGGCTAAATTCCCATCAATATGGAAACAAGCGCTGGTGACCCCTGTTCACAAGAGTGGGGACAGGACTCTCACCACAAACTATAGGCACATCTCTATTCTCTCCCCCTTTCCAACGCAGTTGAGAGGATAGTGGCAGACCAAATCACTGATTATATCCAGAAATACCAGTTGCAGTGCCCTCAGCAGCATGGTTTTAGAAAAAAACACAGCACTGCTACAGCCCTCGATGATTTCACCGATTATGATCACAAGGCCTTGGATAAGGGCAAACTGGCAGGCTCGATCTTTATCATCCTAACAAAGGCCTTCGATACTGTCTGCCACCCCCTCCTGAAACAGCTGTGTACCCTTGGAGTAGCTCCAAATGCTGTCCGGTGGTTCCAGGACTATCTGTCATTTAGCTCACAAAGAGTCAGAATTGGCCAATCTGTGTCTAACTCCAAAGAAGTCTCCCTGGGAGTACCCCAAGGATCCATCCTGGGACCCCTGCTGTTCAGCCTATTTCTGGATGATCCCCCTGAGACCTGCACCAGTAAAATTATATTATACGCAGATGATGCCGTCATACTTCACAGTCATTCTCAATCTGAGCATCTACAGGCAGAGCTTCAAACTACCTTCCAACAATTGGAGACCAGGTTCAGCTCTCAAAGGTTATTACTTAACTGTAAAAAAACAGAAACGGTGCTCTTCTCAAGCCCCCAGCTTAAGAGGAGGTACCCAGTCTTGATGGTCACAAATAATGAATCGGTCCCTCTTGAACGGGTACACTCCTTCAGGTACCTGGGCATCATGGTTGACAACACACACTCCTTTGTGCAGCACATAGACATGGTGGTGAAGGCAATGAACACCAAACTAGGCATCCTGTATAGGCACAGGAAAAGCCTCTCACCCAACGTCCGCCGGCTCTCCATCTCCATTCTATCCATGGTGGACTACAGTCTGGTGGTATATGGAGCAGCCACTGATACGGCTCTCAAGAGGGTAGTAACAACCCTAAACAAGGCATGCAGACTACTGCTAAATACGGATCGCCTCATGCATACTTGCACACTTTATCTGCAGTCCAACCTGCTACCTCTTAAAAACAGAATCAGATACCAAACCTGACTCCTAAGGAGGAAGGCCATGCTTGGCCAGATCCCACCTTGCATCTTGGATGTGGTAATGGTAGCCAATTCTGAGTACAATACTAGATGTACAGAACATAACCCACTTAGTGTCCCATTTCTCAGGTCTGCTCTGGGACAATGCCCTTTCTTCTACCGAGCACCACTTTGTCTTAATGAGATCCCAGCAGCTGTACTAAACACTGCAAACCTCCGGACCTTTAAATCTGAACTAAAGTAGATTTTATTAGGCAGGAGCTTATGTGAATGCCAGTTCTGATCCTGTTATTCCCTCCAAGTACATCTCTCTCTCAGGACTATGGCTACCCCGACTCCTAATTCCCAGTCTGCCCTCCCTGAATCTCTGACCACCCCCCCTCCTGTTTTTGCTTTCTTCTCCCGCTCCCAGCTACC
This sequence comes from Neoceratodus forsteri, assembly GCA_016271365.2. Lineage (NCBI taxonomy): Eukaryota > Metazoa > Chordata > Ceratodontiformes > Ceratodontidae > Neoceratodus > Neoceratodus forsteri. Next base: position 1,667,621,392 of record CM057456.1, on the reverse strand, counting down.
TCCTTCCCACCAGGACTGATACCATTACGTATTCAACTCTCCTTTCTCTCTCTCTGTACCGTGCTCCTCTCTCTTTGTCTCCCCCTCTCCCTCCTCTCTCTCTCTCTTGCGCCCCCTCACATGATATCTCTGTCCTCTCTCTTTCTCCCTCTCCCTCTATCTCTCTATCTCCCTCACTCCCCCCACTCTCTCTTATCTCCCCCTCTCTCTCCTACCTGTGCCTCTCCCCCACACTTATCTGTCTGTGCCCCTTGTCCTTCGCCCTCCCCCCGTTTGACCATTGGTTGAAGTACTACTTCATCTTCCCTTCCAGTCCCCCTGTACCTCATCACACCACCCACCTTTGCCCTTAGCCTCTTTAACCTAAGCCCCCTGTAGTCCCTGTAGATGTAGTCCCCTTATACAAAAGTGGGAACAAAGAGGAAGCAGGGAACTACAGACCAGTCAGCCTCACCTCGGTAGTGGGAAAGATCATGGAAGCACTACTGAAGGAGAGATTGGTGGAACATCTGGTTGTCAATGGACTACAGGACCCAAGGCAGCATGGTTTCACCAGGGGGAGGTCATGTCAGACCAACCTCATTGAATTTTTTGACTGGGTGACTAGGGAGGTGGATCAGGGAGGGCAGTGGACATGGCCTATCTGGACTTCAGCAAGGCCTTTGACACTGTGCCACATAGAAGACTATTACACAAACTGGGGAATATGGGTGTGGGCAGGACAGTAGTGTGGTGGGTAGGTAACTGGCTGGGTGGCAGGACACAGAGGGTGGTGGTAAATGGCTGTCACTCCACAGAGGGAAGAGTGACCAGTGGGGTACCACAGGATCAGTGCTGGGACCGGTCCTATTCAACATCTTCATCAGTGACATTGCACAGGATATAGAAGGCAGAATTTCACTGTTCGCTGATGACACAAAGCTCTATAACAGAGTAGACACACCAGAGGGTGTAGACAGAATGAGAAGGACCTGCAGAAACTTGAAGAATGGTCAAGGGTTTGGCAGTTGAAATTCAATGCAAAGAAGTGCAAGATAATGCATATGGGGCACAAAACCCTGGCACAATATATCAGTTGAGGGTGAGGATATAGCATGCACCAAGCAGGAAAGGGATCTTGGGGTTGTCATCTCTGATGACCTCAAGGTAGGGAAACAGTGTGACAAGGCATCAGGTAAAGCAAATAGGATGCTGGGATGTATAGGCAGGGCATCACCAGCAGGAAAAGGGAGGTCATAATTCCGCTATACAAGACACTAGTGAGGCCCCACCTGGAGTACAGTGTACAGTTCTGGAGACCATACCTCGTAAGGACATAGACAGGGTAGAGAAGGTTCAGAGGAGGGCAACAAAGATGGTGCATGGGTTGCATCACAAATCCTATGAAGACAGGTTGAAGGAACTGAACATGTACTCCCTGGAGGAGAGGAGGGAGAGAGGGATATGATAGAGACATACAAGTATCTTACAGGGAGGAACAGGGTGCAGGAAAACACTATTTTTAAGCGAAAAAGATGTTTCAGGACTAGAGGGCATGGGATGAAGTTGGAGGAGGGACGATTCAGAGAAACATGAAAAGAATTTCTTCACAGAACGGGTGGTGGACAAGTGAACACCCTGCCAGAGGAAGTGGTGGGGCTGAAACAATCACGGGATTTAAGAATGCATGGGATAGACATAAAGGAATTCTAGAGGTCAGGGGTAAGGGGAAATAGACTTCTAGGAAAACAAACTGAACTTACAAGCTCAAATGGGCAGACTAGGTGGGCCATAGGCCCTTATCTGCCGACACTGTCTATGTATCTATGTAAGCATACTCCATTCCTTGCTCTGAATTATATAGTCCGACAAGGCTGTCCTGGTGCTGCTTCAATTGAACTTCATGCAGTAGTTGTATTCATGTTGCTACTAGAATCCTTACATGTTGAACCTTTTGCATCTGGTTGTAAGACTTTGTTTACTTGTACATACTACATGATTGTAGTGAAATTCATGTCTGTATTGTATGTTTTATGTTCATGTTGTGGAATCTTTGTAAAAGATTTGTTACTCAAAGGTTGTTTCTGAATATTCAAATAAATAAGAAAAAAATAAAACTTGCTGTTTCTGTGTTTTCTTTCTCCTTGCATATTTGCATTTATAAAAATATATGTGAATTTTTGTGTGACATTGTAAGTGATACTGGGATCCCTTAGTTTGAAACTGTATAGAGTTACATTGTTGAAATGATTGCAGAAAGCTATTTGGAACTTAGGGGGTTAACCTTGACATGCAGCACAAACTTTTTTGCAGAGTTGTCAACAAGATGCCAGTTCTGGGACATCATGATCTATTTTTGTTGCACTTGCAAGGAAAGAAATTTACAAAGTTCTGGTCTCTTAATGAGCTCAGGATGCAGAAATAAGAGCAGCAATGCTTTTGCTAGCATGAGAGAGAGAGATGAGAAACTGAAACTTGGAATTAGAGATGCCCTCAGACAAAGGACTTTTGTTTTCTCTGTTTGTACTGCCTTTGTAAATAGTTCTATTGAATAATTTTTATTTTGCTGTTATTGATAATAAAACATTACTTGGGAATTTTACAACTGCTCTTGGTCTTCCTATGCTTCCTGATCTGTGCCTGGATGACATTATGTAAAGTGGCAGCGTGGTCCTCCATACTTTCACTAAGCATTATTGATGGGGATGTTCAGAGTTCCACTGATGCAGCTTTCAGTCGCAGAATTTTACAGGGGGTGGTTAGCAGATCATTTGTTTTCTTTCCTTCTCGCTTGTAGAGGTTATATGGGAAAGTATTCTCCCCCACCCAATTGGAAGATGGGTACTGCTTCTTAGATATACCATCAAGAAAATATTTCTCCTCAACAGAGATTCCAGATGTGTACGATGTCATATGTAAAAAAACTCAGACAAGTTTTGGTCAATGCTTTTTTGAGGATTGTACATCTCACAGTATATCTGGACAAGCAGTCAGCTTCAACCCTTCTTGTCTGTAACTGCACATTGGGCATGTTTTGCTGATGATTCTTGTGGGGGCAGTGAAACGCGGTTTGCTGTTTTTAAAAATGTTTTATTTTCCATCTGAACACAACTCATACAATACCAATGAGGATCTCAAACAACCACAACAGCAATGGCTCACATCACAGGGACCGTCAGTTGGCTTTATAGTTGCAGTTGCAGATAATGGGTCAAACATAAGAAAGGCCTTGGAAGAATGGTGCTGTGTTCACGTCCGCTGCTTTGTGCACTGCTTGAACTTACTAGTTCATGGTTTTCATGATAAAGAACGGGACATTAAGGCTCTTGTTAACACTGCTAAGAGTCTGCATCCATTTCGGTCACTCGAACAAAGCCCATCACTTATTTGAAAAAATATATGAGGAGCAAAAATTATCAATGCACAGACTCATCTAAGACATTTCTACTAGCTGGAATCCAACCTGTAGAAACGTAGACTTTGATGGCAGATAAGGACCACTTGGCCCACCCAGTCTGCCCATTACCCTTCCTACTGGATAAGCTGCAGATTCTAGTTAACCAACAGCCTGCTTCCTTCAGCCCCCCACTATAATTGCCTTATGTCTGTCTCATGCATGTTTGAATTCCCCCACTGTTTTAGACCCAACGACCTCCTCAGGAAGGCAGTTCCATGTATCCACCACTCTCTCCGTGAAAAAATTTCGTCACATTACCCTGAGCTCCCTCTATCTTTAAATTGTGCCCTTGTTCTTACACATCTCTTTTTCTGAAAGATGCTACCCTCCTGGACTTTGTTGATTCCCTTGAGGTACTTGAAAGTTTCTATCATGTCCCCGTCCCTCCTTTCATCAAGAGTATACATATTAAGCTCTCTCAGTCTCTCTTCATATGGTTTCTGCTGCAGGCCCTGCACCATTTTAGTTGCCCTCCTCTGGACTGCTTCCATCCTGTCTATGTCCTTGCGTAGATGAGGTCTCCAAAACTGCACACACTACTCCAGATGGTGTCTCACCAACCGTCTGTATAGAGGGATAACCACTTCCCTTTTTCTACTTGTGATGCCCCTTCCTATGCATCCCAATATCCCCCTGGCTCTCCTTACCGACTTTTCACATTGCTTACCCACCTTTGGGTCATCTGATATGACTACCCCCGGTCCCTTTCCATTTTTGTTGTTGTTAGTACCTCCCCTGCTATTGTGTACTCTTCTCCTGGGTGTTTGCTTCCCAGGTGCATTACTTTGCACTTCTTTGAATTGAATCTAAGTTGCCATATGTCTGACCATTCCTCCAACCTTGCCAAGTCCCTTCTCATCTTTTCTACCCCCTCTTGTGTATCAACTCTGTTACAGATCTTTGTGTCATCTGCAAAGAGGCATACCTTTCCCTCCAGACCCTCTGCAGTGTCACCTATAAAGATGTTAGAGGACTGACCCAGTACTGAGCCCTGAGGTACTCCACTAGTAACCCCCCTTTCTTCGGAATGTGTTCCATTCACTATTACCTTCTGTGTCCTGTTGTGCAGCCAGTTTGCTACCCAGTCTACCACCCTGGGACCCACTCCCAGGCTGGCTAACTTGATTATTAATCTTTTGTGCGGGACTGTGTCAAATGCCTTGCTAAAGTCTAGGTAGGCCATATCCACAGCCCCTTCCTGGTCTATTACTTTGGTCACCCAGTCAAAGAAATCAGATTCGTCTGACATGACCTTCCTGCTGTAAATCCATGCTGCTTTGGGTCCTGTGCCCCGCTGGCCTCTAGGTACCCAACAATTCTTTCTTTCAGAAGTGATTCCATCATTTTCCCTACCACTGAGGTCAAACTTGCAGGTCTGTAGTTTCTTGCTTCTGCCTTGCTCCCACTTCTGTGAAGGGGAATCACATCTGCCCTCCTCCAGTTCTCAGGTACCACCCCATCCTGCCATGATTTGTTAAAAAGCGTGGTCAGTGGTGTCACTAGGTCCTCCCTTAGTTCTTTTAGGATTCTTGGGTGAATCCCGTCAGGCCCCATTACTTTGTCCACTTTGAGTTTTAGGAGTTCTTTCAGGGCTTTTTCTTCTGTGAATGGACTGGTGTCAACCCCCCTACCCAGAGTGCTTCTATTGTCTGGTTTAGGTAACTCCTCAGCTTCTTTTGTGAATACAGAGCAAAAGTATTGATTCAGTATCTCTGCCTTTTCACTGTCTCCCTCTGCCCACCTCCCCTCTCCTTTATTAATCTTCACTATCCCTCCCTTAACCTTTCTGTGCTCCCTAATGTACCTATAAAATGTTTTATCCTCCTTCTTAACTGAGTTGGCTATTTTTTCCTCGGTTTGGGCCTTTGCTATTCTGACTGCCTTCCCCACTTCTTTCTGCTTTAATTGATACAATTCCCTGTCATGCTCCTTCTGTGATTCCTTATACTTTTTGAATGCAGCATTTTTCTCCTTAACCTTCCCTGCCACCTCCTTTGAGAACCATAGTGGTTTTTTACTCCGCTTTGTTTTCTTTATTTGTTTCACACAAAGGCTTGTTGCCTCTATGATGGCAGTTTTGATTTTTCTCCATTGTTCTTCTACCCCTCCTTTTTGGCCATTTGCTAGTGTATTCCTCAGGTATTCACCCATTTTGCCAAAGTCAGTCCTTCTAAAGTCCAGTATCCTTGTTTTTGTATGACTTATCTCCATGGTTGTGCTCATTGTGAAGCACACTGTGCAGTGGTTGCTTGTTCCCAGATGTCTACTGACTTCTAAATTTGTGATCCTCTCTCTATTTGAGAGTACCAGGTCTAGTATTGTGAAGGGTTATCTAACGCTACTACTTTTTGGAAAACAATTAATAATTTCATAAGGCCTAATGTTTGTCAACCAGGTTCAATGAGGTTGAATGGTGACTTGTTGTCTTGTCCACTGAAGATAGCTAACGAGTTTAACTTGAAATTTACTACATTGTCTGATTCCTTTAGTGACCAGTCCAAGGTGAACTACTTGGGATTGACTGAAGATTTTACAGTTAATCCTAAACTGTACTTAAGGACTACTACTCGAAGGAGGTAGAAAGTTGTTGCGTTGTATTAAGAGGGACAGCTCAGCTGGTTCTGATGGCTTATGTCCTAGTTTATTGATGCTGCCTAGTTATAGCACTTCCAGTTAGTATTATTTTCAACTTGTCTTTTGTTACAGGTACTATACCTAATATATGGAAACATACTTTGGTCACTCCTATATTTAAATCTGGTTCACAACATGAGTTTTGTAACTACAGACCTATTTCTATCTTGTCTGCTTTAGCTAAAGTTCAGGAAAGAATAGTTTATAATCAGTTGATTGGGTATGTGGATCGTTTTGGATTATTGTCTCAGAACCAACATGGTTTTAGAAAGGGAAGGAGTACTGAGACTGCCTTGGTCGAGTTCACGAACGCGGTACTTAATGGCATGGATAAAGTGTGTCTGACGGGTGCCGTGTTCGTGGACTTGACCAAGGCATTTGACTAGTTGATCACCAATTGTTGATTTCTAGACTTGGGTCATTGGGAGTTGGTGAGTCTTTCTTGGACTGGACGAGGATTATTTAACAAATAGGTTTCAAAGGGTTAAATATAGGGTGCTGTATCAGACTCTGTAATGTTAAGTGTGGGGTTCCAAAGGTTCTATTTTGGGGCCACTTTTGTTTTCTTTGTTTTTGATCAACTAGTAAGTGTGATTAATAATGCTTCTTTAACACTTTACGCTGACGATGCAGTAATTTATCTAGGGTTTGTCATTTGGAGATCTAGGTGTTTCTTTAACAGAGGAAATGTGCAATTTTCAGTCTTCACTTATGGCCTGTAAATTACTCTTAAACAAATCTAAGACAAAGGTGATGGTTTTGGTACCCCACCTAGACTGAGATCTGAGGTTGGTACTTTGGAAGTTAAATCTCTTGATGGATTACTGTTTGACTATGTTGATACATTTCAATATCTTGGGGTATTACTAGATTCTCATCTAAGTTATGAATCTCATTTTTGAGGGTTACCTCAAGAATACATTGTAGATTAGGTTCTTTGTACAGAATCCGTTCATTTCTTATTCCTGAGTCTAGGCTGGTTATTTCAAATTGTTGCTTACTTCCCTGTGTGAACTATGCAGCTATGATTACTGACACTGCTTCTGCGACAGTGATTTCAAAGAAATCCACTTTACTTCACTTGATAGCTAAGTTTGCTTTAAATTGTTCTAAGTCATCTCATCATTGTGTGATTTTGAAAGAAATGGGCTGGTTACCAGTTTCATTAAATTTCCAATACTGTGTGGCCAAGTTCATATATAAAGTTATGGACTCTGGAATTCCACATAGTATTTAAAGTTTTGAGACCATATATTGATGGTCATTATTCTAGACATAGGTCAGACAGTAGGTTTCTGAGATTCCTTTTATGAAATCTAAAAGTGGACAAAGATCCTTTGCTTATATTGCTCCATTCATTTGGAATGAAATTCCTCAAGATATTAGGTGGTTGTGTTCTGTCAAAAGTTTGCCGATGCATTAAGGATGTATTTCGAATCTCAATTTAATTGTAACTGTTTTTTATGAATTTTTTTTTATGAATTTTATACGTAACAAAGACATTTTTGTCTGCAATTTGCTGCATTGTATATGTATGTTTGATTATGTATTGTCTGTATGCAATATATGTGGGTCGCACCTGTAAAAGGAACTTGTTTCCAGTGTGCTTACCCGTTAAGCGAATAAACAAACAAACAAACAGTATTGCTCCCTCCTGAGTGGGTTCCAACAGTAGCTGTCTAAGGCCTGCCCCCTGCAGGGCATCGAGAATGACCCTGCTCATGGATGTGGCTGCAGTACATGTCATCCAGTTAACATCTGGCATATTCAGGTCCCCCATCAACAGCATCTCCCCTTTTTCAGCCATTTTGAGAATGTCCTCTATCATTTTCTTGCCATTTCCTCCCCTTGAGATGGGGGTCTGTATACAACTCCTGTGCGGATTGTGATGCCATTCTCTGTCTCCAAGGTGACCCAGAGTGCCTCTTGTCCTCCCCCTTTACTTTTTAGTTCTGTAGCTTTGATCCCTTCCCTTATGCATAGAGCTACTCTACCTCCTCTTTTACCTTCCCTGTCCCTTCTGTAATTGTGTACCCTGGTGTTTTGACATCCCAGTCATGGTTCTCTGTGTACCATGTTTCTGTGACTGCCACAATATCCAATTGTTCATCTTCCATCAGGGCTACTAGCTCAGGAAACTTGTTTCCCAGACTACGGGCATTGGTACTCATTGCCCTCCATTTAATGTTGGCTTTATCCTTTTTTCCCTCATCCCTGCTCTTATTGCTCTTGTCTAGTTTTCCATTTACCCCTGTCCTGCCCTGTGTTGAGCTCTGTACCTCAGTGTTTACCTTACTTCCTGCCATGTTTTGTGGGGGGAGGTTTGAAATTTCCTGCCTTTTATCAGCACCTCCCCCCTTGGCTAGTTTAAAAGCTGTCTTTATGTTCCAAAGGATGCTTGAAGAAACAAAAAAAATATCAGACAGTACACTTTGCAAAACACATTTGATGATGCAGACATTTATATCACTTCACTACAGTAGACCATGCTGGTATTTTGTAACTTCACTTCTTCGGCCATTTTAGGAAATCACTAGAGAGGTAAGTGCAAACGCATCAACTCTGAGCCATACCACTCAAATCTGATTAGGGATGATTTAGAAAATGCAGACAATTCCATCCCACATACTGTCACTGCTGACACAGACAGGTTGCCCACCAGAATATAAAACAGATCTGACCAAATTATACTGGCGCAGTAGTGCCAGTATAGTTAGGGTGAAAGGTAACTTCTGTGTTAAACCTGAATTTTTGAACCTTAATAACTTTGGAGCCATTCGGATTTGCATGAAATTTGGCATGCATAATCTTTAGAGGTAGGTCACTTGAAGTGCCCCATTTTGTGTGAATCCGTTGTGTGGTTTCTGAAATACAGAGTGTTTTTTTCTGTGTTTTTTTGCTATTTCTTTGTCTACCTGGATCTCAGAAACTGCTTTAGGTTGTGGTGTGAAATTTCAGGGTAGAAAGCCTTTGCTTCACAGATGTGCATTTTGAAGGTTTGGTGAAACATATTAATCCATTCAAAAATTATTATATTTTGGATTTTCCCACTATTTCCTATGAGAAAATTTAAATTTCAGACACGAAAAATTTGAATTTTCAAACGAATCATACTTTGCGTAAAAACCAACCACTTTTTTCACGAAGGGACATATTTTGCACAAATTTCGTAGTTGTTTGATCGCAGGAGCTCTGTTGTGTCCACCATTTTATTTTGCCAGTAGAGAGCATCTGCAAGCACAGTACGCTCTCATTTATCCGACCACCTTCGGAAACATCCAAAATGGTCGGATAATCAGGAGGTCAGATAAACGAAAATCAGTCCAAAATGATGTTTTGTTTTTTTCATGGAGCCACTGTAGTTTGTGACTGCATTGCTATGGAATTTGTGCCCCATATGTGTGGATATCTAAACCCTGAATGCTTGGCAGCTAGTTAGGTCATTCCATCTGCATAAACACGCAGTTTCAGGTACAATATAAAATTGCAACACTGTACTGTACTTTGCTCGTAAAAATGCATAAACACATAGCAGGTACCTGAGACTGTTTTTCATTAAAGTTTGAAACTCATTTTGTACTGTAAACGTGCTGCTGGTAATTCATACTGTCACAATGCAACTTTTGTACATTACAGTACCTGCACAGGTTACTGGAGTGGAGCAGCGGTCTAAACCCTGAATGCTTGGCAGCTAGTTTGGTCGTTCCATCTGTGGCAAAACTTTTATAATCATTCTGGCATGACGGAGCGGGGGTTAATGAAGCCCTGGTGTTGCTTTGCCAATAAGTTAAGCGGAAGGCTTGAAAGCTTTTGCTACCTGCCATTTTTTGGCAAGGCAGGCTGTGGGAACAGTTGTTCTTACATACCCATATCTTGAATATTTTCAGGGTTTGATGCCTTAAGTGTGATACTGTATATCTGGGGGACAATCTGACCGTCCGTTAGGGAGTTCGGATGAACGGAGCTAGGATAATCCAGAGTCTACTGTACATAATGTGAAAGCGAATGTAAAAAAAAAAAAAAATCAGAACTTGGCCAAGGGGACTTATTTAGCTGTATTCTGATGTTTTTTTTATGGGGTTGTTTTTAAACTGACCCAAACAAGTTTCCAGAGCACCTGAAATCTTGGGTGCCAGCTTAGCGAGAGGACCGCTTCTAGCATGTTCTCTGTATGAGAAGAGCGGTATTTTCTTGACTTCTGCAGCTGCAGCTGAAACTCATGCTGCTGGCTGCAGAGTCAGGTTTGAGCCACTCCTTTTGCCTGCTGTCTATTGGTAACCCTCGTTTATGTTGACCTGGTGTCTAGTGGCACCCCACCCTCCCATTGGCATTTTTTAATTTTTGCCCCTCCTCCAGCAATGTGGGACACTGGAGAACCCACTCCCAGTGTCCCGAGACATTAAGCCCCCCCCCAGCAGTTTGGGACACTGGGGAGCCCACTCCCAGTATTCCTTATTAGCCCCCCCTTGCAGTATGGGACACTGGGGAGCCCACTCCCAGTGTCCCAAAATACCTTTTTCTGTAAACCTGCAGGTAAAGAAAACAGTCCCCCAATATTTTTTTAACTTTTGTTCCTGAAAAAAAGAAAATGGTCCCTCGTTCTCTGGTCTGTCCTCCTTCCACCTCTCCTCTCCCCCCACACCCCCTTACTGTATACTTACCTCCACTGGTCTTGCGTGCGCTGTCATCTTCTGTGCACCGGGACTTGGTCGCTCTTCTCACTGAACTGGATATGTCACTTTCGTAACTGTAATATGTGCAAGAAATAGCTAAAGCTTTTTTTCACACATACTACAGTTACGAAAGTGACATATCCAGATCGACTGTGTATTAAGTACAAAAAAAAACAAAGCTGTTACTGTGCTTGCTCAATGGTGCAGAGGATAAAGTACAGAGCTGTGGATCTAAGAGTCCTGGGTTCAAGACCAGTGACTTTATATACAGTATATATATGTTTGGTTTTTTTTGCACCTACAATGAAGTGTAAAAAAAAAAAAAAAATTTGAAAACACTGGGTTTGAACCCAGGACGCTAGGCTCCACAGTCTTGTACCCGTCCATCTCACCATCGAATAAGCAGAATGTCAACTGTGCTTTTTCTGTAATTAACAATGACGCAGGTGTTTGGCCATGAGAGAATAGTAAATGTTCCAGCAATGTGGTATATGCGAAAAATAGGCATAGGCTGTTTTGCTTTCCATCTTCTAATATTTACTATCCACATATGTTAGCGTTGGCAAAGGTGTCATTCCCCAAGAGTGTGGGACACTGGGAAGCCCACTCCCAGTGTCCTTGTTCATGCATTCCTCCCCTCCAAACCCCCTCAAAATAGCGTGAGACACTGGGGAGCCCACTCCCAGTGGCCCCAGATATGTTTAAAAAACATTCTCTTGTACCTGTAAAACAAATACCATCCCCAATCATTTTTTTTTTAAACCTGAAAAAGAAAGTCCATCGCCGTTCACACCTACACCCCCCCACCTGACCACTCACTGTGCAGCCACCTCCCTACACACCCCCTTGACATCCCCACACACCCTCACTCACTTAAAGGGATCCCAAGTTCGAGATTTGCTCACCCGATTGAAGACATGTCTTACTGTTGGAACTGGCGACTGCGATATGAGAAACTAAGGTAAATGTGGTTCAGTGTATTTCAGTGGGGGGGTTCAACTTTTATGCATAAGTTCGCCATTTTTAAAGATTTTGACCCCACATTTTCAGCATAGGCTTTTGGGCCCTGCATTTCCGCAGCTATGTATGTATACGCATCTACAGAGGAAAGGGAGCACAGGTCCGAGAGGGCCTGGTGCTCCCATAGCTACGTACATATATGCATCTATGGAGGAATGGAGGGCCCTGCGCTCCAAGAAAATTAAGATATGATTATACTGTCTCAAAAAGTAAGGAAATTCATTGCAAAAAAAACTTAATGCATCAGTTAGGGTGTTTACTAAAGCAACAAAAGTAGGGAAATTTCCCATTAGGGTCTCCAACTCTAACACCCACCCTGCACACATCCACAGGTATCGGGGGTCTGTCTTGGGATCATCAGCCCTAAGGCTCATGAGGTGTACCTGGGAGAGCACAGTATTGATTGGAATGATGAACCTTTGAAATACAGTGCTAGAATTCTTAACAGAATATACAGCCTGCCTTAGTACAAATTGCAGTGATGCACATAAATTTCCATTCAACTAGTGTCTATTCACAATGATTGTTTAGTTCAGCTGGTGACGATATTACTGACACATGGTCATGTTTGTCACCAGAAAACGCTAAGCGTTTGATATTTCTGAAAGTTATCATTCCTTACTTTAATATGATACCCAAATGAACAGAAAAACATGCAGTCTCTAAGGCCCTCTCCGTAAAACAATTTCTTCCAATATGCCTGTGGTAATTCTTTTGTGACTAGGGCCTTTACTTAAAGAGCAGCTGATGCCTTTGGAAAAACTTTGGAAACATAATAGACACATTTCAGCTTGTATTTTATATACACGTGTATATATATTTTACAGATGTTTCCCTTCCATTACTTATTCAAACCCCAGGAAATGTTACTGTATTCTGACAAATGCAGTATGGTCTCACCGTAGGACTGCCCTGGAGCCGAAATGGTTACTAGAACCTATGCTAATGATGGAATGTTAGGCTCAATCTTGGTTTTCAAATCACCGTCCCTGGTTGCACCTCCTGCAACCGTCAGATTGTTTACTGCGCATGCCTCAGTAAGACGTCTCCGGAGAGCTCTCCTTCACTTCATCTGAAGAAGTTTATTTTTCGGTTCAAATTTAAGTCTTTGTTGTTTTATTCGATTTTTGAATCACCGTCCTTGGTTCACAAGTAGATTTAGTTAGATTGCATCAAATTGGTAAGTTTTCTCGGTCCCTTTCCGGTTCTCCCTAACCGGGAGGGAACTGAGCCTTTATTTGGCTTGTATTTGTTTAAGCTCTTTTACCCTCCGCTAAGTCGGTTTAGTTAAATTTAGTTCTTGCCTTTTTTTTTTAACCAAGGTAATTCTTGGTTCATTTCTGTTCTAACCAACTGATAAATGTCACAGCCTAAGAAGCGAACAGTCCCCACAAGTTTCCAGCATTGTTCAGAGTGTGGGGAACCGTTCGCTAAAGCAGATCCTCATTTAGTTTGTGTTATTTGTTTGGGGTTTGACCACCTCAAGGAGGATTGTGATATTTGTAAAAATTTCCCTCAGTTGACGCTTGTTAGGTGACTTCAATGACTGTAGGAGAAAATGTTTGAGAAAACTGCTGAACCGGTAGCAGACACTCATAAGGAACCGGGGGACCAGCCCTCTGAAAAGGGTGACTTCTCCACTACAAGAAAAAGACTTGCTGAACCGGTCGCTGACTCTGCTCATTCCGGCAAAAGAAAGAAGGAAAAAAACATTCAGCGGTAGAACCGCAACTGAAGGCATCGGTTCCAACCACTGAGGAGATAGCAAACGCGATTTGCATTATTCAGCCCCTACAAACCAACCTGGTTCCAGTTGAGAAGAGACTGCGGTTAGTTTCTGCAGGTCCTGCTTTGGTTTCTGGTTCAGGGGAACTTGAAGGGGACGTTGGAACAGGGGATTATTTTGATGAGGAGGAGGAGGACGACGACAGCGATGACTATGGGGAGCCTATTGAAACAGATATTTCCCCGGATCCTCACAGACCTGATTCCCTTGATAAGGGAATTGAGGATTATACATCCCTTTTTCAATTTATAAGACAGGTGGCTCTTTCCTTGGACCTCCCCACTCAGGAATCTACTGATGAGGAGGAGGAGGAGCAAGATTACAAAGAAATGATGGATGTGCCAACTTCAAAAAAAGTCCTGTTGCCCATCCACAAGTCCTTAAAGAAGCAGGTATTGAAAGTACTGCATACACCCACTTCCATTCCACCCCTGGAAAGAAAGGTGGATACGAAGTACTGGGTAGCTAAGGGTGGGGTAGAATTTTTGTTTGGCCACCCTAGCCATGAAAGAGTGGTACAGGCTGCAGCCTGTGATGAGGCTGGCATTCCTTTATCCTCACATCCTTCTGACAAAGAATCCTGAAGGATGGATTCCATCACCAAAAAGCGGTATCTTGGGTCTTCTCTTGCAGTAAGATGGGCTTCTTATATGGCCTATGTTGCAAGGTATCAAAGAACTTTGTGGAACACTGTTTTGGAGATAACAAAATCAGTGCCAGCTCCCATGGCAGCGGATTGGGAGGAGGCTGCAAAAAGGGGCATAGAGGCATCTAAGGTGCAATTTAGAATGGCAGTAGACACTAATAATGCTGCTGCCAGGCAGATGGCCTCTTCTATATCTTTACGCAGGTTTGCATGGCTCAGGACAACTAACCTGACACAGGACACTCAGTCCAAAGCAGTGGACTTTCCCTGTGAGCCTATGTCTCTGTTTGGTCAGCAGACAGTGGCTTACAAAGAAAAAAATGGATGATTACGAGACAGCTTATCAAAGTGCAGCTGCAAAACAGAAATCCACTACACCCCATAAGCAGCAAGCCAGGGGTTCCAGAGATAGGCCCTATAAGCCATTCTTTCTGCCCCAAGCTTTTCCTCTATATTAGCAGTACAAGCACCAGAGGGGCTACTTCAGAGGCAGGGGCAGAAGGGGTAGTAACCAGATAACCCCTAGCACTCAGCCAGCTTCACAACCTAAGCAGACCCCCCTGAGGAGTCTGCTCGGGTTGCCTCCAGAGTACCAGTAGGAGGCGGTTGGCCCACTACCTTCAGGAATGGAAATCCATCACTACGGACACGTGGGTCCTGGAGGTAGTGGGCCAAGGCCTGGCCCTCAGCTTCAAATTAAAACCAAGGCTGAGGGCAAGAGTTTTTTGACCCTCTTCCCCAGCAGAAAAGCTGTTGCTGGAGAAGGAGGTATTAAACCTACTTTCTCTAGGGGCAGTAGAGCCAGTTCCTTTGCAACAGAAGGGGAAAGGCCTTTATTCAAGGTACTGTCTCACTATCAAGAAAATGGAGGTGGCGACCGATACTGGATCTCAGGTATCTGAACAAGCATTTACTAAAACCAAAATTCAAAATAATCACTCTGGCTACAATTCTGCCCATTTCAAAGCAAAGGGAGTGGTTTGCATGCCTAGCTCTCAAGGATGCTTACTTCCACATCCCAGTAAGGCAGTCGCACAGAAAATTTCTCAGGTTCAAACTGCCCTCAGGCCATTACCAGTTCAAGGCAATGCCTTTTGGTCTCACTTCTGCTGCAAGGGTGTTCACAAAATGCTTGGCTGTGGCACACCTAAGAAGAATAGGAGTGGCAGTATTTCCCTACCTAGACGATTGGTTACTGGTAGGGAAAAATCCTCACCAGACCAAACAGTCCCTGGCACTTACACAGGATCTTCTGCATTTCCTGGGGTTCTTAATAAATCAGAAAAAGTCAGTGCTGCAACCAGTGCAGCTCCTAGAGTTTATAGGGGCTCAACCGGATTCAGTGAAAGGAAAAGCTTTCCTTCCACAGGAAATAGCAAGCAACTTGGTACAGTTGGCAAGCTCCTTCAAACCTGGCAGTCTCAGGCCAGCCAGACACTTTTTGCAGCTGCTGGCCCATATGGCAGCATCAACAGCTACAGTGCTAGGAGCAAGGTTTCAAGTGAGAGACATTCTGTATCATTTGAAACGGTACTGGCTCCAAAAGAAGGATTCCCTGTCAAAGCTGATCCCAGTGACCCAAACACTTGTACATGCTCTGCAGTGGTGGCTAGAAGAAGAGAACCTCAGGCAAGGAGTTCCTTCCTGCAGGTACAACCCTCCAGAGTACTTACCACGGATGCATCCCTGCTAGGTTGGGGAGCACACTTAGAGGAGCATACCATCCACGGTTCATGGTCCAAGCAAGAGTCCCTGCTTCACATCAATCTGCTGGAACTCAGGGCAGTCTTCTTAGCACTGCAGGCATTTGCCAGCATGCTTCAAGGGCAGGTGGTAGAGGTCCAGACGGACAACACTACCACAGTGTACTATATCAACAAACAGGGAGGCACGAGGTCCACTCCTCTGTGCACAGAGGCTATGTCAATATGGACCCTGGCCTACTTACTAAATATCCAGTTGTCATCTGTTCATTTGCCAGGCAAGGATAATGTTTTGGCAGATGCACTAAGCAGAATGCATCAGGGCCACCACGAATGGTCCCAGAACAGTCAGGTATTACAAGTAGTTTTCAAAAGGTGGGGGACTCCAGAGATGCATCTCTTTGCCTCACCAGAAAACCACCAGCTACCAAGGTATTATTGCAGACCACCAGTGGCAGGGTCAGTGCCACTGGATGCCCTAGTCCTGGATTGGTCTGGGAAGTTTCTGTATGCCTTTCCTCCATTCCCATTACTACTAAGGGTTCTGATCAAGCTCAGATCCCAGCCTGCCACAATGATCCTAATTGCTCTAGATTGGACCAGGCAACCTTGGTACTCCATGGTACTGGACATGTCAATAGCCAAACCGGTCAGCCTTCCCATGAGGCACAACCTACTGACCTCATCCCAGGGCAGGATCCTGTACCCGAACCTTCAGTCTGTCTGGCTCAAGGCCTGGCTCTTGAGGACCTAGAGTATGCCAGTTTACACCTCTCAGAGTGTGTTATGCAGGTCCTCAGGGTTTCTAGAAAACTTTCTACCAGAAAGATTTATTCTTCCAAGTGGAAAAGATTTTCTATCTGGTGCAAAATTAGAAAGCTGAACCACAATCAGGCAGGGCTGCCTGTGGTTCTGGACTACCTTACTCACCTGCATTCTCTAGGCTTATTGCCTTCCATACTGAAGGTGCACTTGACCACAGTCTCGGCTTACCTATCAGCAGGTAAGTCATCATCGCTGGCCTCTAATCCATTGTTTAGGAGATTCTTCAAGGGAGTGATGCATTTACACCCACCCCACAGAACTCCCACTCCAGTATGGGATCTCAGTATTTGCATAGCACAGCTTATGCAACCACCTTTCGAACCTATGGCAACAGCTGATCTTAAGTATGTGACTTGGAAGACTGTGTTTTTGGTTGCCATTACTTCTGTCAGAAGGATCAGTAAACTCCAGGCTTTGTCCATGGAGCCCGATTATGTGGCATTCCATAGGGATAAGGTGGTCCTTAGGACTAATAATAAATTCCTTCCAAAGGTGGTTTCAGATTTTCACAGTAATCAGTCCATCACACTTCCAGTTTTCTTTACTGACCATTGTACTTCAGGAGAACGTAGGCTACATAGCTTGGATGTTAAGAGGGCTATCAGCTACTACTTGGAGCATACAGAGGGGATATGACCCAACTTTTTCAGACTTATGGGGAAGTTGGGAAAGGCAAACCTGCCACAAAAAGGTCCATAGCAAGGTGGATCGTGGCATGTATTCAATTCTGTTATAGCAAGGTGGGTAAACAGTCCCCTCAAGGGCTCAGGGCCCACTCTGCCAGGGGGACAGCTGCATCTATAGCAGCTTCAAGAGAGATTCCTCTGCGGGAAATCTGTAAAGCAGCTACCTGGAAAACAGTCCATACATTCATTAAGCACTATTGTCTGGACACACAAGCCAGAAGTGATGCCAGGTTTGGCACAGCAGTTTTGCAGAGTCTGTTTCTTAAATATGTCCTCTGCCCGTCTTCAAAGGCACTGCTTGGGCAGTTTGCATTTGTCAGAATACAGTAAGATTTCCTGGGGTTTGAAGAAAACATTATTTACCATAGTAATCTTGCTTTTTCTAAGGGAATCTTACTGTATTCTGAGCTCCCACCCTTCCTCCCCTGCTAGGACCTTTAGGACCCTGCACACTGCTGGTTGTTAGGTTGGAAACCTATGGGTTCCTAGTAGTTTGTTGGGCATCTGCTGACTTGAGTCTTAGTGATGTCCTTGTTATTTGGGGATATTTGTTCTTACCTTGTTAGGGGTATTTAGCTATAGTTAAGTAAGCTTATAGTTTTTAGCTTCTGCATGCTTCGTAAGAATCTGATGGTTACAGGAGGTGCAACCAGGGACAGTGATTTGAAAACCGAGCTCAAGCCTAATATTCCATCATTAGCATAGGTTCTATTAACCATTTTGGCTCCGGGGCAGTCCTATGGTGAGACCATACTGCATTTGTCAGAATACAGTAATATTCCCTTAGAAGAAACAAGATTACTATGGTAAGTAATGTTTTCTTACTGAAGAAATGTGCACAAGAACATTTTTTATCCCTGAGTTTATCTGCCACTGTAGCTTATTCCCTACTTGAAATTATAGTGCTCTGTTGTGACATCATAGTCTGTTGCCATGGGAATAGCTGTGATGTCACAAGCAGAGTACTGTGACATCAGGTTGGGAAGATACAAGAGGAGATGATGAACCCTCAAAGAACAACCCTCCTGTTTTCATGTGTATGACCTCGATAATAAATACTGGGGATAAGAAATACAGAGCTAATGAGAAATACAAGCTATATTGTGTCTAAATATTATATTTTTCACAGTTCTTCTTGAGGTGTTGGTGGCTCTTTAATAAATGAGGCATTACAGTGCATGTTGGCAACAAGTTGGGTCAGGTTAGGATACTTACATTGAAGTAATGAACACAGTGAGCATAGGAAAACAAAATACAGTAACATCAGTGGGTCCAAATAGAATCCAAGGTATATTTGTTTCTTCACAACACAGCACATCGTCAGGCAGTCTTTGAAACTACTCTGAATACTGTACACTACTTTAAATCGAGTAAGCTGTATCTCTCTCCTCCCCCAGCACTCACAAGGGCCCAAGCAACTGAGCCACCAAAGGAAGCCATTAAGAAGCTGCTGTATCCTACATCTTGTGTCATAGTTGTCCCACTCCCTGCTCCCAGAGGGTGCCACTGCCTGGCTTGTTTGTCTCCCACATTAGCAGTTTTACTTAAGTTTTCACACGTGTAATGACTTAAAGTATTCCCCTAGGCCCGCTGTGTTGCATTTTTATGGAGTTTGGTCCCTCTTATGCAGTTCAACAGATTGATGTAAATATTTATAAATAATCAGAGCGAATCAGGACTAATCAAGCCCCCCCACAGTGTTCTGGTTCTTAGTTAATAAGGGTCAGAACTTTACTGAATTCTGCCAGTCCTAGAGTACATGATTTGTTATCTCAACAAATTCTTCTACAAGGAAGATCAAGTGACTGACTAGTAAGCAGAGTGTGTCCTTCTCTTACACCCTATTTACTGCAGACGCCTCCTCCTTGGGGGGGGGGGGTCTCTGGACAGGTGTGTATAGATATATTTGAACATCTGTCACAGAACTTACACAGAGAGGATGTTCTTTCAGATTTGAATTCATCCCCAGATTGCTTTGGGCAAGCAGCCTTCCCTCAACAGTCTGGAAAGCTCCCAGGCAATACTAATCCTCTTAACCCTCAGGATCCAGACGATCCTCCGGATTCTAGAGTGGATGAATAGGACGGTGAATGGGAAAAGAATCAGGCTTCCTCAGTCCCCTCTCCATTTGATCTAAAGCATATTTACTTCCTAGTGGAGGAGACTTGTAGGATTCTGATGCTACTAGAGACAGTCTACCGCTGTGCTGAGTGTTAATCTCATTTTGTCCTACACAGGGGGTAAGTGGTTCCCTAAATTTGAATATTTTGTGCAGATACTTAAAGGTGAATGGGATCATGTGAACAAGAAGAGCTATTTTTCGAAGTCAGTTTGAAATGCTGTCTGTTCCTGGACAGGCTGATTAAAAAAAGAAATGGGTGGCACCTCCTGTTACAGATGCAAACATCTCTTCTGTAGTTAAACATACCGCTGTTCCAGTAAAAGGCTTAGCAGCACTTTTACATGCTAACTGGAAGCAGCCTGCAAATGTACATTCAGTGCTCTGCATCAGATTTTGCTTTGCATGTCGAGTTGGCCTCAGCATTGGTAGCACAGGCATTGATTGAGTTAATGGTCAACAGCAGTAGGTGAGATTTCGAAGGATTCTCCAGTCAGAGAACTTCTGTACCTATATTTTTATAACAGCCTGTGGAGCTCACTGTCGCAGTTTAGCTACAGTGAATCACTATTAATCTTGTTCCTGGGTCTGTGCTGTTTATTTAAAGAGCTGGTGACACGTTCAGGAGAACTTAAACAAAACATAATATTTAGGCACTATCCAGCTTGTATTTCCCATTAGTTCTGTATTCCTTCTCCCCATTATTTGGTAGTGAGGTCATTGGCATGAAAACAGGACCTTTGCTCCTGAAGAGTTAATTTATTCCTGCTGCTTTCTTCCTACCTGAAGTCATAGAGCACTTAGAGCACTGCTTGTGACCTCACGGTTACTCCCATGGCAACAGATTGTGATGTCACATAGAAACATAGAATTTGACGGCAGATAAGGACCACTTGGCCCACCCAGTCTGCCCATTTCCCTACCTAATGGATAAGCTGCAGATCTTAGTTAACCAGCAGCCTACTTCTTTCTACCCCCGCCCCCTAGAATTGCCTTATGACTGTCCATGCATGCTTGGATTCAACCACTGTTTTAGCGCTACACAACCTCCTCAGGAAGGCCCGTTCCATGCATCCAACAACTCTCTGTGAAAAAAATATCTTACATTACCTCTGAGCCGCCCCCCTCCCCATCTTCAAATTGTGCCTCCTTGTTCTTGCACACCCCTTTTTTTGAAAGATGCTATCCTCTTGGACTTTGTTGATTCCCTTGAGGTACTTGAAAGTTTCTATCACAACAGAGGATAATGACTTGAAGTAGGGAGTAAGCTATAGAGATGGATATAGATGAACTCAGAATGAACTGTGAGGGACAACGATCATATATTTGTACATATTTCTTTAGTAGTAAATTATGGGAAGGAGAAATATATAAAATATAAATGAAATGCAAGCAAAATTATACCCAATTATGTTTTTTAAAGTTTTCTTTGAGGTGTAAGTAGCTTTTTAAGTACTTCAAGGCCTTCTTTCTTAGGCCTGTAGGTCCCAGCCACTCAGATATTTTATGTCTGCTTCTTTTTTTGGTGCTCTTCCACACAAATCCCTCTTTCCCTTTTAGTCTCACTATCTCTCCTTCGGTCTTCCTCTTTTCACTTATACATAAAGAATGTGTTATCCCCCTTTTTTTTGCTGACTTGGCAGTATTCACCTCGGTTTGTGCATTTGCACTCATAACTGCTTTCCTTGCCTCCTTGTGTTGCTCCTGATATTGCTTCTTATCCTCCTCTTTCTGTGTCATCTTGTACCTTCTGATTACTAGCCGTCCTTTATTTTTGCTCATTGTTCCTCAGCTCCATCCATATTCCCTATCGGCATCCCTGAGGCGTTCTCCTATTATGTTAAAATTGGCCCTCCTGAAATTCAGGATCTTTGTTTCTGCTACCTTGGGCCTGAGAGTTGCAAATTTTTAGGCCCATATGGTAAAATACCAGAATACCCTCTGGAGGAAGGCCAAGGCAGCAGCCCAAGCCCTACCAGAAGGTACTCCTAAGTAGGACTTGCTACAGGCTCTCCAGACAGGGGCAGATGTAGGTAAACATCTTTTATACTCTACCTACGACATCTCTGATGCTTCTGCTAGAGCAGCAGCTTCTGGTGTCTGCCTGAGAAGACATTCTTGGTTGAGGGTGGCAGGATTTGCCAGTGATGTGCAACAATCCCTCCTAAATGACCTATTTAGAGGGATACAGGCTGTTCGGAGCAGAATATCAGCATATCTTCTGAAACCTACAGGTTTCAGGCAGAAGTTTAAAATCAGTACACTTCTTCTACCACACACAACCAAGAAGTAGGCAGAAGGTGCCCTTTCTTCCAGCCAGCAACAGGCACCATTCAGGAACCAGACAACGAAGTAAAAGCAGGGGAGGGTCAGCTTTGCCTACCCCAGGACCGACCCCAGGTGCCCCCTTAAAAACCCCTAGAGGTGGGGGTGTGACTGCAGTTGCAGAATCTGCATGACTCATTCCTAGACTCCCACCCACCAGTACCCTCGAGGGTGGAAGTAGGGGGTCGCCTTTCCCTCCATCTGGAACAGTGGAGGAAGGTCACATCAGATGTTTGGGTTCTGCATATAACAGAACAGAGCCATGCTCTAGAACTTTTGGAGTTGCCTCCAGACCATCCACCAGCCCCTTCTTCCTATCTTTCAGAACACATTCTGGTACTGCTAGAGGAAGTACATACACTGATCCAGAAAAGGGCCATAGAACCAGTTCTTGGGAACAAAGGAACAGGGTTTTTTTTATCCTCGCTACTTCGTAGTCCCAAAAGGTACAGGGGATCTGAGACCCATCCCAGACTTGAGAGCTGAACCTCTTTATTTCAATACAAGAAGTTCAGAATGGTCACTTTAGAAGTTCTGTTACCACTACTTCAAGTAGGAGATTGGATCTGTTCCATGGACATTCAGGATGCTTACCTGCATATCAGGATCTGTTCCCTTCACTGGAAGTACCTCAGTTCCTTTTCCAGGGGGAGCATTACCAGTTCAGGGTATTGCTCTTTGGCTTATCATCTGTGCCACTGGTCTTTACCAAATGCTTAGCAGAAGTGACAGCAGCCCTCAGGAGAGAAGGACTGTATGTCTTCCCCTACCTGGATGATTGGCTGCTCAAATCCCACTCCAAGAAGCAGCTTTACCAAACTGTAGCATGCACCATGCAGCTGTTCAGTGCTCAAGGAATCACAGTCAGTGTGCAGAAATCTGTCCTGACCCCCCTGTCAGCGCCTGCAGTACACAGTGGCAGTCTTGGACAGAGCCCAGAGCTTGACCCTTCTGCCACGGGACAGGGCTGAACGTCTGATTGCACAGGCCCAGATAGTGTACAGCAACATGTATGTCACAGCCAGGACATTCCTGAGACTCTGGGCTGATGCCAGCAGCAGTTACAGTACTGCTGGTCAGTCTGCATACGAGGATTCCTCAATGGACCTTAAGGGTTCAATGCTATCAACGCACAGATGACTTGGAACAGAAGGCTCTAGTAACCTCTCTTGTTTGGAAGGTACTGCTGTGGTGGATGGAACCCAGCCATTTGGTGAAAGGGGTTCCCTTCTTGATCCCCTCCCCTCATCAGATTCTTACTACAGATGCCTCGGGGACAAGCTGGGGGCACTTCTGGGGCCCCTTCAGACACTGGGAACATGGACTGGAGTGCAGAATACCCTCCACATAAATGTTCTAGAAATTAGGGCTGTTGTGTATGGCCTAGAAGCCTTCCAGACTGGACAGCATCAGTGTGATGCATTATATCAACAAGTGGGGGGGAAATCACTTCTACCTTCTGTGCAGGGAAGTGATGAGGGTTTGGTATTGGGCTATAGAACATGGTCTAGAACTGTCAGAGTTCATGTTCCAGACATCCAAAACATCTTGGCAGACAGGCTAAGCAGGTCACAGTCCAGAATTCACGAGTGGGAATTGTTGACCTTGGTGGCGAAAGGACTGTTCAACAGGTGGGGTCGTCCTGAGTTGGACCTTTTTGCATCCCCCCAAGATCTCAAAACTGCCATTTTTCTGCTCACTCGCTCCAGGGCTTGGAGTTTTTTGGTGATACACATTGTCCTCTCTTTGAAGAGGCGGTTCCTTAAAGTCTTTACTCCCTTTCTTCTAATCCAGAGGTTGCTACTTGAGCTCCAAGTAGAGTGGGCAATTCTGATACTCATTGCTCCTCTTTGGCCTCATCAGAATAGATTCCCCTTACTACAGCAGTTGGCAGTGGAACCACTAGTGCCTCTACCCCTGCGCCAAGGGCCTGTTCTCCCAGGAACAGGGAACCCTGGTTCATCCGGACCTCAAGCTACGCCGTCTTCATGCATGGCTCATGAAGACATAGCCATTGTGAACTCTGGGGTGTCTCAAAAAGTAGCTGATGTTCTTGTTTGCTAGAAAACCTTCCACCAGGGCCACTTATTCCATGAAGTGGAAGCAGTTTCCTTTGTGAGACACTTCTCAACTGGATCCCTTTACATGTCTGGTAAATCAGGTTCTAGAGTATTTGCTGTCCTTGTCAGATGCAGGGTTGCAGTACTTTTCCATTAAAGCTCATTTGTCAGCTATTTCAGCGTTTCATATGCCCATTAAGGGTCATATGGTTGCTCAGGTGGAGGTGCCCCATACGTTTTTAAGGGACATTCTGCACCTAAAGCCTCCTATCCACAATTCAGTCCTGGCTTGGGACCTGAAATTTGTGTTAGAAAAGCTTATTTTGGTTCCTTTTGAGCCAGCCGTGACTTGACTTAACTTTTTTGTCTTGGAAAACGTTCTTTTTAGTTGTCATTACTTCTGTTTGAAGAATTTCAGAGCCTTAGGCTGTAATGTGTGAGCCTCCTTATACGATGTAAATGGTGTCTGAATTTACTTCAAATCAATCCATTCATCTACCAGTTTATTTTCAGGAGCATGTCAATTCAGGGGAAGCATTGCTCCATACTCTAGATCATGTAGAATACTCGGGTATTATATATACTGCACAAAGGACTGCAGGAAGTCTTCACTATTTTTTGATTTTTATCAATCAATCAAATCCTTTATTTATCCAGGTGATCACCATTGAGCAAGCTCATTTACAAGGTGGACCTGCAGTTTGCAAGGACGAGGGAACAGAATAGCGACAAGTAAAATATACATAAAACAGTAGCAAGACGTATACAGCAAAATATATACAGTGTAGAAATAAAGGTAAATAATATATACAGAGATGCCTTCATAATCCTATCCATCAATAACATGTTCATAGCCTGTAAAGGAGTCCCTGGGATATGGAAAAGCGCACGCATAGGAGGCAGGGACACTGGCAGAAAGATTCTGGGATACTAAGTAGGTGGTATCAGGGCATAAGAGTGGATAATGGTGTGTGTGTTGCAGTGAGTACGTGGTACCGATGGGACTGGAATGGACTGAGGTGAACTGGTAGTACCGGTGGGGCTAGAATGGACTGAAGGAGGGGGGAGCAATCTTGGTAAGGGAACACTTAGTTTGAACGGGAAGGACTTAGATTGAGCGGAAACGTCGGCTGGACAACTAGGAATGGTGGAAACAGTTACAGAGCTCCACAAATGTTTTGGCATACAGGGTCTTGAACATAGCAAAACTAACTGGGGAGCTAAGTCTCAGCGATTTCTGTATCCTATTCCAAAGTGTGGGCAGGACAAAGCTTATGGCTGCTCTTCCAAAGTGGGTACCGACCCTAGGTACTTTCAGGGAAACCAGCAAGTGACTTCTCAAGGCATAATTCCCAGTCAGGCTTAGTGGGAGACAGTCAGCAGTGTATTGCAGGAGTTTGTTGGTGATGGCTCGGAGCGTCCAGAGGACTGCATTTCTATACCGCCTGTGTTGAAGGGAGGGCTAACCCACAGCTGCATATAGTGAACAATGGTGGGTGGAAAAGGGGGAGGCCTGTTATAAATCTCAGAGCTCTATGATACAGTACCTCCAATTCAGCAAGGTGTAAGGCTGGGCACGGGCCATATATGAAGTCAGCATAGTCGGTTAGTGAGAGGAACGTGGATTGGACAAGCTGTCTTTTGGTGTCTGCAGTCAGGAGGCGATTTATTCTGAAGAAGAGTCCAAGCCTCTACCTCAGTTTTTTCAGCAGTTCTTCTATATGTGCCACAAAGGAGAGTTTATTGTCTATCCAGACACCCAAATACTTGAATTTTGGTACGTATTCAAGATGTTCACCTAGTAAGGTGGAGATAGAAGGTAATGGACCAACAGCGGCAGAATATGCCCCCTGGCCAGTTGGTGAGAATAGCATTGCCTTGATTTTCTTGGCGTTAAGTAGTAGTCTTTTACTGAGGAGCTGGTGCCGCAGGATGTTAGTCGGTTTGCAGGTCGCCACAGGCAGCTTCAGGAGATTCACAGCTTATGTAGAGCACAGTGTTGTCAGCAAACAGGTGAATGCTTGCTTCCTTAATGCCTACATCCAGGCTGTTGATATAGATAGCGAACAGTAATGGTCCCAGTATGGACCCCTGAGGGACACCTCTTTTAATCAGTTTAATTGAAGAAAGTTCCCCTTCAGCCTTGATTTGTTGTTGCCTACCAGTGAGGTAGTCATGGAACCAACACAAGGAGGTTCGGTCTAGGCCTATTGTTTGTAAAGTGGAGAGGAGCAAATAGCGGTCAACGGTGTCGAAGGCCTTACTGAGTTCCAGGAAAACTGCACAGATGAATTTTTTTGTTGTCTAAGTCCCATTGCCAGTCGTTAGTTACTTTTGCCAGGGCCGTAATGGTACTGTGCTTTGCTCTGAAGCCTGACTGCATGGGGTTTCGTAAGTTCGAGTTGTCTATGAAAGATCTCAGTTGGGTATCCACAATTTTTTCTAGGAGCTTGGAGAGTTATGGGGAGGAGGGAGATTGGCCTGTAGTTATTTAGGCCACAGGGATCCCCTGATTTAAATGGGGATGACGTGAGCAACTTTCCATAACTGAGGAAGGGAACCTTGCGATGGGGACAGGTTGAATAAGTGAGAGATAGGTGTGGCAAGGATGTGATAAGCAATTTTCAAGTAATATGGGTCGAAGAAGTCAGCCCCAGCACTTTTTTTAGTGTCCAGTTTTTAGGAGAAGATCTTCAACTTTCTTTACAGAGGTGGGTAAGAATGAGAAGGTTATAATATTGTTACTCGGTTCCGGGAGCTTAGTGTTGATCTGTGGGTGTAGTCTGCTTACCGGTGCATTATCGAATGCTAGGCTTGCAGTGGCAAAATGATTGTTGAAGGCCTGCAGGCTCTCGTTTCTGTCATTGATTATAGCATTGTCAGTTGTAATTTTGGAGAGAAGCACATTTCCTGGAGAATGACCAGTCAGTTCTTCTAGTGTGGACCAGAACTTGGTAGGGCATTTCGACGCAGAATCTAGCTCAGATCGGTAAAAATTGGCCTTGGCCTCTTTGACCATCTTAGTGCAAGTGTTTCTCTCCAGGGCTCCCTCTTTTCTGTAGTCGCTGGCTTGTTTCTTGGTCTTCAGGCCTTCTTGGCCTGGGGCAGGCCTGCAGGGATTACAGCTCTTGCCTCTTTGCTAGGACAAGGACCATTCTTGGGGGCCCCCAGAGGAGCTCCCAGTCCCCACTGGCTCGCTTTTTGTTTCCAGGAGCTCCCTGTTGGTTGCTTCAGCTCCAACTCTTCTTGCTGTGCTGGCCTTTGCTTCTTTCTGGCCCCACATGGCAGAGTGCTCCTCCAACCTTTTTTGACTGGTGGAGGGTCATCTGCCCCCCAGATCATTGGCCTCATCCTCGCCAAGTGCCCCCCTGCAATGCAAGGTCCAGAGGTGTAGGGTGGGTTTCTTCTCCAGCCCTTTTTGGACTGCGGCAGTTAAGTTTTCACACTGCTGGCTTAGGGTCGGTGATCTCGTCATTGGTCCCAGCCCTGCCGTCATGACTTCTTGTTCATTACAGGTTCACAGGCGTGGGGCTCCACTGACTTTGCGTGGTCGATTGGCTGTCGACAGATCAGGGGTCAGTCCCTTCCCCATCCCACCCGATGATGACAGCACCATATTCACCCTTCATCGGCCTCACCATAGTGCTTTCTCCTGGGGCTGAATGCCGTCCGCTCTTTGCAGTCGGCAACGGTTTCAGTGTGGGGTCATGTGGCAGGGCAGGGTATTAAACTGCTGGTGTAACATAGCAAAATGCTATGCAAAATGGGGTAATGCTAACCATTTTCCAAAAATGCTTAGCAATGAACTGCTAACCATTTTTGAGTGAGTCCATGACACAATACACAGCATTAATAATTATATATATATATTTTTAAATGTTGCTAATCCGTCTGTGCCAAGTGCTATGCATTTTCACAACTGATTAGCACTTTCATGCCTCGAACTGCTAATTAGTTTTTTCAGCTTATTTAAAACCGTGCAGGAGTATACCTCCCTGTTCCTATTTTTTTCCAAGGAGATCCTCTTCCTTTCCCTCATCATCATCGGGCCCTGGCCCTGCATGATCCCTTCCATACCCAGGAGGTCCACCCCATCACTGTGGCCTATGGATCCTCTAGCCCCCGTCTGGTGCTTTGGGCAACTCTTCATCAGAGCTCAGCACCCTGGCTGCTCCATTGATTCCTGTGTTGATGGTGATTCCTATCTACTCGTCAACCTCAATTCTGTTTGCCTCCATTGCTTCAAACAACATGAAGTCTTGCTGTATTCAGACATAATGCAGTTAGCCCCAGCACTTGAACTGCCCCAGAGGGGAAAGAGTTAACTCTATGCAGAAGCATAGAACGTCGAGCTCGAGCTCGGTTTTCAAACCTGTCTGTGGTACTTCCCAGTGTAACCGTGAGATTCTTTACTCCGCCTAACAGTGAAGTCGCTCCGGAGATTTCCTCTGCTCGGTTCGGTAAAAGTAAAGCGTTCGGTTTAAACAGTATAATTTTTGTTATTTTTGGATTTCCAGCCTCTGTCTACGGTACAGGTAGTGTGTAGATAGGTAGTGACTGTGTTTTATTCTGTGAAAAAGTTGGAAATTGTTCTTTTTTTCGGTTTCTTTCCGGTCAGTCCGGTTTGGAACCAACCCATTCTATGTAAATTTATTTCTGGGATTAGAATGGTGTTCCTGTACTGATCGGTTTCAAGAGAACCGAGGTTTTTTTGCCATTTCCTTTAAAAAGCCCGTGACACGGTTTGTAACCGATCGGTTGTTGTATTACCTGGCTTGAAAGCTGCAATAGGGTAATTTGTTAGGTTGGCCATGTCTGAGAAACCCAAGAAGAAAACCGGTCCCACTGGGTTTCAACACTGTACTAAGTGTGAGGAGGCCTTTGCTAAGGCTGACCCTCACCTCATCTGTGTTTGTCTGGGGTTTGACCACCTCAAGTCAGACTGCCAAATCTGTAAAAACTTTCCTAAATCCACTCTAGACAAAAGACTGAGTAGGCTGAGAAGTCCGTAGATCCAGATGGCCAGCCTGGTTCAGTTGCGGCCGAACTTGAGGAGGTGCCTACTGACCTAGGCGATACCTCCTCGGGCAGAAGGAGAGCTGACCCTGAGGGGTCGGTTCCAAGAAGCGCAAGTCTGGCAGTTCGGATCCGGTATCGCACTCTCCAACTGCAGACGAAATAGCCAAAGAGATTAGCATTGTTCAATCGCTTAGACCAGTTCCGTCCAAACTGGTACCGCCGGTTAGGCGGTCGGGGCAGTCGGATCCGTCTCCTCCGGATTATGATCCAGACACTTTTTATGAGGAGTGGGAGGGAGACGAAGACTATCCTGAGGATGATGATGACTATGACCAGGGGGGTCTGGATGTGCCCATTGAACCAGACATCTCCCCAGAGAGGCCCTCAGGTGTCTCTCTTCCCAGGCTCTCTGAGTCCCCTTCACATTTTTTGTTCTACAAAAAGGTGGCAGAAACCCTGCAGCTTCCCTTGGTTGAAGCTGCAGAGGAGGATGAAGAGCCTGATTTTGTGGAAATGGACATCCCAGAGTCCAAAAGACTGTCTATCCCTCTTCATAAATCCTTGGGGAAACAGACATACACAGTTTTACAAACCCCGAATTCAATACCTCCTGTGGATAAGAGAATGGACAGGAGGTATTTGTTATCAGGCCCAGCTGCGGAGTTCCTTTATAGTCATTGCAGCCATGTTGGGGTAGTGCAGGCTGCAGCCTGTGACAGGGCTAACATTCCTTTGGCGTCACACCACCCGGATAAGGACTCCAGGAAAATGGATGCCATGGCCAAAAAACAATATTTGGCATCCTCTTTGGGACTCAGGCAGGCTACTTATATGGCCTGCACAGCCAGGTACCAGAAATCTAGATGGGATACGGTTCTGAAACTGGCTAAACAGGCCTCTCCCCAGCTAGCCAAGGAGCTGGAGGAGGTGGCTGCTGATGGAATTGAGGTATCCAAAATGCAATTTCATGCTGCTGTGGACTCCAGTGATGTGGCACCTAGAGTCATGGCTACATCTGTGTGTCTCAGAAGACATGCTTGGCTCAGATATACTAGCCTTTCACAGGATACCCAGACTAAGGCTATGGATTTTCCTGTAGTAGGTAACTCTCTGTTTGGGGAGCAGACGGAGGCTGACATGAAGAAAATGGATGAATACAGGACCACGTACAGGAGTGCACAGGCCAAAGAAAGGCAGGCCACGCCACACAAGCAGCAGTCTAGGGGCAGGGGCAGGCCCTTTCAAAGGCCTTTTAACCAAGCCCAGGCCTCCTCTCCCTTCCCACAGAGGGGTTCTTCAGAGGGAGGGGAAGGAGGGGAATGAGCAGAGCTGCTCCCTCCTCCTGTCAGTCTAAGGCTCCTGCCAAGCAGACACCCTGATGTGTCAGCCCGGGTCCACTCCCCATTTCCAGTAGGAGGCAGGCTGGCTTACTACTTCCAGGCCTGGAAGTCTGTGACCTCAGACAAGTGGGTCCTGGAAGTAGTAAGCCAGGGAATGGCCCTCAGCTTCAAAAAATTTCCAAAAAAGAGGGCCAAGTCTTTTCCACCTGTATCACTCTCAGAAACCATTGCCCTAGAGGCAGAGGTTTCCTCTCTTCTAGCTCTCAGAGGTACAGAAAAGGTTCCTACTCAGCACGGGGGAAAAGGACTGTACTCCAGGTACTTCCTTACCCCAAAGAAAACAGAGGAGTGGTGACCCATTCTAGACCTAAGGTATTTGAACAAACACATTTCAAAGCCCAAATTCAAAATGGTAGCTCTGGGAATGATCCTTCCTTCTCTAAGGCCAGGGGATTGGCTAGCATCTCTGGACCTCAAGGATGCCTACTTCCATATTCGTATCAGGTTCTCCCACAAAAAATACCTCAGGTTCGAGTTGCCTTCAGGCCATTACCAATTTAGAGCTATGCCATTCGGCCTAACATCAGGTCCAAGGGAGTTCACAAAGTGCCTTGCAGTAGTGGTGGCTTACCTCAGAAGACAGGGTATCACCATCTTCCCGTATCTGGACGATTGGCTCTTAGTGGGTCAGTCACCTTTACAGGGCAAGTCAACTCTTCAAACTACCCAGGACCTACTCAGCTCCTTGGGGTTTCTTCTCAATCTTCCAAAGTCTGTCCTCGAACCAGTTCAACTTCTCACCTTTATAGGCATAGAGTTGGACACTGTACAAGCAAAAGCCTTCCTTCCCCTGGCAAGGGTGAAGGCCCTAGTGGATCTCATTTCTCCTTTCGACCTCAGGTCTCCCGCCCAGCAAGACAGTTCCTCCAACTCCTGGGCCACATGGCAGCTTCCACGGCAGTGGTGCAGGGAGCAAGGTTCCAGATGAGGGACATTCAGTTTCATCTAAGGTCTTTTTGGTCTCTAAAGAAGGATTCACTTACCAAACTGATCCCAGTGACTCGGTGGCTGGACCAGGACAACGTCAGACAAGGAGTTCCATTTCTCCCTCAAGTCCCATCAGTAGTTCTAACTGCGGATGCTCTCTCCTAGGGTGGGGAGCCCACCTGGGAGCCCTGACAGCTCAAGGAGTCTGGTCCCCACAAGAGTCTCTCCTTCATATCAATCTCCTGGAACTCAGGGCAGTTTTCCTACCCCTGCAGAGCTTTTCGGATTCAGTCAAGGGCAAGGTGGTCCAGGTCGGAATGGACAACACCACCACATTGTGGTACATCAACAAGCAGGGAGGCACTCTGTCCTTGGCCTTGTGCACAGAAGCCATGAAGCTGTGGTCTCTGGCCTATTCTCTTCAGACTTCTCTGGCAGCAGTTCACCTTCCTGGGAAAGACAACATACTAGCAGATGCTCTGAGCATAATTTCACAGGGACACCACGATTGGTCCCTGGATCCTCACATACTGAAGGTCATCTTCTCCAGTTGGGGCACTCCAGAGATAGATCTCTTTGCAGCACTGGACAATCATCAACTTCCTCTGTTTTGTTGCAGACCTCCAGTCCTGGGGACGGTTCCCCAGGATGCTCTCATTTTGGACTGGAAGGGCAGGTTTCTCTATGCCTTCCCTCTGCTGTTCAGAGTTCTGAACAAGATCAAAACTCAACCCTGCACAGTGATACTGGTGGCTCCAGATTGGGCCAGACAGCCGTGGTATCCTCTACTGCTGTCCTTGTCAGTGTCACGTCCCCTGTCTCTGCCCAGGACATACAATCTCTTGTCCTCCTCCCAGGGGCAGATCTGGTACCCCAATCTCCAGTATCTCAATCTCAAGGCCTGGCCCTTGAAGAGTTAGAATATGCAGCACTACATCTTTCTCAGGGAGTTCTGGATATTCTGAAGGTCTCCAGGAAAACTTCCAGTAGAAAAACTTACAACTCCAAATGGAAAAGGTTCAGTATTTGGTGCTCTCAGAAAGGTATTCTGCCTAATTCTGCAGACATTTCCACAACCTTAGACTATCTAGTTCATCTGAATGGTCTAGGCCTTAGGCCTGCAGCTCTGAAGGTTCATCTAGCAGCTGTCTCTTCATTTTTCTCAGCAAGGAAGGGCTCTTCCCTGGCATCTCATCCTGTTTTCAGAAAGTTTTTCAAAGGACTGGTTCACATTAACCCTTCCTTTAGGGAGACCACTCCACCTTGGGATCTTAATGTCTGCATAGCTCAGCTTATGCAGCCACCCTTTGAACCTCTGGCTTCGGCCGAATTGAAGTACTTGACCTGGAAAACTGTGTTCCTGGTAGCTATTACTTCTGCCAGGCGGATTAGTGAGTTACAGGCTCTGTCAGTTGAACCTGACTTCATATCCTTTCATAGGGATAAAGTGGTCCTAAGAACTAATAGGAGGTTCTTGCACAAAGTGGTATCGGATTTTCATCTGAACCAGTCTATATCTCTCCGTGTGTTTTTCACTGATCATTCTTCTTCAGGTGAAAGACGGTTACACAGTCTGGACGTTAAGAGGGCCCTTAGCTACTACATTGAGCATACTAAGGCACATAGAAATGACTGTCTTCAACTGTTTCTCACTTATGGTGAAGTGGGGAAAAGGTAAGCCTGCCACTAAAAGAACTATTGCCAGGTGGATTGTTTCTTGTATACAATTCTGTTATGACAAGTTGGGTAGAACGCCCCCTTCAGGCCTGAGGGCTCATTCGACTGCGGTACAGCTACTTCTCTAGTTGCGGCCAGAGACATAGGGGCCGGGTTTGTAAACTTTTTGGTGGGGGTCAGGGGTTACCAGTGGGATCAGAGGTCAACTACCAGGGGGTCTACGGGTCAGGGTTTAAAATCCCCGCCCCATGGGCAAGGGGTTAGATGTCAACCCTCCACCACCACCAGGGCATTATGGGAGCTGAGCACCTTGTACATAAAATGTAACAAGGGTTAAGCCCGCCCAAGGTACGGGAAAGAAATTGAAACTATTGTTTTTAAGTTTTAACAAGACACTTTTTTTGGGGGGGGGTGGCAGAGGCATTTTGGAGTGGGAGATTTCCCTTAGAAACTTGATATTTTGTTTGCTACTGTGTGCGAATATTAATAAATATTGTACTTACCATGTGGTGTCTTTTACTGTGTTGTGCTGCTCTTCCTTCCTTGTTTTGGCCGCTGGCTGGGACATCAGCAGAAAGTGGATGCGAGATGTCTTCTGATCTTTCTTCCCTGTTTTGGTCAGAGTCCAGTCAGAATGGCCCTGTATCCCAGTGATTTGCACCACCCCTGCCCATTCCTCAGTGATGGTTAGTGTTAGACCCTCCCCTTTCCAACTGTGGCATCAACACATGCAACCCAGAACACACACACACACACACGTTGGTGCTCCCGTCTGATCTGACTGAGCCAGTGATCAAATCAATTGTGACTGACACAGCCTGCCACATACTACCTCAGCTACCTCTGTCTAACAATAACAAGGAGGAGCACAGCCTAGTATGGTGAGTTATCACCTGTGCCCTATTCTTAAGCTGCACTACCTGTTACTGTTAGACAGCAGGAGGCCTATGTGTGGCGAGCTGTGTCGGGCACAGTCGCCTCGGTCACCATGGCAAGACAGTCAGGTCAGACAGGGGGACCAACAGGTGTGTGTGTGTGTATAGATATATATATATATATATATATATATATATATATACACACACATAATGTGTGTGTGTGTTTGGGGTTGCATGTGTTGATACTATTGGAGAAGCGTGGAACATTCCTCACGCTGGAATGGTGCAAATCACTAAGGTATGAGGCCAGGGTAGAGGTGGTGCGTGTGTGTACTTCCTTGCAAGTAGATTCCCACACGGTTGTTGCAGGACTGAGATGACTCAGGCTGTTGCCATGGGGGGTCTGGACAAACATTGGGTGGGGAGCTCTCATCTCTACTGGGTTAGGTACTGAATGTTGGGAGGTACCCCTACACATTAGGGACCAATACATACGACATAGGGCATGGGTGCTGGTGGGGGAGGGAACACAGGACACCAGGGAAAGGATTATGTAACCGTACACAGCTTGAAGGGGTGGGATTAGAGGAACATGTTCCTCTCTCTTAGGGGTTGGTATCAGAGCAGGGAGGGGGTAGATGCACCACCACCACACACCAGCAACACATTCTTTACTATACCGGAGCAGGCTTGGAGGGGAGGGAGTATTGTGTTAGGTGCGCGGAGGGTGGGGTGGTCCACCCTGACCCAGGCACATTCCCTACGCCAACTGCTACAATTGCAAAGTCAAGCATGTTAACAATTAGAAACATGTGACAACACCATCCTATTATTGCGTGTGGTCAGTGGAGGCCATCTTTAATGACACAAGTCATTAATTACTACATAACCAGGAAAAGGTCTGAGAAAACCACAGATATACTAAGCATTATTACAGGATGTCAGAAATACATTGTTGCTGAAAGACCATATGATTTTTTTGCCAGCAAACACATACTGCCACAGTGACAGTACTTTTGTTCCCAAATACTGTAAATCATACTTTTCCTCAACAAACCACATATCCTCTATTTCACAATTCCATTAAATGCATTTTCAGTTTACAACTTGCAAATGAATTTAGGTTATATAATGTGATACAAGCTGCTTGCCTTTGAAAGAACATTAACATAATTAGTCAGACTGTCACAAGTTAAAAGACCATAAATCTGGTGGCACACAGTACGAGACTAAGACTAAGCGGGGATGTCAGTATATTCATATGAACATACGAAGAAGCCAGCAGAAGGCGGCTATTTGCCTATCAAGTCTGCTCATATTGCATGGTTCACAGCTTGAGCTAATGTCCCTGCCCTCCCTCCCCACTTCTCCCGTCCTCCCTACCCATGAGCCTTACTTTCCCCCTATGCGTATCCCAGCCTCTCTTAAAGTTTCCCACTGTCTTCAATGAGATTACCTCTTCTGGCAGTGAATTCCAAGTGCCCACCACCCTCTATGTGAAAAAGTGCTTCCTGACATCCCTCCTAAACTTCCCACTCTATATTTAAAGATTATGCCCCCTCATGTTATGGTTGCCACTCAGCTTAAAGAGACTCTCCGTATTCAGTTCAGCACACTGTAAAATACATATCTGCTTCACTACCTACAAACAAGTGTGTGTAGTCATACTGAAGTTACCATGGAGATCAAACCTTTTGAGTTTCAGTCTCGAGGTTCAAATGGGCACCATGGGCCATGGCGACCTCTTGATGACTACAGGCACTTGTTATAGTATACTGGAGAACAACATTAACCTCTATGTATATTTTATGGGCTACTGGTTGCACACCTTAAAAATGTTACGGGTTATTTACTTTGAGTCAACAAGTCCTGAGGCTCATATGAATTCAGCCAGCAGTGTAACAGTTTCAACAGGCAGACAAAATAAACATTGGCATCAGTGACTTTCTTGAATGGTAAAATGAAACATGACCTCCTCCCCAAGGTAATCACCCAGGCATTCTCTTCCCACCCCCAACCTCACACATCAATTAGACAAGTCTCAGTTAAGAGCTTTTGAAACATTTGCCTGTGTATGGATAAAAAAAAGTCTAGCAATCCCACCAGAATCAAATACTGTAATTTAGTTACAGTCTGTACCCCTGTAATAAGTACCCAATCCGCACTGATATCCCTTTGGATCATCAACAGCTGTAGCACAGCACAACAGTGTCCTGACCCCAAAACTTGCAAGGTGCCATTTAACCAGGCATGCTGCCATAAGATGAGGAGGCCTGGTGAAACACCTATACAACATAGAGCACATCAAGGTAATAACGCTGCAGGTCAGTAATGTCCCCTGTTTGGCAAAATGGACCACAGTCATTTCTTTTTCCTCCACACTATGTTCTGGCCCAGTGCCCCAGACTCTTGAATCGCTGATGGTTTGGTTGCTTTGCATTGGCTCGGGACTGGACACCCCCATACAAGTTACCAGTAAATAATACAAAGTCCAAAACACAGCAGGAAACACCAGGTTATGTAATCTGTAGGCTAGTAGAGACAGCAGAGAGAAGAGAAAAGCCCCAATCCCCTCCAATACCCCAGGTCCCCTACCTCAAGTCACATATGTAATTTCTAAGCATAGTTCAGCCCCAGCCTGTCTGGCTGGCTGCTCCTATGGGTTTAGTAGAGGTTGGGAAATGAGAGAGCATGGCATAAGTGTTTGCATCCGAGTGGTTTCACTTGCCTTCAGCTTGAGCCAGAACAGTTTAGCTTTGCTATTCATGCAAAAGCTGAATGCGCGCAAAACCACTCTAATACAGACGTATACAGCAATAAGTGGCTCCGGAACTTTGGGGGAACTATTAACAGATACTCTTATACAAACACAGGGCTAGGGTATCTGTGGAATGGAATGCTGATGAGTCTATCACCCTGCGCCTTCCCCTCAGAATCTAGGGTGGGTGGGCACATGTATCAATGTTCCAGGCAGGCATCCCCCCCCGGAGCCCAGTCCAGCCATGACTGGCTGCTAATGTTCACCACACACCCAGGAGGAAGTTGCCCAGGCAGGCAGAGGCCCAGTGATCATCTTTTCCCCATCCCCAGTGTGCCACTGGCACCTTACCTGGCTAGTGATGGGACTTTCAGGATGATTCTCTTGATTTTTTTTGGGGGGGGGATATGCCTTCACCCTTACCACCATCCGGTGATGTGCTGTCACTGACTCACTGCTGGCCTGGGTTCTTCTGGTCCTTCTTCTCTGCTGAAGACAGTAGAGTGCTGTTGTGCCTGCCTGATCTCATCAGACTCCTGGCTCGGTGGCTACTGGGGAGCTGCATGCGATGACGAGTAAGGGGGGGGGGACCCAACCACTCTCCTCTGCCTCTGACTTGACAGCCTTCTTTTCTTCTAATCTGTGCTGCTGTTTCCTCCCTCCAACTGTCTGACCAGACACTTTTACCCACTCACTCTTTCCCTAGCTAGACCTGGTAAGTCCCCCGCCGCCGAACATACCCCGGCCCTATCTCTAGTCTAGACAAGGGAAGGCCTGCTGCTGCTGCTCCTCCTCTCCCTAGATTAATTCTGTTCTCCTTCAGGCCTGCTCTGAGCCTGGCTGGTGGATGCTGGTGCTGGTGCTGCTTATTTTTAATTAAGCTGCAACTTACTGGTGGTGTGGTACTGTGTGCTGCCACCACCTGGTAGGGGATAGAAGATTTTGGTGCTAGGCCTGGAGCCTGGTGGTTTAGTCTGCTGCTGCCCTTCCCTGTTGAGTTACCCCCTGCCATGCTCCACTGCTTAGCCTGCTGAGCTCTCTTGGTTGGTTGCTTCCTCCCACATGGACCACACACACTCCACACTTCCCAAAGAACTTTGCCTTCCCTCTCTGTTCTACCTCTGGCCTGGCAGGCCTACTGGATGGCTCCTTCCCTGCTTAGCTGCTCCATGATTGAGCACCCTGCTGCCCTCTGCTCCCAGTGAAGTTTCTTAGGTCTGACCTCTCATGGCACTGCTCAACTGTTCTGCTGGTGCCGCCGCTGGCTCTCTCACTTTCTTCTCTCCCATAGGGTCTGGAAGGCTGTGGAGGTCTGTCCTACTGCTTCTTGGGGAATGGGAATATAACCCGCCGTGCTGCCGTACACTGCTCAGGCTCAGTCCTGCATCCTGGTCCTGACTCCCGATGACTCCCTGCTTGTCGTCCTACTAACCCCTGGCCCAGACGAATCACCACTGTGAAGGCTGCGCCTCATTGCTCTGCTGTGAATGCACTCAAATTGCGCTATGCATCAACTCTCCTCACCGATCTGATCTTCAGTGCCCGCCTTCATTTAAACTGGCAGCATTAGCCAATCAAAATACAGCTGTGATGGCACAGACAGAGATTGCAGCCAAATAAAAAAAAAAAAAAAACACCTCCTGACCACCAGTGATCAGCGGGGTTGGGGGGGGATGAATTAAGATGAGGACAAACACTGACCGGGGGCGCGCAGGCAGGTTATGCGCAAAAGCACAGACTACATCAGGGAGAAAAGTGCAATATAGATAATATTGCTGGGGCTGAGCCCACATCCCAAAATATTCCTGGGGCACATGTCCCATGGGCCCATACAACCCGGCGCCTATGGCCAGAAATATACCTTTGTTAGAGATCTATAAAGCAGCCACCTGGAAAACAGTACATACTTTTATCAACCATTACTCCCTGGACATCCAGGCTAGGAGTGATGCTAGATTTGGCACAGCAGTACTGCAGAGCCTCTTCCCAAAGTAGGTTCTGCATTCCCTCCTCCATAGGGAACTGCTTGGTAGTCTGCATTCAAACACCATGAAGTCTTGCTATATTATAACAATAGCAGTCAGCCACTGCAGCTGAACTGCCCCGGAGAGGAAGGAGTTAACTCCAGAGGATCTGGAGTTCTACAGCACGAGGGCGCTGTGCCCAAAGCTCTATCTGGCAGTTTCAAATGAAACTGTCAGATTCTTACTCCGCTTCACTGAACAGTCGCCCGGAGATCAGCTCTTCAGCTCGGTTCATTCTCGTTCTAGTTAGTATTTTCGTTCATTTGAACCGGCAAAAGTCATTATTTTTACCGCATTTCGGTTTTAAAGCTCTATCTGGTAACCGTAAGTACTAAAATTTAAGTCTGTGTGGAAAATTAATTATCGGTTCGGTTTTGAACCGATCGGTTGGTTTTTTCTGCATTTGAAAAGTGTACAGTTGGGTTTTAGAGTGCGGTTCCCGGTTCTTATCGGTTCTAAAAAAAACGGAATTATAACGGTTTTTTCAAATACCCGTGACACGGTTAGGAACCGATAAGGGTGTCTTGCCTGGCACTGCCATCAAAAGGGCAAGTTTTGGTTAGGCTGGCATTATGTCTGAGAAACCCAAAAGAAAAACCGGGCCCACTGGGTTTCAACACTGTGATGTCTGTGGGGACGCCTTTGCCAAGGCTGACCCACACACCACTTGTGTTTATTGTCTGGGGGCTGACCACCTCCTGTCAGACTGCCAGGTGTGTAAAATTTCCTGCAGCCACCCTGGAGAAGAGATTGGGCGGCTCAGGGGCGAGAGGCCAAAAAGTCCGCTGACCCGGATGGCCAGCCGGTCCAGTACCCACTGGACCAGAGGATGCCCTCTGACCAGGGCGAGACTTCCTCGGCAAAGGAAGGCTGGTTCAGAGGAACCAGTCCCAAGTAAAAGACAAGGAAATCAGTAGGTCTGGGTCCAAAATTGTGTCTCCAACTGCTGCAGAGATAGCTAAAGCCATTCAGATTGTCCAGTCACTGTCTCAGGGATCTGTAGAACCACCAACAGCTGGTAAAAGGTTGGTTCGTTCAGTCCCAGTGGTTCAGGATTTTGAAGTTGAGGATTTTTATGAACCACAGGAGGGGGAGGAGGAATTTGATCAATATATGTGTGGCTGGGGGGGTCTGGACGTGCCCATTGAACCGGACATTTCTCCAGACAGACCTTTAGAATCTCCTCCTGTTCTGTCTGAGTCCCCTTCTTTCTTTATTTTTTACAAAAAGGTTGCAGAAACCCTCCAGCTTCCTTTAGAGGAGGCTGTGGATGAGCAAGAGGAGCCTGATTATGTGGAAATGATGGATATTCCAGAGTCTAGGAGGTTGTCTATTCCTTTGCATAAGTCATTTAGGAAGCAAACAACAAAGATTTTAAAATCCTCATTCTGTCCCTCCTGTAGATAAAACAATGGACAGAAGGTATACTTTGTCAGGCTCGGATACAGACTTCCTTACTGAGCAGTGTAGTCATGTAGGTGTACAAGCTGCAGCCTGTGACAAGGCTAATATTCCTGTGGCCTCACATCCTCCTGATAAGGATTCCAGGAAGATTGATGCCATGGCGAAGAAACAGTATATGGCAGCTTCTTGGGACTCAGGCAGGCAAATTATATGGCTTATGTGGCTAGATATCAGAAATCTAGGTGGGACACAGTATTGCAGTTAGCCAAGCAGGCCCATGGCCAGCTGGCTAGTGAGTTGGAACAGGTGGCTGCTGATGGCATTGAAGCCTCTAAAGTTCAATTTCATACTGCTGTTGATGTTAATGATGTTTCTTCTAGGGTCATGGCCACTTCTGTAGCTTCCCGTAGGTTGGCATGGCTCAGATGTACTAATCTGTCCCAAGATACCCAGTCAAAGGCTATGGATTTTCCTGTAGTGGGAAATTCTCTGTTTGGGGAGCAAACAGAAAACTATATGAAAAAGATGGATGAATACAGAACTACCTACAAAAGTGCCCAGGCTAAGGAGAAGCATGCCATGCCACAAAGGCATGCTCTCAGAGGTAGGGGCAGGCCCTTTTCCAGGCCTTTTTACCAATTTTAAGCCTCCTCTGCTGTCTCATGAAGGTTTCTTCAGAGCAGGGGTGAGGCGAGGCTGAGTAGATCGTCCCCCCCCTCAGCCTAAGGCTGCTGCTAAGCAGGCACCCTGATGGGGTGCCCAGGGCCGATTCTCCTGTACCAGTGGGGGGCAGGTTGGCCTATTTCAGCCGGAACTGGCTGTCCCTAACTACAGACAGATGGGTTCTGGAGGTAATAGGCCAGGGTCTGGCTCTCAGCTTCAAACACTTTCCAAAGATGAGAGCCAGGCATTTTCCACCTGCAAATCCTTCAGAAGCCCTTGCTTTGGAAGCAGAGGTTTCTTCTCTTCTGGACTGCAAAGCAGTGGAAAGGGTCCCCCCTTGCCATCAGGGCAAGGGGCTTTATTCAAGATACTTTCTTACCCCAAAAAAGACAGGAGAATGGCGGCCCATTCTAGATTTAAGATACTTGAACAAGCATCTGTTGAAACCAAAGTTCAAAATGTTGACTCTGGCAATGATATTGCCTTCCCTAAGGCCAGGGACTGGCTAGCTTCCCTGGACCTCAAGGATGCCTATTTTCATGTTCTGATCAGGCCTTCTCACCGAAAGT
The DNA here is from genome assembly GCA_016271365.2 of Neoceratodus forsteri. Classification (NCBI taxonomy): domain Eukaryota; kingdom Metazoa; phylum Chordata; order Ceratodontiformes; family Ceratodontidae; genus Neoceratodus; species Neoceratodus forsteri. Next base: position 1,667,580,160 of record CM057456.1, on the reverse strand, counting down.
ACCTCAGGTTGAACTGCCCTCAGGCCACTACCAGTTCAGGGCAATGCCCTTGAGCCTTACCTCTGCGCAAGGGTATTCACAAAATGTCTCGCTGTAGTAGTGGCTCACTTAAGAAGGCAAGGGTTGCTGTGTTTCCCTACCTGGACGACTGGCTCATTGTGGGTCAGTCTCCAGGTCAGGTAATCCACTTGCAAGTCACTCAGCAGCTTCTCACTTCCCTGGGATTCCTGCTAAACTTACCAAAGTCAGTTCTGGAACCAGTTCAGGTCCTAACTTTCATAGGCGCAGAATTGAACACAAGGTTAGCCAGGGCTTTTCTTCCCTCGGAAAGGGTGGACAGACTCATCGCCCTGGTGTCCTCCTTTACCCTGCGGGTCTCTCGACCAGCAAGGCATTTTCTGCAACTCCTCGGGCACATGGCTGCTTCCACAGCTGTCGTGAGGGAGCAAGATTCCAGATGAGGACATTCAGTTCCATTTGAGGGCCTATTGGTCTCAAAGGAAGGACCCCTTACCAAGTTGGTCCCAGTTACTCAAACTCTGATCCTAGCCCTCCACTGGTGGCAGGTCCAGAGCAATTTAAGACAGGGGTTCCTTCATTCCCATTTCTCACTCCCTCACCCTCACCACGGATGCCTCCCTGTTAGGGTGGGGGCTCACCTGGGCGACCTTGCCACTCAGGGGTATGGTCTCCTCAGAGTCTCTGCTCCACATCAATCTTTTGGAACTCAGAGCTGTCTTTTTAGCTCTTGGTGTTTTCAGATTCTGTCCAGAACAAAGTGGTTCAAGTCAGGACAGACAATACCACCACAATGTGGTACATCAACAAGCAAGGGGCACTCGGTCTTCAGCCTTGTGCACCGAAGCAATGAATTGTGGTCTCTGGCACTCCCTGAACATCTCCTGATAGCGGTTCATCTCCCAGGGAAGGACAATGTCCTGGCGGACGCCCTCAGCAGAATTTCTCAGGGCCATCACAGATGGGCTCTGAATCCACAAGTGCTGGGGTCTGTCTTTGCCAGATGGGGCACTCCTCAGATAGATCTTTTCGCAGCCCCAGACAACCACCAACTCTCTTTTCTGTTGCAGGCCTCCAGTTCTGGGCTCAGTCCCTCTGGGCGCCTTTCTGTTGGACTGGAAGGAGCTCCTGTATGCCTTTCCCCTTTCCTCTCCTTTTCAAGGTACTAGTAAAATCAGATCTCAACCTTGCAGGTGATTTTGATTGCCCCAGATTGGGCCAGACAGCCTGGTACCCTCTGCTCCTGTCCTTGGCAGTCCACCTGCCCTGAGCCTGCCCAGAGTCCACGACTTACTGGCCTGTGCACAGGGGAGGTGTGGTATCCGGACCTCAAATCCCTCCACCTCAAGGCTTGGCTCTTGAGGAGCTAGATTCTGACTTACACCTTTCTCAAGGTGTCATGGATATTTAAAGGCTTCAAGGAAGCCTTCCACTAGAACCACTTATAATTCTAAGTGGAAGAGGTTTTCATCTGGTGCTCTGAGAGGCAGATTATCCCAGAATCTGCTGATCTTCCCATTCTACTGGACTATTTGGTCCATCTGAATTCCCTAGGCCTTAGACCAGCTACCCTGAAGGTTCATCTGGCAGCTGTCTCTGCTTTTGTGTCAGCAGGAAGCCTGCCTCCTTTCTTCTCACCGGTGTTCTCAAGTTTTTAAAGGGTTACTTCATACTAACCCTCCTTTTGAGGAACCAGCTCCGCCTGGGACCTGAATATTTGCATTGCTCAGTTAATGCAACCCCTTTGAGCCTCTGTCTTCAGCAGAGCTCAAGTATTTAACTTGAAAACCATTTTCCTAGTAGCTATCACCTCTGCCAGACGCATAAGTGAGCTACAGGCCCTGTCAGTGGAAGAAGATTTTATCTCTTTCCACAGAGATAAGAGTAGTCCTTAGGACTAATAGAAGTTTTTGCCCAAGGTGGTTTCTGATTTCCACCTGAATCAATCTATCTCTCTCCCAGTATTTTTCACTGAGCATTCTTCCTCAGGTGAGAGGAGACTGCACAGCTTGGATGTCAAAAGAGCCTTAAGCTACTATTTAGAGCGCACCAGAGGTCATAGGTTTGAATCCCTCCAACTCTTTCTTACCTATGGCGAGGTTGGCAAAGGGAAACCTGCCACTAAGAGAACAATTGCAAGGTGGATTGTTTCTTGTATCCAATTCTGCTATCAGAAACTGGGTGAGTACCCCCTCAGGATTGAGGCCCACTCCACCAGGGGTACAGCTGCGTCTCTAGCGGCTGCTAGAACATCCCATTCTGGAGATTTGTCAAGCTGCTACCTGGAAGACAGTTCACACCTTTACAAACATTATTCCCTGGATGTCCAGTCCAGGAGAGATGCTCGGTTTGGCACAGCTGTGCTTCAGAGCCTATTTCCTAAGTAGGTTCTGACCCTCCTCCATGGAGTACTGCTGTGTAATCTGCTATTGTTATAATATAGCAAGACTTCATGGTGTTTGAAGAAAAATTACTCACCTTAGTAATTGCTTTTCTTCTCATGGAGTCTTGCTATATTATAATCCACCCTCCCTCCTGCCCCTCTCAGAACTTCTACTTGGGTAGGGTGGCGAACTGGTGCAAGCACTGTGTCATGCCATTGTAGTTATCCCTTACCCTCTTTTTCTTTAGGTTAGGGATCTAGATTGTTTCATTTAGGTTATTTATATTTGCCCTTCCTGGATTTGAGTCTTGGGGAAGGGGTTCATATCTTGTCATGGGTGGTAAAACGAACCATAATACCATCAATTTTTGTTATTATGGCTCTGGGTGTTTCTTTGTTCTTTATATTGTTGTTATTACTACTAGTAGGTAGCCATGGGCTAGTGTAGTTTTTCCACACAGACTTTCGTCCTTTGATGTTAGCTTATAAAAGATCTGACAGTTTCATTTGAAACTGCCAGATAGAACTTTGGCACAAGCGCCCTCGCTATAGAACTCAGATCCTCTGGAGTTAACTCCCTTCCTCTCCGGGGCAGTTCAGCTGCAGTGGCTGACTGCTATTGTTATAATATGCAAGACTCCATGAGAAGAAAAGCAATTACTAAGGTGAGTAATTTTTCTTATGTCTGAATACGGCAAGACTTCATGTTGTTTGAAGAAAAAATTACTCACCATAGTAATGTTGTTTCTTCTAATGGAGTCTTGCTGTATTCAGACCTCCCCCCTGCCTCCCCTCTCAGAACCTGGTTTTTGGGAAGTGGGCTGGCAGGTACAGTATTGCACCTCAGGGGTGTACCTTGTACCCTCCCTCTTAGGTAGGGTGGACGTTGTTGTTATTTTTCTGGTGTTTTATACTTAAATATTGTCACTACCTTTCCTTCTTGGGTTCTCGACTTGAGTCTTTTGGGCCCAAAAATAATTTTTTGCCCTTTGGCTATATGTTGAGCAATTTCCATACTATAGTATGTTAGTTAGTGTGCTCGTAAGAATCTGATGGTTACACTGGGAAGTACCACGGACAGAGGTTTGAAAACCGAGCTCAAGGTTCTATGCTTCTGCATAGAGTTAACTCTTTCCTCTCCGGGGCAGTTCAAGTGCTGGGGCTGACTGCATTATGTCTGAATACAGCAAGACTCCATTAGAAGAAACAACATTACTATGGTGAGTAATTTTTTCTTCAGCCTCAGTCCAGCAACTCACCCCAAGGCCTGAGCTCTCCTCGCCGTCATCATTGGGCATTACCACAGTGTCTACGCCACTTTGTGCCCTGTGCCTCCCCGGGAGCCATCGGTGCCTTGGTTGTTGGCCCTGGCCTTGGAGTGGGCTGATGTCATGAAGGCGTACCGTCCTGATTTGATCCTTCCTGATGAATAAGAGGAGGAGGAGGAGGATGTGGTGGTGGAGGATTCCTCTAAGGAGTTCAGTTTGTTCCAGGAGTGAGGACTCAGTTGAGCATACCCCCGATCCCCTCCTGAGGACCCAGTGTTTTACCATGTCATGAAACACCAGTCTGTCACCAAGGGGTTCCAGACAGGAGGAGGACATCTAAAGGAGAAACTTGGTGGACTTCTTGGAGATCCCAGAGTCTCCCCTCAGGGTCATTTCTCCACTACTTCCTGCCCTGCAGGATGCTGCCACGGCCACCTGGCATAGGCCTAACTTGTTTGTTTGTTTAAGGTTGAAACCATGAAACCATAGAACAAAGCTCATTTACAATGGCGACCTTGGTACCACAAATTCAGTATTACAAACGGATGCATACAAACAGCATACAGACAGCAGATAAAAAAAAAAAAACATTAACGTATAAACATAACATTTTCTAAAAACAATTGCAAGGTCTGGGAAGGGAAAGGAGACATCTTTTTAAAGCATATACAGAACGGCTTTTTTATGTTTATCTCTATACACATCTGGGAGATTATTCCAATATCTCAGGATAACTTGCTGAAAAATTTATCCGATCGTTTTGTTTGTGTGTAAGGTAGAAGCATTTCCCTAAGGTGATTATTTCTTAGGGACGGATCAAGATCCCTAATTTTTTTTGTTTATCCTTCAAGTACCCAGGTACCATACCCAACCCACATTTATATGAAAAAATACTTTTATGATGCTCTCTTCTACTTGAAAGGGAGAGCCATCCCAGCTTCTGATACTTTTCACAATGATGCGTTAGTCTAGGACAATTTAGTATTAATTTTGCCAACCGAATATATAAGATATCTAACCTATGCAATCTATCAGAGGTGGTATTACAATATAAGATATCCCCATAGTCAAGTAAGGGCAAGATTTGCATCTGAACAATTAAATTTATAGTATCTGCCTCCAAACAATGCTTATGACCAGGGCTGGCCTTAAGGATAGGAGAACTAGGCGGTCGCCTAGGGCGCCATGTAGCAGGGGGCGCCAATGACGAAATGGTTAAATATATTTTTTTTTATTTCCCCCTTTTTTTTTTTGAAGCACAGACAATGGCAGTTTGTAAAAGTTACAAATCTGATGTATTTTCGGGGGGGGGGCACGTGTGCAGTGTGTCTGTGTTGTGAAACTTGTCAGTCCCCTCCCCACCGTGCAGCACTACCAAATCCAGCCAGCAGCAAGCCCAGCCAGCATGGCATGAAGGACCCAGCCACCCAGCACAGCAGCCAGTTGAGTTCTCAGTTAGAGGCAGACCGGGCGGGTGGCAGTAGTATGCGTGCAAGTGCCCTGCCCACCGCACACCCGACAGTCCTGTCTGTTGATGACCCCGTTGCCATCGCCCCTCCTTAATACTAGAGCACACCAGCTACTCACGGCACCAGAAACCAAACTGTTGTGCTTGTGCACGAAGTGTGCTGAATCCTCTTCAGCACATTGCTGCCTTGCTGCGCCATATATGTTGAGATTGACTGGAGAGTGGAGATGACTAGTGAGTCTCTTACGACTCACGTCATGTGTTGTGTCATCATCGATGGTGAAGAATCGATCGGCTGGTGGGCTTACCAGGCTGGGATCCTCGATCGTCAACGTGTGGAGTGTCGGTTAATTGATGAGGCCAAAGGACAAGGCCAGCCACAGCCAGGGAAGGCTCATCCAGCAATCCACCACATTGTTGACAGGACTGGAGGACGAGGAGGATTAGTCCACACTGACGGAGCAGTTAGTTTTTTACTGTTCACCACCCCACCCCCCCCAAAAAGTGTGTTGGCCTTAATTAACCTTTGTTGTTTGCTTTGCCTACCAGCACTAGTGTATAATTCAGATTCATTGTGGTGGTATGAGTCTCAGGCTCTCAGCATCAGCACTGGTCTAGTGGTCTGGGTCCGTCCCAGTGTCCCACACACTCCCGTCCCATCCCATCCCACGCACACCACATCCCAGGCCAGCCACAGGGATTCATGAGAAGGAAAGCATAAGGACGGTAAGGGGGGGGTCGTCTCTCTCATCCTGGCTGCAGAGACAGTGCTCCTGTGTTATGTTGTGGACGGGTCGGGTGGCTCTCTCCCCTCTCAGTCACAGGGCGGGGGAGAGATAGGTGGGAGTGCTGCCACTGGCTCCTCTGGTCACTCTTTCAGGAACCCTGCTCCTGGCCTCACCCTCACTGTTATGATGTTGTCAATACAGACAGTACAGCATCCTTTTAAAACTTTGTTTCAGCAGTCAGCATATGCTGTTGTTTTTTTTGCCTGGGTCGTGGCAAGGAAATTCAAGGAATTTTACTGAGCACTGCCGCCACCCTTTCATTAGTGTACAGTAGTAGTAACGCCCCCCCCCAAACATACATACCAAATGGAATGAGTAGCAACAGCAGCAGTAGAATCTTTTTTAAGAGGGAGATCCATTTTGCAGTGTACATACGAAGTCGTATAACTCTGCTCATTGGTGCGACATCATCACATGTTGGAGAAGGATGGTTATGACCTTGAGATCATGCTGTATCATTGTCGGATTAGTCTTTTTTCTGTATGGTTCATTACTAAGAGTTATAGTGGAAGCAAGCGTAATATATTATAACCAAATACATAAGTGTTTGTATTGACAAAGTATTCTGATGTGGCACTGCTTTATTATAATAAAGCATGCACCTCTTAGGCAGTAGATAAACTGGTGGTAATTGTCAGTACCAGGGAACTGATTAGTTTTGTGTATGTATGCCAGCATGTGATTGCAGAAGTGCAGTCTGTTCTCTTCTCCATTCTAAAACTGACAAGAATAAAAAATAAAAATTTAGTACTGGTTACTATTCCGTACTGTACTTTAAAAAGTAAGTGACATCATCTGTTTGGCCACACAATTGTTTTGATTGATGTTCCTGTGTTTAGCTGTATAGATTGGGTAAGGTGGGGGAATCCCTCTCATCCTGCAGACAGTGCTCCTGTGTTGTTACTTCCATGTCTGACTTAGCTGAGGCTGAGCCGATGAGGCAGCCAGGGAATTCATGGAGAAAGTCAGGTTTTAGTCAATTTGAGGAAGTCTGGATTATTTATTATTCAGTGTGACCCAGGTAATATTTGGGGAGGAGGCTCTCGATGTTTGTGTAGAAAATGAAGAGGCTCTTCTTTCTTGGGTAAGGGAAGGGAACTGCTATTAGGGCTTTGAGGAAGGCTGGGATTGGCCTCTGTCTCTACGTAGTAGAAGCAGTAGGAGGAGGAGAAATTGTCTGCCGGGGGTGGGGTATCTTGTTGGAGTGTCAACTGGCCTGCCGGGGGGGGAGCACCGCTGCCAAGTTCGCCTAGGGGTGCCATATACCCTAAGGCCAGCCCTGCTTATGACGGTACAAAAATCCCACCCTCTTGCTTACTTGATTAAGTAAATAATCCAAGTGCTTATTTCCAGTCCCAGCTCAATCAAGCTAGAAACCCAAGTATCGGTAGGTATCAAACATTCTCCAGGGCATCTTCAGTGTCATGCAAAATAGTTATTTGTTCTTCACTATCACACTGAGAGAGAGCTCCAAAAGTCATACATTTTGTTTTAGTTGTATTCGATTTTAATTTCATTGTAATAAAGAAAGACTGGAGGCTACTGAAGCTGTCCTGGAGAACCAGTTAAACACCTCAGAGAGTGTGTCTAGACATATAGATTATAGTATCATCTGCATAAAGATGGTAAGAAGCATTACCCACATATTTCCCTAGATCCTTTAAATATATTAGAAAAAGGCAGGGGCCCCAAAACAGAGCCCTGGGGAACACCCTACTCAACCATCAACGGAGCTGACACCATACCATTTACTGCTGTAATTTGGTATCTGTCAGGTAAATAAGAATGGAACCTGTCTAAAGCTAAACCACCAGTTTCTGCCTCAGAAAGTTGGGACAACAGAAGCTGGTGGTCTACTGTGTTGAAGGCCTTGGAGAGATCGATCAGTATGGCGCTAGAACAATACTTAGCCTTCATAACTGATCCGATGTCATCCAAGACCCTCGACACAGCAGCCAAAGTCCCATGTTGTTTTCTAAAGTCTGACTAATATTGGTCCAATAAGTTCTGGTTCTCCAAGTAGGCAGTGAATTGTCAGGCCAGTAATTTTTCCAGAATCTTATTAACTAAAGGCAGTAGTGATATTGGTCTGTAATATTTAAATATCTGGAATCCCCCTTTAAAAATAGGGGCCACTCTAACCAGTTTCCGACCACAGGAGAAATAGCCCAAAGATATAGACCTATTATACAGATAGATCAAAGGACCAGCTATATGGGTAGCAGAGTATTTCTTGGTCCCAGCTATGCCCAGAAAGGCCAACAAGCTCTCTCAGGCGCCGCCGGTGTTGCCCTACTCTGCAGCCCAGTCTGAAACCAATTCAATGGTAATAAAAGCTGCCCATGACAGAACCAAGGTGCCCAAACACCTTAGTTCAAACAACATGAAGTCTTGCTATATTATAGACATTAGCAGTTTGATCCAGCTCTAGAACTGCCGCGGAGTGAAATGGTTAAAACCATTCCAAAATAGAATTTTGGCACGAGAGCAGCTCTATCTGTGTCATTTCAAACTTGAACTGTCAGATTCTTTACTCCGCCTCAGTGAACAGTCGCTCCGGAGATTTCTCCTTCTGCTCGGTTCATTTCTCGGTTTAAAAAGTGTTTTCTCGGTTGGATTTAACCGAGAATAGTTTTATTTAAACCGCAAAACCGTTTGGTTCAAGCTCTATCTGTGGTAACCGTAAGTAAATGAAGGTTTTTTTTTTTTTTATTTAACTTTTTTCCTCCTTCAGAGCCCTCTCCCCGCCGCCTAGGCATCCGCCCGGTCACGGGCCGCCGGCTTCTGCCCTCAAATCAGCCACTGCCACCCGATACCCGTGGCTTGCACCCCCCGTTGGGGCCGCGACACCACGGCTCCCGAAATGCGTCGCGGGCACTGTAATTAGGTCAGGGGCTCGGCCTGAGGGCAAATCGAAGCCGCGGCGGGCTTCATTCGTGGCGGCGGGATGGCTCCATCTTTTTCCCTGTTTTCTCCCCTAGGGAGGCGGGGTCGTGCAATGACGCACAGCGTCTGCCCCGCCTCCAAGTAAGTGAGCTCGGCGGTGTGGGTGCTCCTGGCCTCCGCCAGGAGTCCTCATCGCCCCGGAAGCTGCCCGACCCTCCCCGGAGAGGAGAGCAGTCCAGCGGACCTTCGATCCATCTCCCGGCCAGCCCTCCAGCGACTCTGGTCCGTTCCCGAACCGAGTCGCCCGGCGTCATGGCCAGAGGAAATCCAACGCTGCGCCCGGCGGGCGGCTATAAATGAAGGTTTTGTCTGTGTGGAACTTGTAAGTTATCGGTTCAGTTTGAACCGATCAGTGGATTTAAAACTCATTTAAAACTAAAAGTTACTATTTTAGAGTGCGGTTCCCGGTTCTTATCGGTTCTAAAAAAACAGATTTATTACGTTTTTCCAATACCCGTGACACGGTTAGGAACTGATAAGGGTGTCTTGCCTGGCACTGCCGTTAAAAGAGCAAGTTTTTGGTTAGGCTGGCATTATGTCTGAGAAAGCCAAAAGAAAAACCGGGCCCACTGGGTTTCAACACTGTGATGTTTGTGGGGAAGTCTTTGCCAAGGCTGACCCACACCATGTGTTTATTGTCTGAGGTTTGACCACCTCCAGTCAGACTGCCAGGTATGTAAGAATTTCCTTGCAGCTACCCTGGAAAAAGATTGGGCAGGCTTAGGGGCAGAGGCCAAAAGTCCACTGACCAGATGGCCAGCCGGTTCGGTGCCAACGAACCAGAGAATAGCCCTCTGACCAGGGCCAGACTTCCTCGGGCAAAGAAAAGCTGGTTCTGAGGAACCAATTCCAGTAAAGAAAACAAGAAAATCAGCAGGTCTGGAGTCAAAATTCCTTCTCCAACTGCTGCAGAGATAACAAAAGCCATACAAATCGTCCAGTCACTGTCTCAGGGTCCGTCCGAACCACCACTATCTGGTAAAGGTCGGTTCGTCCGGTCCCAGTGGTTCAGGATTATGATATTGAGGAATTTTATGAACCAGAGGAGGGGGAGGAGGATTATGAACAGTATGAATGTGGCTGGGAAGGTCTGGGTGTGCCCATTGAACCGGATATCTCCCCAGACAGACCTTTAGAATCTCCCCGTATGCTGTCTGAGTCCCCATCTCATTTTATGTTTTATAAAAAAGTTGCTGAAACCCTCCAGCTTCCTTTAGAAGAGGCTGTGGATGAGCAAGAGGAGCCTGATTTTGTAGAAGTGATGGGTATTCTAGAGTCTAGGAGATTGTCTATTCCTTTACATAAGTCTTTCAGGAAACAAACAATTAAAATTTTAAAAGCTCCTAATTCTGTGCCTCCTGTAGATAAAAAGATGGACAGAAGGTATACATTGTCAGGCCCTGATACAGAATTCCTTTCTCAACAATGCAGTCATGTTGGGGTAGTTCAGGCTGCTGCCTGTGATAAACTAATATTCCTTGGCTTCATCACTCCTGACAAAGATTCCAGGAAGATTGATGCCATGGCAAAAACAGTATATGGCAGCCTCTCTGGGACTCAGGCAAGCAAATTATATGGCTTATGTAGCTAGGTATCAGAAATCTAGATGGGATACTGTTATGCAATTGGCCAAGCAGGCCCATGGCCAGCTGGCTAGTGAACTAGAACAGGTGGCTGCTGATGGCATTGAAGCCTCTAAGGTTCAGTTTCATGCTGCTGTGGATGTTAATGATGTTTCCTCTAGGGTCATGGCCACATCTGTAGCTTTTAAGTAGGTTGGCCTGGCTCAGGTGTACTAGTTTGTCACAGGATACCCAGACTAAGGCTATGGATTTTCCTGTGGTGGGAAATTCTCTGTTTGGAGAGCAGACAGAGAATTACATGAAGAAGATAGATGAATATAGGACTACTTACAAGAGTGCCCAGGCTAAGGGCGGCAAGCCACTCCTCAAGGCATGCCCCAGGGGTAGGCCTTTTCACGAGCCTTTCTACCAGACTCAGGCCCCTCTGCCTATGCTCAGAGGGCTTCTTCAGAGAGCAGGGGCAGGCGAGGGGTGGGCAGATCTGCTCCACCCCAGCCTAAAGCTCCTGCGAAACAGGCACCCTGATGGGGTGCCCAGGGCCGATTCTCCTGTATCAGTGGGGGCAGGCTGGCTTACTTCAGTCAGAGTGGGCTTCTTTAACCTCAGACAAGTGGGTTCTGGAAGTAGTAAGCCAGGGTCTGGTTCTCGGCTTCAAAAAGTTTCCCAAGTTGAGAAGCAGATTTTTTCTACCTGCAAGTGCTTCAGAGACCCTCGCGCTGGAAACAGAGGTCTCATCCCTGTTAGCTCTCAGAGCAGTAGAAAGGGTTCCTCCCCTGCATCAGGGCAGGGGTCTGTATTCCAGATACTTCCTTGCCCCAAAAAAGACAGGAGAATGGCAGCCCATCTTAGATCTCAGATATCTGAACAAGCATCTTTTGAAACCAAAGTTCAAAATGGTGACTCTGGCAATGACTTTACCTTCCCTAAGGCCAGGGGACTGGCTAGCCTCCCTGGACCTCAAGGATGCCTATTTCCATGTCCTAATCAGAAGATCCCATCGAAAGTACCTCAGATTCGAACTGCCCTCAGGTCATTACCAGTTCAGAGCAATGCCCTTCGGCCTTACCTCTGCTCCAAGGGTATTCACAAAGTGTCTAGCAGTGGCAGTGGCCCACTTAAGGAGGCAGAGGTTGCTGTTTTCCCTATCTAGGCGACTGGCTCATTGTAGGCCAGTCCCCAGAACAGGTAAAATCTCACCTGCAGGTCACCCAGCAGCTTCTCACCTCCCTGGGTTTTCTGCTAAACCTACCAAAGTCTGTTCTGGAACCAGTCCAGGTACTCACCTTTATAGGGGCAGAGTTGGACACAAAAGCTAGCCAGAGCCTTTCTTCCCCAGAAAGGGTAAGGAATTTAGTGGCTCTGGCCTCTTCCTTCACTCTGCAGGTCTCTCGACCAGCAAGACACTTTCTGCAGCTCCTGGGGCACTGGCTGCATCCACAGCTGTTGTGCAGGAGCCAGATTTCAGATGAGAGATATTCAGTTTCACTTGAGAACCTTTTGGTATCAGAGAAAGACCCCTTTCCAAGTTGGTCCCAGTGACTCGAACCTTGATCCTAGCTCTCCAGTGGTGGCAGGATCAGAGCAATTTAAGCGGGGTCCCTTCATTTCCCTTCTCACGACTTGACTCTCACTACAGATGCTTCCCTTCTGGGTTGGGAGCCCACATGGGCGACCTTTCCCTCAGGAGTTTGGTCCCCCAGGAATCTCTGCTCCACATCAGTTTGCTGGAACTCAGAGCTGTCTTTTTAGCTCTTCAAGCTTTTCTGCATCTGTCCACGACAAGGTGATACAAGTCAGAACAGACAACACCACAACAATGTGGTACATCAACAAACAGGGGAGCACTGGTCTTGACCTTGTGCACGAGGCAATGAAGTTGTGGTCTCTGGCCTATTCCCTGAAGACTTCCCTCATAGCAGTTCATCTTCCAGGGAAGGACAATGTCCTAGCGGATGCCCTCAGCAGGATTTCCCAGGGCCATCACGAATGGTCCCTGGATCCTCAGGTGCTGGGATAGTTTTTGCCAGGTGGGGCATCCCTCAGATAGATCTTTTGCAGCCCCAGACAATCACAAACTTCCTCTGTTCTGTTGCAGGCCTCCAGTGCTGGGCTCAGTTCCCTGGATGCCCTTCTTCTGGATTGGGAGGAAGTTCCTCTATGCTTTCCCCCTTTCCTCTCCTATTCAAAGTACTAGTCAAAATCAGATCTCAGCCTTGCAGGGTGATTCTGATTGCCCAGATAGAGCCAGGCAGCCTGGTACCCTCCTTCTGTCTCTGACAGTCCATCTTCCCCTGTGCCTCCCCAGGAATCACAATCTGTTGACTTGTGCCCAGGGAAGGGTTTGGTATCGGACCTCAAATCCCTCAACCTCAAGGCCTGGCTCTTGAGGAGTTAGTTTGCTGATTTACACCTCTCTCAGGGTGTTCTTGAGATCCTAAAGGCTTCCAGAAGCCTTCCACTAGAGCTACTTATAGTTCTAAATGGAAAAGGTTTTCCATTTGGTGTGCTAGAAAAATATTTCCCCAGAATCTGCTGTTGCCCTTTTGTTAGATTACATGGTACACCTTAATTCCTTGGGTCTCAGACCAGCTACCCTGAGAGTTCATTTGGCAGCTGTGTCTGCTTTTGTGTCAACAGGAAAGTCATCCCTCTTTCCTCTCATCCTGTGTTTTCCAAGTTTTTAAGGGATTACTCCATACTAATCCTCTCTTTGGAACCGGCCCTGCTTGGGACCTTAATGTTTGCATTGCCCAGTTAATGCAACCCCTTTGAACCTCTGTCTTCTGCAGAGCTTAAATACCTAACTTGGAAAACCGTTTTCTAGTGGCTATCACTTCTGCCAGATGCATAAGTGAATTGCAAGCCTTGTCAGTGGAGACTGACTTTATTTCTTTCCACAGGGATAAGGTAGTCCTTAGGACTAATAGGAGATTTTACCTAAGGTGGTTTCAGATTTCCATCTTAATCAATCTATCTCCTTCCAGTATTTTCACTGATCACTCCTCTTCAGGTGAGAGGAGGTTGCACAGCCTGGATGTTAAAGAGCTCTTAGTTATTATATAGGCGTACCAAAGGTCACAGGTTGAATCCTCCAACTTTTCCTTACCTATGGTGAAGTTGGGAAAGGCAAACCTGCCACTAAGAGATCAATAGCCTGGTGGATTGTCTCTTGTATCCAATTTTGTTATCAGAAAGTGGGCAGAGCCCCGGTTTGAGGCTCATTCTACCAGGGGTACAGCTCGTCTCTAGCTGCTGCAGAGATATCCTTTATTAGAGATTTGCCAGGCTGCTACTTGGAAAACAGTACACACTTTTACAAGCATTACTCCCTGGATGTCCAGGCCAGGAGAGATGCTCTGTTTGGCACAGCTGTTCTTCAGAGCCTATTCCCTAAGTAGGTTCTGCCCTCCTCCATGGAGGTACTGCTGTGTATTCTGCTAATGTCTATAATATAAGAGACTTCATGTTGTTTGAAGAAAAAATTACTCACCTTAGTAATGTTGTTTCTTCTAATGGAGTCTTATTATTGTAACCTCCCCAACCTGCCCCTCTCAGAACCTCTACTTGGTGGGAGTGCGGGCAACTTAGTGTGGGCACTACTTATGTTCTTTTAGCATTTTGTCCCCTTTGGGACTTTGGGGAGTGTGTATGTGTCGCATGTGTGTGTGTTTTATTATACTTATGTTCCATTTTCATATTATTAGAATGGTGTTAGTATTTCTGGTCTCTGACTTGAGTCTTGGGTGTTGGGACCATCAATGGTTGTTATTATTTAGGTAGCCATTTGGCTGAGTGTGAGTTACAGCTTCACACAGACCTTAGTGAGTTTAGCTCGTAAAGATCTGACAGTTCAAGTTTGAAATGAGACAGATAGAGCTGCTCTCGTGCCAAAATTCTATTTTGGAATGGTTTTAACCATTTCACTCCGGGGCAGTTCTAGAGCTGGATCAAACTGCTAATGTCTATAATATAGCAAGACTCCATTAGAAGAAACAACATTACTAAGGTGAGTAATTTTTTCTTCTCTCCCTCTAGATAAGGAGTCTTGGAGGATAGACCTCTGGGGTAAGAGGATCTTTGCTTCTGCCACATCAGGCCTCACATTTGCTAACTGTTTCTCTCACATGGTCAAATACCAGAATACCCTAATGAGGAAGGACAAGGCTGCTGCACAGGCCTTTCCTGAGGGTTCCCAAAGGCAGGAGTTTCTTAAGATACTTCAAAGTGCTGAAGATGTCAGAAGGCACCTCCTTAGAGCTGTGACATTGCAGACATTACTGCCAGGGTGGCTACCATGAGCATCTGTCTTAGATGTCATTCCTGTTTGAGGGTTTTGGGCTTTGCTGCTGACATCGAGCAGAAAGTCCTCAGTGAGCCCTTCCTGGGCATCAAACCTTTTGGCCGTGATGTTCAGGTTATCATTAATGCTCTCCGGGCCTTGGGCAGAGCCAGTAGGTCTGTCCATTCCCTCTCACACTCCACCCTGGATTAGGTCTGAGCCTTCTTTCGTGACATCTGTAATGAGGCTGGCTCAAGACCATGGCCCCAGGGTAAACGCCAGGCCAGTTTAGCTTTACCCCTCCCTCCCCTCACCACAGGTGTCCCTTCCAAGAGCTTCAGAGGAGGTGGTGCAGCCCTGGCCACAGATCCCTTTTTCAGCATGACTCCTTGCTGGATGCCCCTCCTCCTGCCTCAGGCCAAGAGGTGGTGGTGGTCAGGGGTCGGTTCTCTCTCTCCACTTGGAACAGTGTAAAACCATCACTTCAGCAGTTGATCCAGCAAGGGCACACTCTAGAACTTCTGGAGCAGCCTTCAGAGTCCCCACCTGTTCCTTCCTCTTACCTTGGAACCATATCCCAGTGCTGAGGGAGGAGCTGCCTACTTTGCGCAACAGGGCCTTAGATCTGGTGGCCAAAAGGCAGAGGAATAGAGGGTTCTACTCTCGGTTCTTTCTGGTCCCCAAATGAACCAGATATCTTCAGCTCATTCTGGACCCCACGGACTTCAGCCTCTACATCCAGTACAAAAGGTTCCGGATGGTCACTCTGCAAGGTCTCCCGCCTCTACTGAAGCAGGGGGGATTGGTTGTGCTCCCTAGACATGCAGGATGGGATCCATTTGATTGCCCGAGGCGAGTGCCTGACAGTAAAATTCCTGACACTGACTTCCCGTCACTAGCCACTGCCAACTTTCTATTTCCCGGTATTTAATCAGCTGACCTTCCCCCTTTCCTGACTCTGCATTTCCCCACTCCACATTCCCCGACTGGCATCGAAAACACTGCAATAAAATTCTGCCCTGTATAAACCATTCCCTGACTGCCACTGAAAACAACAAGCAACTGTGAGCACTTGAATCGACATACCTGATGTGGTTTTTAGATGCGCCACGCTCCACTGACAGCTCCTGCAAGTTCCTCCTCCAAAGGTAGTGCGCCACGCTCCACCATCAGCTCCTAGTTCCCAGTTCCATGCAGACTGTACTAGTTCCTCCTCCAAAGGTCAAAGGTTGAGTCCCTTTTTTTAAATGGGCCAGTTTAAAAGCAAACTTTATTATGGTTCAGACTTAAAACAACATGAAATGGAAATTATTGTTCTTTCCATGCGACTGTTCTTCAGAGATTTTTAGCCAATTTAAAACCACATCAGCAGGAATTTAAAGCACCAGATTGTGCGCTATGCCTCGAATAAAATCCTTGGCCGATCACTGTTGTATGTCTGCTATGATGTTGCTTATCTGCCTTCTCTCTGCATGGTGTTTTAAGGATGCAATTGTGTTTGCCAAAGGTGCATCACTGGCGTTAGGGGAGTGATTATGTTCAGTTGTCCCCCCATAGGGGATGTCCCTCCACCAGCATAGTGAAAGCTCTGCCATGACATCCTGCTGACTTTTGATATTGGCAGCACCAATAACTTTACTATCAATCTGCCTCTGAATCTTGCTCCTGCTTCCAGTGATGTCAGACCCCTATCATGAACAGCTCCACTTCTTTTTCTCTATTCTCCTCACTGCCCTATTCCCCCACCCCTTGTTTCCCATCCTCGTCTCACCTTTACTCTGATACTATTGTTGATTGCTCCTGCCTCTGGATATTCTATGTTTACCATACCATGTCTTTTACAAAGATGTCCACTCTGTATGAGCCTTGTACTCACAGTAATAATGTATAGATTCTCAGTTTTTTTCCCTCAGCTGTATCTGTATGTACCTTAATACTGCGTAACTGAACTGCTGTATAACTAAGACTATCCATTGTAATGCATTATGTTTGCGTACCCCCCCCCCCAGTATACTTGTTGCACTTCCGGGTCACCCCTGAAAAAGGGACTGTAATTGTCTCAGTGGACTTAACCGGTTACCAAAACTCAAATAATGCAAATCAGCCCTGTTCCTCTCTGTCACATAAAGATAGCCCCCTACACTCAGCTTGTTATGCCCCCGCTGTGACTGTACAACTTCACAGATCTGTGGCAGTTCATCAGGTGTTGATGTTGCCATTGCTAGTGTTAACAGAGAAATGAACAGAAAACCGCCACACAAGCAGACTACTATATATAATTTGCATTGCTAATTGGATTAGAGGAACATCGGGACTTGAGCAATTAACAGTACATCTGAAAGCTGCTCACATATGGACTGTGATCTGTGACTGGGGTGGGGTTAATTATTTGTGTGAGAACTAAGATGTGGGACTATGCACTGTCTAAATGCTTCTGCTTCTGCCTAGCTCTGTAGTCTTTGAAACAGAATTAATGTACAAGGCAGGCAGATGGGAGCAGGCAAACGATAAAAATAACAGTAGACTGAATTAGACACCATATGAAAAAAAAAATGTAGAAATCATTCAAAAACCAAGGGGGTTTAACACAGAAGTAATGTGCAAGTTCAGATGCCGGTGGGATATCATAAATGACGGGCAGACTGAGGTGGGCTAACGACAGTTCGGGAACATGAGTCAGCGGTAAAATGAACCATGCGGGCAATTGCTAAATGGGAAAATAGAGTCGGGGAGTTGTACGTAGGGACAACGAGAGTCGGGCATTAGTACTAGACCCTGCAGGGCACCTATCTGCATATCATAGTTTGCCCTCAGCACAGAAAGTACCTCTGATTCCAGTTCTGGGGTGGGAGGAACACTACTACGAGTCTTTACCAAATGCTTGGGCGGCAGTGGCCCTCAGGTTGGAGGGCCTGTATGTGTTCCCATACCTGGATGACTGGCTGTTGAAGGCACAGTCCAAGGACCAGCTGTTGCATTCTTTGCACAGTACCTTACAGTTGTTCCTATCCCTGGGCATGCCAGTGAATATGCCCAAGTTGGTCCTGACTTCGTATTAGTGGTTGCAGTACAGCGGGGCTGTTCTAGATTCTGCCCAGGGCAAGGACTTCCTGCCCCCAGTCAGAGTGGAGGTCCTGATGGCTCAGGCCTGCCTCGTAGCTCAGAGCAGGTACATCACTGCCAGAACCTTCCTGAGATCGCTGGGCCTCATGGCTGCGACCATTATTATGGTTCCTTTAGCCAGGCTGCACGTGAGGATTCCCTAATAGACTCTGAGGGTCCACTGGGATCAGTGCTTGGAAGACCCAGGGAACCGGTCCAGGATGGAGGTCATCCTCCTTATAAACATCCTAGAAATGAGGGACGTTTTCCATGCCTTTTCTGCTGCTGGTGCAGTCAGACAGTGTCAGTGTGGTCTGCTATATCAACAAACAAGGGGGAACTCACTCCTACCCCTTTGTGTCGGGGAGGCACGGAGAGTTTGGTGCTAGGCTATAGAACATGGTCTAGGACTGTTGGCCATACATGTTCCAGACAACCAAAACATCCTGGTGGACTGTCTCAGCCGGTCGCAGTCCAGAATGCACAAATGGGTGCCATTGACCTCAAGTCATAGAAGATCTGTTCGACAGATGGAGTCGTCCAGGGTTGGTCCTTTTTGCGTACCCACTCAACGCAAAACTGCCACATTTCTGATTGCTAGATCCAAGGCCTGGAGTTTTCCGGTGAGAGGCGTTATCCCTCTCCTGGAAAGGGAGGTTCCTTTATGCCTTTCTTCCCTTCCCTCTGATGCAGAGGTTCCTCATCAAGCTCAAAATGAAGGGGGCCACTCTAATCCTGGTTGCGTCACACTAACCTTGACCAATTTGGTTTCCGTTACTGCAGCAGTTGGCATTGGACTTCCAGTTCCTATGCCTGTTTGCTGGGACTTGTTGACTCAGGCTCCGGGACCCTGGTTCATACAAACCTCAAATCCCTCCATCTGCATGCCTGACTCCTGAAGATGTACCATTGCCCAGTTTGGGGTGTCTCAGAAAGTGGCTAATGTCCTGGTAGCTCCCAGGAACCCTCCACCAGGGCCTCCTATGCTATAAAGTGACAGCATTTTGCCGTCTGGGCCTCTTCCCTCTATCAGGACCCTTTTACATGTCTAATGAACAGAGTTCTAGAGTACTTTTTGTCCTGGTGTGACACTGACCTTCTGTACTCCTTTGTTAAGGTGCACCTGTCAGCTATATCTGCTTTTTGCGTTACTTTTTGATATATGAAGTATGTCAAGAAACTTCCTAGGGTTGTGCGGAGTCATTCCTCATGAGGCATGACCACTTCTCTTGCCTGTTTCAGGAATGCGTTAGCTGCTGAATCTTGTGCTGCTGCCACTTGGAGTACAGTTCACACTTTCACAAAGCACTACAGTCTGGACATTGCCTCTAGAAGGAGGGGGCAGGCTTTGTCCTAGTAGTGCTTCAGGGCCTTCTTTCTCAGGCCTCTGGCCTCCTGTCACCTGGACTGTCTTGCTGTCATTTATGTTTGGGACTCATTCCATAGGTGTGACCTGATAAGAGATATCCACAAAGAAAATAGAACACTTACGAAAGAACTTATATTAACAGATCTTCGAGGGAATCTCTTTCATCAGGTCATGCCATCCCACCCTCCATTCCCCTTGTCTTTATTTCTGTACTGTCTGTCTTGTTGCTTCAGCCTTTTTGTTTATTGCTGGGCACCTCTTCTCTCTCCTCAGCTGCTTAGGGGACACTTACTGTATCTCTTTGGTCTCTAGGGGAAAAGAACTGAGAAGGGAGCAGGGCCACACATGCATACATATACGTACACATATGCATGTATACATATATATCTATAGGGTGTGTGACTTTTGTGATGTCAGCATGGGTGACCCCTAGTAGACTGCTACAGAAAAGCTTCTGTGGTATCCTAGCGCTTGATGGCTAAAATTCATAGGTGTGACCTGATGATAGAGATTTCCTTACAGTAAGTTCTTGCATAACTGTTCTATTTTAGGGTTAATGACAGCTACTCTACAGATGGTTCCTTGGGCCGGACTGCACATGAGACTGCTCCAAGTCTTTCTGCTGTCTCATCACCAGCATTGGAACAGTACCAAGCTTTAGTTGGATTTCATAAAATTATTTACTAGGCAAGTTCAAAACATATTTAAAAGAAAAGAAAACAGTATTTTATAAAAAAAACAAAAAAAACAATGAAATGAGATTTGGATGCTGCTGTAACTAAAGACAGTAAGAAATTTTGGTTGTTTGTTGTGGCAAAAGGGACCAACAATTATAATGATTCAGTAGATTAATATGAGGAAGTTTACAGGGCAATAAACACTTTAAAACTGCATAAGGCACCTGACTAGACTGTATACCGGCGGAAGTATATCATTGCCAGTCTGGTCTATGGTGTAAAACTCTTGCAATTTTTTTATAATAAATGTGTAAAAGAGTATAGCTTTCTGATATCATGGAAAGGGGCAAATATTCCGCTTCATAAAAAAGTTGACATGGCAAACACAGCCATGCATCACCCATTACGTTTATTAGACATAAATTTAAAAATATTTTCCAAAGTTATACTAGAAAAACTGAACCTGCAAATTAGTCTAAGAAGATGAATCTCCCCCTTCCCAGCAGGATTTAGAGCACAGTATTCTGCCTTGGACAGTATTTTCACTTTACATCCTCTGATTCAAAAGTATACTTAAAACAAAAACTTTATACAGTATTTATCAACTTCTCCATGGAATTTGATGCCATTTCAAGAAGGATACTTTGGGTCCAGATTTAAAAAAAAAGGTATTGATAGATCCCTTGTCTATATCATATACAACTTATATCATGAGACCTGGGCAAAAGTACGTTTAGAAGTGGGTGGACAGTTATCCTCGTTGCTTTATATAAATAAAGGGGTTAGACTAGGTTGTGTCCTTGCCCCTGTGCTTTTTGCACTGTATATTGACAATATGTTAAGGGAACTTGTCTAAGTTCTGATTCTCCGAAAATTAAACAATGGAATTGTACAGTTCTTGCATATGCAGATTTAGTCCTATTTTCGTTATCTAAAAAAGGCCTTCAGAAGAAACTGGATTTCCTAAATGAGAGATCAACATAACTCCAGTTAAAAATAAATCTTTCTAAAACAGATTGTTATATTTGGGCAAAATACATTTTAAAAAAGAACAACATAAGGAATATTGGACCTTAGGCACCCAGAAAATTGAGGTAGTACAATCTTATATATATTTAGGTGGTGTATTTAGTGCAAATACACTATGGAATAATCAATATATTAAAACTCTGGAGACCTTAAAGAAACACTTGGCCTGGCCAAATTTATTTATAGATGTGGTGGTTCCAGTATAAGGCCCCTGGCGTCGGTAATTGAAGTCAGATGTCAGGTCCAGTTGCTCTGTGGGTCAGAAGTTTGCAATATTAAGCATAGGGAACATTTAACTACTTCATTATACTAAATGCTAAGGAAAACACTGGGGCTTGGTCCATCATGCCCAGCATCATATATTAGGGCTGAACTAGGCATAGTGAACGTAAATGTTAGAATTGAGATAAGAAGAATAAACTTATGGTTGAGACTAACAAGGTTATCCCTTGACAGAATATCAAATTGGTGCCTTCAAGCAAAGTTGGAGTGGTGTAAGTTGGGTCACACGCAAAGCTTCTGGTGCCTATAATATTTACATTAATAAAAAAACATAAACTGCAGGTTTTAAAAGTATATGTAGATGAATGAATTACGATTAGTTTAAAATATAAGAAATACATATCTAAAAAAATTTCAAAATTTTGGTGTACTGATTTACTGCACATTAGCAATACAGCATATATAAATGGTTTGTGAGTAATTATTATTTTGGTATGAAACCTTATTTGGATATCTTAACAGATCTTGAGCAGCGTAGAATATTTACATTGTATAAATTTGAAAGGTTTGACAGTAATGTCCTGAAACGCCCACATAAAAAATTGCCTAATGGGACGGACAGTTGCTCGTGTTCAGGTGGGGGGCACTGAGGATCTCTGCCACGTGATGTGGAGTTGCTCTTGGTATATCAAAGAACGAACCTATTGGCTAAAGCCATTTTAAGTTCTGTTTATAGTATAGACTCTTTAACTTTGACTTCCATTCTGCTTCATACTGCAGATGCTTGGACTATAGAAAGGTTGGTTAAATATTTTACAGCAATAAACAAAGTAAAGAAAATGATTGACACATGTTCAGTAGAATTTTAGTCTTGAACTAGTGTAGAGGTACAAGTGTATCAGCCTTATTTGGGGTGTTACAGTTTTAACGGATGAAGTGTTAAAGTATATTATACTGCTTAAAGCTTTTATGGCTGTGTTATATATATGTGTGACTATATTCATAAGTTTTGTGTTGAATTTTATTTATTGAAATTTCAGATGACACCTTTGGGAACAAGCTCATTTCATAGGTTCCACATCAGACGAACAATACATATTGGGGAAGTATGAGACGGAGAACAAACAAAACAATGAATTATACAAGGCGCATTACAAGAGTGTATAACTAGAGAAGTTCCAATAAATGTGGCATTGTACAGTGTATGCCATGGTGCATATTTGATTAAAACCTGAAATTCAAAGCGTCATATTAGAGGGAGTGGGGCCTTATGAAACGACCCTTTATAGGAAAATGAGGACAGACTCAGACTAATATCTAATAATTAACAAGGTAAAGGATGACATCAGCCCAGGGGCTTCATCAGAGGTGAGAAGGTATGGGACAAAGCATTTTAAAGTGAGCTCAGGCGATATAACGGGGAAGGGGGGAAAGCCATATGGGGGTGAGTGGAAGGGATCAAGAGGAAATGTGAAGGAGAATGATTAGCAACTTAGAACAGTTATTTACATGCTGAGAACAGTTATGCATAAGGTCAGGATAGCATAAGTTTAGAATAAGTGCTGGTCACAAGAAGGAAGGTTATTGGAAGCAGTCACAACTGGAATCAGCAACTAGCTGTTGCTTAAGTTTAACCTTGAAGAAGCCCAAGGTGGATGCTGAAGTGATGTCATGGTGCAGCGAGTTCATCCATAGCGGGACACAGTAGGCAAAGGACCTTCGTCCCAGAGAAGTGCGACAGCGGGGTACAGTAATAAAAATCTGGCTAGTAGAGCTTCTGGTGCAACAACAGTTGATAGTGGGGGTAATAAACGTTTGCACTTCTGGGGGCATTTTGCCTAAGCTTTCTTTTTTGGACAGTAAACATGTTTGGTACATGAATCTACGTTTGAATTGGAGCCAGTTAGTCTAAGCGTACATGCCGCAGGTATGGGACAGATGGGCTGAGCCGGGAAGGAGCCGGCATGCTTTGTTGAGTGCAACTATGATGCGGTGAAGAGTTGTAGCTGATCCATAGATTGGTAAGCTGTAATCAATAAGTGAGACGAGAGCTTTGAATGGCCAGGTTAAGAGCCTCTGGGGTCAAGCATTGCTTATGCCTATAAAGTAGCCCAATGTGGGTGTTAACAGCCTTAGCAATGTTGTCAATGTGATAGGCATAGGTTGTCATACTGTCAGTAGTAATCCTCAGATATTTAAAGAGCTGAACTAGCTCCAGGGGAGAGCCCTCTTCGTTGGTGATAGAAAGAGGGTAAGTTGTGTGCCTATTTTGAGAGCTGGAGAACAGCATAGTTTTAGTCTTGTTGTAATTCATAACTAACTTGTGTTTATGGAACCATCTTTCTAAGACTACGAAATTACTCTGTAGCCTAGATTCAAGAACCTTAGTGTCTGGATTACTGGTAAACAGGACAGCATCGTCAGCATATTAAAGGATGTGACCCTGACAGGAGTAAGGAAGGTTGTAAAAGGAAAATGCTAAATAAAAGAGGGCCCAAGATGGACCCTTGAGGGAACTCCAGATAGGACAGGTCTGCTATCTGAGAAGGTGTTGCCAATCTTCACCTGCTGTGTACGGTTGTGCAGGTAACTTTCAAACCAGGCTGCGCTGTCACAAGCTAGACCAATGGTGGTAAGCTGTTCAACCAGGAGGGCATGATTCACTGTGTCGAAAGCTTTGGTTAAATCAATGAAAGCAGCACTGACCAGGTGTCCTTGATCTGAGGAGTGGTGGCTAAAGCCTGTGAACTCCAGAAGGGCGGTAGTGGTACTATGACCATTTCTGAACCCGTGTTTGTTGCGGGCATTGTAGCTGCTATTTTTCTAAGTATTCAACCAGTTGGTCAGCCACTATAAGCTCAAGAGCTTTCAAGAGTGGGGGGCAGGATAGAGATAGGCCTGTAGTTCCCAGTAAGTCTGCAATCCCCAGACTTATGAACCGGTGTCACAGTGGCAGGTTTCCATTTCTAAGGTAATTGAGAGTAAGTAAGTGACATGTTAATAATATGTGTTAGAGGTGACCGAATTTAATCCAACGTAAGGGCTACAAACTTAAGATCCAGGGTGTCACCACTAAATCTTGATTTCCCGAATACCTTGAGTAGGTAATTCTTGTCTTCATGGGCTGAGAGGGTTTTGAAGTAGAAAGGAGGATGAGAAGGGTGCCGAGTCTCTTTCCCAGAGTAGTCACTTGTGAGGGGGTGAGAGAAGTAGCCAGGTGGCAGGACACCACTCAGGTCCATAAAGGCATTATTTAAAGTGTTAGCAATAAGTTTGGGGTCGAGTGAGGGTACAGCATCAATGTTCAGCATGGTAGGGGCAGATCTGAGGTCTCTTCCAGTGACCTCTTTAAGGTTAGTCCAAAATTTTCTGCCATCATTCTAGGTCCGAGAGAGCACTTCCTTATTGATTTCTAGCTGCACGAATAGCCCTCGTGCAGTTGTTTCTAGCTGCTTTTGTACCTCTGGATGTTGGCCTGGTTACACAGGGACCTAGACCTGTGTCATAGATGGTCCCTGGCATTCAGAAGCTCAAGGAGGTCCTTTGAAAACCAGGGATTAAAGCAGCCTTTGATTTTGACGCTTTTTATGGGAGGGCATGCCTATCGCATATAGCATTGAACTGAAGAATGAATTGGTCTAGGGCAACGTCAGTATTGTTGGTTGCGTAAACCATAGACCAGTCCTGATTACGCAGGTCAGCTTTTAGTGATTCGAGATGCCCACGGATGAGTACTCTGGTGGTAATTGTTTTAGTGGGTGGTTTAGAGAATTTATTCGCCCAATGAAACAAGACTGGGGAGTGGTCACTGAAAGCATCTGGGAGTATGGTTGTGTCCGACATATGATCAGGGTGGTTAGAGAGCATCCAGTCCAGTAAGGTACCGGTCCCAGTTTTATAATTGATTCTAGTGGGGGACCCGACTAGCTGGGTGAGGTGAACTGCTGAAACGACATCTTTGAAAGGGCTTGTGTCAGAAGAGAACCATTTGCTATTGAAATCTCCTAACATGATAATTTCCGAATTAAGACTCAGAGAGCCAAAACACTGCAGGAGTGAATCAAAGCAAGAGGCCGTCTGTCTGGGAGGAATATAGATTGAAAACACAGTAAAAGTTTTATTGTGTGCACCTAGAAGCACTTTTATGGCAAGGGTTTGCATATGGTCATCCATTTTGGCCAGATTTAGGGGCCAGACCTTGAAGGTTGTTTGGGTATATCGCTACTTCCGCCCCCATGCTTGGAGGGACGATCCTGTCTAACGACTATGTAGCCTGAGATGGAAATTGAAGCGTCCGCTACTTTTGGAGAAAGCCAATGTATACCAGTACCTGTGCACTCTTTTTTTAATTGTATTTGTTGATGGCTAATAAGTCAAACAAATTAAACTAGGCAAGTTAATGCTACTTGTTTCAGGTAGGTACATATTGTTTAGTGCATTGTTTGTTTATTCCGTTGGATTCTCTGGAGGGTTTTCAGTATTGAAGCTGCTGGTGCGGAGGCTGTGTTTAGAGAAGTTGGATACACTATGACAAATTCAGAGAAGCTGTGAAAGATAGAAAGCTTAGAGCTGGCTACACATGCCTGTAAGATAGGGCCATGGTTTTTCTATATCTTTTAAGAAATGTGCAAGTTAACCTTGGCATAATTGTGTTGCTGACTGTGTAGCTTTGAAAGATTTGTGACTTAAGATTCTAGGCTAACTGCCTCAGTGTGGTGTGGAGCCAGGGTTCTTTGATGTTGCTGTTTTGGAGTGATCATGTGTAACCCAGCAGGACATGAATCCCCAGTACCAATGTTGGAACTAACAGAATAAAATTATGGTAAGTCTGATAGAATTTTTTTATTTCTTTTAAAGTATTTTATAAAAATATATTTTAAGTTTAATAGGGGTCTTCGCAAGAAATAAGGTTATTTAGTCTATGACCATACTGAACATTATAAAACATATTAATCCACACATCACTGCTTCCTTTATGCCGAAGTAGGTTGGTCATCCCTTAACCACAGAAGACAGAGGAATGCAGCTGTCTGGGCATTCAGGGCCATCACGAAGATGTTGCCTCAGTACATCTTGGATTGTCTCCCTCTAGGTGTGATAGGTAAATATGCCTTAAGGAGTTCCTCCGTTATCTCCCTTGCAATACCGAAGTTCAAGTCGCACTTCAGCAGGTCTGCCATATCTCACGCTTCACCCTCTGTCTGGAACAACTTGCAAAAAACCCTGAAGTTGGCTTACCCAATCGAACTATCAGCCTTCAAAACACTTCATTATCGCTCTATCAAGGAATCCTGTAACTGCTTCCCCTGATGTCGCCTTCCCCTAGCCTCAGCTCCATCTGCTCCAGTGCATCCCTTTACTGGTGCTTCTTTCCCACCATTCTTGGGCAGCGTTATAGCCTATAAGAACTTACCTGACTGTTCCTTCTTTCCCAACCCTGTGTTTTTTACCTTATCGTTAGTTCCTTTTCCATGTCACCCTGGCTCCCGCCTACTCTCCTTGCTTACCCCCTGACACCATCATGGTGTTTTGCTTTCCACTCCTTATCTGTTGCCACCCTCACCCCTGCAATCACTACATGCCCTTGTGGGCATGTACCATGTAACTCTCCTTATTCACCCTCTTGCGTCCCCCACCCCACCAAGCTCCTTCAGTCAATAATTATGTTCAAAGATGCTTCAAATACACACTGTAATTATAGTTGTGTACGTTTAGCCTGTATATACTGTACTGCAGTTGCTATACTTTTTAGCTGCATACTCTTCATGGTCCTAGCTAAATGGCTCTTTTTAATACTCTATTTCATGTGTATTATAAACTTCCTGTGTATAATTACTGATCTATATAAATACTGTGTAAGAGTGAATTCATTTTGTCTATATTGTTTACCCAATTATGATGTAACTGAGTATTCCGTCGTGACTCTCCTGGAGCCGCATGCTCAGAACTCCAAGCCGAATTCAATACGCTACAAAACCAGCTTATCAACAAAAAACTATTGCTAAAGGCAAAAAAAACAAAGGCCATGCTGTTCTCTCCATCCAGCATTGGGGCCAAATCCACACTAGCTGGTACAGTTCCTCCTATAACCACCCTACTAGGTGAAAAACTTGAGTTCGTAACTAAGTTCAAATGCCTGGGTCTATGGCTGGATAACAAACTCCCTTTATGGAGCACATTGAAGAATTGATGAAAAAACTAAGGCAGAGGCTTGGCCTATTTTATAGAATCAGACATCTCCTGACAGTAGCCGCAAAAAGACAGCTAGTTCATTCTACCTTCCTTTCTTTAATCGATTACGCTGACATCATATATGGACAATGCTCTGTTTCATACCTTGCAAAACTGGACGTACTGTATCATAGAGCATTAAGATTCATTACTGGCCTCCGTCCTCCACACATCACTGCTTGTTATACACTGCAGTAGGGTGGCCTTCTCTAATACAGGCGACATAGAAATGCAGCTCTCTGGATACTCCGTGCACTTACCAACAAACTCCTAACTACATTGTTGATTGCCTCCCGTTGTGTCCGCCAAGCACCTATGCCATAAAGCCTCTCACTAACTTCACTAAAAATCCCCAGAATCAAAACCACTTTGGTAGGGCAGCTATAAGCCATGCCTTGCCTACACTCTGGAGAAGGATACAAGGTTCACTGAAACTTAGCTCTCCTATCAGTATCTCCGTGTTTAGGAACCTGTATGACAGAACATTTGCGAAATCTGCAAATGTTTCCATAGTACATAGTAGTCCTGTTGATAGCTCATGCTCTAGCCTCACCATATGCAGCTATAACGTAACCCCTCCCGCCATACATAAACCTATTCAGCATTCAGCTGCCATGCTGACCACTAGAACCATAGACATTTTCTTTCCTTTTTCTCCTCTGCCACCCAAATACATGAGCAACATGGGCTCCCAAGCCCTGGTCACCTCCCATCACTGAACCACCCTCCGGGCCTGTAATGCTATTAACTTGTACCATCCTGTAAAGTCATGGACAAATATGCAACTCTAAATCCTATGTCATTAAAGACTGTAATTGATGTCATGTAATCCTATGTGAATACTTGGAATTGTATTTATTGCACCCACCTCATGTTTGTAAGTTTATTCTTTTGCCTTCCTTACATTGTTTAACTCATCTTTAAGTTATGTGTGTATAACTGTCATTTTACAAATGCAGGTCCACCTTGTAAATGAGCTTGCTCAACGGTGTCCGCCTGGATAAATAAAGATTTGATTGATTGATTGATTCCTTTGTAAATATTGTTGACCTCTCCTTTCCAGGTCCATCTTGAAAATGAGCTTACTCAACGTTGTTTGCCTGGTTAAATAAAGAGTTTGATTGATTGATTGATTGATTGATAAAACATATTATGTTTGTGAAAAAGATCAATATTAAATGACTACAATGATATGGTAAAATGAGTTGTTGAAAGGGCCATTTTTATCATCAGCATTCCACTCTGCATAGTCTAGATTTTAAGTTCTTGTTTTGTTCAGTTGGAGCAAAAATTTGTTTTAGCTCAGCATTCATAAGAGAACTAAATTTGTAGTTGATTTTCAGAAATTGAAGCAAGTCTAACTAGTTGAACTAAAAAACACAAAAATGTGACTTTCATATTGCACCCTATATTGCGGGCTCTGTATATTGCAATTTAAAATGGCGCAACTTGATGTAAACCACAATGAAATAAGCCAAATGGCATTAAGAGCCTGTGTTAAAATGCTGACTAAGCCAAATGTTATACAAAATGAGACAGACATGCTCTTGGCAGAGATACAGGTCAATTATGTTTGGCAAGAGTCCCAATATTGCATGTTCATATACCAGACAGTGCAGCTGGATTGAAGATTTTTGTTGGTGAAAAGAAAATAAAGGGACGTGAATAGAAGTATAAAGCTATTTTTGCAGTAGTCATCGGTCTTTGAAAAACACCACCTTCTAAGTAATGAAATTGTGTAGGCTGTGCAAGACTAGATAAACAAGCATTTGTCAATGCCGAATGTTTGCTTGCTGGCATTGGCATTGGTAATGTAGAAGTTACAGAGCTGCATAATAGGAATGGCAGTGAAATATTGAACTGAAGCCAACCCCACCACCACCCTGCAGAGACTGACAGGCATTGGGGTGTGCCTTTGGGTCGTCAGGCATAACGGCCACGCCATTTCACCACACCCTACCCTGCAGACACTGACAAGTGTCACGGTGTGCCTTGGGGTCTTTGGCCCTTATGCGCACACCATTCCATCAGGAAATACGGTGAGATGGGTGCGGTATAGGAGAATGGGGTGAACTTTGGAGCCGAAGAGTCCAAGGCATACCTCGATGCCGCTCACTGGCTGCAGGGTGTGGAATGGTATGAGCATTACAGGCGAGAATCCCAAGTCACACCCCTGATGCCTGTCATTCTCTGCAGGGTGGGGCGTTATGGTCGGAAACCCTAACGCCTTGGGCATTTGTTGGTATTTTCACTCCAAATTTTCAACATGTTTTTTTTGTGACCCCCACCTCAATGAACACTGGCAATATGGCATTTAGCACCACAGGTGCAAAAACACACTCTGAACAGGATGTGAAAAATGACAGCTGTACTGTTCATGGGGAGGTGTAAAAAATGGCAATGTTGCAAATCTGCAGTGAAAATATAAAAAAAAAAACTGGTGAAGTCACGAGCGTGCATAGAAACTGTGCAATGCACACCCGTAATGTAATTAGTTTGGGGATTTTTTACAGCAGATTGTCAGCACAAGCATTTTGGGACCTCCGATCATGAACAGTGTCATTGTGATTTTCTTTATCTGTCCCGAACAATGATTTCCCACAGCGACCACGAATTTCTGAGCTGAAAGTGTGAAAACACATTTCGGCCATGTTGTGAAAATGACAGCTGTACTGTTCATAAGGAACTGTGGAAAAATGCCGCTGGTGAAAATCTGGACTGAAAATATTACAAAGTCATGAATTTACGAGGGTGCGTGGAAACTGCGCAATGCTCACTCGTAACACAGTCATTTTATAGACTTTTGTCACCAAATTTTCAACATAGCCATTTTAAGACCTCTGCTGATGAACAGTGTAACTGTGATTTTGTTAATCTGTCCCAAACTTTGCTTTCGCATTCCGACTGCACCATTGTGCACTGCATGTGTGGAAACACATTTTGGGCGAGATGTGAAAAATGGCAGCTGTACTGCTCATAAGGAAGTGTAATAAAACAGCAATGTTGAAAATCTGGCATGCAAATATTAAAAATTTGCGAAATACGAGCGTGCGTAGGAACTGCGCAATACATGCTCATAAAAGTAATTTTTACGAATGTTTTCACCAAATTTGCAACATAGGCTTTTTGAGAGCCCACCTTATGAACACTGGCACTGCCGTTTCATTAATCGGTCCCGAAAGGTGATTTTGCGCAGTGACTGCGAAATCACCCTTCGGGCCCGATTAATGCCATGTCAGTTAAAGAATTCATGAGGAGGGGTCCCAAAAACCCCATGTTGAAAATTTGGTGACAAAATTAAAAAAAATGCCTGAGATATGCAGTAAAGTTGAAAAACCCCTAATCATTACATTATACGTTTACCGCATATCCTCAGTTTGCAGTGGGCTTTGAAGAGTGCAGATGTGTTCCCGGTCCACCTAAGATCGTCGCGCCAGGCTCGGAGGTAAGTATGGGGTGAGGGGGGTGGGGAGGCAGGGTGTGCAGTGGGTGGGCGGTGGGCTGGGAGGCGCCGAGGCGTTTTCTTGTTTACAGGTTTTTTTCTTTTTAAGGAAGACAACGTGGGACGTTTGCCACGCTGGGGTGGGCTCCTAGCGTGGCAGCTAGAAGCTGTTTGGGGCGGCTGGAGCCGACGGGGATTGGGCACCTCGCCGGCCATAATGGACTTGTGCCACACTGGGGTGGGGCTTCCCAGCATGGCAGCTGTAAGGCCGCTTTGAGGGGCTGGAGCTGACGGGGATTGGGCACCCTGCCGTCATACAGTATGCGTGCGTTGGGGAGCGTGATAATGCAATATGCGTACGTGTGGGGGGGAGCTCTGCTCACTGAAGCGGAGCTCTCCCTTTCAACTGTATGCCACTGCATTTTCAACTGCTATCATAGACAGCTGGAGCAGTGATTGGAGAACTGCGACCGTGCCTGTAAACACACTGACTGAATTGGAAGACGCTGTCACACCTCCGAAAAACTCTGATAATAGCACCATGTTTCTTGCACATGCATGCAACCAAACATAGTAATGACATGAACTGAGGTTTTAGATTACATCAGCATGTTCTACTTACCAAGACATCCTACTGTTCACAGCATGGAGCGTGATAGCTACGTGTGTGCAATCTTTTATGAACAGGACTCTGGTAAAGTCAATGAAGTTATAGAAAAATTAAAAAAAGTTTTAAGTAAAGCTTGGATCTAACAGAAATGTGGTGACACAGAACCATTAATGGGACATGACTACTCCAGGATTTGAATTATTGAGGAAGGATAGGGTGAAGGGCAAGGGCGGGGCGTTGGCACTCTATATAATGACAGGTAGGGGATTCTAAGAGGCTAGAAACACTTTGCATACCGGTAGTCTTGGGTAATGATAAATCAAAATACGAGTTGTATACACACCACCATCTCGGACCCTGGAGGTGGACATGGAACTAGGTGAAGAAATAAGGAGGCATCAGGGTCCGGGAAGGTATTGGTGTTAGGGGGCTTGGACCGGAAGGCCCTAGTTGTGGCAAGTGCAAGGAACCAGCTCCTGGTAGAAGTATTCCCGGCAGCTATCCACATACCATTGGTTCAGTCCTACACAAGGAAGGGGGCTTTGCTCGACCTGGTACTCAAGCAACAGTCAGCAATTCCACATTATTGCAGTCCAGGAACCACTTGGGTCAAGTGAACACACTACTGTGTGGATAAATGTCCAGTTGAAAGACAGCATGGGGAGAAGCCAAGCAAAATTGTTGGAGTTTAGGAAAGTGGATTTTAAAAGGTTGCAGGAGTTGTTAAACAGCCATGCTCCCCTGGTTAAAGCACGAATAAAAGCCAGAACCTGTCGTTGGTTTTCAGCAGATCTGAAGGCTACCTTACTTAAAAGAGATTATCTCTGGAAAAAGGCCTGTAAATCATATGCCGACGCAGACTGGTGTCTCTTCAGAGCAGCTAGAAATGCCAGTACCAAGTTGGTCAGAAAGGCCAACTTTTATCAAACTGCCCTACCAAGTTCTGGTCCACCATAAAAGAACTATCTGGTCACTCTCCAGGAAGTGTGCTTCCTTCTAAAATTACCACTGATAAAGTTACCATCAGCGATAAAACAGAGATACTGCAGGCGTTCAACAATCATTTTGCCACCGCAGGCCTGGCGTTTGATAACGCACCAGTAAGTAGTCTCCTTCCACAGATCAACACCCAGCCTCCAGAACCAAGTAGCAATAACGTGGTCTTCTCCTTTTCACCTACCACCATAAAAGAAGTTGAAGACCTTCTTCTACGACTAGATACTAAAAAGTGTGCAGGGGCTGACTCCTTCGACCCATATTTCTTGAAAATAGCATACCACATTCTTGCCACACCTATATCGCACCTATTCAACCTGTCCCTAGCACAAAGCTCCATTACCAAGGTATAGAAAACTGCTCACGTTATCCCCCTATTTAAATCAGGGGACCCCTGTGACCTAAATAACTATAGGCTGATCTCCCTGCTACCCATACTTTCCAAACTACTGGAAAAAATTGTGGATACACAGATGAGATCTTTCTAAAATAACACTATATTACTTAACCCAGTGCAGTCTGGCTTTAGAGCAAAGCACAGTACAATCATGGCACTGGCAAAAATTACTAATGACTAGCAATGGGACCTAGACAATAAAAAAAAATTTGTTTGTGCCATGTTTCTGGACCTCAGCAAGGCATTCGACACAGTCGACCACTGCCTGCTCCTCTCCACCTTAAAAACTACAGGCATTGACTCAACCTCATTGGGATGGTTCCAAGACTACCTCTCTGACAGGCAGCAACAAATCAAGGCTGGAGGAGAGCTTTCTCCACTTAAACCGATAAAAAGAGGTGTCCCTCAGGGCTCCATACTGGGCCCATTATTGTTTGCCATCTATATCAACAGCTTGGACGTAGGCATTAAGGAAGCCAGTATCTACTTGTTTGCTGACGACACAGTGCTCTACTTAAGCCGTGAATCTCCTGAAGCTGCCTGCGCTGACTTACAAACCGACATTAATACTCTGCAGCACCAGCTCCTTAGCAAAAAGTTACTACTAAATGCAAAAAAAAGCAAGGCCATACTTTTCTCACTATCAGGCCCAGGGGCTTACTCTGCTGTTGCTGGTCCATTACTCTCCATCTCCACTTAATTAGGTGCAAGTCTTGAATTTGTGCCTAAATTCAAATATCTGGGTATTTGGCAAGACAATAAACTCTATTTTGTGGAACATACAGAAGAACTGCTGAAAAAGCTGAGGCAGAGACTTGGTCTTTTTTTAAGAATTAAACACCTCTTGATCACAGACACAAAAAGACAACTTGTCTAATCTACGTTCCTCTCATTAATTGACTACGCCGACTTCATTTATGGCCATTGCCCTGTCTCACATCTTGCAAAACTGGATGTATTGTATCATAGAGCACTGAGATTTATAACTGGCCTCCCGTCCTCCACACATCACTACTTTTTATAAGCAGCCGTAGGGTGGCCTTCCCTTCAATACAGGCGGTATAGAAATGCAGCCCTATGGAAGCTCCGAGCCCTTACCAACAAACTCCCACAATACGTTGTTGACTGTCTTCCCCCTTAGTCCAATCAGGAACTATGACTTGAGAAGTCACTCGCAGGTTTCCCTGAAAGTCCCAAGGGCCAACACTCGCTTTGGTAGGGCCGCCATAAGCTATGTCCTGCCTACGATCTGGAATAGGATACAGAAATCGCTGTGACTTAGCTCTTCTGTCAGTTCTGCTTTCTTTAAGACCCTCTATGATGAAACATTTGCTGAAATCTGTAATTGCTTCTATCGCTCCTAGCAGCTTGACTATTGTTTTTCTCTTCATCCATACTAGTCCCAGCTACTTATCTAAATCAGCCTCTGCCACTATTACTCCCCCCTCCCTTGCCCCACTTGCCCTTAGCACCCTCTACACCCCTTTTATACACCACCCTCCTCCTGTCACATAAATCTAAGCCCTAGATACTGTCATGCGCACCTCCATAGCTTAGGGACTTCCATTCAGGCCTGTAACTTGTTCCTGCTGGACAGGAATATAAATAATTTTCTTTTTTCTCCTATGGTTTGTATATGATATCTATACACACCCTGCTCCTGTGGGTATTCTATATATCATGTTAGGGTTGTGTTATGTATATCTTCCTTGTACATGTGCCTATGGAATGTGTATATACTGTTCCTCTCATTATTGTAAACATTTTGTTCATTTTGTATTGTGTATATTTATTTGTAACTGTACAGTTGTCCCTGCCAACAGCAGGTCCACCTTGTAAATGAGCTTGCTCAATGGTGATTGCCTGGATAAATAAAGATTTGATTGATTGATAGTGGCCAATGTGAGAGGGAATAGCAGGGATTGAAGGAGTGGAGGGAGATGGGAATCAATCAAGACAGGTGTTTCAGATGTGGTGGCTTTGTCATATTGGGAGGGTAAGTAAAGGGAGAATGGTTAAGAAAGCACTGGTAGGGAAAATAAAGGCATTAAAGAGCTAGTAGTAGCCGGCCGGTCGGCACAGCGGTTGGATTTCTATTTGCAGCGCCGGCAACCCGGGTTCGGGAATGGACTCGGGTCGCTGGAGGGTTGGCCGAGGGAGAAGGAAGGAGTGTCTGCAGACAGCTCGCCTTCTCTGGGGGAAGGGTGGGGATGCAAACCGGGCACCTGCTGGCCCTTGGCGGAGTCTGGGAGCACAGCAGGACGTCAGGGTTCTGATCGCTGAGGGAGTGATGGATGTTGGCATTCGCCTTGATGTCAGTGGCACGACAGTCTCCAGGGAGAAACCCAGGAAATAGTTCCCTGGCTAAGCCGGATGACTGTCTCCAGCCCCCCACTGTTGTCAGCCCTCACAACTGACCCGCCTCAGCGACACCCGGAGCAGATTGCCAAGTGTGCTGGATGGCCCCACTGGTGCATTCCCTCTCGGAGGAGGGTGACCCGCCCGGCAAAGGGATATGCCGGGCTACCTCTCGGGGGTCGCAATGTGAGGTAAGGGTTGGCGTCAGGGGAGACAGGCAGACGGAAGGACCTCAGGAGGCGCAAAGGAGAGACTGGCTAGGGGGAGTAGAGAAAAAAAAAAAAAAGATCTAGTAGTGCCAAAAAAATAGTAGGCAGAAATATTACTAGTTAAATAGTCCCGTATTACTTTGTATTTCTGAAGTGTTTTTCTATTTCTGTGTGCTCATTTCATTAAATAGTTTTCTACCTAATAGTAGTAGGTGTGTTTTGAAAAGCAGTGCTTTACCTGGAAGCAGAGATATTTGTCTTCTTTGAGGATATCTCCTCCATTAGGCCACAGCTTTGGGACTATAAGCCGTCACGATCAGGACCACATGTAAACATTTTGCAAGCCGGGGGCCGCCCACAGTGACATGCAGCATCTATGCATATATAACGTGGGCAGCCCCATCACTTGTCAGTTCTTTCTCCTGCCATTGATTATCCTAGTTGGACCTGCTGGAGCAAATGCCATCAACTAAGCCGTTGTTGTTTTATTTGGTTACTGTCATCGTCTCTGTATGCCGCTGAAGTCAAAAGAGCCTTTGTTTCAGTATTGTAAGTGTGGATAGAAAATTTACAAGGAAGTCACACACGTGGTTTGTGTGTGCTGTCTTGGCCTGTCTCACACCATGAGAACTTGTGAGATTTGCCAGAGTTTCAACCAGGCTACAAGGTGATGCCGTAAGAAAGCTCTAGAAAATGTCCTTGTATTAAAGGCATTTACTGCTGTGGAGAAGAAAAAGGGCTCAAAATCTGCTTCTCCCTCACCATTGGCCTAGAAATAGCTGTCGAAGTCTAAGGATTAGGAGTGGTCATCTTGGGCCTCCTCCTCATCCAGCTATAAGCACAGACACAGAGACAAGGACAAGTCTGCTTCACTGGCAAAGTCACGGTCACCATCGGGAAAGGTACATCCTCGTCAGTGCCTTCACTGGGTGGCATCCCCCCCCACCCCACCCGCCATTGTTGAGACACGAAGGTGAGGGCTTGGCTTAGGCACTGCCATCCCTACTGTGGATGGTATGACGCCACTACGGTGAAGCCAAGGCCCTCCGATACAGTTAGTCCTGGACCCTTTTCAAGGTGTCATCAACTCCCATGCTGTGCTGGCATTGTTCTCCGAAATTATTAAACACAGTCTGCCAGGCTTGCCATTGCAGACAGTTATTCTGCCATTGGAGTCTTCGATTGATTCCACAAGCACACCACAGATTCCTGCCTCTGAGCCACTGGTGTTGCCGGTCTGTTCTGCAGCTCCCATCATCAGTCCTGCCAGACTATGAGGGTGAAGAACAATTTATAGATGGTCCCCCTCACTCTGGTTCTACCCCCTCATCCTGTAGTGAGAACTTGGTGGTTTTTACCCAGAGATCTCCTGCTGAGAAGCCATCTTTCCAAGCCATCATGCAACAAATGTTTTCTGCCGTGAGCTTTGATGTGGAAGACGATGATTTCACTAAACAGAACCTTATGGAATTTTTTGGAGATGCCCTGCTCCCCCCTCCATTGTCTTTCCACTTACATATTCTGCATTAGAAGATGCTACATTTTGTTGCATGGTACAGACGAGACTCGCTGCTTACAGTCCCTAGAAAGGCTGATAAGAGTACCCTACACCATCTCCTAAGCCTTATTATGCCAACCAGCCTGAAACTGACTCTGGTCATTATGGCTGCTCATGATAGGTCTAGAACTCCTAGACATATGAGTACTTTGCTTCCCAATAAGAAATCTACAGGCTGGACATAAGCAAGTGTACATATGCATCTGCATCACTGGGTCTTAAGATTGCAAACTGTCAAGCCACATGATCAAGTAGTAGAACAGCTTGTGGAAAGTTGTTAATATTGCCTCTAAGGCTTTGTCTGTTGACTCTCCAAAGACTGATATACTTAAAACATTATCTGCTGGTGCTGAGGTTGGCGAACATTTTGCTGTACTCGCTTATGATGTCTGAGTCTTCTGCCAAGGCTGCTGCTTCTGACATTTGCTTGAGACAATATTCTTGGCTCTGAGTTGCTGGCTTTGCCACTGATATGAAGTAGGCCATTTTTAATGCTTCCTTTAAAGGGTCAAAATTGTTTGGCTATGATGTTGAAGAAGTCCTATGTGGCCTTCAGACTTCTAAAATGGCTCTAAGTTATTTGAAGTCTGTGTGTCCCACTCTTGCTAGAGGTCATGGTCAGGGTTCCTTTTGTCAGCCTGCTGCTCAGCATAGTTGAGCCTACTGTCAGCAAGACTGTGGTCCCCTTCCAGGTTCCTCCCCCCTTGTGCCCATGCAAAAGCACCCAAAGGAATCCATTCTGGGGTTCCTGCTGTCCCTGGTTCTGCCTGTCTTCCATCTCTCCTCCTCCTCAGCTGTCACCTCCAGGGGTGAATGTGGGGATCAGGATCTCTCTGCAACAATGGTAGGAGATCACTACGGATGACTGGGTTCTGGAGATAATTGCAAATAATTGCAAAGGGGGCATGCTGTGGATCTGTTACAGAACCCTCTAGATCATCCTCCATCTCCTTCCTTTCGTCCTCTGGTCCATTTGTCTCTTCTGGAGGAAAAAGATAAGAAAATGCTATATACAGTAGCTTCCCTTTATGCTTGAGGGAGAACACTGTCAGTTAAAGGTATTGCTCTTTGGCATGTCTTCTGCACCGTGGGTCTTTTTATCAAATGCTTGGCAGTTATTGCAGCAGCCCTTTGCAGGGAAGGGCTGTATGTTTTTCCCTTACCTGGAGAACTGGCTTCTGAAGGCCAGCTCAAGGGGAGCTCTGCTACATACCCTGTCTCAGACATGTCAGTTGTTAAGCTTGGGAGTCGCAGTAAATGTGCCAATGTCTGTTAACGCAATACCAGGTACTGCTATACATAGGGGCTGTCTGTCTTTTCTGCCTAGGCCCGGACCACCGCGTGGAGGAGTGCAACCACTGGCAGAAATTCAGTTCGGTCACCCGAAAAGTTGGCAGCGGTCCCTGGAAGCCCACATTTTAAAGAAAATGGTGGCCCCATGGAAAAAGAATTGAAAAAACTCAGGCAGACATCAACCTCCCCGAAGGTCATCCCAAGAAGAAGCGGGACAAGGAGAAGCATAGGGACCGGGATTCGCATCCACAACCCCCATGACCTCGGCTGGAGTCACGACCTTACAAGTATTTTCCTCTCTGGGGGATCACTGTCTGACCGCCTCGGTGGTATCTAACCGCGTGTCTGCCCCCCTCATCCGGCTCACGCTTGGGCCCAACGGGAGCCTCGGGGGCAAAGGAGGCCTCCATTCCTGCTACGGCCACTTCTCTCGGTCTACCATTGTGAGTGGGTCTGATAAGTCTGGTTACGGCTCTGCCGTTACCCACCCAGACAAGGCTGCTAAGCTGCTCGTCTGCTCCTCCGTTGATGTCACGCCTGATGCCCGGGTGTCACAGCAGCTGATGCCAGACCAGCTGCCATTGGAGGCTCCTCCATCCCCGCCGCCTCCTCCTTTGGACTCTGCCCTCTCTTCCCCGGCTCGGGTTGAGGATTCCATGATACTACCTCCATCAGGGGTGCCCCCCCTTTGTCAGAACCTCCAATGCTGGACCTAATGGCGGTAACCCCGCAGTCCCCTCTCCGCCACTAGCGCCTGATAGTGCTGCTCTGCGTCAGCGCCCGCCTATCTGTACTCTTGTAGGACCTTCTGCACCAGCTGCTATGCCCTCCAGACCGACACTAGAACCATCCGGTCCCCCCGGCTGGGCCACCGTCGGGTCCTCCGGGCCCCCAGGTGACAGGATACCCGACGCTGAGGTAGCCAACGCCACAGTACCAGATGCCACATTTCCTGGCGCCGCAGTACCAGACACCACATTATCTGACGCCGGGCTTTCCACCGTCAGGTTATGGGTACCATTACTGCGGGTTCCCCAGTTACCCATACCCAGATCCCCCACCTCCATAACCTCAGGTGGACCTGAAGGAAGTTCTGTCTTGCTGGTGGGCTGAGGCCAAGTCCCAGCTCACTACAGAAATAGACAAATGTCAGCTGACACCATACCCTACGTCAGACCCCGTTCAGCGACCAGCGACTCCTCCGCCCTTACTGGACGCTAGACCAGAACCTTCTGGCTCTCACCCTAGGGAGTTTCTGCACCCTCTGGATATGCCCAGACTGGTCGGACCTCCCCCCATTCTGGAGGCCACTTCTTCTTTGGAGTCTTCAGACTTCGACTCAGATTCTGAACACTCCAACCCAGGAGATGAGCCCTACACTCCAGAGACTTCTAAGTCCCCCCCCCCCCCGGAGGATCCTTCATTCCTGGGGTTGCTTAAGAAAATCCAGGCAACTTACGAGTGGAAGTCAATAGAGCAGGAGCCACAATGGCAAATATTAGCCATTCACCTAGATCTCCCCGAGTCTTCGCCCACCCTGATTCCTCCCTGGATCGAGCCTCATGAGGACCTGGTTTCCACTATCTGGAAGAAACCTTCCTCACTAGCCCCTCTTCCCTGCAAGGCAGATAGGCTTTACCAGGCTCCCGAGGGCAAAGACTTTCTCAGTCTTCACCCGAAAGCGGATTCTGTCATTATCAGCGCTACCCACAAGAGAACTGCTAACCTCACACACTTAAGCTTCTCTCCTTCTGATAAAGAATCTAGGCTTCTGGACTGATATGGCAAGAAGATTTTTGCATCTTCTACCCTGGGCGTTAGGGCCCTAAATTACGTGGGACGTATGGGGGACTTCCAGAAGTCTGTTCTCAGTCAGGTCTAATCTAAACTGGATTCTCTCCCAGATTCTCTGCTCATTCAGCTTGTAGGCACATGCTTCGTGCCACTTAAGATGCAGTGGACACTGCAGATAGAAGCTCGGCTTTTGCCGCAGGTTTGTGATGTCACGCTTGGCTTCGTATTTCAGGTGTGGCCCCAGAGGTGCAGACAGCTGTTCAAGATGCCCCTTTTTGGAGATCACTGCTATTCGGCGGTGATGTAAAGGACATTATCACCGAGTTACAGGAGAAAGGTTTGGCATTAAAGTCAGTACAGACCATGTACAAACCTCCTCAAGGCCAGAAGCATCCCTTTCGGTGCCAAAACCGCCATCAGCAAAGGCAATCGCAGGCTCAGCATCCCAATAAATGCAGAGCCGCATCAGTGGCCAAAGCCCCTCCTGCCAAGTCTTGCAAGACTCCCAGAGCTGCAGCCACCACTCTGCCCTCGGCCTCCTGACTCTCTGCCTCTCCCTCTTCCTCTGGTCCCTCCAGAGGAGCTGGTAGGGTGAAGATTTTCCTCCCATATGCTAGGTTGGGAGAGAATGACATTGGATGCCTGGGTTCTCCAACTAGTGTCAAAGGGACACTCCATAGAGTTTACCCAGAAACCACACCACAGACCCCTTCCCCCGTCTTTGTATCCTCCTCTTCACATACCCTTGGTACATAAAGAGATCGGCTTCTTTCTTTGAAAGGCAGCAATAGAACCCGTCCCCCACGCCCTCGGGGGACGGGTTGCTATTTCCCACTTCTTCCTAGTACCAAAGAAATCCAGCGAGCCAGCAGTGGAAGCAGACTTGCTTTTCCTGTCTTGGAAGACACTTTTTCTCATGGCCATTACTTCTGCTCAGAGGATCTCCGAACTTCAGGCACTTACGTGCCGAGTCCCATATTTGATTTTTCACAGGGACAGGGTGGCCATGAGGACCAACCCCAAGTTTTTCTTCAAAGTGGTGGTGGAGTCTATGCTCAACCAATCAATTGATTTTTTCCTGGAGTACCCCAGCCAAGGGGAGCACCTCTTCCACACACTTGATGTACATAGGATCTTGCGGTACTATATTAATAGAACCAAAGGCTCCAGGAAAACAGATCAGCTTTTCGTTTCCTTTACTCCTAAAAAGGAGAGCCTTGCTGTTTCTAAGCAGTGCCTCTCCAAGTGGTTAGCCAATTGTATTACCTACTGTTACAACAAATCCCTTCAAACAACATTAAGTCTTGCTATATTATGACATATGCAGTATAACCCCAGGTTAGAACTGCTCCGGAGGTGAAAGAGTTAACTTCCATGCAGAGCATGGAATCTTGTGCGCGAGCTCGGTTGAACACTCTGTCTGTTAAAGCTGAAACTTAAACTGTCTGATTCTTTACTCCGCCTCACTGAACAGTCGCTCCGGAGATTCCTCCTGCTGCTCGGTTTGTTTGTCGGTTTTAAAGTGTAATTCTCGGTTTATTTTACGAAATTTAACCTTAATCTCCGGTTCAAGCTCTGTCTGTGGTATTGTAAGTAATAGATAGGCTTATTTATTATTTTTTCTTCTGTGTGGAACTTGTAGCGTCTTTTTCGGTTCGGTTTGAACCGATCAGAGGAATTTAAAGTACTTTCTAGCCCTTTGAGTCGGTTCCCGGTTCTTATCGGTTCCTAGCAAATTTTATCGTTTTTTCCACGACCGTGACACGGTTGGGAACCGATAAGAGAGTCTTTCTCGGTGGATTGCCATTAACGGGCAAGTTTTGGTTAGGCTGGCACTATGTCTGAGAAACCCAAAAGAAAACCGGACCCACTGGGTTTCAGCACTGTGGCCTTCTGTGGGGAAGCCTTTGCCAAGGCTGACCCACACACCATTTGTGTATATTGTCTGGGGTTTGACCACCTCAATGCAGACTGCCAGATTTGTCAGAATTTTCCTGCTGCCCTGTGGAAAAAAGAGTTGGTAGGCTCAGGGAAAGGGAGGCCAAAAAGTCCGCTGACCCGGGTGGCCAGCCCGGTTCGGTTCCAACCAAACCTGAGGGAGTGCCCTCTGACCAGGGCGATGCTTCCTCGGGCAAACGAAGAGCCAGCTCTGAGGAGCCGGTTCCAACTAAAAGGGCTAGAAGGTCAGCTAGTTTGGGGCCCAAAGTTCTTTCTCCAACCGCTGAGGA
Source organism: Neoceratodus forsteri (assembly GCA_016271365.2). Lineage (NCBI taxonomy): Eukaryota > Metazoa > Chordata > Ceratodontiformes > Ceratodontidae > Neoceratodus > Neoceratodus forsteri. The sequence goes on along the minus strand of CM057456.1, from coordinate 1,667,537,912 downwards.
AATAGCCAAAGCTATCCAAATTGTCCAGTCTCTTTCCCCAGTTCCGTCCAGAACGGCACCATTGGGCAAGCGCCGGTTCGGTCGGTTCCTGATTCAAGATTATGATTTTGATTATGAACCAGGGAAGGGAGGAGGGGTATGAGGAGAGTGAGTGTGATTTTGACAGTCTGGATGTGCCCATTGAACCGGACATCTCTCCAGACAGACCCTCAGGAGTATCCCCTCTCAGGCTATCTGAGTCCCCTTCTCATTTTTTGTTTTACAAGAAAGTTGCTGACACTGCAACTCCCTGTTGAGGAAGCTGTTGATGATCAAGAAGAGCCTGATTTTGTGGAAATGATGGATATTCCAGAGTCTAGGAGACTGTCTATTCCCTTGCATACATCTTTTAGGAAACGGACAGTAAAAATTGAAAACCCTCATTCTATCCTCTCTGTGGATAAAAGGATGGACAAGAGGTATGCTTTATCAGGCTCTGATACAGAGTTCCTATCTCAGCAGTGCAGCCATGTGGGGTAGTGCAGGCTGCAGCCTGTGACAAGGCTAATATTCCTCTAGCCTCTCACCCTCCTGAAAAGGATTCCAGGAGGATGGATGCCATGGCAAAAAGCAGTCATGGCAGCATCTTTGGGACTCAGACAGGCAAATTATATGGCTTACGCAGCTAGGTACCAGAAATCCAGGTGGGATACTGTCCTGGCTCCTAGCAAAACAGGCCCTGAACAGCTTGCCAGGAGCTGGAGCAGGTGGCTGTGACGTATTGAGGCATCCAAGGTGCAATTTCATGCTGCTGTAGACTCTAATGATGTTTCATCTAGAGTTATGACTACATCTGTGTCTCTTCAGCAGAATGGCCTGGCTTAGATGTACTGCCCTGTCACAGGATACCCAGTCTAAGGCTATGGATTTTCCTGTTGTGGGAAATTCTCTGTTTGGGAGCAGACAGAGAATTATATGAAGAAAATGGATGAGTATAGGACCACCTATAGGAGTGCACAGGCCAAAGAAAGGCAAGTCACCCTCAAAGGCAGCATGTCAGTGGCAGGGCAGGCCTTTTCATAGGCCGTTTACCAAGCCCAGGCCTCCTCTTCTGCTTATGCCCAGAGGGTTTTTAGAGGAAGGGGCAGAAGGGGCTCTAGTAAGCCTGCTTCTACCCCTCAACCCAAAGCCCCTGCAAAACAGGCTCCCTGATGGGGTAGCCAGGGCCGATTCTCCACTACCGGTAGGGGGCAGGCTGGCTTACTTTGTCCAGGACTGGAAGTCTTTAACATCAGACAAGTGGGTCCTGGAAGTGGTAAGCTAGGCACTGGTTCTCAGCTTCAAAAAATTTCCGAAGATGAGAGCCAGATCTTTTCCACCTGCAAACCCATCAGAGGCACTTGCCCTGGAAGCAGAAGTCTCTGCCCTCCTGGCTCTCAGAGCCGTGGAAAGGGTTCTACCCATACACCAGGGCAAAAGGTTGTACTCCAGGTACTTCCTTACCCCAAAAAAGACAGGAGAATGGCGGCTCATTCTGGATCTCAGGTATCTAAACAAGCACCTTTTAAAACCAAAGTTCAAAATGGTGACCCTGGGGATTATTTTACCCTCTCTAAGGCCAGGGGACTGGCTAGCCTCCCTGGACCTCAAGGATGCCTACTTCCATGTTCTCATCAGAATCTCCCATCGAAAGTACCTCAGATTCGAACTGCCCTCAGGCCATTACCAGTTCAGAGCAATGCCCTTCGGCCTCTCCTCGGCTCCAAGGATGTTCACAAAATGCCTGGCAGTAGCAGTTGCTCATTTAAGAAGGCAAAAGATTTCCATCTTTCTTTATCTGGACGACTGGCTCATTGTAGGCCAGTCTCCAGAACAGGTCAAACTTCATTTACAAGTAACCCAGCACCTGCTTACATCTCTAGGTTTCCTTCTCAATCTTCCAAAGTCAGTTCTGGAGCCTGTCCAGCTTCTCACCTTTATAGGCACAGAACTGAACACAAAAGAAGCCAGAGCCTTCCTTCCTCTGGAGAGAGCAAGGACCCTGGTGTCTCTGGCCTCCTCTTTCACCCTGCAGGTCTCTCGACCAGCAAGGCATTTTCTACAGCTCCTGGGGCACATGGCTGCTTCTACAGCAGTAGTGCAGGGAGCGAGATTTCAGATGAGGGACATTCAGTTCCATTTGAGAGCCTTTTGGTCTCAAAGGACGGATCCCCTAACCAAATTGATTCCAGTGACTCGAACCCTGATCCAGGCCCTCCAGTGGTGGCAGGATCAGAACAATCTGAGACAGGGGGTTCCCTTCACTCCCCAGTCTCATTCCTTGACCCTTACTACAGATGCATCCCTCTTGGGGTGGGGAGCTCACATGGGCGACCTTTCCACCCAAGGACTGTGTTCCCCTCAGGAATCTCTGCTCTACATCAATTTGCTGGAGCTCAGAGCAGTTTTTCTAGCACTTCAGGTTTTCTCCACAGCTGTCCAGAACAAGGTAGTTCAGGTCAGAACAGACAATACCACTACAATGTGGTACATCAACAAACAAGGGGCACTCGTTCTCGACCTTGTGCAAGCAAGCAATGAAGTTGTGGTCTCTGGCATATTCTCTCTGAACGCCCCTCCTCACGGCAGTTCACCTCCCAGGCAAGGACAATGTCCTAGCGGATGCTCTCAGCAGGATTTCCCAGGGCCATCACGAATGGGCACTGGATCCCCTAGTACTGGAGGTAATATTTGCCAGATGGGGCACTCTGCAAATAGATCTCTTTGCAGCCCCAGACAATCACCAACTTCCCCGTTTTCGTTGCAGGCCCCCAGTGTTGGGCTCAGTCCCTCTGGATGCCTTCCTTCTCAATTGGGAAGGGAAGTTTCTCTATGCCTTTCCCCTTCCCCTTCTTTTCAAAGTGCTAGTCAGAATCAGATCTCAATCCTGCAAGATGATCCTGATCGCTCCAGATTGGGCCAGGCAGCCCTGGTACCCACCTCATGTCCTTAGCAGTCCACCTCCCCTATGCCTTCCCAGGAATCACAACCTGTTAACCTGTGCCCAGGGGAGAGTTTGGTATCCGAACCTCAGATCTCTCAATCTCAAGGCTTGGCTCTTGAAGAGTTAGAGTTTGCTGACCTACACCTTTCTCGAGGTATATTGGATATCTTGAAGGCCTCTAGGAAGCCTTCCACCAGGGCTACCTATAATTCAGAATGGAAGAGATTTTCCATATGGTGTGCTGGTAAACATATTTCCCCAGAATCTGCTGGTGTGCCCACAATCCTGGATTATTTGGTGCATTTGAATTCCTTGGGGCTGAGGCCAGCTACCCTAAAAGTGCACTTGGCAGCTGTGTCTGTCTTCTTGTCAGCAGGTAAGCCTCTTCTTTATCAGCTCACCCTGTGTTCTCCAAGTTTTTTAAGGGTTGCTTCACACCAATCCCGTTCAGGATCCTGCCCCTGCTTGGGATCTTAATATTTGCATCGCCCAGCTTATGCAACCCCTTTTGAGCCATTGTCTTCAGCAGAGCTGAAGTACTTGACTTGAAACTGTGTTTCTGGTAGCCATCACCTCTGCCATGCATAAGTGAGCTACAAGCCTTGTCAGTGGAGCCTGATTTTATCTCCTTTCATAGAGATAAGGTAGTCCTCAGGACTAACAGGAAGTTTTTGCCTAAGGTGGTTTCAGACTTTCACCTTAATCAATCCATGTCTCTTCCTGTGTACTTCACTGACCATTCCTCCTCTGGTGAGAGGAGAGTGCACAGTTTAGATGTCAAAGAGCCCTTAGTTACTATATAGAGAACAATAATAAGGGTCACAGGTTCGAATCCTCCAATTGTTCCTCACTTATGTTGAGGTTGGTAAAGGAAACCTGCCACTAAAGATCCATTGCCAGGTGGATTGTCTCTTGTATCCAATTCTGTTACTTAAAACTGGGTAAGGTTTCTCCCTCAGGCCTGAGGCCACTCTACCAGAGGTACAGCTGCGTCTCTGGCTGCTGCCAGGACATTCCTATCCTAGAGATATGTCAAGCAGCTACCTGGAAAACAGTTCACACTTTTACTAAGCATTACCCTTGGATATCCAGGCTAGGAGTGATGCTCGATTTGGCACAGCTGTCTTCAGAGCCTATTTCCCAAGTAGGTTCTGTCCGTCCTCCATGGAGGTACTGCTGTGTAGTCTGACATAAGTCATAATATAGCAAGACTTCATGTTGTTTGAAGAAAAATTACTCACCTTAGTAATGTTGTTTCTTCTAATGGAGTCTTGCTATATTATGACCTCCCAGCCTGCCCCTCTCAGAACCTCTGTTTTTGGGATGTGGGTGGGCAGTGCAATGTTGGCACTTCTTTGATGCCCACTTTATTTCACCCTTCTAGGGTGCTTAGGTGTTATGCTTAAGTTTCTTCTTGAATCCCTGACTTGAGTCTTTGTTTTGGGATCGAGATCAAAGGTGTTTTGTAGTTAGTAGCCAACGGCTAGTGTAGGTTTACGGCTTCCACACAGAACCTTAGTGAGTTTTGGCTCGTAAAGATCTGACAGTTTAAGTTTGAGCTTCAACAGACAGAGTGTTCAACCGAGCTCGCGCTCAAGATTCCATGCTCTGCATGGAAGTTAACTCTTTCACCTTCGGAGCAGTTCTAACCTGGGGTTATACTGCATATGTCATAATATAGCAAGACTCCATTAGAAGAAACAACATTACTAAGGTGAGTAATTTTTTCTTCTGGGTCAGGTGAAAGGTCATTCTACCTGGGGCATGGCAGCTTCTGCCGCATGTTTTAAGAATGTCTCAGCTGCAGAGATCTGTGCAGTGACTACCTGGACGTCTGTCCATACCTTTACCAAGCATGACAGCTTGGACGTTGCCTCTCACTGCAGATTGGGGTTTGGCCTGGCGGTTTTACACGGGCTCCTGTTATGAGCCCGGGGTCTGCTGGGTTTTCTTTGTGAACAGTTTTTTTCTCCTCCTCCTCCCTGGTTTCTGTTTGTTCAGAACTGCTTGGGACTCAGTCCTGTTTGTAAATATGTACTGCAGGAGCCCTCTCGAAGAAGATAGTACAGTTACGTAAGAACTTACCATAACAGTAGATCTTCGAGAGAGAGGCTCTTGCTGTAGGTATTGCTTTCCCTCCCTTCATCCCCCTGAATTTTTTCTTTCTCTTTTATCATGGGGCAATTCCTCTGCTCTTGTCATAATGCCCTGTGGCTTCCGTTGGGAGAACTGGAGGGCGAGCGGGAGACCGCCCCTTTATACTGACGTACGCTGACGTCTGAGTCGGTCCCCGCCAGAGACTGCTAGCTAGAAGATTTTTCCGTGTGGTCCTGACGCCTGATGGCTTAGTCCAATTTGTGAATACCTAGTGCAAGAGCGTATCTTGAAGATCTGCTGTTACGGTAAGTTCTTACGTAACTGTACTTTTTTCTTTTTCTTTTAAGCATAAAAACAGTCACATTTGAGATGACTGATGTTGAAGTATTATGTTTTATTTTTATACAAGGCTGTATTGGTATTTAAAACAAAGCTGGAAATAGATTTGAACTGAGGTACTTGGATCTGTTGGATGTTGTCTGCGTGGTTCCTATAGGGAAGGGCTGGTCACAATGTCTGCTGCTTATACTGTTGCCTGGCTCCTGATGTCACCAGTTGGGAGGAGCTCGAGTAACTAGTCAACCAAACTTTTTCATTTCCCTTTAGAAATATCTTTATTGTTATTTATAAATACTAGGTGTAGATTTATAATATGTCTTTATCAAACCAAGTCTCAAATCCTAAAAAGTATGCTGTAATAAAAACTTGATTTTGTGAAAGCGAGAATAATCATATGATCTGCAAGGGGTGGGTACAAGGCATAAATTGGTGTCCGAGAGTTGATTAGCAGTTAGCAAAAATTTATATAAAAACTACTTATATTGCTGTATATTGATAAAATACACATTGTACACACGTTTCTGTGCCTGATGCTGTTTTATTTAGCCATTCAGAGAATACAGCATTTGTGCAGCAGCACAGATACATTTTCTAAAGAGCCGTGAAGGATGTCTGCCAAAGCAGACCATGAATTTGTGAAATTTGTGAAGCGTGATTGTGAGTCGTGACAAATATAAATTTAAAATGAACCCCAGGCCTGCCCCATAAAAACTACTCCACCTGGGACAGTGATTGACCATAAACGTCCAACAAGGACTGGGGTTGCTATTCTTCTTCACCAGGCACGTAGCCAGTTATTCTGGCCTGTTTTGGGGGTGGTCCACCATCCTCATCTGCCAAATCACCAGGACATATTGCTTTAACACTAAAAAATATGTCTACAGCCCTGTCTGGGTTGAATTCAGCAGGAAGAGGGGTCCTACTTTTTAATGCATATCAATGTTTCAAACAACATGAAGTCTTGCTATATTATGACACATGCAGTGAGTCCCAGCCTTCGAACTGCTCCGGAGGTGAAAGAGTTAACTTTCCATGCCAGGCATGGAACGCTGAGCTCGAGCTCGGTTGAAACTCTGTCTGTTGTTCTTCAAACTCAGACCGTCAGATTCTTTACTCCGCCTCACTGAACAGTCGCTCTGGAGATTTCTCCTTCTGCTCGGTTCATTTTGTCGGTTAAAGTATTGTTTTTCTCAGTTTTCGACCGAATTTAAACCGCAACCGGTCGGTTCAGGCTCTGTCTGTGGTATTTGTGAGTACTAGATAGGTTTACATTAATTCTCTTCTGTGTGGAACTTGTAAACTGTTTATCGGTTCAGTTTGAAACGATCAGGTTGTTTAAAATATCTTAATCTGTCATTTAGAGTGTGGTTTCCGGTTCTTATCGGTTCTAAAAAAAACGGATTTTATTACGTTTTTTTTCCACGACCCGTGACACGGTTGGGAACCGATAAGAGGGTCTTGCCTGGTGGATTGCCATAAATGGGTAAGTTTGGTTAAGACTGGCACTATGTCTGAGAAACCCAAAAGAAAAACCGGGCCCACTGGGTTTCAACACTGCAGTGTGTGTGGGGAAGTCTTTGCCAAGACTGACCCCCACACCACCTGTGTTTATTGTCTGGGGTTTGACCATCTCAATGCAGACTGCCAGATTTGTAAAAATTTTCCTGCAGCTACCCTGGAAAAGAGAGTCGGTAGGCTCAGGGAAAGGGAGGCCAAAGTCCGCTGAACCGGATGGCCAGCCCGGTTCGGTTCCAACCGAACCAGAGGGAGTGCCCTCTGACCAGGCCGAGACTTCCTCGGGCAAAAGGAGAGCCGACTCTGAGGGGTCGGTTCCAGCAAAAAGGACTAGGAAATCAGCTGGTGTGGAGCCAAAATTTTCCTCTCCAACCGCTGAAGAGATAGCCAAAGTGATTCAAATTGTCCAGTCGCTTTCCCCGGTTCCGACCGAACCGGCACTATCAGGTAAGCACCCGGTTCAGCCGGTTCCACCAGTTCAAGAGTATGATTTAGAGGAATATTATGAACTGGAGGAGGGGGAAGAGGAGTATGAGGAGAGTGAATGTGGATTTGAAAGTCTGGATGTGCCCATTGACCCAGACATCTCCCCAGACAGACCTTCAGGAGTGTCCCCTCCTAGGCTTTCTGAGTCCCCTTCTCATTTTGTGTTTTATAAAAAAGTGGCTGAAATCCTCCAGCTCCCTATGGAGGAAGCTGTGGGTGATCAAGAGGAGCCTGACTATGTGGAAATGATGGATATTCCAGAGTCTAGGAGACTGTCTATTCCCTTGCATAAATCTTTTGGGAAACAGACTTTTAAAATTCTAAAAACTCCTCACACTATACCTCCTGTGGATAAGAGAATGGACAAGAGGTACACATCGTCAGGCTGTGATACGGAGTTCCTTTCACAACAATGCAGCCATGTTGGGGTAGTGCCTGTGACAAGGCAAATATCCCTTGGCCTCACCTCCACCCCCACCCACCCCCGACAAGGACTCCAGGAAGATTGATGCCATGGCAAAGAAACAGTACATGGCAGCATCCTTGGGACTCAGACAGGCAAATTATATGGCTTATGTTGCTAGATATCAGAAATCCAGATGGGATACTGTTATGGCTCTAGCAAAACAGGTCCCTGGCCAGCTTGCCAAGGAGCTGGAGCAGGTGGCTGCAGATGGTATTGAGGTATCCAAGGTGCAATTTCATGCTGCAGTGGACTCAAATGATGTGTCATGAAGAGTCATGGCTACATCTGTGGCACTTCGTAGAATGGCTTGGCTCAGATGTACTAGCCTGTCACAGGATACCCAGACTAAGGCCATGGATTTTCCTGTTGTGGGTAATTCCCTGTTTGGGGAGCAGACAGAGAATTACATGAAGAAAATGCATGAGTATAGGACCACCTATAGGAGTGCACAGGCCAAGGAAAGGCAGGCCACTCCTCAAAGGCAGCATCCCAGGGGCAGGGGCATGCCTTTTCATAGGCCTTTTTACCAAGCCCAGGCCTCCTCTTCTGCTTATGCCCAGAGGGGGTTCTTTAGAGGGAGAGGCAGAAGGGGTGCCAGCAGGCCTGTTTCCACCCCTCAGCCCAAGGCCCCTGCCAAGCAGGCACCCTGATGGGGTTGCCAGGGCCGATTCTCAACTACCTGTAGGGGAAGGCTGGCTTACTTTGTCCAGGACTGGGAGTCTCTGACATCAGACAAGTGGGTCCTGGAAGTAGTAAGCCAGGGACTGGTTCTCAGCTTCAAAAGTTTCCAAAGATGAGAACCAGATCCTTTCCACCTGCAAATCCACCAGAGGCACTTGCCCTAGAGGCAGAGGTCTCTTCCTCCTGGCTCTCAGAGCTGTGGAAAGGGTTCCACCCCTACACCAGGGCAAAGGGTTGTACTCCAGATACTTCCTTACCCCAAAAAAGACAGGAGAATGGCGGCCCATCCTGGATCTCAGATACTTAAACAAGCACCTTTTAAAACCAAAATTCAAAATGGTGACTGGGAATTATTATACCCTCTCTAAGGCCAGGGGACTGGCTAGCGTCCCTGGACCTCAAGGATGCCTACTTCCATATTCTCATCAGAAGCTCCCATCGAAAGTACCTCAGGTTCGAGTTGCCCTCAGGCCATTACCAGTTCAGAGCAATGCCCTTTGGCCTCACCTCTGCTCCAAGGGTATTCACAAAATGCCTGGCAGTGGCAGTTGCTTCTCTAAGAAGGCAAAGAATTGCCATCTTCCCTTACCTGGACGACTGGCTCATAGTGGGCCAGTCCCCAGACCAAGTCAAGTTACACCTACAGATAACTCAGCAACTGCTCACCTCTCTAGGTTTCCTCCTGCATCTTTCAAAGTCAGTTCTAGAGCCTGTCCAGCTCCTCACCTTCATAGGCGCAGAACTGAACACAGAGAAAGCCAGAGCCTTCCTTCCTTTGGACAGGGCAAGGACCCTGGTGTCTCTGGCCTCCTCATTCACCCTGCAGGTGTCTCGACCAGCAAGGCATTTTCTACAGCTCCTGGGGCACATTGCTGCTTCTACAGCAGTAGTGCAGGGAGCCAGATTTCAGATGAGGGACATTCAGTTCCATTTGAGAGCCTTTTGGTCTCAAAGGAAGAACCCTCTAACCAAATTGATCCCAGTGACTCGAACCCTGATCCAGGCCCTACAGTGGTGGCAGGATCAGAGCAATCTCAGACAAGGGGTTCCTTTTGTCACTCAGTCTCACTCCTTAATCCTTACTACAGATGCATCCCTCTTGGGGTGGGGGAGCTCACATGGGCGACCTCACCACCCAGGGATTGTGGTCCCCTCAGGAATCTCTGCTCCACATCAATCTGTTGGAACTCAGAGCAGTTTTTCTAGCACTTCAAGCTTTTTCCAAATCTGTTCAGAACAAAGTCGTACAGGTCAGAACAGACACCACCACCACAATGTGGTACATCAACAAGCAAGGGGGGCACTCGGTCTACGGCCTTGTGCACTGAAGCAATGAAGTTGTGGTCTCTGGCTTATTCCCTGAACACCTCCCTTACGGCAGTTCACCTCCCAGGCAAGGACAATGTCCTGGCAGATGCTCTCAGCAGGATTTCCCAGGGCCATCACGAATGGTCACTGGACCCCCTGGTCTTGGAGGTGGTATTCGCCAGATGGGGCACCCCGCAGATGGATCTTTTTGCAGCCCCAGACAATCACCAACTTCCCCTTTTTTGCTGCAGGCCCCCAGTGTTGGGCTCAGTCCCTCTGGATGCCTTAGTTCTCAATTGGGAAGGGAAGTTTCTCTATGCTTTCCCCCCTTCCCTCTTCTGTTCAAAGTGCTAATCAAAATCAGATCTCAACCCTGCAAGATGATCCTGATTGCTCCAGATTGGCCCAGACAACCCTGGTATCCACTTCTACTGTCCTTAGCAGTCCATCTTCCCCTGTGTCTTCCCAGGAATCACAACCTGTTAACCTGTGCTCAGGGGAGGGTTTGGTACCCGAACCTCAAATCTCTCAATCTGAAGGCCTGGCTCTTGAAGAGTTAGAGTTTGCTGGCTTACATCTCTCCCAAGGTGTAATGGATATCCTGAAGGCTTCTAGAAAACCTTCCACCAGGGCTACTTATAATTCCAAATGGAAGAGGTTTTCCATATGGTGCTCTGGAAAGCATATTTCCCCAGAACCTGCTGATTTACCCACAGTCCTGGATTATATGGTCCACTTAAATACCTTGGGGCTGAGGCCAGCTACCCTAAAAGTGCATCTGGCAGCTGTCTGCTTTTATTTCAGCAGGTAAGCCCTCTTCTCTTTCAGCTCACCCTGTATTCTCCAAGTTTTTCAAGGGATTGCTTCACACCAACCCTCCATTCAGGGACCCTGCCCCTGCATGGGACCGTAATGTTTGCATTGCTCAGCTTATGCAGCCTCCCTTTGAGCCTTTGTCTTCAGCAGAGCTTAAGTACTTGACTTGGAAGACTGTGTTTCTGGTAGCCATCACTTCTGCCGGACGCATAAGTGAATTACAAGCTTTATCAGTGGAGCCTGATTTTATCTACTTTCATAGAGATAAAGTGGTCCTCAGGACTAACAGGAAGTTCTTGCCTAAGGTGGTTTCAGATTTCCACCTTAATCAATCTATATCTCTTCCAGTGTACTTCACTGACCATTCCTCCTCTGGCGAGAGGAGGCTGCACAGCTTAGATGTGAAGAGAGCCCTTAGTTACTACATAGAGCGTACCAAGGGTCACAGGTTTGACTCCCTCCAACTGTTCCTCACTTATGGTGAGGTTGGTAAAGGGAAACCTGCCACTAAAAGATCCATTGCCAGGTGGATTGTCTCTTGTATCCAATTTTGCTATGAAAAACTGGGTAAGGTTCCTCCCTCAGGCCTGAGGGCTCACTCTACCAGAGGTACAGCTGCTTCCCTGGCTGCTGCCAGGGACATCCCTATTCTAGAGATGTCAAGCAGCTACCTGGAAAACAGTTCATACTTTTACCAAGCATTACTCCCTGGATATCCAGGCTAGGAGTGATGCTCGGTTTGGCACAGCTGTGCTTCAGAGCTTATTTCCTAAGTAGGTTCTGTCCCTCCTCCATGGAGGTACTTCTTTGTAGTCTGCATATGTCATAATATAGCAAGACTCCAATAGAAGAAACAACATTACTAAGGTGAGTAATTTTTTTCTTCTAATGTATCCTCTGTCAGACTTCCTCTTCAGTCAGTTTTTACCTTGTTCATACTTGAAAAACACCTTTCTGCAATTGCATTAGACACAGGAAATACTCTTAACACATTGACAAGCTTCAAGAGATTTGGATATGAATTTTGGAAATTACCTGCCAGCTTTGACCAGATAGCAGAGGCAGAAAGACTGATGAAATTGGTTTGAGCAAAAATCTTAAACTCTTGCCATTCTGCAAGTAGCAGAGTGCTGCCACAGTCAGACTGCAAAAGTGCTGAAAAGTGGTCAGCTACTGCAGTAATGTCACTGTTACCACAGAGCTCCAATTCCTTTCTGTTTGCTGGCCAAAGTCTGGTATCTAACACTTTTGCACGGTTATAGATATTAGTTTCATCAGTCAAACCGAACCTTTGTTCACAACAGTTCTCAATATTTATAATTTATTTCTTAGTTTGCTGTTTAAAAGTTTTAACAACTTGGCCACTAAAATGTGTTAATTTCACACCCTTGTAAGTGACTTCTGAACATCAGACCCATTTTTTTAAGAGAATGTCAAGTTCACTGCCACCTATGGGACCACTCTGCTTAGCACTGTCAAGAGTGTTTCTCTTAGTTTCAACAGAACTAAGTAACTCTGGCATTTCAACTTCTTCTTTTTGAAGTACTAGTGAGAACCTGGCAAGTGGCTGAAGCAGCTGTTCAAAATACAAAAGGTGTGCCACCATTTGAAATTTAGTCATAATTTGCAACACTTCCTTGGATTTGGCCTGGTCATCAGTTGGGTCTGCGGCCATAGATTCTAAATGGGCACAAATTACGGGGAATGATTTGGTAACAGCATGGGTGGCAAGTTTATGCTGTACCCAATGTGTGCCATGGGCCTTCTTGGGCTTTTCAACTGACATCTCCATGGCCTGGGCAAGGGACTGTAACTCTCCGAGTCTCTTAGGACTTTTCTGATAGAGATAAAACAATTGGGTCAGAAAGTTAGAAACATCATTGAAATAGGTGTCATCCAAAGCGTCTTTTATGGCCAGTTATAATCTATGTGAGAAACAATGAACACCAACTAACCACTGTATGTCTTCCCTTAAAAGAGCAGCAAGAACCCATCTTACACCCATGTTGACAGATGCCCCATCAGCCCCAAACCCAGCCATGTTTTTTATATTAAGGCCAGACTCTGTAAAAATGTCTAAAAGGAGATTTTTCAATCCCTGACCTGTGCCATCTGATTCAGCTTTAATTTGTAAAACCTTGCTCTCCACGTGTCCATTGATAGGATTTACATAAATTACGTAAACCAGTTCCTTTTCAGTTACACCACTGTCAGTACTACCGTCCATAAGCACTGAAAAATAACCTGCTGGCAACTGTCAAAAATGCAAATTTTCTTCTAGCTTCTTGCCAATACACATTGTGAGTTCTTTCCCATTAACAGCATTAATGTATTTATTGCCCAAATGAACTCCATGGCGCTTCTCTTGTTCTGCTGTCACTTCAGACGTTTTAATAGGGATGTCCTCTTTAGCCATCATATACAGGATCTCCATCAGCCTGCCTAGAATCGTTCTGTGCTCTTCCTCTGCATTACTGAAAGCTCTTCCTGCAAATAAAGTAAAAATTTTAAGTGTGGGTCCAAACCCCTAACACCCCTTCACTATTTTAAACTTAACAATTGTGGTATGGCGATATATATCAGGTGGTGACCTTGTTCTGCCAAATTTCCAAATGTTAAGAGCTTTCTTGTGCTGGTCTGTCAGAAGATGTTTGCGGATGGTGTTAACATTTAGCTGGGGGCCTGTAATTCCTGCAATTAATGCCTCACTGAAGTTCCTCAACCCACATAGCTCATCTCTGTAGTCACAGCACAATTTACAGCTAACACGCACTGCACAGTCTCCCTCATTGCTAATCTGTAGCCATTTTTTTTCTGAATCATATTTTTGGTGCTGTCCCTCTGCAGTTGTTAATTTAACTCCAGCCATGTCGGACTGTAATTATTAAAAAGCTTGAAGTTAGCAAAACAAGGTTTCAGGGTGTGCAGCTACTTAAGTTAACACATGAGGCTTTTCCTGATAAAAAGAAATCTGGCAGCAGATGTGTGGTCCCAGGCACCCCCCCCCCAAACCCAGTCGCTGGCACTTATCCGACCACCCTTTTCCTGTCTGAGCGGGGCAGTCCCTCCCATTGTGACTGTGCTGCATGCAGCAGAGTCACTGCATAGCAGGGCACATTACTTAAGTTTTGGTGGGCTTGCTGCCACAATAAGACAAGTAGTGTGTCCAAATCAAAGTGCAAGGGCACAGTTAGTTCCTTCCTCTAAAAAGCAGGGGCAACACAGTGAGTTTAAGTTAAAATCTCTGCAGTTGCAGGGCACATGACACCACTTTTTCATTTTCTGCCAAGAAAAAGGGCAGACAGTTAAAGTATAGTTTTGTTTTTTTCTAGCACTGCCAAAGCAGGGCACAGGTTTTTTAAGTTCCCCTCATGGATCTGTGCAAACAAGCAGGGCACATAGTCTTATTCTGTGTTCCCAAGTTCACTGCAAACAAAGAGCAGGACACAACACTTAGCAGGGCACATTAAGTCTTTTTGGGTCCCCTCATGGATTGCTGCTGTTAGCAGGGCACATAACTTAGTCTTATTCCCAGATTGTTCACTGCAAGAACAGGTCACACATTGACAACATAAGCAGCTGGGCACATAATTCTTAATGCCTGGTTCTGCCTCATCTCTGCAAAACAGGGAACATTGCTTAGTCTTTATCTGTTCCCAGATTGTTCACTGTAGACGTAGGGCACACAACATAAGCAGGGCACATTAAATAGGTTTCTTCCGCCATAGTCTCTGCCAAAGCAGAGCACATTACTTAGTCTCTTTTTCTGTTCCCAAAATGTTCTGCAAAGAGCAGGGCACACAACTAGCAAGGCACATTATTTCTTGGTTACCCTCAGATTTCTGCAAAGCAGGCTGCAGGGCTGCTTACTTGGTCTTTATCTGTTCCCAGATGTTCACTGCAAAGACTCGGGGCACACAATATAGTAGCAGGGCACATTTAAGTCCTGGTTCCCCCATAATCTCTGCAAAGCAGGGCACATGGTCTTTATTCTATTCCCAAATGTTCACTGCAGTTACGTTCACTGTTTGTTCACAAATTCACTGCAAGCAGGGCACAAACTTTAAAGTTCAAGCGGGGCACCCTCCACTTGCCCATTGATTATGTCCTTGTTCTCCCACCACCCACAGTCCAGCTCTAGGCGTTGCCGTTCGTTGCTGTTACACCACCCCCCCACCCAGTCTGTGCCCTGAAGTCCATGTGCCCCTCTTCCCTCCTCCAGGCTCTCCGACCAAATGAAAATGTTTTACTTGTTTTTTTCCTGATCCCCGATTCTGTTGCACACCTGCTCTCCTTTGCGGTCGCCGAATCTGCCTGTCTGGCTGTACCTTGTCCTGCGATGCAGCCGCCTGCTCTCCAGTCCGTCCAGGTTGCTCCCATGCCCTCTCACGGTCTTGGCCATACCTTCTCCCTCCCGCTCCTCCTCTGTGCGGCCACCACTCCTCCTGGCTCCTCTCCGACCACCTGTAAAACAAAAAGACACAGTTAAGTTAACTGGGCGACAGCGCAACCATGATTAAAAAAAAAAAAATAATAATAATAAAATAGAAATAAAATCAAGAAAACTCACCTTTAAACTCCTGCTCAACCTCCCAATGCCTGCTTCCTCTTCTGGGTGTGCTGCAAAAGGACTCATTCATGTTTCTCCCGCATGGAGACCATGTGGAGGGGGAGAAGCAGGAGCATCACTGGACCAGTCAGGGAACAGCTCGGGGTTCATGGGGTGGGGCACGGAGGAAGAGGGCAAAAAATGGATACCAGGACAAAAAAGAAAAGAAATTGAAAGTGACAGTGCCCAATAAGGCACGTTTACAGGACCCAGGACCAGTTGGCAATGATTAGCAATGATTGCTAATCATTGCCAGATTTGACTCGCTTTTTACCGATCTTGGGTCGCAAATTGCGATGCGAACCTGCTTATTTTATGCCTGGGGGTATAAAAACCCTAGAATAGAGCTGCATTAGAGATGTTCAGGTCAGTATTGTGCTGACCTAGAGAGGCTGTGCAAGTCTTCACACGTTGTGCAGAAAATCCTGAACTGATTTGGGAAGATTTGGAGATCTGTGAATCTTCCTGCTTGCAGTACTGAATTGCAGGTGTTGGTTTTTATTTTCTTTATGACAAGCCTTTTTTTTTTTTTCTTTAATCATTTTGGCTCCTTTATAATAAACATCAAACTATGGTGTGTTAACCTTATGTATCCGTGTGAGTGTCTCTGTCGTCCCACACTGTTACAGTCCTTCCTTGGGGAGTACAGTCATGACTATTCATTCACACCTCCGTGGCCTAGGCCTTTTGCGGAGGCATCTAGAGACATCTGGGTTTGTCCTTCTGCCCCCTCTCCAGCTCCGAGGGACACCCAGCACAGGTATGTCATACCTGTGGGGTCTCCAGGAGCTATGGCACACCCCACTTCTGGGGTCTGGCTCCTGGACACCTTATCTCAGCATAGGCACCCAGTGTGTGCTGGTCCCACAGAGTCTGATGCCTGGGGTTGAAGAGCTTTCTTGGCAGTTTTCTTGGCATCTCCGCGCACCAGGCATCCTATGGCAGGCACCTGTGGGTGACGTTGGGACAGCTCCTGGCATCCATGCCAGACTGTGAGCAGACTAGACAAGTCGTACGCCTTTCTGCACAGAGTCTAGAACTGCCAATACACCAGGCAAGGGTCTCCTACAACACTAGTGAGGTAGCCTCCAGGTTGGTGGGAACTTCAGTCTGCATTAGGCAGAAAGTGTGGCTTCATCTCTCCAGGTTGTCACCCTTGGCCCAGTTTAGGGTGATTGTGTCACAGTTCCAGGGGGCCCATTTATTCTTCTGCAAGGCCAGACATGAACTTGCAGGGTACCTTCCTGCTCCCAGGCCATGGGAGCTTCCGCCTGCCACTGACCAGCCTTGGGCCTCACCAGGCCCGTAGGGGGCCCCTGCATCTTTGTATTTTTCCACCACAGGAGGCTGAGGGAACAGCTATTTTCCGTAGGGTGAGCCAACACCGCCTTTGGTGGTGAGCTTGTCAGTCTGACCCATGAATTAATGAATGGTGAAGATTGATTCTTGGAAGATACGAAAATTATGTACTCACAGTAATTCTTGATCTTGCAGACTATCTTCACCATTCATTACTGCAACCTACCAACCATCCCCCTCAGTGCCCAGGCATCTGGACAGCTTTCCTATCTTTCTTTTGTTTCATCCCCTTCTGCCGCCACTGCTAGGTGCACCCATAAAAAAAAAAAAAAAAAGAGGCACGAGGAGGAAAACACGATTGAGGGTTATTTTAGCTTCCTTGTGGCCCCTTTTTGCGGCTCTCAGAGTTAGTTTTGGTCCCCAAACAGGGCATCTGTAGCTTGTTTTGCTGTTGGAGCGCCTTTTTTCCCTTTTTCTGTTTCAAAACGAGAAAAGGGATGTAGGAGAACAGGCACAGGAGAGGACCAGGAGAAATGTGTTGAAGTACCAGCCCAGACTTCACCTGTTGCAGCTCTACCTTTCCCTTGCAGTACGCCTCCTGTGCTTTCAACCCAGCTAGCCTGCTGCATTTTTCTTTCTCTTACTTCCTTTTCTCTGGAGAATTTTTAATAAGAAAGGGGAAGATGTAAGAGAATCAGAGGATATCTTCGATTCTCTCAGTTGGTACCTTTCCTTTCTAATCGGGATCCCCCCTCCTCACGACTCGTTTTCTCATCTCAGGATAGCTCCATTGGCTTTCAAACTCCTACACGACTTCTACTCAGTTCTAGAACCTTGGTTAGTATTACATTTCATGGGCCGTGGCTCTTCTGATTACTGTGCTTCAGGAAAATGGGACTCCTTCAGTTAATTTCATCCCACATTTTTACATTGGTTTTATTGGATCTCTGAGTCTCTGGCCCCTCTGTGGTTCATGTAATCTGCAGCTGGAGAGCCTTCACTGGTAACACAGTTTTCAGTACTCATAACTGTGCTAGGATTCCTGTGTTTTTTAGGGAAGTGGTACCCTTATCAAGAAAATTCATCCCATATTTTCAAATTAGTTATATGGGATTTCTAAACCTTGTCATCCTTTGGAAGTCATAATCTGCAGGAAAACAGATAAATTGCCTTGGGGTTGAGAGCAAAGCCAACTCTACTGAAAGCACTGCTCTCCTACTGGAAGCTCTGGATCCCCGCTACACACTCTGCCTTCGCACTTGCTCTCTCCTGTCCAGTTGGCCTGGTCATTATTTAACCCACTACCTAGGCCTTCCCTCCCCACCTCTTCTTTCTCTTCTTTGATAGCCAGGTTATATTACTTTGTTCTTTTTATATTCTGTATCTTTTTTTCTATACCTTGAGCAACATTGCCCCGTTCTTTCTTTTTTTTTTTCTACCCTTTATTTCCTCTCCTGGCGAACAGAACTGGGAAGAGCACAGAGCCAGCGTTGGTTACTGGGCCAGCCTGCAAGTGCCACGTCATCCATCTGCCTTGTGGGTGGCGCCATCCCTGACGTTGGTCCCCTAGTTCAAGAATTTTAAAAGCTATACCCTCCCGCGGGTTCCTAGCACCTTTGATACAGACCTATGAAATAATGAATGGTGATGGCATTCTAGAAGATCAAGAATTATGGTGAGTACGTAATTTTCATTTTCTGCCTCTATTTTCTCCGCTTGAGGCCAGCATCGTGCTAAGACACAGGTGCACATCAGCAACCATAAAACACACTGCCCCAGTGCTACAGTGCCATAGGTATACAGGTGTAAACTTTGCTGCATATGCAGTCACACAAAAAAGAACAGCGCTCACCAGGTATAACATGTTTTTTAATTTTTTACTCTTGTTTATCCTCCTTGTGGAGCGACCCCCACAATCTCCAGCTGTGAGACCAGGTCGTACGCGCAGACCACACAAACCCACACACTTAGGGCCGGTCTTTCATCGCTCCACACCCTGGTTAGGCGCCTCTCTCGAGTCCGGGGGTGCAGGGCCCGGCCATCAGCCACAGAGATTGCCCCCCGCCATTTACCGCCATTGATTTTTGTCCCCGGGGGAGCAGGATGTGCAGTGGCTCCCCTTCCCCCTTGTTAGGCACACCACTGTAGTGCGGGTGGCCTCCGCCAGGCACCACTACAGCGCAGTGCAATGCTCCCTACCTACCCCAGAGGAAGGAGAGCAGTCATCAGACGCTCAATCCTTCCTCTCCCCTGCCAGCCCCCGGCAGCCTGAGTCCGTTCCTGAACCCGGGTTGCTGGTGTGGCGCAAGGTGTGGCATCCAGCGCCTCAACCCTCAGCGCCACCGGGCCAGCTTATAAGATGTTTTTCTAAAATGATAGATGCATTGTGCCATACTCCAGCAAGTTGTCTCCCCGGCGCTTCAAGGATGTACTGCCTCTTCACCAGGTGGAGGAGTTGCAGTGTTACTTCACAAATATTTATAGTGCGGTGTCTCTTAAAGTGACGCATACCATTATATGGCTTCCTAAAGTGCTCTAATACAGTTATACAAACAATCCAAATATGTATCCTTGAAATAAAATGCTTACAATAGAATGGAGCCTACACCTATAAGTAACCATGTTATAAAAGTGTATTTTAAATTAGTTGTAAATAAACATTGTTTAAGCTCGGCATCCTTGATATTGCATTTTAATTACAAGAAGGTCGCCACACACCTTATTAAACTACAGTAATAATATAATTCATAAAAGTCGTTAACAGACACAGCAAACCAAATACCCTTATTTCAAGAAAGAAAAAACTAAAAGAAAGAATCAAACAAGGAGAGAACGATCCAAAAAGAATTATAGGGTTCTCAATTTAAAAAAAAAATGCAGAAGTATCCATTCCAAAAAATCAAAGCTTTATTAATCTCATACCTATCTTCATAAAAAATATATGTAAAAATATTCTATTAAATTTGATCTGCTTCAACTAGATTGTGCCACAGAAGATATATGTCTTTTGATAAAGAAAGTTCAGTCTGAAACGCGTCAAGGTGTTTTTTTAGGCACCTGAAATGAAGTTTATGGCACCTTCAGATGTCTAAGAGCAGTGTTTTTCATACCGGTTTAGTGAGTGCTGGATTTTTTGTTCTTGTATTCAACTAGATTGACAAACCCCATATTAAACTAGGGCAAAAAAGGGAAGAGATGGGGAAAGGGGAGGAAGGGGAGAGAAAGTTAGAAAGGGGGTGTTTCTCAAAATAAATCCATGATTCCAAGGCATAAAAAAAAATATCTGCCATAAGGCGATCATTACTGAATGTCAAGGTTACTATATTATTTTTTGTAACATGGCATTAATAATACTGAAAAGTAACTGGTTGAAAGAGATCACATGATGATAAACGTAGCCGGGCATTAATTCTTTAGATATGCACGGCCATGCCCTGCACGGAGAGAAAGAAGCAGAATGTGCAAGTGCGGTGTGTCTCCCACACACCCAAGGGATAGTGTAGGTCGCACTGATTGTTTCTCCGTTATGTGCAAGAGATCAGGGAAATGAGATGAGTGCTGCAGTGAATAACAACTGTGCAGTACATCTGTTTAGAAAATGTAAGCGAGCAGTCGCTTTCAACTGTAATTTCTGCAGGAACAGCACAGATAATTAGCAGTATCAGGCAAGGGTGTAGGCAGGCATACTCACTGTACACATTTGAGTACAGTTTTGTTGAGTGCCTGTCACAAACCATATACCTTTCTGTTAACATTTTCATTCTAATGTGTAGTATTTGGGTTACTTTAGGCCACTGAGGAGTGTCTCTGTTTAAACTTCTGTTTAGGAGACAGATACATGTATAATCTCTTTAGAGATTAGAAGAATCATCTGACGCAACAATCTGATTTGTTTGGAAGGGGGTACCATTTGGAGAGGATGTGTACATTTTTTTAATTGGGGGGGGTGCAACTGTTGGAGACTGTGTACAAAATGGAAATTTCTGGCTACACCCCTGGTATCGGGGATCGCAGAGTTACAGCACAGAACATTAGCAGTATCGGGGATCGCTGACTGTCACTTGCAGCTCACAACTTGCGTTTGGCAATCTGTCAGTAGAAATGCGTAGTTGGTGTACTGAGAAAACAAGTATGGAAATAACTCTCTGATTTGTGACAGAAACTGTAGTAATGGAATAAGTTGTGTACAATATGTTCTGTATTGCAGCATGTGCTTTCAGTAATCGCCGCTCGGTGTTATGCAAATGAGCTGTCGATGCAACGGTGGATGGGAAATGTGAAATGATTTTTAACGAGACAAATGTAAAGAAAGCCATAGTTTCAAAATAAGAGTAAAATAATTATTCGTGTAATATACAGTGTAAGCAGTGAAACCAGTATATGTTGAATATATCAAGAGACACTGCATACGTATAGTGATAATGTTGGTTGCCAGAACTTCCTTCCTGTTTGTGAAAGAGAGGAATAGTGATACAAAAACATAAAAAGTAAACATATTGTTATAGTAATTTTGGTAGCATAGTTAATGACAGTAAATCTAACAGTAACGGTGGCCATAAAAACCATGTTACAAGCGCATTAAGCCACTCGAAAGGAGGCATTTACAAGGAACTAATGCATGGTGGGTGGTTGGAGCACTCAGCCTTTGGCCTCGTGCACCAGCCACCTCCCAAACCATGCATTAATTCCTTGTAAATGCCTCCTTTCGAGTGGCTTAATGCTTATTTATTTATTGAAAATTCAGAAATGCCATTGAGCAGAGCTCTTTTACAAGGGTTCTGCATCAACATTGTACAGTGCAACAAAAAGGTAGTATTCTGCCAAATCGACAGGTCATTGGTTACAGCAGAAAGTAGTATATTCCTGATACAGTGTACAGAGCTACAATAATAATATCTGGACAAAATGCACAGTTCATTGGTTTACAGCAATAAGTTGTACATTTTTGTATTACAAAAAAGACCACTTCATGGAAGCATTGTCCAGTAGGTAGGGGAGGGGTAGGGGAGAGTAAGGGAGGTAGGGAATGCAACTGTAAAGAGATGAGGGGGATGGGAGGGAGAGGAATAAGTGCCACAATCAGAAGTTTTGCCATAGTTAAGTGCAGGTGGAATAGCTTTTCACGGCCATTTTGATTTGGGTGAGGTTGATTATCTCCATGACAGAGGAAGGGAGCTTATTTAGCCATGATGGGGATCTAACGGAGAAAGAGCACCTAGCCAGGCTAGTCTTTTGGAAAGGGATTCTTGAGGGTGCCGTGGGTGGCATGCTTGCTTTGGGCAGGGAGGAAGAAAGATTTAAGGATGGGGGAGGAGTGGTCTTGGAAAGCTTTAATTCCCAACATGCGTGATTGGTATTTGATGCGTAGGTCAAGGGGTAGCCAAGTTGTATTGTTATAGAGGTAGCAGGTGTGTGTCATTCTTTCAGCTCCTAGGACAAATCGACATGCACTATTCATCGCTACTCTTACTCTATTAAGGGTAGAGTCAGCAGCAGCTGCATGGACCACTAGCCTGTAGTCTGTTCTCAGAAGTATTGAGGATGCAACCGCCAGACACCTAGCCTCCTCTGCCATAAGTAATTTGTGACGGTATAAGGCACACATTTTTTTTTATTTACTGCTTTCACTGTTTGTTCAACATGACGTGCAAAAGAGATTGTCGTCTACGTATACTCCTAGATATTTGAAGGTGCTGACCTGCTCCAGGATAGAACCCGCCTGATTAATGATTGTAAGGAGTTGGAGCAACTTCTGTTTTTGTGGACAGGAAATCAACATTGACTTCGTTTTCTTGCAATTTAGGATTAACTTGTTTTGGAGGTACCAGTGCTCCAAGGCAGTGGGGCTTTGTTGTAGGTTAAGTGTGAGTTCTTGCTGGCTTCCGCTATAAGAGGAAACAACAGTGTTGTAAATGTTAAGGAATATGTGAGAGTTTGGGCAGGCCAGAGGGAGTTCGTTGATGAATAAACTGAACAGAAGGGGTCCAAGGATTGACCCTTGTGGTACCCCTACTGAGACAAGACCCATATCAGAGGTTGTCCCATTTATTTTTACCATTTGGGTACAGCCTTTCAGATAATCTTTGAACCAGGATACAGAGTCTTGGCAGAGCCCTAGGGTGGAGAGTTTATCAGGCAGAAGGGTATAGTTAACAAGTTTGAAGGCCTGTGTGAAATGTGTGAAGATAGAGCCCACCAGTTGGCTGTTGTCAAGGGCACCACGTGCATAGTTGCTGTATTCTAGTAATGCCGTTACGGTGCTGTGCTGTTTTCTAAAGCCATGCTGCTGCTGGTATTTTATTCCATATTGAGTTAGGTGGGTTACCAGCTGTTCAACTACTATCTTCTCCAATGCTTTGGAGAGTAGAGAAAGTATAGAGATGGGGTGATAGTTGGAGACAATATCTTTATCACCTCCTTTGTGTACTGGGGTAACCAGGGCTGTCTTCCAGATACTAGGGAACTGTGCAAACCGTAGTGAGTGGTTAAAGATCTTTGTTATAGGCACAATTAGGACATTTAGTGCAGAATCGAGAAGCTTCATGTCTGTTGTCACTACCCATCCTTTTTCCCTAGTACCTTCTTGATGTGTTTGAGAGTGTCCAATATTGAAACCAATTTGAAATAGAATGCTGGGAAGGGTGGGGAGGCAGGGGCCACCTTGGGCTGGGCAGCGTGTGGGTTTGTGGTTGTGCCACTAGAGTCCAAGGTGGACAGTATTTGTCTGAGGTCAGTGAATGTGGAATTAAAGATATTTACAGTTTCACTGGGATCTGTGACAATAGGGTTATTATGGGTGATTAGGGTGGTTGTGGCCTTTTCCTCTTTGCCTAGGAGGTCCTTTTTTGAGTCCCAGAATTTTCTGCTGTTACCCCATAGGTGGGTCTGCTTCATTTTGAAGTGTGCAGCTTTGGCTGACCTTATTTCTCTTACGCATTTATTTCTGGCTGCCTTATAGTTCTGTAAGTCCTGTGGGGTGCCCGTGGACCTTGCTTTGTACCATAGTTGGTCTCTTAGCTTCATTTGCGCCATTAAAGGAGAAGTTAGCCTCTCAGTGGTACTACCACAGATAATTTGTTTTTTGCTAGGGAGCGCAAATGTTCACTGCCATGTTGAATTAATTTATGAAAAAGTCTAGTGCAAGGTCTATATCTGGAATGTAGTCCAGAAACCCCTATTCGACCGATGCAAGATGCAGCTTAAAAGGCCTCTAGAGAGCTTTTTGGGAGGATCCTACTGTTCACTAGTTTGGGAGGGGGTTTAGTGAGCTTGGTTGACCATTCACATAGCACTGGGGAGTGGTTGCTCAGAGAGTCAGGGAGTACATTACCTTCCTTAGTCTTTCAGGGTGGGTGGTGAGGACCCAATCAGTGAGGGTGCCTGTTCCAGTTTTGTAGTTGGTTCTGGTGCATTCATTTACTACCTGTGTCAGGTAGAGGCTATTGATTAGATCCTTGTGGGCAGTGTCTGATTTTGAGTTCCGGTCAATACTAAAGTCACCTAAGAGCAGTCAGTACTCGAAATATAGCCTGTCCAGATTTCTGTGGAAAGGAGCTTTTTGAGCTGGAAATGCTATCTGAAATGCAGCATTTCCATCTGAAAATGTAATTGCTGCATTTGTTGGTTTGGCCTCATTGGCAGTAGTGACCTCTCTCAGCATGCGCGGTCATGCCCTGAAGAGAGTGGGAGGAGTGTTCAGAAAAAAAAAAAGCCAGGTGGAGCGAGAGCACGTCATGCATAGAAACTGGTGGGAGGGGCAGGGGCTGTAAGTTGATGTGCTTCTACAGTGCCGCAGTCCCAATTTGTCACTACAGCCCCTCTCATTTATCCGCTGATTGGAGAGTGAAGTGCTAAAACTATTTTTCCCCACCACGTCTGCTGCCTTCGTCCTCTACGCACTTGTTTTCATTTTGTAAGGGTACACGTCAGTTTGTGTGGCCATGTGGAGCAAATCATGCAGGCGAGCAGCAAAGTTCCACCATTTCAGAGATGTAGGCAGCAGTGGTGGTACGGTGCTATGTGCAGCACATCAAGGACAAGGGCATCTCATTTCCCTGACTCAGTGGGAACTGAGCAGATTTGTTTTAAAGATGGGAGGAGGTAACGTAACAATATGGCACAATTAGTGAGGGAAAGAGGTACCAATGACCTATGCTGGAGAGAGGAAAGCTGGTGGACTGTAGGATGAATGGGGAGTGGGGTACAAGTGAATTGGGGCACTAGCCAGAAATGAAAGAGCATAAGAGAGAAATCTAGAGAAATAAACCAGTCCAGTCCTCCTTGACATATGAGCAGGAGGCAGAGCATAAACAAACATGGCGGCACATGTAGCAGAGACAAAGAAAACCGAACAAAGACAAAAGAGTCACCACAGCTAAACAGATATGAAAAAGTAACAAACTGAGATGATAAAACTGCAGACACTCAGTGTGTATTTTTAAAGTTTTTTTTTTTTGATACATATAGTTTTATTTCTCTGTGGAAAGGCAACATTTGCTCTGGAACTGTATGCTGTGATACTCACATTTCTGGTGAAAATATACTACCAACATCATCATTTCAAGCCCTGCCAGTGTTTGAGGATGAGCTCACCGTCTGGTAGTATTGGCTGAAGGACTTAATTCCAGCTTGGGTGCTATTGGGGGGGATTGTAGACTGTTAAGATCAGCAGGTTTTTTCCCCTTTTGCCTAATGTTAGTTTTGTAACCAGGCATTCGCAGTGTGTGTCAAGGCAGGAAATGGGGACCTTTTGGGCCTAAAGGTGGTTTCTTATATATTGGCAGCAACCACCCCCACGTTTCCCTAACCTATCCTGTCTGAAGGTTATGTAACCATTCAGAGCAATTGTGGAGTCTGTGACCTTGGCCGGGAGCCAGGACTCAGTGATGGATATGATGTCAGGTTGTATATGTGCCACCCAAACCTCAAGTTGAGTGAATCTAGGGGAGAGGCTGCCTGTGTTTAATGAACGATATGTGGGGTCCTGGTTTAACCCTGTGTGGATGGTGACCTTGATGTGGGCTGGGGTTGGGGTGAATATTCCCTGATATCAGAAGAAGTAACAAGATTTTACGTAGTACCCTGTAGGGAACTGGTTTATAGACTAACTTGGGGTTGCTTGTGGAGTGCTTGGTGGCAGGACTACAGAGACCTTCTAGGGGGTGGACCAAAAGTGTAAGTGTGCCAGAGTGATCTTAAACTGTGCTGGCTCATATTTGCCGGGGTACTGACATTTGCTTGCACCCAGGACAGAGTTATCTTTAGGTGAACATAATGGTAGCTCTGAATGGAATAGTGGGTAACCCTTTGTGTGTGTGTGTGTGTGTGTGTGATATAGCTCATAGGTTGTAGACTTCAGGGATGTAGCTAGGACAGCAAGCAAGAGGGTTAAACTGCTAGTGGTGGACATGATCATGCTACAGTTAGGGCTTGTGGGGAGGGGGAGGACTTAGAATGTACAGTAATTGCTCCTAGCAGTTAGGTTTGGGAGTTTTATTGGCATACAGTTGCTGTGATAGTCTTCCCTAGGTTTCAGGGAAATTGTGGTGTTATGCTGACCTCTAGTGGATCACAGGTATAACCTGCAGGTGGAAAAGTCAGGAGACAGTTAAAATTTGTAGATTGTAGATCATGTGACCTCCTCATCCTATAAAGGTAAGGGCAGTCAACAGTGAGCGGGTGAGGGAAGGGTGGGTAGCCACCACACAGTGGTGGCGGATAGTCTCTGCTAATTCATTAAAACACCAATTGGTGTGTCCCCCCACCCTGACCCCAAAATATGGCTATGGGGAAGAGGACCTTTAAAAAAACAAGGGGAGATAAATACAGGAAATTCATGAAATGCAAGCTAAATTGTCAGATGTTTTTGATTTTTTTATTACCTTTCTGCCTATGCTCCTTTCACCTCTGTGGTCCCATCCACTCACTTGGCAGCCTCCCAATCCCCACCCACACCTTCTTTGGTGCTTTACTCCAGATTTTTGCTTCCAGGGTGGTCAGTCGAAAGTGGCTTTGTTCTGCATGCCAGCAGGGTTTTCCCTGTTCCCCGTCCCACTACTAAACACAAGGGTCAGGATGTGTGCAGACATACACAGGTGTGGTTTGCACATGTCTTGGCCAGCCGGTGTCCTCCTTTCACCAGAAGGAGCTCCAACTGCACCACCACCTGTAGTCTTCAAGGTGGTGGTGCTGCAGTGATTCAAACAACATGAAGTCTCGCTGTATTCTGACTATATGCAGTTAGCCCCAGCACTTGAACTGCCCCGGAGAGTAAAGAGTTGACTCTATGCAGAAGCATAGAATGTTGAGCATGAGCTCAGTTTTCAAACCTCTGTCTCTAGCACTCTGAAGTGTAACCATCAGATTTTTTCTCCGCCTAACTGTGAAGTCGCTCCGGAGATCCCTCCTGCACTTCGATTCGGTATAGTTAAATCGGTCGGTTTTATCTAACCGCTTCATTATTTTCGGTCTTCTTACCTCTGTCTGTAACACTAAGTGGTAGTAGTAGGTAGTTTGTTGTAATTCTGGTATTTCTTGTGGAAATAGTTTTTGCCTTCGGTTCTTCTTCGGTTGGTCCGGTTTAGAACCGAATCCCATTCTATTTGAGTTTTGTTCAAAAATATTGCTGTGGTTTCTGGTACTCATCAGTTCCTAAAAAAATCAGATTTTCTGGATTTTTTTAAACGACCCGTGACACGGTTGGAACTGATCAGTTTTTAGTTGCCTGGCATAAAAGCTGGTAAGGGTAACTGTTTCAGTTTTTCGGCATGTCTGACAAACCCAAAAAGAAAAGCGGTCCCACTGGGTTTCAGCACTGTACCGAGTGTAAGGAGGCCTTTGCTAAGGCTGACCCTCACCTCGTCCGTGTTTACTGTCTGGGGTTTGACCACCTCAAAGACGACTGCCAGATTTGTAAAAACTTTCCCAAAGCCACTCTGGAAAAACGTTTGAGTAGGCTGAGGGAGAGGGAGGCTGAGAAGTACGCTGCCCAGATGGCCAGCCCAGTTCGGTGGCGACCGAACCTGAGGAGAGGTGTCCACTGACCTGGGCGATACCTCCTCTGGCAAAGGAGAGCGATTCTGTGGAATGGTTCCTGAAGCGTAAATTAACTGTTTGGTCGGGACTTCCCGTGGTCCGACCGCTGAGGAGATTGCAAAAGCGATAACTATAGTACAGTCGCTTTGCCCGGTTCCGACTGAACCGGCAGTGGTTCACAGAGGTTCGATCAGACATAGTCACTTCTGACATTGATCCAGAAGCTTTCTATGAGGGCGATTGGGATGGAGAAGAAGAGTATGATGAAGAGGAAGATGAAGGCCTAGATGAGCCAGTAGAGCCTGACATCTCCCCAGACAGGCCTTCCAGTGTGTCTCCTCCCAGACTTTGAGTCCCCCTCCCATTTCTTTTTTTAAAAGAAAGTGGCTGATGCTCTTCAGCTCCCAGTTGAGGAAACTGAACAGGATCACGAGGAACCTGACTTCATGGAAATGATGGATGTCCCAGAGTCGAAGAGAGTGTCTACTCCTCTGCATAAATCCCTGGGGAAACGGACACAGAAAATTTTGCAGTTTCCAACTTCTATACCTCCTGTGGATAAAAAGATGGACAGGAGATGTACGTTGTCAGGTCCTGGAACAGAATTTCTTACTACTCATTGCAGTCATGTTGGGGTAGTGCAAGCTGCAACCTGTGACAAGGCTAATATTCCCCTGGCATCCCACCCCCCAGATAAGGATTCTAGGAAAGTGGATGCCATGGCTAAGAGGCAGTACTTGACATCCTCTTTGGGACTCAGACAAGCTAATTATATGGCATATACAGCCAGGTACCAGAAATCAAGGTGGGATATGGTTCTGGAACTGGCTAAGAGTGCCCCTTCCCAGCTAGCCAAGGAGCTGGAGAAGGTGGCTGCAGATGGTATTGAGGCATCCAAGGTCCAATTTCATGCTGCTGTTGACTCGAATGATATACATTCCAGGGTCATGGCTACATTTGTCTCCATGAGGAGATTAGCTTGACTCAGATGTACCAGTTTGTCACAGGATACCCAAACTAAGGCTATGGATTTTCCTGTTGCTGGTAGCTCTCTGTTTGGTGAACAGACAGAGGCTTACATGAAGAAGATGGACAAGTACAGGACCACCTGCAGGAGTGCTGCAGCAAAAGAGAAGCAGGCCACTCCTCAGAAGCAGCAGTTTAGGGCTGGCAGGGGCAGGCCTTTTCACAGGCCTTTTTACCAAGCTCAGGCTTCCTCTTCATTCCAGCAGAGGGGGTTCTTCAGGGCAGGAGGCAGACGAGGGATGACCAGGACCCCAGCATCCACTCAGTCCAAGCCCCCTGCCAAACAGACACCCTGAGGTGTCAGTCAGGGTCGCCTCCCCAATTCTTGTAGGGGGCAGGCTGGGTCACTACTCCCAGGCCTGGGAGTCCATTACTTCAGACAAATGGGTCCTGGAAGTAATGAGCCAGGGACTTGTTCTCAGTTTCAAAAGGTTCCCAAAAATGAGAGCAAGATCTTTCAGCCCCCTCTCTCCCTTGGAGACAAAGGCCTTAGAGGCAGAAGTCTCCCTCTGTTCTGCTCATGCGAGCAGTAGAGAAGGTACTGCTTTGTCACAGGGGAAAAAGACTTTATTCCAGATACTTTCTTACCCCAAAAAAGACAGGGGAGTGACGACCCACCTTAGATTTAAGGTACCTCAACAAACACTTAAAACCAAAGTTCAAAATGGTGACTCTGGGAGTAATTCTTCCTGCTCTGAGACCATGAGACTGGCTAGCCTCCCTGGATCTCAAGGATGCCCATTTCCACATACTCGTCAGACATTCCCACAGAAAGTACCTCAGGTTCGAGTTGCCCTCAGGCCATTATCAGTTCAGAGCCATGCCTTTCAGCCTGACATCTGCTTCAAGGGTGTTCACCAAGTGCCTGGCAGTAGTGGTGGCATTGCTCAGAGACAAGGTATCCTTCTGTTCCCATATCTGGACGACTGGCTCCTTGTAGGTCAGTCCTCAGACCAAGTCAAGTCAGCCTTAGAGGTCACCCAAAGGCTCCTGGAGTCCTTGGATTTCATTCTAAAGCTAGAAAAGTCTCAGACAATCAGACAAGCTAATTATATTGCATATACAGCCAGGTACCAGAAATCGAGCAGGGAAATCCCAGCCTCCCCCCAACAAAGCACAGTAGTTAGAGAGGTAAACACCAAGGCAGAGAAGTCAGTAGGGAGCAGAACAGGGATAAATGCAGAAAAAGGTGTCGGGGACAGGGAATGGGCTAAAAGGGGTAAGGCCATAAAAAATAAATGGAAGGTGATGAGTACCAATGCCCGCAGTCTGTGCAACAAGCTCCCTGAACTAGTGGCCTTGATGGAAGAGGGATGCCTGGATATTGTGGCAGTCACTGAAACATGGTACACAGAGAACCATGAATGGGAAGTCAACATACCAGGATACACAGTCTACAGGAGGGACAGGGTGGGTAAAAGAAGAGGAGGAGTAGCTCTCTGTATAAGGGAAGGGATTAAAGCAACAGAACTAAACAGTAAACAGGAAGTTGATGAGTCACTATGGGTCACCCTGGAGACAGGAAATGGCACTACAATCTGCATGGGGGTTGTGTACAGACCCCCATCTCAGGGGGAGGAAATGGACAAGGAAATGATGGAAGGCATCCTTAAAATGGCAGAAAAGGGGGAGATATTGTTGATGGGGGACCTGAATATGCCAAATGTTAACTGGAGTACCTTTGCTGCAGGCACATCCAAGAGCAGGGTCATTCTTAATGCCCTACAGGGGGCATGCCTCAGACAGCTAGTGTTGGAACCCACTTGGGAAGGAGCAATCTTAGACCTGGTACTCTCAAATGGGGAAGGAGAAAGGATCTCAGATTTAGAAGTGGGTAGCCATCTGGGAACAAGTGACAACCAAACAGTGTGGTTCACAATAAACACAGCCATAGAGTCAGGCCATACAAAAAAAGAGTATTGGACTTTAGGAAGGCTGACTTTGGGAAAATGAGAGAGTGCCTTAGAAAAGCACTAGCAAATGGGCAAGAAGGAGGGGTGGAGGAACAATGGGGAATAATCAAAACAGCCATCGCAGAGGCAACAAGCCTTTGTGTGAAGCAAATCAATAAAACAAAATGAAGGAAAAAAACACTATGGTTCTCAAAAGAGGTGGCAGGGACAGTTAAGGAGAAAAGGACAGCATTCAGGAAATACTGTATAAGGAAACACAGAAGGAGCAGGACAGAGAACTTTATCAGTTAAAGCAGAAGGAGGCAGGAAAGGCAGTCAGAATAGCAAAGGCACAAACTGAGGAAAAGATGGCCAACTCTATTAAGAAGGAGGATAAAACATTTTATAGGTACATTAGGGAGCGAAGAAAGACCAAGGGAGGGATACAGACACTTAATAAAGAGGAGGGAATGTGGGCAGAGGTTGACAGTGAAAAAGCAGGGATACTGAATGAATATTTCTGCTCAGTATTCACAACAGATGAGGAGGGGGAGGTGCCTAAACCAAACCAGGGAGAAACTCTGAATAGGGGTTCGATACCAGTCTGTTCACAGAAGAAAGGGTTTTGAAAGAACTCTTGAAACTGAGGGTGGACAAAGCAATGGGGCCTGATGGGAATTACCCAAGAATACTAAAAGAACTAAGGGTAGAACTAGTAACACCACTGACTACTCTAACAAATCATGGGAGGATGGAGTGGTACCTGAGGACTGGAGGAGGGCAAATGTGATTCCACTTCACAAAAGTGGGAGCAGGGCAGAGGCAGGAAACTACAGACCAGTTAGTTTGACTTCAGTGGTAGGGAAAATGATGGAATCACTTCTGAAGAAAATAATTGAGTACCTAGAGGCCAGTGGGACACAGGACCCAAGGCAGCATGGTTTCACAGCAGGAAGGTCATGTCAGACAAACCTAATAGATTTCTTTGACTGGGTGACCAAAGTAGTAGACCAGGGAGAGGCTATGGATATGGCCTACCTAGATTTTAGCAAAGCATTCGACACAGTCTCACACAAAAGATTAATATACAAGTTAGCCAGCCTTGGAGTGGGCACCAAGGTGGTAGCCTGGATAAAAAACTGGCTGGACAACAGGATGCAAAGGGTAATAGTAAACTGAGTCCACAGTGAAGAAAGGAGGGTAACTAGTGGGGTACCGCAGGGTTCGGTACTGGGACCGGTCCTCTTTAATATCTTTATAAGTGACATTGGAGAGCACCTGGAAGGAAAGGTATGCCTCTTTGCAGATGACACAAAGATCTGCAACAGGGTTGATACACAAGGTGGGGTGGAAAGAATGAAAAGGGACTTGGCAAGGTTGGAGGAATGGTCAGATACATGGCAGCTCAGATTCAATGCAAAGAAGTGCAAGGTAATGCATCTGGGAAACAAAAACCCAGGGGAATAGTACACAATGGGAGTGAGTTAATAACAACAACAAAAATCAAAAGAGACCTAGGAGTAATTATATCAGATGACCTAAAGGTGGGCAAGCAGTGTGAGAAGGCAGTAAGGAGGGCTGGGGGGATACTGGGATGCATAGGGAGAGGCATCAACAGTAGAAAACAGGAAGTTGTTATCCCTCTCTACAGACAGTTAGTGAGACCCCATCTGGAGTACTGCTTGCAATTCTGGAGACCCCATCTCCGCAAAGACATAGACAGAGTGGAGGCTGTTCAGAGGAGGGCAACCAAAATGGTGCAAGGTCTGCACCAGAAGACATACGAGGAGAGACTAAAGCAGCTTAATATGTATACCCTTGAGGAAAGGAGGGAGAGGGGACATGATAGAAACTTTCAAGTATCTCAGGGAATTAACAAGGTACAAGAGGGTAGTATCTTTCAGAAGAAGAGATGTGCAAGAACAAGGGGGCACAATTTGAAGATAGAGAGGGGATGGCTCAGAGGTAATGTTAGAAAGTATTTTTTTCACAGAGAGTTGTGGATGCGTGGAACAGCCTTCCTGAGGAGGTTGTGGAGTCAGGAACAGTGGAAGAATTCCAGAATGCATGGGACAGGCATAAGGCAATTCTAGTGGGGGGCAGGAGAAATTACGCTGTTGATTTAACTAGAGTCTGCAGCTTAACCATCAGGAAGGGAATTGGGCAGACTGGGTGGGCCAAGCGGTCCTTATCTGCCATTAAATTCTATGTTTCTATGTTGAGTCATTTCTGGAACCAACTCAGCTGCTCACTTTCATAGGGGTGGATATAGACACTACCCAGGAAAGAACATTCCTTCCTCTTTCGAGAGTCTAGTCTCTAGTCACTCTGGCTTCCTCTTTTCATCCTCTAGTTTCTTGTCCAGCCAGACATTTTCTACAGTTACTGGGCCACATGGCAGCCTCCACAGCTGTGGTCCAGGGAGCAAGGTTTCGGATGAGAGATGTTCAATTTCATCTGAGATCTTACTGGTCTCAGAAAAAGGACCCTCTCTCCAAATTGGTTTCAGTGTCTCAAATTCTAGTTCAGGCACTCCAGTGGTGGCTGGAGGAGGAAAACCTTCGGCAAGGTGTTCCATTCATCAGTCAGGCTCCTTCAGTAATTCTCACCACAGACGCCTCTCTCCTAGGCTGGGGGGGGGCTTGCCTGGATCAGTTTACAGCTCAGGGAACCTGGTCTTACCAGGAGTCTCTCCTTCACATAAATCTTCTAGAGTTGAGAGCTGTCTTTCTAGCTTTGCAGACATTCTCAGCTGTGGTTCAGGGGAAAGTAGTACAAATCAGGAGAGACAATACCAGAAGCATGTGGTACATCAGCAAGCAGGGAGGCACTCTGTCCTCAGCCTTGTGCACAGAGGGCATGAAGATATGGTCTCTGGCTTATTCCCTTCAGGCTTCCCTGGTGGCTGTGCACCTCCCAGGGAAGGACAACATTTTAGCAGATGCTCTCAACAGAATTTCTCAGGATCATCACGAATTGACTCTGAATCCCCTGATGCTTCAGGTTATCTTCAAGAGGTGGGGTACTCCAGAGATGGATCTCTTTGCAGCCCTGGACAATCATCAACTCCCTCTCTTTTGTTGCAGACCTTCTCTCCTAGGCTCTGTATACCAGGAAGCTCTACTATTGGACTGGACAAGCAGGTTCCTGTATGCATTTCCTCCTTTCCCTTTGATATTCAGAGTCCTGATCAAAATCAGATCTCAGCCTTGCAGGGTGATTCTAGTGGCACCAGACTGGGCCAGACAGCCTTGGTATCCTCTACTACTGTCACTGTCCGTGCCTCTGTGTCTTCCCAGACACTTCAATCTTTGACATCCTCCCGGTGGAGGATCCTCTTCCCCAATCTTCAGGCTCAAGGCCTGGCTCCTGAAGAGTTAGAATATGCAAATCTAAATCTTTCACAATCAGTCTTGGATATTCTAAAGGTTAGCAGGAAACCTGCTACCAGAAAGACTTACAATTCCAAGTGGAAAAGATTTGGTTTTTGGTGTTCCCAGAAACCTGTTCAGCCAGAGTTGGCTGACATTGCTACTGTATTGGGCTATCTGGTGCATCTTAATAGCTTAGGCCTCTGCAGCTGTGTCTGCCTTCCTTTCCGCTGGTAAGGGCTCTTCCCTAGCCTCTCATCCTGTCTTCAAGAAGTTTTTCAAAGGTCTGATGCATGTTAATCCTCCCTTTCAAGGCCCTAACTCTTCTTGGGATCTGAACATCTGTATAACACAGCTTATGCAGACTCCTTTTGAGCCTCTGTCTTCAGCAGAGCTGAAATACTTGACATGGAAAACTGTATTCCTGGTAGCTATTACCTCTGCCAGGAGAATCAGTGAGTTACAGGCTTTACCAGTGGAACCTGATTTTAATTTCATTTCACAGGGACAAGGTGGCCCTTCGAACTAACAGTTTCTTCCCAAAGTAGTGTCGGACTTTCATCTGAACCAGTCTATGTCATTGCCTGTGTTTTTCGCTGACCATTCTTCCTCTGGGGAAAGAAGATTACACAGTCTTGATGTAAAGAAGGCCCTTAGTTACTATGTGGATCATACTAAGGCCTATAGGAATGGCTGTTCTCAGGTATTTCTCACCTATGGTGAGGTGGGAAAGAGCAAACCTGCCACCAAGAGAACTGTTGCCAGGTGGATTGTCTCCTGTATCCAGTTCTGCAATTCAAAGCGTGGAAAGGAACCTCCCTCAGGCCTGAGGGCTCATTCTACCAGAGGTACAGCTGCTTTGCTCGCAGCAGCTAGAGATATACCTTTAGTAGAAATCTGTAAAGCAGCCACCTGGAAAACTGTTCACACATTTACCAAACATTACTCTCTGGACGTTGTCTAGAAGTGATGCTAGGTTTGGCGCAGCTGTGCTGCACAGCCTGTTCCCAAAATAGGTTCTGTGACTCCCTCCTCCTGGGGGGTACTGCTTGGTAGTCTGCATATAGTCAGAATACAGTAAGACTTCATGTTTGAAGAAAAAATTATTCACCTTAGTAATGTTGTTTCTTCGAATGGAGTCTTGCTGTATTCTGACCTCCCTTCCTGCCTCCCCTCCTGGAACCTAGTAGTTTTGGGATGTGGGTGGGAAGGCACAGTGCTGCGCCCCAGAGGCGTGCTTGGCTTGCCCTATCTTATGGGTTTATTAATGTTTTAATTTCACTAGCTACTTTGTCTTTGTCTTATCTTTAGCTTTCTTTTTGGGGTTCTCAACTCGAGTCTTTTGACCCTAAAAACAATTTGTGGTGTCCATTTGGCTTACAAAAGTTGAAACAATTTCCATCTATTAATTTGATTAGTTAGTGCTCGTAATAATCTGACGGTTACACTTCAGAGTGTTGGAGACAGAGATTTGAAAACCGAGCTCGAGCTCAGTGTTCTGTGCTTCTGCATAGAGTTAACACTTTACTTTCCAGGGCAGTTCAAGTGCTGGGGCTAACGGCATATAGCCAAAATACAGCAAGACTCCATTAGAAGAAACAACATTACTAAGGTGAGTAATTTTTTTCTTTCTATCACTCAGTCTTCAGATAAGTGTCCTCCTAGATGCTTGATCCTCCTCCCCTCAGACTGTCCTCCAGTGACTTGAGCTCATTCCTAAAACTGGGTCGCCATCATCATGAGTGGTAATGCTACCACTGTGATGACAGACCAACTAGATTATTGGATTTTAAAATGTTTTCTTGGTTGTTGGAAAATTGGTTTAGTGAACCTCTTGAAATGATGCCACATTGATGCCACCAGTATCTGCCAGCATTACTAATCTAACTTTTCACAATGTGAGAGAAATACAGCAGTTCTTAGATTCCTCTTTGTCTCACAAGTTGTCTGAGCTCAGGGGCAAGGCCACACACTGTGAAGTAGAAGAGATCGACTGGCTACCTCCTCGGGGCCAAATTACAGTCCCATCCTTGCTAAAGAGCAGTTATGCAAACATTAGGGAATTATGCACGTTAAACTCCCACAGAGTTTAGGAGCCTTTGCATTTATCTGGGAAAAGCCTATGATCTTAGCCAATTCTTTTAAAAAAGGGCAGTGCAGTGGCGCCTCAGAGACCAGTGTTTGTGTGTAATCTCCAAAGTCCAGCTGGGGACTGAATGCTTTGTAATGATGAAATACTTGGTTTTCAGGGACACAGGGTGCAGGCCACCTGTTATTCACACACACCCCTGCCTGTTGACCAAGGAGTGACATTTTCCGATGTGGCAACTATGAACATTGATGTGGTGGACATGAAAAGCCAGAGGTGGAAAAAAAACAGAATGAACAAAAAACAATTGCAGTCAGTATGATAGTCTGGGCAGAAATATTAGCAAATAAGGTGGGATGCTGTACACAGCAGATACTTCTCCCTCTTAATGTCCATACAAAGATGAAAGGAGTCCCCAGTAAATTTTGTTAACTCCCCCGCTATATTATCCAATGTCTAGAATTAAATGGCAGCATTGGAAGAGATCAGCAACCAGGTTATATGGTTCCACGTGGAAGAGGATTCACTCCCAAGAAGAGAAAGAGAAGTAATTTCTCTTGGTTTCTCAAAATATGCATGCCTCATCGTGTAGCAGTCATGAACTTCTCTATAGTAAGGTTTACAGGTACGAAGTCTGACAGAGTCATCATTCCCCTTAATTTTGCCCTCATTCAATTTTCTGGTTTTACTTTACATTTCTGTTTCTAAGTAATTTCAGGGTGATTGTAAGCTATTATGTAATTACTTGACACAGGAACTACACACTTGTTGCATGGGTGTTGCATGTATAATAAATATATCATAAGTCCCCTGTAGTTACTGTACGCTGTGGTTACACAAATGTATTGTTAATGATTTCCTAACTACCTGAAATCAGTTTACTTAGGCAGTATTCAGTGAGCATGCTCAGTCTGTAATGCAATAGTCCTTAATTTTGACTCCTTCTACCATCCTATCATGTGTTCTGCAGCTCCACCCCACCCCCAGTGTTCTCAGATCTTTATTTCCGCTGGAACAGACAGGTCACTTTCTTCACAGGTCCTGCAAGGGATTTAGTGCGCGCCCCCCCTCCCACACACACACGCATTTTTCTGGCTGTTTCTTCGTTTTTAAACAGAGCTTGATTTTTGCCCTCGACTCAATCTGTGCACCACAGCACCAACTCACTGCTCCACCTATGCTGTAGATCAGAAGAGGAAACCAGGCATTAAAAGTTCTGTGATTTGCAAGTTCACCATGTCTGTTATTGAAGGACATTATCCTTGCATTTATTGTCTAGGCGTTACAGTGTCAGTGACTGCCACATGTGTCTCGCTATGCACCCAAAGTTGATTGAGGCTGCTTGTCTGGGTTCTTACAGGGAAAGCAGGGCTTATCCATGGCAGTGAACTCAGCCATCTGACTTCAGGCCCAGATCGCAGCAGAGGCCATGGTGAGAGGCTGTTACTGATGACATCCCCATCAGTGACCTGGAAAGTACTGAACCTCAGCAGACAACTGGAAGAGCCGGACCTGTGGGAGATTTGGGAGCTTTTCCAAGAGTTTGTGGACTTGCTTCACTCAAATCTGCATCTGTCGACAATGCTTTATCCAGGACCGAAATATGCACAAAACAAATTACCTCCCAGTTGCTATATACAGAGGTTCCCAGTGTTGGGTTCCATCATGACTTAAGTTATCTGGATATTGTTGCCACAATGTTCTCAGTCAAAAAACCTGTAAAACTTGGTGTCCCTTTTGTCACTTTTTTTTTTTTTTTTTAAAGTTAATCTTTTTTTCCTCCCTGGCTGGCTTCTCTCTCTCACCCCCAACTCCCATCTCCCACCTTCTCCTAGACTTACTTGGCTCCAGCTTCCCCCACGGCTTGCACCCTGTGATGGGATGATGGAGGGCCATCGCTGGACCCACTGGACAGGATTCAGTGGGAGCCATGCCAGGTTGCTTGTACAGGGCCTGCAAAGGGTCAGAAGGATCATCCTTGCTAGACGAGGTCATTTTTCCTTGTTCTGTCATCCCTATGGTGTGGAGGAAGTGGTGTGCAGTGTCGACAGTGGCCAAGTTGCAGACGTTTCTGTACACAGCACACCGAGCATCTGCCCCACCTCAACCCCATGTGCGGTCCCAGTGTTCTAACCCCCTAACCCTGCTGAGGGCCAGGCTGATGTCTGATGCTGTCCCTCCCCTCTCCGGAAGAGGAGAGCAGTGCCTCGGACATGCGATTCCTCCCCCCAACCCCCGTCCACTCTCACTTTTTTTGTTGTTTTTTTTTTAGTCTTTGGTAACCGGGTAAGGCCCACTAGGAGCACTGGACAGTTAAGTGACTTGCTCAGAGTCGCTCAGTATGCAAGTGGAGGTTGTGAGAATCAAGCTCAGGTCTGGTCTGCTGGTTGTATCAAGCTCATTCACACCTCATTCCTCTAACCTCTAGGCTATACTGCCAGCCCCAAGTTTCCTTTTGAACTCTGGTAATTGATGTTACGAGTGGTAGTGCTACTGCTGTGCCCGTGGGTTGGCCTTTGTGCCACTGATTTTAAATGCAAAAAGTATACTGTATAGCAGGAAGTATTAGCGTTAAGTTTATGTTTGCTATAATAGCTATTCAGCTCATAGCGCTAATACAAGCTGAACGCGAATATTACCTGTAAGCGAAAAGAATGCATGTGGCTGGGGTAGCTACTGTACAGGTCGTCTTTATATAGTAGTTTTGCAAAATAGCAGTAAAACATCAAAGCAGTTGCTATAAAAAAAAAAAAAAAGTCGTGTGCAGCGCATAAGTTCCAGCAGTCTGTTTCTTGTACTTCCGTCTGTAACCTGGGGGAAAAAAAGGAAAATGTGCAGTGCCTGTTTCTGAGTCTGGTAATGTACACACGGTAGATGTCATACTCACACCGACTGACTTACATGCTGTTATGCCATTTGAATCGTGTTCGGCATGGATAGATCTTAAACCTACGGAAAGTAAAAACAGGTGTTCTGTTCAGGCGTGTGTGTGCATCCAGTATGCCAGCTTCAAGGAATCCACGAATGACATCCTTGTTACGTTCACAGACCTGCAGAATGCTGGTATGCAACCGTTGTACATGACGTTCTTTGAGACTCTATATTGTTAGATCCATTTTATGCTCACCCCCAGTCTCGAGCTGCTTGGAGACATCAGCATACCAGGTTTATGCTTCAGGAAGTCTTTTAAAATATTTTTCACTGAGATGTCCAGAGGTTGTAAGGCGTCTGTGCAGGATGCGGGTATAAAAATTGGTATTATACCAACACTGTCCAGTTTTTCCGGTACAGGGGGGAGATAGTGTGCCCACAGAAAAGGTCAAGAATTAAGAGATTTTTGTTCCATGTGCAGACCAAGCACTTCACGAGTTACTGCACAGTAAGGCACTAAAACATGCTCTATGTAGTCCAGCATGGTGTTTTCATTAGCCCAGTGATTTTCGGAGTGGGTAACAGCCCACTCAGTTGGCAAGTTGTACTGGGGGTGACAGGCGGTGGTTTTGCCTTTATAAATCTCTTGGTAAGGGAGAAAATCTCCAGACAATGTGCAAGTGAGGGCCAAAGAAATGTGGGGCTTGTTCCCCAGTCCCAGCACCACCACCGATTTGGAGTCACAAGCGGCCATTGTCCACTCTGAAACAGGCCCCATGTTTATGCCTGTTTCATCAAGATTCATTATAAGTTGAGGTGGAATAAGCTCTTGTGCTGTGGCCATACTTATGTGCTTAAAAAAACATCTTTCAGTTGGGGAAAGTCATTGGATACCTTGCGGGCGGCTTTAGTTCCCTTTCTTTTGCTGTATCCCATCTGATTCTGGAATGATTAAGCCCATTTTGTGGTGAGGTTAATGTGGCCCCTGTTTTCAGAGAGCAGCTGGGGGGATTTTGCTTTTACTTTTACTGTGCCCAGGGCAACAGTGTGGATGACACGGGCGCTTACAATGGCACCTTTATCTCTCAAACAGGTAACAACTTTTAGAAGCTGCTCTTCAAAGTCTTCAATAAGGAGTGATGGTCAACCACTCTGCTTTCAGGGCATGGAGGGAAAGAGATTTGAGCGATTGGGCATAGTATGCAGTTGGGCTAGATAATCAGTTTTAAAACCACTCACTGTGCTCCCATTTATTGCCTTCCCGTGTTTCAAGGTATATTTATTTATTTAAAGGTTTTACCAGCAAGACACACTGAGCAGACTACTGCTCGATTTCAGATGCTCCTTGGGGAAGGGGAAGAGGGAATAAAATGCAAAGGTTACATAATTACATGTTAGACCGTAATACAAGAGCACAACTACATGCACATGATGAATATTTACATGTTAGACCGAATACAAAGCCACAGCTACAGGTTCCTGTTACAGTATATCATACAAGAGTACACAAAACTGCCAGCAGGTAGTACAGTTCATATAAACGCACTGTGGTCATTACTCCATTTTCTGCAGCATGTTTGCCAAATTCAAACCGGGTCTGTGGAGATAGAAGGCATATGTGGACTGGAGGCATTTTTTGGGAGCTGGTGATGAGGGACCACCAAGTTCACGGATGACTGACTTCGCTACAGCGGTCTCAACGCCAAACTGCTCAGCTAGAGCATCTGGAGCCATGCTATCATTTTCAAAAGGGTACTTTCTTTTAAGTTGTCATTTGTTAGCTATCCACCGAAGAATTGACATGGTGTACTGCTTTAGCTTTGATGTACCTCTGTATTTTGATTCGGCAGTTTTGGTCAGCTAAAGGCAATCAGTGACCTTTATACAGTATGTGCTAATAGATTGAAGGGATTTGAAGGTCACCGGTGATTGCCTTACTTACAGTGCAGCTATATGAGTTCAATTACAGGGATTAGTGGCAGATAAGTTTAACCGGCCGATTACACACAGCTCAGTGACAGCTTGGAACAAGTGCTGTAAGGGTACATGTAGCTGACCCGCGGATTCATGCTGGTGCATAATAGTCCTGTACCCCGCTCTGCGATGAATAAAGATGGTGCAGAAACAAGCTGCTATACAGTACATCATCATCTACAGGGCTGTTAAAGAGTCAGCTGCTGACATTGTACAGAAACAGTGCTGCACGTGCGTATGCCACTACAAGCCCTTTAGCCTACAGGCTCTAGTAGTCTGCTAACAAATTACAAGAAGACAGGATAGTGCAAAATGGTCTTTATTCCCAACTATTCTTCCCTCAGGATATTGATTGACATGAGTTGCCAAAACTGTGCGTAAGATATGTTGACACCAGTTGAGTCTGAGCTAGACAAGGAGTTTCTCTTGATCTCCTTGACAGTTTCTTCTGCCAGGTTGGTTGCCCCCTAAAGAACCTGATCTGCTGGTGGCTCAGTGGGATCCATCTGCAGAGATTCCATCAGGTCAGCTGCACAGCTCTGCACCTGTTGACAGTCAGCTGACCAGAGTCAAGACTGACATTTCAGAGGGCACTGCCTGTGGGTTGTCTCCCCTTGATACCACCCTAATCATCCCTCCAACAACATAGCTCCATCTGATGTTGGGGCTGGTGGGGCTTCCGCTTATGAAGCTGATAGTCATCCCCATCCACAACAGCCACTGGTTCATACAGTCTCTATCATTTAGCTGGTTGGCCAGCAGACTCCAGACGATCCCCATGGGCTGCACAAGCAGCAAAGGTCAAGATTGCAGATGCACTCGATTCCAATCTTGCTTTCAGCATCGGCATCACTACCAGGGGTGGCAGAAGCAGTTCTCCTTGGGACACATTGTACTTAAATATGGCTTTAGGCTTCACCCTCAGTGATATCACAGGGCTCTAAAAAAAATGATGACAGTGTTCTATCAGTATAGGGCAAATTCAGTCATTAATGTCTCTGGGCTTCTGTCCACAACAGGTAAGCCTAATACTTTATTTCAAAGAGCGTTTCATACACTTTCAAACTATGATGGCCACTGTTGGTAAATGTGCCCATTTAATGCTGGTACTGGTGCAGCTCATGAGTAAGTCATTCGAACTGACGGATAAATATTATTTATCACATTTTTTTGTGAAAGATTGCATTCTTGGTTTTTATCACCTCAACCAGATGGGTGAGTGAACTCCAGGTACTTTCTTTGGAGTTACCATATCTGATTTTCAACAATGAAAAGAGTGTCCTATGTCCCCATGTAAAATTCCTGCCCACTGTAGTTTCTGAAATGCATCTGAACCACACCTTAATACTAACTGTGTCTTTCTAGGAAGACCTATGCTGCACTTTTATAGGAATTGTATGTTGGAAACCCATGGTAACATCTATCATCTATTTGTAACATCTGCTGAAGCTTGAGATGCTTTACAACAGTTACCAAGAGTAGCAGATGCAAGAAACCAGTCTGGTTCTCCAGAAAGGTTAATGAGGCCATGAGGGCTAAAAAAAAGAGTCTTCATCAGGAACAAGGACAAGCAGAGGGATGAGGAATGTAGTGAGTACAGGGGAAAGATGAAGGAGGTCAAGAAAGCTGTCAGGGATGGAAAAGCATAGGTGCATATTGCAGAGGGATCAAGGAAGGGGTAAAGTCGTGGGAGAGGAAGAC
Source organism: Neoceratodus forsteri (assembly GCA_016271365.2). Classification (NCBI taxonomy): domain Eukaryota; kingdom Metazoa; phylum Chordata; order Ceratodontiformes; family Ceratodontidae; genus Neoceratodus; species Neoceratodus forsteri. Next base: position 1,667,495,376 of record CM057456.1, on the reverse strand, counting down.
GAGAGGGGAAATTGTAAAGCTGACAGAATGGAGGAGGGTAATGGAGGTTGATGATCAGAAGACAGCAGTTTTGAATAACTACATCTAGTCATTATTCATTGTGGATAATAGGCCACTGCCAGAAAGTGGGATAAAAGCACCTGTAAGGGGATCCCAGAAATGTGGGTGGAAATAGCAGCTAGAATAAGAAAATAGCTTGTAGCGCTGAGTGTAGATAAGGCGCCGGGGCCATATTGAATGGAATGGGACCTGGGAGTCGTCATAAGTGATTCCCTAAAACAAACCAGACAATGCAGTAAGACCTACAACAAGGCAACCAGAATTCTGGGGTGTATTGGGAGGGGTTTTGATAGCAGTAGGAAATAGGTCATACTGCATCTCTAACTATAGATCACTGGTGAAGCCCCATCTGGAATACTGTACCCAGATCTGGAGTCCCCACCTCAAGAAAGACAGAGATGGGCTAGAGATGGTATAGATTAGAGTAACCAAAATGATTTGGGGCCATCAGGGCAGGGATGCTACAAGGATTGGCTAAGGGCACTAAACGTTTACTCACTGGTGGCTAGGAGGGAGATGGGTGACATGATGTGGATCGTCAAGTTCCTGAAAGAAATAAACATGGTAAACTGTGAGGGACTGTTCAGTAGAAATAGTGGGTCAAAAACAAGGGGGCATGAATGAATGTTGCTGGGGAGGGGGGAATTCAAGAGGGATGTGGGAAAATTTTACTTTACAGAGAGAGTGACTGAGTCATGGAACAGCTCACCAGCTGAGGTGATGGGAGTAAAAACCATAAATTGGTTCAAGCATGGCTATGACAGAGTAAGAGGGCTAATAAATGTGCAAGAGGAAGCAGTCAGGTAGTGATCAAGTTGTGGGGGTGAGGACGAAGACTTCATCTAGTCAAAATGGTCACTGAGTAGGTAGGTACGGTAAAGCAGGGCAGACTGGATAGACCAGTGGGCTTTTCCTGCCAACCATTACAGTGTTTCTGTCTTCAATTAGAAGCCATGCTTTAATACAAACTGTGGGACATAGTGAAACATTTTAATAAAAAACACCCACAAATATAAGCCACGGCCTCTTAACATGTTAAATAAAGCACCTAAGTAAGTACTCATGCAGTTCACTTATAAAGTTTCTGACCAGCTGTTGTTCAGTCGTATTAGCTTTCTGTGATTCGAATCTCTGTAAATATGATCGTTATTGTAATTCGTATCATCTTTGTTGGTATTTATTTTTAATTTGTTATGACGTAGACCATTAACAATATACTTCATCAAATCCAGGATGTTTTAAGTTTGATTTCTCAATACAAGCCACCCACGAATACAAGCCACAGGCCAAAGTAAAAACTATTATTAGAAGCTGCATCTTCTGTTTGAAGATGTACAGTAACTCATTTCCAGGTTTGTCCTGGTGGAAGGGTACAAAGGAGAAGATGGCATAAAATAACTTGGGATAACTTCGATCTGGTGTCTTGCTGTACAGTGCTGGCTATTTAACTTGCCTTAGATTGACTGTCTGGACTGCAGCAATATTTGTATTTTGCACTGCGCTCTTTGTGTCTTTTGCACCTATATGTTGAATTCTTGCCTGTACCCCCTTCCCCCAGGTTGGTCCTAGAAACGAGCCTTGATTCAGTGTGCCTTTCCCGGTTACCAACATTTTAAATAAATGAATAGAAATAAAATACAAAAAATAGAACAAAATAATTGTGATACAGGTCATTAGGTCATATGACCCAGTGCTCATGTGTCAAAAACTGGGATAAAGCGGCAAAGCATATGTGCACGTCACACAAAAAGTAGCAAAGAGAAACATGATGGAGGTGGGAACCAGACACTGGGGAGAGCAACAGCAGTGGAGACAAAGTAGCATTTAGGGAGTGGCCCCCATGGGTCCCCAATCAGCTAGTCTGGGAAGCAGTGACAGGTGTTCGTAGTCAGCTTTTAGACCTATCCCTTGAGAGTCAACCATTAGGGACAGGATGGGAGTTACAGAGGTATTGAAGTCTCCCAAACTCGTACAGCCTGCCAAGCAGCAGAGCTACATCTGGCAAATTAGAAAAAGCATGGATTAGAATAATGGAGGGAGTAGGCCATTGGAGGGGTAGGCATGCGGAAGGAGGTTAGTCAGGGAGAGTGTTTTACCAGACGTTTAACATCAGTAGGCTCCATGCATAAGCCACTGTCCTTCCAGGGAAGGCCAGACTGGGCTGGAGTACAGAGTGTGGTGGTGGCTAATGGGAGAGTAACTAAGGATCTTCTTCGTGGGTATCTCCGTCATCTGGTCACACTGTAGGAACTTCACCATCAGTGAAACAGGATCCACATGGAAGATTTTCCAGCAGTACAACTGGGGCCGTCGATGACACCTGCCAACGTGATCAACCCTATAAATGCATAAGTAGCTCCGCACCCTCCAAAGTTCTTTCCCGCTGTTGACTCCACCCGCATGAGTCTCGGTGGAAGCTCCATGGCAGTTTGCACCATTTTTTGCCTACGCTTTTCTTTAATTTTGGTAATCTCTTTTTAACAAGAGATTCTTTTACCTCATTTATGTAACCAGTTAATCCTTCTACATCTCTCTTCTGCCGCTGGTGCTGAGGAAAAAAGATTGCTTCCTCAGACTTATACAACCTCTGTGTCTGCTGTCTTGGGGCTGACCACAATGTCACAGACTGTGAGCTCTGCCAAAAATGTAATCTCACAACCCTTAGGTGATACAGAAAGGATCTGTAGAAATTTCTCATGGAACAACAGGTAATTAGTTCTGGGCAGGGGTCCTCCGGGGTCCCTCATTCACCTGTGGGTTCCTCAAGCTCCCAGGCCTCTAAGGTACGATGACCAGGCACCGCGCCCCCCTCGTGGCTCTCCCATTCCCCGATGGCTTCTTCATCTTTTTCCAGGGGTACTGCAGCAGCGACTGCCCTGACACCTTCCGCTGTCCAGGCCTCTACTCCTGCCAGGCTCCTACTGACAGTGCCTCTTCTTGCTTCTCAGGGAGGCGGGCCATTGATCCCAGCCCCTCTATTGAGGCCTGCTGCTTCCCCAGGTCCTCAGATGCTGGAGCCTTCAGGCTCTCAAGACCTGACGGATGGTTTGTCATGCCCTGTCCCAACAACCCCTCTGCCATTGACACAGCCCTACCTGCTGTTGACCTAAACACTATTCTGACACAGTTGACCACGGCTTTGACACACCAGTCAAGTGCGCACAGACCTGTGCCCCTGGTGCTGTCAGTCGCTCCATCGTCGTCGACGCCGGTTCGGCCTTATTGGCCTGCACCCCTCGGGGCCGTCGGGGCCTCGTTCATTGGACCCTGAGTTGGAGAGGGTCATTGTCAAAGAGGAGTTACCATACTGACCTTATTCTCCCTGAGGAGGAGGAGGAGGAGGAGGAGGAGGAACCTCTTTCCTCAGACAGGTCTACTGCTTCTTCAGTGAGTGAGGACTCTATTAAGCATACTCCCAGGTCCCCTCCTGAAGACCCTTCCTTCTTCAGTGTTATGAAGCAGCTGTCTACAGCCATGGGCTTCTACACTGAGGAAGAAGATGCCACTAGAAGAGAGGTGGTGGACTTTCTGGAGATCCTAGAATCTTCCCCCTAAGGTCATGCCTCCCATTTTGTCGGCTCTGAGGAATGCCACCACTGCAGCATGGTACCACCCTGACAGGGTTCCGGGCATGTTATGCTGCCCAACCTGAGACCATCTCTGTGGTCATCAAAGTGGTGCATGATAGGTCCAAGGTGCCGAAACACCTTGGCACCTTTCCCCCTGACAGAATCCAGAAAGATTGACCTTTGGGGTAAGAGGCCTTATGCATCCTCCACTCTGGGACTTCGGATTGCTAACTATTTATCTCATACGGTCGAACACCATATGGAAGAAGGACTGGACAGCTGCTCAGGCCCTCCCAGAATGTTTCCAGAAACAGGAGGTCCTTGGGTCCCTCCAGGCCGCTGAGAATATTAGTAAACACCTCCTCCAGGCCTTGTACGACATGTCTGACACTGTTGCTGGGGCTACTACCACAGACATTTTCCTTCATAGACACTCAAGGCTCAGGCTATCTGGTTTCGTGGCAAATGTCCAGCAGAAGCTGCTTAATATCCCCTTCAGTGTCTCAAAGTTCTTTGGGCCTGATGTCGAGGACATCATTAATGATTTGGAGGGCTGTTAAGTCTGTCCATTTGCTCTGCCATACCCAGCCCAGGAGCAAACAGTGCCTTCCTTTCGAAAGGTGCCCCACCAGTCCGGTGCGGCCTCCTGTCTCCAGGGTAAACGAAAGGCCAGTTCTGCCTTGCCTACCTCCTCGTCCTCCTCCTCCTCTGGCCCTGCCTTGAAGCAACACAGAGGAGACGGATCAGCCCCAGCAGCTGGATCCGCCTCTCCTTGACTCCTTGCCAAACCCCCTTTGTCTGGTCCCCAACCAAGAGGTGGTGGTCGGAGGTCAGTTCTCCCTCCATCTTAACCAATGGAGAAACTTCAGATGCTTGGATTCTTCAGATTATAGAAAGGGGTCACACTTTGGAGCTTTTGGAACAAACCTCCAAAGACTCCCTTCCACCTATCCTCCAGACCACGGAGCAATCCTTCGGGAGGAGGTACACTCCCTTCTGTGGAAAAGGGCGATCGAACCAGTGCCCAGGCAGCAGAAAAACATAGGGTTCTATTCTAGATTTTTCCTGGTCCCCAAAAGAACTGGAGGTAAGAGGTCTACTCTTGTTCTCAGAGACCTTAACCTCTACATCCAGTACAAAAGGTTTTGCATGGTCACTCGCCCAGGGCTGCTGCCCCTGCTCAAACAGTGTGACTGGCTGTGCTCCCTCAACATGCAGGAGACTTGTCTTCATATTTTGGTGTGCCCACCGCACAGGCAGTTTCTCTGGTTTCTTTTCAGGGCAAACATTACCAATTCAGAGTCTTGCCCTTCTGTGTTGCTTAGCAGCTGTGGCTACTGCTCTCCAGCAAGAGGGCCTGTACATCTTCCCCCATCTGGATGACTGGCTTCTCAAACCACCATCCAGGGATCAGCTTCTCCGAACCCTGGAGAGGACCCTCTTGTTGTTCTACTCCCTGGGCGTCACTGTCAACCTGCCCAAGTCCGTTTTAATCCCATCTCAATGGTTATAGTATATAGGGGCGGTTCTGGAATAGGCGCAGGTGGAGCTTTCCTGCCTTCAGACAGCGAGCGGAGTGCTTCATCTCCCAGGCTGAGGTGGTTGCACTGAGCCATTATGTTTCCACGAGGGTTTACTTGAGGCTCCTATGCCTCATGGCTGTGGCCATTGCCGCTGTCCCAGTGTACACACTGCATATGCAAGTGCTCTAGTGGACCCTCCGGGTACAGTGGGACCAAAACACAGATGACTTGGAGCAGCTATTGCTGGTCTGCCCTCGGGTCCCAAGGTGCTCCAGTGCTGAATGGATTCCCAGAACCTCTTAAGAGGGGTCCCATTCCTGATCTTGTCTCTCCAGCAGATTCTCACTATTGATGCCTCTGACTTGAGCTGGCGAGCTCACCTGGGTCCCTTCCAGACCCAGGGTACCTGGTCTCCGGTTGAGATGTCCCTCCACATAAATGACCTTGAGATGAGTAATTCTGTATGCCATGTAGGCCTTTCAGAACCACCTGTCTCTGGGCCAGTGGTTGATTCAGTCAGACAATCTCAGTGTGGTCTACTCTATCAACAAACGGGGAGGACACATTTGTACCCTCTTTACAGGGAAGCAATGAGGTCTGGTACTGAGCACTGTACCACAGCCTGGACCTCTCTGCCGTCCACGTCCCAGGTGTGCTAAACACCCTGGCAGCCAGCCTCAGCCGGACTCAGTCCAGGATGCATGAATCAGAATTTCTCCCGTACGTCACAGGAGATCTGTTCGACAGATGGGGTTGTCCAGAGTTGGACCTTTTTGCATCCCCACTCAACGCACAACTGCCCAGTTTCTGCTTGCTTGATCAAGGGCCTGGAGTTTTCTGGGTAAATACATTGTCCCTCTCTGGTGCGGGAGGTTCCTTTATGCCTTCCTTCCATTTTCTCCGAGGATGCTAATCAAGCTGCAAATGAAGGGGGCCAGCATGATCCTGGTCGCACCCTACTGGCCATGGTGGGTATGGTTTCCATTACTACAACAATTGGCAGAGGAACCTCCGATGCCTCTGCAGGGATCTGCTGATGCAGGCTCAGAGGACCCTGGTCCATCCGAATCTCAAGCCTCTTCGTCTGCATGCCTGGCTCCTGAGGACGTAGCCATTGCCTGGTTTGGAGTCTCTCAGAAGGTGGCGGGTGTCCTCGTGGCAGCTTGGAAGCCCTCCACTAGAGCCACATATGCCATGAAGTAGAAGAGGTTTGCCATCTAGGCTGCCAAACATCATCTGGACCCTTTTACCTGTCCGGTGAGCCAGATTCTGGATTACCTGATATCACTGTCAGACTCAGGCCTCCAGTATTCCTCCCTCAAGGTGCATCTTTCGGCTATGTGTAGCTTTCATGAGCCACTGGATAGTCATACCGTGGCTCAGCTACATGTGTCCCGTACTTTTCTTAGGGGCATACTGCACCTGAAACCTCCAATCCGTACCCTTGTCCTGGCTTGGGATTTAAATTTTGTTTCACAGAAACTGACCCTGTCTCCATTTGAGCCAGCAGCAACTTGCAAGCTACGCTTTCTTTTGTGGAAAGCATTATTTTTGGTTGCTATTACTTCTGCTTGAAGGATTTGTAAGCTTCAGGCTCTCTGGTGTGAGGTGCCCTATTTGACTTTAGGGTGTCTTTGTGCACAAATCCGAAGTTTCTTCCTAAGGTGGTTTCTGAGTTTACCCAGAACCAATTTATCCACCTCCCATGTATTTTCCAGAGCGTGCCAATCCAGGGGAAGCACTGCTCCATAATTTAGATGTGTGCAGAATTCTGAAATTTTATCTGCTCCAACTAAGGATGCAGAAAGACAAAGCAGCTGTTTGTTTCTTTCACCCCAGGAAGAGAGGGCGTTCAGGTTTCCAAACAACAGTTGTCCAGATGGTTGGCCCCATTGTATTGTGTTCTGCTACAACAAACATGGCAAGGAGTAGCCAGGGGTGGTGAAAGCTCACTCCACGAGGGGCATGACTATCTCTGTGGCCTGTTTCAAGGGGGTCTCAACCACTGACATTTGTGCTGCTGCAACTTGGAGTACCGTTTATACTTTCACCAAGCACTATAGTTTGGACATTGCTTTGAGGGCAGGTTTTGGACGGGCATTTCTACAGGGCCTCCCATCCTAGGCCCTGGTTTGCCTACTTCCCAGACTGTTCTACTGCACTTGTAACTGCTTGGAACTCATTCTTATGGTGTGACCTGATAACTGAGATGCCTCCCAAAAAAGACAGAACAGTTACGTAATCTTACCGTAACAGTAGATCTTTGAGGGGATCTCAGTCATCGGGTCAGCCTTCCATCCCACCATCCCTCTGCTGGGGTCTTTGCCTCAGACTGGCTGTCTGGTGTATCCAGCCTTTTATTTGGGCCTGGGCACACCTCTCTCTCTCTCTCTCTCCTCGGTGCCCCATGGCACATGCTTGCTCCCTTAGTTTCCGGAGGAAAGAACTGAGGAGGGAGTGGGCCCGCTCACAGCTTTATAGGGTTGATGAAGTCGGCAGGCGACGTCAGCATTCGGAGGCCCCTGTTGCACTGGGTCCTGAGTCACTGATGGTGAGGTTCCTGCAGTGTGAACTGATGACTGAGAGACCCTTGAAGATGTACTGTTATGGTAAATTCTTATGTAACTGTTCTTTTACACGACCGAAAGTACTGAAGAGAGGGCCCAATCTGGTGAAGGAGGATCTCAGTGATGCACCATATACAGTTTTGCAATAGTCAGAGACTGGGAGAATCACTGTGAGCAATAGGTCATCTGGAAGCAGGGGTAGAAAGGCTTTGATGCAGTGAATAGCACCAAGCAAGGGAAGGAGGTTGAGGTGATGGTGTCCACGGGGGTGGAGAAGTCACTGGCCCTATACTATGCCTATTAATGAATCCAGCAGCATATCAGTCTTCAGTAAAGCTTTGCACCCACACCTCCTCAGCTCATATGTCTGAACGAATTATTCACTCACTATACTGTAATTCTCATAAAAACATAGCAGCATAGAATTTGACAGCAGATAATGATCACTTGGCCCACCCAGTCTGCCTTTTTTTCCCTACCTACATTGTTACCACCGACTACTTGATCTACTGCTCTTTCTTGCTCCCCCTTCCTTTCCAGTATTATTCCCTTGTGCCTATCCCATGTAGTCTTCACCCCACCACCTCCACTGGAAGATTGTTCCAGGAATCCACCGCACTCTGTGTGAAGTATTTCCTAACATCTCTCCTGAGTCTACCCCCCATCCAGCTTCATAGCATGTCCCCTTGTTCTTAAGCACCCTTTCTTGTGATACATACTTCCCTCCTGTACCATATTTACTCCTGTTAGGTATTTAAAGGTCTCTGCCATATCCCTCCTCTCTTCCAGGGTGTACATATTGAGGTCCTTTAGTCTTTCCCGCACCATTTGAGTTGCCCTCCTCTGAATAGCCTTCACTCTGTCGTTCTGGAGATATGGTCTCCAGAACTGCACACAGTTCTCTGGGGTCTTAGAGAGATCTATACAGAGGTAACATCACCCCCATCTTTCTGCTGGTGGTACCCCTCACTTTGCACCCCAGCATCCCACTAGCTCTCCCCACTGCCTTGTCGCACTGCCTGGCCACCTTTATGTCGTCACTTTCTTGACCCACTAATACCCAGCTTACTCAGAACCCCTCCCTTTACTCTCTCCCATTTATCCTTCCCTCTCTCCCACATTTGTTCTCATTGTAATTGTAGTTGACTACTTTGTACATAACATTATGTAATTTAGGTATGCTTTGTATTGCATATTCTTTATATTTAAACAACAGGGTGTGTGTTATTGTGTGACAAAATCGCACCCCGGGTGGTTGAAGCACAGGGCTGCAGTTCGAGTGTGTGCAACACCCAAGAAATGGCATTATTTCCAAATTGAGTGAACTTTATTAAAGAACATGACAGAATACATATGGCATAACAAAACCTACATACCTACATGCGAACATACGAAGAAGGCCATATGGTCTATCAAGTGTGCTCGTATTGCAGGGTCCACAGCTCGAGATGTCCCTGCCTTCCCTCCCCACTCCTCCCATCCTCTCTACCCATGATCCTTACCTTCCCCCATGCCTGTCCCAGCCTCTCTTAAAGCTACCCACCGTCTTCAACGAGATTACCTCTTCTGGCAGCGCATTCCAAGTGTCCACCACTCTCTGTGAAGAAGTGCTTCCTGGCCTTCCTCCTAAACCGCCCACCCTCCAGCTTAAGACTGTGCCCCCTCATGTTATGGTTGCCACTCGGCTTAAAGAGACTCTCCTTATCAACCTTATTTATTCCTTTCAAGTACTTGACGGTCCCAATCATGTCCCCTTTCTCTCTCTCTCCTGTCTTCCAGGGAGTACATGTTCAGTGCCCTCAATCTCTCCTCGTATGCCTTACCCTGCTGACCTGCTGTCATCTTTGTAGCCCTCTTCTGGACCTTCTCCAGCAGATTAATGTCCTTTTTGAGGTGTGGGTACCAGTACTAACCTCCATACTCTAGATGCGGCCTTACCAGTGACCTGTACAAGGGCAGTATAACCTCCTCTCTCCTACTACTGATCCCCCTAGATATGCATCCCAGCATCTTGTTTGCCTTTGCTGCTTTTTCGCACTGCGTGGAGTGCTTCAGGTCACTAGTGATCATCACTCCCAGGTCTTTCTCCCTCCTCTGATGCAGATATTAGTACTCCACCCAGGTAGTACTCTGTCCTGGAATTCTTGGCTCCAATATGCATGACTTTTCATTTCTTGGCATTGAAGCCAAGCTGCCAGATCCTGGACCACTTCCCCAACTTATCCAGATATTTCTGTAGGTCCTGTATCCCTTCAGCTGTGTCCACTCTTCTATAGAGCTTGGTGTCATCTGCGAATATGCACATTTTTCCCTTAATGCCATCTCCTATAAGACACTGAACAGCACCGGCCCCAGCACAGAGCCCTGCGGGACCTCACCGGTTACCTCTGTAGTGCCAGATAACTGTCCCCCCACAACCACCCTCTGGGTTCTGTCCCTCAGCCAGTTTTCCACCATCTGGCCATCGTTTCCCCAACCCCGAGATCCACCAACTTCCTGATCAACCTTTTTGTGGGGCACAGAGTCGAAGGCCTTGCTGAAATCAAGATAGAGGATGTCTACCGCTTGGCCCCTGTCTACTGTCTTAGTGACACAGGCAAAGAAGTCAATCAGATTTGTTTGACATAATCTCCCCCCGCCATGAACCCATGCCACCTCGCATCCTGAAGACCATGCTCCTCTAGATATTCCACCAACCTTTCCTTTAGTATGGTCTCCATGAGCTTGCCCACAATGGAGGTCAGACTGACTAGATTGTATTTCCCTGGGTCATCTTTGGGACCGCTTTTGTGGAGGGGCACTACATGTGCTGTTCTCCAGTCCTTCGGTACCACTCCTGACTCTAGTGAACTATTAAATAGGTCTGCCAGTGGCCCTGCCAGCTCCTCAGCTAGTTCCTTTAGTACCCTTGGATGTACTCTGTCCAAGTCTGGTGATTTTACCACCTTCAATGCCAGCAGTCCTTCCCTCACTCTATCCTCCTCTCTCATTATATCTCTGTTCCCCTCCCCCCACTCCTCTCTTCCCTCCTGAAGGCACTGATCCGTCGTCCTCCCTGGTGAAGAAGGAACAGAAGTATTCATTTTGTATCTCTGCTTTTCCCCCATTGTCTTCCACTCACTCCACCCCTTTCTTAAGCCTAACAATCCCTTCCTTCTTGTCCCTTTTCTCACTTATATATCGAAAGAAAGCCTTCTCCCCCTTCTTAATTCCTTCAGCTATCTACCAGTCCTTCTGTGCCTTTGCTCTCCGGACTTCCTTACTTGACTCACTAGCCAACCTTAGGTAATTTTTCCTATCCATCTCTCTATTGGTCTTCCTGAATTTTCTATAGGCCAACCTCTTTTCCCATACTGCTTGGGTAACCCCAGAACTGAACCAGCTGGGCGCTTTGGCCCTTGTGTTCTTCCCCCTGAGCCTAACGCACTCATCTGTGGCAACCAGTATTCCTTCCTTAATGATAAACCACCTTTGGTCCACCCCCATATCTGCTCTGATGCCTGCCAGATGGCTGCTTAGCATTTCGCCCATTTTCCTGAAGTCCACCCTCCTGAAATCCAAGATTTTGGTCTTAGTCGGGATGCTTTCCCTGCCCATATCCAACTGGAACCACACTGCACAATGGTCACTTCCACCCATTGGCTTCTTGACCATTTATTTCCTGTACATGTTCCCCATTTGTGAGCACCAGATCAAGAATTGCCTCAGCTCTTGTTGGTTTGGTGACGCCCGGAGTCCGGAACCCAATCTGCAGTCCTTCCAGGATCACCTGACTCCTAGCACATGTTGTGGATGGTATGCTCCAGTCCACCTTGGGCAGGTTGAAGTCCCCTAAAATTACCATCTCTCCTTTCCCTGCAGCTTCCAATATTTATGAGTTCAGTTCCCTGTCCCTCTCCTCATCCTGACTGGGTGGTCTGTAAACCACCCCCAACCTCACCTTCCTCCCTTTATTGGCCCTTAACTGAACCCATATTCCCTCCACCTCCCCTTCCTCTGACTCCTCCCTCGTGCAAGTTATTCCGTCCCTGATATAAACTGCCACCCCTTCCCGACTACCCTGTTCCTCCTGTATTGTTTATATCCAGGGATCGCAAGGTCCCAGTCATAGTGTGATGTTGCCTAAGTGTCTGTTACTGCAGCTACGTCCACCCTCCTGTCTGCTAATAGTGCCTGCAGGTTGTCCATCTTGTTTCCAAGACTCCACGCATTCAGACATACCACCCTCCACCTGGAATCTGACCTTCCTTCTCTTCCCTCTATTCTTCTATTCACATTTATGCCCTCTGTGTGCACCCCACCATGTACCCTTCTTATGTGTTCCTGGAAATACAAGTGAAGAAAAACACACAACCAGCTCCAGGATACATAATGTTTTATGCAACCCTTCTAAAACCCCTACCTCCCCAGCCAGCCCCAACCCACAACCCTACCCATCTCACCACTGGAGGAAGACAAAATTATCAGGTACGCAGGACACGTAACACAAAACGTGGCCAAGGTTATAAACAGCAGTTTGATACAGGGATACCCCACGTTAGACAAGCACCAGCACTCACACAGTTAGAACATACAGTGGTTCCCAAATACAGTTGTACTTATGAAAAGATGTGGCATTATTACACAGTAACTCATCCCTGGAGTGCCTTATTGCTACTATACAATGACTGGATTTTTATTAAAAAAAAGAAAGAAAAGTTTGGGCTTTTTTCCCCCATTTTTTGTGTGTGGAGTTATACATTTAAAAAAAGGTCAAGTATATTTTTCCACCAGTAGGTGGAGCTGCTGACTGAGTTATCCTCTGTCACCAGTTCCTCACAGTTCATCCTTGTTTCATTGATGTCTTCCGTGCTGTGATGTGTGACATCAGTTCCCCCCCCCCCCACAAACGTCTGTTCGCCCTCCCATTAAATTGGGCTGTATTTCAACTTTGTTTTTTGTTTTGTAAATTGTGACTGTTTGTTTCTGTGGTTACGGAATCACTCAGCTACCACATTGCAAGACACTGAAGTGTGCAGCCACACGCTAACAGGATTTTGGCGCCGAGGTAGCGATAGATATGCTGTTACTTTTTACTGAAGTTTCCGCCAGTGAGTACAGGAGGAGCATGGCGGGGGTGGAGGGTCAGTGTCAGGAGATAACTTCATGATAAAAGAAACATTTAATTTACACGTTTCTCTTCCCCGGAACTGAGCAGCTTCCATGAACCACACGGTCAGTGGTTACAGTCTGCCTGTTCAGTGAAGCTGCTCGGTTTGGGAAGAAAGAACCTGGAATCAAAATTAATTGTATTTTATGCTGAGATATGTAAATATGGTATTTGCTGTGACAGGTGAAGCGAGAGACAGAATTGCTGTTTGCGGGGGGTGTTAAGCTGTGACAGCTTAAGTATTTGGCTTCTCTCTGCAGTTTAAGTGGGGAATGATTTGTGACGTCGTTATGCAGTCTTTTCCATGCCTGCTGTAGATACAGTGATGTTATTGTCTAATAACATCACTGTGTCTAAGGGTCAGCAGCCAATCAGGTTCCTAGAATTTTTCTTGCCATTTTATAAATGACTGTATTAACTCGTACCTATTCTGCTAACATCTACTCTGCATATATCTTGCTGCTGTAAATAAATGTTCACCAGGGCCCTCTGGAAAAGTAGGCGTTCCACTTAAATAGGGCCTTCCTGGTGCTCACAAATTCAAATAAATATTAGAACCATAAAACAGTTGTCAGAATTTTCAAATATATTCGGTATTCAGAAAAGTTTTTTGGGGTGGCAGTAGACTGACCTCATACCACAGTCATTTTGGGGATCTGGTTTGGGAACCACCTTGTGATTCCCACTACAGACAGATATGGTCTGCAAGGGTGGGGTTGGTGTTAACAGCAAAGCATACGGAAGAGCACAGCACTTGTCTTCCTCTTCGTTGATGGAGACCAGATGCAACAAAGTTGGTGGGATGGGGAAGGGGTGAACAGAGGTTAAAGCACATGACCAGATCCATAAAATGGGATTACTTCCACAAGCTCCAGAGAGAGAACCTGGGCAATCCTAGAAAATTCTGGGACTACATTAACTCACTCTTAAATCCTGCACACCTAGCCCCAGCATTCACCTGAGTGCCCCTTCTGGCCCTCTGACTGACCCCTCAGTGGTTGCCGAAGCTTTCAACACCAAGTTCACTGACCTGTCAGCCCTCCTTTGCAAATTCCCATTCAGCCATCCCATGCACCCGGATGCCAGCGCAACCCCCTCATCCTCTCCCTCCACTCCTTTTTCCACCTCCCCCACCCCTACTTGCATGTCCCCAGTCCGAGACCTGCACTTCCACCTGTCTTCAACTCCCTCCCTCCTTACGATACCCCCCACTCACCCCCCTTTTACTTTAAGACCATATCCCTAAGGACTACCTGGCTAAACTTAAAGAGTTGCCTAATCGAGGAAACCCTGGACCTGACGATCTCTCCTGTCTTTTGAACTTGTCTCCTCTCTGATATCAAAGCCTCTCACCTTTGTCTTTAATCTCACACTGTCTACCTCCACCATGCCTGACTCCTGGAAGTCTGCTGGAGTGGTTCCTATCTTTAAAACCGGGAACCCCCACTGCTCCGACAACTACCAGCCAATATCTATTCTCCCCCACCTAAGTAAACTCCTGGAAAGAGTTGTCCATCATCAACTATCTGATTCTCTCACTAAATATAACGTCTTACGTAGCCAACAGCATGGCTTCCGCAAACATCACAGTACATCAACTGCCTTGGCTCTTTTTACCGATCACATTCTCTGTAACATGGACCATGGATACGCCACTGGTGCTGTCTTTGTTGACCTATCTAAAGCGTTTGATATGATTAACCACTCCCTCCTCCTCGCTAAGCTATCCTTGCTCAGCTACTCTACTGAGACGACTGACTGGTTTCTGAGCTACCTCTCCAGATGCTCCCAATCTGTTTGCATTGGCACTACCACTTACCCCGGCCCACCCCACTGCCGATCACCACGGTAGTTCCCCATGGCTCCATCTTGGGGCCCCCTGCTCTTCTCCATATTCGTCAACTCCCTCTCCTCCAGCAGCTTTACCTGCAACTCCCTACTCTACATGGATGACCTTGTCATTTTCCATAGTGACAAGTCCCTCTCTTATATATCCTCCGTCATCACCCTGACCTACTGTGCTGCTTATAACTGATTTTCATCTAATCTGCTGTTGGTCAATGCTAAAAAAAAAAAAACAAGGCTATGTTGTTTGTGTCAAAACCGTATCTCACCAAAACCCTCAACATTAACTCCACTTTCCTCATCTCCACCCCCACCATGGCCCTGCCCTTGAAAACATCTCTTCTTTAAGTATCTGGGGGTACTGCTTGACCCCTATCTCTCTCCTTCAGTGACCACATAAACCACATAGTCCTCGGAGTTGATCAGAAGTTGGGTGTTGCATATCGTCTAAAGCCCTACCTTGCCAAGGAGGCTCGCCTTGCTATCGTCACGGGCAATCTTCTCCCTATCTTTGACTATTGCTCCTCTATCTATTCTAGAGCCCCAATCACCCTTCAGACTAGACTATCGATAGCTTACAACAATGCCTGCCGCATTGCCCTATCGACCCCTTACTCCACACACCACTGCGACCTCTACCACTCCCTTGGCTAGCTCTCCTTGCAAGGGTACTATCCTTGGCTGTCTTGTGGGCGCCAACTTTAGATGTTGCAGTACTTCTCTCTCTACCCTCTTCAACTTCAGAACCCCGACTAGGAACCTTCGCTCCTCTGCCGCTCCGCTGTTCCCACCCTCGAGGTACCTAGAACTGCCACCAACATGGGTGGGAAAGCTCTCTCAGTTGCGGCCCCCTCTCTGTTTAATGGGCTACCTGCCCCTCTTCGATTTTCCAACACTCATCAAAACTTCAAACATAACCTCAAATCTTGGCTCCTAGACAAAGATAGCTGCAACTGCCCCCTAGCCCGCTAGTTCCCCTCCCCCTACCTGTACATATGTTTCCTATATGCTAGCTTTGTTACTCCTCATTCTTTCTGCTCTTGTTGTTTACTAGGCCTCATTGGGAACTCTCTTCGGAAAGTGGGGGTGTTCTGTCTGGTGACTTATCTGATTATATTGCATCTATGTACCCATTGTACCCATGTCTACCTGATTTCTGCCTAGTTGTGTATTTCATTTTTTATGTCATTTACTACTAACTGTTTTTTGCTTCCTTGAACTCGCCTATTTGTATTTTCTATTGTACCATCTCTGTTGTTACCTTTAAGTTATTTTTCTCTGCTAGTTCTACTCGTGCCTTGTGGCCTGGGTCGTGCCTGTAAACAGTCCACTTGTTCGGTGCACCTACCCGGTTATCAAAGTCACAAATAAAGTAAAGGGAACAGTACCCCCAGTCCCTTCTCATGCCTTGCTCCTCTGATTCTGAGGCAGTTCTTCGGCCTCTGGTGTATGCCTCCTGAGAAGTAGGTAAAAAAGAGAGCCTACCTTGGACTCTGGATGTTGCCAAATAGAGAATTTAAGAAAAAATTGTCAGATTTTCTTTGAACTATTTACAAAATAAGTTAATTTTATATAATCATTGCCCTCGCATGGATCCCTTCTGTCCACTCTCCCAGGAATCCAGATAATTTCTAGGACTCATCTGTGTAGTATTGGCTGCTAGATTTTTCAACCTTGTACTGTTTTTCTCTGAATTGTTATAATGCCATCAAGAGCCCAGTCTGTCCTGCCCCCACTCTCACCAAACAATCTCGGGCCTACTGGGAACCTGACACCTGCAGCCTACTGGCTGTTTTCCAGATACTGTGGAGGGGTTTGTAGTACTTCACCACTGCTACCTAATATTTGCTGGGTTACTGTTACATAAAAACAACCCTTCTAACTAGCCAGTGAGCAGCTTGGGACACTGTCTACTATATTAAGTGTACACAACTGATAGAGGTACTCTTTTATGCCTCCACACCATAACTTCCACTCTGTGTGGTACCTTGTCTGCCAGCATCACGTGGTACAGCCAGTTCTGTGCTTTAGTACCAAATATAATCTTAAAGCAACAGTATTTTTCAGTTGGCAAAAAAAAATCGTATAGTTTTGTGGCAAAAATGTATTTTTGATATCCGTAGATTTATGCGTAGTGTATATTTAGTTTTCTCAGATTGTTGTTAGAACAGCTTCTAAAGCTAATTTTTAATTAATGACTCGGACCATTAAAGATGGCTGTCACACACTTATTAAAAATCTCTTCTGTTGAGGTTACCTGTCGAATGTACATGCTAGACTCCTAATGTGGATGTATTTGGATGGTGTTAACACCATAACACTGTACCTAGATATTTGTTTTAATAA
The DNA here is from genome assembly GCA_016271365.2 of Neoceratodus forsteri. Taxonomy (NCBI): domain Eukaryota; kingdom Metazoa; phylum Chordata; order Ceratodontiformes; family Ceratodontidae; genus Neoceratodus; species Neoceratodus forsteri. The sequence goes on along the minus strand of CM057456.1, from coordinate 1,667,478,317 downwards.
AATACAAAATCACACATGCACAATGCAAAGCATCATGGGCTGTATATGCAAATCACCACAGAATGTTATGCTGGTCCAACTTTAAGCAGAATTGCATGGTGCCGAAAGGCCTCTCACACAGTTTGCAAAGGGTGCTAACAGAAGACATAGACACGTGTTTCATCCTACCAGGACTCATCAGTATGCCTCGTCTGTTTGACACCCCAGTGGAATGGACCAGCTACCCCTAAGGCAGTGTGCCTGGGATATATTGTGGTGAACCCATTAAAATAAAAAACTATTTAAAAGACAAAGAACCTCTGTGCATAAACACTGAGGCAGGGTTACCCCAAAGGGCATTTGGCTGGGAAGCCAAGTTTCAAGAAAATACAAAATCACACATGCCCCCACAATGCAAAGCATCATGGGCTGCATATGCAAATCACCACAGAATGTTATGCTGGTCCAACTTTAAGCAGAATTGCATGGTGCCGAAAGGCCTCTCACACAGTTTGCAAAGGGTGCTAACAGAAGACATAGACACGTGTTCGGCATGTGTGATTTTGTATTTTCTTGAAACTTGGCTTCCCAGCCAAATGCCCTTTGGGGTAACCCTTGCCTCAGTGTTTATGCACAGAGGTTCTTTGTCTTTTAAATAGTTTTTATTTTAATGGGTTCACTAATATATCCCAGGCACACTGTCTTAGGGGTAGCTGGTCCATTCCACTGGGGTGTCAAACAGACGAGGCATACTGATGAGTCCTGTAGGACCCAAACACGTGTTCTATGTCTTCTGTTAGCACCCTTTGCAAACTGTGTGAGAGGCCTTTCGCACCATGCAATTCTGCTTAAAGTTGGACCAGCATAACATTCTGTGGTGATTTGCATATGCAGCCCATGATGCTTTGCATTGTGGGGGCATATGTGATTTTGTATTTTCTTGAAACTTGGCTTCCCAGCCAAATGCCCTTTGGGGTAACCCTTGCCTCAGTGTTTATGCACAGAGGTTATTTGTTTTAATGGCAGGTATGGCACAAGAGTTGGAACTTTTAAATCCCTTATCTTGATTCAGGAATGAAACAAAAATAGGTATCTTGATATCTTTGTCATACAAACATTATTACTGAAAAAAACTATCTGGGGCCCGATATTGAAAAATGGGTAAAGCAGAGCACATTTTGTGCTGCGCTTGCCTATTCCCCAAAACCCTGAGGATGCTACATTCAGTCAGATAGTGCACCTGCGCTATCTGACTGAATATAGGCGCATGTCGGTGCAGCGTTAAGCCAAGTAGCACTGCCGTAACATGGATCCCACCATCGCAGGAAACAGCACCACCAGACCCAATTGCGCCAGTGACTCCCAGCGCGGTGTTCAGATGACCCCAGTGGGCATACAAGGCAGTAAGGAGCTATTTGTTTGCCCATTATGGGCACATTTGCATTGGAAATGACGGCAGGTTTTCACCTCTGTGACCAGCATTGTCTCCACCTTGATTGCCCAGTCCCATGAACTGGACAGGTTCCCTGGTGCCTAGTGGTCCCCCGATCGCCATCCCCGTTAAATTGTAAATCTTTCCTTGGTGCCTGGTGGCCCCCTTCCTGCCCTCTGATCGCCAGTCTCGTAAATAAATAAGCAAAAGCACAGACCGGCAGTACTAGAGGGAAATAAACACCCTCAAGTGCTGCCGATCTCTGCTTTTGCTTGTTTGTTCTTTTTCATGGCATGCACCTACTGTGCTCCCTGAGAAGCTCCATTCGCCAGTGTGTCTTCATGAATGAATAATCCTTCCCTGGTGTCTAGTGGCCCCCCACCCCTCCGATCTCCAGCCCGGGTATCAACTGTCAAATCCCTGGTGCCTAGTGATCCCCCTGCCCCTCAATTACTAATCCCAGTATCATATAGCAACTCCCTGGCATATGGTGGCACCCCACCAGTCTCTATCCCCATACGCTATCCCAAATCCCTAGCACCCCCCCTCCTTCCTGCACCATGGGTACCCGACTACCTGCCCTGCCAACCCCAAAGTACCTGCCTCGGCTGGTGCCACAGGAGCCCATATGGCAACTGGCACAGCTCTTCTCACCTCCACCGGCCACTGTATGGACAGATAGGGAGCGTGCATCCTGTGTACTGTACTATACAGTATGCATATCCTCTGTACTGTACAGGTTGAACATGGCCTGTGTACTGTATAAGGAACACTCGCTCCTTGTACAGTACACAGGCCGCATGCTTCCTGTACAGCACAGAGGCCATGTACCATGTACAGTACAGAGGACACGTGCCCTGTACAGTACTTAGGACATGCACTTCCAGTCTGTCTATACGGTGGCCAGCCAAGGAGGTGAGAGGAAGATTGTGCAGTCATCATGTGGTCTCCCATGGCACCGGTGAGGCAGGTAAGTGGGGGTTAGCAGGGAGGCAGGTTGGGCCCACGGTGTGGGGGGGGGGTGCTAGGTACCAGGGGCTCAGTGATAGCGTATGGGGATCGGGAGTGAAGGGACCTCTAGGCACCAGGGATTTGACAGGTGATACCGGGGCTGGCAATAGGAGGGCAGGGGGGACCACTAGGCAACAGGGAATGACTTCATTTACTGGAGATGGCAGTCGGAAGGTAGGTGGGGCCACTGGACACCGGCGACATGTTTTACTTTACTGGGCATGGTGATCAGTGAACAGGGGTACCACAAGGCACCAGGGAGCAGGCGTTCTCCCCCAGCTGCCAACTTCCTTGTTGGCTGCAGTGGCTGTGGCGGATGGTAGGGTTATCCAGAGTAAGTCAGGGTTTCAATCAGCGGTATTTGCGCTGTACAAAGTGACCTGCAAAAACTCCTTTGCGCAGCACAGATGCACTGAATATCACGCTGCACCAGTATTCCTGTCCCTGCCCCTCCCTTTGTCCGCTGCATGCATTATGGTTTTTTTTTGTGTGCGTTAACCCTGTTGGTGCAAGAGAAAGCCCCCTTTGAATATTGTGTACAGGCGAAGACCCCGGGCAATCGGTGCACTCACTTTGCCCACCAAGCAAAGCTTTGAATATTTGGCCCCTGGTGACTAACGAATACTGCTGCTTTAAATACACAAGGTGGGAAATAAATTCTTAAAGTCAGAAAGTGGGAGTATATCATGCAATAATGGAAGTAAAATACTCCTTTGCAACCCTTATCTGTTCCCCTTGCCCTTCCAACCATGATTTTACTGCTGTCACTGCACTCTTCTAGCCGGGAGGGCAGGTGAGTGGCTTCCTTCACAGCTGATGCCAGTGATGCTCCTTAGCTGACCAGCAGGAGATGGCATAAATGTACAGCATCCTGCACCCTCCCTCTTTGGAAACAGAGTGCCTTACCTGCACGATACATCCATTCCCCTCCCAACTCCGGAGTGGAATATCAGAAGCTAGGCAAATTGTATTGTTCCTTTAGCAAATACTGGATAAGTCATCCATCTGTCAAGCAACTTGCAGCAATGATTAAAGCATCTCATCATTTAAATATATTGTTTTCTTCATAAAGATGTTTTTCCTCCATGGCCAGATGTCCCCATTCGAGCTTTAGCCAGCCACTACCCAGCTGTGTTGTCCAGGTACCTGCTTCAAGGATTATCCATGATTTGTGTGCCCCCATGGTGGTGCCAGTAAGAGACGCCTCCAACCCAGCCTGAGCACGATGTAACATGGGAGCAGACAGCAGTGGACGCAGAACCTAGGGATACTGGCACTCTTTTATTCTCAAAGCTGCCATTTTTTCTGCTTTTTCTGTTACCCTCTTATGGCTGTGCATATGCACCTCTGTGTGAGCACACCCAGATGACCCCTTATATGAGAGTAACTTGAAGAGCTGAACACAGACTCGCTGCAGCAGCGGGATGTGGCATACTCTGCACCCAGGCTGGGATGCACTGCCATAGGCAGCACTTTTCCTGCCCTTGGCCACACCAGCTAGAATGATCCGCTTCCAGTCGCTGGTTGTTTGTATTTAAGTAGATACATAGATACATTGACACTGTTGGCAGATAAGGGCCTATGGCCCAGTCTGATATGATTAAGGGTAAAAACTGTAATAATGCCACTACTATTGCCAATGCCTATAACAATCAGTTCTCTGATCTCTCAGCGTACACCTCCCTGTTCGCCACCACCAATGAATGACCAGCCGTCTACCTCCAACCATCCCTCCCCCCCCCGAGACTCTTATCTCGCCTACCTTTCTACCTTAGAATTATCTCAGTGAGGGAAACCTACAAGCTTCTATCCTGCCCCTCTGCTTATATGAGTGCTGGACATGATGACCTTGAACCAAAACTTCTAAAGATCGGAGCCCCTTGGCTTGCACTCCCAATTTCCCATTTTATTAAACTCTCTCTCACCACTGGAATTGTTCCACCAACTTGGAAGGTTGCTAAGGTTGTTCCTGTCTTCAGGCGGGGCGACCGTAGAGGCGTAGAGAACTACCACCCCATAGCCACCCTGTCTGCTGTTAGCAAGATTCTGGAAAAGGTGGTAAATGTGCAGCTGACAAACTACCTATCCAGTCATAATTTACTGTCACTCAAACAGCATGGCCTTCGAAAAGGCCATAGTTCTGGCACAGCCCTTGCTAAAATCATTACCGAAATAAGGATTGCCATGGATCAGGGCTTGCTTTCTGGGGCCATCTTCATGGACCTCTCAAAGGCTTTTGATCTATTGGACCACTCCCTCCTCCGTGCAAAGCTCTGCTCCCTTGGTGTGACCTGTCCTAAATTGGTTTTCAAACTATCTCACTGGTAGGCTGCAGCTTGTCAAATACAATAATGCTCTGTCAGAGCCTGTTCCCATCACGATCGGCATCCCCCAGGTCTCCATCTTAGGCCCTATCCTTTTTTCACTCCTCTTCATTAATGACTTCCCAGCAGGCCCTGCCTAAAGTACCACAACCCTATACACCGATGACCTGGTCCTCCTATCTAGCTCAGGAAATGTCAGCACCATTAGTCACAACCTACGAGCTGACTTCAACAAGCTGCAAAACTGGCTCCAGACAAATAACCTCCTGCTCAACATAAAGAAAACTCAACTCATGCTCTTCGGCACCCTGGCCAAGCTCAAACAGTGTCCCGCACCACTAAATGTCCTAAGTCTTGGTGGTGACCCACTAGACATTACATGCTTCTTTAAATATCTGGGAGTACCCTCGACCCCCAGTTAGACCTGTCTTTACACATTCACAATATGTGCAGGGCAACCAGTGTCAAGCCTGGACTTGCGTACAGGACTCATGGGTCCCTTACTGCTGCTGCTCGACTTGCCCTTGCTAAAGGCTTATTTCTTCTCTCCCTCAGCTATGGGCTGACAACCTTTACCTTCACAGCAAAAACTAGCCTTGTGAAATGGGATGTGGCCTACAATAATGACTGCCGCGTCGCCCTCTCCATCCCTCGACTCACGCATCAATGTGAACTGTACAATAAATTGCACTGGTTGTCTCCAGGTAACTATCGCTCATTCATCCTGGGCTGCTTTATAGATAAAGTTGTTTGCAGTGACACCCCACCCACCCTGTCCAAATTCCTCCGGCCAGCACCACCTTCGTACCAGCTTAGGTCAGCCACATCGCACCTCCTCCTTGTCCCAAAAACTCGTACACTGTCCAGTGATCGTGCCTTTGCGGTCTGTACCCCTAGATTCTGGAAAGCCCTACCTGCACCCCTCAAGTATACCCCCTCTGGTCGCACCTAAAATCTGCCTCAGCCTGTAACTGTTACTAGGCTGCCTGACATCCTCTGCCACTGGGTTCCACCTTATCCTCAGTCTCCTACCCTTTTTTGAGCTCTACTAGGGGGAGTACTCACCCTCACCTCAGCACTTACTGCCCTCTAAATGAAATGACTGCCTTTAAATTGCATACATGTGATATCTCCCTCTTTACGCAGGAGACTCCTGCTTTTTTTAACTGAACTCCCTCCCTCCCTCCTGGGAAACAAAATCTCTTGCTTAAGTAAAATTTTGTCCAAAATATCCATGTTTTTTTGGCAGATAAAGACACATAAAAATTAAATCAGTGATGAACAATGTATCTGATAACTTTATATAACTAGTTTATTCTTTTTAGTGCTTATTCTTGACAAAATGAAATACATGAAATTTTTGTAATTACTTTTTTCTTATTTTGTGACGCCATTGAAGGACAAACTCACGACGTTACAGCATCTCCCTACTAGCAGGCCAATCTCCCTCCTAATTTGACCCAAATCTCCCTCTTAAGCAAGTTGGCAGACCACTCTCCCTCCTAATTTGACCCAAATCTCCCTCTTAAGCAAGTTGGACATATCACATGTATGGAATTGTACCCATACTCTTACCATGAAATGTAATCATTGAAATCTTACCTTGAAATGTACAGTAATCTTTGTTGCTCTGCTCTCTTACCATGAAACGTTCATTATTGTTTACCTCTCCTCACCATTGACGACTATGTTTACCTGTTCATCCCGTAACTGTTTTACTTGTTTTCACGCTGTTCATCGCCTATATTTCACCTTGTTGTATAGTACTCTTGCACAGATTGTAAACCTTGCTCTGTAATCTCCTGGGTCGTACCTGAAAATAGGCATTTCTTGTCTAGCTGTGCTTACTCGGTAAACAAAAGCTAATAAATGAATTTGAGCTTGTAAGTTCACTTTGTTTTCCTAGAAGTCTGTTGCCCCCTACCCCTGACCTCCAGAATTCCCTTATGTCTATCCCATGCATTCTTAAATCCTGTGATCGTTTCAGCCCCCACCACTTCCTCTGGCAGGGTGTTCCACTTGTCCACCACCCATTTTGTGATGAAATTCTTCCTCACATTTCCTCTGAATCACCCTCTCTCCAGCTTCTTCTCATGCCCTCTGGTCCTGGAACATCTTTTTCACTGGATAATAGTGTAATCCTGCACCCTGTTCCTCCCTGTAAGGTACTTGTATGTCCCTATCATATCCCCTCTCTCCCTCCTCTCCTCCAGGAAGCACATATTCAAGTCCTTCAACCTGTCCTTATAGGACTTGTGATGCAATCCCTGTACCATCTTTGTTGCCCTCCTCTCAACCTTCTCTATCCTGTCTATGTCCTTACGTAGGTAAGGTCTCCAGAACTGGACACTGTACTCCAGATGGGGCCTCACTAGTGTCTTGTATAGTGGAATTATGACCTCCCTTTTCATGCTGGTGATTCCCCTGCCTATGCATCCCAGCATTCTATTTGCTTTACCTGCTGCCTTGTCGCGCAGTTTCCCTACCTTGAGGTCATCAGAGATGATGACCCCAAGGTCCCTTTCCTGCTTGGTGCATGCTATATCCTCACCCCCCAACTGATATGATGTTCCAGGGTTTTTGTGCCCCATATGCATTATCTTGCACTTATTCACATTGAATTTCAACTGCCGAACCCTTGACCATTCTTCAACCTTCTGCAGGTCCCTTCTCATTCTGTCTACACCCTTTGGCGTGTCCACTGTTACAGAGCTTCATGTCATCAGCGAACAGAGAAATTCTGCCTTCTAGCTCCTGCGCAATGTCCTTAATGAAGACGTTGAATAGGACCAGTCCCAGCACTGATCCCTGTGGTACCCCACTGATCACTCTTCCCTCTGTGGAGTAATAGCCATTTACCACCACCCTCTGTGTCCTCCCACCCTGCCAGTTACCTAACTACCATCCTGCCCACTCCCATATTTCCCAGTTTGTTTAATAGCCTTCTATATGGCACAGTGTCAAAAGCCTTGCTGAAGTCCAGATAGGCCATGTCCACTGCCCTCCCCTGATCCACCTCCCTTGTCACCCAGTCAAGAAATTCAATGAGGTTGGTCTGACATGACCTCCCCCCCAGTGAAACCATGCTGCCTTGGATCCTATAGTCCGCTGGCAACCAGATGATCCACCAATCTCTCCTTCAGTAGTGCTTGCATGATCTTCCCCATTACCAAGGTCAGGCTGACTGTTCTGTAGTTCCCCGCTTCCTCTTTGTTCCCACTGTTGTATCAGGGGACTACATCTGCTGTCCTCCAGTCTTTGTGTACCTCCCCTGTTTCCAGTAATCGGCTAAACAGGATTGCCAGAGATTCAGTCACCACCTCTTAGTTCCTTTAGGACTCTGGAGTGCACCCCATTTGGCCCCATTGCTTTATCAACTCTTATTCCTTCCAGTTCCTTCAGGACCCTTTCCCGTGCAAAGGGACTTGTGTCCTTTTCAAACCCCAGGAAATCTTACTGTATTCTGACAACTGCAGTATGGTCTCACCATAGGACTGCCCCGGAGCCGAAATGGTTAATAGAACCTATGCTAATAGTGGAATGTTAGGCTCGAGCTCGGTTTTCAAATCACTGTCCCTGGTTGCACTTCCTGCAACCGTCAGATTCTTTACTCTGCTTGCCTCAGTAAGATGTCTCCGGAGAGCTCTCCTTCACTTTAACTGAAGAAATAATTTATTGGTTTAATTTTAAAGTCCATTTTATTTTTTCGATTTTTGAAGCACTGTCCTTGGTTTGCAGGTAGAATTAGTTAGATTAGTGTAGTTTTTGGGTAAGTATTTTGGTTCCTCTTCGGTTTTTCCAACCAAAAAGGAACCAAGGTCAATTTGTGTATTTGCTTAAATGTAAACTACTGTTACCGTTCGGTAAAGCATTTTTTTCTTAGGTTTGAACCTACCGGAGTAATTCTCGATTTTACTTCGGTTTAAAAAAACGATCAGTGTCACAGACCAAGAAGCGAACTGGCCCCACAGGTTTCCAACAGTGTACAGAGTGTGAGGAACCGTCCACAAAGGCAGATCCTCATATTAGTTGTGTGTTTTGCTTGGGCTTTGACCACCTCAAAGGGGACTGTGAGATTTGTAAAAAATTTCCCTCAGTCGACGCTTAATAGGCGTTTGAAACGACTGCAGGAAAGGATGTATGAAAAGGCTGCTGAACCAGCTGCAGACAAACCAATTTGTGTTCAAAAAGAACTGGATGATCAGCCCTCTGACAAGATGACGGTTCTTCCACCAAAAAGAAATCTGCTGACCCTGCCACTAACCCGGCAGCTGCAGGGAAGAGAAAAGAAAAGCATTCAGCGGTTGAACCGCAACCAAGTACTCCGGTGCCAACCGCTGAGGAAATAGTTAACGCTATCAAAATAACTTGGTTGCTTCAACCAGTAACCCTGGTTCAGGTTCAAAAGCGACCGTGTTTTGATGCCTTAAGTTCCACTGTGGTTCCCGGTTCATTGGAACCAGAGGTGAACACTTTTGATGAGGATTATTATGATGATGCTGATGATTTTGAGGATGAGGACTATGGTGAACCCATTGACCCAGACATTTCACTGGATCCTCATCATCCTGACTCCCCCGACAAGGGAACTGAGGACTTTACCTCTCATTTCAAATTTGTGAAACAGTTGGCTTTGTTCCTGGACCTCCCCACAGAGGAATCAACCGATGAGGAGGAGGAACAGGACTACAGGGACATGATGGATGTTCAGGCTCCAAAAAGGGTTTTGCTCCCCATCCATAAGTCCTTGAAAAAGCAGGTGATGAAAATCCTGCATACCCCTACTTCTATTCCACCAGTTGATAGAAGGGTGGCTAAGGGTGGGGCCGAGTTTCTGTTTGGCCACCCTACCCGTGAGGGTGTGGTACAGGCAACAGCCTGTAATAAAGCAGGTATTCCCCTGGCATCCCATCCTCCTGAAAAGGATTCCAGAAAGCTGGATTCTGTTGCAAAAATGATATATCTGGGTTCCTCACTGGCAATTAGGCAGGCTTCATACATGGCCTATGTTGCCAGATTTCAAAGGACACTCTGGGACACTGTCCTACAGATTACAAAGTCAGTGTCAACACAAATGGCTACAGACCTGGAGGAAGCTGCCAAGAGAGGGATAGAGGCTTCCAAAGTCTAGTTCAGAATGGCTGTGGATAGCAATGATACTGCAGCCAGACAGATGGTTTCCTCAGTGTCATTGAGAAGATTTGCTTGGCTCAGGACTACCAGTCTGACCCAAGACACTCAGTCCAAGGCCACGGACTTCCCTCTGTTTGGACAGCAGACTGAGGCTTACATGAAGAAAATGGATGAATACAAAACAGCATATCAAAGTGCTGCTGCTAAAGGGAAGACTTCTACCCCACAAAAGCAGCATGCTAGGGGTCATAGAGGCAGACCTTAAAGGCCATTCTTCCAGCCTCAGGCATATCCATATTACCAACAGCAGAGAGGTTATTTCAGAGGCAGGGGCAGGAGAGGCACTAACCGTGCTAGCTCCAGCATCCAGTCATCACCTCAGACTAAGCAGACACCCTGAGGGATGTGCTCGGGTCGCCTCCCCAGGACCAGTAGGAGGCAGGCTGACCCACTATCTCCAGGAGTGGCAATCCATCACTACAGATCGGTGGGTCCTGGAGGTAGTGGGTCAGGGCCTTGCACTCAGTTTCAAAATCAGACCAAGACCGAGGGCAAGAGTTTTTCAACCTTCCTCCCACCCAAGAGACATTTTTGCTGGAAAAGGAGGTGTTAAATCTGCTTTCATTAGAAGCAGTGGAGCCAGTTCCTCTCTTACAGAAAGGAAAGGGCCTTTACTCAAGATACTTCCTTACAGCCAAAAAAAACAGGGGAGTGGTGACCCATATTGGATCTCAGGTACCTAAACAGGCATTTACTGAAACCAAAATTCAGAATGTTCACTTTAAAAATGATTCTGCCAACTTTAAGGCAAGGGGATTGGTTGTCATCTCTGGATCTAAAAGATGCTTATTTCCATATCCTCATAAGGCACTCTCACAGAAAGTTCCTGAGGTTCAGATTTCCATCAGGCCATTATCAGTTCAGAGCTATGCCTTTTGGCGTTACTTCTGCCCCAAGGGTGTTCACAAAATGCTTGGCAGTAGTTGTGGCACACCTACGGAGGCAGGGAGTGGCAGTCTTCCCATACCTGGACGACTGGCTCTTAGTGGAACAGTCTCCCCAACAGGTCAAGCAGTCTCTGGCCTTAACACAGGAACTGTTACAGTCCTTGGGTTTCTCGATAAACCAGCAGAAGTCAGTGCTGCAACCAATACAGCTTCTGGAATTTATATGAGCAGAATTGGATTCAGTCAGAGGAAGGGCTTTTCTTCCTCAGCTAAGGGCATACACTCTCAGGCAGCTGGTAGGCTCTTTCAAACCTCACAGCCTTAGGCCGGCCAGACATGTTCCCCAGTTGCTGGGCCAGATGGCAACCTCAACTGCCACAGTGTCAGGAGCAAGATTTAAGATGAGGGATATTCAATTTCGCCTCAAGCATTACTGGCACCAAAGAAAGGACAAATTGTCAGAGTTGGTCCGAGTCACTCAAACATTCGTGCAAGCGCTCCAGTGGTGGCAGGATTTGGGAAACCTCAGACAAGGGGTCCCATTCCTACAAGAGCAACCATCTCTGTGCTCACTACAGATGCATCCCTTCTAGGGTGGGGAGCACATCTAGAGGAGCATACTGTCCACTGTACATGGCTCAGACAGGAGTCATTACTGCACATCAACCTGTTGGGGATCAGGGTAGTGTTCCTGGCACTTCAGGCATTCGCCAGTATGCTGCAGGGAAAAGTGGTCCAGGTCAGGACAGACAACATGACCACAATGTACTACATCAACAAACAAGGAGGCACAAGGTCCACACCCCTGTGTACAGAAGCTAAGAGAATATGGACCCTGGCCTATTCCCTAAACATTGTGCTGTCAGCAATCCACCTTCCAGGGAAGGACAGTGTGCTGGCAGATGCACTAAGCAGAATAAATCGGAACCATCACGAATGGTCCCTAAACAAGCAAGTACTACAGTTGGTGTTCAGAAGGTGGGGCACTTCAGAGGTAGACCTCTTTGCTTCCCCAGACAACTACCAGCTCCCTCTGTACTGCTGTAGACCTCCACTGAAGGGCACAGTACCACTGGATGCACTGATCCTGGATTGGACAGGGAAGTTCTTGTATGCCTTCCCTCCCTTCCCATTATTACTGAGAGTCCTGAACAAGCTCATGTCCCAACCAGCCACAGTGGTCCTCATTGCCCCACATTAGGCCAGGCAACCATGGTATTCCCTAGTTCTGTCCCTATCGGTAGCCAAGCCAATCAGCCTACCCAGGAGGCACAATCTGCTGACCTCTTCCCAGGGCAGGATCCTTTATCCCAACCTTCGTTCCCTCAGACTTAAAGCCTGGTTCTTAAGGACCCAGAGTATGCAGATTTGAATCTCTCAGAGGGGGTAATGGAGGTCCTTAGGGTATCCAGAAAACCTGCTACCAGAAAAATGTATACTTCTAAGTGGAAAAGATTTTCTTTCTGGCGCAGACACACAAATTTAGACTATACCCAGGCTGGCTTATCAGTAGTTCTCGACTATCTCACCCATCTTCATTCCCTAGGTCTCAGGATCTCTACTTTGAAGGTTCATTTGGCTGTAGTATCTGCTTACCTGTCAGCAGGTAAACCTTCCTTTTTGGCCTCTAATGTAGTGTTTTGAACATTCTTTATAGGATTACTGCATTTGCACCCTCCTCATAGGACCCCTACCTCTGTGTGGGATCTAAACATTTGCTTAGCACAGCTTATGCAGCCTCCTTTCGAACTCATGTCTTTGGCTGCTCTTAAGTATGTAATTTGGAAAGCTGTGTTTTTAGTGGCTATTACTTCTGCCAGAAGGATTAGTGAGATTCAGGCCTTGGCCATGGAGTCCAATTACGTGGCCTTCCACAGGGATAAAGTGGTACTCAGGACGAATAACAGATTTCTTCCTAAGGTGGTATCTGACTTTCATATTAATCAGTCCATCACCTTGCCAGTTTTCTTTACTGATCATTCCTCTTCAGGTGAGTGTAGGTTACATAGCCTGGATGACAAGAGGGCTATTAGCTACTATCTAGATCACACAAAAGGTCACAGAGAGAATAGAACCCAACTCTTTCTGACCTGTGGAGAGGTCGGCAAGGTTAAATCTGCCACGAAGAGATCCATAGCAATATGTATTGTCTCATGTATCCAATTCTGTTATGACAAGGTGGGTAAGCAGCCCGCACAAGGGCTTGGGGGCCCATTCTACTAGGGGGACTGCTGCATCTATAGCAGCTTCCAGAGATATTCCTCTATTGGAAATCTGTAAGGCAGCTACCTGGAAAACAGTTCATACATTTACCAAGCATTATTGCTTGGATACCCAGGCCAGAAGTGATGCTAGGTTTGGCACAGCAGTTCTTCAGAGTCTGTTTCCAAAATAAGTCCTCTGCCCGCATTCAAAGGCACTGTTGGGTAGTCTGCAGTTGTCAGAATACAGTAAGATTTCCTAGGGTTTGAAGAAAACATTACTTAACCATAGTAATCTTGTTTTTTCTAAGGGAATCTTACTGTATTCTGAGCTCCCACCCTTCCTCCCCTGCTAGGACCTACAGGGCTCTTATCACTCCTGTGTCACTGATGTTGGAAACTTGTGGGTACCTATTAGCTTGTTGGGCATCTGTTGACTTGAGTCTTAGAGATGCCTCCTGTTGTTGGAGTTTCTGTTCCCCTAATAGAGGTATTTAGGGGTAGTAAACTTAGTTTGGTTAGTTGGTATTAGCTTCTGCATGCTTCGTAAGAATCTGACGGTTGCAGGAAGTGCAACCAGGGACAGTGATTTGAAAACAGAACTCGAGCCTAACATTCCACTATTAGCATATGTTTTATTAACCATTTTGTCTCCGGGGCAGTCCTGTGGTGAGACCATACTGCAGTTGTCAGAATACAGTAAGATTCCCTTAGAAGAAACAAGATTACTATGATAAGTAATGTTTTCTTCTGCACCATTCCCACCCCTTGTACTTCCATCAGGCCCATTACCCTCCTCTTCCTCAGTAAAGACTGAGCAGAAATACCTGTTCAGTATGTCGGCTTTACTGTTGTCATCCTCCACGCGGACCCCATCATCCTCCCCCTTCAGTCTCACTGTCCCTCCCTTTCTTTCTTTTTTCCTTTATGTACCTGTAAGTTCATTATGCTTTTACTGGGCCAACAGGTGACACATAATTATATTGAGATGTTTTTCTCATAGCAATTCCAGAGGTACTCTTGGCCCATTTTTGTCCCAAGCTTATCAAAACTATTTTACGCCCCCCCCCCCCCAAAAAAATAAATCTGCTGGACATTTAGTCAAACCCAGTTAAAAGCAGAGCACCCCCTGAGTTCTCACGTTGAACCAATTGTAAATTTAATTATTTTGTTTGGTACAGAAGTGATTTGATTAAATATTCATACATTTTACATATCTAGAGAGGTGCTGGGCCTTTGACTCTTAGCTCACATTTGTATTACCTGTCACAGGGACTGGCACAGATATTCTTTTTGTTTTGCCCTTATGTTGATCAAATACAGTGGGTGTTACTAAAGGAGTCACTTACATAGCTTTCTTCTTGGCGGAGACCCCTACAATAGCTACATTCACTCCCTTCTTTGGAGTTGCGTATATTAGTGTGGAAGGAGGCAAGCACATGAGTTTTGCAAGGTTAACCCTTGCTTGTCCCCTATGTTGCTCATCTGGCAGAGCTTCAAGAGTCTTATAAATAATGCATTTTCGTTGCCTTTCTGGCTATAACATGGTACAGTATCTTGACATTCCAGCTGCCTGTTGAAGAAGCTTTTTTGGTGCGTTTTGCTACAGGCCTGTAGATTGATGAGTAATGATTTGGGAATACCTTTGTTTCAGTTTTGTTTCTAAGTCTCCATAAATTCCATTTTTCCGATATACTGTCCTGGGTACAGTTAATGTCCAGCTTCGTTAAAATTTTAACATACTGTGGTTCTGCTATAGTCAGAAATGTAATCTATGGCGCTCTGCATCCTTTGCATAGAATTTGGGAGAGAGATTTTAGTGAAAGCTGAAGGACACCAATAGAGGGAACAGTTTGTTTTCGTCCTCACTACTTGGCCAGAATATAATATTTAAAAATTAATTGTTTCAAGTTCTGCATCATATTTTTGGGGAAAGTTGATGCTGTAAGCACTTTGAGCCAAGCAGACTTGATTCAGGGACTAAGAGCAGCATAAGCTGTAGAATTTCTTTTTAGGTAATCTGCTGTACATCTTCAATAGGCGTAGTCGACTTATCAGCCTAGTCTAGGGAACAAAATGTTCGGCTAATAAATATTTACCTGTTTATTTGCTTACTTATAAATTTTGGCTGGAATCCACAGGGAACAAGACAATGTTTCCAGGTGCGACAGGGGTGAAGGGTTGAAAGATGCATAAGAACAGGGCAGCATCTCCATCAGTAAATACACAAGGCTGAATTTAGAAATATAAACACAGTGGGGAAATACATAATGAGTTGCAGTGGAATAGCACATTTATTGCCACTTGTGAGTTGTAAGATCCATAATAAGGGTATGAAATTTGTGAAAAAAAGTACATGCCCACTTGGGCATGTAGTAAGCAAAAGTACATGCCCAAGAAAATACTTACATGCCGCCCCTTAATTTACATTATTTTAAATGTTGTCTTCACTGGACCAAGCATTTTCGATATCACCACCCCACCACTATCACCACCACCACCATCATCTCCCCCACTAGTGCTGGTCCTGTCAGAAGCAACATGCAGTGACAGTGCTGTTCTGGAGCCATTACGGGTGTCGGTGAAGTGCATGTGGTGTTGGTACGGCTGCTAGTACTTGCTGCGGGGAATCCTCCGCTCCCACAGTCTCATTAATACGCTTTCTCTTAAACCCAAATTTAAAAAGACTCCTGGTGTCTGACTGGCTACTCGTAGCTAGGGCAGCAGACAGTTGTGCAGACTGGTGGTGGCACTAAGTGGCTTGCACTTGCACAGACTAAGACAGAGCATTAAAGTAACAAACTGTCCAAGCTAGGCTGCTAGGCTACGCTTTCACGCTGTGCACTCAGAGAATGTTTATTAATGTGTTGATGACTGATGAACTTCAACTCGTCTAAACTGATTCAGTTGTCTTAATAAATGCTACACAACAAGAAAAACTGCTGGTGTGCGCTGTTTGTCTCTTTACTTGAAAATAAAATAAACAAGAAAAACTGTGTTGCCTTTTTGTTTTTTTTTGTTTTTGTTTTTTTTTTAGTGCAGATGGCAGGTGCTTTTTTGATCACAGACAGTTGACCAGCCCTTTGTGGCTTCAGACAGCTTTAATTGTCCCTTTTAGAATTTAGGCGGTCCAGTTGCAAGTAGTAGCTTGTAAAAAAGCTGTTTGGACCTTAACAAAACATTTTTAGATTAGTTGTGGAATGTGATGTCCAGAAAGTAGATTCTGAAAAAAACTTTACTGTGTGCAGATGAGGCTTTATTTAACAATAACGTACGGTGTATAACAGATTACACAGACAGAAGACTGACCCTGCTGTACTTACTAGATAGATTTTGTTATAATCCAGAGTAACTAGCTTATGACAAAGTTTTCAAGCTTAATAGGCTTTACTTTAGCAATAACTAGGATCTGATCCTGACCCTGTATTTAGATGGGTAGTAGTCCAACCACACTACCACAGAGTAGCTCGCTCGGGGGAAAAAAAAAACAGCTGAAGTAGTCTGTAAAAGGCTTTCTTTAGCAGCAGATCCCTGCTGTCTGTAGACTTTTTAGGTGGTCCACCAGTAGCTGGTAAAAAAAAAAACTTTTAATACTTTTTTTATAACTGATCCCTGAATTTACATTTATTTAGTCATCAGAGTAGCTTGTAAACAAAAGCTGTAATAGACTTATTTCAACTGATCCCTTTTAGATTTTAGCTGTAATAGAGTGCTTATAAAGATTTATTGTATATGGCTTGGCCATGTAGTGTACAGCTTGTAGACTTCGATCCCTTCAGTTCATAGACAGACCAGTACTGTTTACAAATGAAGATGACAGACTGATTGTCTTTACTTCAGCTACTCCAACAATTTGAAGTTGTATTAATAATAGATATAGCTAGCTAGAATAGAGCTGTTTTAATTATTTGATTAGTTAGCTTAGCTTCAGTTAGTTGAGCTAGTACTACTAGATAAACTAAGTAGTAGTAACCATGTAGGCAGGATTCGCAGGAGGCAACTTTTTAGTAAAAATAAGACTTAAGAGTTAGCTCTTAGCTGTCTTGTGGTTTTAAATTCAATGACTGTGGCCACTACTAGCTACAAAAAGAGAGATTGCTTTGCTAACAAAATTTGCTGCAGGCAGCTTGTAAATAATGTCTGAGAATGCCCCGTCCCTTTCTCTCTGTTTATTTGCTAGTAGTAGTAGTAGTACTGTCTCTTAATTACAAGTCCAAAAGGACAGTACAGTACAGAAAACAGAATTATTCACTTTTGGACACTAATTTATTTTGCTGGTTGGTAGTAGGAGTGTATTTATTAGAGAGCTAAAGTCTCTTCATTCAGTGTCTGCAGTGCTTCACCACGAATATGCAGTCAGTGTCCCTTCCCCCCTCAAGTCAATTACACTGCCACTATTTTTTATCAGCTAGAAAATGGACACAAGGACTACAGCAGTTCCGCAGACTTTGATTAGTCTTTTAGAGATCTGTGTCTGGCTGTCTGCTTAATTGCTAGCTGCTGCTGCTTTAATTTTTTTTCTAGGTTTGCCAAATCTTTATCCTGTCCTGACGATTTCCATCCCTCCTGAGTCCTGACACAAACACACACAACACACACAATCCTCTCTGCCCCCCCGCCCGTTTAGTTATATTCCCCTCCTTTCTGCATTTCCAGTGTTTTTTTTTTTTTTTTTTCAGACATTTGCTTAATTGCTTAGTTTCTTTACTCCTGAGTCCTGCCAAATTCCTGAGTCCCTCGCGGTCTCACACTCTCCTCTCCTCACCCATTGCTCCTATTTGCTCCAATCCCCTCCTTTGTACCCTTGTTTTTTTCAGTAGTAAATAATTCAATCAGCTCTTAAAAGAGCTTTTAGTTATTTGACTGATTGCGATCGATCGGTGTTTCAGGCTGGCATTCACAGACAATGCTGCGCAGAGTGACCTGTCTCCCCGAATGCAAGCCACAGAATGGCGCGCTGTGCTGGGTCCTCGCATCGTCACGTTGTGTGGAGGGGCGGGTGAATAGTTCGGAACGGCACCTATTGGTGCGTGTGTGCCTGTTGCAGCCCACCTCCAAGACTAAAGGAGGGATCACTGAAGAATCAACTGGCTGATTGCTGTGCCACTCAGTTGTGGGGCACATCAGTCTACTCCTCTGTGGAGAGTGATGAAGCAGACAAGCAGTCAGCTGACATCCAGAAGAGCACACTCGTGATCAGCTCTATAGATGTCAGCTCTGCATCTGCGCTCATCAGGCAGCTCCCATACCCCCAGGGAAAGTTAAACTGCACAAAAAAAAATACACGGCAAACGCTAGAAAAGGGGAAAAAAAAACGGAACTGAGACGAAATATCTTAAATGCCCAAAGGGGCAAGCACTAAACAGCTGTAGGTGTCCTGAAGCAAAAGTGCCTGTTTTGGGACACCTAAGGTATAGGAATTTCGCACCCTGTCCATAACTCACAACTGGCAAAGCCACGAGTTAGCTTTGAAGGTCTTACCATTCATGTTGAGATGTATGCGTTTTCCACTGCTGCCCATGATGTATTTGATACATACTACATTCTTTAAATTTTTGTTAGTGTTGTACCTTGTTTTAGCTTAAAACTGCCTTTCATTCCATTGTAAAAACTCTGTCTGGCCCTTTGTTCCCTGTGGTTTATTTCCAGATTCTAAGTAAAAGGAAAAAAGACAGATATTTAAGTCCCATGGAGGGACTGGGTCTCTTATATGGGTGAACAGAGAAAAAGAACTGACTCTTGCGTGACCCTATTCTCAGCTTCTAGAAAGGATGCTGGGTCTGGGTTTGTAAGGCTCACGGCAGTAATGTTATTTTTTCTCAGGAATCCGTAAGTGAGTTTTACAAATGGAGTCCGTCTGCAGGCGCGTGCTGCTCTGGAGATAGAACTTTATGCAAATTATAGAAGTAAGAATACAGGTTCAAACTCTGCACTGTGGTATAAACTCCCCTGCCATTCTGATGTCAGAGTTGTTTCTTTTGTTTTTTTCCCCATATATGATTTTTCCTCCTCTGGAAGGACCAGCGCTGCATCAGCCTCTGTTCCTGTCCACCGCAGCCATCTCTGCTGCCTCCTAATTCAGGGGCTAGATCCCCCGCGGGTCCCCCCCCAGGTCACATATCCAGAAGTGCCCCAGACCCAGAGTAGTGGGGCGAGCATTCGACCAGACAGACAGGGCTTCATGAAGCCCACCCTCCACTTTTTTCTCTTTTCTCCACTGGCCAACCACGAAAATGTAGTGAGCACAATTTGCGAGCTCCGCCTCCGTGGAGATGCCACCAGTGCTCGGAATGTGGGGCCTTCTCCCTAAATGTGACCCGCCAACACCTCCCACTGGATTTCTCCAGGTGGCAGTTGAGCGGCGGGTTACAGAACCCCCACTCCCCAAGGGAGGAGTGCTGTCCTCCAGACACTCCCTCCCCCTGTAGACTCCTGGCACCCAAACACGGGTCGCCAGTGTGGCAGGAATTAAGGCGCTTACAGCACCTCAGCCCTCCATGCCACTAGGCGGGCTATCAAATTTGTTCTTATAGCCAGGGGAGCAGTGACCACTAAAACTAGCTAAATGGCTACTAAAATATTTCTAATTGTTCTTTAAACATTTTTGAAAAATCCAACCAGATTAAAGCAGACATGTAAAATTGAAATGACCACATTTCAACAGTTTTTGAGGAATTGTAATAAGTAATGCTTAAGCAACCTTAAGGTAAGAACTGAGTCTCGCGTGAACCTAATCTCAGGTTCTAGAAAGGATGCTGGGTCAAGGTTTGTAAGGCTCATTTGTGGATCCCTGAGAAGAAACAGCAGTACTATAGTAATTGTTTCTTTAAACAGGAACCCATAAATGAGATGTCGTACAAATGGCAGATCCACTAGCACTGCCTTGAGAGAATGAGTCTAGAACCTATTTAGGAGAAATGTTCTATAAGACAGCAGTTCCAAAACTGGCATCCCTTCTGGACTGTATGTTCAAAAAGTAGTGCTTTGTGAGGATGTGTACTGTTCTCCATGTAGCTGCTTTAGAGTTCTTGAAGGGGGATGCCCCATGTAGCTGCCACAGAGGCAGAGGTGCCCTTTGTGGAATGTGCTCATAGGCCTCTGGGGATACATTGCCAGCTTTTTTTTGTGACAGAACTGTATGCAGGAGACTATCCAATGAGAGATAGTTTTTCTAGCTGCTGGTTTACCTTTGCCAGCCTCTCCATCATGAGAGAAAGCTATGTATTCTTTGACCTGACATCCTTTGTCCGGTCCATGTAGTGACCTAGAGCCCGTTTTACATCCAGACAGTGTAGTTACTGCTCACTTGTACTGGAATATTCAGGTTAGAGTACAGGAAGGGTAACTAACTGATTTAAGTGGAATTCTGGCACCACCTTAGGTAGAAACTTCCTGTTGGTCTGAAGGGATTATCTTACCCTTCACAAGGGAGAGGGTCCTAAAATTGCTTAATAAACTGAAAGTGGAAAAAGCCATGGGACCGGACTGCATACACCCTAGGATATTGAAGGAGCTCCGAGAGGAACTGGCCACACCACTAGCTGAGGTCTTCAACAAGTCACTAGACAGTGGGAAATACCTCAGGACTGGAAACGGGCAACCGTTGTGCCCTTACACAAGAGCGGAAACAAGGAAGAGACAGAAAATTACCGCATTGTCAGTTTGCCCTTAGTTGTGGGAAAAATGATGGCGTCACTACTAAAAGAGGATAGTGGCGTACCTAACAAATGCTAGAAAAATGGACCCAAAGCAACATGGCTTCACAGCAGAACGCTCTTGTCAAACCAACTTGATCGACTTCTTCGACTGGGTCACCAGAACATTGGTTCAGGGAGGGGCGGTGGACGTTGTATACCTAGATTTCAGCAAGGCCTTTGACACCGTTCCTCGCCGAAGGCTAACCATCGAGCTAGAACATAGGGGAGTTGGCCAGAAGATGGTAAGCTGGATCAGTAACTGGCTGAATGATAGGACCCAGAGAGTGCTAGTCAATGGATCATTGTCAAGGGAGAGTAGGGTGACCAGTGGCATCCCGCAGGGATTGGTACTGGGACCGAACATATTTATAGCGGACATAGGGAATGGACTGACAGGGAAGGTTTGCCTGTTCGCAGATGATACAAAACTCTGCAACAGAGTGGGCGCAAGGGAAGGAGCAGACAACATGGAGGCTGACCGTAGAAGGCTAGAGGATTGGTCCAGGGACTGGCAGTTACAATTTAATGCCAAAAAGTGTAAGGTAATGCACTTGGGAAAGAGGAACCCTGGAAAAAAGAACACACTGGGAGGACATCAACTTGAGGAGACGCAAACGGAGCAAGTTCTCTGCATAATCATCACTGACAAAATACAGGTATGAAAACAATGTGAGAAAGCAGCACAGAAAGTGGGTGGCATCCTCGTATGTATAAGTAGAGGTATTTCTAGTAGAAAGAGGGAGGTTGTCATGCCCCTCTACAGGCCCATGGTGAGGCCACACTTGGAGTACTGTGTTCAGTTCTGAAGACCTCCCTTCAAGAAGGACATTGACCGATTGGAAATTGTGCAGAGAAGGGCTACTAAGATGGTGCATGGACTGCATCACAGGTCGTATGAAGCAAGACTCTGGGAGCTGAACCTATTCTTCTTGAGCAGAGAAGAAACAGAGGGGAACATGATTGAAACATTTAAGTATGTGATGGGATTTAACGCAGCTCAGACAGGCAATCTATTTCAACAGAACACAGCATCACACATGAGAGGGACTCCTATTTCCATCCCCCATTCCATACTCCACTTACCTTTCCTCACTGCCACTATCCCTGAAGCCTGGAAGCATGCCGTTGTTCTTCCTCTACCTAAAGGTGGTGACCCTGTTACTCCAGGGAAGTATCGCCTCATCTTAATTCTACCTACCCTGGCTAAACTTCAGGAACACCTGGTTCTGTCTCAGCTATCCTCTTTCGTGGATGACGACTTCTCCTTTTTCACTCCATTCCAATCTGGATTTCGGAAGAACCACTCCACCACCACCTCCCTACTTAGGCTTACTGACTCTTTCCATTCTGCCATGGATAGTGGTCATATCACATCTGCCATCTTTGTCGACCATGCCAAGGCATTTGACACTGTTTCTCACACCCTTCTTTTTGAGATCCTCTCCTCTGCTGGCCTATCGCCAGGCGGCCTGTAACTGGTTTAAAACCTACCTGGAGGAAGAACTCAGTTAAAATAGCTGATTCCACATCCCCGCCACTGCCCATCTCAACTGGTGTGCCTCAAGGCTCTATACTTGGCCCACTTTTATTCTCTATTTTCCTAAACGATCTGCTGTCGGTGTGTTCCTCCTCCTCTATCCACATGTACACTGATGACACGGTCTTGTTCACCTCTGGCCACTCTCCTCCTGTTGTATCCACCAGCCTCCAGCTCAACTTCAGTAATGTTTGGTGCTGGTTTAAGTCACATCAGCTTTTCCTGAACACCAAGAAAACCGTCTCCATGACCTTTGGCAAGAGGCAGAGACACTCTAGGCTTCCCTCCCTACCCACCTTCCACACCCTGGATGGGACCACGCTTGAGGATACCACCTCTTTTAAATATTTAGGTGTTTGGCTTGACCGACACCTAAACTTTTCTGAACATGTTGACGCCGTCCTGAAGAAACTGCACTCCAAGATTGGTGCCCTTTACAGGAACCACAGTTGCTTACCTCTGTCAGCTAGGCGCGAGCTTGTTCAGAAAATGATTCTCCCTATTTTCGACTATTGTGACAGTCTATTGTGCTGCTCCTAAGTCTTCCCTATCCAAATTGGATTCCCTTTTTTGTCGCTTTGCTCTGACACCCCCCAACACCCACCTGCTCTCTCTACCTCTCCTTGCTTTCCCTCCCTGGAGTGCAGTCGACTCTTGCACTGCATGAAATTTACCTCTAAATTCTGGTTTGGTTTGCTCCCATCTTGCCTGTCCTCCTTCCTTTCCATTCCACCTCCCTCACACTATTCTCTCAGATCCACTGACTCGCACTCTGGCTGCTCCACGACGTACTACTACAGGCGGCCAAGGTGCTTTCTCTTGTCGCTTCCCTATACTCTGAAACTCACTGCCTATGCCCATCTGACACTCTTCATCCTCCTCTTCCATCTCCCAGGCCCTACACAACTTTTACTCCTCAAACTGCACTTGTCAATTAAGATTCTGCTGTATTTCCCAATGTTTATTGCACTTCAAGCTTATTTTGCTTTGTTACACTATATGTATAACCTTGTAAATGTATTTGGTTTGATTCTACCTTTGTATATGCCTTATCCAACCACTTTTGTATATGTGCATTCGCTTTATCTGCACTGGTTTGCTGTGTATATGCCTTACCAAACTGTAATTGAAAATGCACATTCGATTTATCTATACTGTATTGCCTATGTTCCCCTCTTCCCTCTCCCCAGGACACACCGTGAGATGAGCAACTTGTTGCTCAGCGTGTTTTTCTGGTGAAACTCTTCAATAAATAAATAAAAATATGAAACCAGTAGGAAGAAGGTTCAAAAGTAACCTCAGGAAGTACTTCTTCACAGAGAGAGTAATGGACCCGTGGAACAGCCTGCCCCAGGATTTGGCAGCATCAAAGACAATCAGGGAGTTCAAACTCAGATGGGACAGACATAAAGGACAAGTTAAGATGAAGGCTGCATAGGGAGGAGGGTAGTTTCTAGGGCAGACTAGATAGATTGTATGGTCCCGATCTGCCAATGCTTTTCTTATGTTCTTAGCCATGTGGAAGATTATGTAGTTTGGATCTGTACAGATGGCCTGCAGTTCACTTACCCTTATGGCAGATGTTATGGCCATCAGGAAAACTGTTTTCCATGTGACATATTTTAAGCCAGCTGTAACCATAGGCTTGAAAGGAGCCTCCATCAGCTGGGCCAAGACGGATATTTAAGTCCCATGGAGGGACTGGGTCTCTTATATAGGTGAACAGGCCTTCTCAGCCTTCGCACCTAGACTGGGTCTCTTAAATGGGTGAACAGGTCTTCTCATCCCTCGCACCTAGACTCTGGAAGTCTCTTCCTCGATCAGTACGCAGCTCCACCTCCACCCTGTCCTTCAAATTGGCCCTTAAAGCCCACCTCTTCCAATCCACGACATGTAAGTGCTTCCTACCCCCATGACCTCTAGCCTCCCAAATCTGAACTACTTGCCTTCACAACTTATTTTCTCTGTTCCCAGTACCCTGAGTATGTCTGCTCAGTCACATCATCCCCTCCTGACATGAAGGTACTACAGTTCCCAACCCACATGTATTTGATGCTGCTAATCGTATTGCTCTACTGCTTGTCATATGGCAACCAGTACTCTGTTTGTAATTAAGTTAACTGCAGCCATAGCACTTATCTATGTATAATCTGAAACGACTAATCTGTACACCCACCGGCACTCACTGCCCACTAGAGTAATCCTGATGTATATGGATGCTGTCTGGGTGTCCCTTACTGTCCACCCAGAACTGCTGAGTATAAACCCCTTTTTCTAAGTCTCTCCTAATAGCTGTTGTAAAATTGTTCGCATAATCACAACTGCCTGTATAATCTCCTGTTCCTCACTCACCAGTTTGTAATGTTCTGCTATCACTAAAGCTGTGCTTTCAGAACTGTAATCTGCTGTCTTGGAAATGTTTATGTGAATTATTTGTTATTGTGAAATGTAATCTCTCAGGTCGTACCTGAAAATAGGCACACTGCTGTCTAGTGTACTTACCTGGTAACCAAAAAAAAAATAAATAATAAAATAACTATGGGGATACAAATGATTGAGGCCCTTAAAGAACCTTTAAAAAAACAGGCTGTGAGGCAAGGACTTGTCTTTGCTTGCTGATTGTGTAACAGTGTCTTTCCTGGTCAAAAATTACACATAAATTAAATGAATGTGTAGACTGACATAGATGCTAGGTGTACCTTCAGGGTTGAAGGTCTCAGACCTAAGTATGTACCAGGTAGTCCAGAACTGTAGACAGCCCTGCCAGCAATGGTATTATCTTCATGGGTGCACACCAGTATAAAAATCTCTTCCACTTAGGAGTATGCTTTCCTTATTGTAGATTTTCTGGAAGCCTTCAACCCCTGCAGCACTTTCTCTGTCAGATCAAGTAGATAATTCTAGCTGTTTAAGAACCTTTCCCTTGGCCAGCCCGGTGGTGCTGAGGGTTGAGGCACTGGACGCCACACCTCATGCCACGCCAGCGACCTGGGTTTGGGAGCAAGCTTGGGTCACTGGGGGTTGGCAGGGGAGGGATAGGATCGAGCGTCCGAAGGACTGCTCTCCTATCCCGGGGAGAGCTGAGGGATTCACTGCTCTGCAGCAGCTCCTGGTGACAACCGGGGGGGGGGGCACTACAGGGCTGGTGCAGTGTAGGGGTGGAGTATGGTGGACATCGGCACGTTATGCCTCAGGACATCATTGCACGTCCATACTCCAGGGGAAGGGAGGAAAAAGGCTGGGCATGACCATGCAGCTTGATGGCCGTGCTCTGCTCTGCCTGGAGGACTGTCGTGGAATTGCGCTGGGGGGAGGGTCTGGGGCCAGCCTGGCTCAGAGTGGCATGGGGAGGCCCTCCGGTGGGTCAGCAGACAGCCGTACCAGATCCCCTATCATGCGAGTGAGCCTGCTGCTCTCGGCAGGATGAGCCGGCGGCTGGATTCCCCCGCCAGTATACGCCGCAGCAGGCGGAAAGAATAAGAGTAAGATAAAAAAACATAGTGATAAAACATAGTGTTCTGAGGTCTCTCTGCAGATGACGCAAAGTTCTGCGGTAGGGTAGATAGCGACAAAGGGATCAGTGAGATGTAGAGGGATCTACAAAGGTTAGAGAGGTGGTCTGTGGTTTGGTAGGTGAAATTCAGTGCCAAAAAATGCAAGGTTATGCACCTATGGAAAAAATCAAGCCAGTGTAGCAAGGCCTATGGAAAAGTTAATAAGATGCCAGGGTGTATCAGAAGGGGTATTGATCGGAAAAAGGAGGCACTACTGCCTCGGCATAGGTCACTGGTGAGGCCACAGCTGGAATATGGTGCTAATTTCTTGAGTCCTCACTTAAGGAAGGACAGGAACAGGTTGGAGACAGTGCAACGCAGGGTGACCAAGATGATTCAGGGCCAACAGGACAGATGTTACGAAGATTGTCTCAAGATACTGAACATGTATTCACTGGAGAGCAGTCAGGAGAGGGGAGATATGATAGAAACCTTCAAGTTCCTAAAGTGAATAAGGCGAACTGCAGGGACCTGTTTAGCAGGTGTACAAAATCAAGAATCAAAGGTCGTGAGTGGAAACTGGTGTGTGTGGGGGGGGGTTCAGCAGGGATGTGAGGAGGTTCTGTTTAATGAAAAGGATGGTGGAGCCGTGGAACAGTCTGCTAGTGGAGGTGATGGGCACCAAGACCGTAAATGGTTTCAAGCATGGCTAGGATAGAGTGAAGGGTTTGGTGTTGCTTAGGTAAGTAGCAGTAGGGAGGGAAGAAAGGGTTTGGAACAGGAGAGATAAAACCCCATATGAACAGTAAATCCTGGGGTAGATAAGGAACTTTTTCTGTCTTTCAGAGCTTCAGTTTTATCTCTGGCTGAATAAGCTGCACAGATTTCCCTGTTAAGCAGGCAGAGATAGTTGGGGAATTTTTCATGGTCAGCAAAGGAAAAGTAGTAATTAATCCTACTGTATGAGCAGTACTTTATTTTTTAAAGAGGGACTACAGTCAAAGTTTGTGGCATCAATAAATTTCAGAATTTGGATCAGCATAGCCCTAATCAGCCTCATGTCAAAAATGAGATCACTAAGTTATACTTTGCTTAAAAGCTGCAAGTCATTTTACAACCCTAAATTCACTGCATGTTCAAAAAAGCAAGTTTCAGTGAAGAGCTGCTGCTGCTGCTGCTGATGTCATCTCCAGAACTCAGTCTGGTCTTCCCTGTCAGCAAGCTTATAGAACCTGTTTCTTCAAAGGTTGGAGTTCACGTGCAGTAGTTTTCACCAGTAAAACAGGCAGCAACATTCAAGGACATTGCTATAAAAACCGTGTTTCAGGTTTTGCACAAAAGTTGACAGATGTGTAATATATATATATATATATATATTTTTTAATTGTGTTGCCTTTATGTTGTGGTCCTTTTCTCCAGGGTTGCCGAATGCTGAATCATAGCACGCTGCAGTGAAGTTTAGTTTCAGTTTGTTTATTTTTTATACTGGAAAGGCATGTGAGCAAAATTTCCTGTTTTCACTGGTGAGGTTTGCAGACTGAATAATTTTCTGATGTGGTGGAAGGCTGTGATCATTCACACCTGTCATTCAAATAAGGTGATGTTTTAGGATAGCACTTTAAAATAATTATTCTGCCTTCCTGTAAATGGGGTTGGGAGAGGTAATGCTATTTTGAAACATTGCTATGAGTTTCTGTGCAGTAGCCAACTCGGCCAACCTAGGGCCAGATGTTCAAAACTTTGCCCCAGGGCAAAATTTGCACTGCATGGCAGGGAAAATTAGCCCAGAGTCATTTGCATGCCATATTCAAAGGAATACCCCCAGGGCTAAATGAGTTGAATATAGCGTGCAAATGAAAGCATGCAATCAGGGCTGAGAGTGCAGTGCAACAATAGCCCAGCAAATAAGACAACACTCAGTATAGCAAGAGCAGTGCAAACTGCAACAGCGGCCCAGTGTGCACAGAGGTGGAGTGAGATGAGGCTAAACAGTATGGGCAATGTGTGTGCTAGCAAAGCAGTGGAGCACAACGGTGCAGACCAAATACTGTAGAACGATGTAATGGAACATTACAGTATTGCATGACGCTGACACGTTTGCACGGTGCTGACATGTTTGCCCAGCACTAAAGTTTGCTATATTCAAAACTGCAATACAAATGAGCCTGCTAAGGCAATCCATGGGCAAACAGCCACGTTAGGCTCTCATTACAGCCTGCTTTGCATGTGGATTGCCCGGCGCTACAACATGGTGCACACAGCTCCACCTGTAGGTCCAGCTGGTATTACAGGTCATTTGCCACATTTCTTTCTGTGTTCACAGCTCCACCTGTAGGTCCAACTGGTATTAGAGGTCGGTTGCCACATTCATTGTGTGCTCACAGCTCAAAGAACATTAGCTGCAGTCTTGGTTTGGACTCAGATGCAAAGACTGATGTGGCCATGGGGAGTAGCACTGCAGGAACGGGTGGTCGTGCTGCATGCCAGAGGCAAATCGTTGTTCATGCCCCAGTGTTTATCAGATGGTACAATACCATAGTAGGCAATACTATGAGGTACACAGCTATGCCTATGGTGTGTCAGGCAACAGTGACTGGTGCTATCCACAAAGTGACAAGCACAGCTAGAAGGTGTGGTCTGACAGTGGACACCACAGTCGTACTGTCTGGTGACCCTCGTGTGCTGCACCAGTGGCATGGGATCCCCACACTGCCATACATATGACTGTCCATGTGTGCGGGGATCCTGGACAGGTGCAGGGTATGTGCCGGGGGGGGGGGGCACTTATACCATCATACTGGCACACTGCAGTCAGGAGCAGTCCTGTCAGTGGAACATCTGCACTGTGTGTATGGCCCCAGCCGTGTGGCAGTACCTACTATGTGGTACAGCCTGGCCACCTGTACACACTCCCCTTAACACTGTCCATTCCCCCAGTGCAGCATGTGTCTGCTGAACTGTGTTGGTGTACCCCAGTGAGAAAACTGGAACTGTGTGCTGCATGGACGCACTGCCATGGTGTCCACTGAGCGCTGGGGCACCCACTAATGCCTGGCAGTGTTAGAATGGGTGCCAGATGACGGTGACATGGGTGGTGGCGTCTGGTTGCAGCATGTCTCTGCCATGTATGTATTCTGTTCATTGTTTTTGTTCACCAGATAAGCACACTGGGCCCAAGGCCCAGTGTCAGGAATGACCCGAAGACTCTGTGTGGCTGAGATGCAACTTTGTACAATAAAGACATACGATGCACAATACACAAATATCACTGTAGCCCCCCCCCCCCCCAACAAATGAGGGCTCCCAAAAAGTCTTCCTTGAGCTTGCCTAAATGCTCACTGCCAGGCTGGTGTCCTGCATTTTAGCAGTTTAAATGTAATTGCCAGGCAGTGCCTGTATAGCCTCTGTGTACTGTCTCTTTAAGAGCTGACAGGATTGCAGTCATAAGTAATCTGAGAGGGAGCTCTGTTGAAAGATGTAACTATTTGCTGAAAATGATTTAGCGTGATAATGATAATGTAGTTTGTCTAACCTGCCTTCTTTGCAGCAAGGACTGTTTTGTTTATCTCCAACTATCTTGGTCCTGGACTGCGAATTGGACCAATCAGTACTGGTGGGACCTAAAATGGAGCTGGACTACAGGAGCGGTCTGGAGTCGAAATCTGTAGGAATTGTAGTTTTGGGCTTTTTGCGCCTTTTTGCACCTGAATGGGGCGCTCCTGTTGTGGCTGACGGATGAATCGGCCAACCGAACCTTTTGGATCTTTGGGAAATTTCCAGGCTTGCTGCAGCTGGAGTCAGATCTAAGTTGGGAGCTGATAGAGCAACATGCTTGAGACAGTCAAGCAGCCATCTTGAGTAGTTTTTGCACTGGAGAACTGTGGAAAGGCCTGAATCGTGGCCTGCATGTATGCCTGCTGCCCCTGAGAGGGAGAGAAGAGAATTACTTCGGACTAAATCCAAGTTTGTGAGAACGAAGTAAGCCACTGATTTTTTTTTTTTTTTTAACCAGGCTCATACCTGAAGAAAACTGAAGATTTTGTTGAATGTGATCGGCCTGTCAGGATTTCCAGCTGCTTTTGAATCACCGGTTTATGCAGAGACTTTGCGATCATGACCAGAGAGCGGTTTTCCTGGTACAGTAGAATTTCCTTACATGTAAATGTGCTGTGTATTGAAAGTGGGTCGTGATTGGGTTCCCCACTGTATGAACTGTGTTCTGCTTGCTGGAAGCATTATCCAGCATAATCGGACTGAATCCGCGTTCATCTCCATTCGGCCTGGGCCATGCCACGCTGGCCCTGCCAGACTACCCCACTGCACAGAGAAAGCCACAGATGAGAGACCTGACTGGGGATCAGCCCCCTGCTCCATGCTTGAACAGGAACGATGCCTCAGCGGATTGTGTGGGCCCTGCTTCTCCTGGCACTCCAGATTAACCTCCTGCTGTCTCAATTTTCGTCCAGCCTGTGTCCAGTCTTGGGTATTGTGAGTAATCATCAGGGTAGCTCCCTGCAACAACAGCCAAATCTAAAAGTGTCATCATTTGATTGTCTTGTTGTTTTCTTTTCACGAATTGAGCCCCCCAGCTCCAGATTACAAATAGTGTGTTGTGCATGTTGTTTTCTTCCATCACAGGGCCCTAACCAGCTGCAACGTTCCTGACTAGCCCACCATTCTCCATCTGGATACCCAGAATGTGTGACTGCTTACGGACCCTGAAGTGCATGTATAACTGTTTGATTGAAAGAGCCTTTAAGCAAATTAACCTGATTACGTCCCTCCCTTGTTCAAGTCCCATAAATAAATCGGATCTAACTCTTTTTTGCATTTACCCTGGTTGTGGTTCCAGTTTGTGCAAGAGTACTGTACTGCTGTTATTTGCTGTGTGTAACCTTGTTTTACAGGGGGTCCCCAGGACCGAGCCAGAGGAAAGCCCTGGTGGTAAGTGCAAACAGTGTGGGTTATTGTGTGGTATATCAGGGGCATTGTGAAAGTGATTATTGTGTATTGTTCCAGCCACTAGTAAGGAAGGGGGTTACAGTGTCCCGGAGGGCTGTACCCAGGTTAGCGTGACCACTACCAACCCTGATCTCCGGGTGGAGGCACCCGTTTCAGAACTCAGGCCCATTAACCTGCTACTAGCCAAGAAGGCAGGGGTAGTAGCCCTTGGGATAGCGCCACGTAGGGGTTACATCACAATACCGTACAAATAGTTTGTTGCTGCAAGTGGTATTCTAGCTCACTTGTAACATTTACATGAGTGTTCACTCCACAGCACTGCTGGGGCATTGCATTCCACAGTTTGTGTGCCTGTCCATAGGGAGTGACACAGCGTGGCTGTCCACCCACACTGCCTCCTCATTGCATGCGTACAGCCTTGTTCCCTGTTGCTACTGTGTCCACACCCCCCATCCTGGATTTGCCTGGCATTAAGACCACCTTTTCTGTGGCGATAATTTGTGCGTATACATGTTGCGCTAACACACGTTCTTGGCGGTGCTATACTTTCTAATATACTGTTGCGCCTGTATGCATGTCCCTGCCCCTCACTTTGCGCCGCACATTATCTCATAGTATTGGCACTATCACGTTGTGCCGGTGCTATCTGGTCTTTTGAATATAGCACTGTGGCGCAAATGTGGTACAATCGTGGCGCAATCAATTTGCGCCAAGCGCAAAGTTTTGTATATCTGACCCATAATGTTTTTTTCCTGACAAACTGTTACTTAACCTACATTCAGATACATCGATGTTGCATTCCACATTAAAATGACAATTTTACCAGGGCTAACGCTTCCACCACTAGCAGGAATTAACACATATTAGGCCCCTGTTAAAGGGCACCTTTTATGATGGTCCAAAATGTTACATTTTGTAGTCATTATGTGCAGTATTAGACCTGAAAGGGTGTGTGCATTTGTTGTTTTTTGTCCACAGTTTGCTCTGCCTTCCATAATTTGGATTTGTTTATGAAGCCTGCTTTAGCCCTGCTGCACTTGCCTTTTCTGTTAATCTGCTGGCTCCCAGTGGCATCACTGTAGGGCAGAGAAGTAACACACTGTGTAGTACAGTGCAGTCACAGCAATTTTGCAAGGGAAAACTACCAGTGCTCAATGTACATACTATGTTTCCCCTCCCCAGTACACCCTGTTAGCAATGCATTATGCCAAAATCAAAATGCCTTGTTAGTATGTTTTTTTTTTTTTTTTGTAAAATTGACTTTTTTCTGTCTCGGTAACAAAGCATGGGGATTGAGAGAAGATATAGTTGCTGTCAGTATCTTTCCCAGGCCTTTTGACTTTCATGCAAAAATTACCCCATTTTGTGAAAGACAGGACATGAAACTTACAAGAACAGGAGCCTAAGTTTCAGCTGCTAGGAAAAGACATCTTATAAAACAGCAATATTTTGTTGAGAGATAGAGATTGAGATTTAGAGCACCTTTCCCAGTCCTTTTGACTTTCATGCATACATTGCCCCTTCTTGCACTAATTCTGGAATTGCATTTCATTCATTTTGCAAAATGCAAAAATTAACTGCAGAGGACAGTAACGAAATGCAATTCCAGAATCAATGCAAGATGGGGTTAATGTATGCATGAAAGTCAAATGGGCTGGGAAAGGTGCTCTTTAAAACCTATTATAAAGCGAACACCATCAAACAGCAGTGAAGTTACCAACATTATGCAATACTAGTAGCAATACAACTTCCTAACAGATGCAGTAGAGTAGCACCGCAAATGGTAGCAGCAGCCTGGAGGCATGCTGACTCGGCATTCAGCAACCCTGGAGAAATGGACCACATCAAAAAGGCATTAAAATATGAATTTGTCAACTTTGTTCCAAAACCTGAAATGCACATAGTTTTTATAGAAATGTTTTTTGAATGTTGCTGCCTCTTTTACTTGTAAAAAATATTGCACATGATTTTTAAACTTTGTAGAAACAGGTCCTGTAAGCTTGCTGATAGGGAAGACTAGACGAAACCTAATTTTTGGTATGTGAATTATTGGGGTACACTTATTTTAGTTCTGCAAAGTAGCTCTTTTGGCTGGAGTCTCTCTTTAAATTTGCGTATGTGAGTAGAGATAGTGATTAGGGAAACGATATTTAAATAATTTGGTGCATTTTTAATTTAATTTCATTTTTAGGGCCTAGTTGTAGGTTTTTAATTAGTGTAAATGTGGGAGTCATATTTGTGATGGCAGGTCCGTCCTTGGATGAAGAGGTTTATTTGTTTATTGTGTGATATGGCTACCAGCAAGTTCTAATCCTGACCTGAGTAGTTACAGTGATATAATTGCACGCCCTGTTGGGCCTATTTCCAGTGTGATGGCTTCATTTTCTTACCCATTTTATACAATTCTACATATACAGGTATGGGTACAAATAATACATGAAAACAAGCATAAAGGAACCCCAAATTTGAATGTGTAATGTAAATGCAGGCAGGCTGCTGGAAATGTTTGATCGCAGCATTTATATCTGGAAATACTGTTCTGCACGGCAGAAGGTTTCAGCAGTTCAAGTTACCTTATGGAGTTTTCGGCTTTCTGGACTGGGGGTGGAATGCGCAATCATGTGATCCACTCAGTGGCCATCTGGGCTGGGGGCAGGGTGTGCCATCTCCGTCAGACTGTACATTATAGTCCGGTTCTTTGGACAGCTCCTGGGGTCCTTGTCATAAGTGCGACCCATGTGATGTTCGAGTGGCTCACTGATTGGCTGAATTAGGAAGTCTTCTCATTGTGCTGACTACGATCTGCCGCTGTAGTCAGTTGGCAGTGAGAGAGAAAGATGCTGTCTGTGGCTTTGAGTTTTTTATTGTAGATGCAATACCTTGGGGAAGGATTCAAGTAGTCTGTTTTGGGGTCAGGGGACAAAAGAAGCAACAAAGCCTTGTATGCCTGCACTGGCAAGTTTTTTGCTGTAAAACAAAACAGAGTGGGGAAAAATGATGTCTGTGAGTGCAGTCAGAACAAAAACGATTTGTCGCACAGAGAAAACCATGTAGTGCTGCAGCCTGCATTAATTTGACAATAGAGAAATTCTGAAAGGGGGAAATCTCTAGAAACTTGCAGGGAAATTTCCGTGAGTGCAGTGTGGGATGGAAAAAACAACTTGCTGCACGCAGGGGAAAGCTCAGTAGTCTGAATCCAGAAACTTGTGGGGAATCTCATGTAAGTGCAAGTGTGGCTGATGGAAAAAAAAAAAAAAACTAAATTGCTGCACACATTTAACACACAGCGCCCTACAGTAAGGGGAAAATCCTTGTGGAGAAATCTTTGAGTGCTGTGTGATGGACAAAAGAAAACAAAACAAGAAAGTAATTGCCAACACACATTTAGCACACAGTACCCTACTATAAGGGGAACATCCTTGTGGGGAAATCTCTGAGAATGCAGTGTAGTAGATAAAAAAACCAAAAAAACAAATAGTTGCCGCAAACATTTAGCACACAGTGCCCTACAATAAGGGGAAAATCCTTATGGGGAAATCTTTGAGTGCAGTGTGGTGGATAAAGCAAAACAAAAAAAAAAAAGTAGCTATCGCACACATTTAGCACTACGCCCTACAGTAAGAGGAACATCCTTGTGGGGAACTCTCTGAGATGCAGTGTAGTGGATTAAAAAAATAAATAATTCTAGGGACATGGATATGTTGCTCATCCACACTTATTGGCAGGTTCCTTGCCGCTTTAAATCTTGCCGGAAGGTCTTCAAGCTGGCTCCTCCCACCCACCCGGGTGGTAAAACTCTCGGCTCTGCCCCATGACGTCAGATCTTCCTTACCGCTTGGAAGCTCAGGTTCCCTCGTTAACGCTCTGCGTATAAGACTGGTTCCTAATTCTTCGAATTTTCGAAATCAAAAAGTTTTTGCTAAAAAGACTTCGGTCTTCTCTCCCTCGCTGCTGCGATGGACAAATCGACTCCTGGTTTCCGGAGATGCCCTTGCGGGCAGAAGATGTCTCGGACGGACCCGCACTCCACGTGCGTTTACTGCTTGGGCCTTGAGCACGACCCGCAGGCCTGCGACCTGTGCTCTTCCTTTTCGGCCTACGTCCTCGAAGACCGTGCTGCCCGTTTACAACTGGGGCGTCCCGAGAAGAGATTTCCTCCGGTTAAGTCAAAAGAGGCCCGGTCGGCGTGCCCGCGGCGGCGGGCTCGGCGGATCAGCTCAAGTAATTGATCGCCCTCGAAGAGGAGGCGGCGCGGGCCGCTTCTACCTCGGCTGCGGCATTTGTCCCGCTATCTCTCGGTTCCTCTTATTCGGCTTCTTTTAAGGAGCTTTGTCTGACCCTCTCGACAAAAGGTGAGGGTCCAACTTCTTCTGGACCGTTTTCTCAGTCCAAAAAGAGAGACAAGAGTAAGTCTCACCGTCGGCTCTTGGGAGGCGAGAAGATCCCTCTCCTAGTTGTCGGCGGTCGGCTTTGGTGCGACCCTCTGCTCGACCACTGGTTTCACGGTGTCCCCATCAGGCCAGTTGGCCCGAGACTCCCGTCGGCGGTCAAGATTTTCTCGACCCGTTGGATGGGTTGCTCGTCTGGAGAAGCTGAGAATCCCTCCCAGTTCCCCGGTGGGGAGTTGAGGATCCCGTCGGCTCATCTGTGCCTCCGGTTCCGGAGCCTTGGTGGATTCGTCCGAACCGAGGAGTGCGATTCCTGCGACACCTCCGCTTTGCGATCCTTGGCCTGGCCGAGGTTCTCGGTCTCGGACGTCTTCGCTGATCCAGCCGATCCGCCGCTCATAAGCGTCTCGGTCTCGACGCAGCGGTGCGCGCTCATCCTCTTCCTCATCCTCGGACGAGGGGAGGCTTCTGCGCAAGTTGCATTGAAGATATGAGGAACTCATGTGGCAACAGCTCCTTCTGACCGGGAATAAGCAGACACCGTCGTCTTCCCCGGCCATTAAGTGGCTGTCACTGGAGCGGCCGAAACAACCCCTCGTTTTACCCGAGGAGCCTGTACCCAGGCCGGTTGTTCGGCCAAAACCAGCTGCACCACCGATCCCGGTGGAACCTCCGCCTCCACAGCCATTAGTTGGGGCTCCGACCAAAAATTCTCGGTCGGCTCAGGGACTGCCCCATAGGCTGTCGGTCACCCACACTCCCGATAGACCTCGGCAGGTGGAGGGTGGCTCAGGCCCGAGTCAGCTCTTTGAGGACTCTTCCGAGTCTGAGGATGATTCCTCCCTTTTCTCCAAGCGAATGGACTTGGAGTCCTCAGGAGGACAGTCGGTGGACGATAGCCCTTCGTCCTTCCTAGGCTTACTTCGGCTCATCTCGGAGTCCACCGGGATGAAGCTTGAACCTGTTTCTAAGCGGGCCAGGTATCCCCTCACGGAGATTCTGGACCGAGGGGATTCCCCTACGGAGGCCTTTCCGGTGGCCGAGGCCATAGTGGGTCCGGCCTTGGAGCTCTGGCAGCGCCCTGCTTCCTGTCCTCGCCTTGACCAGGATGGCCAGAAGTATCACGGTCCCTACCGGTTCCCATCCGGTTTGGAACACCCCTCGGCTGAGGGTTGGTTACTGACATAGCGTTTTCCGGCGTGCCGAAGAGCGCTAGGGATTGGACAACCCTCCGACAAGGAGTCCAGAAATTGGACTATGCTGGCGAAAAATCTATGCTGCGTCCTCTCGGCCTTCGCCAGGCCAGTTCGGCTGTCCTCATGGCACATTTTCTCATGCCCTGTTGGGCTCCCTGGATGAGTCGTCCCTCATCTTCCCGCAGATCTGCAGACTACGGTCAGGCAGGTGCGGGACCAGGGGCAGGGCAGTGGCCAAACAGCAGCTCCAGACTGCTTTAGATATTGGGGACTCATGTTGCCAGGTCTGTGGCGGCCGCTGGCTGACATGCGTCGGCGGGCTTGGCTGAGGATATCCACCTTACTTGGATACCAGCACAAGTTGGCGGATGTTCCCTTTTGGGGACTGACCTCTTGACCCCGGGTGGAAGGTCACCTGCAGAGGATCGAGAAGTCCAATGCTACCTTGGACTCGGTCTCTTCCACTCAAAGGACAAAGGCCGCAGAGCCACAGCCTAAGCCCTTTGGTCCTTCTGCGCCCCTGGCGCGTCCGGCCCAGCAACGTCAGGGCCAGCAGGCTCGAGCTTGGCATCCCAAACCCAAGCCGTCGGCTTCCTCCAACAGGAAGCAGGGAGGTAAAGGCCCAGGAGGTCCCTCGGCCGGTCCCTCCTCCAAGCCTGCCCAATGACGGGCTGAGGGGTGTCGCCCAACCCCGTCACCTCACCCCAGGTTCCCCCATGGGGGGACGGCTCCGGCGCTTCCTTTCTGCCTGGTCCATTATTACCACGGACAGGTGGGTACTGGAGGTGGTGGGAAAAGGCCTGCCTCTAGAATTCGAGCAGGCTCCACCCTTCAGAGCCGTCGCACCTCGGGGGGCCTCGGGGTCCGCAGCCTCACTGTCGGCTCGTCAGGCCGACATCGCTCTCCTCCTCCAAAAGGAGGTGATCAGAGAGGTAGCGGATCCTCCCTCAGACCCGGGGTTTGTGTCCAGGTACTTCCTGGTTCCGAAACGGACGGGGGGGCTGGCGCCCCATTCTCGACCTACACGACCTGAACAAGTTCCTACGGTCTCGAACCTTGGGATGGTCACTCTGGCTCAGATAATACCATCCCTGGAACCACGGCATGTGGTTCTGCTCTCTGGACCTGCAGGGGCCAGCGTTCTTTCCATCCTATCCGTCCGTCACGCCGGAGATTCCCGCTTTCGGGCGGAGGGATCCCTCTTCCAGTTCGAGCCATGCCCTTCAGCCTGTCTCCAGCTCCCAGGGTCTTCACAAATGCATTGCAGTGGTGACAGCTTTCCTCTTGGCGCGAGGTCGGTGTACCCTTACCTGGGCGATTGGCTGATAGCAGCCCCCTCCAGACAGGAGGTGGAGCGGTCCAGAGATCTGGCCCTCCAGGTTTGCTCTCAAGTCGGCCTTCTCATCAACGAGGCCAAGTCGGAACTCGAGCCGAAGCAGGTGATTCTGTTTATCGGGGCAGAGCTCAACTCTCTTCGAGCCAGAGCACGGCTCCCAGCGGACAGGGCTGAGGTTCTTACCTCCTTTGCCCAATCATTTCTGGTTGGGCAATCGCGCCCTGCCCGGGACTTCCTGGGTCTCATGGCGGCCTGTACCAGCATGGTCCGTTGGGCACGCTGGCACATGCGCCCCCTTCAGTGGGGACTGGCCAGCCAGTGGTCACAAAGCTGCGATCCATTGGACCAGCTAGTGATGGTGACCCAGGAGATGTGGAACGCTCTCCGGTGGTGGACTGTTCCATCTCATCTGCAGGAGGGCATCCCGTTTGTCTGCCCCGAGCCGACGGTCTCTCTATCGACCGATGCCTCTCTGATGGGTTGGGGTGCCCATCTGGGGGAACACCGGCGCCGCGGCCTCTGGTCCCCGCGGAGTCCGATGCCACATCAACCTGCTGGAGCTCCGGCGGTCCGCTACAACTCACCGCCTTTGCTCCGTTTCTCCGGGGTCAAGTGGTCCGAGTCAGGCGGACAATACCACGACCATGTACTACCTAAACCGCCAGGGCAGGACCGTTCCATGCTTCTTTGCAAGGAAGCTCTCCGCATTTGGTCACTCGTGTGCAGCCTGGAGGTGGATCTCCTAGCCATTCATGTGGCAGGAGCCTCCAACACCCTGGCCGATGCTCTGAGCTGGATAGGGGCTGCATCTCACGAGTGGTCTCTCCTGCCAGAGGTAGTACAAGATCTGTTCTCCCACTGGGGCACACCTCAGGTGGACCTGTTTGCCTCCAGGGAGAACGCGAAGCTGAGGCTGTTTCATGCCGGCCCCCCTCAGCAGGGCTCGCTGCAGGGGGATGCCTTCTCAAGGCTGTGGACCCCGGGCCTCTTCTATGCCTTTCCCCCATTTCCCTTGATTCACAAGGTGCTTCTCAAAGCAAGGAGGGACAAGGCGCAGGTGATTCTGATAGCCCCAGACTGGCCCCGCCAGTTCTGGTACCCAGATCTCCTCAGCCTCAACTCCAGGTTCCCGAGGCAGCTTCCAGCTCGCCCAGACCTGCTCTGTCAATCGGGGAAGGTGTTCCATCCGGACCTTCAATCCCTGCACCTGACGGCCTGGTTCCTGAGTGGCTAGAGTTCCAGGCCTTGGGTCTTTCCGACGAGGTCCTCAATGTTGTTGAGGCGTCCCATAAGGAGTCGACCAGGAGATGCTATGCCTTCAAATGGAAGAGATTCTCCATTTGGTGTCAGGGCAAGGGCTTGGACCCTTCCTCCTGTCCTTTGGCAAGCATCTTGGACTATTTGTGGTCCCTTTCTAGTCAAGGGCTTAGGTCGACGACCCTAAGGGTGCACCTGGCAACCATCTCTGCTTGCAGGTAGCGGGCCGGGGGCAGTCGATTGCGCAGGAGAAGGTGGTCTGGCGCTTTTTCAAGGCCTTGATCACATTTCCTCGGTGCGAGAACCTCCACCTCCGTGGGATTTACTGCTGGTACTGGCAAAGCTCATGGGCAAGCCATTCGAACCAGTGCACAGGTGTGAACTCTCTCACCTGTCGTGGAAGACCGCCTTCTTGGTAGCTATCACGTCAGCCAGAAGGATGGGAGAACTCCAGGCGCTCTGCATTGAGTCTCCTTACCTGGTCTTCCACAGGGACAAGGTTGTCCTGCGCCCCACCGAAATTCCTTCCGAAGGTGGTGTCGGAGTTTCACCTTAACCAGGTGTTGACTCTGCCGGTGTTCTACCCCAATCACACCTCGGAGGCCGAATACAGGCTCCATACTTTGGACCCAGAAGGCTCGCTTATTATAAGGGCACATGGCTGGAAGTCGGAGAGGTTCGCCAGCTGTTTGTCACCTACGCTGAAGCCGCACCTGGCAGACCTGCAGCCAAGCGGACGATAGGCAGGTGGGTCACCTCCCTGCATAGATCTCTGCTATAAGTTGGCGGGCATGGAGCCTCCCAGAGGGATAAGAGCTCATTCTACCCATCATACTGCTGCATCGGTGGCTGCTTCCAGGGACGTCCCTATCCAGGAAATCTGCAGGGCTGCTACCTGGAAGTCAGCACACACCTTTATTACCCATTACCACATCGACCTTGAGTCACGCCGGGATGCTGGTTTGGGGCCTCGGTTCTCTAGTCTCTATTCCCTAAGTAGGGGTGTGCTTGCCTCCCTCCTCCCGGAGAACTGCTAGGAGTCTGCCAATAAGTGTGGATGAACAACATATCCATCCTAAATACAGGTTACTCACCTGTAACAGGGAGTTCTAGGAATGGTATATTTGTTCATCCTGACCCTGACCTCCTGGCCGGCACAACCTGAGCTTCCAGCGGGCTAGATCTGGCGTCATGGGGTGGAGCCGAGAGTTTTACCACCCGGGTGCGTGGGAGGAGCCAGCTTGAAGACCTTCCGGCAAGATTTAAAGCGGCAAGGAACCTGCCAATAAGTGTGGATAAACAACATATACCATTCCTAGAACTTCTGTTACAGGTGAGTAACCTGTATTTGCTGCACACAGCACCCTACATTTAGAGGAACATCTTTGTGGGGAAATTTCTGAGGTGCAGTGTGGTGGATTAAAAAAAAACAACCACTAAGCTAATTGTTGCACATATTTAGCAGTCAGCGCCCTACAGTAAGGGAAGATCCTTGTAGAGGCACACGAGACTACAATGAGGGGAAAATCTTTGGGAAATCTCGAGGTCCAATGTGGTGGATAAAAAACAAAAGTTATTGCTGCACACATTTAGTGCACAGCACCCTACAGTAAGGGAAAATGTATTTATTTGGAAAATGTTTCATCAGGGAAGACATGAGCTGTAAACAGCTTGTTTCCAGAAGCATCCTGGGTGGGGGGGGTACAAGAATTGGGAGAACAGGCAAACACTTAGCATTAACAGAGCGATACAATTATAATTACTAAAACAAAACAGTGTAGTACAATTATAGAGCAGAAATAACCCAGACCAACCGGCCAGGGTAAACAAAACCATGTTCGGATATAACGTACATTGCAACAATCCAAGAGCAGGTGATCCAGTAGGGTAAAGTTTAGAGGCTGGATAACACATTTGAAGTGCAAAAAGTAGTAGGCTGAGTACACAATTCGAAGTGCTATTGTATACCCAAGGAGGGCAGTTATAAGACGAGTGGGGAAGTGGACAGACAAGGTGTGGAAGGTGGGGGATGGAAGAGGAGGAGAGAGAGGGACAGCCAAGCTCTAACCCTTCAGGATGCTGAGAACCCTGCAAGGGGGACAGGACCAGGCAGAAAGGGAGCGGAGAGAAAGGGAGTGGGGAGGTAGAGAAGAGAGAGAGGCGGAGGAACAGGAGGAGAGGGATAGGGAAGTAGGGAGGTGGGCGGGCGATGGATTTGAAAGTGAGGGAAAAGAGAGAGAGAGACCATCTATACCCCTTCAGGATGCAGAGAACCCTGTAAGGGTGTCAGGATTAGAAAGTGGGAGGAAAGAAAGAGGGGTAGAAGAGAGGGAGCCAGGTTCTATACCACTTCAGGATGACAAAGAAACCTTGCAATGGGGACAGGACCAGGCAGAAACGGAGGGGAGAGAAGAACAGGGAGGAGGAGTGGAATGTGGCGGGTGACCGGAGGGGGTGATGGGGATAAGGAATAGGGAGACTGAAGAAAATAGGGGTAAGATTGAGGCGCTGGATGCCACACCTCACACCACGCCAGCGCCCTGGTTCGAGAACAGACTCTGGTCACTGGTGGGTCAGCCGGGAGATAGGCAGGTGTCCCGACAGCTTACATGTCGAGGAGGGAGGCCGATGCCTGCATACTTGCCTGACTCCAGCGGAGGCTGGGAGTACTGCAAGCCCCAATTGTAGGGGATGGGCAATCGCTATACAGTGTGGACGTCGGCGTCTTGTGCCTTGACGTCAAGGGTTGCCGCTGTGGGGAGCACAGGAAAAACTCTGCTGGCTCAGGAAGATGAGCTTCCCGGTGCATGCCTCAATGTAGCCCGCTCATGAGACTAACTCCTGGCCAGACGAAAGGAAGAATGTCGGGGTGTTGAGGCCCCACCTCGTTCCCACTCGGGGGGGGGGGGGAACCACAGCTCCGTGGGGGATCGAGAGGTAAGTCACGGCGAGCGACAGGCAGGAGGATGACTCCTTGGATGCCCTGAAGGCTGTGGTCGGCAGGCAGTGGGAGGGAAAAAAAAGAGTAATTTAAAAAAAAAAAAGAAAATGGGGTAAGCTAGGAATGGAAAAAGGAAGAGTATCAGTGGGGGCAGGGGAAGAGGGGGTAGTTGGGGGGAGGACAGCAATAGAGTATCAAAATAGCACAGTAGATTGTGGATGATAGAGAGTCCAAATGGCACAGTAGGTTGTGGTAGGGTAGGGGTGGGAGGAGGGGTATAATAGGTGGTAGCATGTGATGAAGTAATCAGAGGAAGGGTTTCGTTAGAAGACAGGAGGTAAGTCAGGGATAGAGGAGTAGGGGATAGTGCACAAGGGTGGGGAGGGTTGTGAAGGGGGCTAGTAACAAGCACAGTTAGAAGAACAGAAGTAAAGTACAGCTATCTGATTATGTGCCAGGGTTGGGAGGGCTAAGAACAAGTGCAGTTAGGGGAATAGAAACTATGAAGGGCTAAGGAGATTGAAAATGGGGAGAGAAAAGTCTGATAGGAGGTGGCAGTGAGTTCCAAAGCTTTGGGAAGCGGTAGGAGAAAGCTTCCTGGCCTATGGAGGTAGAGAGAGGATAAATAGCTAGAGTGTCTGCGTCAGTGGATCTGAGAGGGCAGGAGGAGGGAGGTGAAGGAGAGGTAAAAGGGGAGAGTCCCAAACCAGAATTTAGAAGTGAACTTGGCATAGTAAGAGAGATGCCTTCACTCAATGGAGGGGAAAGCTAGAGAATGATACAAGGTACAGTGATGTGTGCGGGAGGGGGAATCGAGCAAAGTGACAGAAAGCATTGAAGAGAGAATCCAACCTGGTAAGGAAAGACTTAGAAGCAGCACTGCAGACTATGTTGCAATATTCAAACATAGTATCATTTTCTGAACAAGATCACGCCTAACCGGTAGTTGTAAGGAACTACAGTTTCTATAAAGGGTGCTGAGCTTGGGGTGCAGTGTTTTCAGGATGGCGTTGATATATACAGAAAAGTTAAGGTTTTAGTCAAGCCAGACACCCAGGTATTTGAAAGAGGTGGTGTCCTCTAGTGTTGTCCCATCAAGGGTGTGGAAGGAGGGAAGAGAAGGCAGTCTAGAGAGTTTCTGCCTAGTGCCAAAGGTCATGGAGACTGTCTTCTTGGTGTTGAGGAAGAGCTGATGTGAGCGTAGCCAGTGTTGAACATTAAAGTCAAGCTGTAGTCTGGAAGTCGCATCGGAGGGAGATTGGCCAGAGGTGAACAAGACTGTATCATCAGCATACATATGGATAGAGGATGAGGAGCATACTGATGGTAGGTCATTTAGAAAAATTGAGAATAAGAGTGGGCTAAGTATGGAGCCTTGAGGCACACCAATAGAGATGGATAATGGAGGAGATGGAGAATCAGCTATTTTAACAGACTGAGTTCTGCCTACCAGGTAGGCTCTGAACCAGTTGCAGGCAGACAGACAAGCCAGCTGATGAGAGAGTTTCAAGGAGGAGGGAGTGGGAGACTGTGTTGAAAGCCTTGGCAAGGTCAACAAAGATAGCAGAAGTAATGTGATCTCTATCCGTGGCAGAATGGACAGAGTCAAGTGAGTCTAAATAGGGAAGTGGTTGTGGAGTAATTCTTCTGAAAACCAGATCGGAAGGGAGTGAAGGACTTGTCAAGAAAGGAGAGTTGGGAGAGAACAAGATGTTCCTGAAGTTGAGCCAGGGTGGGTAGAAGGAGAGATGGGGCGGTAATTCCCAGGAGATGAGAGATCACCTCCCTGTGGTAGGGGGAGAACTGTAGCATGTTTCCAGGTTACAGGGATAGTCGCAGTGTGGAAAGACAGGTTGAGGAGATCAGCGAGAGGGAGGGAAATAGCAGGAGCAGAGAGGTATAGCAGCTTAGGGTCAAGGCCATTGGGGAAGCTGCCCCTTAGTTGGGTTGATGGGAGCAGTGCCTTTAAGGTGTCTTTGGGAGAGATGGGTGAAAAGGCAAAACTCTTCTCTAATTGGTGGTGTTGGGAGGAATCAGGAGGGAGGGAGGGAAGAGGTAGTAGGGTGGGGTGGGAAG
Source organism: Neoceratodus forsteri (assembly GCA_016271365.2). Taxonomy (NCBI): domain Eukaryota; kingdom Metazoa; phylum Chordata; order Ceratodontiformes; family Ceratodontidae; genus Neoceratodus; species Neoceratodus forsteri. The sequence continues at coordinate 1,667,434,406 of CM057456.1, read as the reverse complement.
GAGGCTAACAGGGTGGAGGTGCAGGAAGTAAAGTAGGAATTGAATTCTGCTGCTACTGTAGGATGATCGGCAGTGAGTTGGTTGTTTTATTTTGAGCAGTGGGGATGGGGGTTTAGTTTGGAGAGAGAACAGTGAGTGAACTACTTTCCAAAACGTTGATGGGTTATTTATGTTAGTATTAAAGGTGGACCGGAAATATTCCGCTGTGGCCAGGCGGATGGCTTTGGTACAGGCATTTCGGAGTGTCTGGTAGATAGCGTAGTCACGAGGGAGTTTGGAGGATTTGTGGGTTTTCCGTGCTTTATCACACGCTTGTTGACAGGCCAGGAGTTCAGGGGTTACCAAGGGGAGGTGACTACCACACACACTAACTTGCTTCAGGGGAGCATGTTTGTTCCAGGCGTTGATGAAATTATCTTTGAAATAAGCCAGGGTGTGATCGATAGTATTGGCTGAGGAAATAGGGGCCCAGTCAACGTGAGTTAAGTCTTGATGTAGAGGAGAAAGGTCTAATGTTTTGTAAGAGCGGATTGTTAGTAGTTTGTGGAGTCCTTATGTCTGTGTACTTCCCTAACTATGTAGATCATAAGAGGATCGCTAAGAGCGTCTGGCAGTAGGCCCAACTGGATTGCTCTGTGAGTATGGGAGGTGAGAGCCCAGTCTATGAGAGTGTGGTTATGGGATTTGTGGTTTACGCGAGTAGGTTCTGTAATTAATTGGGACAGGTTAAGGGCTTTTTTTTTCAGTATGAGTCTTATCTAGGGCGGGTGACAACCAGTTCAGATTTAGATCCCCTAAGAGAGAGCTTACCTGAGGAGGTAAGGAACCCAATAGTGGTGATTAGATCAGTGGCTACAGAGTGGTGTAGGCCAGGACAGCAATAGGCTCCTGCGATAAATATTGGTACGGAAAAGGGTAGAGTTAGTCTAATGATGAGGGCTTCATAGGCATTGGGGTCAGTGGTAGATAGAACAGTAGTGGTTTGGAGAGAGGAGGAGGAGTAGATATCTATGCCTCCACCCCTACCAGTGCGATCCTAGTGGGTAATGACATATCCATGAATTGTGATGAAAGCATCAGGGATTTTGCATGTTAGCCAGGTCTCTGATACAATGAGGGTGTCTGGATTGAGGGATCCTACAAGTGGGAGTAGCAGGTCAAGTTTAGGGAGGAGACTACGAATGTTAAGGTGGAGGATTTTTAGGCCATGGGGGAGTGAAACTGGGGTTGGAGCAGAGGCTGAGGAGGGGGGAGTGGATGAAGTAAGGGTCTTAGTGAGTGTTGGACCTGGGTTGGGATTTATGTCTCCTGCCGAGAGGAGTAAGAGAGAGATAATGATGAAATGCAGCTTGGTACTCTTGAACCAAGGTTTGTTAGATGGTTTAGGGGAACAACGTGAATAACTGAAGGTGGAGAGCTGAAATTTAAGGACGCACAGTAAAGTGAAGGAGTAGGGTAACGACATGAGTGGGGCAGAACGCTGTGTAGAGAAGTGGGTCCAGGTATGATAAAAAGACATTGGAGCTGCCAGTTGGTTGAAGCAGGGGGTTAGCATAGCAGTAGAGTTTGCAGGGGAACTGTGGTGGGGAGTGGAAGTATTTAGCAATTGAAGGGATGGAAGAGAGACCAAGGTGAAAAGTGTGAGGAAGAGGCACAGGGGAGAGATACAGAAAGAGATCACGTTTCCTAGTTTACAGAATGGTTTAAATGGGGGGGGGGGCTGGGTCACAGAGGTGCAGAGCTGAGGGAAAAACAAGGAGGGCAATAGATGGGCTTAATCTGGGGACTGGGTCACAGGCATAAAGAGGAGGAAGAAAGCTGGGGGCACGGCTTAGCACTAACCTCCAAAGGGAGATATATAATCTGCACTAAGTAAGCAGACTACAGTGGCACAATGAGGCTTATGTTGCCCCTAGTGGCCCAATGCTATAACGAGCAAATGGGGAAATCAATACTTTAAAGGAGAAAAACACAAACTGTCCCATACTTAATACAAAACTAGTAAAAATGATTTTTTTAGCCAACATTAATATCTCTAAACAGGTGATAAAGCAGACTGTCCTGTAGATGCGCTTAAAAAATAATTAAACCAGGTAAATCAGATATAAAACAGGCTGAGAAGATTCACAGAATCTGAGGAGGAACACGAGTAAAAAGTTGTCAAGTTCAGAATGGGCTGAAGAAAAGAGGGCTGTAGAATCTAGCGCAGTCTGTGAGGTCTGGGTTCAGCGTATCTTCTTTTGTGAGTGGAGAAGATGGCAGGAGCTCCAGGCGGCATGGGTGGGGTTCCAAATCTTATTTTACTTGTGGGGAAATCTTGAGTGCAGTGTGGAGGACAAAAAAAAAGTTAATTGTTGCACAGCACCCTACAGTAAGAGGAACATACTTGTGGGGAAATCTTGAGTGCAGTATGATGGACTAAAAAAAAAAAAAAAGTAATTGCTGCACACACTTAGTGCACAGCACCCTACAGTAAGGGGAAATTCCTACCCTATTAGAATACACAGATCATCTTCACTGTGCCTTGGACAGAGGGGAGCTTGCGGGCTCCATCTTCTTTGACCTCACCATGGCATTTGACCTTGTCAATCATGCACTGCTCTGCCAAAAATTAACTTATTTAGACCTCTCAATGAAAGCCACTGACTGGCTAAAAAACTATCTTATGGATAGAACTCTAGCAGTAAAATGCAGTATATCCCTCTCAGACTACAGACCTGTAACTATAGGGGTCCCCCATGGATCAATCCTTGATCCCCTTCTGTTAGGTCTCTTTGTCAGTGAACTTTCAGAAGCTTGCAACTGCATAAAACTCCTCCTATACGCTGATGACGCAATCATCACTGCAACATTTAGCAACCCTGACTATATCCAGCACAGCCTCCAAACCGACTTCTCTGCTATGTGTGACTGGTTCTCAAACAACCTCCTCATTTTAAATAAGAAGAAAACCAAATCCATGCTTTTCTACACCAGATATAATCTCTCCCCCAACATGCCCTAGTCATTACCGCTACCTCAGGTGCCCCAGTTAAACAAGTTGCTGCTTTCAAGTACCTGGGGATAATCCTTGACTCGGGCTTAACCTACTCTACTCACGTGGACGTTCTTACTAAAGCAGCCAACTTCAGATTATGCCTGCTTTATAAGCACACAAATGCCTTCTTCCCTGAAATTAAGCAACAACTTTTCAAATGTTACATATGGCCTTGTGATCTATGGTGCTGCATGTGACCGTGCTTGACAGGGTCAGAGGCCTACTGTAGAAACATAGAAGCTGATGGCAGATAAGGACCGCAAGGCCCATTCAGTCTGCCCATTTCTTTTTCTACCTTATAAATGTGCCATCGGCCTTTGCTCTGTTAATGGCCTATCTATTCATACTCATCTGTATTGCTCCCTTATGCCTATCCCATGCCTGTTTGAGGCCCTGCACTGTATTCATATCCACCACTTCCTGAGGTAGGCCGTTCCATGCATCCACCACCCTTTCTGTGAAAAAACTTCCTCACATTACTCCTTAATCGGCCTCCCTCTAATCTCTTGCTGTGTCCTCTTGTCCTGTTATTTTTCTTGTATTGAAACATGTTAGACTCTTTCACCTTGTTAATGCCCTTAAGGTGTTTGAATGTTTCAATCATATCACCTCTCTCCCTCATTTGCTCTAGGGTATACATATTGAGCTCCATTAATCTGTCCTCATATGTTTTCTGATGCAGTCCCTGCACCATTTTGGTTGCCCTGCTCTGGACTGCCTCAGTTTGGTTAATGTCCTTGTGAAGGTGTGGCCTCCAGTATTGCACGCAGTACTCCAGATGGGGCCTAACCAGTGTCTTGTAAAGCGGGATTATTACCTCCCTCTTCTGACTTGTAATACCCCTACTAATGCACCCTAACATCCCCCCTAGCCTTACCTACTGCTTTAGTGGTCTGCTTGAATGATTTCAGGTCATCGGTGTTGATGATGCCCAAGTCTCTTTCTTCCCTTGTGACTGCCAGCAACTCCCCTCCCAGCCTATAGGTGGCTTCAGGGTTTCTCTTACCTGTGTGCATGATCTTGCACTTCTTTGCATTAAACCCCAGTTGCCACTCTTCCTACAATTTTGGTAGTTTTTACAGATCTCTTCTTATTCTGCCCTCCCCAACTGGATCATCTACTCTGTTGCAGATCTTGGTGTCATCTGCAAACAGACAAACCTTACCCTTCAGTCCATCTGCAATGTCACTGATGAAGATATTGAAGAGGACTGGGCCCAGGACTGACCCCTGAGGTACCCCCACTTGTGACTTGTATCTCTTCTGACTATACTGTTTACCACCACTCTCTGTTTTCTGCCCATCAACCAGTTTGCCACCCAGTTGACCAACTTCTGACCCACCCGAGCCTACCCAGCTTATTAATCAATCTTCTATGTGGAACAGTATCAAAAGCTTTGCTGAAGTCAAGGTAGGCAATATCAACTGCTCCCCCTTGGTCCACCACTCTGGTTATCCAATCAAAGAAATCTGAGATTAGTTTAACAGGACCTTCCTTTTGTAAACCTATGCTGTCTTGGATCCTGTGCTCCTATGGATTCCAGGTGTTGCACTAGCCTTTCCTTAAGGAGTGCCTCCATAATATTGCCCACTACTGAGGTAAGACTGACTTGTCTGTAGTTCCCTGCCTCCTCCCTGCTACCACTCTTGTGGAGCGGGATCACATGAGCCCTTCTCCAGTATTCTGGGACCTCTCCTGTGCTCAGAGACTCACTAAGCAGTTCTGATAATGGCTTTGCTAGCTCCACCCTTACTTAGCTCCTTTAGTACCCTGGGATGCCATCGGGTCCCATTGTCTTGTTCACCCTGAGCTTATCGCGCTCTTGTAGGACCCTTTGTTTTGTGAAGGGACTAGTGCTCCCCCCAACCCCGTGTCCATGGTGCTGAGCTGTAGGCCCTGCTCTGCCTTCTCTTTAGTAAATACTGAGCAGAAGTATCTATTTAGGATAGATGCTTTTACATGGTCCTCCTCCTCACACGCCCCCTTATCTCCTTTGATCTTAGCAATAACCCCTCTGGACTTTCTCCTTTCACTAATCTTTCACTGTATAGGGCCTGCTGCTATGTACTCAGCCTAAAATGGGACTCCCATAAGCGCACCCTGTATAACAACTTAGTGGCTTAACCTTGATTCCCGACTGTGCTATATTACCCTCGTCACTGGCAAAAAAAGCCTTGCTTGGATTACTGTCCCCAGGGGTCCTGGCCCTGCTGAATCCGGTGGCCTCCAGGTACTAAACCAGAGGTGTGGTTCATAACTCCATGGTGCTTCCATGTATAAAAACCTCCCTGGGTCAGGCCTGCTTCTCTTTCAGTTTCCCAAAGCTATTGAACTCCCTTAACCCATCACTCAGTCACTGGCTTGTTAACTAATTTTAAGTCCTGGTTCCTTGACTCTCTTGCCCCTCCAAACCCATTTGGCTGCTACCCCTGACCGGTCTACTTCACCTCTGAACCTCCCCTGACCCCCCCCTTATGCTTTCTGCTTCCTCCACTTGTTCTCTGTTGCTACCCACTTGTAGCATGTTATCCTGTTTTTAAGCACAGTTCATTACAGTTCTTCTCATTGTATTCAAAGTATTTACTATTGTATTGCGTACACGGTATTTCTGTACATCTCAACTGTAAATGTGTAACATACTGTATTAATGTTAACCTGTTGTATATGACTCTAGACCCTTTGAAAACAGGCCCTGCCTAAAGGATCTTGTGTGAAATTAATAAATAAATCCTTGTGGGGGGAAATCTCAGGGTGCAGTGCGGGGGATAAAAAAACAGACCCTAACTGCTGCACACATTTAGCGCACAGCATCCTACAGTAAAAGAAGGATCCTTATGGAGAACGCACAGCGCCCTGAAATAAGGGGAAAATACTTGTGGGGAAATCTGAGGTACAGAGGGAAAAAAAAACTAATTGCTGTACAACCGTTCACTGGCCTGCAGTAAGGGGAAAATCCTTGTGGGAGAAATTCTGTGAATGCCATGTGGTAGGAAAAACTACATGCTACACACATTAACTAGTTAAACATAGTGCTGCAACCTGCAGTAATTTAGAAACAACAAGGAGATATTCTGAAGAGGGAAGTGCCTGTATATTCTGTGTGTTTTGACAAAATAAAAATACTCACACAACCCGATTAAAATCGTAACAATTTATTTACATCTACTTGTTTCTCCAGGCAAATACCATGTCTCTTCCTAGATTTGGGTTCACCAAAAAAAAAAATACAGAATGTGAACCCTGAACCTGAATGTGACATTAGTTCCATGTCTCCTGCGGAGCCCCTTCCATCTCCCAAGAAAGTAATGATTGGTCACCCAAGCCAAGCAAAGTGTCTGACAAGGAAAAAGAGTATGAATAATACAGAACCTGACATTTTCAGGAGTCATGGAAGAAAGAGAGGAAAAGGCTTGCAGTAAATTGTGACAGAACAGAGATGTACTACCAGTATTGCAAAAAATATTTCCAAATGACAACAGTCTATTCATTGTCGGCTGCAAAGCTATGATGCTTGGTACAGTAAAAACACACAAAGCCAGTCATATTCATCATGAGGCAAGCTGTCTTATTGCTGCTCAGCGTCGGCCTAACAAACCCCAGTTGTCAGAGGGTTGCTGTTAATGGACGAGGAAATGACAGAAATTATCCATAAGTTTGCAGCAGCTTCTGAGGTGGCTAAAGCAGGGCAATCATTCACATCTTTCGTTCAAGACATAGAACTACTGTCATGGATAGAGAAATGCACAAAGTTTGGGACGAAGTATGTGCTAGTTTCATTAAATTTATCAGTAAGGATATCTGTGCACAACTTGTAGAGGATGTCAGGCAGTCTAAATATTTTTCAGTGCTGTGTGATAATACTGACTGTGCTATAACAGAGGAAGAGCTCATATATATACAGGGGTGTGTGTGTGTGTGTGTGTATATGTATGTGTATATGTGTGTGTATATATATATATATATATATATATAACCCCTAGATGGCGCTATCCCAGGGGCTACTACCCCTGCCTGATTTGCCACCAACAGGTTGAGGGCCTGGATCCAATAGCGGGTGCCTCCACCCAGAGGTCAGGGTTTGCAATAGTTAAACTAACTTGGTCACAGCCCTCTGGGACACTGCAACCCCTTTCTTCCCACTAGTGGCCCACACAATATATCAGAATTACCTTCACAGTATACACTTACCCCAGGTCTGGTTCCGGCACTGGGACCTCCTGTGAAATGAGATACAGTGCAACAATCACAGTACAGTACTTTAACATAGACAAATACCTCAGGCAGTATAACTTTGCTGAAACAAGCAGCTCTGATTTATTTAGGGGATATAACAAGGACGGGGAAATCAGGTTAATCAGCTTATCACTCTAATAATCTACCTATGGCTCTGTGCACAGGCTATCCTATCAGTTACTGTCCCTGGGTACCCAAGCCCTAGCGGCTAGTCAAAACCGTGGCAGCTGGTAGGGGCCCTTTCACACAGAAGAAAGGAAAATTAAACAGTCAGCAGTACAGTAATTTCATTTGGATTTAATGTGGCAATTCAACAGGAGGCGACCTGAATTAGTACTCCCGACCTCCAAATAAGATAGGGTCCTTCAATATCAGCAGGGCTACTCTTGAGCTCCAGAGACTCTTCACACATTTATATGGTAAAAAAAAAAGTACCATACCAGGCAGGCTGCTTCTCTATCCCATCGCAATTACTGCACAATACCGGGAGAACACACAGCAGATTCAGTTCCTGACAGACCGAGTGTAATTCAACAATTTCTCCAGTCTTCTACAGGGTGAGCCTGGTTTCTACTCTTCAGAGATCCTTTGATTCTTTTCACAGGGCCAGATTCAGTCCTAACAAGCAGTTACACAAGCTGCAGACCGGAACTCTGGGCCTTACACACGTTTTTTGACTAAAACTGCACACTGAAAAAGCACAGGGCTCCTTCCTTCTTCACTGCCAAAGCTCAACTCAACCTCCAACCGACAAAACCGGGCACTTCCTTTGAGTTCCTCCCAGTTCTTGACTGGATTGGCTGTCACTCACAATAGACTGCTGCTGTTGGTCCAAAAAGGCACTGAAGTCTAAACTACATCTCCAGAGTCACTGCCCATACAATCCTCTTGTGGCTGGCTCAGATTATGAGTCCAAGTTCTGATTCGTCAAGGCACCATTTTAGAGCTAGCTTACCCCACACTGATTGGTCCAGTTCAGCAGTTCAAAACCAGAATGGGGAACTAGGCAGACACTGTTCTGACTGCAAAAGAAAGCAGGTTAGACAAACTGTAATTTCATTATTACTCTAAATAATTTCTGGCAAACAGTTACATCTTTCAGATAGGTTCCCTTTGCACTCCTAGTGACTGCAAAAATGAAGTGAATTGGCAGCAGCTTGAGTGGTACTCAATCAAAGAAACACACAGTCCCCCATACAAACTAATTATGTCTGCAAGCAGACAGCTCTTAAAGAGACAGTACCAGAGGTTCTAAAAACACTCACTGATAAATGGCTTAAATGCCAAACACCATTCAGGCTTGGAGCATTCAAGCAAGCTCCTGGAAGTCTTTTGGGAACCCCCATTTGCAGGGGGGTTACATATATATATATATATATATATGATATGTGAAGGACGGTGAACCTGAGACAGTTTCTCGTCATCATAGACAGGCCTACATCTGATATTTTCCATGCAGTTACTCATAGTAATGAAGAAAATGCAAAAGTAGAGGCTGTTTCCTCATGCATGGTAGAATTCTGTGCTAATGGTGCAGCAGTAAATTTTGGAATAAATAATGAGGTTGGGCTGACAGTATAGCCTAGAGGTTAGAGTAACGAGCTGTGAACGAGCTTGGTACATCCAGCAGACCAGACCTTGGTTTGATTCTCACAACCTCAACTTGCATACTGTGTGACTCTGAGCAAGTCACTTAACTGCCCAGTGTTCCCAGGTCGCCCCTGAAAACAGGCAGTTGTGCCTAGTGGGTCTTACCCGGTTACCAAAGACTAAAATAAAAAAAAAAGTTCAGGCGCATGTGCTTCACGGAGTCTCGGCCCACCACTTTGAACTGGCACTACAAGATGTAGCCAAGTCTTGCAACCTAGTGCAGCACTTTGATAACCTATTACAACAGATTTTTTGATATTACCATGGCTCATAGGTGATGCAGAATGGGCTGAAACAAACATCCTTAGTCCTGGGTGTACAGTTCTTTGTGCCAGTGATCGTGTTGGGGAAACAGGTGGCTAGCCCACAGAGTTAGAGCCTTAAATGTGCTTATTAAAATGTGGAAAAGCATTGCTGTGCATGTAACACAGGCTAGTGATGGTCAGGTCACTACTACTGGCCATGTGGACACACAAATGAAAGCAGCTGAGCTGAGAAAAAAAATCTCATTTCACTAAAATACTGCATTGCAATATAGCTTATGCATGACATTTTTCAGCTGGTTCTGTCTGTATCCTTGGTATTCTAGCAAGAAAAAAATTATAATTTTCCAAAATGCAGAAAAAGTTGATGCTGCTATTCTCTCCTTACAACAGTGATACATTACAGGTTGGCAAGCACTTTCTTGCTGTCAACAGCATCTCTGCTGATTGACTGGAGTTCAAGGACGAGGTGCTTGTGAATGGGGCAGCAGTTCACTGGCACATTAAGTACTGCGTACAAAATCTGACCCATTTCAGAGATGAAATTGCTAGGTCAATGAAAGAACAGTTTAGGAATATAAGTCCTTCACCAGGAGAAGAATGTGATGAACAGCACAGTGTTGTACAATCGTGTCAAATTTCCAATCCAAGGAATTGGCCAACTTCTCACCCTAAGGGTCCTTTAGTGTGCTTGATAAGTGCAGAATGCCAGCTGGGTCCAGCTGCCCCGGAGGTGGAGTCAGTGCTAATTACTGTAGGAATTACCCAGTGAGGAAATAGATGGAGGTTATGCTGTGTGTGGCAGGGCAGGAGCCCAGTCAGAATTATTTATCTGCTGACTGAGTAACACTGCCCCGGAGCAGTTTGAAGAAAGTTGTTCTTTCTTGAAGTTGTTATTTTCTTTCTTTTGGTGCTGTTTTACACCCTTTGTGAGTAATTTTTAATGTTTTTCACTACCTTTTTTGCAGTTTGGGGTACAGCAAATTTTGTTTTTAATGAGTTTCTCTCAGTGCTCCCCGCTGTATCTCTGTGGTAAAACCTGGCGCACTTGAAAGGATAACATCATGCCTTTTGTTTTAAATGTGCTAATCTTTTAGCAGTTCCCGTTTTCTCTTGTGGAAGCGCATTTCCTTGTACTTAAACTTTAATTTTTGGTCTCAGGGAGCTGTTTAACCATGGTTTTTACACCATGAGAGAGCCGTCTGGTTTTACGCTCTGTTTTCTTTTGTGCTGTGATTCTTCAGTGCTTGTCAGCAGTTCAGAAGCACCTTTTTGAGTACGGGACCAATGACTTTTTAAACTATAGTGTCCCATAGCCGGCCTGCCGGCACAGCGATAGTGCTACCGCTTGCGATGCCGACGACGCGGGTTCGGGAGCAAGCCCGGGAAGCTGGAGCATCGGCCGGGGGAGGAGGATTGAACGCCCAAGGGGTGCTCTCTTCCAGGGAGGGAGGGACGCCGCTCCCACTGCAGTGCCGCCACCTGGGTGCACACGAGTGGTGGTACAGTGAGGGGTGCCACGTGGGAGGGCTGGACGTTGGCTGGGATCCAGAGTGGCATCACGTCTCAGCGTGCGCCCGTATCCATGGATCCCCTCGGTGGCCAGTGTCCTTAGGGCATGGGGAAAAAAAAAAAGGAAAATGGCCCCTCGGTTCGCCAGATTATGGGGGCTGGCAGAGGAGTGGTGTGGAACTGGGTCAGACGGAGGCCTGACACATGGTACAAGTGGAGGTACTCCCTGCCTCCCCGCCAAGGGGAAAACCGAGGCAGGATGGGGGCCGTGGTCTGGACCCATCTCTCCAAAACGCTATGCTTAGCCGAGTTTTCCACTAGTCTTCTGCAGGACACTCGCGCCAAGGCTACGGTTTTCCCCTGAGAGAGAGAGAGAGAGTGTAATCCTCTTTTCAAGGGCAAGACAAACGGATCCTTTACACGGAAAAGGTAGAGGAATACAAAACCACTTTTCACAGCTATGTGACTAAAGGAAAAGCCTTTCCCATTAGTCTCAAAACGGGGGAAGCTGAGGCAGGGGCTACTTCTCCAGGGCTTTTCACCCTAGGCCAAGCCCTTAGTTTATTTTAACATGAGGTTAGGAGAAGGGCTAGAGGTCTGAGAAGAATCAACTTCTCTTCCTTTCCTAGTACCAGTCTTTACAAGTCTACTGTCTGCATTTGCAGCTCGCCTTCCCCTCCTCAATAGGGGTATACTGACACTCTGTCCCAGTTGGTTTCTCTCCTTCACCACAGACAAGTGGGTGTTGTAGGTGGTGGGTCTGGGCTTTAGCCCACAGTTTAGAAGACTCCCTTTTTGTAGGATTCCAAACTTTACAAGCCTCTAGAGTCAGCAGAAAAGTTACTGTTGGAAGTAGAGGTGAGGGCACGTTCAGTTCCAAAGGCAATGAAGAGGGTCCCTTTTTATTCCACTGGTTCAAGCCCTGGAGTTGGTAGATCATGGAACTGTTTGCACTTTATGAGAGACAGGACTACACAAAAGATGGAAGAAGGACCAATGGAGAGGATAGATAGAAGGATTACAAGGAAATGCTAAAAAAAAAAAAAGCCCTCAAACTGTGCCAGAAAATTTTGTTTTAACGTACTGCAGGTAGATACAGATACAGAAATACCTCTGTCCAACATACTCCATGTTCAGTGTGAAACACCCAGTCCCGTAGATATCTACCCATGGAACACGATCACACCCCGAGACACTAACAACCCCCCTCCGACACCTCTAAAATAAGAATGCAACTGAGAGCAGGTACTGTACTAGCTACAGTAGTGCCCCCCCCCCACCCCAAATTCACTCCCTCAGCCTCAGGGCACCCACCCTGAGACAATTCCTCCTACCGCTTTGACAACCCCACATATACTTGCTCCAGTTTTCTAACTTGGAGCAAGTGGATAGCCATAAAATACCCTCTGTGCCCCTGAAACACCACCCCTGTGCTTGAGACACTCTTCCTACTTCTGAGACCCTTCCACTGGCCCAGAGACAATCAAGTGCCAGGCATTAAAAAATAAAAGCAATCTTTCTTTTTTCTTTTGTTTTTGTTAATTTAGAACAAGTAGTTGATAACACATCTCCTTCCCCCAGGACAACCCCAGCATTACTCTGAAGTGGCAGATATTAAAACGACAAGATGTTTTTTTTTTTTTTTAAACTTCGAGCAGGGTGGTATGAAAACACCTCGAACTAAACGAAGAGGGGCGACACTCTCATGGTGTAAGTGTTGTAACTGTCAGCATCTGGTGGATTATCCAAAAACAGAAGGGTCCATGAAGAGCTGGTAAATGTAAGGTGTCATGGTAGTGCAGCTCCTCTTGGTTTGGTTCAAGGTGTATGTAGGGGTTAACCACCCCCCGGAACTGCACCCGCCTTATACCAATGAGCGCAGAGCTAACCTTTTTCCACTTAGGTATGAAAACACCTTTTGGCCCCTGAGACACACGTCTTGAGGCAATGCTCCCCTTGGACCCCGAGAAACCTCCTAACCCTGAGATACCCCTGCCCCCCATTAGATGCCTTCCTGGCTTAGATACACCCCCTGGTCCCAAGACACCCCACTTTTGCCTGGCCCTGTGATGCACCCTCTGGCACCAAGTATTATAAAGACTAAATTTTAAGTTAGATGTTGTTTTTCATTATCTGTTTCTCTGGCCTCTGGACTTCCCTTTCCCTCCTAGTGGCCCCCAACCCCATCAGCGGAACTTCTCAAGGATGCAGAGATCAGTGTTATGATCCAGTTGAGAGGGCAGGTTGAGGGACTTGAATAAACTGTGTCAGATAACCTTGGGGGAGGGGGGGACATATAGTTGTTGCTTAACACATCAGGGAGAGAATCAGCCTCTGTGATTTCATGAGGATGAGACAGGAGGACTAGGTCTGTAAAAGGAATGGATGAATGCGGAAGTGTTGAACTGCGTTGGCTGCAACATATTTTCTGTGAGGTGATGGGTCTAAATTTGCTGTTATCTTTTTTTAGTAGGGGTATATCCAATTAATGTTAAGTCACTGAGCACCGGAGGAAGCAAGGAAGAAGAAAGAGGAAAGGATATGGAGAAGGATATTAGGTTTGGTCCCAGGACAGCAGTAGGAATCCCCCAATGAATAGCGAGAGGGAGCACACAAAGGTGGGTTTAATAAAGAGAAGCTAATATGAGACAGGGAGGGATTGCCTGTGTATAACCTCAAACCCAAGGTTGCAATTGAAGTACACAGTCACACTGCCTCATTCTTACCCTAGTGCTGCCTGTGTATTACATAGCAAGGCAAGGAGATGTCTTGTCACTGATCCTGGAGGAAAGCTAGGATTCATTTGGAAAACAATATTCACTCTGTCTTGCAGGGCCCACAGTCTAGGTTGATAGAGCTTGGGTAAAAAGCCCCCAGCATTTAGATGGAAGACACTCGACCCATTGGGGAGAAGAGGGTCCAGGGCTTGGGTTCAACATCATGTGACTGTCGAACCAGTGAGATAAGTCGGAGGGAGCTCAGCTTCTTCTGGCAGTGAGAGTGAGAAGCAGCAGAAGGAGGGTAGGATGGAGTAACCTCCAAAGTGCTTTGAAATGGAGCCAGGAGATATACAGCAGACAGGGGTTAGAGGTAGGTGGAGTGTAGGGGGATGAGTTGTCAAGAGTTGAAAGAGGGAGAATGAATCCAGGAAGGAAGAGGAGAAGGAAAGAGCAGAGTAGAAGGGGAGTTTGTGAATATTATGTGACCAAGATAAGGGATGGGGAGAGTGGGAGAAGGCAGATATACAAGGGGTATCAAGTGGAAGATGTAAAAGGGGGGGGGTGCCAGAGAGCCAGCTTCCAGGCAGGACGTTTCTTTTGCATGCTCTGTTCCCAGCCGCATTAAATTGCACTTTTTAGTGTACAGATCTTCAAACAGGTGGGTTTTACCTACCATATTCAGATTTCTTTTATCAGAAGCTATCGTTTGACACCAAAATTGCCTTGAGTAGGACAAGGAATACCCTACAACAGCAATCGGGAGTTTCAGGGCCTCCTGTGATGCAAGCTTCCCGACCTGAACCTGCAGAGAATTCCTTGGGGCCTACTGTTGTAGGAACATCAGGTGAACCTCCATGGAAAGCAAAGATGAACTCTATTAAAGTGATGGATGCCAAAATTGAGGAAACACTAATGAAATTAGAGTCCCAAGAAGCAGCAATAACTGTGCTTAAAGAAACGGTTACAGAGTCTGATTAAGAGATCCTTAGCAACGCAGGCTACGGCAGCGGCACTTACCAAAGAAAATACCCATCTTTGTGGGAAACTTTAGGCTCTAGAAAATGAGATAGAGCTGGCCTACGGGGGCAAAACATGGCAGTTTTCCGACCCGAAAGATGCTGGCAGGTGAGTCGAAGATAGAGCCCGAGTTTACCTCTAGTTGAGCTCTGGAGGTTGTTGCTGAAGAGTCTGGGTCAGAAGAAGGATGAGTACTCCCTCTTAACCATTATACTGGCTAAAGAATTTGTTCTACCGATTGAAACTTTTATATTTGGGGACTTTCTTTTACTAAAGTTATTGTTCTAGGGACATGGATATGTTGTTCATCCACACTATCTGGCAGGTTCCTTGCCACGTTAAATCTTGCCGGGAGGTCTTCAAGCTGGCTTCTCCCACCTACCCGGGTGGTAAAACTCTCGGCTCCGCCCCATGACACCAGATCTTCCTTACCACTTGGAAGCTCAGGTTCCCTCCTTAATGCTCTGGGTATAGACTGGATCCTAATTTTTCGGTTCGCTCGAAACTCATTCTTAAGTTTTAAAGACTTTGGTCAAATTACTTTCTCATGGCTGCGATGGACAAATCGACTCCCGGTTTTCGACGGTGCCCATGTGGGCAGAAAATGTCCAGGACGGATCCGCACTCCACGTGCATCTACTGCCTTGGCCTAGACCATGACCCACAGGCCTGCGAGTTATGCCGTTCGTTTTGGCCAGCGTCCTGGAAGACCGCGCTGCCCAGTTACAGCTTGGGTGCCCCGAGAGGCACTACCCACCGGTGAAGTCAAAGGAGGCCCGTTGGGCAGTGTCCACAGCGACTGGCTCGGCTGAGCAACTCGAGCAGATGATCGCCCTTGAGGAGGAGGCGGCCCAGGCCGCATCTTTATCTTCCTCGGTCGCGGCATTTATCCGGCTCTCTCTGGGATCCTCCTACACAGCTTCTTTTAAGGAGCTTTGCCAATCCCTTTCCACGAAGGGAGAAGGGCCATCAGAACATTCTTCTCGGTCCAAAAAGAAGGACTCGAAAGGTAAGTCCCACCGTCGGCATTCGTGGGAGCGGGAGAGGTCCCCTTCCCCGGACAGTCGACACTCGACTTTGGTCGAGGTTGTGGCTAAGGCTGCTGGTTTCACGGTGTCCTCGTCAGGTCAGCCGGCTGAGACACCCGTCGACTCGGTCGAGATTTTCCTACCGACCTGTCGGACGAGCTGTCGACTTGTGAAAACAGACAACCCTTCTTCACGGTTCCCACGGTGGAGACCGAGGACTTGCCTGCGCCTCCCATGCCAGAGTCCCTGGTCAAGGCTTCCGAGCCGAGGGAAGAACGGGTGTCCCCCGCCCCTTCCCAGACCCGTCCTCGGAAACACCGAGGGTCTCGGTCTCGAACATCGTCTCAGTCCAGCCGATCCTGCCGACATCGGCAGTCTTGGTCTCGGCACCGAAGTAAGCAGCACCACCGCTCGTCCTCGTTTTCCTCCTCGGAAGAGGAGAGGCTTCGGCGCAAACTGCGCCGATGCTAACGAGTGCCTAATGTGGCAGCAGTTACTTCTGTCCGGGAACAAGCTGATGCCTTCGGCCATTAAGTGGCTGTCACCGCAACGGAAACAACCCTCGCTGTAGTCGAGGTGCCCAAGCCTGGCCAGTTGTTGGCTGAAACCAGCTGCCCCACCGATTGTGGTGGAACCTCCGCCTCCTCGCGAAATCAGAGGCGCCGACCAAGGACTTCCGGTCGGGTCAGGGTCTGCCCACAGGTTGTCGGTCACCCTCACTCCCGACCGTCCTCGGCAGGTGGAGGGTGGCTCAGGCCCAGGCAGCTCTTCGTGGACTCCTCGGAGTCCGATGACGACTCCTCCCTGTTTTCCAGGCCCCTTGACCTGGAGTCTTCTGGGGAGCAGTCGATGGATGAGAGCCCATCGTCCTTTATGGGTCTGCTTCGGCTCATCTCGGAGTTCACTGGGATGCAGCTCGAGCCCATGTCCAAGTGGGCCAAGTATCCCCTGACAGAGATACTGGACCGAGGGGATTCGCCCACGGAGGCCTTTCCGGTGACTGAAGCCATTGTTGGCCTAGCCTTGGAGCTTTGGCAGCGGCTGGCGTCCTGTCCTGCGCCTTCGGCCAGGATGGCCAGGAAGTATGCGGTCCCTACCGGCTCTTTGTCCGGTTTTTCGGAACACCCCTCCGCCGAGGGGTTGGTCACCGATAGCATTTTCCAGCGTTCCAGGAACGCTAGGGATGTGGATAAGCCCCCTGACAAGGAGTCCAAAAAGCTGGACTATGCCGGGCGCAAGGTGTACGCTGCATCCTCCCTTGGCCTCCGTCAGGCCAGCTGGGCCCTGCTGATGGCACACTTCTCCCACACCCTCGTGGGCTCTCTGGATGAGGTGATCCCTCATCTCCCGGCCGACCTGCAGACCACGGTCAAGCAGGTACGGGACCAGGGAAGGGCGGTGGCAAAACAGCAGCTCCAAATGGCTCTGGACATTGGAGACTCCTGTGCCAGATCAGTTGTGGCCGCAGTGGCCATGCGCCACAGAGCATGGCTGAGGATATCCACCTTCACGGCGGATACCCAGCATAAACTGGCGGATGTCCCCTTCCTGGGGACTGACCTCTTCGGCCCTAGAGTGGAAGGCTACCTCCAGCGGATCGAAAAGTCCAATGCTACCCTGGACTCGGTCACCTCCACCCAGAAGGACAAGGGCCGTCATCAACAACATTTGTCCTTTCACCCTTCTGCGCCTGCGGCACGTCCGGCCCAACAGCACCAGGGCCAGCAGGCTCGTGCTTGGCATCCCAAAGCCAAGCCTGCAGCTTCCTCTAACAGGAAGCAAGGAGAAAAAGGCTCAGGAGGTCCCTCGGCTGGTCCCTCCTCCAAGCCTGCCCAGTGACAGGTTGAGGGGTGTCGCCCCCAGCCTCGTCACTCCCCCTGGGTTCCCCCCATGGGGGGACGGCTCCGCCACTTCCTTTCCACCTGGTCCGCTATCATCATGGACCACTGGGTGTTGGAGGTGGTAGGAAAGGGCCTGCCCCTGGAGTTCGAGCAGGCCCCGCCCTTCTGAGCCATCGCCCCTGGGGGACTACGGGGTCCTCAGCCTCTCTGTTGGCTCGCCGAGCCGACATCACCTTGCTCCTCGGAAAAGAGTTGATCAGGAAGGTGGCACATCCTCCACCAGACCCGGGGTTTGTGTCCAGGTACTTCCTGGTCCCAAAACGGACGGGGGGCTGGCGCCCCATTCTAGACCTGCATGACCTGAACAGGTTCCTAAGGTCTCGGACCTTCAGGATGGTCACTCTAGCTCAGATAATCCCATCCTTGGAACGAGGCATGTGGTTCTGTTCTCTGGACCTCCAGGACGCGTTCTTTCACGTCCTAATCCGTCCGTCCCACCAGAAATTCCTCCGCATCAGGGCAGAGGGATCCCTCTACGAGTTCTGGGCCATGCCCTTCGGCCTTTCCCTAGCTCCCAGGGTCTTCACCAAATGCATGGCAGTGGTGACAGCATTCCTGTGGCGCCGAAGGGTCCGGGTGTACCTCTACCTGGACGACTGGCTGATTGCAGCCTCCTCCAGAATGGAGGAGGAGGAGCGGTCCAGAGATCTGGCCCTCTAGGTTGGCCTCCTCATCAACGAGGCCAAGTCGGAACTCGTGCCAAAGCAGGTGATACAATGCATCGGGGCAGAGTTCGACTCTGTATGAGCCAGAGCACGGCTCCCGGCGGACAGGGCCGAGGTTCTTTCCTCCTTTGCCCAATCATTTCAGGTTGGGCAATTGCGCCCTGCCCGGGACTTCCTGCACCTCCTGGGCCTCATGGTGGCCTGCACCAGCGTGATCCGTTGGGCCTGTTGGTACATGCGTCCCCTTCAATGGGGGCAGGCCAGCCAATGGTCACAGCACTTCGATCCTCTGGATCAGCTAGTGGCAGTGACCCAGGGGATGTGGAATGCTCTCCAGTGGTGGACCGTTCCAGCACATCTGCAGGAGGGCATCCATTCGTCCGCCCCGAGCCGACGGTCTCTCTATCGACCGATGCCTCTCTGATGGGTTGGGGTGCCCATCTGGGGGAGCACAGAGCGCACTGCCTCTGGTCCCCTCGAGAGTCCCGATGCCACATCAACCTGTTGGAGCTCCGAGCGGTTCGTCTAGCCCTCACCGCCTTTGCTCCGTTTCTACGGGGTCAAGTGGTTCGGGTCCAGACGGACAACACCACGACCATGTACTACCTAAACCACCAGGGCAGGACGTGCTCCATGCCTCTGTGCAGGGAAGCTCTCCGCATTTGGTCACTCGTGCACAGCTTGGAGGCGGATCTTCTTGCCATCCATGTGGCAGGAGCCTCCAACATTCTGGCCAATGCCCTAAGCCGGATAGGGGCTGCGTCCCACGAGTGGTCTCTCCTGCCGGAGGTAGTACAAGATCTGTTCTCCCACTGGGGCATGCCTCAGGTGGACCAGTTTGCCTCCAGGGAGAATGCGAAGCTGAGACTGTTTCATGCCCGGCCCTCTCAGCAGGGCTCGCTGCAAGGGGATGCCTTCTCAAGGCCGTGGACCCCAGGCCTCTTCTACCCCTTTCCCCCATTTCCCTTGATCCACAAGGTGCTTCTCAAGGCGAAGAGGGACAAGGCGCAGGTGATTCTGGTAGCCCCAGACTGGCCCCGCCAGTTCTGGTATCCAGATCTCCTCAGTCTCAGCTCCAGGCTCCCGAGGCGGCTTCCAGCCCACCTGGACCTGATCTCAGTCAGTCAGGGGAAGGTATTCCATCCGGACCTTCAATCCCTGCACCTGATGGCCTGGTTCCTGAGTGACTAGAGTTCCAGGCCTTGGGTCTTTCCGACGAGGTCCTCAACGTCGTTGAGGTGTCCCATAAGGAGTCAACCAGAAAATGCTTTGCCTTCAAGTGGAAGTGATTCTCCATTTGGTATCAGGGCAAGGGCCTGGACCCTTCCTCCTGTTCCTTGGCAAGCATTCTGGACTACCTGTGGTCCCTTTCTCAGCAAGGGCTTTGGTCGATGACCCTTAAGGTGCACCTGGCAGCCATCTCTGCTTACCGGGCACGGGTCAGGAAGCAGTCGGTGGCGCAGGAGAAGGTGGTCGGGCGCTTTTTCAAAGGCCTTGATCATATCCTCGATCGAGAACCTCCACCTCCATGGGATCTACTGCTGGTATTGGCTAAGCTCATGGGCAAGCCATTCGATCCGATCTTGCAGTGTGACATCTCTCACCTGTCGTGGAAGACCGCCTTCTTAGTGGCTATCACGCAGCCAGAAGGATGGCAGAGCTCCAGGCGCTTCCATAGAGTCTCCTTATCTGGTCTTCCACAGGGACAAGGTTGTCCTCTCCCCCACCGAAATTCCTTCGAAGGTGGTGTCAGAGTTTCACCTTAACCAGGTGTTGACTCTGCTGGTGTTCTACCCCAATCACATCTCGGAGGCGAATATAGGCTCCATACTTTGGACCCTAGAAGAGCGCTTGCTTACTATAAGGAGCGGACGGCTGAAGTTGGGAGAGGTTCACCAGCTGTTTGTCACCTGCACTGAAGCCGCACCTGGCAGACCTGCAGCCAAGCGGACGACAGGCAGGTGGGTCACCTCCTGCATAGATCTCTGCTATAGGTTGGCAGGCATGGAGCCTCCCAGAGGGATAAGAGCTCATTCACCGCCATACCGCTGCATCGGTGGCTGCTTCCAGGGACATCCCTATCCAGGAAATCTGCAGGGCTGCTAGCTGGAAGTCAGCACACACCTTCATCACCCACTACCACATCGACCTTGAGTCACGCTGGGATGCTGGTTTTGGGGCCTCTGTTCTCCAGTCTTTATTTCCTAAGTAGGGGGTGTGCGCCTTGCCTCTCTCCTCCCGGAGAACTGCTAGGAGTCTGCCAATAAGTATGGATGAACAACATATCCATGTCCCTAGAAATACAGGTTACTCACCTGTAACAGGAGTTATAGGAATGGTATATTATGTTCATCCACACAACCCACCCGGCCTCCCCGGCTTCGACTCACAACCTGGCTTCCAGCGGGTAGATCTGGCATCATGGGGCGGAGCCAAGAGTTTTACCACCCGGGTGGGTAGGAGGAGCCAGCTTGAAGACCTTCCGGCAAGATTTAAAGCGGCAAGGAACCTGCCAGATAGTGTGGATGAACAACATATACCATTCCTAGAACTCCTGTTACAGGTGAGTAACCTGTATTTTAATATCGTACCACTATTGGGAGTTGGAGTAGAACTCCCCATCATGAATGTCACTTTTTTAGTTGTGTTTGACGATGGTACTGGGTACAGGGATATATATTATCATGGATTAATCTGTTTGTTCATGAGTATGGGGTTGGGACACTGAGGAGGTACGAGAAATAACTTTTCCTATTTGCAACTCACTTTGGACTGGTTAAATAGTACCTTTTGCTAGTGCAGTATACCTTCCTAATATTCTCCCTGCGTGAATTAGCTTGGAACACTGAAGTGGCTGGCCTTTTTTTTTTTTTTTCGGACTTTGTGAGACTGTTTCTTATTCCCCCCACCATTGTACCAGAATGCAAGATGATGTTTTGTGTAATCCCTTATATTCCTGTTGTTCCGGCGATTATTTGCCTGACTGTATCTTGATCTCTTGCATGCAATGGTGCCCCTGTATTTATTTATTTATTTTAAATGAAAACAATAAACAAAGTAAAAAAAAAAAGTGGACAATGTAAGGGATATGGCATCACGAGTGGAAAAGTGAGAGGGGAAGAGGAGATGGTAATCAGAACCAGGCAAAAACACATACAGAAGGTTTAGGGGAGAGAAGCTGAGATGGAAGGGAGGCTAATAGGAAGGCTGGCTGGGGTGCTAGATTTCAGTGCCATTTGTGGATTTTACTGGAGTGGGATGTTATGTCAACTAAAACTTGTGTTGCTCTCCACACCCTTCCCCTCTCTCTCTCTCTCCCCCTCCCTACTGTATATTAGAAAATGATTTACACATTTGTCTTGTAAATCTATACTTGGATCAAGTTTTAAGTGAAAGTTCTCCATAGTAAAATTGTGTATCTACTCTGCAATTTTGGGGGAAGGAAGGGGTTATGTGATCAGATAGATAACAGCCGAACTGTCATGGTTTGCAATGTTTATCAGCGATTTACATACTAACATCAGTAGCTGGATTGTCGGGTTCGCCGATAACATCAAACTGGGGGATCCTGTTGACACAGACCACAATAGAAGTAAACTCAAGAACGATTTAGATAACGTAGAAAAATGGGTGATAAAAAATATGATTTTTAGCATTGATAAATATTCCGTTCTACTTCTGGGGAAACATAACAGTAAACAGGATTATTGCTTAAACACTAAGTCATGAAAGCAGAAATAGAAAAGGACTTTGGAATACTCATTGATCAGGATTTGAACTTTACTAGCCATTGTACTAAACTGGTACAAAAAACTAACCATATAATAAATGTTGTTAAAAAAATCTTATGTAGAAATACACATTGAGTAATGCCTTCATACAGAGCTTTCGTAAGACCGCATTTGGACTACTGCACGCCATTATGGAGTCCTTGTATAAGAAGAGATATAAACAATCTGGACAGGGTCCGACAACAAAGTTGGTTCAGTGATTGAGGCATATGACATATAAAGACAGATTAGCCCACTTAGGGCTGTATCGCCTGGAGCGCAGACGTGTGAGGGGGATCTACTAATGATCAAAATAATGAATGATACAGAACTCATGAGAGAGCTGGGTATTGAAATTCAAAATAAACCTCCAGGGCTAAGATTACATGAGTATCAAATTATATTAGAACATACCACAAGGAATGGGAGACTTAACACCTGTTTGCAACGTATGGGTAGGCGATAGAACAGTCTGCCAAATTATATAATACAAAGTGAAAATATTGATATTTTCAAAAATAGATTAGCTAATCACTTTGGAGGGGTACTTTAGACCTGTTAATGTGGGCAGACAGACATGATGGGCCTCAAACCTTCTCCTATGTATCACCCAGTATGAATACCCAAAACTTACATTATCCAGCTAGCGGGATTGTGGAAGTAGAAGGATGAGTATTGGCAATTTCCCCTCACAACTGTTATTTCAGGTTACTTCTGTTCCAGCAGTTCTCCAAATATTTAAGAATGGAACGAGTCTAGCCTTCTTAAATTCTTATTTTGCTTTGGTTTTTAAGTGAAAGAAGATGTCTGTGACTCGGATGCTGAAAATGAACAAAACCACGATCCGACTGTTGAAGAATTCTTGCAACAAGGAGATACAGCTGTCATTAACCCCGAAGCACCAGAGGAGGACCAGAGACAAGGAACGCCTGAAGCCAGTGGCCAAGATGAAAATGGTACATTTAAAAGGTTACTCTTGGACCAGATGGAATTTTTTAGGTGTTCCTGGCACATTTTTCATAGACAGGCATTTGGTTTCTTTCTAGGGTGGGGGAATACATTTAAATAGCAGTGATGCTTGTTGGGCCAGTTATGTACTTACAGTAGATAGTTTTTTTGTACCTTTACTGAACAATAGCTACTGATCTGGCTTACTTAGTTAACTAGGATTCAGTAAATTGAAGCTAGAGATACGAAACTGAAATGTGATAAACACTTCTGTATGATTTTTTTAGAGGCATGAAATTAAGAATGTAGTAATAGTTAAAACACATACACACACACACACACACACACACATTCTGTTTGTCACTGTTTATGGACTTAGGCCCCCATCATGCCAGCCTCCATAACCCTGTCATCAAGCTTCTTCTGGAATTACTATCAGCCTCGTTTCCCCAGGGCTTGTCCCCTTCCCCACCCAGTGGGGACAGAAGGGCTCTCCAGCACCTGCTGCGAAAAGGACCCAGTCTGAGGAGGTGCTCGTTCAACTGGTCTGGGGCCTGCGAGTGGTTGGCTAAGTAATCCTGACTATTTTATTTTATTATTTATTTAGTTTTTGTTGACTGGGAAAGGAGGACTAGACAATTCTACCTATTTTCAGCCTCGTCCCTCGGGAGGGGGTTACAGATGGATGCCAACAGACTTTGAACCAGATTGAGCTGTTGGTGACATTTTTAGTGAATGGGGGAAATTTGGCCAGGACACCGGAGAAATTCCCCTGATCTTTTCCAGAAGTGCCACGGGATCTTTAACATCCACCTGAACTACCACCAGAACAGGCAGATGGGACCTCGGTTTAACATCGCATCTGAAAGACGGCACATCGGGAATGCAGCACCCCCATCATGCTACACCACAGTGTCAGTATTGGGATTTAACTCAAGTGCCTGATGTGGGGATAGAACCCACAGCCTTCTGATCTTCCGGCCTCAGAGGCAAATATGCAACCTGCTGAGCCAATGACACTGACAAACTATGGTTGGGGTTTTCCATTTCCTTACCAGACCTCATAGGATGCCGGCTACAAGCGTTGGCATGCGTGCACACACAAGTGTGTGTTACATAGCAGCAGCCGATGTCCTCCCTCCCAGGAGGCCCCTACAAGCTATACTGCAACTTGTTGTCACCCAGGTGGCAGTATTGCAGCAAAACAGGCTGCCTTCCCTCCTAGGGATGGTCGACTTTCCTTCCCAGCAGCCAGCCCCAGCAATCTGGGCTTACTCATAAACTCAGGTCTCCGACATTGGAAGCAAGTAGTGATGCCGGTGGGCCAACTACTTGATATTTTAAATGCAGAATTTTAGTAGCTTCTACTCTTTAGGCAAAGGAGCGTTCAGGCATGCCTGTTTTTGTCAAAAATCAAGTATTCACATTTGTATATTCATAAATATGCATATATATACAGTATATAAACAATTCCAAATGGGTTCTTGTGGAATGTGAAAAAATATACTATTATCAAAGGATTTTCCTGTCGTTTTAGATCCTTTTGCAAATAAAAGAACTAAATTAAACCTCAGAATTCAGTCACAAATCAAATTGCAGTATTAAACTGTCTCGTAACTGTCTGATATCTTGGAACAAAATGTTTTTTTCCACTTTTCAAAATTACCAAGATTTTGCCTCAATCCCTATTGTAACAATGCACATTTTTTCTTCTTTTTTGTGTTCAGCAGTTAAAAACAGTAGCATTATTTTTGAGCAGTATGGGCATTCAGCTGTCCACGTGTGCATTCTCCAGTGACAGATCAACCATATTACTCAATTGTAAGATCCGGAAGAAACCCACTGGTGATGCATTGTAGGTCATAGTGATGTTTGTGTTGTAGAAATAAAACGAAAATAATATATTTCTTATAACATATTTTCACATGGAAGGCCATTTTGTATCAGGTTAAGCACTGGATAGTTCGAACTTCATCTGGAGCTATTGCAGGTAATGGTTTAATTGATTCAGGGCTGTGTACCACAGATCTGCTGCTTCAGTTAGGTCCCATAGGATCAGTCATAAACAGGAGGTCAGTCGTAACTGTCTTCATTTGGGAGATCAGTCATAACCTTCTTCGTGCAGGACCCTGTAGGAAACTGAAGATCATTCTTAACTTTCTTTGTTCAAAGTCCTGTATATTTGAACAAACCAGATGAGCAGTCATAACTTTAACACAGGGCTTCAGACATGTAGTTTGTAATACCAGACCTGTGGGACTTAGCCCCAGACTTGTGATTTGGCCTTGGGTCGTTAGGCTAGTGGAAGGTTGCTTTGTAACCTAAACATATGCATTATTGTATTTTTTTTGACGATGAATTTTCTCACTTTCTGATAGTCATAACTTGCTTTTCACAGGGTCCTATGGGCCCTGCATGAAGCAGCAGGTACATCCTAAATTGTTTGACGAGTAGGAAGCGAGTCCTAACTTCAGGGCCCTGCAGAAAGCAGGAGATGAAACCTAATTCTCAGTTTTGTTGTATATTAATTTTTTTGTAGTACAAAATGCATGCAGTGTTTCTCTTTTGGTTTTTTTGTTTATGTTCTTAACTGTTTCTTTTGGCTTTAAACATGTTGCTTGTTTAGGACTTAGTTAATTTTTCACAACGTTTTTACTAGGCATGGGTTACCTGATGTGTAACTGGGTCAGGTAGTGCGGGTATCGCCTATTTTTGACTGGGTAGGGTAGTTCAGGTAATATACTAACCTACCCAACATAACAGTGTAATTCTCGGGTTGGTAGTTTGAGACAGGTAAAGAGTAATTAGGGCAGGACTTCCAGACTGGAAACAGGCATTAAAAGGACAGCTTGTGGGGTACTTCAAGGAGCTTGCAGCAGAATAGGAGCACATGACACCTGATTGGTCAGTGGTGTCTGAAGGGTTGTATTCTGCTGTGAGCCTGAGTGGCATGGAATCCGCAGGTAATGTGGGCAGCCGGCAGCGGTCTTGAAGCAACTCCATGGGTACTTGCTGTGCAGCACAAATCACGGATGTGTTAAAGACTTTAAAATTTGAATCAATCAGCAGTTGAAATTGAAACCTGCACTACGTGAAGGAGCAAAGGGAGCAATAGTGGGGGACTAAAACAATTTCAGCCAGGGGAGGGGGGATCAGCCTCATTCAAGGAGGTGGTGCTGGGGAAAGAACAAAAAAGGAGCAACGGGGGGAAAGACATAGACAAAAACATATAAGGCACCTGGTTTTTGAAATTAAAAGTTGAAAGTATTACACTTGTTTGTTAGGTGCCCCTGAGCCCTGCCATTTTTACTGTGACATAGCTACACTGTCTGTCTCTGCAGCAGTTAGTGAAAGCCTTTCATGGCTATATTACAGTGTTTGTTAGGTGCCCCCAAGACCCGAGCCCTATCATTTATTACTGTGACATAGTCAACTCAGTGACAGTAGTAGAGGTCCACAACTGTGCATCCAGTTGGACCCACCACTGTAAGTAATGTGGGTCCAAATACAAATTTGTGGGTCCAAAATTCGCAAACACTCACAATATTGTATAACTACTTTTACAATTGTCTTATTAGGTATATTTTTCCATTCTCATTTCATAGGTACATCAGTCAGGATGACAGTCAGAGGATGTTAAAAATCTCATAATGACATTATTATCCAAGAAGAGTAGTGTGAATGGACGGTGGAGGATGGACTGAAGGACCCTGTTCTGGTCTGTGACTGTTGCTATTAGCCAGATTACCCCATACCAAAAAAAAAAGTCATCATACACTGAAATACTCTGTCTCCAACAACTAAATCTGGTCCAACAACTTCAGTTGGCTTAGTTACATAATGCATGCATCTGTAATTATTCCCCTCCTGCCCCTTCCCCCAATAAAAGCAGGCAATAATGACTAGCCCACCTTTCCACTGTGACCCAGTAAGATATACATTCATAACTAAATAAAACAAAATCAGCATACACCTCATCAGCCTCCAAAGCAAGGCACCACAAAGCAGACCAATGGAGAAACTGACTGAATGAACCCATGTGTAATCACAACCATAGTAATGCTTCTGTTTGGCAAATGGGCGACTCTGTTTTTTGTAGCTAAATTAGATACAGGACAAACTAGCCAGGGCTGCCAGGCTACAACCATAATTATCAGCAGTGTCTGCCATGCCCATGTAATAGGGTTTTGCTTTACTGTCCATAATAACGTTAAACTTAATAGGGCCACAATCTTGTAGGGGTTGGTCAAGAAAGAAGACAAAATCATACTACAAGTGTAATGCTGGACTGGCTTAGTTCACTAGAAAATGCAAATCCATTTATTTTTCCACTATTTGAAAGCTTGCTTGCCTAGACTATAGAGAGACAATATGACATTTATGCTGCATAGCATTGTAGAATCAAGATATAATTATACATTTTTATAATTTTTTTATTACTGCTTCTCCTAGAATATTTTTATAGTCAGTAGTAGTAGACAGTACTTCTCTGATTTATCAGAGCAGCACCATTAACACATTCATGCAGTTCTTCTTTCTGATTGACCCGTCATCGGATGCTCCCTTGCCAGTTCTAGTCCCACTGTTGTATGAGGCTTCTCATCCACACTAGGCAAGCTCCCCCTCACAACCTCCGAACCGGTGACCATGTGCTGTTGACTCGAGCAGTCAACCAGAAATGCAGCCTACTGTATACCTGTACCTACCAACCCTCCTTGGGCTAAAGCATCAGGATGACGATGACGCCAATGCAGCCAAGTTGCCGATGCCTTTAGAGTCCTGCTTCGGCCCTCCCCATCTCGTTCTTTAATTTACTAGGATGTTATATTAGGATAGTATAGTTGTACAGAAGGCTCATGCCCATTGTGTGCAACTCCTGTAAGTGGGTTATTTTCCTTTATTAGATAGTTGTCTAGTTTTTTCTTGAGACAAACAAAACAGTTCCTTTGGGAAAGCGACATAAAATGTTCCTTTATTTCATAGATGGTGGAGCTAGCCGCTTGAAAATCAGCAATTTGTATCCAGTTTATAGATTCGACTAGCTGTAGCAAGAAAATGTTGCCAACACCTCAAGGTGTTAGCAGAATTTTCTTGCAAGAGCTAGCCAAATCTATAAACTGGTTTTTTTCTTGAAGCTATTAAAGGTATCTGACATTACCATATTGCTTGGTAGTGCATTCCAGGTTGGTATTACTCTGTGTGTGTAATAGCTTCTTCTATTGTTTACCTTGGGATAGGTTAGTTGTATTTGTAAATTATGACTTCTCAGATTCTGGTTTCTTGGGTTTATTGTGAATCCTAGATCCACCATTAATTGGTCATCTCTAGATATGTGAAACATTTGCAGTAAGTCGCCTCTTGTTCTTCTTAGGTCTAGGGGATGTAAATCCAATGCAGCCATTCTTTGCTCATAGCAGGTTGTCTGTAGCCCCTCAACCATTTTAGTTATCCTTCGCTGGACCCCCTCTACCCTATTTACATCCCCCTATGGTATGGGCTCCAGAAGGAGGCACAGTAATAGAGATGAGGCCTGACATAGGCTCTGTACAAGGGCATAATACATGCCCCGTGTTTGGTGGTGAATGCTCTTTTTATACATCCAATAATTTTGTTGGTCTTCTTAACTACTTCTCCACAGGTTTTGTAAATCTGAGGTATTTTGTTATGTATATTCCTCAGTCTTTTTCCATAGTTATTGCTCTTAGATCTTTTTTGTCTAAGATGTAGGTAACTTTCTGATTTGTAGCTCCAAGGTGCATAACCACACACTTGTCCATGTTGAATTGCATCCTGTTTGTTTGTGCCCATGTTTCTGTCTTAATGAGATCTTGTTCTAGGGTACAGATGCACAGTCTTGTACTTACACTGGCGACTATTTTTGTGTCATCAGCAAATTTGATAGTAAAATTGTCCAGTTGGTTGGTCATATCTGAGATGCACACCAAACAGATACGGTCCAAGGACAGAACCCTGTGGGACACCACTAGTGACTGGGTCTTCATCTGACAGATACCCCCTTATCCTTACCCTTTGTGTTCTACCATCAACCATTCGTTAACCCAAGTTACAATTTTGCTATCTATGCCCATTTTGCACATTTTATTTGTTAGGGTGCCATGTGGGACCTTGTCAAATGCTTTGGGAAAAGTCTGAGTATATCATGTCCACAGGGTTATTTTTTTTTCCCAAGATTAGCGCTAACCTTCTCATAGAAGACTAAGTTGCTTGTCAGACAGGATCTATGCTTTTTAAAGCCATGCTATGTACGATCCTCCAGATTTTTATGTATTATGTTGGTTTGTAGTCTATCCTTAAATATTGTCTCCAAGATTTTACCGAGAATGCTAGTCAGACTAATTGGTCTGTAATTTGCAGGACTTCCTCTGTCTCCTTTCTTAAAAATTGGGATTACCATTGCTGTTTTCCAATCTTGTGGGACTTCTCCTGTGTTGAAAAACATATTAAAGATTTTATATAATGGCCCTACTAGCCATGGGTTCTAACTTTTAACAGCCTTGGGTGTAAGTTGTCTGGTCCAGCATTTCATCCCGGGCAGCTCAGTCAGATTTTAAACTGCTTTGCCACCATCGTCTTGGTACGGACACGGCCACCCAGTAAATAAATATAAGAAGCCTGTTGGAAGCCGGAAAGGGCAGCTCAAGAGCCATGTCCATAATGTGACGATGGTGGTGGTATAGCAGTTTAAAATGTGACTGACCCACCCAGGACGAAAATGAAAGAACAAGATGGGGAGGGCAGAGGTAGGACTCTAAAGGCATCATTGGCAGTGGCTCGGCTACATTGACACCATTTTAAAGCTACTGAACCAGCCCACCCTTGCCATCTGTAACTGAGCATAATACCTCAACCGGGGGGGGGGTTCAGTCACAGTCGTACTACTCTTTCCCTCATCGTAGCCATACCGAACTCATGGTTGGTTGCATACTACTCATTTATGGTCGCAGAGTAAAACCTAGTCAGAGAGCCCCCCCCTTAGCAACCTGTACAGCAGTAAGTCCATGTACATGGCGCCAGCAACTGATGATAAAAAAAAGAGAAAAAAAAAAAACCTCTATGCAAAATTAAACAATCCACCCCCTCTGACAAGATTCTGTTCCCCAACCCAAAGATCTCAGGGCTTAACTGTATATGTCTCATTCGACATGATCCGAGTTCCGACCGGTCACCGTTACAACTACTGCCAGCCAGGTGAAGCACACACTCTCAGACCCCAATCCTCATCCCAAATCCTTAGTATTGCATTCTATCTGTGTCTGTCTCATTATGAGAATATAGCTGACTGGCTCCACATACATCCTTTAATGGCTGGGCTAACCGCTACGCGGTGGTTTTGTTTCCCTCCTCAGGACCTCGCATCTTGTTCCTCTGCCAGGATCATCTTCATGATCTGAAGATGGCGCCTCTTAATCAAATGCTTCTCTATGCGACAGTATGCTGTTGGGGAGCATGGATAGAAGTGATTGGTGGAAACTATATTGCATGTCGCTGACCACCAGTCACTTCTTACCCCTTAAAAAATCCATTTTAAATTTTGCTACATTTGTAGCAATTTGGATGGAACCCACCCTCCCCCTCCCTACTACATGCCTCTGCCTGCTAGAGAAAAAAAGGTTAGCCTCGAGTCACTATGCAGTGACATTCCAGCACGAAGTGCGTCCGTTTTGATGTGCTGCCACATTGGGAACATGCCTAAAAATAGATTTGTGCATCTTTTTCCCTTCAGATGCACGTTAACGTGGTCACTGAGTCAAATACACTGTCTGTCTTTGCAGTAGTTAGTGAAATCCTTTTACGGCTGTATTACACTGTCTGTGAGATGCCCCCAAAGCCTGAGGCCCGTCATTTTCATTTATTACTCTGACATAGCCAGCTACACTGTCCGTCTCTGCAGCAGTTAGTAAAACAATATCCTTTCATGGCTGTGTCTACCATGTCTCGTATTTCCCAGTCTTAAGTCTACTAAAAGAGAGCACAGTGCAGCTGTTAATGATATAGACAATATGAATCATACCACTAATGAAGAACATAGTGACAATAATAATGACATCACCAGGACTGACACTAAATGTCCTGAACAAAAAAAGCATGTTAGCAATGACATGATGGTGGAGTTTCGGAAAGAACTGACTGGAGTTGCTCGTATAGGTACTGAATGTTTTGCTGCATGTACCAGGATACTTCCAGCTGATGAAGCAGCATGCAAGGAAACATCCTCCTCCTCAAATATAAGCTCAGATGCTGAGGTAGTGAATGCTACCTCAGCAACTGAGCTCCCCTCTTTCTCCCTTCTTGCCTGTTAACTCTGCTTCTTTAGCTCTGCATAAAAGTTAATTTATCTCAACTCTTACTGTACATTGTTTACATGTGTCAAAACCAAACTGAATTTGTGTACCGCAGGTGTGTTGTACTGTGCTATATGCTGTTGTATTATCGTAACACTTTTGTATACTGTACCAAAATGTCCTACCAGGACCTCTTTGTAAGTGAGCATGCTCAATGGAATTTTCCTGCAAATAAACTTGAACTTGATAGAGATGGTGTTAATAGTGGGGACTGGGAATGGGATAGCCCAGGCTATGTCCCACATAATAATGATGGCACTTCCAGTTCGCCTCAGTCTTGTGGTGATGAGGTTGGTGGTTTTGATGAGGGGGTAGGAGAGGATGCCGCTAAAGCATAAAAGGCAAGTGAAGAAAAAAACATAAGAAGATGAGAATGAATGAGAACAATTTATCTCCACAAGGAAATGACAGTGTAGTGTTTCTTCCAGCTCCCTTGACTGTACAAGGAATAAAGCCAGGCACTGTGGCACAAAGCAAAAAAAGTAAACTGTAGTGTAGAATTTATTTCATAGTGACCCTGCAGACAATGCTCGAGCTGTATACAGTGTGTGCAAAAAGAGTGTCAGTCGCGGCAAAGGGACATTTTTTTTTGGAACATCAGTAATGATGCAATATTCAAAGGCAAAATACTCAGTTGTGTGGGGCAGGGTAAAGGGCAGTGTGGTTGTTATGGGTGATAGTGGAGCTGGTGGTGACCATAGTGACAGTGAACTAGAAGCAGAACCGGCACCATGGTGCATATGAACGTTCTTGCTGACACTCTTTAAAGCATCAACAATGCAGAGAAAAGGGGCAAAGGGCAGGCTGTCATTAGGCCATGCTCCAAAGTAATCCTGAGGTTTTTTGACTAATGATGAAGCACAGCTGTGTTGGCAAGTCTAAGATTATCAATGATCACAGAACCAAGAAAATTGTAGTTAATCTCACTGGTAGATTGAACAAGTGTGGCGTTATCAGCCCCAGATTTGATGTTCAACTGAGGGATCTGGAGAAATGATGGAACAACTTGCCGCTATGTCGTCCGTTTGGGTACATAGTGCTGACCACCTCCGCTGGCATCATGGACCATAAAGAAGCCAGGCAAAAGCACACAGGAGGCAAGATCTTGGCATTCTTTTTCTAAACATGTATAAACAAGCGTGCAAAAAAGATATACAAATGAAAAGCAATAAGTGACATGGAATCACTTGATGTGTCACCATCAAACACTGGAAAATCCATAAGGTAGTACTCCATGTGAAAAAGGCGTGAAAAATACATTCCCCCAAACATTTTAACTATCTCGTCAACTAACATTAAAAGAAAGTGTTGCGAGGACATAAAAATTTACCCGCAAGCATCCAACATGCCAGCTGCTAAATAGAGCCATTGCAGGGCTATTGGCCAGTTGTCAACTCCCTTTTGCTTTTGTTGCCCAAAAAGGTTTCCTCAAGTTCATGAACCCAACTGAACCACGGTATACTATTCCCTGTTGAACTTATTTATCAAAAAAAGGTTGTTCCACAGTTGTATGACTTGGTGTGTACTGAAGTCATGAAGCAGTTGAAGCTGTCTGAGGCAAAACAGGCTCACATAACTAAAGATATATGGACCAGCACCCAAACAATTGACTGCATGGCTGTTATAGCTCATTGGGCAAGTTTTCGATCGGAACGTAATCTCCACACTACCACAAGCAGTAGGAACCAGGCTGTATTATGTTGACCACTTTTGAGGAAAATCACACTGCTGTGAATATTTTGCCGAAACTCCAAAAACAATTCCAGAAATGGCTTGCACCGTATTCCCCATCTCCAGGGTTCATAGTGTCAGGTAATGGTGCCAACATAGTCAAAACTGTTAGAGATGGCAACTACCTACACATACCTTATGTACATTGTTTAAATCTTCTCATCCATTATTTCTTAAATGGAAACAGAAATGTTGAAAACCTGTTCGGTCTTGCTAGGAAGATGTGTGGGCATTTCAGCCACTCTGTAAAAGCACAAAAAATCCTGAAGGGGCTGCAGAGGTCAAACAACTTACCACTGCATACATTAAAGTAGAAAGTTCCAGCCCCCTGGAATTCATCATTTTACATGTTAGAAAGGCGTTTTGAGCAGAAAAAAGCTGTACGTGACTGCACCATGCAGAATCAAATAGGTAAAGTAGACATCATGCTTTGTTCCAGCAGTTGGAGTCTACTTGAATCTCTGGTCACCGTATTGGAGCCATTTGAGACTGCCACACGTGATGTCAGTGTGGACAGTGCAACTCTGAGTCAAATTCTTCCTCAAATAAGATTTCTTCACATTTTCCTTGATGTCATAAAGAAAGGCTTTCAATCAAAAGAAGACACCACCGCTGTTATACTGGCAGATGACTTGAGTCTCAGACTGTCGACCAATTGGAGAATAAATGCCATGTTTAAGAATGACATATATGCATTGACTACCTTGCTAGGTCCCTGCTTCACCACTGCCACTGTGCCAGTCACATGTGCCACACTACTCATTAGTTTTGTCAATCCTCAGTTTATTATATGATGCTCACCATGGGTATCATTTTTGGAAATAGCAGCCTCACTCAGATCAGCTGCACCTCTTGTACCTGGCTCAGCAATGCCCACCATGGATATAATTTTGGAAACAGCAGCAGGCTGTCAGAGCAGCTGTGCCTCTCGTACCTGCCTTAACAATGTCTGCCATGGGTATAATTTTTGGAAACAGCAGCAGGCTCAGAGCAGATGGGCCTCTCATACCTGCCTCAGCGATGCTAGTCATGGGTACAGCTTTTTGGAAACAGCAGGCTCACTCAGAGCACCTGCACCACTTATACCTGCCTCAGCAATGCCCCCCATGGGAGTAATTTTTGAAAACAGCAGCAGGCTCAATCAGAGCAGCTGCACCACTTGTACCTGCCTCAGCAGTGCCCAACATTGGTATAATTTTTGAAAACAGGCTCAATCAGAGCAGCTACACCTTTTGTACCTGCCTTAGCAATGCCTGCCATGGGTGTAATTTTTGGAAACCTAACAAACAGTGTAATACAGTCGTAAAAGGATATCATTTCACTAACTACTGCAGAGAGAGAGAGAGGCAGTGTAGCTGACCATGTCTCAATAATAAATGACAAAGTTCGGGGCACCTAACAAACCGTGTAATAGTATACAGCCTACAATCAAAAACAGTCTTTCACATTTTTGTTATGGGTAGGGTAGTAGCGTAGTAGAATAATTAGGGTAGTAACTGCCCGACCTTAACCATCTACCTGTTTTTCATTAGGGTGTTTTTAGGGTGATTTAGGGTAGTTGAGAGGTACCAGCGGGTAGTATTTTGGGTAGGGTATTTCACTACCCACCCATGCCTAGTTTTTACAGTTCCCCAAGTAACTAATGAACTGCAAAAAAACTGATGCATTTTGTTCTGTTGTGCACATGTTGAGTTCATCAAAGTCTGTCTTGGTGATGTTTTGATGCAGTCACAATCATTATTTTTCTAATTGAACTACTGTCATTTTTTTAAAGGTAGCTAAGAGGTCTTATTAGAATATCTTCTGACAAATCATGCAATTGTTGCCTTTAAATGTTGAGTATTAGCCAGCCTGTTGGCGTAGCGGTAGGGCTTCCATCTGTGTTGCCGACATCTTGGGTTTGGGAACACACCCGAGAGTCGGAGGGCCGGCAGGGAGAAAGGATCAAGCGTCTGCAGAACCACTCTCCTTCTCTGCTGACACAGCTGACCTCTGGCAGAGGCTGGGGGGAGAGGCAGGAGGAGGCGTGACCAGCCCCTGCACTTTTTTAGAAGGTGGGACAGACATCAGTGTACATGCCCTTGATATCGTTGCACATTCTGCCTCCCGGAGTGAAAACATGACAGATAATGGGGTTAAGCAGGATGCCGCCCACCTAGCGTCGCAGGTCCGGCACCACTGTCCATGGCACCGCCAAGGATGTATACTGGCACCCGACGGGTGGGTGAGCCCCCTTCCGGAGGCCCCACCCTGGGGGGCAAGCCAGGGCATAACTCCTGGATGGAAGCGTCCCAGGGCCATATGCCATCTTCCAATGGGTGGTGGGGGGGCTCACTCCCGTGGCCCCACTCTGTGGGGGTAAACCAGAGCGTATCTCTAGTCGGGTAAGTCTGTGGAGGGTGGATGATGGGGCTGGGTCGATGGTGGCTAGTCCTCGGGGTTGGAAAAGTACAGCATATCTTAAAAAAAAAAAAAAAAAGGTGAGTACTGTATTTGTTGCATTTTTAGCTTTTAACATATGTGTGTGTGTATTTGTGTAGCTTTTATGGAGAAGCTTGTTTCTCCAAGTGATAGAAACATAGACTTTGATGGCAAATAAGGACCACTTGGCCCACTTAGTCTGCCCATTTTCCTACCTAGAGGATAAGCTGCAGATCCTATTTAACCAACAACCTATTTCTTCCTACCCCCCACAAAAATTGCCTTACGTCTGTCCCATGCATTCTTGAATTCTCCCACAGTTTTAGACCACACAGCCTCCTCAGGAAGGCTGTTCCATGTGTCCACCACCCTCTCTGTGAAAAAATAACTTCCTCACATTGCCCCTGAGCCGTCCCCCTTCTATCTTCAAATTGTGTTCCCTTGTTCTTGCACATCTCTTTCTGAAAGATGCTACCCTCTTGGACTTTGTTGATTCCACTGAGGTACTTAAACGTTTCTATCATGTCCCCCCCTCTTCCTCCTTTCCTCAAGGGTACACAACGGGGTATAAAACTGTGCATGCATGCGTGAAGTTTAAAACCTAAATAACCTAAAAACACAATTCTGTTTTTTTTTTTTTAAACCTTCTAAAGGAACTTTCTTGGATCAAACTCTGAAGGAACCTGTAAGTTTTATTATTTAAATTGGTATAGTTTTTTCACTAGCCATGATCGTGATTTTTTATGTAAATTCCTTACTGTTGAACCACCAAGCCAGTTTTTGCCAAGCTTGCCAAACAGCCCCTAGTACTGAGACTGTCCAGTACAGATCTCACATTCCTAGGGGCTAAGACCTCTGGGAAAGAAGCTGCAAAAACCCCAATTTGTGACACAAACACAATCTCGGCTGTAGTATGCAGGCACTACTGTGCTTTTTATTGTTAAAAAAAAAAAAAAAAAAAAGTGCAAGAAACAGAACTGGGGACGCACTGGGGATATGCTACAGTGTGAGACAAATTAGGTAAAGCACTTAAGGAAAAAGAGTGCACCCAAAGCAAGGAGACCAGGAGAAGTTGCTGTGTTTACATTTTATAGCTCGCAGCTCATTTATTCCGAATGAAGTGCCAAAAAATGAACATTATTGCAAACGTACAAGTCCACCCATGTACACGCTCTGTGTGCTCTCAGTTGGACATATTGCATCACCTGACATTTCGCCCAGTAGCTATAGACTACATCAGAGGTGATGTCACAGTAAAGAATGCCTCTTTTTAAACTCCATGTTTAAAGTGACAGTATGTACTGCATGCAAAAAGTGCAATTGCTAAAGTGCTCAGTCACTTAAAAAAGAATATAAAACATGGAACACCAATGTGCCCCAGGCACAAACTTACAGATTTTTTTATGTAGTGTTGTGTATACCCTCACAGTAATAGCTGTTTAATTGTCCAAGACCGGACGTAAATATGTGAAGTCATATACAGTTTCCTTTACACATATAGCAGTTGGTGAAATGAAATGCAAAAGGAGAATCAGGATTACCATATTATTTTTAAAGGTCATAATTTTACAAAGGCAATATCAATCATATTTATTTATTACATATATTGTCCCACTCCCCAGATGTCCCAACATGTATGTAAATACATTTATAAAATGGGTTGGGAAAATACTCCCTGCTGGTTGGCTGAAACACATCACATGACGGTGCGTATATCAGAGTGCGACCGCACGCCTGCACTTTCACTCCCCTCCAAAAGCATTTTAGCCATTTTATAAGATGATAACCCACTGTAGGATGTGCGGTCACAGTCTGATATACCCATGCCTTGGGTGGTTGAACACACTCGGCCTGTGGCCTTGTGCGTCAAAACGCACACTAAGGTGTGCGTATATCCGAGCACGACCGCACACCTTACAGTGGGTTACCTATTACATATACATATATTATAGGGGCATGGTCACGCCCCTATATAGGGTTGAGTAAGCCCTTTAATGTTAAACCTCAGATTTTACGCGTTAATAACTTTGCAACTGTTTAGTGGATTTGCACAAAATTTGGAATGCACGGTCTGGTATGGTAGATCTCTTGATTTACTAAGTTATTGTTTCGGTCGGATGTACAGTTTTTATGCAGCGAAGTGCCATAAATTGCACTTTTAGCCACTTTTACATGCTTTTCTGCCCGTGGCGCTGCATGGACACAGTGTGGTCTGTTCGTCCAAAACTTGGGATGTAGAAAGAGCTTGTGCCAGGGAACATGTCAGTGTCTGTTTGGTGAACAAATATTAATCTGTTCAAAAGTTATTACAATTTGAACTTCTCATTCAAACATGAAGTCTTGCTGTATTCTGACTATATGCAGTTAGCCCCAGCACTTGAACTGCTCCGTAGAGGAAAGGGTTAACTCTATGCCAAGGCATAGAATGTTGGGCTTGCGCTCGGTTTTCAAACCTCTATCCCTAGTACTCCTCAGTGTACCTGTCAGATTCTTTACTCTGCCTAACTGTGAAGTCGCTCCGGGACCTTCTCCTTCATTTCGGTTCAAGTCAAAATCGGTCGGTTTTTCAACCGTTTTTTTTATTTTTTTTTTTGGGGTGTTTAGATCTCTGTCTTCAGTACAGTAAATGTATTTAGTAGGTAGTTAGAGTTTTGTTGGTAGAAATTGCTTTTTGTTCGGTTTCTTCCCGGTTCGTCTGGTTGGAAACTGAAGCAAATTCTGTATTGGTATTTCTTTCTGTTTTTTTCTACCTTTTGTACTGTGGTTTCCGGTACCTATCGGATCCTAAAAAAAACGACATTTTCTTCTGTTTTTTTTTTTTTTAACCAACCCATGACACGGTTGGAACCGATAGGTTTGTAGTTGCCTGGCTTAAATGCTGGTAAGGGTAACTTATTATTTTATAGGAATGTCTGAGAAACCTAAAAAGAAAACTGGTCCCACTGGGTTTCAGCACTGCACTGCACCTAGTGTGGAGAGGCATTTGCGAAGGCTGATCCCCACCTTGTCTGTGTTTATCGTCTGGGGTTTGACCACCTCAAGGAAGACTGCCAGATTTGTTAAAACTTTCCCAAGGTCACTTTAGATAAACGTTTAAGTAGGCTGAAGGAAAGGGAGGCCGAGAAGTCCTCTGACCCAGATGGCCAGCCCAGTTCGATTCCAGTCGAACCTGAGGGGGTGCCCACTGACCTGGGCGATACCTCTTTGAGCAAAAGGAGAGGCGATTCTGCAGAATCGGTTCTGTCTAAGAAAAAGCACAAGTCAGCCAGTTTGGATCCCGGTCCCCATGTTCCGACCGTTGAAGAAATAGTTAAAGCGATTACTATTGTACAATCGTTTTGCCAGTTTCGATTGAACTGACACGAACTCAAAGACCATCAGTTTGGTCAGAAGCTTTTGCTTCTGAATATGATCCTGAAGCATTTTATGAGGGCAATTGGGAAGGAGAAGAAAATTATGAAGAAGAGGATTATGAAGGCCTAGATGAGCCCGTAGAGCCTGACATCTCCCCAGACAGGCCTTCTAATGTGTATCCTTCCAGACTTTGAGTCCCCCTCCCATTTCTTGTTCTACAAGAAAGTGACTGATACTCTTCAGCTTCCAGTGGAAGAGGCTGAAGAGGATCAGGAGGAACCTGACTATGTTGAGATGATGGATGTCCCAGAGTCCAAAAGGGTGTCTTTCCCTCTGCATAAATCCCTGGGGAAATGGACACAAAAAGTTCTTTAGTTTCCAACATCCATACCTCCTGTGGATAAAAAGATGGACAGGAGGTATACCTTGTGAGGTCCTGGGACGGAATTCCTTACTAATTATTGCAGCCATGGTGGGGTAGTGCAAGCTGCAGCCTGTGACAAGGCTATTATTCCCCTGACATCTCACCCCCAGATAAGGATTCCAGGAAAGTGTATGCCATGGCAAAGAAACAGTACTTGGCATCCTCTTTGGGGCTCAGGCAAGCTACTTACATGACATATACAGCCAGATACCAGAAATCTATGTGGGATATGGTTCTGGAGCTGGCAAAGAATGCCCCTGCCCAGCTGGCTAAGGAGCTGGAGCAGGTAGCTATGGATGGTATTGAAGCATCAAAGGTCTATTTTCATGCTGCTGTCAACTCGAATGATGTACATTCCAGGGTTATGGCTACATCTGTCTCCCTGAGGAGATTTGCTTGGCTCAGGTGTACCAGTCTGTCACAGGATAACCAGACTAAGGCTATGGATTTTCATGTCACTGGTAATTCTCTGTTTGGGGAGCAAACAGAGGCTTACATGAAAAAGATGGACAAATATAGGACCACCTACAGGAGTGCTGCAGCCAAGGAAAAGCAGGTCACTCCTCAGAAGCAGCAATCTAGGGCTGGCAGGGGCAGGCGTTTTCATAGGCCTTTTTACCAAGCCCAGGCCTCTTCCTTTTTCCAGCAGAGGGGGTTCTTTAGGGGAAGAGGCAGAAGTGGGATGACCAGGACCATCCTCCACTCAGTCTAAGCTCCCTGCCAAACAGACACCCTGAGGTGTCAGTCAGGGTCGCATCCTCAGTTCCAGTAGGGGGCAGGCTGGCTCACTGTTTCCAGGCCTGGTAATCTCTTACTTCAGACAAATGGGTCCTGGAAGTAGTGAGCCAGGGGCTTGCTTTCAGTTTCAAAAGATTCCCAAAAATGAGAGCAAAGTCTTTTAGTCCTCCCTCTCCCTTGGAAACAGAGGCCTTAGAGTCAGAAGTCTTCTCTCTACTACTTTTGCAAGCAGTAGAGAAAGTACATCTTATCACAGGGGAAAAGGACTGTATTCCAGATACTTCCTTACCCCAAAAAAGACAGGGGTGTGGTGACCCATCCTTGATCTAAGATACCTAAACAAACGTATACTAAAGCCAAACTTCAAAATGGTGACTCTGGGAATAATTCTTCCCTCTCTGAGTCCAGGAGACTGGCTGGCCTCCCTGGATCTCAAGGATGCCTATTTCCACATACCTATCAGACATTCCCACAGAAAGTACCTCAGGTTCGAGTTGCCCTCAGGTCACTACCAGTTCAGATTAATGCCTTTCGGCCTAACATCTGCTCCAAGGGTGTTCACCAAGTGTCTGGCAGTAGTGGTGGTCTTTCTCAGGAGACGAGGCATCTCACTGTTCCCTTACCTGGACGACTGGCTTATAGTGGGTCAGTCCTCAGCCCAAGTCAGGTCAGTTCTAGAGGTCACTCAAAAGCTTCTGGACTCCTTAGGATTCATCCTAAATCTAGACAAGCCTGTTCTGGAACCAGCCCAGCTTCTCACATTTATAGGAATGGAACTGGACACTGTCCAGGCAAAGGCCTTTCTTCCTCTTTCAAGGGCACAGTCCCTCATCACCCTGGCTTCCCCTTTTCTTCCACTAGTGTCTCGACCAGCCAGGCACTTCTTACAGTTGTTAGGCCACATGGCAGCTTCCACTGCTATAGTGCAAGGGGCAAGATTTCAAATGAGAGAGATTCAGTTTTATCTAAAATCTTTTTGGTCTCAGAAAAAAAGACCCTCTCTCTAAGTTAGTTCCAGTGTCTCAAGCTCTGGTTCAGGCTTTCCAGTGGTGGCTGGAGGAGGACAATTGAGGCAGGGTGTCCCTTTCCTCAGTCAGGTTCCTACAGTGATTCTCACCACGATGCTTCAATACAGGGATGGGGAGCCCATCTGGACCAGCTCACTGCTCAGGGAACATGGTCTCATCAGGAGTCTGTTCTGCACATAAATCTTCTCAAACTTGGGGCTGTCTTTCTGGCACTTCAGACATTCTCAAACACAATTCAGGGAAAGTGGTGCAGATCAGGACAGACAACACCACAACCATGTGGTACATCAGCAAGCAGGGGGGCACTCAGTCCTTGGCCTTTGTGCACCGAAGCCATGAAAATATGGTCACTACCTCATTCCCTTCAGGTTTCCCTGATAGCTGTGCATCACCCAGGGAAGGACAGTGTACTGGCAGATGCTCTCAGCAGGATTTGTCAAGGTCGTTATGAATGGGCCCTGAATCCTCTTAATTTTTCAAGTCATTTTCAGGAGGAGGGGCACTCCAGAGATGGACATCTTTGCAGCCCCAGACAATTACCAGCTTCCTCTCTTCTGCTGCAGACCTCCTCTTTTGGGGTCTGTTCCCCAAGATGCTCTCCTATTGGATTGGACAAGCAGGTTTATATATGCTTTTCCTCTGATATTCAGAGTTCTGATCAAGATCAAATCTCAGCCTTGCACAGTGATCCTAGTCGCTCCAGACTGGGCCAGGCAGCCATGGTATCCCTTACCAGTGTCAGTGTCAGTGACAATTCCACTGTATCTTCCCAGACAGTACAGTCTCCTCACCTCCTCGCAGGGAAGGATACTGTATCCCAACCTTCAGACTCTCAGACTCTAAGCTTGGCTCTTGAGGAGCTAGAATATGCAAGCCTGCATCTTTCCCAATCAGTCTTGGACATTCTTAAGGTTAGTAGAAAACCTTCCACTAGAAAAACTTACAATTCCAAATGGAAGAGATTTGGTTTCTGGTGTTCTCAGAGGCATATTTAGCCAGATTCAGCTGACATTGCCACTGCTTTTGACTTTTTGGTGCATCTTAACAGTTTAGGCCTCAGGCCTAACACTCTCAAAAGTGCATTTGGCAGCCATCTCTGCCTTTCTTTCAGCTGGGAAGGGCTCTTCCTTAGCCTCCCATCCAGTTTTCAAGACATTTTTCAAAGGTCTGGTTCATATCAGTTCTCCCTTTAGGGACCCTACTCCTGTTTGAGATCTGAATATCTGTATTGCACAGCTTATGCAGCCCCGCTTTGAACCATTATCTTCAGCTGAGCTAAAATTCTTGACTTGGAAAACTGTGTTCCTGGTAGCCATTACCTCTGCCAGGAGAATCAGTGAATTACAGGCTTTATCAATGGAACCTGTTTTAATTTCATTTCACAGGGATAAGGTGGTCCTTTGAACGAACAGGAAGTTCCTCCCCAAGGTGGTATCAGACTTTCATTTGAGCCAGTCTGTCATTGCCTGTATTTTTCACTGACCATTCTTCTGCTGGGAAGGGAAGGCTACACAGTCTTGATGTAAAGAGAGCCCTTAGTTATTAAATAGAACACACTCAGGTCCATAGAAATGACTGTTCACAGCTGTTTCTCACTTATGGAGAAGTGGGAAAAGATATACCTGCCACTAAGAGAACTATTGCCAGGTGGATTGTCTCATGTATCCAGTTCTGCTATTCAGAGTTGGGAAAAGAGCCACCCTTGGGCCTGAGGGCTCACTCCACCAGAGGTACAGCTGCTTCGATCGCAGCAGCTAGAGATATACCCCTAGTGGAAATCTGTAAAGTAGCCACCTGGAAAACTGTTCACACATTTACCAAGCATTATTCTCTTGACATCCGGTCAAGAAGTGATGCTAAGTTTGGCACAGCAGTGCTGCAGAGCCTGTTCCAAAAATAGGTTCTGTAACTCCCTCCTCCAAGGGGGTACTGCTTGGTAGTCTGCATATAGTAAGAATACAGCAAGACTTCATGTTGTTTAAAGAAAAGATTACTCACCATAGTAATGTTTCTTCTAATGGAGTCTTGCTGTATTCTGACCTCCTTCCCTCCCCTCCTGGAACCTATTTGTTTTGGGATATGGGTTGGCAGGCACAGTGCTGCACCCCAGAGGTGTGCCTGGGTTACCTCTTCTCGGAATGAGGTTTTTGTTATTACTTTAAATATATTACTATGTTTTACTACCTACTTGGATTATTTTTGGGGTTCTCGACTTGAGTCTTTTGAACCCTAAAAATCTGTTTATTACCTTTTGGCACTAAATTTTAAAAACAATTTCTATTTAGTAGTTAAGTAATATAGTGCTCATAAGAATCTGACGGTCACACCGAGGAGTGCCAGGGACAGAGGTTTGAAAACCGAGTTCAAGCTCAACGTTCTATTCCTTGGCATAGAGTTAACCCTTTCCTCTCCAGAGCAGTTCAAGTGCTGAGGCTAACTGCACATAGTCAGAATACAGCAAGACTCCATTAGAAGAAACAACATTACTATGGTGAGTAATTTTTTCTTGTATCCTATGGGAAAATTTAAATGTATATTTTGCATTGTCCATGGGGAAGACCAGATGACCCTAGAGAAGACCATATCTCCATAACGGTTTCGTCTTTTTACTTGAAATTTGCAGGGTGTTGAGGGGATGTCCTAGAGATGTGAATTATGCTGTTTAGGTGTTGGATAATTAATTGGTTGCAGAGATATTCAGTGACAAAGTTAACTTCAAACAACATGAAGTCTTGCTGCATTCTGTCTAATGCAGTTAGCCCCAGCCTTTAAACTGCCCCGGAGAACAAATGGTTAAACTTTCTATGCAGAGCATAGAATGCTGAGCTCGAGCTCGGCTGATGTCTCTGTTTCCCTTTGAAATCTATCTGTCAGATTCTTTACTCCGTCTCACTAAACAGTTGCTCCGGAGAGGAGTCCTGCAGTTCGGTTCAAAAGTCAGTTGAAGTGTTGGTTTACCATCTGTTTTTAACCAAAAATTATTTCCACATAGTCTGTTCAGTCTCTGTCTGTGGTACCGTGAGTACTAGATAGGTTTTGTACTGTTTTTCTTTGTGAAACTTGTAAAAGTGTGGATCAGTTCGACTGAACCGATCATTTGTTGATCCTCTATCTTTCTTTAGTGTGTGTGGTTACCGGTCCTTATCAGTTTAAAAAAAAAAAAAAAATGTGTTCAGTATGTTTTTTTACAAGACCTGTGACACACTTAGGAACCGATAAGGGAGTCTTGCCTGGCTGCCAAAAAAAGGGTAAGTTGGTTAGGTTGGCCATGTCTGAGAAACCCAAGAAAAAAAACGAGCCCACTGGGTTTCAACACTGCAGTGAGTGTGGGGAGGTCTTTGCAAAGGCCGATCCCCACACCACCTGTGTTTATTGTCCGGGGTTTGAACACCTCTATTCAGACTGCCAAATTTGTAAAAATTTTCCCAGATCTACCCTTGAAAAGAGATTAGGTAGACTGAGAGAAAAGGAGGCCGAGAAGTCCACTGACCTGGATGGCCAGCCCAGTTCGGTTCCGACCGAACCAGGAGGAGTGCCGTCTGACTAGGGTGATACTTCTTCGGGCAAAAGGAGAGCATATTCCGAGGGTTCGGTTCCGACAAAAGGAAAACGCAAAGAGAAATCGTCCGGTTCGGATCCAGAAGCCCATGTTCCGACCGCCGAGGAAATTGCCAGAGTGATTCGGATTGTAGAATCGCTTCGCCCGGTTCCTACCGATCCGGCGCCTTTTGGCAGGGGCTCAGTTCGGTCAGTTACCCCGGTTCACAGTTATACCCCTGAAGAATTTTATGAACCGGAGTTTGAGGAGGAAGGGGAGTTTGAAGATGATGATGGTGGTGATGATGAAAGTCTGGATGTGCCTGTGGAACCGGGCATCTCCCCAGACAGACCTTCAGGTGTATCCCCTCCTAGGCTTTCTGAGTCCCCTTCCCACTTTATGTTCTA
Organism: Neoceratodus forsteri; assembly: GCA_016271365.2. Lineage (NCBI taxonomy): Eukaryota > Metazoa > Chordata > Ceratodontiformes > Ceratodontidae > Neoceratodus > Neoceratodus forsteri. The sequence goes on along the minus strand of CM057456.1, from coordinate 1,667,389,658 downwards.
CAGAAAGGTGGCTGAAACCCTCCAGCTTCCTATGGAGGAGGCAATGGAGGATCAAGAGGAGCCTGATTTTCTGGAAATGGTGGACATCCCAGAGTCCGGGAGACTGTCTATTCCCCTCCACAAATCTTTTGGGAAGCAGACACAAAAAATCCTGAAGTCTTCCAATTCTGTACCTCCTGTTGATAGAAGAATGGACAAGAGGTATACACTTTCAGGCTCAGATACGGAGTTTTTATATCAGCAATGCAGCCATGTTGGGGTTGCTGCCGGTGATAAGGCAAACATTCTCTTGGCTTCACACCCCCAGACAAAGACTCCAGGAAGATTGATGCCATGGCAAAAAAAAAGTACATGGCATCTTCCTTGGGACTTAGGCAGGCAAATTATATGGCATATACAGCCAGGTACCAGAAGTCCAGGTGGGACACTGTACGGGCACTGGCTAAACAGGCCTCCCCCCAGTTAGCCAAGAAGCTGGAGGAGGTGGCTGCAGATGGGATTGAGGCATCAAAAGTTCAGTTTCATGCTGCTGTGGACTCCAGTGATGTCATCAAGAGTCATGGCTACATCTGTGGCTCTTCGGAGGATGGCTTGGCTCAGATGTACTAGCCTCTCGGAGGATACCCAGGCTAAGGCCATGGATTTTCCTGTAGTGGGTAAGTCTTTGTTCGGGGAGCAGACAGAGAATTACATGAAGAAAATGGGTGAGTACAGGACCACTTATAGGAGTGCTCAGGCCAAAGAGAGGCAGGCAGTTCCTCAAAGGCAGCAGTCTAGGGGCAGGAGCAGGCCTTTTCATAGGCCTTTTTACCAAGCACAGGCCTCCTCTTCCTTTTCACAGAGGGGGTTCTTCAGAGGGAGAGGCAGAAGGGGGATGAGCAGGGCTGCATCCACTCCTCAGCCTAAGGCCCCTGCCAAGCAGACACCCTGAAGGGCCTGCCCAAGTCAACTCTCCTATTCCAGTAGGGGGCATGCTGACTTACTTCGTCCAGGACTGGATGTCTATTACATCAGACATGTGGGTCCTGGAAGTAGTAAGCCAGGGACTGGTTCTCAGCTTCAAAAAGTTTCCGAAGATGAGAACCAGATCTTTTCCACCTGCTGGTCTCTGAAACCCTTGCACTAGAGGCAGAGGTTTGATCTCTGCTGGCTTTAAGGGCCATAGAGAGTACCTACCCTACACTGGGGCAGAGGTCTGTACTCCAGGTACTTCCTTACCCTAAAAAAGACAGGGGAGTGGTGACCCATCCTAGACCTAAGATACCTAAACAAACTTCTTTTAAAACCAAAGTTCAAGATGGTAACTCTGGGAATAATCCTTCCCTCTCTAAGGCCAGGGGACTGGCTAGCCTCCCGACCTCAAAGATGCCTATTTTACATTCCCATCAGGTGCTCCCACAGAAAGTACCTCAGGTTCTGAGTTGCCCTCAGGCCACTATCAGTTCAGAGCAATGCCCTTTGGCCTAACTTCAGCCCCAAGGGTCTTCACAAAGTGCCTGGCAGTAGTAGTTGCCTTTCTAAGAAGGCAAAAGATTTCCATTTTTCCACATCTGGATGACTGGCTTATAGTGGGCCACTTTCCAGACCAAGTCAATTCAGACCTGCAAGTGACCCAGCAAGTGTTCACTTCTCTAGGATTTCTTCTCAGCCTTCCCAAGTCAGTTCTCGTGCCAGTCCAGCTTCTTACCTTTATAGGGGCAGAGCTGGATACTGTCAAAGCAAGAGTCTTTCTTCCCCTGTAAAGGGCAAGGGTTCTTCTAGAACTAGCCTCTTCCTTCAGCCTTCAGGTATCTCGACCAGCAAGGCATTTCCTCCAGCTCTTGAGCCACATGGCAGCTTATACAGTAGTGATCCAAGGAGCATGGTTCCAAATGAGGGACATTCAGTTCCATCTAAGGGCTTTGTAGTCTCAGAGGAAGGATTCCCTTATACAAACTGATCGCAGTGACTCTGACCTTGATCCAAGCCCTTCAGTGGTGGCAGGATCAGGACAATTTAAGGCACTCAGTTTCATTCAGTGGTCCTTAACCACGGATGCTTCCCTTCTGGGCTGGGGAGCCCATCTGGGGGCCCTCACTGCCCAGGGACTGTGGTGCCCTCAGGAATCCCTTCTCCATACAAATCTCCTAGAACTCAGGGCAGTTTTTCTGGCCCTGCAAGCTTTCTGTCAGTCAGTACAGAACAAGGTGGCTCAGATCAGAACAGACAACACCACCACCATGTGGTACATCAACAAGCAGGGAGGCACTCAGTCTACGGCCTTGTGCACAGAAGCTATGAAGTTGTGGTCCCTGGACTTGGTAGTCGACCGGTGCCCACGTCTCATTAGCAATTGTCCATAATGCTATTGAAAAGTGATTTTAAAAGCTGCCGCCCATTGAATATAATGGGGCATGCCCCACACTCTCACTGGCATCTCGTCATCACATCAGCGAGAGCGGGGGTGAAGCTGGGTGGCACAGAAAAAAACAGGAAGTCCTTGGGACCCGGTGTCTGCAAATTTATGAGTGTTATTACTTTTAAAAGGCTGCATTTCTCGGGGGAGTATTTATATATTCACATATGCACAGTCCTGTGACGGTAAGTCCCTGTTTAATCACTGGCAGGGGCAAAACCGCTTATATTGGTAGATCGCTTTAATGGGCTTGTCTGTGGCATCACCACAGTGAGAATAAATGCTGGCGAGGTAAACACAGTATGTTTACACAGCATTTATCATCACTGTGTTAGCCTGGCCTTGCATTTATCTGACTGTGGTAGTAATACATGCTTTTATCAGTGAAAAATATAGCTCACTCCTGTTGTATAAATATATATGCTAATTATAAAATTGCTTTTAAAAGCTTCTTGCAAACATGAATATTTTGTGCTGAAGTACTATATATTTTATGAGATGAGGAAACTTAAGACTAATGGAGAAATGCAGCCAAATCTGTTACCATTGAGGCCATGGCCTTCCCTTGCTACCTATCTGAAGATTCAGAAACTTTCATGGTGATCAGTGGGACTCTTCAGACCCCACCCCTGCCCTGTTGTTCCCTTTTCAATAGCCACAGATGTTACATCATATCCCCCCCCCCCGGCACTCTGAACATGTTGTGCAATTGCATAAGCACTAGTTCCATGGTGCAAAGCCCTGAAGTGTTCGCGCACCCTTATTTTAAATGGTCAGGTGATGCGCCCCACATAGGAAGCACCACAACTAAACTCCACTAGATAAACAACTCTGTTGTATTACAGTTAATAAATTCCTTAATATGGAAGTTTTCTGTTCTGTTATTAGGGTTTTCAAACATCTTTGTATTCTTCATAAACAATATTTACATCTTCCACAGCGGTATGATCCTGCGGGGGAGGGTGCTAAGAAATAGCTGGTGGCAGAATGCTAGCCACCACTTGATCCTTAACTGTTTTTGGACATCTGTATACAAATTGAGGGCTATTCCTAACCAAGGATTTTAGATTATCTGTTTATAATGAATGGTAGAATGTTGTTATAGGTAGAAATCTACCTTTTTATACCAACATTTTACCATCGAGGTGACGTCACGATGTTGTTAACCCATCGATAGTACGTTACATTGATGGGTTAACAACCGGGAATGTCTGGGCATGCGAATGTGATTGACCGGTTTTGAAACGCCACGGGCGGTGGGAGGGCAGAGCAGCGGCAACATAAAAAAAAAACTGCGGTAAGGAACTGCTTTCTTTTGTAAAAAAAACTAAATTGTACCATACACTACCAAATATAATGTATGGTACATCAATGGGTATTCGTTTTTTAACTCTTCTCGAGGTTGCCATGGTGACCTAAACCTCTCGAGCTTCGGTCTCGTGGTTTACATGGTTGCCCTGGCAACCCCTCGATGGTTAGCAAACCGGTTAACCATCAGTGACCATACATTATCCTCTATATAAAATCCCCCAATTTTTTGTTATTGTATCTCTTAACTTTTGAAGCTGTATCACTATAAGTAGTTATAAAAATTAATGGTTACTGAAATATTTTTGTTGTCTCTGTTTTAGGACTCTAGGGTATTAGCTCTTGGAACTCTCAAACTCCTTTACTGCATTCAGGATGACTCCAGGGCTGTATCCTCCTTGCTGAAATCTAGTCATCTGTTGAGCCTTTCTTTTTCTGAAATTCATTCTGATTTATGCAGTTCCTAAGGGTCTTGATTATCTGACCCTTGGGAATGTTCCATGTCACGTGGGCAGGATGGCAACTGTTTGCCAGAAGCAGACTGTTTACAGTCTGTAGGTTTGTTGTACAATATGGTTTCTGTCTTCCCATTCCCTGCTTTGTACACCAACAGGTCCAGGAACACTGTTTGTTCTCTGTCCACTGTCACTTTAAATCGGAGATTCGCATTTGTTGACTCCAAACAGTCAACAGCATTTCTAAATTGTTGATCAGTACCCTTCCAAATTTTAAAAATATCATCAATATGGCAGCATCACAAATCCAAACAAGAAAAGAATGGATTTGTGGTGCCACTATATAGGCGCTGTGACTCCCAGTGTCCCATACACAAATTCGCAAAACTGGGCACTATAGTGGCACCCATGGCAGTTCCCTTAATCTCCCTGTAATATCCTCACTGGAATAAGAAACCCATGTTACTTTCTAGTACCAGTCTGGCTAATGATATTAAAAAGTCAGTTGGAACTCTCTGATCAGCTCTTTAGTATAGGTAGAAGGCACTAACATCCAGGCCACCCAGGTGTGGAATGTTCGTATACAGACTTTCCACATACAGGGTGGCATAGATCCAGTCCTCTCCCATAGCCACATTTTCCACTATGTTGATTGTTTCCATCAAGGCCCTGATATATGATGGCAAGGACTTAACACGGGTACAAAAAAAATCCACAAAATCAGATGTTTCTGTGACCCACCCGATGATATAGGTCTACAGAGTTGGTCTGACAACCACCAGCTATATCTTGGCTTCCCCCTCCCTGCCAGCAGGATCAGTGAGCGTGATGTGACACCTGAAGTGATCCCACACCAGCATTCTCTGATCAAATGTAATGTTTCCCAGATTCTATCAAGCCACTCAAGCATTAGTTGCTCATTCATCCACCCATTGTCTGAGATTCTGACTGCAATGCAAGGGATTGCCGTCAGTTCTTTGGGGATCCATTTGCCTTTCAGTACAACAAATGGCGGTAAATTTTCTTTCATCCGATAGTGCCACCAGACAGAATCTAGCTCTGTTTCTTATGGCCAGTTGTAAGCCGTGGCACTGACTTTGTGCTCTTGTGGTTCATATTGGCCAAAATGGCTGTCTTATCCATGTTTACTTAGTATGTTCGGATAAAAGAAGGCATATGCCCATCATGATTGCCCCCCAAAACACCAGTGGGACTTAAACTAAATACTGGTTATATATCAGCCAGTGGTCTAATCTGGCCATGAATGTATCCAAGGTATTGAATTCAGTGATTTCATTTGGAAGATTATTCCATGCTTTTGCTGCCTGTATAGTAAAGAAAGAGTCTCTCTTTGCGGTGTTAGCCCAGTCAATGACTAATTGTTGTTGGTGAAGTCTAGGAACATGTCGCCTATTTGAATACCCCAGTCCACATTGTTCCATTAAACTCTGAGTTCAGTATTTTATAAATAAAAAGGTCACCTCTGAACCTCCTTACTTGGAGTGGGAATAAACCAGTTTTCCTCGGTCTATTTTCGTAATCCAGGGTAGATTCAATTCAATTAAAACTTTATTTTTATAGTACCTTTCCAAACCAAGGCGCCGCACATAAAACCAAATGGAACAATATGCAAAAAGTTAAAAACTATAAAACAAATTAATATTTTGGGAAGGCTAAATCAAACAAATAAGTTAACTCAATTTTAAACCTGTCAACGGCCAGGCATTCTCTCAACTGACAAGATAGAGAATTCCACAGGGTTGGAGCCGAGAAAGAGAAAGCTTGAGAACCAGATGTCTTCAGTCGTACACTGGGAATCTCCAGAAATCCCTCGTCGGTGGAACGGAGGGGGCAGTAGGGTACAAGGAGATCTTGTAGGTAGCTGGGTCCCTGATCATGTAGGGCTTTAAAGGTTAGGAAACCAACCTTAAAGGTGATCCACCACTGAACAGGCAACCAGTGCAGTTCGCGGAACACAGGCGTAATATGACTGGTCCTAGAAGTCCCAGTCAGAAGCCTGGCTACTGCATTCTGCACCAGCTGCAAGTGGTGGATATCAACCCCTGGTAGCCCTAGGTAGAGGGAATTGCAGTAGTCAAGACGGGTGGTGACAAAGAAAGATGATTTAACGACTGCTGAAACCTGAGGCTTTAGAGTCAAACCATCATTGAAAATAATGCCCAGGTTTCGCACGTGGTCTGAGGTAGTGAGCTGTAAACCACCAAGCAACAAACCTGATGGTTGCCCAGCCCCCACACCCGCCCCGGATGACCTGGGTCCACTACCAGCACTTCAGTCTTTTCTGGATTTGGTCTCAACCAACTGGAACTCATCCAAGTTCTGATTTCAGCAAGGCAGTTATTTAGCATGGGGAGTGCATCATTCTGTCCGGGCAGAAAGTACATATACAGCTGAGTATCATCTGCATAGCAGTGAAAACTCAGACTGTATCGCCTGGTGATATCTCCCAGTGGCAGCATGTACACTGCAAACAGCATGGGGGCCAAAATGGAGCCCTGTGGCACCCCACAGAGCAGGGAGTGAGAACCAGAGGAATAAATTCTTGTGGTAACTCTCTGAGACCTGCCCATGAGGAAAGAATGGAACCATTTAAGGACTGTACCAGACAGCCCACAAAAAAGCCGCAGGTGCTTCAGTAGCACACCATGGTCTACAGTGTCAAATGCAGCAGAGAGATCAAGAAGGACCAGAATGGTACAAGCCTTTCGATCTCTAGCCAGTAGGAGGTCATTCAGTACCCGGACAAGAGCAGTTCCCGTGCTATGCTTCTTCCTGAAACCAGACTGGAGAGAATCATAGACATTGTATGTTGTAAGATGATCATCCAGTTGCAGCGCAACCACCTTTTCAATAACCTTACCAACAAATGGCAGGTTAGAGATAGGCCAGTAGTTAGCTAGACAGTCTGGATCCAGGGAGGATTTCTTAGAGTGGTCGAATGACCATCTCCTTGAGGGGGTCAGGAAAGACCCCACTTTCCAAGGACTTCCAGACAATTTCAGCAAGGATCGGATAGATAACATCTACACATCCCACTAAAAGGAGACAAGGGCTCGGATCCAAACTACAGCTGCTTGGGCTCAGTGTTTGGATGGTCTTTACAATGTCCATGAATTCTGACAGGTAAAAGTCTGACCAGACAGACCGAGTGCTAGCCACCTCCTGTCGATCACCACAATCCCTCATAGGAGAGGCCAGACCGATGCCAGACCTGATGCTGGCAACCTTATCTGTGAAAAATTGAGCAAACTCCTCGCATCTTAGCTGAGAAAAAGCTTCTCTGGACTGGAGACAGATTGTGCAATCCAATCTGTCAACACTCCAGAAAAGCTGAGCTAGTCGATTTTTCGCAGCAGAAATCTCCCTGGACAGGAATTCTGCCTTCTTACGGGTGATTTCTGATTAATGGCTATCATAGTGTGCCTTCAACCTAAGCCTGTCAGCATCATGGCTGGACCTCCACCAGACCGTCTTCATCCTTCGACCGACTCGCCTCAACTCCTTCAAGGAGCCATCAAACCAAGGGCTCCTTGGGCGAAGGGTGAGAGGTCAAACACAGACGGGAGCAATCTTGTCCAGAGCATCTCCCATAGTCTTATTATAGGCTAATGCAAGAACGTCTGGACTCATGCATTCACCTGACAAGCCCGATAGGTCCAGCACCGCCAATAGATCACTGGGGTTAACCCCCCTTAAAGGGCGGTACTGAACCATCTCCATAGGGGCGGACCTATGGGGGGGGGGTCCCTGAAGCTGAATCTTATGGTGTGATGGTCAGACCAGCTGATTGGTTCCACCCCAAAACAGCTATCTCCATACCCAAAAGGAAGATCAGAGCCAACGAATGACCCCCTACATGGATCGAGGAGGTATCTACCTGTGTAAGGCCCAGCATAGTCATCAGCTGGAGGAGATTTTGACCAAAATGTGAGAGTTCATTGACCCAGACATTGAAGTCCCCCAGAACTATCCATCTGGGGGACCTCAGCACCATGTCGACGATGCAGTTTGCTATCTCCTGCAGGAATTCTCCTCCATCTCCTGGTGGACGGTAGATGAGAAGAATCCGGCAGCCTACACCCTCTCCCAGGATATATTCGAAGGATCTGGTACTTCCCAGTGGCACATCCACAAGACCCAGCTCAGTTTTAAACATAATGGCCACACCCCCATCCCTACGATCCAGCCTTGGACAGTGTATTATTACCGAGAACCTGGCTGGAGTTGCTGAAGCCAATACAGGACCTGCATTTTCATCCAGCCAGGTCTCGGTGATACAAGTCAGATCAGTTGTTCCAACGAGATCAGCTATGATAGCTGTTTTTTTTTTTTTTTTTTTAACTGTATTTTTATTGATTTATGGTATAAAATACACAAGTATCTACCCAATTAGGTAGGCATATAATAGCAACAGATGCATTACAAACAATGCGCGATCACAGTATTACAGTAAGGATTTTTAAAGCCCCTACAACTTGTTACTCCACCGGGGGATTTGCTAAAGAACTAGTAATTACTCTTAAACAGAAGCCTAAATTGCCATTTCTGCCATGAACAGGGGATTTACCAATCATATCTTACATTATTATCCCATCTTTTACCCTATTCAGTAGGTTAAAAACCATCCCCTTTCTTCAACGATCAGTTAAATTGAACATTCCCACGTTGCTCCTAGCCACCCCTACAGCCCAATACAACCAGTCGACTCATATATTGGTCACAAAAACCACAGAATTAAACAATCTAATAATAACAGTTACTAATATACCTTGTAATCTTTTAAACTGCAGCGTGACCTATAACATTTTCAACTTTGCTCATATAGAAGTAATCCGTAGTGACAAACGATGACTGCCCTAAAAGGAAACTAGGTCATGCTATTTGTCTATGATAGCATTCTTTTAACCTTTTAAGTTGTATACTTATTTATCGAGCAAGAAACCGTCAACCACCCAGACCTTAAGGCCATTTGAACAGTACTCAGATTGTTTAAAAAAGAAAGAAAAAAAAAGTCCCAAACTGATATCAAAGTCTTATGACTGTAGATAGTGGTGGGTCTCAGTTCACTGTGTTGAGCTGAATTGTCGACCTACTACATGAGGTCTCAGCGATGCTCAATTTTACTCACTGTCCCCTGAATCACTCTAAGGATTGTCCTCCTTTGTTTAAAATCCCTTCTCAATATGCTGCAACAATTTACTTGCCTCCACAGCATCTGCAAACTGGTAAGATTTTCCACCATAGAAGACCCTCAAACTAGCAGGTACCAACAGCCCATGTTGCACTCCCAACTGCCGCAGCTTTGCTCGTATGCCATCAAAGCTTTTCCAGTGTTGCCTAGTGGCGTAGCTTAAGTCGGGAAATATATGTATAGCTTGGCTTTCCCAGTCGATAGGGCCTTTACTCTTTGCTTGTGCTGTGACAGTATGTTTATTTTTAACCAACCCAAACACCACTAGTAATGTCCGAGGCTGGAGAGTGTTGGTAGTGGAACACCGTCTTGCGCCACGTGGATTTATTCTGTAGGCCTGAACTACGGTGAGTTCCTCTTGAATTTGCATAGTTTGTAAGAAAAATGATTGTAAGAAGCCCAGACAGTCCTCCATCTCTGCTCCCTCTGGTAGCCCTAGAATCCGAACATGGGTCGCCCGGGATAAATTCTTAAGATTTTCGAGTCTCCTCCTCAATACTTAATTTTCTTTTGTTAATCCAGCTGTGACAGTTAAAGCTGTGGATGCCAATTTAGTTGCCGTTTTATTCTCTTCTTCCAATGTGGTAATATTAGTGTCCATGCTCTTAAATTGAGCTGAGAATTCTTCCATTTTCTGGTCTAGTTTTTGTATAGCTTTTAAAAGCGTTGCATCGAATGGTTGAAAGGAGGGCTCCTCTCCTGTCCCCGTGTTGGAGTCTTTACTGGCACCCGGTTTTGGGTCCTTTACACGGGCTCCTTCCCCACTTGCGTTCGCTTTATTTGTTCTACCCATTTCTTTCACACTCTTAACAGGTATCAGGAAAACAAATAGATTGCCAGACTTGGTACACTTTCTAGATTCAGGTGGCAGCAATTGATTTCAGGTTATAAAGCATTTTTTTTGTCAAAATAAGAAAATTAGGCTGTAGTAGCTGGAGCTCCATCGGGAAGCTGCTGTATGCTTGGCAGCTGGCCACGCCCCCCCCAGCTGTCAGAGTCCACTCACCGGCTCTCCAACAGACCTTCACCGGCACCTCTCGTCGTGGCCCCAACACACAGCATGTACCCCCTGAATGGGCCAGTATGGGCCCCTCCCCCAAACGCTCTGTCCAACCTCCAAACCAACTGGATAGATAGATTATATACTAATTTAGTTGCCCTTCTCTGAGCTCTCTCCAACAAATCAATATCCTTTTTAAGATGGGGGCTCCAGAACGGTGAGCCATAGTCAAGGTGAGGTCTGATATAAGTTCTGTATAAAGGGATGATACATTCTTCTGTTCTAGTTACAAAAGTGCATTTTATTTGTTTTAACAGAGTATTTGCTACGCATGTAACTTTAACACAGTGGTCTGATGTGGTAAGCTTGTCGTTAACCATTATGCCCAAGTCCCTTTCATAAATGGATTCTTTTAGTAAACGGTTATTCAAATAGTATTTATTTTTCTACTTTTTAGTCCCCAAATGGATGACAGAGCATTTATCAGTGTTAAATTCCATATAGTTCTGTCTTACCCATATTTCAATTTCTTTTAGATTCTGTTCCATACCGGCCTGGTGGCGCTGAGGGTTGAGGCGCTGGACGCCACACCTCGCGCTGCGCCGGCGACCCGGGTTCGGAGACGGACTCGGGGGGGGGGGTCTGAGGAGAGGGAGGATCGAAAGGCCCCAACGGATGCCTCTCCCCTCAGGGCAGAGTTACCAGAGCGCATTGCGCCTGCATTCCTTCCCGTGGCGGTGGAAGCACCAGCAGTGGGAAGGGATGGAGGCGGCTTCGCTTGTCGGAGCCGGGAGGGGACGTCGCAGCGCATGAGAGTCTCGGCGGCGTAAGCACGCTACCACTCGGGACGTACGCCCCAGCGCAAGGCCCTAGGGGAGTGGGGGACATAAGGAGAAAACTGGAAAATCCTCCGCAGCCCTAGATGAAGGTCGCTTCTGTCCACCCGGACCACCTACAGGACAGACCCCACTGTGTGAAGAGAGGAGGATGGGCACTCCAGGGGCAGATCCCTAAGGTAGGTACCGGGGGACATGAGCGGACGGAAGGAGGGGGCACCGGAGGTAGGAAGGAGGAGGATAAAGATGAAAAATAGATTCTGTTCCATGAATATGTTCCCATCTTCTATAACTGCTTTACCTCCGAGTATCATGTCATCTGCGAACTTTGATAACATATTGTTACTGCTTATTTTCATGTCGCTTATAAATATACCAAAAAGTGTTGAACCCAGGACCGAACCCTGAGATACACCACCACTGACTAATCCATTATCGGACAAAGTGCCATTCAATCTGACCATCTGTAATCTATTAGAGTCATTGGTTTATCCAATTTATCAAGCTAGTTGTGAATCCCAGTTTATACAGTTTTTTTAAATCAAGATGTGATGTGACACTTTGTTGAAGGCACAACTGAAGTCCAGTAAAATTACATCCATGGGTATACCCTGGTCTAATCCTTTGCTGATCTGGTTATAAAATGAAATAAGGTTAGTGCTACATGAGTGGCCACTTTTGAAATCGTGTTGTAAGTTATCGGTTAGACCCAATGTAACAATTTCTTTGTCCAAATAAGATTTAATTATCCGCTCCATTAGTTTGCCAATAATTGAGATTAGGCTTATTGACCTATAATTCTTAACTGAGTTTTTACTTCCCTTTTTGTTTGGGGGTGACTATAGTCAACAGCCAGTCTGCTGGGATACTGTTTTTGTTCAAGGATTTATTAAAAATTAGGGTCAGTGGTAATGAGATTAGATTGGCTGTACTTTTTAGAAACATTGGATGTATGTATCTGGTTCAGGACTAGTATTGTTTTTTTGAGTGCATAGAGCGTTAAGTACTTCTCCTTGAGAAATTGAATGCTGTTTTTTGTTTCCTGTAGATGACACATACATTTTCATTTTTTTTTTTTTTTTTTTTTTTAGAGAAGATAGAATGAAAATTCATACTAATTGCCAGCAGATTAGGCCTTACGGTCTATCGAGTCTGCTCGAACCTCAGATCCCTAGTTGGGTGCTGAGGCCCCCCGTGTTCCAGAAACCCCTATCATCCATCCCCACCCCTGGGCCAGGCCATCATCTGATACTTCCACTTTCTGTGTCTGTCCCACCCTCTCTTATTTTAAAGAATTAAAGAGATCTGTTTCCCTATCTGTTAATACTTCTTGGTGGTTTTGTACTAATGGGCCTATTTTTCCATTTGTTCCTTTTTTGCCATTAATATAAGAATATGGTGCTTTTTTGTTATTTCTTGAGTGTACTATCCTAAATTCAGCCTTTCTTTTTGCTAGTAATATTGATTTTTTTAGTTTTCTTTGTGTACTGTTCTAGAGTTTACCAGTTATTGGTAGCTTGATGTTTCATACCTCAATTTGTCTCGCACAGTAGCATTTAAAATTGGTTACTTTTGGTTCATAATCTTTGTCGCTTTTGCCTGACTGTGGTATGCTGCTGCATTTATGAAGCCCCATCTCCTGAAAAATTTGTCATTCACCCCCTGCTCACTTTGAAGGCAGGATCCTGTACCAGTGCTAGTGGCTTAAGAGCAACAGTTTTTTTAGTTACACAGAGGTGTTAATATTGTTGCAAAGAGATCCAAGCAGCGAGCTTAGTTTCCAGTTCTGAGTACTGGCATTAGCTTCCGTACCCTTCAAGCTGGCATCTTTTGCTTGGGCCAGCTGATCCAGAAACTGCAAGTTGCGCCTCCGTCTGTACTTCCTTTTTCCTCCACTCCCTAACCTACTTTTCATCAGTCTCAAGAGACAATGCAACAGGCCAGTTCCTCTCTCTTTCAGCATGCTTCACAACCATCAATTTGAAGTCCAAATCGTATATAGTAGAAAATGTTATTTTGTATACAGGTAAAAGTTGGTACAAAACACCATGTAATATGGCTTAAGTTTGAACATTGCTAATAAGTGTACTGGGCAGTCGACCGTGAAACACTGAAAATGACAGGAACTAACAGTGCTCACGTAGCGGCACTGGACAGCTGTCAGTCTTCAGTTTAAATAGAGGCCACTGTCCTAAAGAAGCTGCCCTCAAAACTGTGGCTGAAAACAGCCGATCATGAATAGAAACTGTAGCTTCTATTTGAGGAAATGTGGTATGTATGTCTGACAGAGATCCCACACCACTGTTACCATTTGTAACAAAACTACCTCTTGGGCCCCTCGCTTACAGCGTAGTTCTCTGTCGGGGGCTTCTAATCCTTTGCTACCACCTGATTTTTACCTGGCACCAGGAAACCACCCTTTTGCCTCCTTTGCTCAAGGTCAGGAAGGTCAACACAATAACTGTTGATAAAGTGCTCTTCAGAGATGGACTGCAAACAGACTACAGCAGAAATAATAAAATTACCTTTTTAAATAAACAAGCAGTCACTGGTTCTATCAAAAATAGATTCTTTACTAGAAGAACTACAAGTACTGTATTTACAAACAGGATATATTTACAGTCAGACAAAAGGGTTACAAGTTTACTAGGAAATTGAAAATAAAGCAAGTTACACAGACAGTTGATGTATAGAAAAATCTGAACTCTCCTTACTGAAAACCTGTTTACCTACTGCTAGCTATAAAAGCACTTTCCCTAAGCATTACTTCTACCTTGCAGCAGGGCTCCGCTTTCATCAGGTGTCGAGTGTTCCAGAGAGGGAGAGAGAGAGCTGACCCTTAGCTCCCTAATTTATTTCCCTTTGGCTGTGGGGAGTGGCCTCACCCTGTGAGTGACAGTTCCCCACTGTCCCTCACCCCGAGTGTGTGTGTGTGTGTGTGTGTGTGTGTGTGTGTGTGTGTGTGTGTGTGTCATCATCCAAGCCAACTGACCTATCTTCACACCTACAACATCCCTTATCCAGCTTTATGACCCTGTTTTACAGGATATCTGAGGTGTTTGAAATTGCACCCTCACATCTGCCAGGGTCTGTAGGTCAGATGAGCTTGTAAGAAACTTACACTGAGCAGTTGGCAGTATTTCCATAAGACCTGCCTGGACATGTGACTGGGAAGCCATGTTTTGCGTTCACTTCAAAATAGCAGAACTCCATTTCTATTTAGTTAGTTATATGAAAAATTTCACCAGGAAAGACATACTGAGCAGAAAACAGCTCGTTTCCAGATGCATCCTGGGGAGAGGAAGGGAATACGGTATATCTTATACAACAGTGCTTAAATCTTACATACATGCTAACATTACATATTTACATTATATACTTCATAAGGGATGAACAACATGCAGAGGAGCATCCATGGGCAGTAGGATGTATGGAGCTGTGGAACTCTTAGAGAGGAAACCTGGAGGATAGAGTTGGCGTAGAGTAGGACCAGGTGGTAGAGTAAGCATGTAGTGGAACCTGGAGATAGAGCAGAGATAGTTTGAAGAAAACGGAAACAAATTGGACGGTGGGGAGAGAGTTAGAAGGATAAGAAACAGGTAGGGGAAAAGGTAGAGATTGGACGGTGGGGAGAGAATTAGAAGGATAAGAAACAGGAGAAAAGGTAGAGGGGGAAGGGAGGGGGAATGGGAGTAGAGGAGGTAAGTAGAGATAGTGAGGCAGTCCTTCAACTCACTGGGATGCATGCCCCACAGGGGCCAGACGTGGCTCAGTTCACACCCAGTCCACATCTTGGGTTGCCAGGAAATGCGATGGAGGAAATGTGGGGATGGTAGGGGAATTGGGGGGGGGGTAGAGGAGGTAAGTAGGGATAGAGAGGCAGACCTTTTGACCCTCTCCGATGCATACCCCACAAGGGCCAAACACGGCTCGATGCACACCCAGTGCACGTCTTGGGATTGCCAGGAAAGCGAGGGAAGGTAAAGGATGAGAGGGGAGATAGGGATGATAGAATGGTGAGAGGAGGAGGAGGCTGAGGGAATGGGAGGGGGAGAGGCACCAGAGTAGAGAGAAGGTAAGAGAATTCCAAGGGAGAAGAAAGACTGGTCAATTACAGTTCCAGGAGGATGAGGTGAAATTAAGCTGAAGGGAGGCTAGTGTGTGGGGTAAAGGGGCAGACCGGATGTGGAAAGGGTGCGAGTTCCAGAATTTAGGAAAGTGATAAGAGAAGGCAGCCTGGCCAAGTAGATAGGGAAAGGGAGAGGACAGAGGAGAGGTAGGAGGGGGAGAGAGAGAGCCAAGCCAGTATTTGGGGAAGAAAGAAGAGCTATGAGCTAGGCACCTGTCCTCAGGGGAAGGAGAGAGGTGTATAGAGTGCAGTGGACAGTTTAGTGTGAAACGTCAACATAAGTGGAAGAGCTGGTCAGTCTGGATAGTGCTGTAAACTGTCACCATAGTCAAATATAGGATGGATCATTTTCTGAACAACGGCTCTGTAGGCCTGCAGAGGGATGCAGCCATGGTTGAGGTACAGCGCTCCTAGTTTGGGATGCAGTTTTTTGCAAATGGCATCCATGTGTTCGGAATAGTTGAGGTGCCTGTCAAGCCAGACCCCGATGTATATGAAAGAAGGGACATCTTCGATGGTGGAACCATCCAAGGTGCAGAAGGAGGGGGGGACAAGCAATCCTAGTGAGTGTTTGCCTTGAGGCAAAGGTAATGGACACCATTTTCTTGGTGTTTAGAGCCAGCTGATTAAAGTGGAACCAGAGCTCAGTGTTATCAAAGACAAGCTGGAGTCTGGACATTGCGTCAGTGGGGGAGGGGCCAGAGGCAAATAGGACTGTATCAGCGTACATGTGAATGGATGCTGAGGTGCAGGCAGCAGGAAGATCATTTACGAAAACTGAAAAGAGGATTGGGCCATGGATGGAGCCTTGAGGGACACCAGTACAGATTGGGAGGGAGGAGAGTGGAGTTGCCAGTTTTAACTGCCGGGTCCTACCCTCAAGGTAGGAGTGGAACAAGTCTGTGGCGGAGATGGAGAGACCTGCTGCTGTGAGCTTGTTCGGGAGGAGATGATGAGCCACAATGTTAAAGGCTTTGGCCAAGTTGAAGATGGTAGAGGTGATGTGGCTTATAAAAGAATCATAACTACACTAGCAAAATAAATTAATTGATCAGTCTGGTCAAATGTCTGTGACTGTATATATGCAGCAGTACCCAACAAGGTGGGCGGTATTGGGCTGTATCGGGCCGCCCAGGGATGTAATGATGCATGATGACTCAGGTGGATGGCGTTATAGCTCCTGCAATGTCAGGTTTAGCCCATACCGCCTACCCTGGAGTGTATTATTACACTTAAAAAATGGGTTATAGGTAACTTTTTAAATAAAATTAAATATAAGATTAAAAACAAATACATTTTTTTTTAAAGGATAAAAATACATTTTATTGTAAAGTAGTACTTCTACTGGTATACTTGCCAATAGAGGATGCTGCTGTTTTGAAGAACCTGTTAAATTTTTTTGTTCTCCCGAGTCATTTTTCTTTGCCACTGTCTGGGACGACCCCCCCACACACACACTATTGATGTGAACTGTCTACCCCCTCCCCATGTTTATGGAACCCAGAAATTAAACAAGCTTGGCACTGGTTAAAAAAAGCATAAGGGAGAGGTGTGGTGTGAGGAGTGGCAGTCAAAGCGTAGTTGGGTTATTGCCACGTCGTGTACCTCTAGTGTCGATGGTTTTCTGAGCTCCTCGTCCTTGTTCATTTTTGTTTTTCTTGATCGCTTTTGAGTAGCACCATATGGGTCATCATGGTAAGTAGGCACGGGCAGCTGCGGGCAGACCCTCAACAAGGTTACGGAGGTAGTCAGCACGATAACAGTAGGTCCCTGTCACCCTTCCCCCCCCAACAAAAAAAGCTTATCTTACTTGAAGGCTGCGTAGATAACAGCCTACTTAATTGCAGTTGCACTCCTCACTCACTTGTAGTTACACCCCCACCCCCCGGCAAAGTAATATTTAAGGCTGTCTACTTCTATTGTGCTTTGTTTGCATAAATTATTTTAGAACCCTAACAAATGATGTGCGGATGGCCGGTGCAGTTACCACTTCAAGAAGGGATGCGTTTAAGGTGCCCATTTTTGATGTTTAGTATAAAATCACGATGGCTAGGACAGGATGGAGTTATTGCCAAGGTTAGAAGCTGAACTGAACATATGTGAGGTGGAGCATAGACTGAGACACGCTTATCTTGAGTATCACTGAGCATGCGACGTTCTAGCGCTACTAGTTGGAAACAGAACATTTTGAAGTGGAAAATTGTTACTAAAGTGGTATAGTGTGTTCTGGGTGCCCCCCTCTAAATAAAAAACATGTCTATATGAAACCGGTTGATCATTTTGCTCGGGGGGGGGGGAGGCAGCTGGGGAGGCTCTCGCGCTAAGTGGGGGGAAAAAACATGGCAGCAGTTTTGTTAAAAAGTTCTATTTGGCACTAGGATTCAGTTTGTAAAAAGGCAGGCTGCACTTGTTATTTCTCGGTCTCTGTGGGCAGATAAATGTACCAGTTGACAAGGGGTTTAGCCAGTCTGAGGCTGGGAAATTTTCCACTCATTTTCTAAAAAATATATAGATAGAGCTATATAAATATACGTGTGTATGTATATGTGTGTGTGTGTGTGTGTGTGTGTATATATATATATATACACACTCTGTGTGTGTGTGTGTGTGTGTGTGTGTGTGTATATATATGATATAGTTGAGTTGTCAGATAATGATTTATCTACAGTGTTTGACCTGGAACTTCACGAGTGGCGAAGCTACGAGGAGGTGTCCGAGGTCAAACAGTACAAGTGTAGATAAATCATTTATCTGACAGCTCACCATTGTATATATTTATTTATGCAATAGGGATGCTTCTTATCAGTGTGGGAACATTTGGTTTTGACTGTTTATGTTCTTTTTTAAATGGTAATTTCTGGGACTTTTGGTTAACTTTCCTGGTGTATGTCCGCCTAGCGGGGTGGTTGCTATTAAATGAAACACCACTCATTTTGTAGAGAACTTCTTGCTGAACAAATGTCATGGTGACAGTATCATGCTACCTTTTTTGTTTTAAAGTTATTCACATTTGTTTGATGAAAAAGTGAAACAAAAATTTAATTTTATGCTGTTTTTTGCTAATTATAAAAAAAAACTAAAAGGTGTTTATTAATGAAATGCCACTCATTTTGTAGATATTTTCATGCTGAACATTTTTTGTGCTCATAGTACCATGCTATCATTTTTAGTTTTAAAATGATTCACATTTGTTTGTCGAAAAAGTGAAAAGAAAACTGAATTTTATGCTGTTTTTTGCAAATCTTGAAAAAACTAAAAGGTATCTCTGAATGAAACACTACTTATTTTGTAGATATTTTTATGCTGAACATTTTTCGTGCTCACAGTACCATGTTATCATTTTTCATTTTAAAGTTATTTATATTTATTTGTCTGAAAAGTGAAAAGAAAATAGGATTTTTTGCTGTTTTTTGCTAATTATAAAAAAAACTAAAAGGTATCTATAAATGAAACACCACTCATTTTGTAGATATTTTTGTCCAGAACATTTTTCGTGCTCACAGTACTATGCTATCATTTTTCGTTTTAAAGTTATTCACATTTGTTTGTCAAAAAAGTGAACAAAAAGCTTTGATTGAAGTTTTAGATTTATCCCATATATGTGGATAAATCTAGGGTGGTTAGATTTATTCCACATATGTGGAAATAAATGGATTTATTCAATGGCTTTTAGTCTCACACCTATTGCATAAATATATATATATAATGCATATGTGTGTGACTGTACATATATATACATATACATGTATATGTATATATATTTATGCGTGTGTGTGTATTTTTATAGGGACAGTGTTGAGACCCTATAGTTAGGGTTGACTAGGCAGTTTAATGTTAAACCCAACATTTTGCACTTTAATAACTTCGCAACTGTTCAGCTGATTTGTATGACAATTTGCATGCGCAGTCTTTAGGGGTAGATATCTAGATGCGCCAAGTTTCTTTCTGGTTGGTTGGGTGGATTCTGAGCTCTGGAGAGTGCAAGAAGTGTTTTGGGGTGTGTTGCTGTTTCTAAGCTGTTTTTATTTGAACTAATCTACAGATGGTTTGGAATTTGGGCCTGAAATTTTCAGGGTAGACCAGGGCTGGGCCACAGATGTGCCTTTTGCTGATTTGATGAAAAAATATTAATCTGTTTCGAAGTTATTTAATTCAATTTTTATTTAAGTTTTAAATTTCTGTTCTGAGCATGCTCAGTAAGCACTTCAAGATAGTTGTATGAAACAAAAAAGGATTATTTTTATGTTGGCTTGCGGTGCGCAAGCAGCATCTTGTGGTAGTAGCACATTTCAGAGGTGTGTCAGTGTTGTGGACAATGCAGGGGACGCTTTAGTGGGTGCATCCCTCAGCCGCCAATCAGCGAGTATGGTGGCGATGAGCATGCTGGCAATGACAGCAAACTTCAAAGCGAGCCAAAACCTTGAAAGAAATCTGCCGCTCCAGTGAAGTGGTTTCCTCATTTCAGCGGCAGATGACAAGACTCCAGCTATGTGCATTACAGTGCACAGTAATGCGTATGGCTGGAGTTACGAGCAGTTGCTTGGTGTGCCATTCCTGGTGAAACATTTCAATAAATAGATAAAACAGCCACTGGCGTGGCTTTGCACAATGGCGGCTCCTGCCACCGGCCACACACTCCAGCGAAGCTGACATGGCGGGTTCCCAATCCCTGTGTCGGCATGTATCTCCCCCAGCCACATTGTGGCACACTGAGAGCCCACCCGTGTGCGAGACATTTTTATTTTCCCCGACACCGGATGCCAACTCAGTGTTGGATGCCCCTCCCACCCCAAGTCACAATTTCTTTGCCGATGGGTGTGCCAAATCCTCACGACATCATGTTTCTACCCCCAAGCTTGCCGACGGGGTGCCCAATCCCTGTCAGCATCATGTCTCTCCCCCAAACAAAAATCTTGTGGCACACTGGGAGTCCACCCCAGTGTGCCCAAAAGTTGTTGTTTTTTTTTTATTTCCTATAAATAAAGAAAATGGTCCCTGGAGTCTTTTTTTTGTGAAACTGTAAAAGAAAACCGCCAGGCCTCCTCAGTCCCCATCCCAACCTCCTCCTCTGCAACCCACCTCCCTCACCCATACTTACTCCGGAGGTCGGGAGCAGCGATCTTCTGTAGACCAGGACGAGTCTGCATTCTTCAAAGCCGAACTACGAAATGAGGAATCAGGTAAGCGCTGTATAATCAATGGGGAGGGTTTCAACTTAGATTGATATCTCAGCCATTTTTAGGAAATTTGGCCCCAAATTTTCAACATGGGGTTCTTGGGACCCCACCTCATGAACTTGTCACTGTTGTTTAGTTTCTTGGTCTTGAAAGGTGATTTCGCAGTCACTGCACAGAATGACCTTTCAGGACAGAATAACAAAACGACAGTTCCACTGTTCATGAGGTGGGGTCCCAAAAAGCCCATGTTGAAAATTTCATGAAAAAATCCTAAAAAATGACTGAGTTATGGGTGTGCGTTTCGCATTTTCTATGCACGCCCTTAGCTTCGCCAATTTTTTATATTTTCACTCCACATTTTCAACATTGCCATTTTTAATACCTCCTTTTGCACAGTACAGCTGTCATTTTTCACATGCTGCCCGAAATGTGTTTTCGCACCTGTGGCATAGAATGGTGCGGCCGCTGTGCGAAATTAACTTTCGGGATGGAGTATCAAAATAACATTGCCACTCTTCATGAGGGGAGGTCTCAAAAAGGCCATGTTAAACATTTGGCGAAATTCAAAAAAATGACCATGTGACGGGTGTACATTTCATAGTTTCTATGCACGCTCGTAACTTACGAATTTTTCGTATTTTCACTCCAGTTTTTCAACATTGCCATTTTTTCACACCTCCTTATGAACAGTACAACTGTCATTTTTCACATCCTGCCCAAAATGCGCTTCCGCACCTCTGGCGCTGAATGGCGTAATTGCTGAGCGAAATCACCTTTCAGGATTGAGTAACGAAATGATGATGCTACTGTTCATGAGGTGGGCTCCCAAAAAGCCCATTTTGAAAAATCTGAGCTAAAATACCGACAGACACCGCTGCCAGGTTTCAACTGTATTGCCCCCACCCACCCACCCTGTAGAGACTGACAGCGCCGGGGTGTGATTTGGGTTTGTCAGTCGAATGTTTATTGCATTCTACCTCACCCTACAGCCACTGACAGGCATCAAGGTAGTGCCTTGGGGTCTTCGGCCCAACATTCACCCCATTCTCCATACTGCACCCATCTCAGCATATTTTCTTATGGAATGGGGTGAGTGTAAGGGCTGAAGACCTAGGCACACTCATGACACCTGTTGCTGTCTGCAGGGTAAGAGGTGGAATGGCTCCAGCGTTATGACAGACGACCCAAAGGCACACCCCCAACACCTTTCAGTCTCTGCGGGGGTGGGGGGGTGGCATTAGTTCAATACTTTACTGCTATTCCTATTATGCATCTCTCAAACTCAACATTCGGCATTGACAAATGTTTGTTTCATATAGGAATAATCCTTTTTCGTTTGTCTCCATCCTGTTTCCATTTTTTTCTAGACAGAATTTTTTTTTTTTCAAAAGCCACAAAAATGACATCCTGGAGAGAGACCAGCATATCTATCTGGCTCATTGGGACGCCATTGGGTAGATTCTGCAAATAAGGAAGGACAAGGCGAGTAGAACATGAAAATGAGGGTGGGATCCTAGTGCTGGGAGACTCACTTCTTAAAGGGCTCAGATGGGGAAGCAAGGGGGAGAAGCATAGTTGCATATGGGTCGAGTCCATGCCAGGCATGACAATGGAAAGGGTAGGTCATTCTGTTCTGAAGTATGCTAGGAGGGGTAGGGAGAAACCTCACATAGTTCTGCATTTGGGAAGAAATTACCTAGTGAGAAATATGGTAGGTGTAGTCCAGAGGAGGTTTGAGGAGCTGGGGCTGATTTGTGAGGAGGCAGAACAATCAGTAACATTCTCTGAGGTGTTTCCAGTACCCAGGGTGAGCACGGTAAGGAAGCTGAGGATAGAGGAATTTAACACATGGCTAAGGGAATGGTGTTAGTCCAAAGGGTATGGGCTGGTGGGGGTGGGAAAGGACCTGGGAGAGCAGTGGTCTCTGCGCTAAGGACAGGCTACACTTAAGTGAAGAGGGAAGGAGGGTACAGTATTGAAACAGTAACTGGGGGAATACTTGGCAAATAATGAGAATTTAAATTAGAAGAGTGGGGGTGGCAAGTGGGCAGGAGGCAGGTAGGGAAGCCAAATGAGCTTACCCCCCATACCAGCAGCAAGAGACTTAATGGAAGGTCAGGAGGGGATGCTAGAAAGGGAGAGCAAATAGGGAGAAGGGGGAAGGAAGTGGGGTGGAAGGTGGTACCCTTGAATGCTAGGAGTCTTGAGAACAAAACAACAGAGTTACAGGTTCTCACGGCAGATGGGGAGGTGGACATGGCCACCATCACTGAGACATAGGCCACCAATTACCATGACTGGGACCCGGCAGTACCAGAGTGTAGGATATTTCAGAGGGACAGGGTAAAAGAGAAAAGAAGGGGGGGGGGTGGCGCTGTACACGAGGGAAGGACGGAAGTGTGTCAGCGAGACAGGGGAGGACAGCAGCATGGAGTCGTCATAGGTGCAGCTCCAGGACTCCAAAACTAGGACCCTCAGGATGGGAGTGGTTTACAGGCCACCCTTTCAGACTGAGGAGTTGGGGAACTAGTGGGACAGATCAGAAGGACTTGTGGGAGGGGCAGCACAGTGATTATGGGGGACTTCAGCCTGCTGGGAGTGGATTGGGGTACCCCAGCCACCACGAATATCAGGGAGCAGGTACTTCTGGATGCCTTCCAGGACAGCTTCCTATTGCAGATATCAATGAGCCAACCAGGTTAGGGAACACTCTAGGCTTAGTGCTGGCAAATGGTGAGTTTGTGAGGGAGCTCGGGGTGGAGGAACCGCTGGCGGGGAGTGACCACCACTTGGTGTGGTTCACTATAAACATAGGGAAAGGGGTGGTAGGAACGGGCCTTCAGAAGGGCCAACTTCAGGAGGATGAGGGAAATAGTACAGGGGTATCTGGCCAGGATCCATCCAAACATGGGCACTAATCAGAAGTGGGAGGTCATTAAACTGGGAATTGAGGTGGTAACTATAACATGTACAAGGGTCCAGAGTAAGAGGCCTAGAGCTAAGAAGCCTAGCTGGGTGAGCAGGGGATCATGGAAAAAGTAAGGGAGAAAAGAGCCGCCTTTAGAAGGTACAAAAAAACAGGGATAGGGGAGGACAGAGAGGAATACCTGAAGGAGTCGAGGGAGGAGACAAGGGCAGTCAGGTCAGCCAAGGCATCCAGGCAACTCAGGCTAGCACAAGGCATCAAAGAGGTGGAGAAGGACTTTTTCAGGTACATCAGGGAGAAAAAGGAGTTGTAAGGACGAAATAGTAAGGATAATGAGGGATGGGAGGTGGGTGGAAAC
This sequence comes from Neoceratodus forsteri, assembly GCA_016271365.2. NCBI lineage: Eukaryota > Metazoa > Chordata > Ceratodontiformes > Ceratodontidae > Neoceratodus > Neoceratodus forsteri. The sequence goes on along the minus strand of CM057456.1, from coordinate 1,667,365,862 downwards.
CGGCAGAAGCATTAAACGAGTACTTCTGCTCAGTATTTACTAAAGAGAAAGGGGGAGCGTACCCAAGGGGGTGGAGGGTGGGTATGGGGGGAAGAAGGTGACAGATGGGAAAATCCCAGTGGGCAGAGTACTGGAGGGCTTGAAGGCACTGAGGGTGGACAAGGTACCTGGGACAGATGGCATACACCCCAGGGTGCTGAAGGAGCTGTCAGAAGTCCTGGTTGAACCCTTGGCAGACATGTTGAATGCCTCCCTGGACTTGAGGAGTGTACCTCGGGGCTGGAGGATGGCGCACATGGTACCCGTCCACAAGAGCGACTCCAAGGATGAGCAGGTGAACTATAGACCAGTAAGCCTCACATCCATCGTGGGAAAGCTGATGGAGACAATCCTGAAAGAAAGGCTGGTTTCCCTCCTAGGGGCTAATGGGCTACAGGACAGCAAACAGCATGGGTTTGTCTCAGGAAGATCTTGTCAGACCAGCCTGGTGGGGTACTATGACTGGGTAATCAGACAGTTAGACAGGGGCCATACAGTGGATGTCCTGTACCTGGACATCAGTAAGGCATTCGATTTGGTGCCACACGGGAGGCTAGGAAGTGAGCTGGAAGGCACAGGGACGGGATCAAAGATGGTGGAATGTGTAGTGAACTGGCTGCAAGGGAGACAGCAGAGGGTGGTAGTGGAAGGGGAGCTCTCATCTCTCAGAGCGGTGACAAGCTGGATGCCACAGGGCTCCATACTGGGGTCGGTGGTGTTTGGGATCTTCATAGCAGACATCTCAATAGGCATCAAGAGCAGGATCAGTCTGTTTGCAGACAACACCAAGATGGGAGCAGTAGTGGATGACTTAGACGGGTGGCAGGGGTTGCAAGATGATGTGGCAAAATTGGAGGCCTGGTCGGACACTTGGCAGCTGAGGTTCAGTGCCAAGAAATGCTAGGTGCTACATTTTGGTGCAAAAAAGAGGAGGAGCTACCAGCTAGGGGGGATTCAACCAGCCAAAACAGACAAGGAGAAGGATCTGGGGGATAATCATAATGGGAGCAATGAACAACCCGGCACAGTGTAGAAAGGCAGCTGCAAAGGCCAACAGGATGTTGGGTTGTATTGCCAGAGGCCTATGCTCCAGGAGGGGGGAGGTGATCCTGCCACTATACAGGTCACTGGTTAGACCACACCTGGAGTACTGTGCGCAGTTCTGGTGACCATACCTGAAGGACGACATTAGGTTACTGAAGGGGATGCAGCGCAGGGCAACAAAAATGATCCAGGGGCTAAGGGACTTGCCCTATGAGAGTAGGCTGAGAGGGATAGGGGGGACATAATTGAAACCTTAAAGTACATGAAGGGAATAAATAAGATGGGCACAGAGGGGCTTTTCAAATTAAGGACAGGAAGGGACACTTGGCACGATCTAAGCTTGGAAGGAGGAAGGTTCAGAAGGGAAATGAGGAGACACTTTTATGGAGAGGGTGGTGTCTGGGTGGAATGCATTGCCACAGGAAGTGGTATCCTGTAGAACAGTGGGCTGCTTCAAAAGAGGATGAGACAGGGTAAGGGGAAGGTCACTGGAGGGGGAGGGAGGGAGGGTAGCTGCAGTATAGGGGCTGCTATCTGGACAATCGAGCAGACTTGATAGACCATAAGGCCTTTATCTGCTGGCAATTTTATATGTTCATAAGTGCTGGAAAAATGACCCCCAAAAGTGAGTTTTGTTAAATTTTGAATCCTTTTTCATGACTCTCTTCCCAGCTGTATGAAACGAAAAAGGAATCCTTATTTTCGTTTGGGGCCAGTCCTTTTTCGTAAGTGGAAGAATCCAGTATTCTGCCCCTGGTATCTAGTGGTGCCCCCCACCCACCGATCGCCGTCCCTGTAATCATTTATTTTTCCTTGGTTTCTAGTGGCTCCCCATCCCATCCTGTCCCTGTAATCATTTATTTCCGTGGTGTCTAGTGGCACCCTCCACTCTCTGATCCCGTCCCCGTAATCATTTTGTATTTCTGTGGTGTTGCGTGTCGACCTACCCACCCCCCACCCATCGATCACCATCCCTGTATGGTTTATTATTGTCTTCTGGTGTCTAGTGGCACCCCTCCCTCCATTCGGGCCAGACTGCCTGTAGTAAAGAACACGGTCACTCAATGTCTTTTTTTTGTTTGTTTGTTTTACCCTGTAAAAAAGAAAATGGTCCCTTGCCGATCCGCCTCGATGCCACCCTGCCTTTCCACTGAGCATCCACCACCCCCCCCCCACACACACACACACACACCCTCACTGACCTGAACAGATCCCAGGGTGAAGATCCGCTCTCTGATCGAAAACACATCTTGCTGCTGGAAAAGCTGACTACTTACTATATGGGAAAGTAAGGTAAGTGTGGTTCAGTGTATTTCAGTGGAGTTTTCAACTTTGTAGCATAACTGCTATTTTTGCATATGAGCTCAGATTTTCAGCATGGCCTTTTTGGGACCCCACCTCGTGACCAATGTCTGTGGAGTTGCGCAAATCTGACATGAAAGATGATTTCGCAGTCACTTGACAAAATCACCTTTTGGGTGGGATTTGAAAATTTACACTACCGTTGTTCATGATGTGGTGTCATAAGAAGGCTATGTTGAGAATCTGAGGTTAAAATATGCAAAAATGGCAAAGTTATGCTCATCCATTGAAATTTTCCTATGCTTGCTCGTAACTTCAGTAATTTAAAATATTTTTACCCCAAATTTTCAGCGTAGCAATTTTGTTTACAACACCTCATGATTGTGACAGCTGTCATATTTCAAATCCTGCCCAAACTGTGGTGCACCTGTAGCACAGAAAGTCGTTGGGGTGGAGCGGAATGACGTTTCAGCAGGGATTTGAAAATTTTCAGTATGGGGATCGTGAGGTTGGGTAATAAGAAGGCTATGCTGACAATTTGGTTGCTATTGTCCTGCAGGTGAAAGTGCAGGTCCTGGAGGGTCCTGCACTCCTACAGGCAAATTAGGCAAATAAGGATACGATTATACTATCTCAAAAAGCAAGGAAATTCTTTGCAAAAAACTGTGTTAATGCAACAGTTGGGGGTACATATTAAACTGACAAAAGTAGGGAAATGTGATGTTAGCGTTTCAAACCCTAACTCCCCTGCCCCACCCCTGCAGTAAATGAGGGGTGGAGTCTTCCTTGGTGTTGTCAACCCTAGCGCTCACCCCATTTTATACACTCATGAAACATACACACCCGTCTCCATCCCATCTCAGGTTTTCTGTTACTGCAGTGGGGTAAGCATTAGAGTTGACAATGCCAAGGGGATCGCGATCGGAGGGTGGGGGTGCCACTAGACACCAGGGAAATATAAATTCATTATGGGGATCGTGATTGGAGGGTGGGAGGTGCCCCTAGACACTAGGGGAACATTAATTTATTGTGGGAACGGTAATTGGGAGGTGGGTGGTGCCTCTAGACACCAAGGAGCTATTACAGTTTGATCTGTTATTGACCTTTGTTGTTCTAAGTCTTTTTCAATTGAACAGTAAAGTTAGAACTGTAAAAAGCTGCAAACTGTTATTTTCAGATTGAGCTATCCTTACATTAGTGAGTGACGGATTAAATGTTTCTCGGCACAAAAACACACGTTCTCCCTGTAAATTTCAAAATTTTGAGTCCAAAATCAATTTCATTATGTGACGGATACCTAAATACACATCTTGTTCATTCCTTACCAAGCAATATTTCTTTAGAAACCCATTTTTCAAATGTGGGGTGGGGGTGAAGGGGACAAGATGGCTGATATCATGAACAGTATTTCTCTGACAACCAACAATGAATCCTTAGCTATTTACAGTTTGAACTTTTTTTTACCTGCCTGTCTAGCAGCTATCACAAAAATCGTTGTAATTAAAAAATTGTGTGATATCTTTTCACCAAACCATCCAAAGGCGCATCCTTGGCACAGACCCCATCAGGCCTGAAAATTTCAGGAAAACATTTAATACCATCTGGGCTGTAGAGGAGGGCAAAAAAATTGCATGTTAAGTGTAGGGGGAAAACGGTACTTTTTTTTTTTTTTTTTAAACCACTACATATCTCAAAACCATACAAGATGCCGCCACAAAAATGTTCACGCTTGAGACTCTGGTAAGTGAACGACATGCCAAATATTTACGCAATTTATCCCTCCAGGGTGTGGGTATACTGAAGGATTTACCATGGCTGGTGTGATTCTACACCAGTCCTGTAAAGTCCTCCACTATACCCACACCCTGGAGGGATAAATTGATATTATACAATGGCAAATGTTGTTTTTTAAATTTTTTTTTTAGATGTTTTGTAATTAACTGAGGTCTGTACAGTTGGAAGGAAGATGTCATTTTTTAAATATTTACCGCGGTGTTTTAGCGAAGTGGCGACAGGACAAATGGCGGCAGTTTCGAGTAAAGTGAAAGTGACCAGACTGGCACGAGATAAGGTTGGCTGGCACTTTTTCCCGTGGGTACACTGGAGGATTTACCACGCTGGGAAAGGTACCAGCCAACCAATCAGGATGCAGCATTTGGCACATTTGATTTACTCCATTGTATAATGGGCTATAGTGTATGGTGGAATACGGTTGTGTATGAAAAGCCATACACCACAGAAAGTCGTTATGCTGCAGTAGTGATGTCCTCACTAACGCAGAACGACTTTTCATTCTGCGTTAGTGAGGACATCATAATACAAGGGACTCCATCAGCAGTTGTGATTTATCCGTTGCTGAGAGAGTCTCGCGCTGGCCAGTGGCAGTTGTTGATCAAGCACCATCGGCAGAGCTGACCTAAAATGGGAAAATGTGAGTGAGATTTTATTTTACATGTCAGCTGAAGACATCGGGACCCACCAAACACTATATAGAAAAGTATATGGGAAACGTACAGTACTCTGCTATTCTTCCTCCTCGCGAATACAGTACCAACTTGGGACCTCTTGAGCTCCACTCTCAAGGTCATCAGTCTGCTTTGTATCCACTCGGTGGAAAAATAACCTTGTAGTGTATGGTTACTCATACACTATCCTATATATTTCACCAAAGTACGACAAAGTTATTAAGGTGCAAACGTTTGGGTTTAACATAGAAGTGCTGATCCAACCCTAACTATTGTGGTGCTACCATGCTCCTATAACACACACACACACACACACACACACACACACACCCTAAACCTTAGATGGAAATGATGTCAAAAAGTTGTGAAAGAGAATGGGAAGGACAGAATGTTGGTTTTATATAATGCTGCTCATATAAACTGTATCCCAAATCACTGTGCAGTTCACAAACTGTTGGCAGCAGTAACTATGCATGCACAGAGGGGTGGGCCTTAAGTACAGAGAAAGAAGGAGAGGGGATAAGAAGGTACAGCACAGGCAGGTTAAGCAATTTGTTCAAGGTCACACAATGGTTAGGTGGTGGAAGTGGGATTCTAAGCTGGATCTCCTGGTTCAGAGCTTTGTGTTCAAAGCACTAGGATGTACTGTCCGTCTAAGTGAGATGTACTGTGTCAAAAGATATGGTTAGTTAGCACCTGTGTTGTTCCAGGTAACCACTGGGTAATTTATAACTACTGGGTAATTATGCTATTATATTAGGGAACTTGACACAGTTACAAAGCTGAGATGATAGTGTGGACCCCTGCTTGCTATAATATTCCATGACAGGCCCTGTTCTCACTAGGGCATTGGAAACGGTTCCTGGCACTTGAACCGTTTCAAATGCGTGCTAACACGGATCGCGCTCACACTAATCACGCTTGTAACTCAGAATTTTGGAAGCGTGCTCAAACCCTGTTGAGACCTGGGCTTGAGCATGCTTCCAGAAATCCATTTGAAAAGTGAAGTGAGCTACTCGCAGTGTGAACAGACAAGGTCGGATCCATTCGTGCGTGTTTGTCCTCCCACCTTGCGATCGCGCAAAGCATCATGGTAAGCAGCTGTGCAGGTGCTGCTGAATCAGAATAGAAGGGGAAATGGATTAATAGTTGGTGAGAACGCTCTAGCACGCATCAACTGAAACGGATTAATGAAGCAGACTGCAGTGTGAACCCTTCAGCACTGTAAGCTGTAATCTGTTTTCAGAAATGGACTGCTGAAATGAGACAGCGGTGAGAGGAATACCTGTGCTGTAGTGAGAACAGGGCCTTAAAACCATCTTTAATTTAAAGTGCTTCAGTGGAGCGAGGACATTAAGCACCCAGAGCACCTCAGTCTAGTCAAGCTTTCCAGTATTCATTTTTTATTTTTTTTTAACCTGTTTGTAACTCATAGCTGTGAGAGCTGGTGGTTTGTGTTCAACATGCGACACTTTTCTAACTTTAAATTATGCTTTTTTTTTTTTTTTTTTCTAAATCGGCTCAGCTGAACTAACACCCAGCTCCTGCAGTTTCAGGTGCTGTGCAGTCTGCCTGCCTAAATATTTCAGGGTGCCAGAGAAGTATTTAAAAAAGTCACAGAAGCCTTTTCTGTTTGTGGTCTGCCTTCTAGCCTGGTGTCTAAGGAAATATTAGTGTTCGTTCCTCCCCTCCTCATCATCATTTGTTCGGTATGTTCTCAGCATAGGTCTCCAAAGTTTCTGTGGGGGGGGACTTGTGTCTGTAGGGGAATTTCTGTGACTAAGGAGTAATTTCTCCTCTGTCTTGGGACTTTTATGCTGTGTTCTAAGTCATTTGTTGTCACTCTGCTTTTTTAGAATGCTTTTTTTTTCTCAGTTGTTAAGCAGCACCATTCATTTTTTGTACAAATCCTAAAAGTTTCACAAGTGTCTCATTTTTTTGGAAGCTGTTGTAAAGTGTGGAAATTGACACTTGCAGTCATTGGCTTTTGGACACCATCGTTTTCTGCAGACCCCTTTCTTTCAACAGAATTTTAAAAGTGTGTTAAGAGTCTCTGGCAGTCTCCATGTGGTATATTCTGCTGTTATAAAATGGGTAGAGTATTTTCTGCATCCTTATTGTTCAAAGTCATGTAATTTAGAAAAGAAAACCCATCACTTTGGACTTTTTCCAGCACCTAGGATGCTGTATGCTCAGGTATCAGTGCCATTTAAAAAAACTGTGGCACCCACGTTTGTATGGTATATATTAACAGTGGTTGTAACATGGCTCTTCAGCAGACGACACTCAGATTGGTTGAAAGCCGTTAACGTAACTGACCATGGACTAATTCTCAAGTAATCCATGGTTGCTATCCAGAGCCCCACAGTGTGAGTGACCTAGCAATGAGTAGTGCTGAATACATATGCAGAGCAGCCATCCCCCCCAAGCAGCAGAAAACAGAGCAGTGTGCTACTAGATAGGTTACAATACTTCTTTCGGCTATGTTATCTGTAGCCGCACCACTTCTTTACTGTCCTCCCTTGTAACATGGTTCTGCTGTTTTCTCTCTGTGTTCCCACACTCGGCTCCCCCGCTCTGCCTTTCCCATGAAACAGTATTAATAACATCTTCTTACAGGAGACCACCAGCACTGTTCTGTCTGGCTGTCTCTTTGAATCCTGGTAGGAGATGAAAGTACCAGTCTTCTCTCTATCTGTCTCTGTGGCTGCTGCTCTGATGACCCCCACCCCACCGTGTAGAGTGAGAACTCATGACAGACTATCTCCTTGGGAAATGTTATCAAGTTTGCTTTATTGAATAGAAGATTATAAACACACAAAACTGAGACTTCACCTACCCTGCTTAAATCCACTCTGTCCAATGGCTACCAAACAGGCTGCTAGCTTGCAGGCCACCCATTTTCTTCTGGCGCCACCCAAGGTAGTTGGTGCGAAATTAGTGAAGAAGGTGTGGGAAGGCGAGCGTTACAGGTTGGAGGGGGAAGTCAGCACTGCTGAGTAGCTCGTTTCTGTATGTGTTGGCACTAAGGCACGAGCTGGGGTGGGGGGCGTGGGAGCAGATGAGAGTGGCAGCTGCAGTTGTGGACAGAGGTGTCGGTGTCAATTCAGTAATGAGACTGGTGTACATTCCCTAAGGACAACAGGAAACTTGATTTTAAACTGGGGCAGCACGGCCGGACAGTCACAGGGAGCCGTTTGTACCCACACTTGCTTAATGCCCAGTGCAGTCCAGTTTACAACTCATGCTTGCCATGTTGCAAGTGCATTAACCCACACAAGAGCATGGGTCTCACTTGAGAATGAATCCATGCCTGGGTGGTTGAGGCACTGGGCCGCCCAACCCCCGGCAGGTATGGATTATTTTCAAGCCCACGCTTTTTCATGGGTTAATGTTTATTCAAACCTATTGTAAAATTTAACAAAAATAATGTTGACCACCCACATTCATCCACTAAATAAAATTCCATTGAGAGATGCTGTGTTTGGGTGGGACCTTCCTCCAGAGGAGGTTGCAGTGCTTGGAGGTGCAGTGAGGGGCAGACACAGGGCTGATGCACTCTCGTGAGAGTCAGGTATGAGCCCTAATCCCACCCTTTCCCACCTCTCCTTCCCCAGATCACAGCTCATTTATAGGGGAACGCCTGCCCTGCAGTTAGAGGAAGGGGCTTCAGGTGCATCTCATTTACTCCTAACCAGTACTGCAGACCAGGGGTAGGGAAAAGCATAGGTAGATTTCAAATAGGAGTACAGCATCCACAGTGAGTTGCTGATTAATGGGATAGGTGGATATTGTGGGAGGGCCTTCAACTGGAATATATCAGGTATTTCTGTTAGGGGCTGTGCTAGGATTACTTAATTCTACTTGCTGTAGGGATCGTTAGTGTCGAGAGGCTGTGTAATTAGTGTGGACCATGGGTAGGATTGTTGGATGCTATGGTTCTGGGCAGCAATGCTGATGAATATACTGTGGAGGCTAGGAGGGTGCCCAATATGCCACAGGCTAAGGAGACTCGAGGAACAGGTTCAGTGGCTGGGCAGGGAACTGGGGAGGTTGCAGGATGAGGGGAGGATTTCGTCGGTAGGAGGGCTGACATCTGAGAGTACTGTTGGGGGCACCACGTAGATGGAACAGTGGGTCAAGGGAGGGGGGAGAGGGCAAACTAGATAGGAGGCCAGCTGATGAAAGGTGGACTCTAGTAGAACCTAGGAAAAGAGGAGCAGCAGTAAGCAGGAGGGGGGAGAAAGCACATAGTAAGGTCAAGGGGATAGGGAACATGTTTACTTTGCTAGAAACACATGGAAAAGAGGAGGCAGGAGGCGACTGCACAAGGGATAGCACTCACGAAGTGGGAGTGATAGGCATTACTAGTGGAGAGATTGAGCATGGTATGACGGGGGAGGGATAATACTTGGAGAGGTGAGGGGGAGAGGGAGGTTGGCAGTCAAACAGGAGGAGAGAGGGGGTCTTAATTGGGAGGGACAAGGGAAGACACTGGTGCACATGGTAAAAACACAGTCTTGAGTGGCTCCAAAATGAGAACCTGTGGGGGGGCGATGTGGCACAGGAAGAAGGAGGAGGGGTGTACTGCTGTTGGGGGACTCCATATTCAAGGGGATCAGATGGGGTGGCAAGGGGGAGAGGCACAGTCGGATATGGGTGGAGTCCATACCAGGGTTAAAGGCATACATGGCAGGACAGGAATCCTAAGGTGCTTAAAGAGGGGTAAAAGGAAACCACACATTGTGGTACATGTGGGGACAAATGACCTAGCGGGGGAAACAGTGGACGTAACATGGGAGAGGTTTGAGAAAGTGGAAAGGTTGTGCGAGGAGACTGAGGAGTCTGTGGCCTTCTCCGAAGTGCTCCCAGTACCCTGTGCAAGCACAGTGAGAAAGGAGAGGATTAGAGAGTTGAACACATGGTTGGTAGAATGGTGTCGAACTAAGGGGTATGGGGTTGTGGGCAGCTGGGGCAGTACCTGGGATAATAACAATCTGTTTGCAAGGGATAGGCTGCACTTGAGTGGGGAGGGGAAGGAGGTATTAAAGCAAAGACTGGAGAGGTATATTGCGGCAAGGGTGGATTTAAACTAGATGGGGGGATGGCAAGTGGACAGCAGGTAGGCAGGGATCCGATAGAGTGGAGTCACAGCCTACCCCCCAGGCTAGCAGGGAGGACTCAGGGTGGCCAAAAAAGGAGGGAGTAGAAGGGACGAGATGGAGGCTAGTGAAGGGAAGGGGTCATTATGGAGGGTGGTCTCACTGAATGCAAGAAGCCTAGGAAACAAATCCGCTGAGCTACAGACACTCTTAGCAGTGTGGAGGGTGGATATTGCAGCTGTCACAGAAACGTGGGCAACTGAGCACCAGGACTGGGATCTGTCAATCTCAGGATACAAATTATACAGGAAGGACCGTAAGGAGGGAGGGTGGGGTGGGGTGGCAGTCTGTGAGGGATGGGATCAAATGCACAAGGATGAGGAGAAGAAAGGAGAACAGAGGGAATCTGACTAGCTCCTAGATTCAAGGGTAGGAAGCTGGTGTTTGGGTGGTATATGCAGCCATCCCAGTCTGAGGAGCTTGACAGGGAGCTAGTGGGACAAATCAGAAAGGTGTGGGAAAGGAAGGATCATCGTGGGGATTTCAATTTGCCGGGGGTTGACTGGGGCATTCCGGTCACCTCCAGTGCTAGGGAGCAAGTGCTCCTGAATGCAATCCAGGAGGGTCTCCTGACACAGTTGGTTACTGGACTTACTAGGCTAAAGAACACTTCAGATCTGGTATTGTCGAATGGGGAGGCAGTGAGGGAAATAAAGGTAGAGGACCCATTATCCAACAGCGATCACCAAATGGTGTGGTTTAATATCACGATGTGTGGGGAGCCAGAGAAATCAGCTACTCGGGTAGTAAACTTCAGGGGGGGTGGAATTTGGGAGGATGCAGGAAGTACTTGAAGGGGAAACTGGAGGGCATGAGGCATGAGATGGACGTGGAGCTGAAATGGGATATTATTAAACGGGCGGTTACAGAGGCAACAGAAGCCTGCACCAAGGCACAGAGTAAGAGAAGCAGAGCAAAAAAAACATGCTGGTTGAACAGCTAGGTTGTAGAGGTGGTGAGGGCAAAACGAGTGGCTCACCAGAGGTTTAGGAGGACAGGGAAGGAAGTGGACAGGGAGGAATATGCAAGATGGTCCAGGGAGGTGACCAGAAAAGTGAGAGAAGCCAAAGCCCAGAGGAAGCTGAGATTAGCACACGGAATTAACTGGGGGGAGACTTCTTCAGATACATCAGGGAGAAAAGAAAGTGCAAGGAGACAATAGTGAGGATAAAAAGAGGGGGGAGTGGATGTAAAAGGAGGAACAGGCAGAAGCACTGAATGAATACTTTTGTTCTGTGTTCACGGAAGAAAAGGGGGGACCATTACAGCATGGGCTGGGAGGTGGGGACAGGAGGAGAGGGGTGACAGATGAAAGAATTGAGGCAAGTAGAGTCCTAGAGGGACTGAGGGCACTGAAGGTAGACAAGGCACCAGGGCTGGACGGTATCCACCCCAGGGTGCTGAGGGAGATGGCGGAGGTGTTGGTGGAGCCACTGGCGATCTGTACAGCACCTCACTGGAGTCGGGATGTGTGCCACTGGACTGGAGGATGGCACATGTAGTGCCATTTCACAAGAGCGGGCCAAGGGATGAATCAGGTAATTATCGTCCAGTAAGTCTCACCTCCATAGTGTGAAAACTCATGGAAACAATACTAAAGGAAAGACTGGTGTCGTACCTGGAGGACAATGTCCTCCAGGATGTGAGGCAGCATGGGTTTGTTTCAGGGAACTCTTGTCAAACCAACCTGATAGTAGCAGTAGTAGTAGTGATTTTATTCATTTATAATGAACAAGGTAAAACAATCCCATTGAGTGCACAAGTACACTCATTTTCAAGGGACACCTTCTAAAGTGCTTAACCTGGTTACAGTATAAGGAGAAAATTTTACAAGACATACAAAAGTACAAAAATACAAATATGCATATACTTAATAAATACATTTTCACTTATTAAATCACATCCCACTAAACACCAGTTACTCATCTATTATACTATATGTGATACAATATTATAACCAGGTGACAGGTGAACTGGATAAGGGTCATCCGGTGGATGTTCTTTACTTGGACTTCAGCAAGGCCTTCGATTCAGTGCCTCATGGGCGGCTTGGGGGGAAGCTAGGTGATGTTGGAGTAGGGGCAAAAATGATTAACTGGATTACAAGCTGGCAGAGTGGGAGACTGCAGCGGGTGGTGGTGAGAGGGGAGCTCTCAACTCCAAGGCCGGTGACGATTGGGGTACCACAGGGCTCTGTGTTGGGGCCAGTATTTTCTGGGCTCTTCATATCAGACATTGGACATGGGGTGGTGAGCAAGGTAAGTCTGTTTGCTGATGACACCAAAATCAGAGCAGTGGTGGATGGAGAAGAGGGGTGAAAGCAGCTGCAGGGGGATCTACGCAAGTTAGAGGAGTGGTCAGAGAGGTGGCAGCTGGGATTCAGTGCAAAGAAGTGTAAAGTTATGCACTTTGGGGTGAAGAACCCAAGGAGAGAATACTGGCGGGGTTAAGCTGGGGATCACTGAGGAGGAGAAGGACCTTGGGGTAATAACAGGGACCATGAACAACACTGCTCAGTGCAGGAGAGCGGCTGCAAAAGCAAACAAAATGCTGGGGTGCATAGCGAGGGGGTTTTGGTCCAGACGAAGTGAGGTGATGTTGCCCCTCTACAGGTCGCTGGTACGGCTGCACTTAGAGTATTGTGTTTAGTTTTGGAGGCCATACCTAAAGCGTGATATCAGGCTGCTGGAGGAGGTACAGAGGAGGGCAACAAAGATGATATGTGGAGTGGAGGGGAGAGACTATGACGGCAGGCTGAGAGTCCTAAATATGTACAGCCTGGAGGATAGAAGGGAAGGGGGGACAAGATGGAGACATTCAAGTATCTGAGGGGAATCAATAAGGATGGGGCAGATGGGGTCTTTAAGTTAAGGCAGGGGAGGGTCACCAGGGGGCACGGGCTAAGAATGGAGGGGGGAATATTTAGGAAGGAAATGAGGAGACACTATTTCACAGAGAGGGTGGTAGCAAAATGGAACACCCTACCAGAATGGGTGGTATCATGTAAATCTGTGAACAGCTTCAAAAGGGCATGGGACAGGAAACAAGGGAGGGTGAGGGCAGGGGGTGGCAGTGGGATGACAAAAGGGAGGGAGTTTGGGGCAGCTGCAGACTAGGGGTGCTGGCTGCACACTCGAGCAGACTTAGATAGACCTGGTGGTCTGTTTCTGCTGGCACATTCGTATGTTCGTATTGGTAACAGAAACTAGCATAATTAACCTGTATTTTAATTATTTGTATGTTTTTCAAGCTGGCCTGTCTAGGAGTGGGACACAAAGTAGTAAACTGGGTAAGAAGTTGGTTGAGCAACAGGAATCCGAGGGTGGTGGTAAATCGAGTCCACCCGGGAGAAGGCAGGGTAACCAGCGGGGTGCCTCAGTGGTCAGTACTAGACTGACTTAGTCCTCTTTAATGTCTTTATTAGTGACGTTGCAGAAGAGCTAGAAGGTAAAATCTGCCTGTTCACAGATGACACAAAAATCTACAACAGGGTAGACACGAGGGGGGGGGGGGATAAGGGATGATTTGCGGAAGTTAGAAGAATGGTCAAGTGTTTGGCAGCTGGATTTAAATGCTAAAAAGTGCAAAATCCTGCTTTTGGGGCACAGAAACCAGGGGTCTACTTACCAGTTGGCAGGGGAGGTACTAGCAACCACCAAACATGAAAGGGACCTAGGGGTAATAATTTCTGATAATCTGAAGGTAGCCAAGCAGAGACAAAAGGCAGTGGGAAATGCTAGTAGAATGTTGGAGTACATGCAGAGGATTATCACCAGTAGGAGGAAGGAGATATTACCCCTGTACAGGTCACTGGTAAGACCACACCTCAAGTACTGTATCCAGTACTGGAGGCCCCACCTCCGGAAGAACATAAATAGGGTGGAGGTGGTACAGAGGCGGGCAACCAAAATGGTGTGGCGACTGCATCAAAAACCCTATGAGAAGAGACTAAAACAACTGAATATGTACTCGCTGGAGGAAAGAAGGGAAAGGGGGGGATATGATAGAAACATTCAAGTACATAACAGGTATTAATAAGGTACAAGAACGTATAATTTTCCACAGAAAGACAGACTTGAGGACGGGGGTCATGCTATGAAGCAGTGTGGGGAGAAAGAGGCTCAGAGGGGATATGAGGAAATATTTCTTCACAGAGAGGGTGGTGGAAGTCTGGAACAGCCTCTCAGCAGAGGTGGTAGGTGCCCAAACAGTTGTATGATTCAAGCATGCATGGGACAGATACAAAGGGGCCTTAGAAGTAACACAAGGGGTTGGGGACAACTGGAGATTGTGCAAGGGCTGCGAGGGCACAGTAGGCAGGGAAAATGGGTTTGCGATCTCAAGTTCGCACCCAGTGTCAGCATGTGGCTTCTGCTCCACTCACCCACCATACCCGCTACTTGTTCGCCACATGGCTAACTGAATTTTCATTTCTGCAGCTGTAGCCAACTTTCCTCAACACAGTACAAAGATGATACATATTTAAAAAAACAATGGCTACAAAATAATATGCCCAGTTTCTCATTCTATTTTAAGTGTTTTGTTGTTGTGGGTTTTTTTTTTTTTTTTTGTTTATTTTTATGGCCCTGAAAAGTGACAACTGGATGAACATCATGTTTCCAGCTGAGGCAAAGGCTTCCCTCCTGCTCCCATTTTCCAGTACCAACCTCTTTACAGCCACCTTAGAGCAAGGCAGTGAGCTCCTTAAATTAAAAACTGCCAAAACAGCATGTTAAATGTGTTGTTGCACTACCCGTGAAGGGGGGTGAGGGTGGAGATTCACATATATGCTACTCACAGTTACACTGTCAAACTGAAGTGCAGTCTTGTGCCCCACCACTGACTCTTGCCTTCTCTGTGTACCCTGGCTCTGGCTTTCACTCCCGGCCAGCTTGTTCTTGCCTTTACTGTTTCAGTATTTTTAGTGCTTTCGAGACAGTAAAGCAAGTAATCTCAATAGATCAAGGGTACATTGGGAGGGAGGGAGGAGATTGCTTGCAGTGCTGATCATACCTCTCAACTGTCCCTGATTTTCAGGGACGTCCCTGATTTTACCTCAAAATTTTACTCTGTCCCTCCTAAAAATTGTGTTTCCGTAACCAAACCGTAGGGGTTGTAAGCACAAAATAATGTCAAACATTAAAGTTACAGAGATGTTCTTCCTTAGAAAATTCGTTTTGCACTAATCCCCTTATTCTACCATGTTCCTGAGTAGATATCACCAATTTTGAAGATGTGTTCTTGATTTTGGTCTTTTGTCCCTGATTTTGTTAAGCCTTGTCCCTGATTTATGAGGCAGGAGGTTGAGAGGTATGGTACTGATACAGAGATGGGAGGAAATTAAGGTGGATCAGCAACCCACTGGCCTCAACAGCGCATCCTGCTCTAATGCATAAAGCCATCTAGTGGCCAAATTAAAAACAATACACAGTAACCCAGTCTTGAGGGACTTAATGTTTTACCTTATTCATCCTATCAACATCATTTCATTTATTTTTAAATTAGTTACCTGTTTAAAAACAGAACTACCCATTTTATAAGCATAATAGGACACTTCAGGGTGTTGGTTAATTTTTGTAAACTGTACATCCAGGTGATTGAAGGCACTCTGCCCAAATACCTCGTGCCTCACAATGCACCTGTATGTGCACTTTACAACAGTAACCCACATTCTATCATGTCTTACTGCTTCATGCTGAACAAACAGCAACAGTGCTAATTTTGTCTGCTCCCAGGACCTAATCATGCGGTATCCAGGCTGACAGTTGAGAGTTACACAGATTAAGTCACTCCCAAACTATGTAAATGAAATATTTTTAGAGAGATGCCTTTACCTGTAACTTTCAAGAACAAACCAGTAAAAACACTCAAATCAAGCCAAGCAGCTCCCACCTCTGGATAGTCATACAGACCTGTTCAGATGTACTAGGACATCATTCAGAGAACTTGGGTGAGAAAGATGCACTTCTTGATTTACAGTCATCCACTGATATATTACAGCTGGAAGTCACCCCTCAGCCAGATAAACTTTAAGGCTCCCAATGCAAAAGTAAGAACACTAAACCGCAAGAAATAATGAAACTGAGACAGGGTCATCACAAACCCTCAATACCATCACAGACTCGTAAGATGTTGCAGCGGAAGGTGGCCAAGTGTCCCACAGTGCTGCAGGCAAACACAGTATTGACCACCTCATGGAACTTCTCTGCATGCTGCTCACTAGGCTACTCTGTCTCTATAAAAGAGATGTACTGTATTTCAGTGATAATGTTTGCACATTTAATTATTATTGAATAAATTTTTTTTTTTTTTATTTCTCAGGGACACCAGACGCATTCTCACAACTTCTCACATGCCCATATTGTGACAGGGGATACAAACGCTTTACCTCTTTGAAAGAGCATATTAAGTACCGCCATGAAAAGAATGAAGACAACTTCAGTTGCTCTTTGTGTAGTTACACATTTGCCTATAGAACACAACTTGAACGTCACATGACATCACATAAATCAGGACGGGATCAGGTTAGTAACATTATCTCAGTATGTTTGTCGCTATTAAACGTCAGGTTGTTGCTTGATTTTGTGAAGTCATTTAATTATTTTATTTTTTTCAAGGTACCGAAACGGACAGTCACAGGTTTTAAATTCATAGTTTTAAGTAAATGGCAAAACTGTTCATACTGAGTAAATAAAATATTATTTTTGCTGTTGCTTCACACATATTTATGTACTAGATTTCAGTTGGTCTTTTATTTTTGTTTTGTCAGTTTATTTTGTTTCCAGTCATAAATCTTCACCCAGGCTTGGTTAACGGCTTCTCTTTCAATACAAGGCATGTATTTCCTTAGTTACGGAAGTACTGTAAAGTGACTTGGATTAAAGAAAAGTTACTGCCTAAGTGCCTATGAACACACCTGCCACTTGCCAAGAGAGTATGAGGAGTGTGATGAGTACAGGCCTCCAGAAACTTGTTGACAAAAGTCATTGGTCTTTTAGGTATAAAGGTCTTATTGGAGTGCCTTTAATAACCTCCATGGTAAGATATATGTATCAGTATCAAAGTCTGTGCACTTTTTTCTGCCTCTACATTCCAAGGCTTTCAGTTTGATGCATGCATCATAATTCTCACACATCAGCCAGATCTCTGGTTACTTTTTGGAACAACTTTTTATGTGAAATCCGCATTCTAACCCCAGGTATTCTAACTCTCTGCAGTCCGCCTCCTAAGCAGAGCTGCCCAGAGATAATGGAACTACATGTTGATAGAACTTATCATTGGCTCATGCCACATCTTCAATCTGCTGCCTTTATCAGCTGCAGCATTCCACCAACGTAACAGATTTCTTTCTCTGCCTGACAAGTCAAGACGCCCAAGAGACTTCCTTCTGTTGTTCCTTGTGGTTCTTCACTGAATATAAGTAGT
Source organism: Neoceratodus forsteri (assembly GCA_016271365.2). NCBI lineage: Eukaryota > Metazoa > Chordata > Ceratodontiformes > Ceratodontidae > Neoceratodus > Neoceratodus forsteri. The sequence goes on along the minus strand of CM057456.1, from coordinate 1,667,348,425 downwards.
TTCTTATATTCTTACTGCTGCCTATATTTTCTGTTTATAACCTTACCGTTCGTTAGTATTATTTTAGTGTTTTATTTTCTCTGTTCCTCACGGTGCGGTATAACCGTTGAGAAACTGGGTCTTAGTACTCTTTTCCAGCTTCTGAGAGGTCAGTCTCTCACTGGATAGTCCAATGCATTCAGTTTTGCTATTCGAAAGTTGGCAAGAAACCCCCAGCAGGGCTGAGGGCTCATTCAACTAGGGGCACAGCTGCTACTATAGCAGCATCCACAGATATTCCTTGAGTGGAAATCTGTAAAGCAGCTACCTGGTGGCCAGTGCACACATTTACTAAACACTACAGTTTAGACACATAGTCCAGAAGTGATGTCTGGTTTGGCACAGCAGTCCTGCAGAGCCTCTTTCCTAAGTAGGTTCTCTGCCTACCTCCAGAGGTACTGCTTTGAAGTCTGCAGACAGTTAGGAATATAGAATAATAGCTGGGGATAGAAGAAAAAAATATTCACTTTAGTAATCTTGTTTCTTCCAAAGTATTCTTCTATAATCATAACTCTCCCACCCTGCCTCCCCTTCCAGAACCAGAGCCTCTACACTCCTGACCGAGTATTTTAATATAAAGTCCCAAACACTGTCATGCATAGTTTTTAGCCCTGGTGGGAAATATTTAATTCCCTTCTTTTTCCAGCTGATTCTGGCATTCAGGTGGGTATAGTGTTACAATTATATTCAGGGTGTTTCTAGCTGTCATGGACAGCTTAGTTTTATTTTAGTTAGATAAATACATATATATAGTCTTAGTATAGGTTGCCTTGTAGGCTCCTTAGAAATCTGATACGTTGGTGGAACATTGCAGCTGATAAGGGCAGCAGTTTGAATATGTGACATGAGCCAATGATAAGTTCTATCATTAGCATATAGTTCCATTATCTCCGGGCAGCTCTGCTTAGGAGGCTGACTGCAGAGAGTTATGAATATAGAAGAACACCTTGGAAAAAACAAGATTACCAAGGTGAGTAGTTGTTTCTTCCAGTCAAAGTGTCTTCTAACTCCACAAAACACCCCATCTCCTCATTTAGACATGCAGTATTAACAGACAATATTTTGATTTGGTAATCATGGATTGAATCCTTGTGACAAGGGGCGACGTATATCCTGGGTTTTATTGGGGAAGGTATCAGATTAAATTTCCCCAAATATGTTTCTGTGTTACCAAAATGAATGTCTCTTGTCTGTTGTTGTTGCTGTTTTAAATGCATTTGCATTTATTTTATTTCTGTATCTCTAGTGCAAATTTGTGATGAAAGAGAAAAAAAACTTAGTAACATTTCTGTTTTCATTACTATGAGAGACAGTGGCAGTCCTTGTGCATGAGGTAGTTAAGTCCCCTGCTAAGAATTTATGGTCTTAACTTCACAGCTGTTGCCAGCACTTCAAGGTAGAAAGTCTGGCATTATAAGAGGACTTTGCTTTCACAGTTCCGCCACCGTGCAGTCTTTCCTCTAGCTTTTAAGCCAATATGGCTAAGCACATTTTGTGGATTCTAGTTTTAGCTCACCCAGCATCAGCAGACTGGTTTTATTAAATTTAATTTAAAAGAGAAAGTGGGCACAGTGACACAATCCATGGCTAGGAGTTTCTGCTCAGCAATATGCTTGCTTATGTATTCTGGGGGTTAGCTTGGAGTCTTAAGTTTAAGATCATGGTTATCCACGTTTGAGGGCCCTTCATTATTTTAAATGAAGTGTGCAACGCTTTAGATTTTTAGACAGAAGGCCTTCTGTTCATTCTGGCTTCTTGCCATGGAGACAGTTAGCTGTTGAAGATGGGTACAAATGCCCTTTTACTTCTATCTACACTCCAAGGTATTTTCTTCATGATTGAGTCTAAGCAGATCTCCAGAGAGCAAGTGTTGCACTCCAGAATGCACAGTTATTTACAGTTACATATTTCTAATTCTAAAGCAAAAATAGCTGCAGTCCAGAGGAAATTGAATTTGAAGTAACCCATGCAGGCTGGTTGTAGTCAGGCATTTTTTCACAAACCCAACCTGCACAACCGTCCTAAAACCAAAATAAAAGAAGTTTTTGTTGTCTGATGGTGGGGTCTGCTTATCTTGTCTTAGACAAGGTATGATGGGACAGTTACAGTTCTCAGTTTATTAGGATCACATACAGTATATGTATAACCAAATGAGGCAAAGCACATCAGTTTAAAAAATGCATTAAAGCAGCAATACTAGATAATCGGGAAGTGATTATCAAAGTTCTGTTTTTTTGGCTGGAAGCATACAGCCATAGTTCAGGTTTCCATATCTGTAAACTTTTTTTTCTAGTGATCTTTAGTTTTTTAGATATTTAAAACGCATTTCCATTGTTGCAGATCCACAGTAAATGTGGCTGCTGCCTAATTTGCAGCCGAATTTCCCCCTCATGTCGCAGCACATCTGTTGTTTACTTCTGTGGGACCCTGTGTTGCATGTTCCCACTGTCACTGTGTAGTGAGTCTCGTGCATGTGCGGTTGGCAGCAGAGGGTTCCAATTCAACATGGCAGGTGGTAGAAATGTAAACAAAAACAGAGAAAAATGGAGCAGATTACAGGGCGATAGTACAGGGAAAATGAGAAACATTACCAGGTAAGCGCTGAACAGATCACAGGAAACAAACTGTTGCAAAAGATCTAGTTTTTGTTATCTACTACTGCTGCTTTAAAATATCCTTAAAATGATAAAACAGGGCAAACAGTAATACAATACAATTTCATTTAACAGCAGCACCCTTATGGAACAATCTGAAGATTTAAAATTCATGTACATTTACTTATTTACATAAAGTTCCATTATCTCCAGGCAGCTCTGCTTAGGAGGCTGACTGCAGGGAGTTATGAATATAGAAGAATATTTTGGAAGAAACAATATTTCTTTTAATTACTATGAGAGACAGTGGCAGTCCTTGTGCATGAGGTAAAGTCCCCTGTGAGATGAAGAGATACAGGACCTACAGAAATATCTGGAAAAGCTAGGGAGGTGGTCCAGGATCTGGCAGCTTGGCTTCAATGCCAAGAAATGCAAAGTTATGCACACTGGAGCCAAGAATCCTAGGACAGAGTACTACCTGGGTGGAGTCAGAGTATCTGCATCAGAGGAGGAGAAGGACCTGGGAGTGATTATTGCTAGTGACTAGAAGCACTCCACAGTGCAAGAAAGCAGCTGCAAAGGCAAACAAGATGCTATGATGGAAATCTAAGGGGGTCAGTAGTAGGAGAAAGGAGGTTATACTGCCCTTGTACAGGTCACTGGTAAGGCCGCATCTAGAGTATAGAGTTCAGTACTGGTGCCCACACCTCAAAAAAGGACAACCTGCTGGAGAAGGTCCAGAGGCAGGCTACAAAGATGATAGCGGGTCAGCAGGGTAAGGCATACGAGGAGAGGTTGAGAGCACTGAACATGTACTCCCTGGAAGACAGGTGAGAGAGAGGGGACATGATTGGGACCTTCAAATACTTGAAAGGGATAAATAAGGTTGATGAGGAGAATCTCTTTAAGCTGAGTGGCAACCATAACACGGGGGGGGGCACAGTCTTAAGCTGGAGGGTAGGAGGTTTAGGTCAGGAAGCACTTCTTCACAGAGAGGGTGGTGGAAACTTGGAATGCACTGCCAGAAGAGGTAATCTCATTGAAGACAGTGGGCAGCTTTAAGAGAGAGGCTGGGACAGGTATAGGGGGAGGGTAAGGATCATGGGTAGGGAGGATGGGAGGATGGGAGGAGTGAGGAGAGGGGGTGTGGACAGTAGCTTAAGCTGTGGACCCTGCAACATGAGCAGACTTGATAGACCAAATGGCCTTCTTCTGCTGGCTTCTTCGTATGTTGTTTGATAACAGAACTGGACGCTATTGCAAACTTGGCCAGAGATGTCATGGTGATATCTGCATATATTTTTTTTATTTGGCAGATCTTTTACAGTGAGAGATAACATGTCACTGAGATTCATAAGGTGACCTTGTATTCCTCCACACATACTGTACATGCAGGACACTCAGCCTTGTTTGAGCTTTGAATTTAGGGGGAATTATTTTACAGATATAAAGGCAGCTCTAAATACTGAAGACGGAGATTTGTTTCTGCTGTGAATAAATAATGTAGAAGGCACGTCATTCTCTAGTCCTTCTACACCCTTAGGTCTGTTTATCCTTGACTAACTACATCAATAATTTTGACTTCCTAGGCTTCTAACAAAAAAGGATTAATCTATAGCCATACGAGCAGCTTCCCCACTCCTAACCTGGTGCCCCAGGTGTCAGCAGATATGAACTGCATTGGAATGTACTACAGTACCTTTCTGCCACATGCCAAGCTCTTTCCAGCTGTTTCTTTAGAAGCGATCAGTGTCTTGGACTCCAGTGTTTTTTCTTTCAGTGTATCTGTTTTCTGGCTGCAGTGCAGTATGCAGCAATTAATGGGAATGTGTTTAGTCGGAATGACCTGGTTAATCGGGACATCTCGTCTGAAAGAGCATTCCAATACAGTTCAAATCTGCTAACATCTGGAGCACCAGGTTAGGAGTGGGGAAGCTGCTCGCATGGCTGTAGGTGAATCCTTCTTGTTAGAAGCCAAAATTAGAACTCCTCACTGCCACCGGAGATCATGGACAAAAGAGGAACACCAGCAAGCTGCAAGGCACCTCCATTAGAACTCCTCACTGCCACCAGAGTTCATGGATAATGGAGGAATGCTGGCAAGCTGCAAAACACTTCCGGTAGAACTCCTCACTGCCACCGGAGTTCACAGACAATGGAGAAACTCCGGCAAGCTGCAAGATATTGGAAAAACTCCTGCCATTCACTCCTGGGCTGCTCAACACTGTTGGACTGTTTTTTTATTTTGTTGGGCACCATAATCGAGATTTATTTAAGTGTCGGCTAAGCAGGGGAGATAGTTTTTTTTTTTGTTTTGTTTTTACAGTTTGTACAGCCTTCTCTACAGTGTGTTTTTGCCACTTTAAGCCTGTTTCCATAAGTGTTTTACAGCTCTGTAAGCTGTGCGGTGCTAAGTCTGCTATTCTCTGATTGCCGGTTTTGTACTCTCTACTTGTATGGGGCTGCGCTAGGAAAGGCACAGTTGTTTGAGATAATTGCTGAGTGTGTTTAGGGCTTACCTTAGAACCTGTACGAGTAGTTTGCTTATTCTATATTTACTGCTGCCTTCTATGTTCTGTTGTTCTTGAGGGTGTTCTCATAGCTGCATATGTGCAGTCGGGTGCTACCATCCCCTCCATTCACTCTTCCCGCCTCTGCGCTGTTCCTTTGTGTGCACCACCTCCCCTGACCGTGTCCATCCTCTACTTTCACAGGCACCTCCAGTAGAATGCCTCACTGCCACCACCAGAGTTCACGAACAATGGAGGAACGCCGGCAAGCTGTAAGGTATTGGAAAAACTCCTGCCATTCATTCCTGGGGTGCTCAACACTGTTGGACTGTTTTAGCCCGTCGACCACCATCCCTAGCTATATCATGTGACCGAGGTCACGTTGACCAGTCATGTGATAGCCTAAGTACCCATTCTGCCATTTGCAGGTTATACCAACCCAACACTAGGAGTCAGTAGTCTCTCCTTAAATCTCCCATTGACGCTTGATATCTCCTCACACTAGCACTCCTTATGTCCAACTAGTCTCCCACTTACCTCCTGTGTTATGCACCAACTGCCCTTTCCACAGCTTGTCGTAAATTGGAGCCTAAGCCAGACTAGAACCTGCAACCTTCAGCACCAAAGGGAACCACCCTACCACGGCGCTATTCTAGCAGCCCTACCACTTCCTGTACTTCTGCCTGCCTGATAGTCTTCCCCAACTGGCTTTACCCTTAATCAGAGCTGCCTTACCTAATGTCTCTCCCCCCCCCAGCTTACTGCCCCTTCCTCGTGTATGCCTCTTAAAAGTGGCATTACCATGGCAGTGCACTCACTCGTACTCACTGTACTAGTAAGTATTCTTATACCACACACCTCAGTGCCCATCCATAACCCTGACCAGAACCTACTCTTCATTAATCACTCACCCCAACCAAGGACACTAATATGCATCCCAGGCCCAGGTACTATGACCCCAAATGAGAAGCATCATATGCTAAGTGGGACCTTAGTACTTATGTGCCCAGTCTACCCTGTCTCCCCAGCTCGGCCTGACCTGCTCATAGTAACAAACAAGTCTGAAAAGGGTAAAAGGAACAACTTGACACAGACCCAGGTCCATAAACAACTACAATGGCAAGTCCTGAGGCTAGTCTGGCTATTGCTAATGATTTCAGGGAACATCCACCACAACCCAGGACCCCAGTCCACCCAACCGACCTCAGTATTAAAGAAAGGAGCCCTAACAATTGCCACTTCAAACATCTGCAGCCTCCAGGCAAAACATGACTCCCTCCAGGTCTGGATGGCACAACATAAGCCCGACATCCTAGCTAAAGTAGAAACGTGGATAACCCCAAGAGTTCCTGACCAGGCCATCCAAATAGAGGGCTACACCACATTCAGACAGGACAGAACCAGTAAGTGCGGAGGTGGCTATCTAGTCTGTCTTAGACACCCTTCATGGTCACATCCAACCTAGCCCAAGCACTAGGGGGAACTCACAAATACTCCCTATACAAGTTCAAATAGGTAATCGGGGGTAAATTCCTCACCCTAATCACTGTCTATATCCCACCTAAAGACAAAGCTTTGGGTGTCAAGGAAGCCATTGAATAGTTTTCTAGTCACCGTAAGGACTCTGAGATCCTCATGCTAGGGGACTTTGACGTTAACTGGCTGCACCCTATATGGATGCCCTCACCTCCATCAGGTTGACTCAGTTAGTGGAAACCCACACCAGGACCAACTACCGGTCCGGATCCCAATCGCTTCTCGACTGGTTAATTACCAACTGTCCAGAAAGGATCACAAATACATCGGTCCTCCTAGACAGTATAAGTGACCATTCACCTATCATCTGTTTATGGTCAAACAAGGCTAGTAAATGCTCCCCCCCCCCAAAAAAAACAACAACTTACAACCAGAGTCCTTAGAGCGGGGTAGCTAGGCCCCCCACAATCCCACCTCAGCCTTCAAGACTGGTCAGGCACTTACAACACCAGTGATGTTGACCAAGCTCTGGAGTACTTTGTAAGCACCTTCAACACTTCCTGTAACATCTATGCTCCACTCAAAACTCAGAAAGTTAAGGGCATCAGCAACTCCTGGATCACTCCCTCCCTACTGGATCAAATGAGTGTAAGGGATAACCTCTGGAATATAGCCCGTATTATGGGTTCCATTTCTGACCAGCAAAATTACAAGACTGCCTGCAACGAAAGCACACATGCCATCCATGTTGCCAAGCAGCAGTATTTCAAACAAGAACTTAACTCCTGCGGGGACAGTCGGAACTTTTGGGAGAACATAAAAACTTTAACAGGAAAACCAAGCAAAGCTCCCCCCACCATGCTCCATGTCAGTGGGAATCTAACTCAATACTCAGATGTGATCCTTCAACAAGGCCTTCTCTGACCTTAGTGGGGTACTCTCGCCTGATTTTCTAAATAAATAAAGGGGCACGGCCACCTTGAGCACCAACGAATCAGACTCACCCTCTCCTCCACCCTTCTACCTCAGGATTGTCTCCATTCCCGAGGCCAAAAAATACCTCACTAAAGCAATTTGGAAATCCAGGGCCAGCGGGGCCTTGCTAGACCCAAAACTTTTAGCGCTCACCCTGGACGTGGTTATCCACCCAGTAACCCACATTCTCAACTTTTATCTGATGATGGCCAAATTCCCCCAGCTTTGGAAAAAAGCTTTGGTCACTCCCATTTATAAAAGTGGGGGCAGAACAAACCATGCTGATTACTGGCCCATCTTCATACTCCTTCCCCTCTCTAAAGCATTAGAAAGGATTGTTAGTGATCAGCTTGTGGATCATCTGGATAAGCACCAACTCCAATGTAAGGAACAGCACGGGTTCTGTAAAAAAAAAAAAAATTAGTACCACCACAGCACTGGTAGAATTTACTGGCTTCATCCATGATGCTTGTGAACGAGGGCTACTGGTTGGGGCAATTTTTATAGCCCTGTCAAAAGTGTTCAATACAGCGAACCACGAATTACTACTACACCAATTATCCACCATTGGTCTCTCACCAAATCCAGTAAAATGGTTTCAAAGCTACCTAACTGGGCAGACCCAACAAGTTAAAATCCTAAATTCCCTTTCAAAACAATGCAGTGTCACAACCATGGTACCCCAGGGCTCAATCCTGGGCCCCTTTCTTTTCAGTATATTTCTGAATAACCTACCTCAGGCCTGCATGGACCATGTTTTACTGTACGCAGATGATGCAGTTCTGTTCTCTAGACACACCAACCCAGCAGATCTTGAAATACAAATGTAGACTTGTTTCTCAGCAGCCGAATCATGATTCCTAAACCACAAGCTGCTTCTTCTTAACTATAAGAAGACAAAAAACATGCTCTTTGCCTCACCCCATAACAGATACAAAACACACCATCTTCGTAGCCACAATAACCTCAGTGAGGACTTGGACATGGTCTGCACCTTCAAATACCTGGGGATCACAGTGGACTGCTCCTTCTCCTGCTCGCAATATATTGACTTAGTTGCAAAGGTGGTTAACTCCAGAATAGGACTTCTATACAGGTATAAACACTGCCTTACAGAAGAAGCCCTTAAACTCGCCGTGACCAGCTCTGTACTGTCAAATCATTGACTATGGGCTGGTTGTCTACGGGGCAGCTGCTGACACTGCTTTGAACCGAGTCAGGGTAGCCCTAAATAAAACTTGCAGACTCATCCTACGGACCTCCCGAGGCCAGTGATCCTTTGCCTGTAGAGCACCAAAACGGTTGAACTCCCTCTGAGGTGATCTTACGTTTATCACCAAAATTGGCCAATTGAAATCCATCCTAAGAGTCTGGCTATCTAACAGCGCCTCAGAGTGCGACTGCTGCCATTGAACATTGCTTGTCGCCACTTGGTAGCAGGGAGGTACCTCCCCACTGCCACTGAAACCACGCTTAACCTCAATGCAATTCTTAAACCCACCCGATTAACTGTTCCCCCTCCAACCCACTCTCCTCTTTTCTCCTCTGACGAGGCCTAGGGCTGCCCCCGCCACCTCCCTGCTCCCTTCCTACCATCCCTTCCCTCCCACACACTACCACACCTTTCTCCCGCCTGACCCTGTATCTTCCCTCCCCTCTTATCTGCTATGGCTGCTGTCCCTCTAAATCTTTGTCTGCACTTTACTTAGGATGACTTTGTACTAGCTCGCCAATTGATTGTTTATATCCGTGTAATATGTCTGTTGTTATTTGTAGTGTATTCACTGACGCGGAACCTCTGTAAATGAGCTTCTAGCTCAAAGGATTTTAGTTCAGAGAATCAATAAATAAACAAACTGATTTGCCTCTCATTGAGGTAATGTTAAGTAGTTCCTGTTAATGGGGACTAAGGCGACAAGTTAATTGGGACAAAAATTGGTGCCAACAAGCACCTTTCCTATAAATTTCATCATCCCTCATACCTGTTTTACACAGTGTTCTGAACTGCTGTATACCATAGCTGTTTCCAAGCGCAGTGAAATCAGCTTGGCTGACAAAAATCCATGTCCTTGAGGCAGTAGATGGTCCCGGTGCCTCCTTATCTAGCTTCACAAGCAGATCAGCATATCCAGATCTCAAGCCAGCCACATCAGTCAGAATTGGCAAAAAAACATCTGACTGGCAGAGCAATACCTACCTGCAAGATTTTATTTAAGCACCCTTTCCCTGAGGCTCGGGGTGCTGTACAGGGTGCAGACAATACAACATAAGAGACGGTTCAAAAATTTCAAACTGACACATACATAAAACAATTATCATATAAACAAAAACTAAAATTGGCTGACAGTAAGAGGGGGGTATTAATAATGAAAGCCAAATGCCTCCATAAACGGATGTACCTTCAAGCTCCGCTTAAAGGCCTCCAACAAGGGGCCTCCCTCAAAGATCTTGGGAGCGTGTTCCACAGGGTCAGTGCTGCTACTTCAAATGAGTGGTCACCCAAGCCCTGGAACCACTAGGAGGCCCGCCTTGGAGGAGCATAGAGAGCTCTGGGTATGGTAAGGAGTTAGGAGGTCACTTGGGTAGCCAGGGCCCAGTCCGTATAGGGCTTTATAGGTCAAAAGGCTGACCTTGAAGGTGATTTTCCACCTCATCGGCAGCCAGTGCAGATCCTGCAGGACTGGGGTCACATGACTAGACCTCAGAAGGCCCATCAGCAACCCAAACAACTGTGTTCTGCACCAACTGCAGGTGACACAGGACCCTTCCACTAACCCCAAGGTAAAGGGTGTTACAGTAGTGTAGAAGTTAAAAAAAAAAAAAAAAAAACGTATTAGTGAGGGCAGGTTCTCGGGTGAGATTAAGGCTTTAATCCGGGCAATATTCTTGAGAGGGTAAAAGCCACTCGGGACAGCCAGTGACACCTGAGCCTCAAATGTCAGTTTGTTTTCCAGAATGACCTCCAGATTTTTCACCATAACAGGTCTCTCTCTGGTAGTGAAATGGTGCCAAAACAGATTGCTGCAGCAGTGGGAGCAGCTGGCAGAGACTGAAGCTGTGATGCTTATGGTGGCCATAGCTGAAAGTCAGCAAGGCAAAGTGGAGCTTTGAGTACTGCATCTGTATTAAAAAAAAAAAAAAAAAATTTTGCACCAAAAAAAAAAAAATCGGCACAAGCCAAAAGTAAAAACAAAAACTGCCAAAGGGAAAAAAACAAATGCAAAAAACGAAAAAAAGTTTGCACAATCACTCAAAGGCACCCAAACAACACTACCAGTCTGTCTGGCAGCATTACATACATGTTCTTCATAGACAATATTGAGTCCTATTTTAAAGGGATGCCCAGATAAACATGGCGATTCAAAATCCACCTGGTTGTTCCCTTTAAGTTTGGTGTACTGTGTAAGTCCTGGATTTTCAGTTTGCTCTGTGTGCCATTCCTATTTTTATTTTCACTCTTTTTCTGTCCTTTTAACAAATTTCTGCTTGTTCCCAGTTCCATCTATGAATTTGAAACCTTTTGGATGTTACAAAGGCTGTCAGGCCTGAAAAAATGTCCATGCCTATGGTTGCTGCCCATGCTAAGTGTGTGTACTGTTTAGGTTCATCAAACTTAAAAAAGATTCTAAAACTTCTAGGCGAATACACAGAAAGTAATTGCCTGCCGCTCAGCCCTTAGTGGACATGTTGATCTGGTGGTAGAAGTTGGACACAGCACAGAACCAGCAGCAAATGGCTGTGGATATAAAAGGCATATCCACTAGATTATTAACTTACGCCATTTCCATTAAACAATATGCATGGCTTGGAACAACTGGTTTGTCTGTGGACTTACAGAATAAAGCAGTTGACTTCCCATTTGAAGATACCGTCCTTTTCGCAGATCAGAGTTATGTGAACAACATGGACAAAAATAAAACATTCAAAAACACGGTAGAGAAAGAAGGGTCCAGCGTGTGTTAGAGACCCAGTGGATGGGGAGGCATGGGAAGTGGTTTTTATAACTAGAGGTTTTCTAAAAGCACCAAATCCCATCTGACCGGACTGTGCTGAATATTCGGAAAGATGCAGAATTTGCTTCATAATCTGATCTGAGATCAGATTTCATGTAAAGGATTTATAGTTTGATCCAGCTATCCACACATTCTAGTCACCCGCAATCGCAAATAAAAAAAAAAAAAAATCTCCAGCATCCTGAGGCACTTACCTCCCTCACCTTGTCCTGTAAATTAAATCATTCTCAAGTCCTTGGCATCCAGTGGCACCCCTTCCCTCACCCCTGCCCCTGTAATTGATGGCTCTTTTCTTAATTTCTTGTTATCCATGGCTTTGATTGGCACCCCTCCTTCACCCTGTCCCAAATAAGAAAATTAACTTGTGGTCAAGTGGCACTCCCTGTAGCAGCCCTTGTGCAGCACCCCCAATAGTGACAGGCACAGCCCTCCTCTCACCTCCTCGTTTTACAGCTGTTCAACACATACATCAAACAGCTGCTGCATCCTGCAGTGCTGTTCGGCATCATTCATTCAGTTGCATAAAAAATAATCGGGGGGGGGCCGTTTTTTTCTGCAATTGCAGCAACTGCCACAGAAACAACATTTTTTGGTGCAGTAAAAACGGCCATCACCACTGAAAAGTCCAACTAAATGGCTAAAATGATAGTGAGCAAGCTTAAAATGGCATTAGTGTGAGTTGTTTGTTTATTTAGCTTTTGTTGACCAGGTAAGCACACTAGACAGACAAACATATGCCTATTTTTAGGAGCGACCTGGGAGATTATGGGGAATTTACAGGCAAATCAAGGGTTAACAGGATTTCAAAGAAAAAATATACAGACGGTGTATCCTGATTTAACAGAGAGGCAAGCAAAAACATCACATAGCAAGGTAAACAATCTGACCGTAACAATCAAGTTAAAAACTCAGATCAAGCCATACTCAGGATGGAGACCAGACAGAACGATAAAGTGCAATAACATTGTAAAAGAGGGGCACTAATACCTTGGGTACAGTTACAGGCCGTTACAGTTGTTGACAGTTACATTGCACATCCATCCCCCTGGGTTGCCACTTTTCAGTCCCCTGAATCTTATGACCATTATCGCCTTCTACAGTCACTGAGGGAACTTCAAGAAGTCTTATTTCATGAGAAAGAACGGTGGTTCTGTTTGCCAATTGCAAAACTGTGGAATGAAAAAAAGTATTAGTAATTACTGTAGACAAAAATTGGGAGACTTTCTGGACCCTTGTCTAATGTAAAATGGTTCAGCTACTCTCTAGCCTCAAAGTAAATCCTTACAGAGTGGGAGAGAAGATATGGAAGCCAAGAGGCATTAACAAAGCGACATCACCAGTATTGAACTGTACAAGTAAAACGAAGCAACTAGAGCAGCGTTACAGCACAAACCATCACCACCAGGCGCCAAGCAAATGGGTGGGAGGGAGCCATTGGAGTAGCACTGTTTTGCAACCAGGCAATACTGATCTTCAAGCAACTGGGCAGGCAGGGGGAGAATTTATCAGGAGAATAGCTGTGGTAAACCAGCACTGGGCAGGTGGTAAGGAGCCATGGGAAAATAAAACAGATTGTAGTAAAAAAATGAACAACCCTTCAATCCCCCCATGCTCTACATCCAATTAAAATCATGATGCCAGAATTGCTTTGCGTTGCCTTGCCTGTACATCTGCCAAACTGCCACAGGTTGCTTTTTCCTTGGCATTCTTTCTGAGTGACTAGATTTTATTTTGTGGCTCATTCGAGTTGCCAGAGAATGTAAAGCCCGTCACAGAATTGCTCATAGCCCGACCGCTGCAAACATGAGGTCCTGCCACAGAATGTAGGTCCAGTTTGCCGCAGTGAACACAGGACCCGGAAAATAATCAAGCAATGGAATGAATGATAGCAGGCAGTACTAGGACACGTAGCAGCTGTTTACATAGATACATACATAGACAGTGTCGGCAGGTAAGGGCCTATGGCCCACCCAGTCTGCCCATTTAAGTTTGTAAGTTCAGTTTATGTTTTCCAGGAAGTCTGTTGCCCCTTACCCCTGACCTCCAGAATTCCTTTATGTCTATCCCATGCATTCTTAAATCCCGTGATTGTTTCAGCCCCCACCACTTCCTCTGGCAGGATGTTCCACTTGTCCACCACCCGTTCTGTGAAGAAATTCTTCCTCACGCTTCCTCTGAATCATCCTCCCTCCAACTTCATCCCATGCCCTCTAGTCCTGGAACATCTTTTTCGCTTAAAAATAGTGCATTCCTGCACCCTGTTCCTCCCTGTAAGATACTTGTATGTCTCTATCATATCCCCTCTCTCCCTCCTCTCCTCCAGGGAGTACATGTTCAGTGCCTTCAACCTGTCCTCATAGGACTTGTGATGCAATCCATGCACCATCTTTGTTGCCCTTACAATATGGGTTAGAATGCAACTGGCCAAGCCTTTTGGGGCAGGGCAGGACGGGGGTTGCCACAGGGGCGGTGGTGCTCGGGACTTTTTTTATTTAAACTTTATATTGGTTATGTCAGAAAAAAACATACCCAGTATACATATCCAAGGTTAAAAGGCATAGAAATAAGTCAACAGAAAAGCTATACGGAGGATCTAAATATTTCTTACCCACTTTTATCTCATTTGGGGGAGGGGGGTATCACAGAAATTGAGTTCAGTGTCCTAAAGGTCCCAGTGATGGCCATTTGTGCCATGACCATGGCCTAAAGTCCGTTAATATTTAATACCAAGAAGTCCCTGACTGAAGCATTTCTTGATTTGGTCAAGGATCATTCAAAAGTCCATGTAATTGAGAATATGTCCCAAAAATAAAATTCAACAACTTCAACAAAAGTCCTTCTGCAACAGCTAAACTGCAGTAGCATGAAATACAAATAGACCGCTCTATCAGAACAAAAGGAAACCCCCTTGGCATATTAAGAAATGTGCCTTTAGAACAATCACTAACTGCATTATCCAAATCTAATGCAATTAACACTCTAAGAACAATAAAGAATTCTACAGAGTCAGAACAAGAAACATACCAGAGAGCAGACTGGTGGGGCCCAGGCTTCATGTGTGATTTAAGCGGTGATTCGTGTGCAGGGCAGTCGGTGCCATCTTAAAGCCTTCGGTCTGCACCAAAGGCTCTAAATGGCAACCTTGAAAATGGAAACATTTCCAAAATATAAGCAGCACACAAACCCAGCATTGATGAGGAGCACTATGCACTCTCTGCAAAAGAACCTCCAGTCAGCCAGTGGCCTACAATGTAATAAACAGCAATTTTAATATGAATAACTGGCAGTAATGACATGCCTAAATATATACACAGCTCATCAGTCCTCTTCGCCCTCAGTGTCCACTTTAATCTTGAGGAGTCTCTTCCTGCCCTCAGCAGGGCCGATAAATAGGTAGATCTTACCCACATATGAAATGCGGAGCTTTGCATGGTATAGCAAGGCATGGGAAACCCCCAACTGTTTCAAGTCGGATTGCATGGCGTCGGAGTATTTCCATCTTTGTCCAGTCACAGAGGACAGGTCTGGGAAATTGAAGACTTGGGTACCATCCAGAAGTTTTAATGGGTCCTTTTTCTTCACCACCTACAAAATGTGTTCTTTCACAATAAAGATGGTCCAAGGTGTGTCGTCCTGTGCTGGTCGCCAATGTGGATTTACTCTGTAGACTGTAGCGAGTGCTTCCTCCTGCTGAAATCCAAGGGTGGTTGCCAGGAGTGAAGTGACAGAAGTCAGCAAGTCCTGTCCCTCTTGCTCCTCTGGGACTCCCAGTAGACAAATGTTAGTGAGACGAGCCTAATTTTCAAGGTGCTCAAGGTGAAGTCGTAGCAGCTTATTTTCTTGGATCAGGCCCGCTGTAGCAGTTACTGCCTTCTCCGCAAGCGACTGCCTGCGTCGAGTCTATAGCTGCCAAATCCAACTTTGTTTCAAAAGTAGAGACCCTTGCATGAAAACTCCCACTTTTGATGAAAGCTTCACTATCTTTTTCTTTCAATATAGTTTCCATCGAGGGATCTCATCTGCGCCATGCTGCTCTCCCTGTTACTGTGTGGCTTTGGATCTACCTATTTCAACTCGCCCCAAAAATTTAAAAAAGTAAATGGAGGTGAGAAAAGCGATACCAACAATGATAAAACATGCCAAATAGGGGACGTTAGCAGTTGTCTGCCGGCGCTCCTGTGAAAGACATCAAGTGCTGTCGGCTGCTAGCCACGTCCCCTCCTGGGAACCTTTTTCATTGCACAAGCCGGGTCTAGATAGGCAAATATTGAGGGTGGTACATGCTTATAAACAAGCTTCAAAACTACATTTGCAAAAATAAGTACAGATAAAAAAAGTAAAAAAAAAAAAAAAAGGATAAAGTGTTAATAAAAATGTACAAAAACTAAACAGTTAGGTTTCGTAAATCAGAATAGAAGAAATAAAAACAGTAGGGCTAGTGGGAACAAGCAATGCTAACATATAGAAGCACATTTAAACTGCCAAGATAGTAGCTAGCATCTTAGATTGAACATTTGCAGAGAGATGCAGTCAGTAGGTGATCAAAGTGTGTGATTTAAAGAGGGAGTGGAAGGGGGCAGTTGTGATGCCCAAAAGGAGAGTGTTCCTGAGGGATGTTTCAGTAAAGGAGAAAGCCATTTTGCCCAAGAATAGGCACTCAGTACTTCAAGCAAAGAGATCAGAGGAGCGTAGGTTGCATGGCTTTGTTTTGTGTCTTTGGAACCTTGACAAGGGAGAGAGGTTAAGGGTGCAGTGCCTTATCAGTAAGGCATTTGAAGGTGAATTCTGTGGGGGGCAAGGTTCCTGTAAAGGTCACAGTGTTGTGTACTAAAGGGGCCAATAAGTCTAATCGGTATATACTGTTGTAAATTGTAGTTAGCCAGGAGACACATTCACAGCAGCTTGTAAGTAAACAGCAGAGGCAAAGTCTAGTATAGGTAGTATAGTACATTTGGCAAGTGTGAGATGAAATTCAGGTGTCATGAAGTGTATGCAAAATCCAGTTTTTGGTGAATTTCTTTACTCGGGGGATTAACGTGGTCTGAGAAGGTAAGGGAGAGATCAAGTGTAGACACTCAGGTATTTGAAAGTGTGCACCTGCTCCACAACCATGCCATCAGAGTAAGCAATAGTAAGCCAGTGAGCAATATTTAAGGAGGTGGATGGGTTTAGGAACAAATACTATGGATTTGCCTTTTTTTTTTGTTGTTGTTGTTTTGCTACAAAGGGCCCCCCCCCCCAGTTGCAATTGGAAGTGCTATCCTTTCAGCATCAGTTTTCCCTGTTTCTCCACCCACCTCCCCTGATGCCACCATAGAACCAAAGCTGTCCTTGCATGTACAGCTCATCTTGTAGGAGAAAGTTCCGTGACGCACTGCAAGGGGTCGTTCTTGTGGCGACCCTTAAGCCCCTCAAAACCCGGGGCCTAAGCCTGGTGGCACAGCCAATAAATCAGTCATCAGCCCCTCTGACAAATGCCCAACCCTGGCTGATAAGTCGCACACCAGCTCCTCTGGGGTCCGCCCAGCCACTGTGCTTCTGTTGGGCCCCGATAACAGGCCTGACACCAATCCTCCAGATCAGCGCACGCTGCGGCTCTCGCTGCAGCCCTCCCCAGAGGGTTCTCCCTCTCGGGAGCCTCCATCGCCACCTCCCCTGCTGGTGACTCCTGACTCTCCTGCATATTAAGAGCTGGAGTCTGAGGAGTGTCCACCCAACACAACCCTGTCTCCTGCACTGTGGACTCCCCCTTCTGGGCCAGCTTCCTTGCATGAACTGATGGTCAGCTACAGGGGATTGTAGAATATTGCTGTATAGTTTGTTTACATTCTAAGGGCTTGGGAATGGCAGGATCAACCAGATTTTCAGAAAAAACTACAGTAAGCACAAATTGTAGTCTTGTATCGAAAGTACAAATCAGGGACAGTCCCTCTCAATAGGTGTGTGATTGGCTAAGTGGACATTCCACTGGAAGTGATCATCATGCTGTTTTCTGTGTTTAATCTGGTAGGTCCACCAGGTTACCCCAAAGACGAATATTAATCAGAAACGTACTGTATGTGCTGTGTAATTTACGCTATCCAGCACTTGCTCCAATAATGGTAATGTCTACCTGAACTTCATTTTGTTAACTGAGGCTGTTTTTTCCATGAGCACACTGTGTTTTGCTGCCTCTTTGTAAACTTTTACAGGAGCACCTTGGCCCTGTCCACACTAGGGGTGCTGTAACGTTGCAGGCAGGCGAAAACATTTCAGGAATGCCCAAACACGGTGAGCATCCACACCGAAAGCATTAGGGAGCCATGTTTGAAAACATCAGGTTTTAGCACGGTTTGTAACACGGTTCTGCATGAAACACGCTTACCTCAATGGTGTGGACGGGCGTATGTAGCACGTTTTAATGGGACGGCTGACGAGACGCAATAGCACCCCAGTTCTCCCTAAAAATGGTTTTCTCCGGAGTTAAAGCACGGAACTACGGCAGTATGGATGCACTAGCACGGTAAGTCCTGTAATGTTATTGAAAATGTTACCTAACTACTGTTGCTGGTGTGGACAGGACCTTTGATGTGTGACCCCCTCCCTTTTATTTGTTGTCTTCTGGGTTCCATTCTGAGTCCTTTTTTTTGTTTTACTCCATTATAAATGATCTACATAACATTTTAACAGTAACATCGTCATACTTGTATGCAGATGACACGATGATTTATGCATGAGAGAAATGATTGTTAGGTTTGCAGAACACATTACATATTTCTTTGGGTTCTTTAAAAGTGGCTGGCTAACAAGAAGTATCTACTAAATGTAAAGACAAAAGTATGTAATTTCATTGCATATCATATCCATGAAAATAGAGTTCTGATTAAAGACCAACCAGGTTTGAAAAAATAAAAATGAAAATGAAATTATTATTGGAGTGAAAATTACAGTTAAAAGAAAATTAGTCTATGCAAGGGGCATCTTCACTTCACTTGGGACTCTGCAGTACACGCAGACTTAACAGACTGCTAGGCCTTCTTCTGCAGGGCCGTTTCGTATGTTTGTATCACATCTAGATATGACTGCAAGAATGCTGATGTTACAGCCACTAAAAAGAAGCTTACTAGTCTGGACTGATGGGAAGAATTTCTCGACAGGGATACAGAGAAAGTATGGCAGTTAAAAGCAGCCATAGTCAAGTGCCCTCCCAGCCCCCCTGAAGTACACTAATGCTTGAACACTTATGCTCTGGAGTGTGTTATTGCACTTACAAAATGGGTTTTATTTTTTTAATAGGAAATGGTCTTATTTTCATTTAGTTAGGCTGTTGCTAGGTAAATTAGAATAGGTTTGTTTCAAACTGTGAGTATACAAAAGATTAAACAATAGTCAGGTTGTGTGTTTAGACCAATGAAGTTGCTAGGACTGTGAAGCTTATTTTATGAAATAAGTGTATCCCACAGTCTAAAGGTAAGAAAGGCAAAAACTGCTATGGTTAAATGGGAACATCACAGTTAGCATGCTTAAAAAGAAACTGTCTAGGCAGTGAGGCATGATACAAAAAAATGCAAATATTTCGTAAGAGGAGGAAAAAGCATACCTCTGAACTGTTCCAGATTATGAGGAATTGTTCGTCATTTTACTTCACAATACTACTCCATTCCACATTGAGAGGATCTGTCCAGCATTCAGTGTAAAGAATTTAAAGGAAAAATTCAGGGTAAATAATGTGAAATATATATTATTCAATTGTAACCCCAGGTGGCGCTATCCCAAGGGCTTCTACCCCTGCCTGCTTGGCTACTGACAGGTTGAGGGGCCTAGGTTCTATGACAGGTGCCTCCATCCAGAGGTCAGGGTTGATGGTGGTTAAAGTAGCTCGGGCACAGCCCTCTGGGACACTGTGACCCTCCTTTGTTCCCACGAGTGGCCCACACAATTAACGGGAGTTACCTTCCCAATACCCTACATATGAACACTGTTTACACACATAGATACCACTTACCCTCAAAACGGATTCTGCAGCATGTCTCTGAGGCCCGCCCCCCCCGTAAAACAAAGGTTAAGCAACATACACAAACACAGATTGCAATGCTAATTCTATATGTACTGACACCTCAGACAGTATACAGTTCAACAATAACAAATCTGGTTTATTCAGGGAACTAGAACACGGAAGGGGGAAATCAGGGTGATTGGCAATATTCAAATCACAGTACTGTACAGGCATAAAAGGATCCAAAAAGTCACACTCTGGGTACCCAGGATGGTAGGGAGCTAGCCAGGTCCACTGCCTGGGGTTGGCCGGCTGGTGCAGCTGGATGGGGCCCTGCAAGAAGAAAATATATGCACAAACAAATTGTAATCTGGAGCCAGATGGCTCAGTCCACAATCAGAAGAACACAAAACAATCAGTTGACACACTTTGATTAAATGACGGTGAGGGGAAGTACCCCTGTTTGTACTCACAAACCCCAAACCGAGAGCTGAATTGAGGAGGTGGCTCTGGATGGCCAGGATGAGCAGGGCATGGAGATGAGACCTTTGTGACAAGGCCTAACTGATTTGGATAGCAGACTGATTCAGTCCAGTTAACTTTGAGTCCAGCTTCAGCTCACAACTTACAAAACAAGGGGAAAAGGAATCGCAATCCCCTACAAGCACTAGACACATTTATAAATAAAGGAAATTACTATACCAGGCAGCTGCTTCTCGATCCCGATCACA
The DNA here is from genome assembly GCA_016271365.2 of Neoceratodus forsteri. Classification (NCBI taxonomy): domain Eukaryota; kingdom Metazoa; phylum Chordata; order Ceratodontiformes; family Ceratodontidae; genus Neoceratodus; species Neoceratodus forsteri. The sequence continues at coordinate 1,667,328,112 of CM057456.1, read as the reverse complement.
AATACTGCAAAACCCGAGAACACACGCAGCAACAGAGTCCCCGACAGGCCGATCGCACTTCTGCAAATCTTCGGTCTTCTACAGGCAAGCCTGGATCTGCACACTTCTTCCTTTTTCTCCACAACTCTGATTCAGTCTGAGGAGCACTTGCTAACGGCTACAGGCCGACTTCAGGACCTTACACGCGCTTCCCACGCAAACTGCACGCCACAGCAGAACAGAGCTCCTACTCCTTTTAACAGTCAACTCACATCTCCCATCCAGGAACAGTTCAGGACATTTCCCTTAGGTTCCACACAGGTTCGGTTGGTGGATTCAGCTGTCAGTCACTGCAGGGCTCCCTCTGTTAGTGCAAAAAGGCGCCAAGGTCCAAACTACAGCTCCCAGAAGCACCTGCCATACATTCCCCCTTTAAGCAGGCTCCAGGTGAGAGTCCAAGTTCTGGTTGGCTCAGGCAGTCTCCATTTTAGGGCTCCCCTTACCCAGTTGGCCCAGATTAGCAGTTCAGGTCCAAAATGGAGGAGCAACTCACACAGTGTCGCAGCTGCAGTAAAGGCAGGTTAGACAAACGGCAGTTTTACAAATGCTCTATGATTTCAGGAAAACAGTTACACCCTTCAGATGGGCTCCCTCTACGCTCTTAGCAACTGCAGAAACGGAGCAATCAGATGGCAGCTCAGGGCGGGATTCGAGCATTAACTCCACAGTTCCCCCATTCAAACGAATTTGACCTGTGAACAGGCAGCTCTTAAAGAGACAGTACCAGAGGCTCTAAAAGCACTCACAGATAAACGGCTTAAATGCCGAACACCATTCAGGCGGGGAGCACTTAGCCAGCTCCTAGGAGACTTTTGGGAACCCCCATTTGCAGGGGGGGGGGGGTTACACAATTAACAATTAACTTTATGAGCAAGATGGTACACATTTCAGCTGTGTTCTGAATTTCTGAATTAAAGATTTGACAATCAGTTCCACAGTTTGAGGAGCAGTGCTCCATATTTGGGGGACAAAAGGTTGAGAGGTATGTGAAAGAGGTAATCATCAAGATTAGCAAGAAATACAAAAAAAAAAAATTGTTTGGGTATATCAGCTTGGTGAGGATCATCAGTTGTCAGGTTGGTCCTTTAGAACTGGAAAATGGTAAGAAGTAAGATCACTAATGAAAAGGGCACGGTTTAGTGTTTTGACACATTTTTCTGCACACTGTTTAAAGAAACAAAGCCCTTGCATGAATACAGTTAGTGGCCCATTTTACAACACAGAAGGTACTGCCCACAGCCTAGTATATTTATGGAGGATGATATTCACAAACACCCATTAACTCTAAATCCCATTAAATCCCTGGACCTGGCGATATTTCACTAAGACTTCTCAAAGAAGTCTCGGACCACTTAGTAGGATTAGTTACCTTCTTGTTAAAAAAGTCACTGAGAACAGTTGTAGTCCCTGAGGAATGGTGAACATGGTTGCGGCCAATAGAAAGGGGAGCACTGCAGTACCAGGACATTATGGACCAATAAACCCAATGTCAATAGTCTGTAAAATCATGGAAGAAGGTATTAGGGATATAACCACTGCACATCTAGCATATTCTTGGAATATGGATACTCTTCAACATGGGTTCAGAAATATTTTGTATGCTGTGTACCTGTGAAACAGTGATGTACTAGACAAAGGAAATCCTGCGGATGTAATTTTCGTAGACTTTACTATGGCCTTTGGTACGGTACCTGACATGTGGTTATTGAGAAGTCATCAAGTACAGGAGTATGAATTGGGTGGAGGGGAAGGCAGTGGGAACACTAGGCCATCGTACAAAGCAGTAGGAAGATCTAATCAAAATTGTTGCCTGGGCATTTGTGTGAGATATGGATTGTAACCTCTACAAGTGTTCCAGCATGCATTTTTTTTTTTTTTTGAGAAAATTAAAAAATCTCAGTACACCTTACAAGTTCATGCACTTAAAATATGCCCGAGAAATAGGATCTAGGTATCTAAATTACAGACCTTTCAAGAATAGCAGGAACTGTGATAAAGGTTTCAGAAAATGTAAACTGTATCCCTAATTGCATGGAAAGTAATTTTGTAAGCAAAAGCTGCAGAGTGTTAGTCCCAGTGTGTAGAACTTATGCCGGACCTCAAACTGACTATTGTTTTCAGTTCTGAGATTCATCTAACAGGAAAATACAACTGAAAGAATGCAGAAGAGGATGACCAGGATGTGGTCTCTTTTACAAAGTAAGGATGCTGTCTAAATAGATGTAGAATTACAGGGGATCTAATAATGCTGTACAGGATATTAAAAGATAAGGAACTCTTTGGGGCTCTAAACCTGGGAGTAAAATGTAGTGAAATCCCTACTAGAGGGCGCTGTCAACAGTTGCACAGAAAGCATTTCAAAACTAAGGCCATAGAAACATAGACTTGGACAGCAGATAAGGACTGCTTGGCCCACCCAGTCTGCTCATTTCCTTACCTATTGGATAAGCTGCAGATTCTAGTTAACCAACAGCCTATTTCCTCCTACCCCCACTATAATTGCCTTATGTCTGTCCCATGCATTCTTGAATTCCCCCACTGTTTTTGACCCCACAACCTCCTCAGGAAGGTAGTTCCTTACATCCAACACCCTCTCCATGAAAAAATACTTCCTCACGTTGCCCCTGAGTCATCCCCCTCCATCTTCAGATTGTGTCCCCTTATTCTCGCATAGCTCTTTTTCTGATAAATGCTCCCTTCTTGGACTTTGTTGATTCCCTTGAGGTACTTGAAAGTTTCTATCATGACTCCCCTCTCCCTCCTTTCCTCAAGGGTATACATATTAAGCTCTCTTAGTATGGCTTCTGTTGCAGACCCTGCACCATTTTAGTTGCCCTCTTCTGGACTGCCTCCATCCTGTATATGTCCTTGCGGAGATGGGGTCTCCAGAACTGTGCAGTACTCCAGTTGGGATCTCACCAGCTGTCCGTACAGAGGGATAACAACTTCCTGTTTTCTATTGGTGATGCCTCTCCCTATGCATCCCAGTATCCCCCCAGCCCTCCTTACTGCTTTTTCACATTGCTTGCCTACGTTAAGGTCATCTGACATGACTACCTCCAGGTCCCTTTCCATTTTTTTGGTTGTTAGTTACCCCCCCCCCCAACCACCAATTGTGTACTCTTCCCCAATGGTTTTGTTTTCCAGGTGCATTACTTTGCACTTCTTTGCATTGAATCTAAGCTGCCATACTTTTGACCATTCCTCCAACCTTGCCAAGTCCCTTCTCATCTTTTCCACCCCACTTGTGTATCAACCCTGTTACAGATCTTTGTGTCGTCTTCAAAGAGGCATACGTTTCCTTCTAGCCCCTCCGCAATGTCTCCTGTAAAAACATTAAAGAGGACTGGTCCCAGTACTGGACCCTGCAGTACCCCACTAGGAACCACCCTTTCTTCAGAGTGTACTCTGTTTGCTATTACCCTCTGTGTCCTGTTGTCCAGCCAATTTGTTACCCAGGCTACCACCCGGGGACCCACTCCCAGGCTAACTTGTTTATTAATGTTTTGTGTGGGACTGTCTTATGCCTTGCTAAAGTCTAGGTAGGCCATGTCCACAGCCCCTCCCTGGTCTACTACTTTGGTCACCCAGTCAAAGAAATCTATTAGATTCGTCTGATATGATCTTCCCGCTGTGAATCCATGCTGCCTTGGGTCCTGTGCCCCTCTGGCCTCTAGGTACTCAACAATTCTTTCTTTCAGAAATGATTCCATCATTTTCCCTACCACTGAGGTCAAACTAACAGGTCTGTAGTTTCCTGCTTCTGCCTTGTTCCCACGTTTGTGAAGGGGAATCACATTCACCCTCCTCCAGCCCTCAGGCACCACACCCATCCTCCCATGATTTGTTAGAAAGGGTAGTCAGTGGTGTCACTAGGTCTCCCCTTAGTGCTTTTAGAATTCTGGGGCAAGGAAGTATTTAGTTACCCAAAGAGGTGGGGGAACATGGAATCCACTGCCAATCAGTGTGGTGGAGAGTGAAAACGTAGGCATATTCAAAGCCAAATTAGTTATATGATTGGGGAAACATGTCAGATTATTGCCACTAAAAAGGGAGGAGACAGTTGTGATAGGTCACATGGTTTCCTTGTGTCCCTTTCTCTGAGTCTGTACCACCTAGTATGTATACTCAGGTAGAGGATATCCCCACTTCATATTTTTGCATCCAGTTCTGACCAACTAGATGATGATAGCGAATTTTGTTATCTGGGTGTGTGGCTTGATATCTGTCTGACATTTAAATTATGTGTATTCAGTTATTGTATTGATAAATCAAAAACTTGGGCATCCTAATAGAAACCAAAATTGTTTCACAACTTAATACTTGATCAAATAGTTCTTGTTGCGAAAGATTGTAATATGCTGTTCAAATACACAAAGTGACAGTTCTCATTTGGTCAGGCTTGATGTAACTTACAATAAGATACTCCTTTCATTTTAATTTCATATATTAATCCCAGAACAGTTTCATTGTGCTGAGGCTCGAATGCCCTGTGCTCAGTGCCAGCAAGTACGAGCAACATAAACAGCATGCAGTGTGGTACAAATAATGTAGTTATTACAGAATATGCACAATTTACAATAAGTTGCAGTTCACAAGTGATGAAGTTGGATATAGAAGTAATAAGGTGGGTTACATTAGATCTGATTTTGTGTTTACAGTTTTGCTCAAAACAAGATCTGTTTACGTACTGCTTCTTAAATCATTTGATTTTCTTTCTCTGCTAGCTAGGACGGGCATGCAGTGGTATTTGTTATTTAAATGCATATCCAGAAATGACCATACATACTTGTCAGGTTTCCTTGTTATGGATGCAAAACTAGAGTGGCTGGGTTTCGGCATCTTGATGTTTATAAACCATGTTGAAAATGTGCTGTAGGTGAAAAAGGCTTTCGGCTACAGTAAGGTGGCTCAGTAATCTGGAATGCCATGCTGGGAAATTTGAAACTAATTAGTTGTATTACTTTTTTTATGAGCTCATTCTTTGAATGATTGAAGACCAATTACACTTGTATACAGTTCCACAATTTTAGTGTTATATGGATGGATATTTTTTTTCTTAAATTGTTCACATTGTGCAGTTTGATGTTTATACTGGGCAATTTCATGTCAAGCTGATTTTGAACTGATTGATATGTACACGTGTTGCTTTGAAGCAGTGCATTCTTGTGCTGCTTGTGCTACTTGTCCCTGGTCCCCACAAGTAAACAATGCATTGATATGGAATGTCCCATGAGATTGCTTCATATATGCATGTTATTTCGGTTGGAATGTTGGTGTTATTGCACAGTGGCAATAACACCAACAATTTCAAACCAGTAATGTGCATACTGTATTTGGAGCCACCTCATGGGAAACTCTGTGTATACCGTGGGAGTTACCATTGTGTGTGTGTGTCTTTCGTGTAAAAACATGCTGTGTTATGTAAACAGATTGTCTTTTTACAGATTTTCTTTCTTTTCCACTTTATTAGTGACAGTAAGCCAAGCTTTTTTACATTTATGGTTAAAGTATTGCACCACTGTTTGATGTGCTGTTCGTAGGGAGCCAGTTCATGTAAAAGGCAAGGGGCTGTGGCTACTATGCAGATAACGTAACTACTGTGCAGATAACTTTATTTGCACAGTAGCTATGTCTCCAGTAAAAATAACAGCTTTTATCTTCCAAATGTATTTGCACTCCCATCGTACACAGTCTAATATTGTCTCCTCGTGGAGGACAAAGCTCCAAATGAATACATTCCTGAATGCTTCGGATTGCCTGTTCATGAGCCTGGAAGTAGCTAATATGATAGTGGATGAATACCACTAGAACAAACGGCGTTACAGAGAGATTCCTTTTTTTTTTCCTTCATGAGTGGGTCAACTCCCTACTGGCAAATGCCTCTCATTTTCCTTTTTACTTCATTGGACAATTTAATGATCAAGGATAATCAGCCTGGATGCAGCATCTTTTCAGTGGGGTCCTGCTTTTTCGGCAGCTCTGAGGACTGACGTACAAGGTGGTGAAGTTCCTTACTGATGGTCACAAAATGAGTCAGTGGCTGTGGTGGAATTCAAATGTAAGATCTACTGTTGCGCAGTTCGGTACTCTAGCTACATAACATCAGCTGTTCAGCAGGGACCCGAGGGGCGGCTTTACTGCTTCTCAGGCTCCTGCTGGGGGTGCTCTATCCCCCAGTATCTTCCCATTCACCTCCGCTTCTCTTGGCACCAACCGAGGCTGTGTTGTCTTCCTCTTCAGCGGCAACACCTCCTGACATCCAGCATTTTCTTTTCCACAAGGTACGACTCTGTCAGTCTTTTCCACTGGCCCTTCTGTGGCCTGCTGGGGCCCATCCACGCTGGGGCTGTGGGCCCCACGTCAACATTGTATGCTTAGAAGTCCTTCCCACTGGACCTTCCTCAGCCCACGCAGGCTCATCTACGTCAGGGCTCTGATTTTCCCCATTGTCATCGCCACTCCTACCTTTCAGACCTCTATTCTCTCTGTCCTCTGGCAGCGAGTTTCGCCAGACCTCCCATGGCTGGCAAAGACCCATTGACACTGGGGCTGCTGTCCCCCTCAATGATGTTGCTAGCCCTGCCTTCCGGGCCTCACCTCCCTCATGGTTGGCTGACAGTGGGTTCCGCCAGACCTCCTATGGCTGGTGTTGGCCATCAACATCAGGGCTCGTGTCCCCCCCAACTGACATTGCCAGGTGCTTCATTGATGTTGGGGCCTCAACCTTCCCTGTCAGATTTACAAGCCGCTCCTACTGTGCAGGCCACTGCCAATGTGCAGATGGTGTCCTGTTCTTCCCCCCCCACCCACCTTTGTAGAGGTAGTCCAGTGCTTTGTGCCTCCTCCAGGCACAGTGACGACTGGGCCTATCTGACCAACCCCCGCGAATGCCTGCTATGTCACCGTGCCCAGCTCACTTCAGGGTGTCAACATCCTCGCTTCCTTCTTTGCAAAGCCTTCAGAGCTCATCAACGGGGACCAGGAATACAACCCCTACCTCATGGGGCTAGAGGAGGAAGAGGAGGAGCACGGTTTGGATGGGAACCCATTTGGCATGTCTGGCTCCCCATTTCTCAACAGGAGTATGGCCTCTGCACTGTGTATTCCAAAGTACCCTCCTGCAGACCCCTCCATCATCTTTATGATGAAGCAACTTCAACCTACAGTGGGGTTGGCTGCTCAGGAGCAAGAGCATCTCTGGGAGACACGTGGTAGCATTTCTAGAGCTACCAGACTCCTCACCGCTTATCATTCCTCCTCTATTAGGAGCCTGATTAAGGCAGCCCATGGTTGGTTTAGGGTGCCTTTGTATCTCAATTCTCTCCCCACAGATTGGAGGGGGGGGACTGAACCTCATGGATCAAAGAATCTTTGCCCCATCACACTGGGCCTCAGGATAGCTACTTATTAGGCCATTTGGTTGCATACCAGTATACCCTCTGGAAACAGGCTAGGGTACCAGCTCAGCCCCTCGCAGAGGGTCCCCAGAAGCTGGAGATGCTCAAGGCTCTCCTGCCTTGGGCTGACGTGGGCAAGTGCCTCTTCAGGTCTCCCTGCGACTTCTCAGATACCACCACCAGAGCAGCTACCATTGGCATCTGCCTAAGACAGTGTTCTTGGCTAAGGGTATCAAGATTTACTAGGGATGTCTAGCAGTCCATCCCATGTGCCCTTTTCAGAGGGTAAATGCTCTTTGGGGCTGATGTGCCTCTCTGGCCTACAAGCCTCAGGTGGGTCTCTGAGATCAGTCCCTTCTCTCTACCTCCTACAACCCAGCAGTAGGCGAAGGATGCCATTTCGCAGGGCTACAAACAGGTTCAGGTTGGGGGCCAGAATATTGGGCAAAGCAAGAGCAGGGTCAGCTTAGCCAACCCAAACCTCCTCCACAGGTTCCCTCCCTGAAGTCCCTGGAGGTGGAGATGTGGCTATGGCCACCAGTTCTGCACCAGCTTGTCTTGTTCTTAGGCCCCATCCTCCAGTACCTAATCTGGAGGTAGTGGTATAGAGTCGCCTTTCTCTCCACCTGGAACAGTGGAAGGGTTTTACGCCAGATGTTTGGGTCCTGCAATTCTTGGAACAGGGCCATGTTCTAGAATTTCTGGAGTTGCCTCCAGACCATCCTCCAAATCCCTCTAGTCTGCATACTAGTGCTACTAGAGGACATATGTTCACTACTGCAGAAGAGGGCCAGAGACCTCGTTTTCCCTGGGATTGAAGGGATGGGGTTCTGTTCTCATTTCTTTCTAGACCCCCAAGTCCTCAGGGGACTTGAGCCCTGTTTTGAACCTGAGGAATGTGAACTTCTGTATTCAGTACAAGCAGTTCATGTTGGTCACTCAGTGAGGCCTGCTGCCCCTCCTGCAAAAAGGAGACTGCGAATGCTCCCTGAACATGCAGGCTACTTACCTGCATATCACGATTTGTCCACCCCACAGGAAGTACTACAGGTTCCTGTCTCAGAGGGGTGCTCTTCCAGTTCAGGATACTGCCCTTTGGCTTGTCATCTGTGCCATGAGTACTTACCCACGGCTTGCCAGTTGTGGTGGCAGCTTTCAGCTCAGGGGGACTGTTTGTCTTCCCCTGACTTGGGCAACAGGTTGCTTTAACACTCAGTCCAAGGAGCAACTGTCTCAAACCCTAGGGTGTATCAGACACTGTTCGATGCCCTAGGGATCACGGTCAGTTGGCTCAAGTCAGTCTTGATCCCTTGTCAGCAACTACAGTAGACAAGGGCAGTCCTGGACACAAGCTCAGAGCTCAGCCTCCCTGCCCCAGGACAGAGCAGCGTGCCTCTTGGTGCTGGCCCAGCTGCTTTACAGCAGACCGGTGTGTCACAACTGGAACATTCCTGAGACTGTTGGGCCTGCTGGAAGCAACCATTGTCATGGTACCCCTGGCCAGGCTGCATAGGAGGATTCCTCACTGTACGCTGAGTCCATCAGATTCAGCACCTCTGTGATGTGGGACAGGAGGCTCTAGTAACCTCTCCTGTCTGGAAGGTGCTCTAATGGTGGAGTTAATTCTGTAATTTTCTGACAAGGGTTCCCTTTGTTTCAAACAACATGAAGTCTTGCTGTATTCTGACATATTGCAGTGATCCCCAACCTTTAAACTGCCCTGGAGAACAAAGAGTTAACTTTCTATGCAGAGCATAGAATGCTGAGCTCGAGTTTGGTTGGAGTGTTTCAAACTCAAACCTTCAGATTCTTTACTCCGCCTCACTGAACGGTCGTTCCGGAGATTTTCTGCTTCATCTTAGTTCGAAAATCGGTTAAAGTTTGTTTTCATTAGTTTTTAAACCAAAAAAGTTATCCGCATAGTCGGTTCAGTCTCTGTCTGTGGTGCCATGAGTACTAGATAGGATTTCTTCTGTTTTTGTGTGTGGAACTTGTAAAAAGTGCGGGTCAGTTCAGCTGAACCAGCCATTTGATAGTGAAATGTTGTGTTTTTGTGTGTTTACTTAGTGTGTGGTTACCGGTCCTTATCGGTTCTTAAAAAAAAAAAAAGAAAAAAACGTGTTTTACTACGTTTTTTTCCAATACCCGTGACACGGTTAGGAACCGATAAGGGAGTCTTGCCTGGCGGTTGCCATAAAAAGGGTAAGTTGGTTAGGTTGGCCATGTCTGAGAAACCCATGAAAAAAAACGGGCCCACTGGGTTTCAACACTGCAGTGAATGTGGGGAGGTCTTTGCCAAGGCCGATCCCCACACCACCTGTGTTTATTGTCTGGGGTTTGACCACCTCGATTCAGACTGCCAAATATGTAAAAACTTTCCCAAATCTACCCTTGAGAAGAGATTAGGTAGACTGAGGGAAAAGGAGGCCGAGAAGTCCACTGACCCAGCTGGCCAGCCCGGTTCGGTTCTGACCGAACCAGAAGGAGTACCCTCTGACCAGGGCGATACTTCTTCAGGCAAAAGGAGAGCCGATTCCGAGGGATCGGTTCAGACAAAAAGAAAACACAAAGACAAATCGTCCGGTTCAGATCCAGAGGTTCATACTCCGACCACTGAAGAGATAGCCAGAGCGATTCAGATTGTGGAATCGCTCCTCCCGGTTCCTACTGATCCGGCACCTCCTGGCAGGGGTTCGGTTCGGTTGGTTCCCCCGGTTCAAGATTATACCCTCGAAGATTTTTATGAACCGGAGTTTGAAGAGGAAGGGGAATTTGAGGATCATGATGGTGAAAGTGAGGGTCTGGATGTGCCTGTGGAACCGGACATCTCCCCAGACAGACCTTCAGGTGTTTCCCCTCCTAGGCTTTCTGAGTCCCCTTCTCACTTTATGTGCTACAGAAAGGTGGCTGAAACCCTCCAGCTTCCTATGGAGGAGGTTGTGGAGGATCAAGAAGAGCCTGATTATGTAGAAATGATGGACATCCCAGAGTCCAGGAGACTGTCTGTTCCCCTCCACAAATCCTTTGGGAAACGGACACAAAAAATCCTAAAGTCTCCTAACACTATACCTCCTGTGGATAGAAGAATGGACAAGAGGTATACACTTTTTCAGGCTCAGACACGGAGTTCTTATACCAGCAATGCAGCCATGTTGGGGTAGTGCAGGCTGCTGCCTGTGACAAGGCAAATATTCCCCTGGCTTCACACCCCCCAGACAAGGACTCCAGGAAGATTGATGCCATGGCAAAGAAACAGTACATGGCATCTTCCTTGGGACTCAGGCAGGTGAATTATATGGCCTATACAGCCAGGTACCAGAAGTCCAGGTGGGACACTGTACTGGCACTGGCTAAACAGGCCTCCCCAGCCAGCCAAGGAGCTGGAGGCAGTGGCTGCAGATGGGATTGAGGCATCTAAAGTTCAGTTTCATGCTGCTGTGGACTCTAATGATGTGTCTTCAAGAGTCATGGCTACATCTGTGGCTCTGCGGAGAATGGCTTGGCTCAGATGTACTAGCCTCTCGCAGGACACCCAGGCTAAGGCCATGGATTTTCCTGTAGTGGGTAACTCTCTGGGGAGCAGACAGAGAATTACATGAAGAAAATGGATGAGTACAGGACCACTTACAGGAGTGCTCAGGCCAAGGAGAAGCAGTCAACTCCTCAAAGGCAGCAGTCTAGGGGCAAGGGCAGGCCTTTTTACCAAGCACAGGCCTCTTCTTCCTTTTCACAGAGGGGGTTCTTCAGAGGGAGAGGCAGAAGGGGGATGAGCAGGGCTGCATCCACTTCTCAGCCTAAAGCCCCTGCCAAGCAGACACCCTGATGGGCCTGCTCGGGTCGACACTCCTATTCCAGTAGGGGGCAGGCTGGCTTACTTTGTCCAGGACTGGATGTCTATTACATCAGACAAGTGGGTCCTGGAAGTAGTAAGCCAGGGACTGGTTCTCAGCTTCAGAACATTTGCAAAGATGAGAGCCCAATCTTTTCCACCTGCACATCTGTCGGAAACCCTTGCCCTAGAGGCAGAGGTTTCTTCTCTTCTAGCCTTAAGAGCCATAGAGAGAGTACCTACCCTACACTGGGGCAAAAGACTGTACTCCAGGTACTTCCTGACCCTAAAAAAGACAGGGGAGTGGTGACCCATCCTAGACCTAAGATATCTAAACAAACATCTTTTAAAACCAAAGTTCAAAATGGTAACTCTGGGAATAATCCTTCCCTCTCTAAGGCCAGGGGACTGGTTAGCCTCCCTGGACCTCAAAGATGCCTACTTTCACATTCCCATCAGGTGCTCCCATAGAAAGTACCTCAGGTTCGAGTTGCCCTCAGGCCACTATCAGTTCAGAGCAATGTCCTTTGGCCTAACCTCAGCACCAAGGGTTTTCACAAAGTGCCTGGCAGTAGTAGTTGCCTTTTTAAGAAGGCAAAAGATTTCCATTTTTCCATATCTGAACGATTGGCTAATAGTGGCCCAGTCTCCAGACCAAGTCAAGTCTCACCTGCAAGTGACCCAGCAAGTGCTCACTTCTCTAGGATTTCTTCTCAGCCTTCCCAAGTCAGTTCTCAAACCAGTCCAGCTTCTTACCTTTATAGGGGCAGAACTGGACACACTCAGAGCAAGAGCCTTTCTTCCTCTAGAAAGGGCAAGGGTTCTTATGGAACTAGGCTCTTTCTTCAGCCTTCGGGTATCTCAACCAGCAAGGCATTTCCTCCAGCTCTTGGGCCACATGGCAGCTTCAGCAGCAGTGGTCCAAGGGGCAAGATTCCAGATGAGGGTTATTCAGTTCCACCTGAGAGCTTTTTGGTCTCAGAGGAAGGATTCCCTTACCGAACTGATCCCAGTGATTCTGACCTTGATCCAAGCCCTCCAATGGTGGCAGGATCAGGACAATTTACAACAAGGTGTTGCTTTTGCTACTCAGCCTTGTTCAGTGGTCCTTACCACGGACGCTTCCCTTTTGGGCTGGGGAGCCCATCTTGGGTCCCTCACTGCCCAGGGGCTGTGGTCCCCCCAAGAATCCCTTCTCCATATCAATCTCGTAGAGCTCAGGGCAGTTTTTCTGGCCCTAAAAGCTTTCTCTCAGTCAGTACTGGACAAGATGGTTCAGGTCAGAACGGACAACACCACCACCATGTGGTACATCAACAAGCAGGGAGGCACTCGGTCCATGGCCTTGTGCATGGAAGCCATGAAGTTGTGGTCCCTGGCTTATTCCCTGCAAACCTCTCTGGTAGCAGTTCACCTTCCAGGGAAGGACTATGTGCTAGCAGATGCACTGAGCAGGACTCTCAGGGCCATCACGAATGGTCCCTGGACTCTCAGGTGTTGAAAGTGATTTTTTCAAGGTGGGGCACTCCTGAGATAGATCTCTTTGCAGCCCCAGACAATCACCAACTCCCTGTCTTTTGTTGCAGACCTCCAATTTTGGGCTCAGTCCCCCTGGACGCCCTGATTCTGAATTGGGAAGGGAAGTTTCTGTATGCCTTCCCCCACTTCCCACTCCTGTTCAAAGTTTTGCTCAAAATAAGGTCTCAACCTTGCAAAGTGATTCTGATTTCTCCAGATTGGGCCAGGCAGCCCTGGTACCCCCTATTGCTGTCCCTAGCAGTCCATCTTCCCCTGTCTCTTCCCAGGAATTACAATCTGTTAACATCCTCTCAGGGGAGGATTTGGTACCCCAGTCTTCAGTCTTTCAATCTCAAGGCATGGCTCTTGAAGAGTTAGAGTTTGCAGATCTGCATCTTTCCCAAGGGGTTCTGGATATTCTCAAAGCTTCTCGAAAGCCCTCCACCAGAAAGACTTATAACTCCAAATGGAAGAGATTCAGCATTTGGTGTTCTAAGAAGCATATTTCTCCAGATACTGCTAGATTGCCTACGGTTCTGGATTATATGGTGCATCTTAATGGCCTAGGCCTCAGACCAGCTACTCTCAAGGTACACTTATCAGCTGTTTCTGTATTTTTGTCTGTGGGGAAGTCTTCCAAACTATCTTCTCATCCTGTGTTCTGTAAATTTTTTAAAGGATTGCTTCACACCAATCCTCCTTTTAGAGACCCTGCCCCTGCCTGGGATTTGAATGTTTGCATTGCTCAACTTATGCAACCCCCTTTTGAGCCTATGTCTTCAGCAGGGCTTAAGTACTTGACTTGTAAAACTGTGTTCTTGGTAGCCATTACCTCTGCCAGGCATATCAGTGAATTTCAAGCCCTGTCAGTGGAACCTGATTTTATCTCATTTCACAGGGATAAAGTGGTCCTCAGAACCAATAGAAGGTTCTTGCCAAAGTGGTTTCAGACTTCCATTTAAACCAGTCTATGTCTCTTCCTGTTTTCTTCACTGATCATTCTTTCTCAGGAGAGAGGAGGCTACACAGTTTAGATGTTAAAAGAACCCTTAGTTACTACATAGAGCGTACCAAGGGTCACAGGTTTGACTCCCTCTAGTTGTTCCTTACTTATGGAGAGGTGGGAAAGGGCAAACCTGCCACCAAAAGATCTGTTGCCAGGTGGATTGTGTCTTGTATACAATTATGCTATGAAAAACTGGGAAAAACTCCACTCTCAGGCCTGAGGGCTCATTCCACAAGTGGTACAGCTGCTTCCCTGGCTGCTGCCAGGGATATCCCTCTCTTAGAAATTTGTCAAGCAGCCACCTGGAAAACAGTCCATACCTTTACCAAGCATTACTCTCTGAATATCCAGGCTAGGAGTGATGCTCTGTTTGGCACAGCAGTACTTCAGAGCCTATTCCCAAAGTAGGTTCTGCCCCTCCTCCATAGAGGTACTGCTTGGCAGTCTGCAATATGTCAGAATACAGCAAGACTTCATGTTGTTTGAAGAAAAAAATTACTCACCTTAGTAATTGTGTTTCTTCTAGTGGAGTCTTGCTGTATTCTGACCTCCCTCCCTGCCTCCCCTCTCAGAATCTGTTTTTGGGAAGTGGGTGGGCAGATGCAGTGTTGCACCCCAGGGGTGCTCTTTGTTTACACCCGCCTCCTTTTTGTTTGGGTGTTGATTTATTACGGTTGTTTGTATTAGATTGGTTTTTGGATTTCCTGACTTGTCTTCCTTGGGAATCCAAACCTTTTTACTGCCAGTTGGCTAGTAGGAATTTTACAATTTCCACATAGAATTTTTAGTTAGTTGGGCTCATAAGAATCTGACAGTTTGAGTTTGAAACACTCCAGACAGAGACTCCAACCGAGCTCGAGCTTAGCATTCTATGCTCTGCATAGAAAGTTAACTCTTTGTTCTCTGGGGCAGTTTAAAGGTTGGGGATCACTGCAATATGTCAGAATACAGCAAGACTCCATTAGAAGAAACACAGTTACTAAGGTCAGTAATTTTTTCTTCCTTCCCTTCAACAGATTCTCACCACAGACACCTCGGGGCTAGGCTGAAGAGCTCATCTGGGTCCTCATCAAACATCAGGAACATAGCCAACAGTGGAGACTTCCATCCATATAAATGTAGTAGAGATGCGGACTGTTCTGTATGCTCTTCAGGCTTTCCAGAACCATCTATCCCCAGGCCATCTGCTGGTGCCGACGGACATCAGTGTAGTCCATTACGTTCACAAGCGGGGGGAAGCCCCATTCATACCCCCTGTGCAGGGACGCGATGAGGGGCTGGTACTGGGCTCTAGAACACTGTCTAGAACTGACGGCTGTCCATGTTCTAGGCATCCTAAACATCTTGGCAGACAGACTGAGCTGGTTGCTGTCTGGGATGCTCGGGTGGAACTGCTGACTTCAGTCATAGAAAACCTGTTCAACGTATGGGGTCATCCAGTGTTGAACCCTTTTGCATCCCCACCCAGTGCGAAACTGCTTCGTTTCTGCTCACTTGCTCCAGGGACTAGAGCTTTCTGGCGAGACACGTTGTCCTTATACGCATTCCCCCTGATACAGTGCAAGCTCCGGATGGAAGGAGCGACTGTGTTCCTGGTTTGCTCCATTCTGGCCTCATCCGGTCTGGTCCCCTTTTCAGCAATCATTGACAGTGAAACCTCCCATACCTCTGCCCCTGTGCAAAGGCTTGCTATCACAGGGGCAGGGCACCCTGGTCCATCCAGACCTCAAGGCACTACACCTCTGTGCCTGGCTCCTGAAAACATAGCTATGGCTAGATTTGGGGTATCCCACAAGGTGGCTATTAGCCTGGTGGCTGCTAGGATGCCTTCCACCAGGGTCACTTATTCCATGAAGTGGAAGAGCTTTGTGGGTGGCTTCCAATCATTTGAATCCCTTCACTTGTTCAGTGAATCAGTTTTTGGAGTATTTGCTGTTCCTCTCAGATTTGGGCCTGCCATATTCCTCCATTAAAGCGCACCTGGCTGCCATTTCAGCTTTCCAGGTGTCCTGTACATCTTTGAGAGGCATTCTTCATCTGAAGTCTACCATCTGCAATCCAGTTGAGCATTAGAGCATCTTACTCTGGCTCCTTTTGAGTCAGCTGCGACATACGAGCTAAGCTTTCTGTTGTGAACAGCGTCATCTTTAATAGCTGTTACTGCTGCTTGAAGGATTTCCCAAGCTTTAAGCTCTGGTGTGTAAGCCTCCTTATTTGATTTTCAACAAAGACAGGGTGTCTTTGTGTACTAGTCCTACGTTTTTCACCAGAGGTGGTGTTTGAATTTATCTGGAACCAAATCATCCACCAGCCTGTTTTGTTTCTAGCGCATGCCTATCCAGGGGATGCAGTGTTCTATACTTTAGATCTACATAGAATACTCAGATGTTCTATGTTCCTTGCACAAGGGACTACAGAAAGTCCTTGTAAATGTTTGTTTCTTTCGCCCCTGGGTAAGAGGGCATACCAGTTTCCAAACTGTGCCTGTCTCCCAGTGGTTGGCCAACTTATTACGTTTTGCTACAGGAAGTATGGTAAAGGACTTCGTGGGGTCATGCATGACCACTCCACCAGAGGCATGACCACCTCTGCTGCCTCTCTCAGGGTTGTGTCGGTCACTGTAATCTGTGCCACTCCCCTTCGAATATTGTCCACACTTTCAGTAAACACTACAGTCTGGACATTGCCTCTAAGAGAGGGGCAGGCTTCGGCCTGGCTGTGCTTCAAGGCCTCCTGTGTTAGGCCTAAAGCCTCCAACCACCCAGACTGTCTCTCTGTTCGTACTGCTTGGGATTCATTCCATCGGTGTGGCCTGATGCAAGAGATACCCTAAATGAAGATAGTATAGTTATGCAAGAACTTACCTTAACAGTAGGTCTTACTTCGAGAGGGCTCTTGCAGTAGGTATTTACCATTTGGAATGCGCCCCCCTGGCGTCAGGACCACACGGAAAACTTTAGCTAGCAGTGTCTGGCAGGGGACCGCCCACCAACATCACGTGACAGACATCAGCGTAACCCTTTATAGTGGGCAGTCCCTGGCCCGCCCGCCATCGACCTGTGCACGTCAGACCTCGCAGAGAGTGCTGCTACTGTTCAACCACCATTTTGGATGAGTATTCATCTTAGAATTTCATTTATTCCTTATTTCTTTTAGTAAATATTTTTGTGCATGTCTTCGACGACACCTCCTGAGTCACATAAGAACAAGTGCAGTACGCAACTCCCACATAAGGACAGCCATTTTCTCTGCCTCTTTTGTCTAGGCCCGGAACACCAGACTGAGGACTGTGAGGCCTGCCTGAACTTCAGTTAGGCCACATGGAAACGCAGGCAGAAAGCCCTCGAGACCCATGTTTTGAAGCTGAAAATGGCATCGATGGAGAAGGGTTGCAGAAATTGTGGAGTGCATCTTCCTCCCCGTTTTTGGATTTGCACCAACACAAGAAACAGAAGGACAAGGAGAAGCACCGGGATCAGGACAGGTCCCCCTCCAGCCCACGGCTCCCTCTGGGGAACGCAGATGGCCAGTGGCCCACTTCCTCCTGGAAGGGCGCCGTTTTGAACAAAGCTGCTTCGACCCAGGAGCAGCCCTTGGTTCCCCTGCTGCCACTGGTCGTGGTGGCGGCGGTCGCCTCAGCCAAGTCTGAGGCTCCTGTCATACTTAGGCCCCTGCAAATCAAAGAGTCTCTGTCTGCTGGCGGGGCTGTTTAGTCGCTCGTCTGAACCTGTGACAAGTGCCCAGTCCAGGCTGATAAGTCGAGCACCGGAGGCCCCAGTAACTGCCCAGCCACAGCTGATAAGCTGGATGTCGGTTCTCCCGACATCCGCACAGCCCAGGCACTTCTGTTGGGTTGTAGTGAAAGACCTGATGTGACCACCCAGCACCCACTGCTGCTTCGGCCGCAGCATTCCCTGGAAGGCTCTCCCAATCTGGGTACTCCTCCTCCCCCTCCGGCCTCTCCTTAGCACCCGGAGCTGGAGTTGAAAGGACATCAGCCTGACGATACTGTTTCTGGGTTGTAGCTGGACCTCCCTGGAAATCCCCCTATCGGCCCTCAGGACCCTCCGCCTCGAGCTGCTCCAGTAGGGCCCTGCACCCCCCTCCCGCCTTTGCTGGAGGGACCCTCCATGCCATTGTTAGGCTCAGTCCCTAATGGCCCTTCGCCTGATTTCCTACCCTCATGTCCTTTCCACCTGTCTTTCAGGCCTCCGCAGGATCCTCCGTCTGGCCCTATGGCTCCTCCATCAGGGCCATTGCTGGGCTTCCAGACGCATGGTTACCAGCAGCCATGTTGCCGTGCCTCTGGATGTCTTTTGCCGTGGTACCAGACGCCAGGTCACCCATCGCCGGGGTACCCGCCGTTGGGTTATGTGCCTAACCTCCATACGCTGGGCTATCTGCCATCAGGGTACCAGGTGTCAGGATACCAGATGCCAGGATATGCCCCTGGTTTTCAGCCAGTGTACCAGCCTCCACCGCCCCCACCTCTGCAGCCTCAGGCAGACTTCAGTGCCATGCTCCAGTCCTGGTGGGCCGAGACCAAGTCCCAGTTGGTGTCAGAGTTGAACAGTCGTCATACGGTGGCCTACTCCGGCACGCCCGGATCTGACTCCTAGATCTCCTTTGCCGGTGGAGTCCTGCCCTTCCACGTCAGGAATAATGAACGGGGTGAATTCCGCCACTGAAAAGGGCAGGCCTCCTATTACCTTCTCAGAGGTCCGCCACACTGGGGTTCGGTCACCAGTCCAGACTCACTCTTCTGAGTGAGACTCTGATTCCATTCCTCTGCCTCTCCTTCTGGCTTTGAAACTCTTCCATCGGACGAGCCTAAGACTAAGGAATCACCCAAGTCACCACCAGAGGATCCCTCATTCATGGACTTGCTCAAGAAGATCGCGGAAGCTTATGAGTGGAAATCTGACGATCAGGACCCCAAATGCAAGAGACTGGCTGAGTATTTGGATATGCTGTAGTTGTCTCCAGTCCTCACGCCTCCCTGGTTGGAGCCTCATGAGGACTTAACCTTTACCATTTGGCTAATGCCTTCATCCATTCCTGCCATAGCCAAGAAGGCGGACAGGACCTACCATATGCCAGAGGGTAAGGACCACCTGAGTGCCCATCCTAAAGCAGACTCTGTGGTCATTAGCGTGGCCTATGACCGATCCACTAAACCTAAACACATAAGCACTTCTCCACCTGATAAGGAGTCAAAGCAGCTCAACCAATTTGGGCGGAAGTTTTATTTTTCTTCCACCTTGGCTATTCGCGCTCTAAACTATGTGGCCCACATGTTGGTGTTCAAAAAGTCCCTTTTTCATAAATTGGAGTGAGTCATTGAGGCCATGCCAGACTCTGAACTGAAGGAAACACTCTCTGATACAATTAGGTCAGCTAAGGTTGCTTGTCACCACTCTCTGTGAGTGACCTACGATGCGGTTGACTCCTCGGCTAGGGGTACGGCCATGCTGTAAGCTTGAGGAAATATTTCTGGCTGAGGGTTTCTGGGCTGACACCTGATGTCCAGGCTGCCATCCAGGATGCCCCCTTCTCGGGATCTGTCCTCTTCGGAGGAGATGCCCAAGACATCATCACGAACCTCCAGGACAGGGAGAAGGCTTTACATTCAGTGCAGACTATGCATCACAGTGGCTACAAGCCCAAACAGCCTTTTCGACACCAATAGAGATGCACACGAAACAGCACCAGTACACCAGATGCCAAACCAAACGGGCCCCCTCAGCTATGGCCACCCCTCCAGCCAAGAGCCAGAGAGTTTCAGGGGCGGGCCTCCCGAACCCTCTCTCTGCCTCTTGACTCGCAGTCCACATCCCCTCCTCCTCTGTTGCAGTCAGAGGAACCAGTAGGTGGAAGGTTCACCGGTCATCTGGCAGAATGGGAGGTGATCACCACAGATTCATGGGTCCTGCAACTGGTATCTCACGGCCACATGTTAAGAGTTTCTGGAAAAGACCCCAAGACAATCCTCCAGGCCCTTCACATTATCCAAAGGTGCACATTTCCTTGATCAGAGAGCAGATAGATGTTCTTCTGCAAAAAGCAGCCATAGAGCCCATGCCTCCAAACCAGGTGGCAAGGGGACACTACTCTCACTTCTTCTTGTTCCCCAAAGAGATGGGGGATTTACGTCCCATACTAGATCTCAGCACTTTGAATCTGTACATAGAGTACAAACACTTCTGGATGCTGACCCTTCCAGGCTTGCTGCCCCTGTTACACAAGGGACAGTGGCTCTGTGCCCTGGACATGCAGGATACTTACCTGCACATATACCTGTCTTTCAGGCCCACCGCCGCTACCTCAGGTTCTCCTTTCAGGGGAACTCTACCAGTTCAAGACCCTCCCTTTTGGCCTGTCCTCTGCACCCAGGGTCTTCACCAAGTGCCTAGCAGTAGTGGCAATGGCCCTGTGGCATCAGGGCCACTATATCTTCCCATACCTCGATGATTGGCTGATCTCAGCCCCGTCGAGGGAACGGCTGGAACTCTCCCCTTCAGCTACACTGGACCCATTTGCCCAAATGGGGGCTACATGAACTATCCCAAGTCTCACCTTATCCCCTCCCAGCATCTGCAGTTTATTGGGGCGGTGCTGGATATGGCCCAGGGTAAAGCTTTCCTCCCACTGGAGAAGGCGGTAACCTTGCAATGCCAGGCACAGTTTGTGACTTCCATTCGTTGGGTTTTGGCCAGGTCAGTGCTGCACCTTCTTGGCCTAATGGCAGCGGCCATCCCTACGGTTCCTGTAGCCGGGCCCCACATGTGGATATCGCAGTAGATGCTCAGGGTTCAGTGGGACCAGAGATTGGACAACCTTGATCACAAGATCATGGTCTCTGTATCAAGGCGCTGGGATCTCCTTTGGTGGCAGGGTATCAACAACCTCTGCAAAGGGGTCCCCTTTTAGTCTCCTTCCCCCATCCAGACTCTGACCATGGATGCTTCAGAGCTGGGTTGGGGGGCACATCTAGGGAGCCACAGGACACAGGGTCTGTGGTCTCAGTCAGAGCTCTCCCTGCACATAAATGTGCTGGAGATGTGAGTGGTGCTGTATGCCCTTCAGGCCTTTCAGCACCTCCTCAGCCCAGGTCCTCTGCTGGTCCAAACGGACAATATGTGCGTAGTATGGAACCTGAACAAGCATGGGGGTACTTGGTTGTACCCCCTTTGCAGGGAGGCGATGTGAGTTTGGTATTGGGCAATTCAGCATTGGATCTCCCTCATGGCAGTCCATGTCCCAAGCATCCAAAATGTCCTAGCGGACAGTCTCAGCCACACCTGCGCCAAGGCTCACGAGTGGGAACCAAACCAATCAGTAGTCAGACATATTCGACCGGTAGGGTCATCCAGATCTCGTTCTGTTCTCCTCCCCATCCAACGCAAAACTACCCACATTTTGCTTGCTTGTTCCAGGACCTGATGTTATTTGGCGAGATGCACTATCGTTTTGTTGGACAGGGAGGCTCTTGTACGCCTTTCATCCTTTTCCGATTCTGCAGAAGGTACTGCTCAAGCTGCAAGTAGAAGAATCTTGCATGATTTTGATCATTCCTCATTGGCCTCGCCAAATATGGTTTCCACTTCTTCAGCAACTGACAGTGGAACCTCTAACTCTCAGTGATGCTCTTCTGCTCTTCTGACCCAGGAGGAGGGCACGCTGGTCCACTCAGGGCTGAAGTCCCTTCACATCCACGCGTGGCACCTTCTGACATAGCCGCTTCATGCTTTGGTGTTTCACCTAGGGTAGCCCAAGTCCTTGTGGAGGCCAGGAAGCCTTCCACGAGAAACACTTACACTATGAAATGGAGGAGATTTTCTATCTGGGACACCTCGAAAGGTTGGAACCCTTTTTCATGCCCCGTCCCGCAGGTCATGGAGTACCTCCTGCATCTCTCCGACCTAGGCTTGAGTTACTCTTCTTTGAAGGTACACCTTTCAGTCATTTCCGCTTACCACGTTCCGGTGGAAGGCAAAACTGTTGCTCAGCTGGAGGTTTCCAAACATTTCTGAAGGGAATTCTCCACCTGAAACCCCCAGTGTGTAACCCTGATCCACCGTGCAACTTGAATTTTATTTTAGAAAAGCTCACCTTGCCTCCTTTTGAACCAACCACAAGATTCGACATGCACTATCTGTTATAGAAAAAGCTCTTTTTAGTTGCTGTTGCTTCTGCACAAAGGATGTCCGGGCTTCAGGCCCTGATGTGTAAGGAGCTTTATTTGATTTTTCACAGAGACCTGGTGGCTCTGTGTACTAATCCTAAGTTTTTACCTAAAGTGTTTCCGAGTTTACATTGAATCAGGCCATTAAACTACCGGTGTATTACCCTGAGTACTCTAACCAAGGGGAGGCAATTCTACACACATTAGATGTTCACAGAATTTTGCGGTACTATACAGATTGGACGAAGTCACTCCGTAAAACAGATCAGCTTTTTGTTTCCTTTGCATCTAAAAGAGAGGGTGCCGCTGTTTCTAAGCAGTGTGTGTCCAAATGGTTGGCAAAATGCATTATTTTCTGCTACCAGAGGTATAACAAACCTTTGCTGGGGAAGTCAAAGGGCATTCTACCAGAGGCATGGCCGCTTCTGCTGCTAGTTTCAGAAAAATGTCTGGTGCTGACTTCAGTGCAGCAGCCACTTGGAGCTCCATCCATGCTTTCACGAAACACTACAGTCTGAACACTGCCTCTAGGTGCAGGGCCGGCTTTAGTTAGTTATCCTTAATGGCCTCCTTTCATAGTTCCCTGCATCTCTGCAGATGTTTCCTGCCTCCCGTGTTTCAGACTTGTCTGATCTACACTGCTTGGGACTCTGTCCTACTGGTAAATACCTACTGCAAGAGCCCTCTTGTAAAAAGATAGTACGGTTACATAAGAACTTACCATAACAGTAGATCTTCAAGAGAGGTTCTTGCAATAGGTATCTTTCCCTCCCTCCTTCCCCCAGCTTCTGCTACTGCTTCTCCTATCAGCCTCACTTAGGCTTTAGGAGCCTACTTCTTTCTTCTGTTGCTTTGTTCTAAGGTCTCCGGCGGGAGAACTGGAGGGCTGGCTGGGGATATAGGGTCACGCTGACGTCAGTCACGTGACATCAGTGGACGGTTCCCCACCAGACACTACTAGCTAAAGTTTTCCATGTGGTCCTGACGCCAGGGGCGCAGTCCTAATGGTAAATACCTACTGCAAGAGCCTCTCTCGAAGATCTACTGTTACGGTAAGTTCTTACGTAACTGTACTGTCTTCGAGAGGATCGCTAGCATCAGGCCGTGCCATCCCACTCTCTATCCCCCATGGCTTAGGGCTTTTCTCTCTTCCTGCCTCTCTTTCTCCAAGACTGTTTACCTTCTGTTTCCCCTTCCTTAGTGGTGGGAAACTCTAGCTCTTTGTCGGTTCCTCAGCAGGAGATCCTCTGTATATGGTCTCCAGTGGGAAAACTGAGGAGGGCATGGGCCACCCACATTTATATGGGAAGGACATTGTTGTCTGAAATCGTCTTGGGTGACGCCTACCAGACTGTTGGCAAAGACGTTTCCGTGTGGTCCTAGTGCCTGCTGGCTATAGTTCATAGGTGTGGCCTGATGCAAGAGATCCTTTCGAAGATCTACTGTTACGGTAAGTTCTTACATAACTGTACTTTACACATAAAGGCCGCTGCTCCCCGATAGCATTATAATGCTATCTACAGTCCTGCAGCCCCTTCCTCACTTCGCTTCATCAAAACGTGGTTTTCTGGCCGGGCTTTGGCAGGCACTCAGGGGCTGGCTTTCAGTGTGGAACAGAGATTGTAGTTCTTCTAAGGTGAAAATAACAATATACCTGGTTAAAAAAATATATATATTTGGGGGCTCAGTTGGGTCCTGGAGCAGGCAGCTCCTTGCCGTGAGTTGTCTACCTCAAGGAAAAATAGGTGTCAGCAGCTCTTTAAATTGTTATAGCTGTTAGTCTGTGCTTGGACTGCTATTTAACCGATTTCCCACAAGAATAAATGGTTTTAAAAAAAAAAAAAAAAAACCTACTACTTAATAAAAAGTTAATGTGACTATTTACAGATGTCTCTTGGCTGTTCAAGAGTATCATCTTGAGCCATCTTAGGGTTCCAGAACCTCTCAGCTTCATTTACAGTAGTGGTTCCCGCATCCCTAAGATGATATATGACTACACTATTGATCAGTCGAGATGTCCGTATACAGCCATTTACTTACACAATAAATTTTTTATGGAAAACAGTTTCTCTGATACATGACAAGATTTTCCAGGCACACTATATTAGGCTGTGTACTATTCCTGATTTTAACCTTATGTTTGTTCCTGCTTACCTAGTGGGCTGGGCTTTCCTTCAGCCTTCCCACATCAAGCCATTGCTCCACTGCTTACTGGAGCGGTCATCCATTAGAAATCATCTAGGATATATCCCTCTAGGAGGAGCTAGTCAGCCAGGAGTAGAGCTGGCCAGAACTTTACTGGTCAGGGTGAGGGAAACCGACGCAGATTTGTGGGCACTGCAGCTGGGCAAGGACATTGTGTTGGCATTGGGACAGCATGGAGAGGGAAAGATATCGGGTAAAAACTCAGAAAAGAATGGAGCATGCATAAGTGGAATCCTGTGTTTTTAATGTTTAAATTTTAACATAACAAAGAGCACAATGTGCTAGTGAGGACTGCTGACAAAACGCACACACACACGTCGTGTTAGCATCACCTGCCTGAGCACAACCATTTTTGCCTGTGCTTTCATCCCTCCTACATGCCACCTCAACCCCAGTGGGTTGTAGCCTGAGAGGAGACCTTCCTCTTCAGTCAGAAGCAAGTTGGAACCAGGCCCAGCCACCACATTTCAGCTGATACTCACTGGCCTTGGACCGAAAGTGTGGTACCACTGCATGCTGTGTCATGCATGCAGGCAGCAGGATTTTGCTAACACCACATATCCCTGTCTACAAGTCATCCTCATCCTAGGCCACCAAAGGTTAGTTGCGTAACAGTGGGAGCCCTCCACTCCTCCCATGGTAGAAGGCGCCTAAGGCACATGCTCAGCACGGTCTCTGCTGCCTCATGTATGACCAGCTAGGCTTGGGACACAAAGCAGGTCATCAGTGTGGAAGGCTGCAGCACTTACCATTAGGTCATCCAGCGGGCTAGAAGTTCTGATTTTCATCTGTGCTTAAGTTGTCACTAGCAAAATGGCATTTAGCTAAGCATATTGGATTTGGCTACCAATGACATTATTCAGGTAGAAGTTGTTCTGCTGCAGTTCCACAGGCTACAGATGAAAATTCAGGTTAAGGTTTTTTTTGTTTGTTCTGTTTTTTTAAGTTTGGGCTAAGTGTTTGTCATTTGGTTAAAAAGTTCTGGTGACGGCCAAAATGCTGTAGAGGTTTAGATCTCCACCTTAAACATTGTTCATGTCCAAGAGTGAGATTACAAAGGCACGTACTGTATATAATTGATTGCATGGGTTGAGATATTTCACAGTGACAAAGCTTTAAAGTCTAGAACTGGATAAAAAGAAAAATAGCGGAAAGATCATTTAGAATGGCCATTTTTGATGTTAAAATCATCCAAGATTATTGACTGGAGTGGTCACTCAAGTCTGGAGGGCATTTTCTGAGGATGATGGTGCAAAAAAACTTTAAAAGGTAGTGGAGCATTTGTGATTCAAAATTTTTTCACGGAAGGAAAAACAGGAGATTCCAAAAGTGAACAGTTTAAAGAGGAGATGAATAATATAGTAACATCCCACTTCTGCCTGAAGAACGTGGAGTATGTAAACAACTACAGTAAAGCCAAGTGGAGAGGACTCAGAATTACAGAGTCATCTGCACTCAGCCAGGCTTTAGACATACACAAAAAATGTAGAGTTGTGAATGATAGTTACTCAAGAGATTAGTATTATTTACAGGGATATTCTGTCATCTCGCAGAGCTGCACAAGTAAGAGACTACATGTTAAAGGAAATAGTATCTGCTGGGTAAAGATGCAAGTTTAACCAGATTTGGTAAGTTTACAGTCCGGAGAGAAAGTAACCTTTGTAGCCCTTTCATCAGAATAGTGAACAAATAATCCTGTATCTCTATAGTCTCACAATCAGAGAGAGTCTTAGCTGCGTGTGCCTCTTACATATTTTTGTCCCTCTCTTACAGCGACATGTGACACAGTCTGGAGGTAACCGTAAATTCAAGTGCACTGAATGTGGAAAGGCTTTTAAATACAAGCACCACCTTAAGGAGCACCTGCGTATTCACAGCGGTAACTTTTATTTTCGTTTTTTAATTCTCATAAATTATTATTAATAAAATAAATATATTATTAATAAAAGTAATTGTCAGAAACAGACTAGCAGAACAAATGTATAAGACAGAGTTGTTGTTCGTATTACTATACAACACTAGTAGGCCTAGTGAATTACATATTCTGATAAACATACTTAAAGTTGTGCAGTTGTGATCCCAGTAACCATCTGGGCTGTTGCATGCTAGATACCTAGGAGGGGGATCTTACATCGTGGTTGGACAAGTTGATAGAAGATGGGGAATAAATAGTGGTCATGGTCCATGTTAGCACAGACAATATAGGAAAAGCCAGGATGAGTATCCTACAGCACAGATTTAGGGAACTAGGAGATAGAACGAGGAACAGGACCTCCAAGAAAATATTGGCAGAAATACTTACAACACTTCTGTACTTAATCCTTCAGGATGTATGAGGAAGCAAGCTGATCACAGCTTTGCTTGCTTTTCCTGGTAAAAAAATGATACTGGGGTAGAAATCAAGAAATTATTCTGGTAGGAGAAGCAGAATACCAACCCCCAAATTTGGTATTCTGTCTCGAGATTTGGAATTGTGCATATCCAGGGAACGGTGCTATAGATTAAACTGCAGAGTGCGATATCTGCAGCATGACAGCAAGTAGCGGTATTCCGCTTTGAATACCAGTATGATGAAAATGGAATGCCTCCTTGGAAACTGATATGAAAAACAGAGTGTAATATTATTACATTCTTACCCCAGGAATACTTCCAATATTCCTAACTCTATGCAGTATGCCTTTGTCAGATCTGCCCGGAGATGGAACGTTGTGCTAATGATGGAACACAGTTGGCACATGCCACTTTTCAAATGCTACCCCTATCAACTGCCTACATTCTAACCTCTCAGATTTCACTCTCCGGCTGTCAAGACTAGATGCTCAGAGATCCTGTCCTCAACATGGATTGGCTCCCCTTACAGCAAAGGGCCAGGTACCAGGCATGTCTGCTTGGAAAAAATCTCAGCTGGGCCTAACGCCAGCCACAACAACCGATATCTTCAAACGTTCTGCATCCTCAAAAAACAACTGGGAGGTCTGTGAAGGGTGTTCTCCAGGTACCATTCAGGTGCACCACCTTCATCCAGTGAGCCCTCTCCTTCAAGGGACCTCTATGGTTTAATGACCTCCCTGCAACCCCGTTTGAATGTGAAAAAATTGGCCCCTTTAAAAGAGGTCTCCGACTCATGCTGAAACAAACAAACCCCTGTGAATGCTACTCTTGATTGATGCTCCAATTGGCAGAACCCTGACTAGCATTCTATTTCCCCTCACTCCCCAACCCCCTCTTCTCTCCTTTTCGTCCCTCTTACCCCTTTATTGCACCTTAGCTCCTCTTTCTACTATTTTCCATTCGGTGCTCCACCAAGGATGTGGTACCAGCACAGGCAGGGGTTCCAGCTGTGCTGGATTACTTTACACATTTGCACTCACTGGGCCTGCATCCCACTACTTTAAAGGTCCATCTAGCCTCAGTATCTGCTTACTCCTCAGCTGGAAAGAATGCCTCTGTGGCATTGAACCCTATTTTTAAGAAGTCTTCTCTGACCATGGCCACACTGTAACTCAACCTGCTGCTGTTATTATGATGTTAAGAAATGCATGTCATGTTATGTAAATGTTAGACATTGCTGTACTGTTATGTTAACCTAGTCCTCCTAGCATCTTTGTACGTGTTCTGTCATATCGTCCACCATTGTTGTTTATATTATGTGCTTCATCAACTTAGAACCTTTGTAAAAGAGCATTTTGTGCTCAATGGTATTAATCTGAAATTTAAAATAAACATCTCGTCGTGAAGACTTACAAAAGTATTCATTATTTTCATTTGCTGCCTTGATCTTTTGTTTTTAGCTTAACCGCTAGTTAATTTTAGTTAAATGTGTTGTTTTTTCTTGGTTTCTCCCGGTTAGGGATAACCGGAGTGGAACTGATAATTTTTTAGTTTAGCGCGGAGTTTTGTGACAGAAACTCCATTATTTTAGTTAACTTTGTTAAACTTATTTTGTATAACTGCTAATACTGGTTACTAAACCAATAACCTCAGTTCTTTTCTGAACCGGTTCCCGGTTCCGATCGGTTCTTGAACCGAACGCAACCGAAAACTGCTATTTAAAATTTAAAATCCTTTTGTGGTTTATGTTTTTCTGCCAAATTGGGCAAAATATCAGAAAAACCTAAGAGAAAAAACAGTGAGCCCGGTTTTAAAAATTGTTCTGAGTGTGGAGAAGTGTTTGCCAAGACAGATGAACACACTTCTTGTGTGGCCTGCCTGGGTTATATACACGTACAGTCTGATTGTGAAATATACTTGAAAAATGTTTAGAAAGGCTTAAAAAGAAGTTGCCTCCACCTAAGGGTCCCTCAGGCTTTGACCAGCTGACACCCTCGGTTCTTGTGGGTAAAACCACAGCAACTACAACCTCTACCCCTGATACAGATACCCAGGATGTTGGAAATAGGCCTACTGAACTGGCTAACTCCCGTGTTCCACTAAAGAAAACTAAGCACACAGAACCGCCTGCTGAACAGCATTTGGGGACTTCTGTGGTGACTGCAACTATGCCTTCTCCACAGGAGATTGCACAGGCCTTTAAGGTTATTCAGGCCTTACAGGGGATACTGCCTGCTGGACAGTAGGCACTGGTTCAGATCCCCACCAAGCAACCTTCTGCCCAGTCTTCCTTCCAAGAAGAAATAGAGGAATATGGGGAGTATGAAGAAGAATGTGAAGGGGAGCCTGTAGAGCCTGAAGTCTCCCCTGAACAGGAGTTTGGCTCACCACCCAGGGCCTCGGAGGATTACTCATCCCACTTCACTTTTGTCAGAAAGATGCTGGATGATGCCCTTGACACAGCCACCACTGAAGTAATAGAGGATGAGGAAGAAGCAAAATATTTAGAAATGATGGGTTTAACACTCATCAAGAAATGATTGCTCCCTGTGAACAAGTTATTTAAAAAGGATGTGTTTAAAATCATCCAAACCTCTGGTTCTGTCCTTCCCTTAGACAAGAATCAGGACAAGAAATACCAGCTGGACAGGTAAGGGGCTAAATTTTTGTTCTCCCACCCTGACCACGGGGGGTACAAGCTGCAGCCTGTGACAAGGCAGAAGTACCTCTGGCATCTCATCCCCCAGAGAAAGATTCCAGGAAAATTGACAGCATGGCCAGGAAGGGTTACTTGTCTGCCTCCTTGGCTATCAGGCAAGCGAATTTCCAGGCTTATACAGCCCAATATCAAAAATCTATGTGGCAGTTTGTTATGGCTACGGCAGACAAAGCCACAGCTGGTCTCAGCTGATTTGGTTGAGACTGCCAAGTTTGACTTAGAAGCCGCCAAATACCAGTTTCAGATGGCAGCAGGCACTAATGGTACAGCTGCCAGGTGACTGGCTAACACAGTTGCTCAGAGGAGGTTTTCCTGGCTGAGGGCCACAAACCTCACTCAAAATACACAGGCCAAGGCTTTGGACTTTACTGTTGAGGGTCATTCCCTCTTTGGAACTCAGACAGAGGCTTACATGAAGAAGGTGGATGAATACAAGGCCACTTACAAAAGCAATTCTGCTTTGGAAAGGGCCTCTCTGTCCACTAGACCCTATGGAAGGGGAGGCAGGGGTAGACCTTTTCACACCAGGCCTTTTTACCAGGTCATGGCTGTACCCCAGGTTCAGCAGTACCTACAGCAGGGGTACTTCAGGGGCAGAAGGGGTTCCAGGCGTGGTTCCCAGTCCCAGCCTCAAGCAACGTAAGACCCCTGAATTGCTTTCCCAGGCCACCTCCCCACTACTAGTAGGGGGCAGGCTGACTCACTATTTCCAGGTTTGGAAACAGATCTCCATAGACAAGTGTATCCTGGAAGTAGTGTGTCGGGGTTTGTTTCAAAACCCTTCCCACTCTAAGAACCAGTGCAGAAAGGAAGCTGCTGGAAAAGGAAGTACAAAACCTGCTGTTGTCAAGGGCAGTGGAATCTGTGCCCCCACAACAGAGGGGGAGGTTTTTTTACTCAAGCTACTTCCTCACAGCAAAGAAAAATGGGGAGTAGCAGCCTATGCTAGACCCAAGGGTGCTAAACTGGCACTCAATAAAGCCAAGGTTCAAAGTGGTAACCTTGTCATTAATTCTGCTAACACTCGAAAGAGGAGACTGGATGGCATCTCTCGACCAAAACAATCCTTACTTCCACATATAAGGGAGTCTCACAGAAAATAGCTCGGGTTCAGACTCCCCTCAGGTCATTACCAGTTCTTAACCTTGCCATTCAATGTCACTTCTGCTCCAAGAGTGTTCACAAAGTGCCTGGCAGTGGTTGTGGCACACCTGCGAAGATTAGATGTCCCAGTTTTCCCATACCTGGATGATTGGTTGGTGGTTGGAAAATCACCTCCATGTAAGGGAGCATTTGCATCTCACCCAAGGACTCTGTGTCACTGGGGTTTCTGATAAACCTCAAAAAGTTGGTCCTTCTCTCTGCACAAGTGCTGCAATTCATAGAAGCAGAACTAAATACCCAGGAGGGAGGGCTTACCTACCTCTGGACAGGGTAAGAAGTATTCTGCAAGTGGCAGGCTCCTTTAGCCTGAACAGACCAAAAACTGCAAGACAGTTTCTGCAGCTCCTGGACCACATGGCACCCACCACTGGCACAGTCCTGGGTTACAGGTTTCAGATGAGACATTCAGTTCCACCTCAGGGCACACTGGTGTCAGAAAAGAGATCCTCTCTCAAAGCTAATCCCAGTAACAAAAACATTGCTTCAAGCCCTTCAGTGGTGGAAAGAGGAAACCAACCAAAGGGAAGGGGTTCCTCTTCAGTAAGAGTCTCCATCAGTGGATCTCACAACAGACACATCATTACTGGGGTGGGGTGCCCATCTAGGGTATCACACCACCCACGGCACTTGGTCTAGTGCAGAGTCACTCCAGCATGTAAATCTGCTGGAGCTCAGAGCAGTGTTGTTGGCAATCAATGCCTTCACACCAGTAGTGCAGGGAATGACGGTACAGGTCAGAACAGATGATACCACTACAGTGTATTACAGAAAGAAGCAGGGAGGGACAGGGTCAAGCTCTCTCTGCACAGAAGCTATGAAAATATGGAGCCCGGCCTGTTCCCTAGGAGTTTGCCTTCAGGCCGTTCATCTGCCAGGCAAGGACAGTACCCTAGCAGATGCTCTGAGTTGGATCAACCAGGCCCATCACAAATGGACCCTAAACAGACAGGTGGTGGTAGGAGTGATTTTCAGAAGGTGAGGTACCCCAGAGATAGATCTCTTTGGATCCCACGAGAACCACCACCTGCCACAATATTGTTCCAGACCTCCAGCTCGGGGAACAATCCCACTGGATGCTCTGGTTCTGGATTGGTCAGGGAGGCACCTGTATGCTTTCCCTGCCTTTCCTCTGGTGTACAGAATGTTACTCAAGCTCAGGTCCCAACCAGCATCACTGATCTTGATAGCACCAGACTGGGCCGGCAGCCATGGTACTCTCTGCTGCTGTCCATGTCTGTAGCTGAACCATTATACCTTTCTCGGAGGCGCAACCTGTTAACCTGCAATCAAGGGAGGCTCCTGTACCCAAACCTCAGATCCCTCAGGCTCAAGGCATGGCTCTTGAGGACCTAGAGTATGCAGGCTTACATCTCTCTGAAAGTGTTGTAGACATTTTAAGGGGGTGCAGGAAACCGTCCACAAAGAGAACCTATGCCTCAAACTGGAAAAGGTTTTCCATTTGGTGGTCCACCAAGAATGTGCCAGCACAGGCAGGGGTTCCAGCTGTGCTGGATTACTTTACATGTTTGCACTTACTGGGCCTACAGCCCACTACTTTAAAGGTCCATCTAGCCTCAGTGTCTGCTTACACCTCAGCTGGAAAGAATGCCTCTATGGCATTGAACCCTATTTTTAAGAACTTCCTTAAAGGTCTAGCTCATTTGCACCCCCCTCACAGGGAACCGGTGCCAGCCTAGGACCTGAATGTGTGCATAGCCAAGCTCATGGGTTCCCCCTTTGAGCCCTTGTCTTTAGCTCCCTTGAAGTATGTCACAAGGAAAGCAGTTTTTCTAATGGCAATAACTTATGCCAGAAAAGGATCAATGAGCTCCAGGCTCTCTGCATTGAACAGGGGCTAGCTGCACAATTGAGCAGACTCGATAGACCGAGAGGCCTGTATCTGCTGGTGTTTAAGTATGCTTGTCCATTTTATTCCACAGGGACAAAGTGATCCTGCAAACAAACAGGAAATTTCTTCCAGAGGTGGTCTCAGACTTCCATTTGAACCAGTCCATTACCTTACCTGTTTTTTTTCACTGAGCATTCCAGCTCTGGTGAATGTAGACTGCACAGTCTTGATGTCAAGAGAGATCTTAGCTACTACATGACTGTCTCTGAGGCTCATAGACAGGAAACAACTGTTCCTGACCAATGGGGATGTGGGAAAAGGAAGTCCATCATCTAAGAGGTCCATTTCTCGCTGCATAGTTCAGGGCATTCAGTGTTGTTACTCAAAAGCTTGAAAAGAGCTCCCAGCAGGGATGAGGGCCCATTCCACAAGGGGTACAGCCGCTACAATAGCAGCTGCCAGGGATGTCCCATTGGTGGACATCTGTAAAGCAGCTACCTGAAGAACAGTACACACCTTCACAAAGCACTATAGCCTGGGCACCCAAGCTAGAGGTGATGCCAGGTTTGGCACAGCAGTCCTGTAGAATCTATTTCCGAAGTAGGTTCTGTGCCCACCTCCAAAGGTACTGCTTCTTAGTCTACATAGAGTTACGGATATTGGAGTATTCCTGGGGTAAGAAGAAAAAATTACCATAGTAATCTTGTTTCTTTCAGGGGGTACTCCAATGTTCATAACTCTCCCACCCTACCTCCCCTTTTAGAACCAGTGGCCTCTGTACTCCATGCTATGTAACCAGGGGTAGGAGTGCCACACTCTGGCATATCTGTTTTTTTTTAAACTGTGTTTACATTGTTTTTTACCCTCTTCAAGTGATTCTGACATTCGGGGGTATTTCTATGTGGTTATTCCCTCCTGTTGGAGGCTTTTTGGGTGTTAAGCTTATTATTATAATTATTATATAGGTATTTGCCTCATGGAGCCTGTCTTGTCAGGTGTCCATGAAATCTGAGAGGTTAGAATGCAAGCAGTTGATAGGGGCAGCATTTGAAAAGTGGCACGTGCCAGTGGTGTTCCACCATTAGCATAATGTTCCATCTCTGGGCAGATCTGACTTAAAGGCATGCTGCATAAAGTTATGAATATTGGAGTATCCCCAGGAAGAAACAAGATTACTATGGTAAGCAATTTTTTCTTCTAGCCTACCACATGTAGGCCAGAGAAGATGGAGCACAGTAAGGAGGTGCAATGCATGGCTGAGCAGTTGGTGCAGGAGTCAGGGATTTAATATCTCTGGGCCGCTGGTGAACTTATTGAAATAAGGGATGCTTATATTAATGGGATGGGATTCACCTAAACAAAAGGGAGATTTGCTGGTGGAGAGACTATATAGAGTAATGATGGAGCTTTTAAACTAGGGGTGGGGGCACAGGTTGATACTGATAAACATCACAGCCAGGGAAGGGAAATGGATGGCAACAATCTTAAGAGTAAGGAGCAACTACACCATAAAGGAAGAAGGTGATAATAGGAATACAGCAAAACACAGTGTAAGGTGACAGCTTGAGAAAAACTGAAATTTCGATTTTTAGTAAAGGACAGGGTTTTAAAACTACTGTTAAGTAGAACTAAAATCTGCAGGTATGTTTTTACAGTTGACAGGAGCCTAAATTGCATACTAGGGGAGCTACAGTAGCAGGATTTGTTGGCTTGGAAAACCTAGACATAAAATTATGGGGAGACACTGATTGATGTATGGCTTTGTAGGGGAGAGGTTATTTAGGAAGGACTGGGGACAGCAGAACAGTAGTCAGGGTAGCTATTTATTTAAGGAAAGGAACAGAAGCAACAGTGGGAAGACATTCAACTAGATGAGAGCAAGTCAGAATCATTATGCACTCAATAATGAGGGCCAGCCACATAGATGATGTTGGTGATCTGTAACAGACGACCTGACCAGGGGGCTGAAAGTAAGAGACCATGTTTATTTATATAAAATTATTCTGACCAGGACTATATGCAGCATCTCATTTTCATGGAGGTTCCGGGAGACAGCTGCATGCAGTAGGTACAATGTAATTACTAATTTATAACTAGTAGATGAAATGGACCTTACATTAGAAAATATAACAACACAGTGAGAGTTAACAGTATAGTACTAGTTCTGACCATCTAGATTCAGTTCAGTATCCACACTTGGGCACTTCCACTGGGTGTGGCTAGGTATAGCTCAGTCACCGGACATCTTCAGGCTTGGCTTCTCCCACCACCCACCCGTGGTTTTGTCCTCCGGCTTCACCCCATCTGATGTCAAATCTTTCTTTCTGTGGGAAGGGACAGGTTTCCCCCTTAACAGCTCCTGTTAAATGAGAGAATTCAGAGTTTTCAAGCGGCCAATTTCACAGTTTTCTTCGACATTAAACTTCAGTTTTCAGCTGCTATTCTGCCCCTTATCTTCCAGTTACCACTCTGTTAATAACTGCATGATGGAGTGTAGAAAGCCAAGGTTTAAATGGTATGTTCAGTGCTGGCAGAAATGTCTGTCACAGATGGCCATGACAGATATCTACTACCTGAGGCTCACCACAATATGGGAGACGGTCTTTGTTGTCAAGTGATATATCCTTCATCCATTGACAAATGCAGGGCTTTTTTTCTCTGAGGTAGGCCTCAAGAAAGGAATGAAACATAGAAACATAGAATTTGACAGCAGATAAGGACCGCTTGGCCCACCCAGTCTGTCCATTTCCCTACCTAATGGATAAGCTGCAGATCCTAGTTAACCAGCAGCCTACTTCTTCCTACCCCCACCCCCTAGAATTGCCTTATGACTGTCCCATGTATGCTTGAATTCCACCACTGTTTTTGACTCCACAAGCTCCTCCGGAAGGCCATTCCATGCATCCACAACACTCTGTGAAAAAATACTTCCTTAAATTACCTCTGAGCCGCCCCCCTCTATCTTCAAATTGTGCCTCCTTGTTCTTGCACACCAGTTTTTTGAAAGATGCTACCCTCTTGGACTTTGTTGATTCCCTTGAGGTACTTGAAAGTTTCTATCATGTCCCCCATCTCCCTCCTTTCCTCGAGGCTATACATATTAAGCTCCTTTCGTCTCTCTTCATATGTCTTCCGGTGCAGACCCTGCACCATTTTAGTTGCCCTCCTCTGGACAGCTTCCATTCTGTCTGTGTCTTTGCGGAGATTGGGTCTCCAGAACTGCACGCAGTACTCCAGATGGGGTCTCACCAGCTGTCTGTACAGAGGGATAATAACTTCCTGTTTTCTACTGGTGATGCCTCTCCCTGTGCATCCCAGTATCCCCCCAGCCCTCCTTGCTGCCCTCTCACATTGCTTGCCCACCTTTAGGTCATCTGATATGACTACCCCCAGGTCCCTTTCCATTTTGTTGTTGTTAGTATCTCCCCTCCCATTGTGTACTCTTCCTCTGGGTTTTTGTTTCCCAGGTGCATTACCTTGCACTTCTTAGCATTGAATCTAAGCTGCCATACATCTGACCATTCCTCTAACCTTGCCAAGTCCCTTCTCATCCTTTCCACCCCACCTTGTGCATCAACTGTGTTGCAGATCTTTGTGTCATCTGCAAAAAGACATACTTTTCCTTCCAGTCCTTCTGCAGTGCCTCCACAGCTGCAGGTTTGGCAGTCCAGATACAGGCCATGGAGGAAGAGGCATTGGTCTTGTTAGCCTTGATCATGGTGCTGGCCATGGAGCCTACACCGTTCTAGAATACAAGAAAGCAAAAACTGGCTCGCCACTGTAACTGCAATGCATAAGGTGGTGCACCTGAAACTTGACATTCTCACCCCAGGAATACTCCAATATTCCTAACTCTTCTGCAGTATACCTTTAAGGTTGGATTTGTCTGGAGATAGAATGCTATGCAAATGATGGAATCATTGGCATGAGACACTTTTCAAATGCTGCCACCTATCAACTGCTTACATTCTAACCCCCAGATTTCTCTCTCTGCCAGTCAAGACAAGATGCCTGGAGATTTCCTCTTCATCATCAGGTCTAAGAAGCCTTTATTATTAACAAATACTTAAGTATTTTCCAATTATTTTAATTTGCTGCCTCTTATCAGTGTTTTTTTAATAACCGTTACTTTAGTTAGTTTGTGTTGCTTTCTCAGTTTCTCACGGTTTGGGATAACGTTGAAGAACAGTACTAGTTATCCCCGTTTATTTAATAGTTTCTGTAGGTTTTGTGTATTTAAATCTTTATTTTTTAGAACCGATAAATTTGGTTCCAAACCGCTAACCCCGGTTCTGTTCCTATCGGTTCCCGGTTCCGCTCGGTTTCTCTGATCGGGTCCTGACCTGACTGCAACTAATAAATTTGTTTTTTGAATTTAAAATGTGGTGTTTTGCAGTTGCGTTTTTTCTCCGTTATGTCAGAAAAACCTAAAAAGAGAACCGGGGAACCCAGTTTTAAAAATTGTTCTGAGTGTGGTGAGGCCTTTGCCAAGGCACATAAACACTCTGTTTGTGTTTTCTGCCTGGGCTGTGACCATTTGAAAACTAATTGTGACATTTGTAAATCTTTTCCAAACAAAACGTTGGAAAAATGTCTGGACAGATTGACTAAGATTCAAGGGTCCCTCTGGCTCTGACCAGCTGAAACCCTCAGGGTCTATGGGTGACGCCACATCTTCTCCTATTTCTACCCCTGATATGGGTAAAAAGAGACACTCTGAACCAGTTAGCTCTCCGGTTCCAGTTAAAAAACTAAAGAAGACAAAGCACACGGAACCCCCTGTGGAAAAGGGGACTTCTGTGATGCCTGCCACTGTGCCTTCTAC
Organism: Neoceratodus forsteri; assembly: GCA_016271365.2. NCBI lineage: Eukaryota > Metazoa > Chordata > Ceratodontiformes > Ceratodontidae > Neoceratodus > Neoceratodus forsteri. The sequence continues at coordinate 1,667,291,042 of CM057456.1, read as the reverse complement.
TGCTAAGATTGCACTTAAGCAATAATAATAATAAATGCAAACCTTGCAGGGTCTGCTGCCTGTGCTTTCACAGTCTCTGGTCCAGACTCCTGCACCTTCCAACCCACCCTCTTTTCCTGAGCAGTGTGGTGAGGAAGAGGAGGAAGAAGGTGAGCCTATAGAGCCTGAGGTCTCCCCTGAACAGTAGTTTGGCTCCCCTCCCAGGACCATTGAAGATTATTCTTCTCATTTTAACTTTATCAGGAAAATTGCTGATGCCTTGGACATACCTACCACTGAAGCTGTAGAGAATGAGGAGGAGGCTGAATATCTGGAAATGATGGGGCTGACTCTTACTAAAAAACTGTCACTCCCCATCAACAAGTTTTTTAAAAGAGAGATTTTAAAACTACTCCAAGCTCCTGGGTCTGTCCCTCCTTTGGACAAAAGGTTGAATAAAAAGTATCAGCTCGACAGAACAGGGGCTGAACTCTTATTTTCACACCCTGACCACCAAGGGGTGGTGCAATCTACAGCTTGTGACAAGGCTAAAGTCCCTCTGGCTTTCCACCCTCCAGAAATGGACTCCCGGAAAATTGAAATTATGGCCAAGAAAGGTTTTCTGTCAGCCTTTCTGGCCATTAGGCAAGCTAATTATCAGGCCTATGCAGCCCAGTACCAGAATGCTCTCTGGCAGTCTGTCCTGGACATGACTGAGAAAGCATCTTCTCCTCTTTCGGCAGACCTAGCTGAAACAGCTAGGTTTGGACTGGAAGCTGCCAAATACCAGTTCCAGATGGCAGCAGACTAATGAGACTGCTGCAAGGTGGATGGCAAATACCATCGCACAGAGAAGGTTTGCTTGGTTGAGAGCCACAAACCTCACACAGGATACCCAGAATAAGACTCTGGATTTTCCTATGGAGGGCTATTCCCTATTTGGCAGCCATACAGAGACCTACATGAAGAAGGTGGATGAGTATAAAGTCACCTACCATAGCAATTCTGCAAAGGAAAGACCCTCCACCTCCTCTAGACCCTTCAGTAGGGGAGACAGGGGCAGACAATTTCATTCCAGGCCTTTTTACCAGGCCATGGTGCTTCCTCAGGCACCCCAATACCCGCAGCAAGGGTATTTTAGGGTTAGGGGCAGAAAAGGTGCCAGGTGTGGTGCCCAGTCTCAGCCCCATTCCAAGCAGGACTCCTGATTTCAACGATCAGGCTGCCTCTCCTTAGCCAGAAAGGGGCAGGCTGACCCATTTTTTCCAGAATTAGAAAACCATTACCACAGACAAATGGGTTCTGGAGATAGTGGGTCAGGGCCTGTCTCTAAGTTTCAAGTCCTTCCCTGTTCAGAAAATCAGAGTTTTCAAACTAGCTTCCCTCCTGGAAAGCAAAAGGCTGGAAGAAGAGGTGAAACACCTTCTTTCACTAAAAGCAGGGGAACCAGTGCTCTGCATCAAAGGGGAAAAGGACTTTACTCAAGGTATTTTCTCACACCAAAGAAAAATGGAGAGCTGCGGCCTATCTTGGATCTCAGGGTCCTAAACGGGTTCCTAGCCAAACCAAAGTTCAAAATGGTAACTTTGTCTGAGATTCTGCCAGCACTCCAAAAAAAGAGATTGGCTGGTATCATTGGACCTAAAGATGCCTATTTCCACATCCCCATAAGGGAGTCTCACAGAAAGTTTCTCAGGTTCAGACTCCTGTCAGATCATTATCAGTTCTCAGCTCTTCCCTTCGGTCAAACTTCAGCACCCAGGGTGTTCACAAAGTGTCTGGCTGTGGTAGTGGCTCACCTGCGCAGACAAGGTGTCGCAGTATTCCCCTATCTAGACTGGCTGGTGGTGGGAAATTCACCACAACAGTTAGCAGAACACCTGCAGCTCACTCAGCAGCTTCTACAATCTCTGGGTTTCCTTTTAAATCTAGAAAAATCTGTTGTTCTTCCCTCTCAGATTCTGCAGTTCATAGGAGCAGAATTGAATACCATAGTGGGCAAAGCCTTTCTACCCAGAGACAGGGTAAAAAGCATCCTGCAGTTGGCAGCCTCTTTCAGGCTCGGTGTCCCAAGGCCTGCAAAGCATTTTCTCAGACTCCTGGGCCACATGGCAGCTACAACAGGCACAGTGTTGGGCTTCAGTTTTCAGATGAGGGACATCCAGTTTCACATAAGAGCTCATTGGTGCCAACGAAGGGTAGCTCGTTCCTGTAACAAAAACATTTATCCAAGCTCCTCAGTGGTGGAAAGAGGAAACCAACCTCAGAGAAGGGGTCTCTTTCCAAACAGAACTGCCTTCGATGATTCTCAACTGATGCATCCTTCCTGGGCTGGAGGGCTCATCTAGCAGAGCACACTACCCAGGGCACTTGGTCAAGTACAGAGGCTCTTTTGCACATAAACTTGTTAGAGCTCAGGGCTGTGTTTCTGGCAATGCAAGCTTTCAAACCACTGATACAGGGAAAGTTAGTGCAAGTCAGAACAGACAACGCTACCACCATGTACTACAAAAACAAGCAAGGGGGAACAAGGTCAAACCTCCTTTTCACATAGGCTATGAGAATTTGGACCTTAGCTTACTCATTGGCCTCCTCACTTCAGGCCATTCATCTGCCAGGCAAGGACAATGTTCTGGCAAATATCCTGAGTCGAATCAGCCAGGACCATCGTGAATGGTCCCTGAACAGGCAAGTGGTGCAAACCTTATTCAGGAGGTGGGGCACCCCAGAAATAGACCTCTTTGCCTCTCATCAGAGTCATTACTTACCTCAGTTCTGTTGCAGGCCTCCAGTAGTGGGCATGGTTCCTCTGGATGCCCTTACTCTGGATTGGTCAGGGAAATTACTGTATGCATTCCCTCCATTTCCCTGGTATACAGGGTGCTGTTGAAACTCCGGTCTCAGTCAGCAACAATGATTCTGATAGCCCCAGACTGGGCTAGGCAGCCATGGTATTCCCTGTTACTGTCCATGTCAGTGGACAAACCAATACACCTTCCCAGGAGGCACAATCTTCTGACCTCCAACCAGGGAAGGCTCCTGTATCTGAATCTCAAGTCACTCAGGCTCAAAGCTTTGCTCTTGAGGACCTAGGGTATGCTGGTTTACATCTTTCTGAACCAGTTATGGATGTTTTAAGAGGATACAGGAAATACTCTACCAAGAAAACCTATGCTGCAAAGTGGAAGAGGTTTTCTATTTGGTGCTCTAGTAGGAGTATAGTGCCAACCCAGGCAGGAGTGCCATGGGTACTGGACTACCTGGTCTACTTACATTCCTCAGGCTTGCAGCCTTCTACACTAAAGATTCATTTGGCTACAGTCTCGACCTATGCATCTGCAGGTAGGTCTGTTTCTTTGGCAACAAACCCCATTTTTAGAAAGGTTCTTTAAGGGCCTTTAACATATGTATCCACCAGTGAGAGAACCGGTGCCAGCTTGGGACCTCAGTATCTGCATTGCTCAACTCATGGCCCCTCCCTTTGAGCCTGTGTTTTCAGCAGCTTTGAAGTATGTCACATGGAAAACAGTGTTTCTAGTGGCCATTACTTCAGCTAGAAGAATTAGTGAGCTCCAGGCCTTATGCATTGAAAAGGGCTACATTGCCTTCCACAGAGATAAGGTAGTCCTTCAGACAAATAGGAAATTCCTTCCCAAAGTGGTTTCAGACTTCCATTTGAACCAATCTATCACTTTGCCAGTGTTCTTCACTGATCATTCTTCTCCTGGTGAACGTAGGGTGCATAGCCTGGATGTCAAAAGAGCTTTGAGCTACTACATGACAGCCACTAAGCCCCATAGGCAGGACAGAACACAGCTTTTTCTCACTTATGGGGATGTGGGAAAGGGAAATCCAGCAACTAAAAGATCCATTTCATGTTGGAGTGTCCAGTGTATCCAATTTTGCTATTCAAAGGTGGGCAAGGAAGCTCCAGCATGGCTTAGAGCCCACTCCAGAAGGGGTACAGCTGCAACACTGGCAGCTGCAAGGGATGTACCCTTGGTGGAAATCTGTAAAGCAGCAACCTGGCAAACAGCACACACATTTGTCAAGCATTACAGCTTGGATGTGCAGGCTAGGGCTGATGCCAGGTTTGGTACAGCTGCCCTGTACAGCCTGTTTCCAAAATAGGTTCTTCCTGCCTCCTAAGGTACTGCATTTTAGTCTGCAGAAGAGTTAGGAATATTGGAGTATCCCTGGGGTGAGAAATAGAGAATACTGGATGGGCAGCCATGCAGAATCAGTGTGTTCTGCCACAGAGGGGTTTGATTCCCTGTGACCTCGAGAGGTCCAAGGATTTAAACTCTGAGGTGGCAGAACACACTGGTTCTGCATTGGGTTGCCCATCCAGTGTTTTGTATAGTGTATGGTGCCCCTTGTATCCTATTTTAGGTCTTCTAACTAAATGTTTTCATTGAAAATAAACTGTAGTCTCCCATTTCGTGTTTCGGGAGCTATGGCTTGTTCTTGCCAAGTTGTGTGGTTGCTAGGGACTGTGCATCCCTTTGTTACCGCACACTCCAGTTGGTTGCCGCTGTAGTGTGGGCGGGTTTTCAAAGAAAAAGCATGGTGGGAAGATGTTTCTCTTCGCGACGAACTGGAGGCAGAAACTTCTTTTTTTTTATACTGATTCTCATCATGGAGAATAAACTGCTACTGAACGGTGAGTGTTTTTAAAAAAAAAAAAAAAAAGCTACGTACAGCTTCCATGTTTGAAGCAGATTACATTGCTGTCAATGCGCAGCATTTTTTTGTGGTGGCTTTCACACAGGGCTTGAGCTTTTCACTCTGAATGAATGGAATGCTGTTCTGCACGTGTGGTTAGTACAGCATTCCATTCATTGTTGAGCATGTGGCTGAACAGCATTTCAGTATGGTGGAATTTCCAGTTAGAACAACATTCCACCTTACACTATGAAAAAGTTGCTTACCATAGTAGCCTTATTTCTCCCAGGGGATACTCCAATATTCATAACTCTCCCACCCTGCTTCCCCGTTTTAAGAACCAGTGGCCTCTGTTTTCCATGCTGTACCTTAGTGTTTGCATGCCACATTCTACTTTTATTATAACTTGTTCTTACATTTTCTCCTTTTCAGGCGATTCTGACGTAGGAGCTTGTGGAATTGTTTATGATAGATTTATATTTCCTCCAGTTGGAGGTTTGGGTGGGGAACTTTGAAGTTAAAATTTGTTATATTTAAATTTTGGGCCCTGTCTTGCAGGCGTCCACGAAATCTGAGGGTTGGAATGTAGGCAGTTGATAGGTGACAGCATTTGAAAAGTGGCTCATGCCAATGATTCCATCATTTGCATAGCATTCTATCTCCGGGCAGATCTGACTTTAAAGGTATACTGCAGAAGAGTTATGAAAGTTACGAGTATTGGAGTATCCCCTGGGAGAAATAAGGTTACTGTGGTAAGTAACTTTTTCACACTGAATGCCAGACACCAGATCAGTGCACCCACCTCCTAGTATCACTGTTTCACACTGTTCAGTGGTCTATAGATTCACTGTTCAAATGAGATGAAGGACCATATACTCACAGTCTTCACAGTTTATTTTTCACATAAAAAAGGAGACGGCATGGACATCGCTGAGGAAGCCATGGCTAGACGTGGTGTAATGCAAGACTCTGTTGCGCAAGTAGTATGGACTGTTGTGCTCACTGGAATTTGAATATGGACACTTTCTGCTTTGGAAAATAAACTGTGAAGACTGAGTATACATGGGATATGACATGGGTGAGAGTGAGATAGCAGAAATATCTCCACGAGCTACCATTGAACTCTTGATATCCCACGAGTGGTGAAGCCACGAGTGGGATACCTAGAGTTCAGTGGCAGCGAGTGGAGATATTTCTGCTATCTTATTGCCACCCATGTTATATTCGATTTATACAACAATTGTGGGTCTGTCTTTTCAGTTTTAAAGCCATTTACATTTGTTTGTTGCAAAGTGTGAAAACAAAATAGGAGTTTTGCTGGGGTTTTTTTTTTGCCAATTATAAAAAAAAAACTAAAAGGTATCTGTAAATGAAACCCCACTCTTTTTGTAAATATTTTTATGCTGAACAACATTTGTGCTCACAGTACCATGCAATCCTTTTTCATTTGTTATTCGCATTTGTTTGTCAAAAAAGTGAAAAGAAAATACATTTTCTGCCTTTTTTTTGTTCGTTATAAAAAACTAAAAGGTAGCTATAAATGAAACACCAGTCATTTTGTAGATCTTTTTGTGCTGAACAACTTTCGTATTCACAGTACAATGCTATCATTTTTCATTTTAAAGTTATTGGCATTTGAATATGGTTAATACTGTTACTGAGGCCGAACATTCTAAATGAGTTCCGAACCTTTTGTGACATACCCAACTGGCCAAGTTATCCATTGTGACATACCCAACTGTGAAGATATAAATTATATCTCACATGTGGTCAGTGAGATATTTTTTATCTTAATGAAAAGAGACCTACACATGTTGTATAAATGGTCCTTCATCTCTTCATTTGAACAGAGAAGCTATAGACCCTGAACAGTGTGAAACGGTGATACTAGGTGGGTGCACTAATTTGGTGTCTGGCATTCACCATTCTGGAATAGCCCAAAATTCTGGAAGCTGTTTCTGTTTATGCAAACTTTAGATGAAAGTCTTCAGTATTAGAAGAAGCTTTTCAGAAAATGCCATTGGTGTCGATCATGAGAGGGGGAACATTCCCTCTTCCGACTGGTCAACCTCAGTCAAGCTAGTGCCAGTCGAGTAGGTGGTGATTGCTCCTGCGATGCCCCCAATAGAGCAGTTGATGTCATCGACCCATGGCTGATGACCTTGTTGCAACTTTTCTTAAACTAGTCAGCCAGGAGCCAGAGGAGGATGTGGTTGAGATTTTGTGGCTCTCTTGGACCCTGGTATCTTAGAGGCCTTCTCCAGTTAAGAAGACTGGCTAGACAGTGCCCCCAGTCGACCTAGTCCATTGCAACCTCCATCAGTGGCCCGTCTTCCAGTTGGCAGACTTTGCCTCCAGTAGTGGTAAAGTTGCTTCAGCAGGGGGTGTTTACACCAGTCCACCACCATCTGACTCCTGTCAACCTAGGCTAACGATCAGTTTCATGGTCTTGATCTTGTTCAGATCTATTACCCTGCCATGAACATTCATCTGGGTCATCCTTCATTTGATGGGTGACACTACAAGGATTTCTTATGGCAGCAATGGGCCTGGGGTAGGGTCGGTCAAAATTACTGGTCACCTCATCCCCTCTTTGTTGCCCATGCTGGCACAGCAAGAGGGGCAGCATCCAGTGGTTCTCTCCAAAGTGGTTCCCACTCCACAGCCCCTTCTCATAAGCCACCCCTTCCACATTCCTGGGAGGGGGACTTCTACCAGGGCCTCTGGGCCTTAGTCTGCGTTGCCTCGGATCTTATTGGTGGTTATCCTGACTATACGGGTAGTCTGCATGACAATCATCAACCCCAACCCTTCACTGGGGCTCTGACTCTGAATCGGAGGACTCCTACATGACCTCTTCCCAGTGTTGTATGGAGGTTGATTTGTTTACCAGTAGGTCCACCTCTGGCAAGTCAACCTCATTTACTAACCTTTTGCAGCATATGTCCACTTCTTTGAGTATCCCCCTAGAGGAGGTCCAGAAATGAGATGTACCCCTTGACAGATATCCTGGTGTGGGATTCCTCACCCTTGGTGGCGTTTCCAGTTTTGGATGCCATCCTGGGCCCAACTATTGTTATCTGGCAGCACCCAACTTCCTGCCTCTGCACCCCACCATATGGACAGCAAGTGTGCAGTTCTCAGTTGGGGGGTTCTCCAGGTTCTCTGAGCACCCTATGCAGCTCTGAGTGCCTATTTTGATCTTCAACGCTTTGATTTGCTCACCAATATGATCTCTCTGTCTGCTTGACTGATAGCCAAACTGAGGCCTGGGTGCTTCTAGACCTGCGATGTTTGCTGTTCAGACATCAGTTGCAGACAGCTCTGGGATAGAGTGATTCGTGTGCCCATGCAGAGGCAGCGGTGGTGTCCATGTTCTGGAGGGCACTTCTTCGCCACTGGACTTTTACTCCAGAGAGCCAGCACAAGCTGTTGGATTTACCGTTTTTAGGCACTGACCCCTTAGGCCAAGGGGTGGAAGATCATCTCACCCACATCAAAAAGTTCAGTGGCATCATCCCAACAGGCCAGGCTGTGACCTAAGCCCAAGCAGAGCTCTTTTCAGAGTGCTTTTCATGGCTCTAGCTACCAGCCTCCACAGTAACAGCAGCCCCAGCAGAGGAACAGTAACAACACTTCCATCCGGCAAAACCAAACCGGTCAGGTGATCAGGTTCAGAAAAAGGGAGCGGCGGTGCATCCAGGGACTAGGGCTGTGTGGATCACTGCAGGAGCAAGAAGTGATAGGTTATGGGGAGCCATTCCTCCTCCTGCACAGCACTGCTAAAGCTCACAGTCGTGGGTAGATGCACCCTCTTACTTTCACAGTAGTCCACAATCATGTGGGCCAAATGGGTTCTGGAGCTGAAGAGATTGGGTCTCCATCTGGAGTTTGATACTCACATTACTTACTGACCCCATGCACCAAGGAATCTATGGTGCTTGAGGGAGCTCTGTTTGTACTGCAGAGTAGTATTACTTAGATCTTATTTAGAGAGTGCTCTTGCAGTAGGCAGTTACTTGTAGGACTGTGCCCCCTGGCTTCAGGACCACACGGAAACATTAGCTATCAGTGTCTTACAGGGGACTGCCCACCTGAGTCACATGACAGACGTCAGCATGACACTATATAGTGGGCGGTCCCCACATCCGCCCTCTAGTTCTTTTCTGCCATCAACCAATGCATGTTGGACCTTCTGAAGCTCACTGCAACAGTTCGATAGTCTTATGTTTGGATGAGTATCTGTTTTTTTCTCTTTAGACATTTATTGTTCTATCTTTGTGTATGTCTTCCACTTCTTTGGTAGAATCGTATAAAAACGAGTGCGATTCTTGCAGCGTCCAGTTACTACATAAGGATTAGCATTCCCTCTGTCTCTTCTGTCTGGGCCCGGACCATAACATTGAGGATTGTGAATCCTGCGCCCAGTTCAACCAGGCCACATGGAAAAGGCACCAGCAGTCCCTCGAAGCCCACCTTTTAAAGCTTAAAATGGAATAGAGGGAAAAGGAGCTACAGTAGCACCTATTCCTCACCAACAGACTCCCACAAGAAGACGACGGACAAAGAAAACCACCAGGACCAGGAGCGGTCCCCCGTCACCCGAGGCCGCCCTTGGGTGACCAGCGGCCCTCTTCCTCCGGGAAGACCGGTACCATGGCCAAGCCTGCGTTCCTTCCTAAAGAACAGTCTTCGTCCCCCCAGCCACCACTGGTTACAGTGACCATGGGTGCCTCGGATCCATCTGAGGCCTCCACTGCCCTTAGGCTCATTACTACCATGGGCTCCAAGTTGGCAGGCGCAGTCAATAAGTCACTTGATGGCTCCTCTGTTAAGCGCTCGGCCAGGATAGATAAGTCGGAGTTCAGTGTCTCCGACTCCTGTGCAACCGAGGTCGCTAAGTCAGTCGTCTATCTTTCCGATGATCGCTTGACCACTCATGTTCGTCGGACCTTTCTGCTTGGTCCTGGCGGCGTCCAACCGAATATCCGTTTCATCCGGGGGGCAAAGGTGCGTCTGGGAGTTCACTTCACGGTGAGCCCGTCTCTTCTTCCATTGAAGCCTCGGCCGTTGTTCTCAGAACCACAGGACCTGGCGGACAGAGACCTTCCGTCGGGTGTCCCTGACTCGGGGGCTCCCACGGACTTAATGTTAGCATTGCCACCCCTGACAGGGGTGCCAGACCCTGCTCCTCCTCAGCGCTCGTAGTTCCCCTCTGTTCCCGTGTCTGGGTCTCCATTGGGCCACCATCTTTCGGGGCCTCTGTCAGGTTTTCCACCATCAGGACCTCCGCCAGGCCTTCCGCCTTTGGGCCCTGCACCGGGGTACCCCCTGTCAGTGCTGCCATTGGGGCCGACGCCTGGCTTCATGCCACCAGGGCTCCCTTCAGGCTATCCTCCATCAGGGCCTCCATCCACTATCCTCTGGGCCCGACACCAGACCATTTCCTGGCTGCTTACTCTCATTACACTAGGTATCTTCTGGCGGGGTTCCAGATGCCTCATTTCCAGCTGTTGGGCTGTACCTATTATTATCCTACACTGGACTTCCTGATGCATGGAACCCATGCTGTTGGTTCAGGCTGCAATTCGGGGTGTCAGGCCTTATACACCCACCCCCACCTCCTACTCCACGTCCTCCTCGGCCACAGGTGGACTTCATAAAGATCTTACAGACTTGGTGGTCCGAGACTAAATCTCAACTAGTCTCTGAATTGGACAGCAGACAGACGCTCCTTGGAGGTAGGGCAGCAAGACCAAACCCCCAGGGTGGTTTCACCGGCCACTCCACATGCTTTGACGTCAGGCTTGGCGAAAGGCCATACGCAGGCCCCAACGTCAAATGGAGCCCTTTTAAGAAAGGAGCCTGCTCCCCCTAATAAAGATCTTCTGGACTCTTCTGATTCGGAATCAGATTCTGAGTCGTCCTCAGAGGGTTCGGTATACAAGACCCCCTCCTCCAGAGGAATCTATACCTAAAGAATACCCCAAGTCACCTCCTCAGGATCCTTCCTTTGTGAACCTCTGAGACAAATGGCCGAGGTGCAAGGTTGGAAAATGGATGCTCAGGACCCCAAACACCAGAGGTTAGCTGAGCATTTGGACTATCCAGAAACAAGTCCAGTTCTCACCCTTCCTTGGCTGGAACCTCACGAGGATCTGTCCTCCACCATTTAGCAGATGCTTTCCTCTATTCCGGCTATGGCCAAAAAGGCAGACCAAATTTACAGGATGCTAGAAGGTAAAGACCACCTCAGTGTACATCCTAAGGCTGACTTTGTGGTCATCACTGCAGCCCATGATGGGTCTGCCAGACCTAAGCACCTTGGTACTTTCCCTCCTGACAAGGAGTCCAGACAATTGGACCAGTTCAGGAGAAAATTCTACTCCTCTTCGGCACTAGCCATTCGTGTCCTTAATTATGTGGCACATATGCTAGTGTACCAAAAATCTTTGTTTCACCAGCTCAAGCCCATTGTTGAGCCCTCCTGGACTTGGAGTCGAAGACAGCCTTGGCGGATGCCCTCTGGTCTGCTAAGTTGGCTGGGCGTCAGTCTCTTAGGGCCACCTATGATGTGGTGGTCTCATCGGCCTGAGGAACAGCCACGGCCATGAGCCTATGTCGTTTTGCATGGTTGAGGGTGTCTGGGTCTGACACCTGATGTAAAGGCTGCCATTTAGGATGCCCCCTTCTGAGGCTCTGTCCTGTTTGGCAGGGGTGCCCAGGACATTATCACTAGCCTTCAAGATAAGGGCACAGTTCTTAGGTAGGTGCCTACTATGTATCACCTGAAACCTCCACCTACGCGTCCTTTTCATCGGCAAAACGGACGCCAGGCAAAACCACAACAGGCACCTAGGCGGCAATTCAAGCACAGGGTTCCTAATACAGCCACCACCTCTCTGGCCAAAACCCAGAGAGCTGATGGACAAGAAAACAGGTGCGCTCAGGACAGATTTTGTCGGTGCAAACCAGGGTAGCTGGCCCAAAGTACGAACTGAAAGTGAAGGGTATGCACTTGGAGAAAAAGACACCACTAGAATGTGCAATTCAAAAATTTATTGCAGTTTGTAGAGGTGCTGTGATACAACCTCCGCGCTTCGACCAACAGGGTCTTCCTCGGGGTATGTCATAGACGCGTATTCCATCCATAATTATACAGGTATTAAGTCACATGATGTTAATTGGTTAATGGAAAACAATTTGAAGTGCAAAAGCGTAAACAAAAATACACACATCACTTGACAGATCTAACCAATATAAACTTATTTAAACATCCTTATGATGCCATAACATTTATATTAACTGGAAAAGGTAGAGAGAAATAGCTTTTTATAACAATTCATAGTTCTGTATCAAGATTTTTTTTAGAACAATGATGTAAATTTTAAATGTCAGATATTCTAACCATATTTCAGTTGAATTTTTATAAATGTAAATAATTCATAACTTTAAGAGAAATATAAACATTGTTCTAGAGAAGCACTTGATCTTGAGTTTTCAAGTGTAGAGTCACTCCAGCACATAAACCTGCTGGAACTCTGAGCGGTGTTTCTGGCACTAAAAGCCTTCACAACACTGGTAAAGGGAACGGTGGTACACTACCCCTGGATGCTTTGGCTTTGAACTGGTCAGGGAAGCACCTATATGCTTTTCCTCCCTTTCCCTCTGGTGTACAGGGTATTGCTCAAGCTCAGGTCCCAGTCAGCATCAATGATCTTGATAGCTCTGGACTGGCCCAGGCAGCCAGGATACTCTCTGCTGCTCTCCATGTCTGTAGCTGAGCCAGTATACCTCCCTCAGAGGCACAGTCTGTTAACCTCCAACCAGGGGAGACTCCTGTATCCGAATCTTAGATCTCTCAATCTCAAAGCTTGGCTCTTGAAGACCTAGAATATACAGGTTTACACCTCTCTGAAGCTGTTTTGGACATCCTGAGCGGTTACAGGAAGCCTTCCCCTAAGAAAACCTACACTTCAAAATGGAAAAGATTTTCTATTTGGTGTTCAGCTAGGGAGCTGGTACCACCACAAGCTGGGGTTCCAGCTGTTCTTGATTACCTTTTATTTACATTCCCCGAGATTGCAGTTCAGTACCCACAAGGTCCACCTGGCTGCAGCATCCACTTACATTTCTGCTGGAAGGAATGTGTCAATAGCTTCAGACCCTGTCTTTAGGAAGTTCTTCAAGAGTTTGGCACATTTGCACCCCCCTCATAGGGCACCGGTGCCAGCATGGAACCTTAATGTGTGCATAGCTAAGCTCATGGGACCTCCTTTTGAGCCCATGTCCTCTGCTTATCTGAAATGTCACTTGGAAAACAGTTTTCCTAGTGGCAGTGACTTCTGCAAGAAGAATCAGTGAGTTCTAGGCTCTCTACATTGACCGGGACTACATCTCATTCCACAGGGATAGGGTGGTCCTGAGAACAAACAGGACATTTCTCCCTAAAGTGGTCTCTGATTTCCACCTGCACCAAACCATTACCCAGCCTGTCTTTTTCACTGAGCATTCCACCTCTAGTGAAAGAAGGCTTCACAGTCCGGATGTCAAGAGAGCTCTCAGCTACTATATGACAGCCACTAAGGACCATAGGTGGGACAGAAAAGAAGCTGTTCCTGATGTATGGAGATGTGGGAAAGGGTAACCCAGCATCAAAAAGGTCCATTTCTCGATGGATAGTCCAGTGTATCCAGTTCCGTTACACTAAAGTTGGAAGGGAACCTCCAACAGGATTGAGGGCCATTCCACAAGAGGGACAGCTGCTACCTTAGCAGCTGCTAGGGATGTTCCACTAGTGAACATCTGTAAAGCAGCTACCTGGAAAACATTACACACCTTTACAAAGCACTACATTCTGGATATTCACTCCAGGTGTGATGGTAAGTTCGGCATAGCAGTCCTGCAAAGTCTGTTTCCAAAATAAGGTTCTGTGCCCACCTCCAAAGCTACTGCTTTGTAGTCTGCAGAAAGTTAAGAATACCCGAGTATTACTGGGGTTAGAAGAAAAAATTACTTGCCATAGTAATCTTGTTTCTCCCCAGTGATACTCAGGTATTCATAACTTCCCGCCCTGTCTCCTCTTCTAGAACCTTTAGCCTCTGCACTCCTGCATCTCTCAGGTATACATGCCACTTTGTGGCACAATTTGGGTAAACAAGGTTCATGTTCTGCCCCCTCACCCTTCTTTCAGGTGATTCTGACATTTTTTGGGGTATCTGTTATGTTTTTTTCCCCTACAGTTGGAGGGTTTATTTGAGGGGTTATGGCCTTGATTATCTTTATTATTAGTGATTATTACTGTTATTCAGTATTTATAGTCCTTGGGGGCCTGCCTTTCCATGCGTCCAGGAAATCTGAGGGGTTTAGAACTAAGGCAGTTAGTTCAAGGCAGCATTTGAATAATTGTCACGTGCAAAGAGTTCCATCATTTGCATGTGTTCTATCCTCTCTGGGCAGTTCTGGCTTAAAGTGACACTGCAGAAAGTTATGAATACCTGAGTATCACTGGGAAGAAACAAGATTACTATAGCAAGTATTTTTTTTCTTTCTGCTCTGTAGATCCAGAGCCTGGTGTTTTTTGGCGAGATGCATTCTCTCTCTCTCTCGGACAGCGAGGGTCCTTTATGCCTTCCCTCCCTTCCCACTGCTTCAGAGAGTACTGCTCAAGCGACAAGCGGAACGAGCCATCATGATTCGCATAGCACTATTTTGGCCTTGACAGATTTGGTTCCTGCTGTTTGAGCAATTGGCAGTGGAACCTTGACGTCCTCTACCCCTGTCTCCTCGCTTGCTGTCCCAGTAGCGAGGTACTTTGGTACACTTGAATCTCCAGTCTCTGCACCTGCATGCATGGCTCCTACAGACTTAGTCAGGGAAAGGTACAGGGTATCCACAAGGGTAGTGGAGGTCGTAGTGGCCGTGAGGAAACCCTCGACCAGGGCACATAAGCCATGAAATGGAAGTGTTTCTGCCTATGGGCTTTGTCCCGTCACTTGGATCTGTTCACCTGTCTGGTGAATTTGGTCCTGGAGTCTCTCCTTTCCCTATCTGATGCGGGCCTCAGCTATTCGTCCATAAAGGTACACCTTTCTGCACTATTAGCTTATGGACCCTGGTGCAGATGGACCTGTTCTGTACCTTTTCGCTTGGTATAATGAACATTGTCACCCATGTGGGACCCTGTTCCCCCATAGGATCTCTTATTCATGTTAGAAAAACTTATGTTGCCTCCTTTTGAGCCAGTCGCAAGTTGCGAGCTACGCTTCCTGTCTTGGAAAGCGTTGTTTTTAGTTGCCATTACTTTTGCCTGGAGGATTTCTGAGCTTCAGGCTCTGTGTAAAGAGCCTTATTTGGTTTTTCACTGGGACAGGGTATCCCTGTGTACTAATCCTAAGTTCCTCCCGAAAATGGTGTCCGAGTTCACTCTTAACCAGGACATTCTTCTCCCAGTTTATTACCTAGAGTATTCAAATAAAGGGAAAGCCTTGTTGCATACTTTGAATGTTCACAGAATTCTTAGTTTTTAGGTAGACTGTACTCTATCTTCTAGGAGGACAGACCAGTTGTTTGTGTCTTTCACCCAGAGAATGTTAGGGGCACCAGTAACTAAGCAGACATTGTCCAAATGGTTGGTCAGTTGTATAGTTTTCTGCTATCAAAAGTACAACGAACCTTTACTGAGACTGGTTAAAGGTCATTCCACTAGGGGTGTTGCCACTTCCTTTGTATCCCTACAAAATGTCTCGGCAGTTGATCTCTGCGCAGCTGCCACTTGGAATTCCATCCATACCTTCATTAAACACTACAGTTTGGACATTGCTTCCAGAAGGAGGGCCGGCTTTGGCCTTGCCGTCCTCTAGGGACTGCTCTCTTATAAGCGCTGGTGGTTTCCTTTCTTTCTATAACCACCGCCCATCTGACCTAGATTGTATCCTTGTACTGCTTGGGACTCCGTCCTAATGGTTATTACCTGCTGCAAGAGCTCTATCTTGAAGTGAGATAGTACAGTTACGTAAGAACTTACCCTAATAGTAGATCTTCAAGAAGAGCTCTTGCAGCAGGTATGTTTTCCCTTCCACCTTCTCCCATGGTTTTATAAATTTTCTTCTCTCTGGAGGATGTTAGAACCTCCTCAGTGCCCCATCCTTTATGCTAACCGGATCTCTGGTGTGCAAACTGAGGTGGTGCCGGGGAACCGCCCCTTTATACCATTGATGACGGGGGTGAGGCAGATGTCGGGGACGGTCTCTCGCCTTGGACTGCTAGCTAGACTTTTTTTCCATGGGGTTCTAGTTCCTGGCAGCATAGTCCTAATGATTATTACCTGCTACAAGAGCTTTTCTCGAAGATCTACTGTTACGGTAAGTTCTTACGTAACTGTACTTTTCAAATAAATCATCTTAACCTGTAATAGTACATACAAACATATGAATTTGCCAGCAGAAATGGGCCACTTGGTCTATCAGGTGTGCTCGAGTGTGCAGCTAGCACCCTCACCTTGCAGCTGCCCAACCCCCTCTCCTCTTCCCAATTACCCCCCCACACACACACCTTGTCCCATCCCCTTTTGAAACAACCCACTGACTTACAGGCTACCACCTCCTCCAGTAGAGCATTCCATTCTGCCACGATCCTCTCCGTGAAAGTGTCTCCTCATTTCTATCCTAAATCTCCCCCCCAATCTAAGGCTGTGCCCCCTCGTGTCCCTCCCCCACCTCAGCCTGAGTATCCCTTCAGTGCCTGCCTTGTTTATCCCCTTTACATACTTAAAGGTCTTGATCATAACCCCCCACCCCGATCCCTTCTCTCCTCCAAGGAGTACATGTTCAGCTCTCTCAGCCTCTCCTTATATGGTCTATTCTCCAATCCCTGTATCGTCCTTGTTGCCCTGCGTTGTACCCCTTCTAGTAATTTCACATCCTTCTTCAGATATGGGCACCAGAATTGCACACAGTACTCTAGATGCGGCCTGACTAGTACCCTGTATAGCGGCAGGATCACTTCCCTGCTCCTGGAGGAGATCTCTCTCGCGATACAACCCAGCATCTTTTTGGCTTTCACTGCCACCTTCCTACACTGCTCTGTATTGTTCATCTTCCCCATTACAACCACCCCTAGGTCGGTCTTTCTCTTCCTCGGTGGAACCTAGCTGCACCCCTCCCAGCTGGTAAACCCCTCCCTGGGTTCTTTGCTCCAAAGTGCTTGACTTTGCACTTTTTTGCATTGAACCCCAACTGCCATGCTGCCGACCACTCCACCAGTTTGGTCAGGTCGTCCTGCAGCCCTTGCCAACCTGCCATATCGTCCACCACCACCCCTAATTTGGTATCGTCAATGAAGAGACTGATCTTATTCCTGATGCCATACGAGATGTCTGCTATGAATATTCCAAACAGCACTGGCCCCAGTACCAATCCCTCCGGCACCCTGCTCATCGCAGCCCTTGGAGATGAGTTTCCCCCCACCACCACTACGCTCTGCTGTCTCCCCTACAGCCAATTCTCAATCCATTTAACCATTTTAGTACCCATACCCACGTATCTCAACTTCACTCCCAACCTCCCATGTGGCACCAAATCTAACTCCTTACTGAAGTCCAAGTATATGACATCCACCGCATGACCCTTGTGCAATTCCCTCGTGACTCAGTCGTAATACTCAACTAGGTTTGTCTGGCAGGATTTTAGGGGAGACAGACCCATGCTGGTGACTGTCCTGGAGCCCATTGTTTTCCATAAAGGTCACCAGCCTTTCCTCAAGTGTGTCTCCATCAGCTTCCCCACAATGGAAGTTAAGCTTACCAGCCTGTAATTACCAGACTCATCCTTTGGTCCACTTTTATGGATGAGTACCATGTGAGCCATCCTTCAATCATGCAGTACACATCCTGTGTCCAGGGAAGGTATTGAATAGTTCTGCCAGCCGTCCAGCCAGGATCTCTACCATTTCCTTCAACACCCTGGGGTGTGTGCCGTCTGGTCCTGGTGCCTTATCCAGCCTTCAAGCCCTTAACCCCTCCATTACCCTACCCTCCGTGATCACCCCATCTGTTACCCCCTCCCCCCACCCACCCCTGTGATAGCTGTCCTCCTTTCTCCCTCACAATGCAGAAGTACTCATTCAGTGCTTCTGCCTGATCCACCCCTTTCTCTGCCTCCCCCCCCCATTCTTCCTGATCCTCACTATCGGGTCCTTGCGGCTTCTTCTCTCCCGTATGTATCTGAAGAAGTCCTTTTTCCTGTCGCCCTGCGTCAGCCTCAATTCCCTGGAGGCCGTTGCCACTCTGACTCCCCTGGTAACTTCCTTGGACCTGTTTACATACTCCTCCCTATCCTCCCCCTTCCTGGATTTCTTTTATTTCTTGAGTGCTGCTTTTTTTCAGTCCTCACCATTTCTAAAAGCCCTCTACTTACCCAGCTCTTTTTTTAGCTATTCCCTTTTTAGCTCTGCAATCTGATACATGTCCGTAGCCTCCAATATTCCCAATTTGATTTTTTCCTCATTTCTGATTCGCATCCCAGTGTGGCTGTATTTCTTCCAGATGCCCCCTTAAGATTTCACCCATCCTACCAAAGTCGGCTCATCTGATGTCCCCCACCCTGGTCCCTGTACCCGCTGCTTCTCTGCACATATTAAGTGTGAATCACATCAAGTGGTGGTCACTCCCAGCCAGCAGGTCCTCCACCCCCACCTCCCTTACAGCCTCCCCATTGGCCAGAACTAGATCCAGTGTATTCTCCAACTTAGTCGGCTCAGTGACCATCTGTGCCAGGAAGCAGTCCTGGAAGGCATCCAGGAGTATTTGCTCCCTTGCACTCGAGGTGGCTGGGGTACCCCAATCCACTCCTGGTAGATTGAAGTCCCCCATGATCACTGCATTACCTTTCCCACACAGATTCCTAATTTGCTCCATCAACTCCCTTTCCAGGTCTTCCCCTTGAGTCAGTGGCCTGTATACCACCCCCATCCTGAGAATCATATTCCTCGTGTCCTGGAATTGCGTCCACAAGGCCTCTGTCCTGCCCTTCTCCCCCTCTTCCCTTGCACACTTTATCCCTTCCCTTAACATACATTGCTACCCCTCTCCCTTTACCCCTATCCTTCCTGTAAATCCTATACCCGAGATCATCAGGTCCCAGTCCTGGTATTGGTTTGCCCACATTTCTGTGATGGCAGCTATGTCCTGTCCAAGGAGACAACCCTCCAAAGTGTTCTCTTACACTCCTTACACATTTCACACCTTCCAGACCCGCCTTCGATCCCTCCCTACTCCGAACCCAGTTTGTACGGAGGGGTGGGCTTTGGTTTGTCTCCCTCCAGAGAGCCTTCCCTTTAGCAACCCACTCGCCACCTCCCCCACCATTTAAATTAACCTTTGTTTCTATGTATTCTTCTAACCTCTGTTTTAGCACCACCTTCCTCTCCCTGCTCAAATGTAATCTGTCCCCTATGTACAGATCCCTATTGTCCCAGACCCTGCCCCAGCCTCTCTAACCCTACCCCTTGGATCGACACCAATTTCCCAGCCAACTATTGAATTCATCTATCCTACCCTTCCTTGCCATACTTGCTCTGGGCACTGTGAGTACCTCAGGGAAGGCCACTGAGCTCTCTACCTCCTCACTCAACTTACCCAGTTCCATGAACCTCTTCCTTACCACCTCTACCGTTTCCCCTGCCAAGTCGTTTGCACCCACGCGCACCACCACATATGGTTTATGCCTTCTCCTCTTTGCACACTTGAGAATAACCTGTCCTGCTTTATCTGCCATCAACCCAGGTACAGACTCTACCCATATGCGACTGTTTCCCCTTTACTCCCCCATCTGACCCCTTATAGTATGGAATCACCCAGCACTAGCATGTCGTGTCCCTTCCCCGTTTCTCATCCCTCCCCCAAACTCTCTTTCCTTGTGCCTGCCCCGAGAGTCCACCCTGCCCTGCTCACTTGCATCCCTGTCTGTACCCTCAACTCCACCCCAGCCACCTCCCCAGTTCAGCCCCTTCCCATAACACTCTCTGTACCTGACTTGTCCCCCTTCCCACCTGGAGCCCCTCATCCTCAATACCATCCCTACCCTTCACCCTGAACCCCTCCTTTCATCCCCCATGCTGTAACGCCCACCCCCACAGCCAGACCCTTTTTTTCCTTAACCAGGATCCGTTCCCCATCCCTCAGAGCTGTGTCTCCTGGGAGACGCATAACCTCCTTCTCCCTCATGATGCCTGATCCCATCTCCATACCCCGAACTATCGAGTCCCCCTCTAAGAGAAGCTTCCTTCTCCCCTGGGATTCTCTGGCCTCATCCCATATGCCCCCCTCTTGGTGGGTCTGCCCTTCACCCCTAGTCATAACCTTAGGTTCCTTTTCAGGGCTCTCCCTCTCCTTGAGAACATCATATTTGTTATTTAGTTGTACTGGGTTGGGGGGGCAGGTGCTTGAGCTCCACCTTCCTTAACCTCCCTGAGCCGACTGTAGTCCATCCAGGCCTCTGAGTACCCTGTGTGGCAGTGGCTGGCGGTATGGTGGTTCCTGAGTTGGGGCAGAGGTCCCCAGTACTCCTGCCAACTGTGCTAGCAGCCTGGCAACCTCCTCCCTCAGCCCAGAGAGGTGTCTACAAATGGGGCAGCACCACAGTTCCCAGAAAGTACTTCTGAACACCGCTGCTCTGCACCCACTGCACTGCACCACTCCTTGTGCCATCATACGTACTCCTTAAGTATGTTTATACCCTCTTTTAGTGTTTTTTTCACAGTCTGTCTCCCTTTTACAGAGTTTCTTTGTTTATGACCCTGATATGTTTCCGCAGCCCTTGACCCTTTCTGCTCTGTGCCCGTTAAACTTATCCTATTCCTAACATAATGAAATTGACAAGATCATGCAATTTAAATGTACAAATGTCCACTTGTGTGGTATAATCAGCAGCTCCTCCTCCTTTTGATTTTGCTTTTTAGCTATCAGCCCACCCTTGGGCAGAACCTATATGCTCCTCCCAACTAACTAAGCATTTAATAATGTGTAGAGTTGGGGGTGGGTGGGAGTGCAAATCTCGGAGACAAAATGCCTCCTGTACAAATTCAAACTCACACTCCTACCTCTCTCAGCAGCAAGCAGAATGATTCGACAAAATGCCTCCTCATCTTCAAGAGAATCTCTACCATAGAACTACTCCCTCCCTCCATTCCTTGGCAAGGAGAACTACTGTTTATTACAGGTCACCTCATGGTCTGTCTTTCAGAGAGCCCATTTTATTTTTGGCCCTTTGGCCTGATTCATGTAATTGACCTGTCTTAAGTGATTGCCATGGAATAGAGTCTTTATTTCTGATGGTTGATAAATGTTAAAGCTCAGTTTATCAACGTTGCCAACTAAAGTGTATGGGGGCTCCTCATGTTATATAGGCAACACCAAGATGTCCAATGTTTTCCCGGGTCGCCCCTGAAAAAGGGACCATTACGGTCTCAGTGGGCCTACCCAGTCACCAAAATTTAAATAAATAAAATAAATAAATAAATGTTTTGCGTAAGGGCATTCACTACCCAGCTATGGGCCATTTCCTTGAATGTCCTGATGCCTGTAGCTTATAGGCCAGTTTGTGTGGCTCTATGGCAAGGACTCTGTCTAAGATCATCTTTTAATGGTCTCCCTTACTGTCCTTTAATTCAGAAGACTCTGGTTTATATCCAAAGCCCAGAACATCCACCTTAGGCAAGTAGACCAGTAAGGCACCCCACTATAATACCGCCTGTCTGTAGGGAAAGTGGGTGGCTCCTTCTAGTTCATGGCTGCCCCCCTGTGGCTGAAGGAGGAGGAGTCATGTAATCAGGAATCTTTTGCCCAGTTACCACTCTTGCGGGCAAAAAGACAGATACTGAAGTGGGCTGAAGACTCCCAACAGCTACTCAGACATTTACCTTGAAATCTTTAGTTCGGGATCCAGAATGGTACTTGACATACCACGGCCTAAAGGGGAGTGGAGAAAATGGAGGAAAGGTAGAGTATAGTCAGGTTCCCTCACCATGTTCTCCCTCACCCATTGCAGCATGCAGACATCTGGGTTGTCCTC
The DNA here is from genome assembly GCA_016271365.2 of Neoceratodus forsteri. NCBI lineage: Eukaryota > Metazoa > Chordata > Ceratodontiformes > Ceratodontidae > Neoceratodus > Neoceratodus forsteri. The sequence goes on along the minus strand of CM057456.1, from coordinate 1,667,269,329 downwards.
ACTTAACTGGAAAGTTCCAGTACATTGCTGCTCACCAGATGGCCTTGACAGTGGGGTAACGCCAGGAGGAACTGGGATCTTGGATTAGTACTAGTCACAGACAAATTATAAGCTCCAGCATCGTTAAGATCTGAGATATTGTGGATTAATTAAAAGAATGTCTTGACTCCACAGTGGAAAGAGTTTAAAAACGTGTGGTGGTCCTGATACCTTTAAAATAGAAAAGCACATGCCTAAAACAGAAACTCTGTGCTTCATTTTAAATCTTGTAATTCTACACATCTCAATGTACCTTATTTCCACAGATGTGAAAGCATTCTGTAGGTAAAACCTTCTGGTATTGTCAAATCCTAGTGTCTGATCCAAATGGAGAGAAGTTAAGAAAGGAAAGTTTTAATGCCTGTGAAAAATGGAGCAGTTTAAAATGCCCACTCTCGATGGCCTAGAAGTAGTACATCATATTTCCATGTGAGAGACGGGGGTTCAGGTGTAGGCTCAGGTCTGAGCCTGTTGATAGCTCAAGGGTTGGGCGTGCTAAAACTGGCAGTGCTGTCTGTCTCAGGGAATACTGATCCACTTTCCTGCTCCTACAGCCTCCCCTTTAGTGGGCCAAGACGAGCCCTTGAACACACGCATCCAAGCCTTCTCCCCAGGGTCACTGTGGTGCCAAGGACAGGCCACCATACCCTAGGCAAGAGGGTATGGGGAGAGAACAGGAAAATTCCCTCAGTCATCTGATGAACCCCTCCCCCCAGTACTGTAGGGTCCTGAGTCACAAACATCCTATTGCACATGATGCGTACTCTGGAGATGGGACACTCCTGAGGGCCCTGCTGCAGAGCACAAGGCAAGCTGTGGGGGACTCTGGCAGGGTGTGCTGTTGTTGAGGCTAGGAGATTGTCTGACACAGTCCAAAGTGGGGTGGCAGTGCAGTAAGAGAATACTAATGTTGATTAAAAAAAAAAAAAGGCAGTTTAAAAAGTCATGTTGAGCAAAACAGGAACAAATGCACATTTTTGAAAAAGGGCGGAAATTCAGCAGTTACAAGATTATTATATTTTTTAGTTTACCCAGGATAGCCCAACTGAGATGCAGTCTCTCATTTTGAGTGGGGTCCTGCTTTTACCCATTTTTTACTGCTGGGTGGACTGAAGCACTGAGAGGTTGTGACGTGTTAGAGGTCTCACAGTGAATAAATGGTTGTGGTGAGTTTAAACATGAGTTTCACAGTACCCAAGCTTTTGCTATGACCACTAGACAATGCCGTCTTTTCAATTTGAAACATTTTTTAGTCGGATAGAAAATACTTTTAAGTTTTACAGAATTCTTAGCTTCTGAAAGTGGAAAATCATAATCACTACAGTTGTGTTTTATTATTCTTGTAGGAGAGAAGCCATATGAGTGCCCAAACTGCAAGAAGCGGTTTTCCCATTCTGGTTCATACAGCTCACACATAAGCAGTAAGAAGTGTATTGGTCTGATGCCTGTAAATGGCCGAGCACGTTCAGGAGTCAAGACATCACAGTGTTCTTCACCATCCCTTTCGGCATCACCTAGCAGTCCAGCAAGAACACAGATTCGTCAGAGGATCGAAAACAAGCCTTTGCAAGAACAGCCCCCTCTTAACCAAATCAAAACTGAACCTGTGGATTACGAGTATAAACCTATAGTGGTGACTTCAGGAATCAACTGTGCAACCCCTTTACAAAGCAGGGTTTTAAGCAGTGGTAGCCCGGTACAGGCAACCAGTTCTCCTCAGGGTGTGGTGCAAGCAGTTGTCCTTCCAACAGTAGGTTTGGTATCCCCCATAAGCATCAACTTAAGTGACATTCAGAATGTTCTTAAAGTGGCAGTAGATGGTAATATAATACGACAAGTATTGGAGAACAATCATGCTACTCTTACATCCAAAGAACAAGGAACAATTAACTCTGCATCAGTACAACAAGGCAGCCATTCCCTCATTTCAGCTATCAGTCTTCCTTTGGTTGACCAAGATGGAACAACCAAAATCATCATCAACTATAGCTTAGAGCAGCCTACTCAACTTCAAGTTATGCCACAGAACTTGAAAAAGGAAAGCCCTAGCCACATAGATAGTTGTAAAAATGAAAAATTACCAGAAAACCTTACAGTCAAATCTGAGAAAGACAAGAATTCAGAAGGGCGGAGTGGTAATAGTTCTTGCCTTCTTTGTGATGACTGCCCAAGTGGTATAAATGCACTTCAGGAATTTAAGCACTATTGTCTAAAAAATGAAAATCCTGTTCAGGTTTCTCAACTCAATGGAACAGGTGGTGAGAAGTCTGATATTTCTAATTCTTCATTGGTAGCAAATGGTAACTTAACCCCTGGCCAAGCACCCTTAAAGAATCTTCTGTCTCTTCTAAAGGCATATTATGCGTTGAATGCACAGCCAAGTGCAGAGGAGCTTTCCAAAATTGCAGATTCAGTAAACTTACCAATGGAAGTGGTAAAGAAATGGTTTGAGAAGATGCAGGCTGGACAGATTTCTATCCAGTCCTCTGGGCCATCTTCTCCTGCACAAGATACAGCTAACAATTTGTCAGATGAAGATGCTGGCTTACCATCTGTAGATGAAGTATTGGACAATACAGGTGTCTCCCAGAGCCCTTCTGCAGCTACTAAATCTCAGATTACTCCAGTAAACCCATTGCTATTGAATGGGTCCAGAAGTAGCACACCCTCACCATCACCACTAAATCTGTCTTCATCAAGAAACTCACAAAACAATCTGTGCACACTTGAAGGGGTGAAAGAGGAACCACAGGTAGAACCTCTTGACCTATCGTTACCAAAGCAACACAGAGAGTCGTTTGAAAGGCCCCCCATTACCAGTGTTTACCAGAACAGTGTTTACTCCGTTCAGGAAGAACCTTTGAACTTATCTTGTATAAAGAAAGAACAACCACCCAAGGACAATATTACTATGGATCAAATTGCTGTTGTACATGCAAGCCCAAGTGCCAACCCCATAAATATTGCTATACCTGCAGTCACTGCCCAGCTACCTACATTTGTTGCAATTGCTAACCAGAACAGTGTTCCATGCCTGAGAGCTCTGGCTGCCAATAATCAAACCATTCTGATTCCACAGGTGGCTTACTATTCCACTGCAACCAGTCCTGCAGGTCCAGAACCTCAGCAGAAGCATGCCAATGGAAATCAGGTATTCCACTCTGTGCTTTTTATGTGCTGTACTATGGAGCTAAAATGAGTATGAATGTGATTATGATCTGTTTAGTGAATCACGACTAGAAATAGAGAACACTTTCTGTCTGACTACATATATATTTATGTATTTTTTTTTTTTTGTTAAATTCCTTATATAACAAAATCCGGCTAAAACTGACTAGCTAATGAGGATTGTGCAGTTGAAAAATATTGAGCTGTATTACGGGAAATGCTTATGACAAAGACCTAGACTTCATAACGGTAAAGCATCAGTTGTCATAAAAAGCTATTATAGGATTTGGGTTAATGAGCTGGCACAAATTTATTGCAGTTTTTAAGTTATATGTGACCTGAAGATGCAACATACCACATCCTGAAATGTGCCTGAAGTAGGGATGTCACAACTACAAGTCTGTTTTTCTGTACCACAATAACTGCATTTCACATTAGAAGCATAGAAACCTAGAATTCAGTGCCAGAAGAGGACTGCTTTGCCCACTCAGTCTGCCCAGACGTTATATCATGATATTGTGATGAAGTTTAAAACATGCACTGTCTTCCTAGAACCAATCTACTCCATGGAGTCCCACTTTTATGTCTTAAGCCAGAAGCTCTAGGGCACTGCGGAAGCAAATCTTTTGGCCAGGGGATCCTCTTTCATGATTTTTTTTTTTTTTTTTAACGCCTAATTCATCCAAGAAAAAGGGCCAGGGTCCTCTCTTCTTTTTTGCATGTGTTGCAAAAAAGTTTGAAATGACAGTGGACATTCACAGTGCTTCTCCTGCCTTGGACCAGGCCCAACATGGACCCCCTCTGATGCCTGTTTTTCCTTCAACAACCACACCCTCAAGATTCATTGCCTGATGTTGGACCATCCATTTCCAACCTTCAGCAGCATACCAGGACTTTTGAAGGAAGGTCTTTGGGCCCTTTCTTCATGTCCCTTCATTGCTTTTCAGAATCGGGTGTGGTAGAGAGCCGCCTCCCCACTGGAGTTGTGTTGAAGTCTCCAGTGATCATGTTGGGTGGATGGTTTTGTCCTTCTGGGCAGCCGGTCAAGGATCTACCACAGTCTTTTTGCCCTGAGCAATGAACCAGCTTGGTTTTGGAATCAAGACCTCTGGCCGTTCTACATCTGTGAAGATGTTGACGCTGACTGCTAGCCTCGCTGAGGCTCTTGTCACCGTTTGGTGATAATGCCAGGGGTAGTACTGACACCATTTGCAGAGTGTGTTGTTACTTACTTGAATGTGGGCCTTGGAGTCTGTGCCATTTGCCACACTGAGGAAGAGAACAATGTTGACACTGGTGTCAGAATTGGTGCTGCTGCTGGTGCCAAAGGTTGCGGTGCCAGAGATGTTGCAGTGTCTGGTATCAGTGCTACAAGTGGTTTCAACTCAGCAATGATAGCTTCAGTGATGAGTTTGTCATTGGCTCCAGGCTTGGGTCAGGCCTCCCAGAGGGGCCTACTCAGCCTCTGGCTCTCTCTGTCCATTCTGGAGTTTGCCTCAGAGGCAGTCACTCTGCCAACTCCTCCGTCGTATGAATGCTAACAGCGAGAGGTTCAGCTCAATCCCACCCTAGGGTAATGGTGTCACTGGAGCCTCAAGGACCTTCCTGAGGCATGTGTAGAACATCTCTGCAGGTTATTACACCCCCCCACAGGCAGTCACCTCAGGTGTCTCAGAAGTGGATAGACAGAATGCCCATGTTCTACAGGCCTCCTGGGCCTATTACACGTGAACAGAGCTGTGCACTGATTGGTATCATAGAGTCATGGTTCAGGGATTCCGATAGGGTCCAGTTCAGGCTCCTTTCCCCACTACCTAACCCAGGCGGTTTCCACTTCTCTTCTCCCTCGGCATCCTCTGCCTGTCCTCATCCACTGGTTACATTCTGTACCAGTAATTCATGGGGAAGATATTGCAGGCATTGGATATTACTGTGTTTGCAAGTCGTGATCCTCTCCCTCGTCACTGAGACTCGTTGGGATTCCCAGTATGGACACATATGTTCCTCCCTGGCCCAGAGCCATGGGTGAGGCATCCAGGGCATTATGCTAGTGCCCCTGTTTCACACCTGCCATACTCTGGGATGCCTTAATAAGGTGTTGCGCCCACACTGAGTCTGCAGGAGCCATACTTTGCCCCACTTCGGGGCTTCAGATGCTCCAGATTCGGACCAAGACACAGTGCCTGAGATATTACTAATCTCCCAGTCAAGAATCATCCATTTTTGGTGCACTGGGCAGGAAGGTATGTTACTTGACATGTTCTGTTATAGCAGTTTTGCTGTATCAGGCACATTTAGTGGCATTTCAGCACTGTCTGTGGTTGCATATGCATGCTGTGCTTACTGCAGTTTTTTTGGTTTGTTTTTTTTAAACAGTGAGCCAAAGAGTATAGAAGTTACATCAACAGCAAAATAACTATAGGTCGACTGTCTGTGGTTACATAAACAAAACAGAATATTCATCTAAGAATCACGTGAGAGGTTTTATCTACATCTCTGCAGACCACCACAATAAAAAAAATGGGATGGGGAGGACTGTCTCCTCTGTGGGTCATAAAATAAATTGAGGAGCGCATCTCCAAGTGCATTATTGTAATAGCAGATAGTAATTATGTGAGAAACCTAACGTAAGACTCTTAACTCCTTAGACAGCACATATGTCATGGTACAAACGGGGGATCTGCAGCTATATAGTAAAATATCCAGGGTTGCCACATCTCCTGGAAAACTGAGGTGCTTCCCTGTAGGGCAGAAGTTAGTTTCTCTATAGTATAGATTGGGTTTATAGTTTATTGCCATTGGGTTATTTGGGGTGGGAGGGGGGCTGTAACCAGAATCTCTGTACAGCTTTCTTTGCTGCCAACAGCTGGATAGCAGTAAACGATTTGGAGCCTATTTCATCCCTTTGTGGTGGGATTGACAGTAGTATCATTGAAGGACAAATCAAAAGAAACATCCAGAGAAAGCCTGGCAGACTGATACCCTGTCTCCTGCCAGAAGTCCTGGAATTTTGGGTGGGGCCAGAAAACATATGGATGATTGGCCTGGAGGTGACCATATTTCTGCCAGCAGAGGCCATATTCTACTATGGCCATATTTGCCTGTACTTTCAGAGTGCAAAAATATCTGAAACAACTTCTAGGTGAATTCTCACCAGGTTGTGGAAAAAGTGACCTGAGAACTAGTATCATGTATCTAGTCCAAGTTCCCATGGTAGTATAGGCAGTCTGCAGTTCCTGATTCCAGGCTACTAAGATGTTTTCTAAGGTGTTGTCCTGTAACTCCTGAATACATTTCTAAAGGCGGTCCATCAGGTGATGCCAAGAGTCTTGTTTCAAAAGGCTTATGATGATTCAAAGGAGTAGTGGGGCTGGGTCAGCTATTTGGGAGAACCCCTGGTGGCATGCAGAAAGTGGGTTCAGACATGTAGATAGTGGAAGTGTTCCCTCCCTGTTAACCCAGAAGTATCCTGAAAATACTAAAAAGCATGCATGCCTTGATCTTTCATAAACTGAAAGATATAATACAGACCCAGCTCTCTACATCTACGGAAAGCTAGATCTAACCGTAGTGGAGCAACATACTGTATTTGTCTTTCTCCAAGAGCTGGCAGTACCACATTATCCGGGCATTTGGTGTGTTGTGAAAGTTTCATCACTGTTTTTAGTGTGATCGTAGTGTACGTAGAGAAGTTATGGATGTTAACTTTACCCAAAGGGTAGGAAGAAAGAGGTATTGAACTGTATCAGATAAGTCATTAAGGTGGAACTCTTGTGTTTCCATGCTGTAAGACAGGAAGGAGAAAAACAGCAATAGATTGCGTGCGGTTGTCACCATTGCATAGGTTTGTAAATGAGGGAGATTAAGCCCCCCTTGCTGTATCTCTGGGTAACTTACTGCAGTTCCTGACTGTAAAGTTATTAGGAAGGCCATAGACATTTCTGTCAGGGGTCTGGAGGCAGCACAACACCACTTGAGGGTATCGTACAATGCCAGTGAGGCAGCCTCCAGTATCATTAGATCAGTCATTTGTATCAGACAGATGTCACGGCCTAGCTTATTTCAACTAGTATCTCTGACTGGCAAAAGGTGCAGAAAGCTCATTTACTACCTCTCAGGTTAGGTGGCAGTTGTCAGGGGACCTTCCCCCTCCAGTGCCCCAGGGGCCACCACCTCAACCTGACCAGTCCTTTTTCCCTCCAGACCAAGAAAAGCCCCCTCCTCCAGGTGTTCTCCCCCCCAGCTGTTGCTATTTTTCTGTAGCTTCAGGGAGAGCAGGTTCCTCCCTTGTGAAAGGGTCAGGTTGGTACACTGGGCCCAAGAGTGGGACTCCACGGAGGAGATTGATTCTAGGAAGACAGAAAAGTTATGTACTTAACATAACTGAAACTCTTCTAAAATATCTTCTCCATAGAGTGCCACTAGCCCTTCTACCATACTCCTTTCTCTTCCGAGCCAGGGCTACTGGGCAGCTCGCTCTTTCCTAGATACACCCTGCTTGGCCAGAATTCTGGTGATTCTGCTGTCTTTCTTTCCCCTTCTGGTGCCCAGTGTCACAGGCTCACCCCTAGGCAGAGCCGGATCCCCTATTCCTAAGAGACCCCCCTCCCCCCGATGAACCTTGTGACTCGCTGACTGGCAAGAAGGAGAGCTTCCTCTCCTTCTGTCCAAGAAGCCTGTTTCCTTCTTTTGGATTTTGTTTCTTTGGTAGCATTTTGGCCCTAGAGCATTACATATGAACATACGAAGAAGCCAACAGAAGAAGGCCATTTGGTCTATCAAGTCTGCTCGTATTGCAGGATCTACAGCTTGAGCTAATGTCCCTGCCTTCCCTCCTCCCATCCTCCCTACCCATGATTCTTACCTTCCCCCTATGCCTATCCCAGCCTCTCTTAAAGCTGCCCACTGTCTTCAATGAGATGACTTCTTCCGGCAGCTCTCTGTGAAGAAGTGCTTCCTGACCTCCCTCCTAAACCTCCCACCCTCCAGCTTAAGACTGTGCCCCCTTGTGATATGGTTGCCATTCAGCTTAAAGAGATTCCTTGTCAACCTTATTTATCCCTTTCAAATACTTGAATATCCCAGTCATGTCCCCTCTTCCTCTCCTGTCTTCCAGGGAGTACATGTTCAGTGCCCTCAACCTCTCCTCGTATGCCTTGCCCTGGCGACCAGCTGTCATCTTTGTAGCCCTCCTCTGTGCCTTCTCCAGCAGGTTAATGTCCTTTTTGAGGTGTGGGTCTTGATCAAACATTTATCCCAAAATAACACCCACACAGTAGGCCCAGGCAGAGTTTTAAAAAATATGGTAAAAGTTTCCTTAAAGCAAAGTCATCACAATATTTTTTTTTTTTCAAATTGAGTTCTTTATTTAAAAATTTGAATATTAAGAAAGACAAAACAATAAACAACAAACAAGTACATCAGTGCCACCGTAGTTCTGTAAATAAATGCTCCAGTAAGAAATCAAATCGTCCATGGCCAGCACAAAAATTGTCTAAAATCAACAATACAGTATGCTATGGGATAGAATCAGATCTCTTTAACATACTGTATACCACCCATCTGCACCAGCGAATCTCAAAAGAGAAATATTTGTTATGAAGTTTTGCTGTGATTTTTTTTCCACATGGTATATATTATACACTATATTCTGCCACATCTCTAGAGAAGGTATCTAAGGGGACAGCCAGCATTTGGTAATCGATTTTGAGCTGCTAGTAATAATATATGCAATAATGTTTGAGTATCTGGAGTGAAGTACTCTTGGGCCCGGATATTCAGACTGCACCAGGCTGTGGCGCAAGCTGGGGCGCAGCGCAACTTGGCTGCACAGGGGCATTGACTGGGCGATATTCAACGGAACTGCGCCATGGCACAGCATAGTTGAAAATCGCACCCTGGCCACCCTCAGTGCGCATGGTGCAGTGGCACTGCGCCAGTGCAAGTGGCCAGAGTGGAGCAGGGGGATGCGCAACAACCGCGATATTTAAAAGTGCACATGCAAATGGGGCCATTTGCATGTCATTATGGCCCCATTTGCATGCAGGTGCGCCGATCCCTGGCGACTTGCGCCTGGCGCCCTGCCAGGCAGCAGCCGTCGGGGACAGATTCCCCCTGCACAGTGCGGCAATGCACCCCTCTGCCCGATCTCTGGCATATGTAGCTTTCAATGATGTCCCATATCCCTGGTGGTCCAGTGGACCGCTGTCGGCCCGATCGCGGGCATAAGTATAATAAAAATCACGTCCTATATCCCTGGTGGTCCAGTGGACCGCTGTCAGCCCAATCGCGGGCTTATGTATAATAAACATCACGTCTTATATCCCTGGTGGTCCAGTGGACCTCTCGCAGCCCATTCACGGGCTTAAGTGTAATAAACATCACGTCCTACATCCCTGGTGGTCCAGTGGACGACTCGCAGCCCGATCGCGGGCTTAAGTATAATAAACATCATGTCCTATATCCCTGGGCTGAATATCGGGATGTGCAGAGTATGCATGGGCATGCCTCCCCCCACCTGCGTCGCATACATTACTGATGTGCTCCGGCGCATCAGGATTTGTGCCAGGCACAATCCCGTTAGTATATCGCACGTAGAGGCGCATCAGTGGGATGCGCATGGCGCAACACTGTTGCGCCATGCACAACCCTTTTCAATATCTGGGCCTTGGGGTACATCTACGAAAAGAAATAATCAAACTGATAATTTTAGTTTCGAGTCCCAGAGTTCTTCAAGGGAGACTTGAATCTCCTGTAAAAGTGGCTGTAAGATGGGACATGTCCACACGATATGACCTAAAGCCTCAGGAGAAAAGCCACAGCCTCTCCAGCATTGAGCCCCCTATGAGGTAGATATTTAACCTGCCTTGCTGGTGTAATAAAATATTTGACCAGATCTTTCCAAGAAAATTCCTGCCAGAAGTATGAATCAGTAACAGAGTGTGTAGAAGATTAAATGGATTGCCATTGTTGGTCTGGAAGGTTGATATTAAGGTCCTTAAGTTTGCAGATCGGATTGGGGATTACTTGCAAGATCAACCCCTAGATAATGTAGAGAATTAAGGCTCCATTTACAGGGAAATTGACATTGAATGTTTCTAGAGGGGATGTAATGGATGGCCAAAACTTCAGTTTTAGACATATTAAGGTTATATCCTGTTAGTTGTCCAAATTGGAATGAAGATGACCAAAGGAAGCCGGCCCAGTGGCACTGAGGCGCTGGACACCTTACCTCATGCCACACTGTCGACCTGGATTCAGGAGCTAACGGGGGTAGGCAGGGGAGGAGAGGATAGAGCGTCCGGAGGACTGCTCTCCTATCCTGGGGAGGGGTGGGTTGTGGATCCCTGCGCACTGCGACCCCCGATGTAGACTGGGGGCACTGCAGCCGGGATCCACTAGTAAGGGTAGAGGCAGTGGCGGACATCCTTCACGCGGGAGCATGCCCATCACACGATGGAAACCACTGCACGTCCATGCCTCTGGGGCACCATAAGTAGAAAACACCTTCGGTGCCGCACAGTGTCGCCCCCGATGGTCTCCTGCTCCTTCTAGTCACAAACAAAGCCCAGTCTGTAGGATGGGGGCTCAGGATAACCTTGGTCTCCTCCTCGCATCCCTGGGGGCCCTCTGTGGGGGGTAAGCCACAGTCCTTCCCATCCCGGAGCTGAGGTAGGGACCGGGCCGGTGGGGGAGTGTTGAGGGTCCTCATATAGGGGATCTGGCACCTTCCCCGCAGTATCCGGAGGAGATAAAGCTGGAAAAAAAAAAAAAAGATGACCAAAGGCGAGAGAGAGATCAGGGTTAGATAAGTATATTAGAAAGTCCATGGCATATAGAGCTAACTTGTGCTCCTTATTGCCAATCTGTATTCCAGTAATATTGGGATTTTGATGGAGTGATTGAACTAATCGTTCCAAATAAAGAGCAAAAAGGAGGGGGGACAGAGGACAACCCTGACGTGTTCCCCTACCAAGAAAGAGAGGGGGAGAAATCTGGCCATTAATTTTTTACATAGGCTAGGGGTTGGTGATATAAGGCTTGTAACATTTTAACAAATTGAGCTGGGAATCCAAAATGGATCAGTGTGCTAAATAACTAAGCATTAGTCAATGCCGAATGTTTGCTTGCTGGCATTGGCATTGCTAGTGCAGGAGTTAGACAGATGCTTAATAGGTATGGCAGTATTGAACTAACACCAACCCCCTCCTCACCATGCAGAGACTGAAAGACATTGGGGGTGTGCCTTTGGGTCATCGGCCATAATGCTTATGCCATTCCACTTCACCCCACCCTGCAGACACGGACAGGTGTTGCAGTGTGCTTTGGGGTCTTTGTCCCTTATGCTCAACCCATTCCATAAGGAAATAAGCTGAGATGGGTGCAGTATAAGAGAATGAGGTGAACTGTAGGGCCGAAGACCCCAAGGCACACCTTGATGCCTGTCACTGGCTGTTGGGTGGGGGTAGAATGCTGTGAGCATTACGGCCGATGAACCCAAGTCACACCCCCTGACACCAGTCAGTCTCTACAGGGTAGGCATTATGGTTGGAAACCTTAACGTCCCAGGCGTTTGTTGGTATTTTCACTCCAGATTTTCAAAATGGGCTTTTTGGGACCCCACCTCATGAACAGTGGCATTATCATTTCATTACTCAATCCTGAAAGGTGAATTCACACAGCAACTACGCCATTTGGTGCCAGAGGTGTGGAAACACATTTTGGGCAGGATGTGAAAAATGACAGCTGCACTGTTCATGAGGAGGTGTGGAGAAATGGCAATGTTGAAAATCTGGAGTGAAAATATGAAAATTTCACAAAATTACGAGCGTGTGTAGAAACTGCACAACGCATGCCCATAACATGGTAATTTTTTGGAATTTTTTGCACCAAATGTTTAACATGGGTTTTATAGGACATCCCCTCATGAAGAGTGGCACTGTGATTTTTTTAGTCCATCCCGAAAGTAGATTTTGCACAGCAGCCACGCCATTCGGCGACACAGGTGCAAAAACACATTTCGGGCAGGATGTGAAAAATGACAGCTTTATTGTTCATAAGGAGGTGTTAAAAATGGCAATGTTGAAAATCTGGAGTGAAAATATGCAAGTGGCGAAGTTACGAGCATGCATAGAAAATGCGTAGTGCACTCCCATAACGTTATTTTTTGGAATTCTTTCACCAAATTTTCAGCATAGGCATTGTAGGACCTCTGCTTATGAACAGTGTCACTGTGATTTTCTTAATCTGTCCTGAACACTGATTTCATTTCAGCCAGGATATGAAAAATGACTGCTGTACTGTTTATAAGGAGGTGTGAAAAAATGCCAATGTTGAAAATCTGGAGTGAAAATATTACAGATTCTCAAAGTTATAAGTGTGCGTGGAAACTGCACAACTCACGTTCGTAACAGTCATTTTGTGGAATTTTTTACCAAATTTGCAGCATAGGCCTTTGAGAGCCCATCTCATTAACAGTGACACTGTCGTTTCGTTAATCGGTCCCAAAATGTGATTCTGTGCAGTGACCATGAAATCTCCTTTCGGGACCGAATAACGCCATGACAGTGACTAAATTCATGAGGAGGGGTCCCAAGAATCCCATGTTGAAAATTTGGTGCCAAAAGTCTAAAAAATGGCCGAGATATCCACATAACTTGGAAAAAAAACCCTACATTTATGCCATTATACAGCTTACCAGCATTTCTTCAGTTTGCAGTCGGCTTTGAAGAGTGCAGGCGTGTTCAAGTCCACCAAAGATCATCGTGCTGGGCTTCAGAGGTAAGTATGGGGTGAGGGGGTGTGGGGAGGTGGGGTACGCAGAGGGTGGGCGCGGGTTGAGGGAGGTGCAAGAGACTCAACGATGAACTGTTCTTTTTTTATAGGTTTAAAAAAAAATGCTGGACTTTTGGCACACTGTTGTGGGCTCCCAATGTGCCACCCGGAAGGTTGTTTTGGGAGGGGCGTGAAGCTGACGGAGATTAGGCACCCTCATTGGCCATACAGTGTGCAGGGGAGCGCATGAGCATGCTGGGGTGGGCTCCCAGCATGCTACCTGGGTGCTTGTTGGGGGGGGGGGCTGGAGCCGATTGGGATTGGGCACCCCTGTCATCCATACAGTGTGCTTGGGGGGAAGAGTGCATCAGCCAAGGGGGATTGGGCACCCCCTCAGCACACAACAAATGGGGGAGGGGTGCATCATGCTGACTGGGATTGGGCTACCGTGTCGGCAAATGAACTGGGGAGGAGGCATGCCGACAGGGGGATTGGGCACCCCCGTTGGCTTCACCAGGGTCTGTAAGAGGCAGCAGCCGTCCGTCGGCTTTCTGGGGACTGAGAGGCCAACGGAGAAGCCATTGCCATGTTTATTGAACAGGGACAGCACACAGTACAGCTGTAATTGACTGCTGCAGTCAGGGACCACCCCGCAAACACAGCTGATTGTGTAGTGACGGGGCACTCCCTGATTGCAGCGGTCAATTTCTTTGAGCATAGTGTCACGCTCATTAACTACCGTCATCGACAGTATGCTCCTCTATTTGCCACGGCAGAGACCAGCCCCAAAACGGACTGCTGCTGTTCGCCACAACACTGCCGCGCCTCCACAACCCGCTTGTGAAGGAAGCTGACGCAGTGTGTTTCTTGCACATGCGTGCAAGCAAACACAAAAAGGGCCAGGCCACCCAGTCGAATGCCTTCTCTGCATGTAAGCTAAGCAATAAAAAGGGACTATTTGACCTGGTGGCATGGTGTAAATAGGTGGAGGGTTCACTTTATATTATCTTGGGTTTGGCGGGTAGGTATGAAACCAGTTTGAGCTCCGTCAGTAAGGAGAGGGAGAAGATGCTCTAAGCATTTGGCCAAAACAGATGTGTAGATTTTATAATCAATATTCAACACTGAAATTGAATGTTAAGAGGAACTTTGGGATTTACTTTTTCTGGTTTTAAAATTGCTGATATAGTAGCATGCTTCCACATTAGTGGAATATGACCCTCTGTGAGGGCTTCTGTACAAACAGGTGGAAAGTTAGGTCCTAATAACTTTATAAACGATTTATAACATTTAGCTGTATAACTGTCAGGACCTGGGGTCTTATTGTTTTGAGACCTTTAAAGGCTACCAATATTTCTGTTTGGGTTATAGGGGGCATTGAGATTTTCTTTTGTGTGTCCGATAGTGTAGGGAGATGTAATTGTGCCAAAAATTGACTTATGGACTCTTCAGTTGGTCCGATTAGGATTATACAAATTAACGTAAAAAGTTTTAAAGAGCTCCTGACACCACTGTGACAACTTTGAAAAAATTTAATATTTAGACACCGTTTAGCTTATGTTTAATGCTTTTTTCTGTAATTATCACCCTTACGTTAGTACTACTAAGGACATTTGCATGTAACAGGGTCACTACCTATCTGTTCTGGCTGCTTGTCTACACATGACATCACAGCTCTGTGACATCACAGGCTGTTGCTGTGAAGATAGTTATGGTGGCATAAACCAGGGATTATGATGTCAGTGCAGACAGGCAGAAAGAGCAGATAGTCTGTGGGGCAGTAATCCTCTTTAACACCATTGTTCTCAGCAATAAAGAAAAAAGGAAAGAAATATAGAAAATATATGAAATATAAACTGAACTTTATCTAAATCTAATTCTAAGATGCTGATTGGGGGTGTGGTTTGAGTAGTAGAAAATCAGCTGTCTCCAGTTACAGCTTCCTGCTACTAGTTTCTGGCAGAGGGAATCTTGCTTTCAGAGCAAGCAGCTGACTAAAAAAGCTACAGTTTTTCTTACTAATTTAACACTTCTACCTCAGCAGGAGTCAGTGCCTGTTGAGATTAAGGAAACACATACTTTATTAGAAGCAGGAGGTCTCATTTAAGTAAAAAGAAAAGAAAAAAGTCAGTGTGTGTTTTTCTGTTTGGGGAAGGGGGCTGTATCAACTTAATTTGCTGAGTCAGGAGCAGAGGAGAGAAGCTAATTGGGGGTGTGGCTTGAACAGTAGAAAAGCAGCAGTCTCCAATTACAGCTTCTTGCTGCTAGTGTCTGGCAGAGGGAATCTTGCTTTCAGAGCAAGCAGCTGACTAAAAAAGCTACAGTTCTTACTAATTTAACACTTCTACCTCAGCAGGAATCAGTGCCTATTGATATTAAGGAAACAGATACTTTATTAGAAGCAGGGGGTCTCATTTAAGTAAAAGGAAAAAAAAAAAGTAAAGTCACTGTGTTTTTCTGTTTGGGGAAGGGGCTGTATCAACTTAATTTGAGTCAGGAGCAGAGGAGAGAAGCTAATTGGCGGTGTAGCCTGAGCAGTAGAAAAGCAGTTGTTTCCAGTGACAGCTTCCTGCTGCTAGTTTCTGGCAGAGAGAATCTTGCTTTCAAAGCAAGCAGCTGACTAAAAAAGCTATGTTTTTTCTTACTAATTGCCTTCCTTCCCACCCCTCCACCTTCCACCAGTTCTACTTTTATAGCCACTGGATTTGACTGACAACAAGAACTTCCTGTTTGGCAGTAGGAAGGGAAGGATCACTGAGATGCATTAGTTTCATCAACCTTGAAGGAAAAAAATAGCTTTCTCCCCCTAGCTGCTGGAGGTCTGAATCCGAGAAAGGAGACTACTGAAGACTACAGGAAGTTCCTGTCCCAGAACAGGAAGGGCGAGAGTTGTAAGGGTACATAGGCAGTAGGAAAGTAGGTGGAAAAATACATAGAGGTAGAAGAGAGTAAGCATAAAAAGCTACAGGAGAGGGAAGGGGACACTAAATAGGTCATGATGGGAGTGGTGCAGTGCAATGGCTGTGGGGCGGCAGTGTTCCAAGAGACATTCTGGAGGCTGCAATGCTGCCCTATTTGCAGGCACCTCTCTGGTCTGATGGAGGAGGTTGCCCGTCTCCAGGCTGACCTGGCTAGGATTCGTGAAACTTCTTCCCCTACCCAGGGACCACCAGGGTCACTACCTCAGAGGCTGCCAAGAAAGAGGAGCGGTTGGACCAAGGTGGGCTCAGGGAGGGAGAGGGTGGTGGAACAGAGGTGCATTCCTCCAGCTGCATCTCTCCACAGTTCATATGCCGTTATGGCGAAGAGTGGTTCCTCTATGGAGGCACCTGCAGTGGAGACCAGGGAGGATGCTAGGAACCTCCACAAAAGAGACCCACTGGAGGGTGGCACGAGACCCCACAGGGGAAGGAAACCACTTCTGGTGGGGGACTCGATCATTAGGGGGGTAGAAGGTGGGGGAGGAAGGGAGAGGGAGGTAAGGTGCCTGCCTGGCACCACGGCTCGGAGGGACAGGGAGTGAATCCTCAGGATCGCAGGAGCAGCTGCACAAGGGAGGGAGCTGGATGTCATCGTCCACCTAGGGACAAATGACCTGGTTGGGAATGGGATCTGAGCAGTGCAAGAGGACTTTGTAGAGTTGGGGAGGGGCCTTAGATGAGTAGCACCTACGGTAACCTTCTCGGAGATGCTGCCTGTCTATGGCAAGGATGATGCTAGGGTACTCCACACAATGGGATTCAATGAATGGTTGAAAAACTGGTGTGGAGCTCAGGGATTTGGCTTCAATGGGGACTGGGAAGCCACTTGGAGGGATGCAGGCCTATATTGGCCCAATGGTCTGCATTTGTCCAGGAGGGGAACCAGGATCCTAGGTGATAGGTTTAAATGCTGCCTTAATAAGCATTTAAACTAGCCAAGGGGGGAGGCACTGAAAAGGAGCAGGTAAATCCCAGCCTCCCCCCCCAGAAACACAGTAATTAGCGAGGTAAACACCAAGGTAGAGAAGTCATTCGGGAGCAGGACAGGGGTAAATGCAAAAAAACGCAAAGGCAGTAAGGACATGGATGGGGCTAAAAGGGGTAAAGCCATCAAAAAATGGAGGGTGATGAGTACCAATGCCTGTAGTCTGTGTAACAAGCTCCCTGTACTAGTGGCCTTCATGGAAGAGGGATGCCTGAATATTGTGGCAGTCACTGAAACATGATATACAGAGAACCATCACTGGGATGTCAGCATACCAGAATACACAATCTACAGGAGGGACAGGGAGGGTAAAAGAGGAGGTGGAGTAGCTCTCTATGTAAGGGAAAGGATTAAGGCAACAGAACTAAAGAGTAAACATGAAGTAGATGAGTCACAATGGGTCACCCTGGAGACAGGAAATGGCACCGCAATCCGCATGAGAGATGTGTACAGACCCCCACCTCAGGGGGAGGGAATTGACAATGAAATAATAGAAGGCATCCTTAAAATGACAGAAAAAGGGGAGCTATTGTTAATGGGGAACCTAAATACTGTGTGCCAGATGTGAACTGGAGCACCTTTACTGCAGTCACATCCAGGAGCAGGGTCATTCTTGATGCCTTACAAGGGGCATGCCTCAGACAGCTAGTGTTGGAACCCACTTGGGAGGGAGCAGTCTTTTTTTTTTTTTTTCCTTTTTACTCCCGAACCGCCTACCGCCTAGTCTTCAGCCCGGTCACGGGCAGCCGGCTTCTGCCCCCCAAATCGGCCACAGCCCACCGATACCCCATGGCTTGCCCCCCCACGGTGGGGCCTACGGCACCGGCCCTTATGCCGCAGGCACTGGGATTAGGTCGGGGGCTTGGCCTGGGGGGCACATCGAAGCCGCGGCGAGCGTCATTTGCGACTGCAGGCGGCTCCTCCCTTTTTCCTGCTTTTCTCCCCAGAGGAGGCAGGGACGTGCAATAACGCCAGCGTCCGCCCCGCCTCCTCTCCCCCCCATGTCAAGCGTCGGCTGCGTGGCACTCCGGTCTCCACCAGGGGTCCCCAGCACGGAATGCTCCCGCACCCTCCCAGGTGGGAGAGCTGCCCATCGGACGCTCAATCCTCTCCCCCGGCCGGCCCTCCGGCGACCCGGATCCGTTCCCTAACCCGCCGCCGCGCCGCAGGCGAAATCCACCGCTCGCAACCGGGCCGGCTTGGGAGGAGTGTCTAGGACCTGGTACTCTGAAATGGGGACGGAGAAAGAATCTTGGATTTAGAAATGGGTAGTCATCTGGGAACAAGCAACCACCAAACAGTTGGTTCACAATAAATACAGCCATAGAGTCAAGCCATACAAAAGCAAGAGTATTGGACTTTAGGAGGGCTGACTTTGGGAAAATGAGTGTGCGCCTCAGAAAAGCACTAGCAAACGGGCAAGAAGGAGGGTGGAGGAACAATGGGGAATAATTAAAACAGCCATCACAGAGGCAACAAGTCTTTGTGCGAAGTGATTCAATGAAACAGAACGAAGGAAAAAAACACTATGGTTCTCAAAAGAGGTGGCAAGGAAAGTTAAGGAGAAAAGGATAGCATTCAGGAAATATAGGGAAACACAGAAGGAGCAGAACAGAGAACTTTATAATTTAAAGCAGAAGGAGGCAGGGAAGGCAGTCAGAATAGCAAAGGCCCAAACCAAGGAAAAGATAGCCAGTTCTGTTATGAAGGGGGATAAAACCTTTTATAGGTACATTAGGGAACGAAGAAAGACCAAGGGAGGGATACTGAAACTTAAAGGGGAGGGAATGTGGACAGAGTGTGATAGTGAAAAAGCAGGGATACTAAACGAATGTTTCTGCTCAGTAGTCACAACAGAAGAGGAGGGGGAGGTACCTAAACCAAACAAGAGAAACACGCTGGATGGGGGGGGGTGTCGATACCAGTCCATTCACACAAGAAAGGGTTTTGAAAGAACTCTTGAAACTGAGGGTGGACAAAGCAATAGGGCCTGATGGGATTCACCCCAGAATTCTAAAAGAACTAAGGGTAGAACTAGTGACACCACTGACTACTCTCTTTAACAAATCATGAGAGGATGGGGTGGTACCTGAGGACTGGAGGAGGGCAGATGTGATTCCTTTGACTGGGTGGCCAAAGTAGTAGACAAGGGAGGGGCTGTGGATATGGCCTACCTTGATTTTAGCAAGGCATTTGACACAGTCCCACACAAAAGATTAATATACAAGTTAGTCTGGGAGTGGGTCCCAAGGTGGTAGCCTGGATAAAATAATTAGCTGGACAACAGGTCGCAAAGGGTAATAGTAAAGGGAGCTCACAGTGAAGAAAGGAGGGTAACTAATGGGGTACCACAGGGTTCAGTACTGGGACTGGTCCTCTTTAATGTCTTTATAAGTGACATTGGAGAGCACCTGGAAGGAAAAGTTTGTCTCTTTGCAGACGACACAAAGATCTGCAACTGGGTTGATGCACAAGGTGGGGTGGAAAGGATGAAAACAGACTTGGCAAGGTTGGAGGAATGGTCAGATGTATGGCAGCTCAAATTCAGTGCAAAGCAGTGCAAGGTAATGCACCTGGGAAACAAAAACCCAGGGGAAGAGTACACAGTGGGGGGTGAGATACTAACAACAACAAAAATCGAAAGGGACCACCTGGGAGTAATTATATCAGATGACCTTAAGGTGGGCAAGCAATGTGAGAAGGCAGTAAGGAGGGCTGGTGGGGGATACTGGGATGCATGGGGAGAGGCATCAACAGTAGAAAACAGGAAGTTGTTATCCCTCTGTACAGACAGTTGGTAAGACCCCATCTGGAGTACTGTGTGCAGTTCTGGAGACACCATCTCCCCAAAAACAGAGTGGAGGCTATTAGGAGGAGAGCAACCAAAATGGTACAGGGTCTGCACCAGAAGACACATGAAGAGAGACTAAAGCTGCTTAATATGTATACCCTCGAGGAAAGGAGAGAGAGGGGGGACATGATAGAAACTTTCAAGTACCTCAAGGGAATTAAAGTCCAAGAAGGTAGCATCTTTCAGAAAAAGAGATGTGCAAGAACAAGGGGGCACAATTTGAAGACCGAGGGGGGGACGGCTCAGAGGTAATGTTAGAAAGTATTTTTTCACAGAGAGGGTTGTGGATGCATGGAACAGTCTTCCTGAGGAGGTTGTGGAGTCAAGAACAGTGGGAGATTTCAAGAAAGCATGGGACAGACATAAAGGAATTCTAGTGGGGGGTAGGAGGGAGTAAGCTGTTGGTTAACTAGAATCTGCAGCTTATCCATCAGGTAGGGAAATGGGCAGACTAGGTGGGCCAGGCGGTCCTTATCTACTGCCAAATTCTGTTTCTGTGTAATTCACACATTTTTTTCAAGTTTTTCTAATGGTGTTAGGTGCTCTTTAAAGGCATCCAGAATATCCATGGGTGACTAAATGGTTTGATTAGTGATAGGGTGTCTAACAGAGGGGATGGCTATCTGTACTACTAGTTGACATAATCTATAGGACAGGACTTTGGCCGCTCATAAAACTTCTGTTGCAAGTACCTAAGAGCCATCTCCATCTGAATACCTAAGATGGCCTGCATTTTATTCCGAGTCTCTGACAGATTCTTTAGTACAGAGTGGTCTCCATGCATATGGTGTTGTTGGAGACTTGTGAGTGTCTGTTGCAACTCACGTAGTTGTGCGTCTTGTTTTTTTTTTTGTTTGTTTTTATTAAAAATGAAGTATATTTAATTAACTCCACCCAAAGGACTATGTTAATTGTATCCCAAAGTAAGCTTGGGGAAATATCAGGTGTAGAATTTTTGTTTATAATTCGTTGTAAGGTGTCCGTCGCCCATTGCCCAAAATTCTTGTTGTTCAATATAGAATTATTAAATTTTCATAGAGAAGGGCCTTTATTACACTTCAGATGAAATTCCATACATATTGGGGCATGGTCGGATATTAGTATAGGGTTTATTAAACAACTATTTACCTGATGAACTTGTTCGAGGGGAATTAACCAATTAATGTGAGTGTAAATGCCATGTGGGGCAGAGTAATGGGTGTAAAACCTAGAAGTGGGGTGCATATGACACCATATGTCTACCCATCCCATCTCTCCCAAGTATGATTTAGCCAATTGTGCAGAAATAAAATGGGGGGATGGGGGATAGTGATGTCCTTATTATCGAGGATCAAGTTGACTTACCCAGTAAACAAAAACTAAATAAAAATAAAAGTCCCCACCAATAATCAAAACGCCTTCCTGAAAGGCTGTAATCCATTGGGAGTAATTTTTTGATAAATAGAGATGTAGAACGTGGTTGCAAATACAAACTAACCAAAATTAAGGTCTGGTCCAAGTAGGATCCTTTAAGCATTGCTAGGCACCCTTGGGTATCTGTTTCAGAGGCAGAAAGATGAAAAGGGATGGTATGGGGAACTAAGATGGCTGTACCTCTTCTCTTCCCTTTCTATAAAGAAGAAGTGATAACTGTGGAAAACCTGATGAAGAGTTTTGCATGCTCCGGTTCTTACAAGTGGGTCTCCTGAAGTAGAATGAAGTCTCGTTTTAATTTTTTTAAGTGAAACTAATGATCTTCCTTTGAGAGGGCTCTTGCAGTAGGTAATTACCATTATGACTAAGCTGCCAGGTACTAGGACCACACAAAAAACTTGTAACTAGCAGTGTCTGGCGAGGAACACCCACCCAATGTCACGTGACCCTATATAGTGAGCGGTTCTCATGCCCGCCCTCCAGTTCTTTCCGCCATCGACCTGTGCACATCAGACCTTGCGGAAAACACTGCTACTGTCGACCACCATTTTGGATGAGTAGTTCTGCTCTCTTAAGCTCTTGGTGGAATGAAGCCAAGACATAATTTGCCTCCAAACTGGACAGACGTCAGCCGGTGGCTACCCCTTTGATGGTCCCCCAGAACTGACAACAAGGTCTGCAGAGTCTCACCCCATTAACATCCGGTAGGTCTCATGAGACCATCGCTTTGCCCGACTGTTCCAGGGGGCTCTTAGTGGCCATTGAGATTCCACTTCCTAAGGCTAGAAGATCCGACAGGAGTCCGATATCGGAATCTGAGTCATTCTTCTCTCCAGGCTTGGATTATGAGTCCTCTACTCCGGAGGAACCTAAGCCGAAGGAATCTCCCAAGTCCCTTCCAGAGAACCCTTCCCCAATGGTGCTCCTCATAAAGATTCAGGAGGCATATGATTGGAAGACCGAGGAACAAGACCCTCAATGCCAGAGGCTCGCTGAGCACCATGATTTGATGAATCAGTTTGCAACACTCATTCCCCCTGTGGATAGACCCTCACGAGGACTTGGCCTCCACTATCTGGAAACAGCCTTCTTCTCTAGTTGCCATATCCAGAAAGGCTGACAGACTTTATCATGCTCCTGAAGGAAAAGACCACCTCAGCATCCATCCCAAACCTGACTCATAGAAACATAGAAATTGTCGGCAGATAAGGACTGCTAGGCCCATCCAGTCTGCCCGTAGGCCCTATACATTGTATGTGGCCACTGACCCTATATGATCAATGGCTTTTCATCACTCCCTCCCCTCTCAAGCTTCCTGTGTGCCTGTCCCAGGCATGCTTAAACCCCTCCACTGTGCTTGCCCTCACTACCTCCTGTGGCAGACTATTCCAAGAGTCAACTACCCTTTCTGTGTAGAAAACGTAACTCACATTACCTCTTAATCTACCCCCTTCCAATTTCATATTGCGCCCCCTTTGTTCCCAGTACTTTTTCTACATTTTAAAAGGTCCCCCACCTACACCTTGTTTATGCCCTTGAGGTACTTGAAAGTTTCAATCATGTCTCTTCTCCTTCCCCCCCACCGTAGTCTCCTTTCCTTCAGTGAGTACATATTGAGGTCCCTTAGTCTCTCCTCATATGTCTTGTGGTGCAAGCCCTACACCATCTTTGTTGCCCCTCTCTGGATATCTAGGGCCTTGTGCAGGTATGGCATCCAGAACTGCACGTAGTACTCCAGGTGAGGCCATACCAATTTACTGTACAATGGCATCATCACCTCCTGCTAGTGATACCCCTGCATATGTACCCCAGTATGCCAGTGGCCCTCCCTGCTGCCTTTGTGCACTTCTTTGATCCCTTAAGATCAGCAGAGATGATAACCCCTAGGTCCCTTTCCTCTTTGGTGACAATCAGCTCCTCCCCACCCAACCTGTAGCTCTCCCCAGGGTTCCCTCTACCCCAGTGCATTATTTTTCACTTATTTGCATTGAACCTCAGTTGCCACATCTCCAACCATCTTTCAAGCTTCTCCAGGTCCCTCTTCATTTTCTGCACCCCTTCTGGAGTATCCACCCTGTTGCAGATCTTGGTGTCATCTGCAGACGGGCAGACCTTTCCTTCCAGCCCCTCTGCAATGTCCCTGATGAAGACATTGAACAGGACTGGTTCTAGTACTGATCCCTGTGGTACCCCACTGGTCACCCCCCTCTACCCAGATTGTACCTCATTTACCACCACCCTCTGTCTCCTGTCTGTTAACCAGTTCACCACCTTGTCTCCCATGCCCAGACTACCCATCTTGTTAATCAGCCTTCTGTGTGGGACGGTGTCAAAGGATTTGCCGAAATCTAGGTAGGCAATGTCAACGTCCCCTTCCTGATTTATTTCCCTAGTCACCCAATCAAAAAAATCTATTAGATTCATTTGACATGACCTTCCTGCTGTGAATCCGTGTTGCCCCAGATCCTGAGCACTGCTGGATTCCAGACGTGCCATTATCCTTTCTTTCAGCAGTGTCTCCATGATCTTTCCCACCACCGAGGTGAGGCTGACTGGCCTGTAGTTCCCCACCCCCTCCCTACTGCCGCTTTTGTGCAGTGGGACTACATGTGCCCTCCTCCAGTCCTCTGGAACGACACTTGTGTTGAGTGACTCTGTGAACAGAGGTGCTGCTAGTTCCCTTCACAGATCCTTTAATATTCTTGGGTGGATGCCGTCTGGCCCCATGGCCTTATCCACCTTCAGTTTTGTGAGTTCTTCCAGAGCTCTCTCCACTATGAATGGACGGGTGTCCACTTCTCTTCCCTCCCCCCCATTGCCTCTGTAACCCAACTGTGGTTCTTGAACCCCCTCCTTAATGAATACTGAGCAGAAGTATTTGTTCAGTATTTTTGCCTTGTCCAGATCCCCTCCTTACACTCTTCCTTCTCCCTTGAACCTTACAATCCCCCACGGTTTTTCTTCTTTCACTGATGTACCTATGAAATGCCTTATCCCCTTTGTTTAGAGACTGTGCTAAGCCCTCTTCTGTCTGCACCTTCTCCCTCCTAACATCTTTCCCTGCTTCCCTTACACATTCAGAGTTCATCTCTCTGTCCTCCTCCCTTTGGCTGTCCTTATATTTCCTGAAACTCAGCCTTTTAGCCCTGACTTTGTCTCCCACCTCTTTGGAGAACCATAGTGGTTTCCTTCTTCTTTTGCCTTTGGCCACTGTCCTAATGCATTGGTTTGTTATATCCACCATGTCTCCTTTCAGTTTCTCCCATTGTTTTTCCACCCTCTCTATTACCCCTCCCTTCCCCAGGACTATTTGTATACATCTGCCCATTTCAGTGAAATCCGCCCTCCTGAAATCTAATACTGTTGCCCTTGTGTGGCTTAATTGAGCCCATGTCTCCATGCTGAACCGCACCATGTGATGGCCACTGGACCGCAGCTGCCCTTCCACCTGTATTCAACTCGGTTCCCATTGGTCTATACCAGATCCAGAATCGACTTCTCCCTGGTTGGCTCTCGCACCAGCTGCCTAAGTCCAACCCCCTGCAGGGATTCCAGGATGGCTGTGGTTCTGGCTGAAGCAGCCACCTGGGTGGCCCAATCCACGTCCGGCATATTGAAATCCCCCAGTAGCAGGAGTTTGCCTTTAGCCGACATGTCATGTATGTTCTCCACTAGTTACCTGTCTACTTCCTCCCTCTGTGCCGGAGGTCTGTAGATCACCCCTGTGCGTATTGCTGTTCCATTCCCTGGCTCCAGGGTGACCCACATTACCACGGCCTCCTCCTGTCTTCCCTAAACTTCTGTAGCCGTTATATCATCTCTGATGTACAGGGCTACTCCCTCACCCTTTTTACCCTTCCTGTCCCTCCTGAACAGTGTATAGCCTGGTACACTGACTTCCCAGCCATGATTAGCAGAGTACCATGTCTCTGTTATTGCTGCTATGTCAAGGTCTGCATCTGCCTGTCGTCGAGGCAGAGGTCAGGAAGCATAGGAAAAACCAGGAGCAGTTGTAGAATTCACAAAAAGTGTTTATTAGTACTAGCAGTAACAAAAAAAAAATAAATTGTTCAGAATAACTATTTACAAAGGCAGAATAAACAGAGAGGCTCCATCTGAGTTTTCCTTCAATCTCTCTGTCCCTCAAAACATTGCAGCTCTCTCTCTCTCTCTCTCTCTCTCTCAAATCTTTGCAACCCCCCTCTTTAACAAGCATCCTGTTTTTTTCTAATATTCGTGTCAGTTTCATGCAGGTGCAGCAGGAACACAATGTCCCGGAACTGAGGTCCCTTCTCCACAGCTTCTGAAAAAGGGCTTAAAAACTGCTCTCAGGTTAACTCCTTGAGTTCCCAATAGCTTTTTTGCAGTCATCTCAAACTATAATTATATACATTTCAACAGTAACACTATATAATTTCTAACAAGGGATCCCAATATCAATTACGGTACATTTCCGCATAATGATTTGCATATATTTTTATACTGGCAGATATGCACGAGAGGAAAAGACAGAAACAGCAAGGGAAGACTGAGAGACAGTGAGAGGCAGAGAGTGGCGAGAACATCGGGGTGATCAAATCCTAGGTCTCACGAGAAAATTTGGTTGCATAACCACACCAACAAGAGACAGGAAAGGAGCGAACAGAACAGATTTCTGCATTCAAACTCTCCATAACAACTGGGACAGGGTCCTATTCAACCCTGTCACACTGCCAACAAGGTCTCCAGGTCTGGAACCTTATTTCTTAGGCTATGAGCTTTCGTTAGGATGACCTTCCTTGTTTTACAGTCTGCCCTCCCTCTGCTCTGGTTCTGCCTCTCCAGTGTCTTCCCCCACCCTGGTTTCCTTTCCAATGTGCCCCCCACCGTATCACTCATTATACATTCTTCACCTGCCTTCTCCTCCCTGCTTTAGCTGTTCCTGTAGTAAACTGATGTTCTTGCATGTTCCCATTGGGGTGGTGTTCCTAAGCCTCCTGGCTCTTCCCGCTTGGCCAGTTTAAATGCTCACAGCTGAAGCATTTAAACTTCTCGCAAAGGACCAAGATCCCCTTCTCGGACAGATGCAGGCCGTTCTCCTTATATAAGCTCACATCTGCCCAGGTCAGGCCCAGTCCCCTATGAAGCCAAAACCCTCCCTCCCACACCAATCTTTCAACCAGGAGTTGAAGGTGCGGGAAAGGGAACATTGTTTAACCAGGAGTAGCACACTAAGCCGAAGCTTGTTTCCAGATGTGACCTGAGAGCACAAGGAAGTTAAGTGACTTGCTCAGGATCACACAGTATGCACCTAGGCGGCTGTGGGATTCAAACCCAGGTCTCCAGATCTGCAGCTCAGAGCCTTAACCCACTGCGCTATACTGCCTCCTAGACTGAATTCTGGCTAATTCCACCCTTCTACTGGCCAGATCATTGGTCCCCAGGTGGACAATGACATCCAGCTGTTCCCCTTCTAGCTATTGCCATAGCAATCCTGTGGATCCACTTACCATCCCTTCATGCAGCGCTTCCTGGGAGGCACTTTAACTCCCTCTCTCCCTAGCTAGGTCTCCCTAACTCCACTCCCCCGACAGTAGAGTCCCCCACTAGGAGAAGCTTCCCCCTTTGGGTTCCCTGCCTCCCTTCCCTGGGGCTCCATCCTGGAGGACCCTTCTATCCTCCCTGGTCCTAGCCTCTGGTTCCTGAGTGGGGCTTTCCCGTTCCTCCAAAACAGTGTAGGAGTACTAAGCGTGATCGGTTGGGGATGTGCTTTCGACCCCCCTGACTCACCCTCCCTGAGCCCACTGTAGTCCAGTCACTCCTCTTCCTTGGCATCCTTTGAGGTACAGGTTGTGGACCCGGTAGTCTCTGGGTGGGGTTTGAGTCCACCTTCAACTTGGCTAACTCTGCTTGGAGACAGGCAACCTCCTCTCTCAGCCCAGAGAGGTGCCTGCAAATAGGGCAGCGTCGCAGCCTCCAGAATGTCTCCCTGAAGACAGCTGCTCCGCAACCACTGCACTGCACCATTCCCATCATGTCTGTGCCCATCCTCAATCAACTGCCTGTTTAAAATGGCTATTTGTTATCTCGCAAATGTTTGTTTTTTCTTTTGTTTTTTGTTATGCTTTCTCTCTTCGCTACTTCCTATATGGATGCAAGATGTTGCAAGGCCCTATGGGACCCACCCTATAAATGTAAGGCGAGCCTTGAGGTGGGTGGGTTGTGGGGTGGGACTACACCACAGGCTGTGTCCAAAAAACAATCAGCCAAGGAGTCCTCTGGCGGTGGCTCCTCACTCCACTCACCGTGGTCCAGACACAGTCACAAACTTATCAGCTATTATTTATTTATGTATTGAAATGTTTCACCAAGAAGGCACACTGAGCAACAAGTTGCTCATCTCCTGGTGTGACCTGGGGGAAGGGGTACAATGAGGATGGAGCAGTAGTACATACATTCAGGTTATATAGGTCAAACAATTGCATACAGTTGCATCATATCATACAGTAAGGTGGTCTGATAGAGCAGACGTTTGAATAAGACAGGTGATACACAGCGGTGTAACATACAACTAAGTTAATAAGAGAGAGAACAGTAATAAGTGCAGAAGGGGGAAGGGTCAGTACAGACGTGGACGAACGTGGAAAGGAAACAATGGCCGAGATTCAGCTACTATGAAAAGGAAGGAAAGTCAAAATGGAGGGAGGCAACAAGTTGGAGATCAAACAGGGAAGAGTGAAAGGGTACTGTAAGTGCAAGAGGGTCGGGTAGAACGGAGTGTATGCAGGCAAGACCATATGTTAATTTGGGGAAAGTAAGTAATGAAGCACAGATCCAAGGGGGAAAGGGGTTTAGACTAGACCCTGAGGACCTCTTCAGGATGCTGAGAACCCTGCAAGGGGACTGAGTGGGCAAGAAAGGGTAGAATGGGGAAGAGAGGGAGAAGCCCAAGTCCCAGAGGGACCCCATCAGGATGCTGATAACCCTGCAAGGGGACTGGGAAGGCTAGAGTGAAATTGGGGGAAAGAGGGCAGAAGGACTTTGAGGGTAGAGGGAGAGGGAACAAGGTTTATAGGTTCTGAAGTGAGGGGTTATATTAGGTGCAGGAGCAGTTACTGAGAGGGAGTTATGATTAGGCAGGGGAGTAATGGAGGATAAGAAGCAGTAGTTGCAGGGTGAGGGTAAATATTAAGCGCATGAGCAGTTTACTGAGAGGAAGTTATGTAAGGCAGAGGATATGGAATGGGGGAGGAGTGGTGGATCTGAAGAGGGAGTGCATTCCAGAGTTTCAGGAAGAGATATGAGAAGGTGGTCTGACCAGCCGAGGTAGGCCGGCGGGGGATAGCCAAGGAACGGGAGTCGATAGATCTGAGGGAACAGAGATTGATTGGGGTGGGCTAGGAGGAGAGCAGAGAGGTAGGAGGGAAGTGAGCCAAACCAGAATTTGGAGACTAATTTGGTAGAATGCTGAAGGTGTCTATTTGCAAGAGACCGGAAGAGCCAGGGAGTGATAGAGAGCAGTGATGAGTGAGAGCAGGAGAGTCTAATGCGAAATGACCGAAGGAGTTGAAAAATGTATCCAATCTGGCCAGGGACGTCTTTGAGGTGTCACTGTAGACTACATCACAGTAGTCAAAAAATTGGGAGAATCGTCTTTTGGACAAGTTCACGCGTTACTGGGAGATGGAGGCAGTTCCGATTCCTGTATAAAGCACCGATCTTGGGGCGCAGCTTTTTCAGGATGGCGTTGATGTGTCTAGAGAAGTTTAGGTGTTGGTCTAGCACAAAAATGCTCAGATGTCTGAATGAGGAGGTGTCCTCAAAAATAGACTCATCGAGTTTGTGGAAGGAGGGAGTGGAGGGAAGCCTAGAGTGTCCCTTCCTGGTGCCGAAGGTCATGGAGACTGTCGTCTTGGTATTTAGGAAGAGTTGATGTGAGCAAAACCAGAGCTGGACCTTGTTGAAGTCATGCTGGAATCTATCAGCAGCATCGATGGGGGAATGGCCTGAGGTGAAGAGGACCATATCATCATGTTTATGGAGGAAGATGTACAGACAGATGGGAGGTCATTCAGGAATATGGAGAAGAATAAAGGACCTAACACAGAGCCTTGGGGTACTCCAGCATTAATAGGGAGGGCAGGGATATGGAATCCACTAGTCTGACTGACTGTGTGCGACCTATGAGGTAGGATTTGAACCAGTTAGTTGCCAGATCAGATAAGTCAGCTGAGGAGAGGGTACTTATTAGTAATGAGTGGGAGACTGTGTCAAAAGCTTTGGCTAAATCTACAAATATTGCGGAGGTGATATGGTCACTGTCCATCCCTAGGAGGAAGAGAGTAGGTTGAGGACCAGATGCCCTTGCAATTTTGCTAGGGTGAGAAGAAGGGAAATAGAACGGTAGTTACCAGGGGTAGAAGGATTACCTCCCTTTGATAGGGTAAAAACAGCAGCATGTTTCCAGCTAGCAGGGAGGGCAGCCAAGTCAAAGGAATGGTTGAGGAGTACTGGGGCAGCAGTGGCCTGGGCTGAGATATAACAATTTGGGGTCCAGCCCATCAGGTGAGATGCCTTTGGAAGGATTCAGTGCGAGTAAGGCTTTGTGGGTAACAGAAGGTGTAATTTTATAAAGGGGGAAGCAGTTTGCTTGGGAGGGTATGTGGGAATCATTGGGAGGAAAGGCAGTACTGATTGCGGGAGACGAAGTTAAGAGGGCGGACGCGCAAGGGGTGAAGTTGTTGAATTTGTGTGCCACACTCAAGTGGTCTGTTACTAGGGAATTATTTAGTTTAAGAAGGGGAGGTAGAGGGAGGGGGGGAGAAGAGAGTGATCGACCTTCCAAAATTTGGAGGGGGCGTTAATATTAACTTGAAAAGTAGACCTGAAGTATTCAGCTTTCACCAAATGAGTGGCCTTGGTGCATTTGTTACGTAGAAATTGATAGGCTCATGACCGCTCTGCCAAACCTAAACACCTGAGCACCCCCCCCCGGACAAGGAGTCGAGGCAACTAGACCAATTTGGATGTCAATTCTGTTAGTCCTCTACACTAGCCATTCGAGCCATTAACTCTGTAGCCCATATGGTGGTGTACCAGAAGTCCATTCTGGGCCAGTTAAAATCCAGAATCGAGGCTCTTCCTGACTCGGACCTTAAAACAGACATTGCTGGCCGGCCCATCAGTGCAGCGGTTGGATTTCCGCTTGTGACGCCAGTGACCCGGATTCGGGAATGAGCCTGGGGAGCTGGAGGGCCGGCCAGGGGAGAAGGCTTGAGTGTCCTAAGGACAGCTTGTCTTCTCCAGAGAGGGAGGAGGGATAACGTCCCTGCGCATGACTGGCCCCAGGAGGAGGTCTGGGGCACAGCAAGCACCGAAACAGAAGCAGAGGAGAGGATGTCGCGAACGTTTGCGCTATGCGTCCTGACGTCAGGGGTTCTCGCGACGCCCAACAGAACCCCGGAAAATCACTCTCCAGGCTCCGGGTAGATGGAGCCCCGGAGCAGACCCCTAATGGCTCCCACCTGCCTGGCCGGTCTCGGATTCCGATGCAGACAAAGAAGCTTGGGGGTGGGGTAGAACCAAGGTTACATGGGGGATTCCCAGATGGCACAGTTAGGTGGCTGAAGCAGGGGCAAGACTCCAGTGGGGACTCCTGAAGGAGTGGGTCTGGGGAGAGTAGTAGGGTTAAAAAGAAAGTAAAAAAGGAAAAAAAGAGACATTGCTCAAATGGTCAGAACAGACAGATCATCCAGCTGTTATGCTCTCACAGCCACCTGTAATGTGGTGAATGCTTCAGCCTGCAGTACAGCAACCACTGTGAGCCTACGCAGGACACTCTTGGCTGAGAATTTCTGGCCTGGCACCCGAGGTCCAGTCTGCCATTCAAGACGCCCTTTTCAGGGGACCGGTTCTCTTTGGGGGTGATGTCTGACATTGTCACTGACTTACAAGACAAGGGAAAAGTGCTACGCTCTGTCCAATTCACGTACAAGCCTCCTAATAAGCCCAAGCAGCCCTTTCGGAGGCACCAAAGGCGTCAACAAAAACAACCCAAACGTCGGGCTCCCTCGGCAGGTGCAGCCCCCCCTCACCAAGTCCCAGAGAGCCTCCAGGGCAGCATCTTCTACCCTACCTACTGACTCGCGACAGGCCCTCCTGCCTCCATCACTAGTTCAGGAGGAACCGGTAGGGGGCAGGTTTGCAAACCACCTACCAGGTTGGGAGGTGATCACATCAGACTTGTGGGTTCTTCAGCTCATAGCTCAAGGCAACACAATAGAATTTCTAGAGACCTCCAGAAAACTCTCCAGGTCCCTCCTCTCACTAGCCTCTGGGGCACATTCATCTCGTCAGAGAGGAAATTGAAACTCTGGTAAGAAAAGCAGCCATAGAGCTTGTTCCTCAGACCCAAGCAGGAAAGGGACATTACTCCCACTTCTTCCTAGTGCCCAGAAAGATGGGCAACCTCAGACTGCTCTTGGACCTGAGCAACCTGAACCTGTATGTGGAGTAAAAGAGGTTCCGCATGCTGGCCCTTCCAGGTCTCCTTCCCTTGCTACTCCAGGAACACTGGCTTTGTGCCCTGGATATACAGGATGCCTACCTACATATTCCAGTTTTTCTATCCCACCGCAGCTTTCTCTGGTTTATATTCCAGGGGAGTACTTTCAATTCAAAGCTCTCCCTTTTGGCCTTTCATTAGCACCCAGTGTGCTCACAGAGTGCCTAACAGTGGTAGCAGCGGCATTATGCTGTGAGGGCATCCATGTGTTCCTGTACCTCAACGAGTGGCTCCTGTCGGCCCCATTGAGGGACAGTCTTGTAGCCTCCTTTTCCGCTACCCTGGACCTGTTCAACCAAGTGGACATCATGGTGAACCACCCCAAGTCCCACCTTTCACCATCACAGTGCCTGCAATTCATTGGAGTAGTGCTAGATATGGTCCAGGGAAGAGCCTTCCTCCCACCAGACAGAGTGGAGACTGCAAAGGCAAGCCAACTTTGTGGCCTCCCAGTGTCGGACTATGGCAAGATTGGTTCTGCGTCCTCTGGGTCTCATGGCAGCAGCCATCCTGATTGTTTACCTGGCCAGACTCCACATGCGAGTCATGCAGTGGACACTTAGGGTACAGTGGGATCAGAGGTCAGACAACCTGATTCACATGATCTTAGTCTCCAGTCCTATGACCCGAGATACTCTATCATGGCAGAACCTGGACAACCTCAACAGAGGTGTCCCATTTCAGTCTCCTCCCCCCACCCAAACCCTGATGACAGACGCTTCAGGACTGGGTTGGGGAGCCCATTTGGGAGATCACAGGACGCAGAGGTCCTGATCTCTGAGAGAACTATCTCTACACATCAATGTGCTAGAGATGAGAGTAGTGCTGTATGCCTTACAGGCCCTACAGCGCCTTCTCATACCAGGATCTCTCCTGATCCAGAGGGACAACGTGTGCATAGTCTGGTACCTGAACAAACAAGGAGGCACACGCTCATATCCCCATGTCAGGAAGCAATGCGTGTGTGGTTCTGGGCAGTCAAACACAGCCTTCATGACTCAGCAGTGCACATCCTGGGTGGTCAGAACATCCTAGCAGACAGCCTCAGCCGCACCCAAGCCAAGGCTCACGAATGGGAACTGAGACAGTCAGTGGTAGAAGAAATCTTTGATCTTTGGGATCAGCCAGACCTCGATCTGTTTGCATCCCCATCCAATGCAAAACTACCCCGTTTCTGCTCGCTCGTTCCAGGGCATGGTGCATTCTGGCGAGACACACGAGATCTACCTGTGCTATAAAATGGAAGAGATTTTCCATCTGGGCCACATATAGGGTTGAGACCCCTTCTCATGCCCAGTGCCGTAGGTCCGGGTGTACATGCTGCACCTATCTGACCTTGGGCTGAGTTACTCCACTATAAAGGTCCACTTGTCTGCCATTTCTGCCTACCACACTCTGGTGGATGGCAAAACTTTGGCACAGTTAGAGGTATCCAGAACCTTCCTGAAAGGGATCCTCCATTTGAAACCCTCAGTCAGGAGCCCTGCTCCTCCCTGTGCTCTGAATTTCATTCTTGAGAAACTCACTCTGCCTCCCTTTAAACCAGCTGTGAGTTGCGACATGTGCTACCTTTCATGTAAAGTGCTCTTTTTAGTTGCTGTTATGTCTTCTTGAAGGATGTCCGAGCTTTAGGCTCTGAAGTGTAAGGAGCCTTATTTGATTTTCCACAGAGACCAGGTGGCTCAGTGTACAAATCCTAAGTATTTACCAAAGGTGGTTTCTGAGTTCACGTTGAATCAGACCATACACTTGCCAGTGTAGTACCCTGAACGTTCTAATCAGGGGGAAGCAATTCTACATACCTTAGATGTAAATAGAATGTTGCGTTACTACACTAACCAGATGAAGTCAGTCCACGAAACGGATCAGTTGTTTGTTTCTTTTGTACCCAAAAGAGAGGGTGCTGCTGTTTCTAAACAGCGTTTGTCCAAATGATTGGCAAACTGCATCCTGTTTTGTTATCAGAAGTATAACAAGCCACTTCTGGGGGAAGTTAAAGGACATTCAACCTGAGGCAAGACTACATTTACTGCTTGTTTCAGAAATATGTCTGCTGCTGCTATCTGTGCAACAGCCACTTGGAGTTCTGTCCACACCTTCACCGAGCATTACAATTTGGACATTGTTTCTAGGCGTAGGACTGGCTTTGGCCTCACCATCCTTCAGGGACTTCTGTCTTAGATCCCTATCTACTGCAGACCTTTTCCTGCCTCCCAAGTTTCAGACTTGTCTAACTTTGACTGCTA
Source organism: Neoceratodus forsteri (assembly GCA_016271365.2). Taxonomy (NCBI): domain Eukaryota; kingdom Metazoa; phylum Chordata; order Ceratodontiformes; family Ceratodontidae; genus Neoceratodus; species Neoceratodus forsteri. The sequence continues at coordinate 1,667,235,329 of CM057456.1, read as the reverse complement.
GGGACTCTGTCCTTATGGTAATTACCCACTGCAAGAGCCCTCTCAAAGTAAGATTGTACAGTTGTGTAAGAACTTACCGTAACAGTAGATCTTCAAGAGATGCCCTTGCAGTAAGTACTGCTCTCCCTCCCACCTTCCCCGAGTCTTGTCTGCTACTCCTTCTTACATAGCCTCTCCCTGGCTTCAGAAGCCCACCCCTTCTCCTGTCACACCTTTCTGGGTCTCCCGTTGGGAGAACTGTAGGCAGGTGTGGGAACCGCTTACTGTATAGCATCAGGCTGACTGTCACATGACAGGTGGGTGGTCTCCTGCCAGACACTGCTGGCTAAAGTTTTCTATGTGGTGCTAGCACCTGGCGGCTTAGTCCTAATGGCAATTACTTACTGCAAGAGCCTCTCTCGAAGATCTGCTTTTACAGTATGTTATGTAACTGTACTTTTTTGAGCGTTTAATAGGGCTGTTTAACCCATCATCATAATATTCTACAAGAAATTTGGGCATTAAGTTGCAGACAATTCTAAAATAAAGTGGATTAAACAGAAAAACTTACAATGTTAGAATTCTAAATAAAGTTCTACCTGTGGTGTTCAGTGTCCAAGGTAAGTAAAGAAACAAGTCTGTTGAAAAATCTTTTTCAAGTTCAGATGAAAATGTCCAACAGAAAAGGGGATTTTTGTTCTCTGATCTACTCTCCCACTAGAACAGGGTTTTCTTTGTAGAGATGATCGTGTTGCAAAGGTTCTGGTTCTCTTGGTAGCAGCTAGCCAGTCCCTTCTCATGTATGAAAAATCTTTCCACACACACACAGCCATTCCTTTTCATTTGTTAGACCCAACACATAGGCAGCTCCTAAATGATCAACAAATGGCAACTTTCTTCTTCTCACAGCGTTTTTTATAGGGTCTGTGAGGTGAGGTCAGTCCAGCCTGCCTCCTGATTGTCTGGTCTCTTAAAACTTTTAAAATTTAGATGTTCATCTCTAGGCCTACAGGGGTCTCTCTCGATCTTTCCCAAATTCCCCAAAGTTTTAAAATTAAATACCAGAAATGGGTTTTGCATCCTACCTTAAACCCTTTGCACACTTCACCAACTCCCTGGGTGGTTAGACTATAATGAGATTAATTCAGCATTTTACATACAGATGGGTGAATTCTCAAATGGTTGTTCCTTTTGTCGGACAAGACACTGGTCTGGAGACACACAAAAGAACTTCAGACATCAAGACTCCAGGACCTTGGCCTCAGCTTCTGAGCTATTTAAACACAAATGAATTTTCTTCCAGTCTGGCTAGGCCAGTTAATCCCTTTTGTTTTACAGATGGAATTATCCATCTGAAACGGAGACCTGGGCTAACCTGATTTTGGGCTATAATATAACACCCTTATAGGTTGAACCTTATGTCATGGCTTTTTAGGAAATTAAACATAGAGAAAATTACTGAGAAATATGACAACAAATATGACAGCAGTGGCCAATTTGCCACACCCAGTGTACTTTTTCCTAAAAATAAAAAAAAAGTTTAAAGTGTTGGGGTTGTAGCACAGTCCTACAAAACAAATCTGTCTGGTTATGCAGTAGGTGTGGACATAAATGGAGTGTTATAAATCCTTTTATCTGAGTAACTGCATAAAAATGTAGACTCTTGCATTTCTGTACAGTTAGTTTGTCACCATCCATTTGCGTACATATTTGCTACGTCATCACCTCTTCCTACCCACCGGCACTTCTTTCAGCCCCAACAACCACTTTCACTTTCCCACACTGTGGTGGAGGCATAGGTCAGGAAGCATAGAAAGACCAGGAGCAGTTGTAACATTCGCAAGCACCGTTTTCAATAACAGTAAAATAAAAATTGCTCAGTATAACTGTCTACAAAGGCAATACAAACAGAGAAACGTAAGTTTCATCTGAGGGTATCTCTAATTCCAAGTTTCAGTCTGTCTCTAACAAAAGTATTGCTACTCTTTTTATGTCTTTGCCTGGGAGCTTAAGGAGACACCCTGTTTCTCACAAAATGTTCTTGTCAGTCTCTTTGCAGAGCAGGCTTGCAAATAGAACAGTGTCCCTAGCTGGCCTCCTGCTGACAGCTCTGCAAAAGAGTTTGCAAACAAGCCTGAGAGGAGCTCAAATTGTATCTTGGGTTAACCTCCTAACATTCAAATAGCTTTTTGCCATCATTTCAGCAATATAACTATATACATTTTGAAACCAAGGGATCCCATTAACACTTACAGATTCACACATATTTTTATAACTGCAGATGCAGAAGGGGGAAGAACAGACAGAAACAGCAAGTGAAGGCAGAGAAATAGTGAGAGGTGGAGAATCACGAGACCATCATAGTGATCAGTTCCTAGGTCTCACAGGAACATTCGGTTGTGCAACCAGATAGACAAGAGACAGAAAAGGAGAGGATAGAACAGATCCTTGCGTTTAAACTCTTTCTGAATAACAAATGGGGCAGGGCCTTATTCAGCCCTGTCTCTTTCTCTCTCACGCACACTCGCACTGCAAGTTTCAAAGCAGACTGCAGGCTGCAAGTCCCCCCCCCCCCAACTGTCCTTTCTCTTCCTCACATGCACCCATAACATTTCATTAGTTCAAACATTTTTAACAAAAGCTAAGCTTTGCATCTCCAAATCAGCTACCATTTATTTTATCTCCTACCAGCCCACAGCACTTGTTTGTTCTGGTCGCTTCCTCTGGCCAGTTTTGTTTTGTGCTCTGCCCTTTCTCCATTGCTTGTCTGCCCTTTCCTCAGTTCTTTTCCCTATAAACAGACTGTCGCATGGCATATTTGCAATAAAAAAAGACACTGCTCATCCTTCTTCCCGCTCCAGACACACCATCCACAGCTGTCAGTACCACTCGCTCCACTAGCAGTGTCGGCTACTCCTCTTTGTTGCCTCACCTGTGGCCCATGAAACACAGCCGGCTCCAGATAAAATAAATTTAGACACTAAAATTATCTTTTTCTAAAACAGCAGTTTAGCCCTCAGCCAAATGCTGTACTGCGTCTCCCCTGGAGAATTTTTTGCCTAGCCACTGCAGCCACAAATGAGCTAAAATGATGCCTCTTAAGTGCAGTGACATGACACTGCCTCCATAGCAACAGTCATGGCAGCAGCACTTACAAAAGCGGAGCAGCTTCTGTTCACAAAATAGATAAAAGATGGATAGGTACATTGGGGATATGACATGGCCTGATTAAAAATATCATATTTATCTTCATGAGTGTCTAATGGATATGCAGAATAAATGATAGGTAAATGTGGTGTTTAGGAATATAATTCCATTCAGGGGTTCTAATTAGGTCAGTAAGCCATGAACCCAAAGAGCGAGTGGCATTAAGGCCTCATTAGGACCCCGAGATGATTGAATTATATCCCTATGCACCACACTTACCTATTGTTTGTTTTTATAATACATAGAAATAGTAAATAATGACTTTAAAGACAACATCAGACATGATAACATCACCGGAAGGCACTGGGCTTCAGGATTGACTGTTTCACATCAGTGAGGTGTACAGGGAAATGCACGATAATGGGCTTCTATGGGGAAAGGGTCCCATCCACGTATTTTTATATATATATATATATATATATATATTATGATATCTCATGAGTGGCGAAGCCATGAATGAGATCTTGTAATATCATTGGCCTTGAAGGAAGATAAATACATCTCCACTCAGGCTATTTAATGTTCTGATTATACATACATATGTTTTGGAATAAACATGATTGGGAATGTGTTTAAAAAAAAAAAAATGTGTCACTGAAATGTGTGACTACTTTCGGCTTCTTTTATAGTTACAGCTACTGTACTTGTTTGAGAGGGGTTTCCAATATTTACTACTGTTTAACTCACTGAGCCCATAGTTTTGTACTATGGCAAGTACATAATGAAAAAGTTTGATATACAGTTGTTTTGTTTTCGCTTTTTGGGGGCATTTGTTGTTGAAAAAAGTGAGGAAAAAAATTTTCTGCAATTGTTTGATTATAAAAAAAAATCTAAAAATCTGCAAATGAAACACCACTCATTTTGTAGATAGTTTTGTGCTGAACAACTTTCATGCTGAAAGTTTCATAGTATCATTTTTTTATTTTGAAGAGCTAGGGTACTTCCTAAAACTAATATTAGAGTTTAAAAGCAGCCAGCCTTTACCTTTTATATCCGAGGTACATTTTCTTTTCCCTTTTTTTTTTTTGCATTATCTGTTTACTCCCCTACGTGCTCCCGGACCTGCCACTCCTTCAAGCTGCCATGGTCCCGACTTACCTCCTACTACCCTTACTCGAGCCTCCATCTGCAGTAGAGTTTGATATGTCCAATGCCAGGCTAAGGGCTGTTTCACACATCCAGCACAATATTATCACATAGAAGACTTTCTGATGAGCAAAAAGAAAAAGAAAAATACTTAAGGAAAAAAAAAGTTACAACTCACTACTCCTTAAATTTGCATTATTTTCCTGTCTGTTTTTGGCTGCACTAGCTCTTTAAAGTTATGTTCACATTTGTTGCTTGAAAATGTGAAAAAAAAATTTTCTGCCATTTTTGCTGATAAAAAAATCTAAAATGTGTCTAGAAATGAAATATCACTTATTTTGTAAATATTATTGTTCTGAACAACTTATGTGCTCATGGTACCATGCTATCCGTTTTTAAGGTTGTTTGCATTTGTTTGTAGAAAAGTGAACACAATTGAATTCTCTGCCATTTTTTTACTGATTATTGAAAAATGTTAAATGTATGTATAAATGAAACACCACTCATTGTGTAGATATGTTTGTGCTGAACAACTTTTGTGCTCAAGGTACCATGCTATCATTCTTCATTTTAAATGTATTAGCATTTAAATTTGGTTAGAACTGCTACTGAGGCTGAATATTCAAAACCAAAACAAAGATAACACTTCATCATGAAAAGATATTATCTTTTCACGTTAAGAATGATATAATTATTTGTATCTGGCCGGTTATCTCAAAACATATATTGTATAAATAAGGATTATCTCATGACGTAGCTTCAAATGTACATGTTATCTGGACTGGAATGTTGTTATTGCACACTTGAACGAATGGCACAGTCACAAGTGCACAGTGGCAACAGCAACAACATTTTAAACCAGATAACATGAATATTTGAAGCTGTCTCATGGGATAATCGATGTATACCATGGAGTTCCTACTTTTTGTGTGCCTCTCTTGCAGGTTAAAAAAAACATGCTTTATTATGTTAATGGATTATCTGTTTACAGATTTTCTTTCTATTCCACTTTATTAATGATAAGCTGAGCCGTTTACTTTTATTGTTAAAGTGTCAGAGCTACTGTTTGAAGTGTTGCTTGCAGGGATCCAGTTCATGTGAAAAGAAGGGGTTTTGACTACTTTGCAAATAACATAGCTGCTGTGCAAATAACATTTTATAGCTATGTCTCCGGTGAAAGTAATAGCTTTTATCTTCCAAATATGTTTGCAGTCCTATGGTATACATATAGATACAGATATATAGAGATATGTGACATGTATATTAAGGTTGAGTAAGCACCTTAATGTGAAACCCCAGTTTTTGCACCGAAATAACTATGCCCTCGTTCAACTGATTTACTTGAAATTTGGAATGGTGAGTTATGTTGTCTGGATCTCTTGATCCTGAAATTTATGTGGCTGTTGGGAGGCAAAAAAAAACCCAAATGACATCAATTATTTTATTTATTTATTTTTTGCTCACCTGTAACTGAAAAACTAGGGTGACTGGAAACCTGAAACTTCCAGGCAAGGTGTGTGCTTCTGTTGTTTTTATCTCCCAAACATAAGTAGTTTTTAAAATATTTAAGAAACTGTATTGTTTGTGAGCACGTGTAGTTTAAAAGTCCGTGTTCTAAAGATAATTGAATTTTTAGGATCACATGAAGTAATGTGGTCGTATTACAGAAATGTGCTCATTTAGCAGCTGGCAAGGCCATCTTTCTGTCAGCGTATGCCATTCCACTGTTCTCGTTGAGCAGAGAGGGGGTTACATGTCAGTTCGTAGTCCTGCCCCTGCTGAGCATGATATGCGTTTGTGTGTTTCCTGGAGTATCTGCCATTGGCTACATGAGCAGCTTTATTTATTTGAACTGGACACCAGAGTGCCCAATCCCCGGTGTTGGTTTAATTATTAATAATGTAGTCAAACACTGGGGTGCTCTCCCCTAGTGCTGGTTCATTTCCCCCTCCCCTCAGGTATGTCCCCTCCCACGCTCCTAATTTCAGCTTGCTGACACTGGGGTGCCCAATCCCCAGTGTTGGCATAGATGACCTCCCTTCCCTCAACCTAGCTGTCTGGTACACCAGGTTGTCCACCCCCTTGCCCCCAAGTGCCATGCTGACACTGGGGTGCCCAGTCCCCAATGTTGGAGGTACCTCTAAATAAGAAAACTGTCCTGTGATGTCTTTTGCTTTTTAATCTGAAATAAAGAAAATGATCTCTTGTTGTCTGCTGCCATCCCCACAGAACCCCCCAGTACCTTATACTTGCTCAGTTGAGGTCCAGTGCTAGAATCCTCTCTGGAACAGAGATGCATCTTCACTGTTCATTGCCAGAGCAGGAACTGAGGAAAACCGGTAAGTGTTGTATAATGTATTTCAGTGCGTTTGAAATTTTTCTTCATAGTTTGATCATTTTTTTATTATTTATTTATTTATTGTCCAGATTTTTAAAATGGACTTTTGATACCCTGCTTCATGAACGATGGCAGTGAAATTCTGTAAATACAGCACGAAAGGTAATTCTGCAATTGCTGTGTGAAATCACGTTCCAGGTCGCATCTGAATAATTTCAGCACGCTTGTACATGAAGTGGAGTCCCAAAAAAGGCTATGTTGAAAATTTGGGCAGAAAATGTGAAGAAATGCCCAAGCTACGAGCGTACATTGAAATCTTTCTACAGTCGCTCATAACTTCGGTCATTTTCAATATTTTTTTTTTTTTTTGTGTGTGTGTGTGTGATCTTTTTACCTTCTTCCCACACACTCTGGCGTCCGCCTCTCCTTCAGGCCGCCTAGTGCTCCACGCCCTGGCAGTCCTCTTCTGGAGCTCTCCCTTTCTCTCACATATTGCAGCTGACCCCCGAGTTGTCCCAGTGTATCCCATCCCCAGGCAGGTCTCCCTCCTCCGAGGGGGAAGGTAACAGTGGGAGCGGGAAGCCCAGCACACTATTTTTTCATGGCCCAGGGGTGCTGCTGTGGTGAAGGAGGCTCCCAGAGGTACTGGGGCGTGGAGAAGCGGAGGCCCGTCATCGAACTTAAAGTTGTTTACGGCTTTTTGGTCCCTCCTGCATGCATGTGTAGTACCCTGGTCTCCACCAGGGGCCACTACAGAGCAGAGCTACCCCCAGCCCTCCCCAGGAGAAGTGAGCAGTCCTTCAGATGCTCGATCCTCTCCTTCCCCCTGCCAGCCCCTGAGTCCGTTCTTGAACCCGGGTTACTGGCATGGTTCGAGGTGTGGCGTCCAGCACCTCAATCCTCTGCACCACTGGGTCGATTTTCAATATTTTTATCCCAGATTTACAACAGTCATTTTTTCACACTGCCTCATGAACCTTACACATCCGGGCCTAAACGCGTTTTCGCACCTGTGGCGCAAAATTACAGTTTGGTGTGATTTGAAAATTTTCACCTGGGTTCATGAGGCATGGTCATAAAAGACTGTGTTGAAAATTTGGGATCACTGGATCAGGACTATCTCCATTATTCTGTTTATTTCATTGTGTGTAGGTCTCTTAATGAGGATACGATTCCACTATCAGAAAAGAATGGAAATTAATTGCCACAGTCTATGTTAATACAGACATTAGAGTTGAAGAATGCAAAGCGCACAAAGTAGGGAAATGAAAAACATTAGGATTTGGGGTCTCTGCAGTATTGCTGAATCAGTGGTGGGGTCTTCTTTGGGGTTGTCATCCCTAATGCCCACCCTCCTCACCTCCCTGTCCATATTGTTCTGTCCAAAGCACACGATATAGCTCCAAGTCAGTGCCTCACAGTGATGCAGTCTTCAAAGGTAGAGAAGTATGGTTCGCCACATGTTAACAGAATTTGTCGTTGCTTTCTTATTAAATGGGAAGGGAAAATCCTGCATTGTGATTGGCTGCTACCTGTGCATTAGATCTGTCTAATGCACAGCTAAAAACCAGTGCAGACAATGTATATATAGGTATATAAATACACATTTACAACGTAAAGAAATATTAAGAACTACCATTTTGTTTTTAAACCTGCTCAACTTCATTACTAAATGATTCAAAAATGCCTTTACTGTACCTTGTAACCCTGCAGAAAGTTATGGTCCAAAACTGTGTGTTCAGTTTAAACTGATTTATTTTAGACATCGGCTTTCAGCACCTAAGTAGTCCCTCACCATCGATCACTCCTCACCGCTGCCGTCCACTGACACACATGGTCACTGCTGCCAACCTTTCAGTCATTTTCACCTCACTCGCAGTCCTGTCCTAATACCGACTGCCATTCAGTTGCTGTCTGGCACACCTCCCTTTTTAATGAGCAGGAAAGATATTCACTCATTTTCTAAGCTGTAAACAGCATCTTGAGCTCGAGCTTGTGCTCTCAATATGCCAATCGCTGCAGTGTAACACCGGGCTCCTTGCGCTATCGGTACTGGTCTGGTGCCCTCCCGCTGCCAGTGTCACCACCACTACAACCTATCCTTCATATCTGCCAGTCAATTTTGAGGGCAGTATGTCAGAACAAATTAGTAAGCTTGTATTTTTATTTCTATTTTTTTAATTTAACACAACCTATGTCACTGCTCCAGCTCTGCGGTTTTTCTCCCAGCTGCCCACCCAGTCACTTAATACTAAATCGGAATTATACAGAAAATACAACAGAAGAGTTTCTGTGCAAACCAATGCTTTTTAATGTGGTCACAATAAATATATAATTTATATATTGATGTGTGTAGGGGAAGGGGAGTGGGGGAAGTCATAGCAACAGGCTGTGGTGGCCATAGTAGGTCAAAACTCTTTCGCTAAAAAAACAAACAGGAAAACTAATGCAGGTGGAGGAACAATTTTATATTAAAATACATTAAAGATTTAATTTTTTTTTACCATTTAAACCTATTTATTTTAATTTTTAAATGCAATTAAAACACACAGTCCCATTTAATAAACGTAATAAGACACCTCCGGGGTGTGCACTAGACAGTTCTAATGCATGGTCAGTGGACGAAGGCACTTGACCTCTGGCCTCATGCTGTACTACGCTCCTGGCTGTGTGTTCCAACTGTCTGATGCACACCTTGTTTTGTCTTATTGCTTACTTCACTTGACAATCCCAAGGAAGACCCCACCACTGATTTGCCAGTACTCTGGAGACCCAAAACTCTAATGTAGTCTATTTCCCTACTTTGTGAACTTTGCATTCTTCAACCCCTAATATCTGCATTGACATATTCTTTTGCTGTTAATATATACAGTATATCTATACATATCTGCCCCCGACAGGAGAGGAAGGTTTGCTCCAGAGATGGCTGTGCCTTGTTCTGCAAATAATAATGCAGTAACAGAGATGGGGCAGCACTCACCCCTGCTGCAGCACAAGGAATTCGTTTGAGGTCAAAGTTTGCTTTAAAGTTGCTTCTTGTTTAAATTTAGTGCATGGATCAGCATAGCATATCGGTGGAACAGGTGCAGGCAGGAAAAAAAGTGACCTAACATTTTGCTCCGCAGACCTGGAGCTTTTTCAGAGGTTAAAAGGGCTGATGGTAAAATTAACCAAATACACTATCAAATCTATTAGTCTTGCAGGCACCAGGTCTGAGTGGGAAGTTCGAGGCAGCAGCATTTGTGTAATAATGCTGAAAACAAGGAAAAGCATTTATAGTGTTTTTCATAAAACATTGTATCCCAAAGCGCTTTACAGCCAATGCTAGACTGGAAGTGAAGTGACTGAACTTGTAGTGGCAGCCATTGCGCACATCAAGATCCACACACACAGCCATGAGCAATTATTTATTTCAGAAGTATTTATTTTTTTATTTCAAAAGTTCCACCAGGAAAGACATACCGAGCTGCTAACAGCTTGTTTCCTGTTAATACAATGTATATCAATGATACCATTAATATAATGGTGTGTGGATGTGAACCATATACCGCTCCTAGAACTACGGTTACAGGTGAGTAGCCTGTTTTTCTTTCAGCAGGCTATACGTTAGAGACTTGTGTTATTGAAGTACATTTTCACTGTCTACACAGGAAAGCAGTGGTCGGAGGAGGAGTAGGCAGGGGAAAACATTTACATATTCAACCACCATAGCCATGAGCACTGTTTTTGGCAATTGGAACTTTGTGAATTTGCACATGATTTTCTTAGATGTGGCTTTTCATTTATTTATGTATTCTTTTGTTGATCGGGAAAGGAGGGTTAGACAATACTGGGTATTTCAGTCTTGTCTGGTGTGGTGGTGGTGGTGGGGGGCATGGAGAAATTTGGCCAGGACACTGGGGAAACTTTATAATTTATTGCTCTTTGTTCAGCTATATTGTGAGAAACAGTTATCGCTGTATTAGAAAATGTGCACAATATCAGTATCGACAGTGAATTATTATTATCAAAGGCACTTGACTTGGTTTGCATAATTGCACTTTATAAGATATATTTTTAAGTATTCTGTATTGTGACTGTACTGTACGACTGTAACTTGAACTGGACATGATCTGTTTATTGTTTCTCCTGCCCCCACCCACCCCCACCCCGGTTGCACCTGGAAATGAGTCTCTGCTCAGCGTGCCTTTCCTGGTCACCAATTTTCAAATAAACACTGTAATAGAGCATAATCAAAAACTGAAGAGAAGTCAGTTAACAGATATGTGTAATAGAGAAACAAAATTGAGGTAATTTAATTTAGACAGTTGCATGAATCGGTCGTATGGAAAAGGAAATGTTGGCCAGGACACTGGGCAAAGTCCCCTACTCTTGTGAAAGGTGTCCTGGGTTCTTTCATTTCCACCTAGACACTCACCAGAACAGCACTAGATAGGTGTAGAAGGGACCTCAGTTTAACATCTCATCTGAAGGACAGCACACCCTGACAGTATAGCACTCCCCTAATACTGCACTCAGGTGCAAGTGTTTAGGTATGAGCCCAGTCCTGGTATGGGACAAGAACCTACGATCTTGTGGCCCAGAGGCAGATGTGCTACTAACTGAGCCACACTGACAGCTATAATATCTGCTGTGTGTTGAACAAAACATGTCTTTTTTGTTTGTTTGATTTTTGTGGTTTTTTTAAACATATTTTTTAACACATCTCACACTCCTGCTCTGGGCCAGGTAGGGACCTCCTTCCACTATCTGCCACTTGAACGATTCCCGTCCTACTGAGATCCTGCCACCTGCCCATCCAGAACTGCCAGCCCACCCATAACACGCTGCTGTGCGACCCCGGCTTACTCCCAAGGGCTGGGTTCACCTTCAGCTCTTTCAACATTTCTTCCCTGTAGACATCTGGCCACCCATGGTGGAGGTGAAGACTGGTGGTATCCGTGGAGGAAGACAGTTCGCCACTGGACCTGGACTTGGTGGGCAGGCAGAGGCTTCATCTTCCCAGTCTGGCACCTAAGTTTTCTTGTTTTTCTTATCCTACCCACCATCTAGGAGTGTGCAACAAGATTGGCTGCCAGCAAGGCCTGATGCAGCCAACCTGCAGGCTCGTTCCAAGGGTCCTTACCTTGTAAGTCATGAGATCTCTGCACAACCACCTGGGGTCACCCAGGTGGTGATGATACAGTGGGACAGGACACCCTCCCTCCTTGGAGAAAGACAGCGTCCTATGGGATGCCCAGTCCTGCTCCCTCACAGCTGACCCTCCGATGTTCCAGGCTCGTTCTCCGACCCGGCTTGACGGTGCCGCAAGTGGTAGCTCTACCGCTACACCAGTTAGCTGGTTAAAGACATGTCTTCCACTGTCTGTACCTTTAATCTTCCCATGCAGTACTAATCATGGATTAATAGGTTTTTACCACTTATGTAGAAACTTCTATAGATCTTCATCAAAGGTATCTCTTGCAGAAGGCTGCACCTATAGAACTACAGATACTAGGACTACAAGGAAACTTTTCTTGCTAGCAGTATACCGGGGGAGTCACCCACGCCGACATCACACTGACAGCATCCTTCCCATCTAAGCGTGAGCAGTCCCGCGCCTTCAGTTCTTTTCCCGCCATTAACCATCGCACATTGGACTTCACAGAAGATACCGCCAGCTTCAGTCAACCACCTTTTTCTGTTGTACTGCTTTCATTTTTCTTTCTCTAGAACTTGCAGTCACTTTGTTCCCAAAGTGATTTCTCCTCCTTGTTATGCCAAACTCCATCTCCGAGAAGCTCTTTCGAATCTGTGCCTGCAGCTAGAAGATCCTCAAGAAGCACAACCATGACACCAGTGTCTGCTGCCTAGGCAAGGACCATGACGTGCAAGCCTGCAAACTCTGGCGCTTATTCAACCAGGCTACCAGGAGGCGCCACCACAAGACCCTAGAGACCATCCTGTTCCAACAGAAGACTGCCCACATGGAGAAGGAGCTTCAAGCCAGGAGTGCTTCTGCTTTGCTGGCCTTGTCCTCTGTTCCTACTCGTCCAAGGAACTGGGACAAGTCAGCTGGGAAGCATAAGGACCGGGCTGAGGAGCAGTCCTCCTGTGATAGTTTCTGGTCACCGCGTCAAGCGTCGACCACTGCAAGGCTGTTTTCCACTTCGGGAGCAGTCCCCCTACAACCAGCGCCCTCTCTTCTACAGGGCTTGCTGTGCCAGCTCTCCGCCCGTGTGGGTGTGGGTTCATCAGCATTGGGTACTTCCTTGGTCCCACTGGCCTTCCAGCCCCTTCTGTTCAGGCCCTCATTCTCCGCGGGCTGTCAATCAGGTGGTTCAGCCTTAGCCAGCGCTGGCTCAGCACTGTCTGTGGTTCAGCCTAATGTCATAGTTGGCTGCTTCAGCAGCCCAGGTTTTGGCCACAGGGTACCAGTCTCCTCCAGCATCAACCCAGGCCATTTCTCTGTCATCCTCTGTTCCTCAGAATCCAACAACAACACAGGGTGTAAGGCCAATGCCAGTGATGCAGCATACTCTGTCGCCCTTCCCAGCTCCCCCACAGATGCTGGCCTCTCCGCCTCCATAGTTGGTGCCATTCAGCATTCCGACACCGATTTTGATGGACTTCCAAGGTATGATCTATTCCCTGTGGGACTTTATGCAGGCTTGCCTTGCTGCACCACAAGGGCCTGCACCACAGGGGCATTCTGCGCCTACCCCTGTGCCTTTTCGGGCCAGGGTGGCCCTCATACCCGGATGTCCACTTTGCCTCATCCTGGGCAAGGAGATGATGAGTACCACCCAGACCTTTTTCCTCCCTATGACAATGAGGAAGGCATCGACAGGGATGATGGGAGTGCCAGCCCTTCATATTGTACTTCCACAGTGTCTTCCGGGGGTGAAGCGATCCCAAGGTACATCCCTCAGGCTCCCCTTATGACCTTACTTTTATCTCGGTTATGCAGCAGTTGCAGGCTGCTATGGGGTTAAAGGCAGAGGAACAGGACCCTGCCCGACTCAGTCTGTCTTACTACCTGGAGTTACCAGAGACTCCTCTCATAATACCCCCCCCCGATGGAGCCTTTTGAGGATGCCACTGTGGCCTGCCTGGTATAGACTCAACCTGGTCCTCCGCCCTGCCCAGGAAGGCAGACAAGTTGTACCAGGCCCCTGTGCGGAAACTATTTTTTTTGCTCAGCAACCTCAGGCTGACTCTGTGGTCATTAAACTAATGCTGCCCATGTTCGGACTAAGAAGCCAAAGCATCTCAACTCTCTTCTTCCAGACAAGGAGCCCAGTAGGCTGGATCTGATTGGCAAAAGGACCTTTGCTTCAACTACTCTGGCCATTAGGGTCTTAAACTATATTGCACATATGATCAAGTTTCAAAATTGGCTCTGGAGACTGGCCACAGAGGCAACCAAGACTGTTCCAGAGGACTGTCCAACGCAGGAGTTGCTTCAGATCTTTCAGTCCAGGGCCAACGTCGGTAAGCACCTGCTGTGATGCGGGGATCAGCTTACGACGCCTCGGGCAACCGCAACTGGCATTTGCCTCAGGAGGCATTCTTGACTGAGTCTCAGGCTTTGCTCAGGACGTGCAACAGTCCATCCTTAATGCCCCATTTAGAGGCTACAGACTCCTTGGGGCAGATATGCAGGACATCCTTTCTGACCTGCAAGCTTCCGGCTAGACTTTGCGGTCGGTCCGCAGTTTGTATCACACCCAACTGAAAAGTAGGTAGAGGGTGCCTTTTCATTGTGCCACCCACAGACCAAAGTCTGTCCCTAAGCCTAAGGGCAAACATTGAGCTGACTCTGCCCTGCCCACCTCTTCCTCCAACTCTGGGAAAGCACCCAGAGGAGGAGGAGGTGCAACTCTGGCTGTAGGGTCCACTTCAGCCTGACTGCTTACCCACAGTCCCCCTCAGTACAGCAGGAGGCAGTGGCAGGGGATCATCTCTCTCTACACCACTGACAGGTGGCGGGAGCTCACTACAGATACTTGGCTTCTGCAGCTCATAGAGCACAGTCACACTCCAGAACTTCTAGAGTGGCCTCTGGAGCAACCTCCAGTTCCGTCCTGTTATCCCCTCCCCAGACTACGTCCCCAGTGCTTTGGGAGGAAATTCACATACTACTGCAAAAGAAAGCCATAGAACCCGTCCTCGAGGATCAGAGAGCCCCGGGGGGGGGGGGTTCTACTCCCATTTCATCCTGGTTCTCAAATGCGGAGCGAATCTCCAGCCCATCCTTGACCTCTGCAATCTAAATTTCAGCATCCAGTACAGGAAGTTCCAGATGGTGACCCTTTTAGGGCTGCTGCCTGTTCTGCATTAGGGAGACTGGATATGCTCCTTCGACATGCAGGATGCATACCTGCATATCAGAGTGTGTGCCTTCCACCGGTAGTACTTCAGGTTTTGGTTCCAGGGGAGAGCACTTCCAATTCTGTGCCTTGACATTTGGCTTGTCCTCAGCTCCTCTGGTCTTTACCAAATGCTTGGCAATAGTGGTGGCAGCTGTCGGGAGGGAGGGGCTTTGTCTTCCCCTACCTGGACAACTGTCTCCTCAAAGCACAGTCCAGAAAGCAACAGACCCTGGCGCATATAGCACAGCTGTTCAATGACTTGGGATCACTGTCGGTCTGCTCAAATCAATTTTGACCACATGTCAGTGCATTCAGTACATAGGAGCAGTTCTGGATACGACATGGAGTATGGCTTTCCTCCCTCAGGACAGAGCGGACTGCCTGATGGCTCAAGCCCAACTGCTTTACAACAGCAGATATGTTTCAGCCAGATCCTTGTTGGGCCTGGTGGCCGCAGCTATTATCACTGTTCCTCTGACCAGGCTGCACATGAGGATCCCCCAGTGGACATTTAGGGTCCAGTGGGATCAGCGTTCCGACCAAGGACAGCTGGCCTTGGTCTCATCTCTGGTCAAACACATGCTACTCTGGTGGATGGGACCCAGCAACTTGTTGAAAGGGGTTCCCTTCCTCATTCCTTAACCTCAGCAGATCCTCACCACAGATGCTTCGGAATTGGGCTGGTTGGGGCTCATTTGGGCCCTCATCAAACGGGAGGGGCCATGGTCTGAAGTGTAGACTGCCCTTCACATCAATGTCCTGGAGATGAGGGACGTTCTGTATGCCTTGCAAGCCTTCCAGACCCAGCTGTCCCCGGGCCATCTGTTGGTACAGACGGACAACATCAGTGTAGTCCATTACATCGAGGCACGGGTTAGGAAGCATAGGAAAACCGGGAGCAGTTATAAAATTTGGAATGAGCATTTTATTATCAATAACAGCAAAATAGAATGAAAATTGTTCAATATAACTATTTACAAAGGCAGTACAAACAGAGGAAATAAAGTCCTTTGTCTGAGGGTATCTCTAATTCCAAGTTTCAGTCTCTCTCTGACAAAAGTATTGTTGCTCTTTTTGTAAGTCTTTGCCTGGGAGCTTGTTAAGAGAACGTCCCAGTTCTCAGAAAATGTTTTTGTCAGTTTCGGTGCAGAACAGACTTGCAAACAGAACAGTGTCCCAAGCTGGCCTCCTGCTAACAGCTCTGCAAAAGAGTTTGCAAACAAGCCCTAAGAGGAGCTCAGATGGCATCTCAGGTAACCCCCTGAATTCCAAATAGCTATTTGCAATCATTTCAACAGTATAACTATATACAGTTTCAAACAAAGGGATCCCAGTATCACTTAGTCGCACAAAAATTCACATATATTTTATAACCACAGATATGCAAGGGGAAAGAAAAAACAGAAACAGTAAGTGAAGGCAGAGAGATGGCGAGAGGTAGAGAATCGCAAGACCATCAGTGTGATCAGTTCCTAGGTCTCAGGAGAATATTTGGTTGTGCAACCTGACAGACAAGAGCCAGAAAAGAAAGGAGAGGACAGAACCGATATCTGCATTTAACTATTTCTGCATAATAAATGGGACAGGGCCTTATTCAACCCTGTCACATACATCAGCAAGTGTTGGGGGCAACTCTTACCTTCTTCATCAGGAAGCCATGAGTCTGGTACTGGTCCTTAGAACATGGCCTGGAACTCTTTGGCCATCCGTGTTCCAGGCATACAGAACATCCTGGTGGACAAGCTAAGCCGGTTGCAGTCCAGAGTGCATGAGTGGGAGCTGCTGACCTTGGTTGTGGGAAACCTGTTCGACAGGTGAGGTCTCCCAGAGTTGGACCTTTTTGCATCACCACTCAACGCAAAACTTCCACGTTTCTGCTCACTCGCTCCAGGGCTGGAGTTTTCTGGCAAGACGTGTTGGCCCTTCTCTTGGAAGGAGAGGTTTCTTTACACTTGTCTTCCCTTCCCTCTAATTCAGAGGGTGCTGATCAAACTTTAGATGGAAGGGGCCACTATGATCCTTATTGCCCCCTTCTGGCCTTGCCAGATATGGTTTCCTCTACTGCAGCAGTTGGCAGTGGAAGCTGCACTGTCCCTGCCCCTGTGCACATGCTTTCTCTCTCCCGGGAATAGGGCACCCTGATCCATTGAGACTTCAAGTCTCTGCATCTTCATGCTTGACTCCTGAAGACTTAGCCATGGCTAGATTCGGGGTGCCCCAAGGGTGGCTGATGTTCTGGTAGCTGCTAGGAAGTCCTCCACCAGGGCTACTTATTCCATGAAGTGGAAGTGCTTTGCTCTGTGGGCCTCTGCCCACCAGCTGAATCCTTTCACTTGTCCTGTGAATCCGATTCTGGAGTACTTGCTGTCTGTCTCTCAGATTCTGGTCTGAAGTACTCCTCCATTAAGGCGCATTTGTCAGGTATTTCAGCTTTTTATGTGCCTGTTGATGGACGTGCGATGGCACAGTCAGAGGTGTCCTGTACCTTCCTGAAAGGCATTCTTCATCTGAAGCCCCCTATTCACAGTCTGGTCCCACCTTTGGTCCTGACTTTTGTGGTAGAGAAACTTACTGTGGCTCCTTTTGAGCCAGCCATGACTTGTGAGCTACGCTTTCTGTCGTGGAAAGCGTGATTTTTAGTTGCTATTACTTCTGTCCAAAGGATTTCAGAGCTGCAGATGCTTATGTGTGAACAGCCTTATTTGGTTTCCCACAAAGACCGAGTGTCTTGTTAGAGCGGTCAGAGCGAGTGGAGCCTGAGCTACGAGAGTCCAAGGCCCAGTTAGGGGATCTGGACCTTGCCTTCTCCCAGTGCTTGTCCCGGTGTTTGTGGGCTTTTGAGGAAGATTCACCTCTGGAGAAAGGCTCCTTATCCATTCTGCTCAGTTTTTCTGCCAAAAGGTACCCCTGAAGTGCCTTCTGACGGCGGATCCTGGTGCTGCTGTTGAACCCGTGACAGAAGGAGCAGGCCTTGATGTCGTGGTCCGGGCCTAAGCACCGCAGGCAGGATGAATGAGGATTCTTGAAGGGGATCTGTTTGCCACAGGCACACTTGGAAGGGTGACCCTCTGAAGAAGGAGTTGGAGATGCCAACATTAATTTGGATACAACTATTGAGAGAAGTTCTTAGTCGTCGTGCGCTCGAGTAGGACCGTGAGGCCGATGCTGGTGAGTCGACGGCAGGAAAAGAACGGGGAATTCTGGGGGACTGCCCCCTCATGTACTATGCCTGACGTCGGGGATGGGACTGACGTCGGGGCCGGTCCCCGCTGAATACTGCTAGCTAGAAAATTTCTGTGGGGTCCTGGTGCCTGCCGGCTTCAGTCCTAATGGTGTACCTGCTGCAAGAGCTGTTCTCGAAGATCTACTGTTACGGTAAGTTCTTATGTAACAGTACTTTTCTTCCTAAGGTGGCATCTGACTTTAAATCAAATTATCCACCTTGTTTATTATCCTGAGCATGCCGATCCAGGGGAAGCATTGCTCCATACCATAGATGTACATAGAATACTCAGTATTATACTCACCGTATGTAGGACTGTAGGAAATCATTGCAGTTACTTGTTTCCTTCACCCCTGGAAACGAGGGTGTACCTGTTTCTAAACAGTGCCTGTCCAAATGGTCGGCTAACTGTACTGTTTTCTGTTATAGGAAGTACGATAAGGAACATCTTTTTCAGGGGTATCTCAGTCATCAGGTAACACCATAGGACTCTTCGCCGTCCGTGAAGGGGAATCCACACGGAAGATTCATCAATGTCATCAACCCTATATAGGCGCAGGTGGCCCCACTCCCTCCTCAGTTCTTTCCTGCCATCAACTCGCTTACATGGGTCTCCATGGAAGCTCCGTCTCAGTGTTTGTGCCTTTTTTCAGTCTACAGCTTTTTTTCACTTACCTTGTAAAAATATCTTTTTCAAGAGATTTCTTCTTTTATGTCGAGAGTTAATTCTTCCTCCTCTCTTCTCCATCACTGCTGCTGCGGAAAGAAGATTGCCTGTAGAGACGAACATTCTGTTTGTGTCTGCTGTCTTGGGCCTGACCATGAAGTTTCTGACCTTGAGCTCTGCCGGAAGTTTAATAAAACAACCCTTAGGTGGCGCAAAAAAGCTCTTAAAAAATTCCTGATGGAACAACAGGTAGCCAGCTCCGGGAAGGGGCCCTGTGGGACCCTGGCTTCCCAGTGGCAGACTAGATCTTCACGCTCCCAGGCCTTTAAGACCTGAGAGAAGTCCTCGGTGAAAAGTGTCAAAAAAGACACAGATTGCGACCGCTTCCACCCGGTATCAGTCTTGCTCCCCATTGGCCTCTCCTTCTTCTGGGGGATCTTAGTTGACTGCAGCCGCTCCGACAAAGAGAACTGCTGTCCAGGTCTCTGTGCCTACCAGACCCATACCAACAGCACCTCCACCCGATTCACAGGGTGCCCGGTCCTCAACCTCCAGGTCGTTGGCCCCTCTGCTGTCGACGACAGGTTCGTCATCAACAATTCTTCTATTGAGGCCTGCCCTTTTTCCAACCAGGGCTACAGGCTCGTCGGGTTCTCAGGACACAGCAGGGGGGTTGTCGGCACCTGTGCCATCGAACCCCCCTCTGTCGACCTCCACCATCGACCTGAATGAAGTACAGATCAAGTTCACTGTGCTTGTTCAGCAACTGGGCACCTTAAATAGTCCCCCTTAACCAACGCCATTGGCACCAGTTTCATCGTCAACGCCTGTTTGTTGACCCAGGGAGACTTCCTGTGTGCTGCCACCGGTGAACCCGACACCAGACCCAGAGATTGAAGAGGTCAACGTCAAGGAGAGGTATCACCCTGACCTCATTCTTCCTGATGATGTGGAAGAAGGAGAAGAGGAACTCCTGCTTTCTGATACGTCCAAAGTCTCTTCTGTCTGTAAGGACTATGTGAAGCATACTCCCAGGTCGCCTCCTGAGGTCCCCATATTTTTTAATGTGATGAAGTAGCTGTCCTCATCCGTAGGCTTCCACACTGAGGAAGAGGATGCCACCAGAAAGGGACCTGGTGGATTTCCTGGAGAGTCAAGAATCTCCCCAAAAGATCATTCCTTCAATGCTTCCAGCATTGAAGAATGCAGCCATGGCAGCCTGGCATAGACCAGACATGGTGCCAGCTATGTCACGCAGGGCGGAAAAACTTGATCACACCCCTCCTGCCCAGGCAGAAACTGATTCAGTAGTCATTAAGGTAGCTCATGACAGATCTAAGGTGCCTAACCACCTTAGTTCTCTTCCCCCTAGACAAAAAATCTAGTAGGATCGACCTCTAAGGAAAAAGAGTTTATGCCTCCTCCACCTTAGGTTTGAGGATTGCAAATTATCTGTCACACATAGTCAAGTACCAAAATACCAACTGGAAGAAGGGCAAAGCTATGGCTCAGGCCCTTCCTGATGGCTCACAAAAGCAGGAATTGCTTCAGTGTTTCCAGGCATCTCAGGATGTTAGCAAACATCTCAGAGCACTGTATGACATGGCTGATACCATTGTCAGAGCAGCTGCCACTGGCATATGCCTCCTTAGGCACTCCTGGCTCAGAGTTTCTGGATTTGTAGCTGATATGCAGCACTAAGTGCTTAATGCCCCTTTCAGTGGCATTAAGGTGTTCAGCCCTGATGTCCAGAACCTCATAAATGATCTGCAGGCCTCAGTCACAGCCATCAAATTCCCTCTACCACACTCAGCCAAAGGGCAGAGGGTGACCTACTTTTCGTACACAGAACAGTAGGCCTGGAACAGCTACCCATACCAAGGGAAAGCATAGAGCCGCAGCGGCCAAGCATGCCAGAAGTGAGGGACCAGCCTCTGTGGCGGGCTCCACCTCTGCTTGACTCCTTGCCAGACCCCTCCCCCATCCAGACCCAGGAGGTGGTGGTCGGAGGTCAGTTCTCCCTCCATCTGAATCAATGGAGAACAGTAACTTCAGATGCATGGATTCTGCAGATCATAGAAAAGGGTCACACCTTGGAGCTCATAGAACAGCCTCCAGACACCCCGCCTCCACCCTCCAGTTACCCCCCCCCAGCTCACTTGTCTGTTGTCTGGAAGGAACTGCAGTCTCTTCTGTGCAAGCAGGCCATCAATTCAGTGCCCAGGCGCCAGAGAAATCGGGGGTTTTATTCCAGTTTTATCCTGGTCCCCAAAAAGACCAGAGATCTGAGGCCCATCTTAGATCTAAAGGACCTCAGTCTTTCAGTTCAGTACAAAAAGTTCCGGATGGTAACTTTGCCAGGCCTAATGCCCCTCCTCAAAGCCTGGAACTGGCTTGGTTCACTGGACATGCAGGATGCCTACCTGAACATCTTGATCTTTCTGCCTGTGACAGGGTTGAATAGGACCCTTGTCCCAGTTGTTATAAAGAGTTTGAATGCAGGGATCTGTGCTGTTCTTTCCTTTCCTTTCCTGTCTCTTGTCTGACTGGTTGCGCAACCAAATTTTCCTGTGAGACCTAGGACTTGATCATCCCAACAGTCTCGCAATTCTTTGCCTCTCACTGCTTCTCAACCTTCCCTTGCTGTTTGTCTTTTTCTCCCTTGCATATCTGCTGGTATAAAAATATGTGTGAAGCATTATTTGGAAATGTAACTGATACTGGGATCCCTTTGTTTAGAAATTATATAGTGTTGCTGTTGGAATGTGTATAAATTATAGTTTGAGATGATTGCAAAAAGCTACTGAGAACTCAAGGGGTTAACCTGAGAACAGTTTTTAAGCCCTTTTTCAGAAGCTGTGAAGAAGGGGCCTCAGTTCTGGGACATTGTGTTCTTTTTGCACCTATATGAAATTGACAAGAACATTGGAAATTTACGAGAACATTTTAGAAAAAAAACAGGATGCTTGTTAAGGAGTGGGGTTGCAAAGCCTTATAAGAGACACACACACAGATTGAAGGAAAACTCAGATGGATCTTCTCTGTTTATTCTGCTTTTGTAAATAGTTATACTGAACACGTTTTTTTTTTTTTGTTACTGCTAGTACTAATAAACACTTTCTGCAAATTCTACAACTGTTCTTGGTTTTTCCCTATACTTCCTGATCCTGTGCCTCGACCACACCACCACACACAAAGTTTCCAAGTTTTGCCTTGCAGGACAAGCATTATCGGTTCAAAGTGCTGCCCTTTGGCTTATCCTCTGTGCCGTGAGTCTTTACCAAGTGCTTGGCAGGGGTTGCAGCAGCTGTTAGAAGAGAGGGACTGTTTGTCTTAGCTTACCTGGGCGATTGACTCCTATAGGCCCCATCCAGAGAATAGCTTTTGCTGACTCTGGAGAGCCCTCTCCAGCTCTTCTATTCCACGGGCATTACTGTCAACTTGCCCAAGTCAGTTCTAGTACTGTCCCAAAGGCTGCAATATATAAGGGGGGTCTGGACTCTGCGCAAGGGAAGGCCTTCCTGCCCCAGAACAGGGCAGAGTGCCTCATGGCCCAAGCTCAGGAAGTCGCTTAGAGTCTGTACATTCCTGCCTGGGTGTACCTCAGATTGTTGGGCCTAATGGCAGCGGCCATACCCACCATTCTGCTGACCAGGCTTCATATGCTTACCCTTCAGTGGACCCTCTGGGTACAGTGGAACCAGCGTATGGACGAATTGGACCGTCCAGTCCTGGTCTCTTCCCCAGTATGCAGGGTACTGCAGTGGTGGATGGACCCCTTGAATCTACTTCCCCGCATCAGATGCTAACCACAGATGCCTCTGGTATGAACTGGGGAGTTCATCTGGATCCCTTCCAAACCCAGGGTTCCTGGTCCCAGTGGGAAGCCTCCCTGCATATCAGTGTTCTGGAGATGAGAGTGGTGCTCTACGCCATGCAGGCTTTTCAGGAGTATCTTGCTCCAGGTCAGCTGCTGGTGCAGTCTGACAATTTGAGTGTAGTATACGACATCAACAAGCAGGGCAGAACTCGCTAGTCCCCCCCCCCCCTTGCCGGGAGGCCATCCGAGTGTGGTACTGGGCTGGGTCATAGACTGGTACTCTCTGTGGTCCATGTGCCAAACGTCCTAAACACCCTGGCGGATAGTCTCAACAGGACTCGGTCCAGCATGCACAAATGGTAGCTCCTCCAGTCTGTTGCAGAAGACCTGATCAGCAGATGGGGTCTTCCAGAGTTGGACCTTTTTGCATCCCCACTCAACGCAAAACTGACCAATTTTTGTTCGCTAGATCCAGGGCCTGGAGTTTTCTGTTGAGACTCTTTTGGAACGGGAGGTTTCTTTACGCATTCCCTACATTTCCTCTGATACAGAGGGTGCTAATCAAGTTGCAGGTGGGGGGGACCAGCATGATATGCTTCCCTCTACTTCACCAGCTGGTGGAGGAACCTCTGGTCTCTCTCTTCCTCTTTGCAGGAATCTGCTGACCCAGGATCGGAGGACCCTGGACCATCCCAACCTCAGGACCCGTCATCTTCATGCCTGGCTCCTGAGAATGTAGCCATCACTAGGTTCGGGTCTCTAATTGTATTTATTTATTTAGTTTTTGTTAACCGGGTAGGTGCACTAGCCAGCAAGTGACTGTTTTCAGGCACGACCCGGGAGGTAAAATTACAGAACATAACGATACAGTAAGGATAACGAAAATACATGATGCACAGAAATACAGGAAGATACATATGGCAGGATACAATGCATGACAAAGGAAAATACAAGGCAAAATTCATTTCAAGGACATTTTCCATTGAGCGCATACATAAAGTGCATTGAAGGACCTAGGAAAGGGGAGAGGATAGGTGTAGGGGTAAGCCAGAAATAAGATGGAAAATGACAAAAGGGGGAAGGTGAGGAGGTGAGGAAAGGATAGAGGAAGGATAGAGGGCAAGGGCCAAACGGGGGTTAAAGAAATGGCTAAGAATATAAGGACAGAGAGGCGTGGCAGGAATAGGGAGGTAGGAGGGAGTGGAGGAGGGATGGCCGGAGAGGGAGGGAGGGAGTGAGGGTTAAAGAAAGCCGGCAACACGGGCAGCGGTGATACAAGGTCCAACCTGGGCGGCCGAGTCGCTTGAGCCGTAAAAGACGGCAAGGCGAGAAAGGGTGACAGGTGGTTACGGCAAAAGACGGCAACAGCGGCTAAAGGTAGCAGAATGCGGCTGGGCTGGTGGAACCGATAGACGGCAGGGCAAGGGTGATGATGCCAGTAAGAGGAGGAGAGAAGTGAAAGAGTTACGGCAGTAGCGGAAAAGGTAACAACGCCAAGCCGAGCCAGTGGAACCGAGAGATGGCAGGGCAGGGAAAAAGAGGTCGCAGGAGGAGGTAAGTTTACGGCAAGTGGAGGTAATAGGGAACAATGCTCAGCTGGGAGGGTGGGACGAGCGAACGGGCAGGGGTGACTCAGGAGGAGGTAAAGGCGAGGCAAGCAAGCAGAGAAAGGAAGGGGAGGCAGAGGGGGAGAGGGAAAAGGAGAGTGCAGGAGATGTGGTCGGGGAAGAGAGGAGCAGGGGAGTTGAGTGAAGGAAGGCTGAGAGGTGAGGGGAGAAGAGAACAGGGATCAAGGGGAAGCCAAGTGGTGGCCGGAAGTAAACAGCAACTTGTAAATGGCAAAAGCTAATATTTGGCATACAGTCAAACAGATTCAAGCAGCAATTATAGTAAAACACCACATAAAACAACCATTGGGAAAGGCACAAGTGCTAGCACTAAGGAAGTGGGAAAACAGGTTAAGAGCAAGGGATCAGGTAGGATCAAAGCAAACACATTTGTCCAAAGCAGTAAGAAAAGTCCTGAGTTTGCCCTTAAAAGTTGCATGAGTAGGGACATCCCTTAGTTCCTGAGGCAGCAGGTTCCACAGGTGAGGAGCAGCATAATGGAAGGAGCCCATGCCCTTTTGTCCGACAGAGGGATGGATAATAAGGTCTGATCTGCAGATCTAAGGTTCCGTGTGGGAATAGCTGGTCTAAGGAGTTCTGATAGGATAGCAGGTTTGGATGTCCTTATGATGGTATCTGATAGATTGTACAGGTAGTATTGTCTGGTAGAGGAGGGAGAGAGCCAGCCAAGGTCTTGATATAGTTGGCAGTGATGCTGCAGTCGAGGTGCTTTGGTTGCATACCTGCATACATTATTGAAAGTAGTGTCCCACAGATGCAGTGCAGATTTATTGGCCAAAGACAGAATGGGACAACCATATGTAAGGTTGGCAACAGTATACCTCTAGCTACTGCCAGTTTAGCAGCAGGGGTAAGGAGGTAGTTGGTTCTGTAAGCAGCCCCTAACTTGCAATTGACTGACTTGCAAGTATCCTGGATATGTGTTTTTAGGTCCAAGGTTTGGTCGAGGTGGATGCCCAGGTAACGGAAAGAAGTGACAGGTTCTAGTGGGTTCTCATCAATGTCAGGAACAGAGATAGTCAAGGACATGATCTGAGCTTGTGAGGAGCCAAATAGCATGACTTTGGTTTTGTTTGTGTTTAAAACAAGGCGTTGAGAGTTCAGCCAGTGTTGTACCGAGGAAAATCAACAGTGAGGGCAGCATTCAGTTCCAGAACGTTGTCAGAGTGAGCATAAATGACCAGGTCATCCGCATACAGCAGTGAGTGACCAGTGGTTACCATCTCTGGGAGATTATTTACTAATAATGAAAATAGAAGAGGCCAAGTATGGACCCCTGAGGGACACCAATGTTGATGACAGCACTGTCTGAAATCGCTGAATTAAACTTCACAGCCTGGGTTCTGTTGGTGAAGTAGCTTTAAACCAGGTAGTTGCTGGAAGGAGAAGCCCAAGGTACTGAGGGTAGAGAGTAGTAATGTATGATCAACCAGGTCGAAAGCTTTGTTGTCAATGAAGACTGCCCCTGTTAACTTCCCCTATCCATGTTTGTGACAATGTCAGAAGAGAATTTTACAAGTGCAGTCATGGTGCTGTGATGCTTTCTAAAGCCATGTTGGGCTGGACTGAGCAGATTGAAGTTCTCAATGTATTCTGTGATGTGTGTTGATACTATTTTTTCCAGGATTTTGTTCAGGACAGACAAAATAGCAATAGGCCGGTAGTTAGATGTGTCATTTTTGCTACCTTTCTTAAATACTGGAGTGATTCTGGCTGCTTTCCAGACTTCAGGGACAACGCCATTGGAGAGAGAGAGAGAGAGGGTGAATATTCTTGCTAGGGGGCCAGAGATGTAGTGAGAAGCCATTTTTAGTAGCCTTGGTTCCAAGCCATCGGAGCCAGTGCTGGTGTTGTCAGAGAGGGCTCTGAGCAGCTTGAGAACTTGATGCCTAGACACTGCCCTGAAGTAGAAGGGGTTAGGTAGGTTAGATGGTTCGCCAGGTGCTGAGAAGAAGTGTGAGGCAGGAGATTGTGATTGAAGGGAAGCTGTGTAGGCAGATAAGTCCGAAAACTGTTGATTAAATGCATTAGCAATTGTGGTAGTCATTGCAGTGTACGCCATGTAGAACCATATCAGAGGGAGTGACATCTTTAGCAGATCCTAAGAAGGACTTAATGTGACCCCAAAACTTACGAGGGTCATGGGAGGAATTAACCAGCAGGTTTTGGCAGTATTTACTTTTGGCCTGCCTGATGCACCTTTTGCAGTCATTTCTGTATTGCTTATACAGAATGAGATCAGGCTGAAGTCCAGTCTGTTTGTATCTCCTCCACTGCTTGTCTCTGACTTTAACTTGTGCAGAAGGTCTTTTTCAGCCATCTAGAGTGCTGGCCTCTAACTCTCTTTGGCTTTTGGGAGGTGCTTCTTTGAACATTACCAAACTTGGTTAGAAATGAGTTGAGGGCAGTATCAACATTGGTAGTGGTGAAAATGTCAGTCCAGTCAATACAGGAGATATCCAATAGGAAGGCTTGTTTATCCAGGGCAAGAATACTAAAAGGATCAGTCGTGGTTGAGGAGGAGGTGGTGGACAGGAGCCAGTGACAGAGTGTAGGGGAATGATCAGTAATTGAATCAGCCAACACTGAAGCACTTGAGACATGGTCCGGTCTATTAGTGAGGATCCAGTAAGGTAGTGACCCTGAGTGAGGAGTCGTAGCTCTGGTACAGTCTGTAATAATTTGATGGAGATTGTACTTCTGGATCAGAGATGCAAGAATATTGTGCTGTGGACCCAGCCAGTTAAGGTTCAGGTCCCCAAGCAGGAGTGCCTCATTTGATTTTGTATTCTGAGAGACATACTGTAGTAGGTTCTGAAGACCACTCAGCCCACTGGTTGGTGGGTTGTATACACTCACGATGTGCAGCAGTTTGAACCCAGTGCCAGGGGTAGCATGCAGCATTTCACAAGGTATGAGGGAATCAGGACAGGGTAGGATGTTGAGAGACAGATGATTTTTATAAATAATCGCAACCCCCCTTAGACCCAGCACGGTCTCTCCGAGAATATTATACCCAGGTATAAGACATGAAGCATCAGGTACAGAAGGCTTCAGCCAAGTTTCTGAGAGGCATAATATGTCAGGGCAACAGTTTAGTCCAGGTTTGAGCTCAGCCAGGTGATTCGTGAGGCTTCGAATATTCATATGGGCTATCACCAGTCCCTTTTTTGTGCCAGCCATTGTGGGGGGTAAGGTGCAAACTTTAGGGCCAGGGTTGGGTTCAGTATCTCCAGCTAGCATAAGGAGCTGCCGGGCCAGGTGAATAGGTAGTTTAGCAGAAAGAATGCCTAGCGGGCATTCTTCAAAATGGTTGTTGGATAGATAGCCCTTAGAGACAAGTACATTAAAAGTTGCTTTCAATTCAAAATGTTTGATACCTGGTGGTTAAGTCAAAAGCTAAAAGAAATAATCAACAGCTGAGGTCCACAGTCATAGAATGTGTTAGAATTCCTGAAAGGGATGAACTCTGCCTGTATATATGCAGGATGTGAAATCCTTTTGTCTGTATGCGTCTTTGTCATTCAAAGAGGTCTTGAAAAGCCCAACTACAGATCATGGGTCAGGTCAGACGAAAATGTGGATTCAGGCAAGGCCCAGTGTCACTGAATTTGTCAGACTTCCTTGTTTCACTTATGTTTTGCTTGGGACACCTTCCAACAAGTTGATTTTAAAATGAAAAATGCAGGTACCTGGTAATGATGCTTTGTAGAAATCCAGTCCAGGAGACTTTCAAGGATGTAGTGAGCAAGAATGGTGTAGTTACTCCAACCAGAAAACCATGTAAATCCACAAAAACTAAGCTACAGACACAGACAAACACAGGCAGCCACCACACAGAGTGAATGCAACAATAGCAATGACGTCCTAGTGGCCACCCAGAAGCCTTCTACGCAAGCCACGTATGCCATGAAGTGGAAGCGGTTTGCCATCTGGGCTGCCAAACATGACCTAGACCCTTTCACGTGTTCAGTGAATCATATCCTGGACTACCCAGTCTCACTGTCCAACCCAGGCCTCCGGTATTCTTCCCTCAAGGTCCACCTTTTGGCTATTTCTGCTTTTCATGAGCCCATGGGTGACTGCACGATTGCTCAGCTGGATGTCTCCCATACCTTTCTTAGGGGCATCTTGCATCTGGAACCTCCAATCCACTCCACTGTCCTGGCTTGGGACTTGAATTTTATTTTGGAGAAGTTGACCCTGTCTCCCTTTGAGCCAATCACGACTTGCGGTTTACACTTTCTTTCTTGGAAAGCGCTATCTTTAGTTGCAATTACTTCTGCTTGAAGAATTTCAGAGCTTTAGGCCCTCTGGTGCAAGGAGCCTTATTTGATATTTCACAAAGACAAGGGTGTCTTTGTGCACAGATCCTATGATCTTACTTCGAGAGGGCTCTTGCAGTAGGTAATGACTGTTAGGACTAAGGCGCTAGGACCACACGGAAAACTTTAGCTAGCAGTGTCCAGCCGGGGGCCGCCCACCCGATGTCAGCGAGACGCTATATAGTGAGCGGTCCCCACGCCTGCCTTCTAGTTCTTTCCTGCCGTCGACATATGCACGTTGGACCTCACGGAGAATGATGCTACTGTCGACCGCCATTTTGGATGAGTATTTCTGCTCATTTTTTCTTTTATTTCTTGAGAGTCTTAGTATTTCTACGCTTCATGCATGTCATCTCCGACGCTTCTGATTCGCATAAAAACAAGTGCTACTCCTGTATATCTCAGCTCCCTCACAAAGACAGCCATTTTATCTGCCTCTTCTGCCTGGGCCCCAGAGCACAAGACAGAGGACTGTGAGACCTGACTGAGCTTCAACCAGGCCACATGGAAATGCAGTCAGCAGGCCCTGAAAGCCCATATTTTAAAATAAAAAATATCCTCCATGGAGAAGGAGTTGCAGAAACTCGGGAGTTCTTCCTCTTCACCGGAGGGACAAGGAGGGACCAGGATCAGTCTCCTTCCCACCTGTGACTCCCCTTGGGGACCGTGGATGTCAAGCGGCCTTCCCTCCGAGGAAATGTCCCTTCTGCCAATACTGCTTCTGCTGCAGCAGAGCAGCCGTTGGTGCCCCCATCAGAGCTGGTCTCGGTTCCGGCGGGAGTCTCAGGGAAGCTGGAGACACTGTACCCTTAGGCCCATCAAAACCACTGGGTCTGAAGTGAGTGACAAGGCCGATAAGTCGATCGCCGGCTCCTCTGATGACCTCCCAGCCACAGCTGATAAGTCAGGTGCCTGCTTCACCTGCAAACACCCACCCACAGCTGACAAGTTGGATGCCGGTTCCACTGGCGAATGCCCAGCCCCAGACTCTCCATCAGGCTGATGTCAAACCTCCAGACCAGCTGCCACCTGTCGCAGCCTCCCTTTCCACCTCATGTGGTGGACCCTCTGGATTCCCCTGCACACCCAGTACTGGTGGGGGGGGGGGGATGACTGCTCGTTGACACCACGGCTGCCGATGCCGGATCACCCGATGCCAGAGCCTCCTTTGAGCCCAGCACCTACACCTGTTGTCCCTCCATCTGGGTCCTCCTCTTCTCCCCAGACCCTGGCAGGACCTTCCGGCCCTTTAGGGCTGACGATAGACCCTCCGCCTGGAGGTCAGATGCAGGACCTTCCTTTGCCAGGTCCTGCTAATAAGCCATTGGGCCCTCAACCAGGCCCCTCTGCCCCATGACAGGGCCCTCAAGCGGCTCTCTCGGCTCCTCTTGGTCCTCTGCTGAGCTTCCAGATGCCCAACAACCTGGCGCTGTATTATCCTTCTCCAGGGTATCCGTCACCAGGGTTCCCAATGCCAGGCTGCCTGACACCCGGGTACCCAACGCCAGGCTATTCATCACTTAACTATCCAATGCTGGGATTTCCTACACCGGGGTACCCAACGCCTCAATATCCTGTGAAGGGTTACCCTCCATCAGGGTAAACTTCTACTTTTCAACCGCCCCCACTGCTGCCTTCTCCATACCCTAGCCTCAGGTGGACTTGCAGGCGATATTAAGCTTTTGGTGGAATGAAGCCAAGACAGTTTGCCTCCAGACTGGACAGACATCAGCTAGTGGCTACCCCTTCGGCAGTCCCCTCAGAACCGACGACAAGGTCTCTTTCATTGGTGCAGTCTCGCCCATCAACCTCCAGTAGGTCTCACGAGACCATCACTTTGCCCGACCGTTCCAGGGGGCCATTGAGATTCCACTTCCTAAGGTTAGAAGATCCGACAGGAGTCCAACGTCTGAATTGGATTCGGTCTCCTCCTCATCAGGCTCGGATTATGAGACCCCTACTCTGGAGGAATGTAAGCTGAAGGAATCTCCCAAGTCCCCTCCAGAGGACCCTTCCCTGATGGAGCTCCTCAGAAAGATTCAGGAAGCATATGATTGGAAGACAGAGGAACAAGATCCTCAACGTCAGATGCTCGCTGAGCACCTTGATTTGATGAATCAGTCTGCAACACTCATTCCCCCGTGGATAGGCCCTAACGAGGACTTGGCCTCCACTATCTGGAAACAGCCTTCTTCTCTAGCTGCAGTATCCAGAAAAGCTGACAGACTTTATCACACTCCTGAAGAAAAAGACCACCTCCGCATCCATCCCAAAGCTGACTCTGTGGTCATTAGCACAGCTCATGATCGCTCTGTCAAACCTAAACACCTGAACAGCTACCCTCCGAACAAGGAGTCAAGGCAACTAAATCAATTTGGACGTAAATTCTGTTCTTCCTCTACACTCCCCCACCACAAGGCCCACCTCAGACCACGCAGACTTCTATCTCCTCCCCACCTATTGTGGTAGGGGTACTAGCTCTTGCTACAGCAGATCAGCTCTTCTATGGTGGCTACTTTCCAGTCCCTAAAAACATCAGATCTACTAGACGGGAGAAAGGCAGGAATTACAAGCTTATAATTAGCGCTCTTAGAAAAATCCTTCTTATCCTCCTGCTATGTTCAGGCAATGTAGAACTCAACCCTGGCCCCCCAGAAGCTATTGCTTTGCCAGCAGAACTAGCAAATTTAAAAGGAATAAGCTTCTTGCATATTAATATATGTAGCCTCCTTAAAAAGATAACCTTAATACAAACCTGGGTAAATCATACCTCTCCTGACATACTTGTGATTTCTGAAACTTGGCTTAGACCCAGCACCACTGATAGAAAAGTAAACATACCCAACTATGCCTTGTTCAGAGCTGATAGGCATGCCAGAGGAGGAGGGGTAGCTATCTACGTTAAAGACAAATTTTCTGCCTTCTGCTTATCCTCGGCATCTGTCGCCAGCGAATTCGAATGCCTAATTCTCAAAGTGGAAATTACACAGACTACTGCACTCTGCGTAATAGGATGCTACAGACCACCATCTACTGGCCTACAGCTTGTCATATCTAAGTGACAAGTTGGGACGGGCTGCCAGAAACTATTATTTTAGGAGACCTCAACTTTGACTGGCTCTCTAACACAGCTGCCCCCCTTGCATCCTTCTGTGATGAACATGGGCTGACGCAACTTATTACTGAACCAACACGCCCAAATGTGAAGAACCCCAGTAAAAGTACACTTTTGGATCTGCTAATGGTGAGCAAACCTCATCTCTTCTCCCACGCTGATGTCTTCTTCTCAGACGCCAGCGACCATTGTTTTATTGCGGGAGTAAGATCCACCAACAACCCAGCACCCATCAGCAAGTTCTTTATGAAGAGATCCAGGCGCAACTTCAATGAACATGCCTACCTAAACGAGCTTAAGCATTCCCCCTCAGTGGCAAGATTTCTACCTGGCCAAAACGATTACGTCAGCTTACAGTATCTTCCACAACATTCTATCAAGGGCCCTTAATAAGTATGCTCCCCTGATTAAAGTTCGAACTAGGACCAAAACCTGTAAATGGTTCACCCCTCAGATCAAGTCCTTGCTTCTAGAAAGAGATGAGCTCTGGAAAAATGCGCGCAGACTGAACACTGGAACCAGTTCAGGAGACTACGAAATTTATGTACCAAAACTATCAGAGAATCGAAGGCCACCTTCTTCAAATCCGAACTCGACTCTGCCACAAAGAGCCCAATCAAGCTGTGGAACACAATCAATGATCTGCTAGGCCACTCCCCAGGAAATTCAATCCTGACCAAGATTACCTCTGGCAACTTGACTATAACTGAAAAGATGGATATACTTGATGCATTCAATAACCACTTTGCTACTGCAGGCATGGCATTTGATAACTCCCCTGCAAACATACTTAGCTCCCAGACTGCCAGCCAACTGCCTGAAACTCCGATAGCTTTGCCGCCTTTCTCGCTTCAACCTGCCCCACTGAAAGAGGTAGAGGACCTCTTGCTTCAGTTGGATACTAGAAAAAGTGCTGGGGCCGACACCCTTGACCCTTACTTCCTAAAAATTGCCTACCACGTACTAGCAATACCCGTCACCCACCTTTTTAACTTATCCCTGTCTCAGGGCACCTTACCACCTGTATGGAAGACAGCACATGTCATACCACTGTTCAAATTAGGTGACCCTGGCGATCTCAGTAACTACAGGCCAATTTCTCTCCTTCCGGTCCTGTCCAAGCTCCTAGAGAAAATTGTAAATGCACAGCTGAGGACTCGCCTTGAGTCTAGGGAACTGCTAAATCCTATGCAGTCCGGATTCAGAGCTAAACATAGCACTATCTCAGCCCTCGCCAAAGTTACCGACTGGCAGCGTAATCTTGAGAGCAAAAACTTTATTTGTGCTGTTTTCCTTAATCTAAGCAAGGCTTTTGACACCGTCGACCATAGTCTGCTCCTCTCCTCCCTTCAAACTATAGGTGTGGACCCCTCCTCTCTGCGTTGGTTTACTGACTATCTTACAGGGCGCCTTCAACAAGTTAAAGCTGAAGGAGGCCTGTCCCCCTTAAAAACTCTGCAAAGAGGGGTACCTCAAGGTTCTATATTAGGGCCCTTACTTTTTGCAATCCACATTAATAACATTGACTACTGTATAAAAGAAGCCAACATCCATCTGTTTGCAGATGATACAGTACTCTACGTGAGTCACCCAACACCTGAAGCTGCCTGCAATGACCTACAGTCAGAATTCAATCTTTTGCAAAGCCAACTCCTCCAAAAAAAGCTACTCCTTAACGCCAAAAAAACTGAAGCGATGGTCCTCTCCCCTTTTATCCGTACAGCTAACCCTGTGTCCAGTGGGACAGTTCCCCAAATTACCACAGTTCTAGGTGAAAAACTAGAATTTGTTACAAAATTCAAGTATCTGGGAGTTTGGATAGACCAAAGACTCTCCTTCATTGAACATACCGAGGACTTGCTAAACGACTTCGCAAAGGCTTGGACTGTTTTTAGAAACAACCAATTTCTCACCAGAGATGCCAAGAAACAACTGGTCCAATCCATTTTCCTATCATTGGTTGATTAGCTGATTCCTCTACAGCCAATGCCCCAACTCTTACATGGCTAAACTGGACACACTCTACCATCGAGCACTGAGGTTTATAACAGGACTCCCTTTGACACGCATCACTGCACCCTATATGCGGCAGTGGGGTGGACATCACTAAAGTTCAGGCGCCACAGAAATGCCGCTCTCTGGACCTGTAGAGCCATCTCTAATAAGCTGCCTTACTATATCTCCTGCTATCTTCCCCTGAGTATAATTGGGAAATACGCGTTAAGAAGTTACTCAGCTATTACACTTAAAGTACCCAAAGCAAAATCCCGCTTCGGCAGGGCAGCCATAAGCTTCGTGCTACCTACCTTATGGAACGATCTACAAAAAGCCCTCAAATTAAGCACTCTAATTGGTATAAATGCCTTCAAGACACTTTATTTCCAAACAATCAGAGAAGTATGTAACTGCTTCACCCACTCAGCCCAGTACCGGTGTCTGCATTGGTGTATATAGCCACGCCTAGACTCAATTTTAAGTACTGACCCCCCAGCTTGCTCCTCACCAGCCTAATTGTTCTCTCTCTCTTATCCCCCTGTCTTATCAACACTAGGCCCGTCCATCCCCTTATTCTTCCTTTCCCAACCTCGGATAGGAGCTCACTACCCTGGGTTGTGACATCCTACCATGCCCCGTACTTTATAGCATTCAATCCCAGGGCTCACACATACTCCTTTTCTCCATCCACCTTCTCTACATCCCGTTTTACCAACTATTCTCTGTGCACCGTGCCCTCCTAGCCTTTCTTCCCCTACCTCCCTCCCTTCCCCCCTACCTTCACCTCTACCTGGTGTATATTTTTATTTTTATTTTTTTTCTTCTGGTACTTCCTCCTGCAACCTTAGATAACCTGCTTTATCTTCCTATAGACTTTTCTATGTATGTAAATACCATGTAATCTGTACAATATCTGTATAATTCTATGTACATATGAACTTCTTTTTCTTCCTCTCTGTAAAGAGTATTATCTGTATTGCCTTGTAAATACCTGTGTTGACCTGTATATACAATTGTTCATGCTCCGCCCAGGTCCATCTTGCAAATGAGCTTCTGCTCAACGATGAACGCCTGGTTAAATAAAGACTTGAAATAAATAAAGAAAGACTTGACTAGCCACTAGAGCCCTTAACGATGTGGCTAATATGGTGGTCTCCCAGAAGTCCATTGTGGGCCAGTTAGAGTTCAGAATCGAGGCTCTGCCTGACTCGGACCTGAAAACAGTCATTGCACAAATGGTCAGATTGGCCAGCCGTCATGCCCTTAGGTCTACCTATGATGCGGTGGATGCTTCAGCCCATGGTACGGTGACTGCCGTGAGCCTACGCAGATGCTCATGGCTGAGAATTTCTGGCCTGGCACCCAAAGTCCAGTCTGCCATTCAAGACACCCCTGTCAGGGACCTGTTCTCTTTGGGGGGGTGATGTCTGACATTATCACTGACTTAGAAGACAAGGGCAAAGCATTATGCTCTGTCCAGTTCATGTACAAGCCTCCTAATAAGCCCAAGCAGCCATTTTGTAGGCACCAAAGGCGTCAACAAAAACAACAGCCCAACCAATGTCAGAGCAAATATCGGGCTCCCTCAGCAGGTACAGCCCCCCCCCAGGCCAAGTCCCAGAGAGCCTCCAGGGCAGCATCTTCTACCCTCCCTACTACCTCCTGACTCATGACAGGCCCTCTTGCCTCCATTGCCAGTTCAGGAGGGGCAGGTTTACAAACCACCTACCAGGTTGAGAGGCAATCACATCAAACTGGTGGCCACTTCAGCTCATAGCTCAAGGTCACACAATAGAATTTCTAGAGAGACCTCCAGAAAACTCTCCAGGTCCCTCTCATTATCCTCCATGACACATTCATCTCATCAGAGAGGAGATTGAAACTCTGCTAAGAAATGCAGCTAATAGAGCTCGTTCCTCAGACCCAGGCAGGCAGGAGATATTACTCCCACTTATTTCCGGTGCCCAAAAAGACTGGTGACCTCCGACTGATCTTGGACCTGAGCAGCCTGAACCTGTACATGGAGTACAAGAGGTGTTCGCATGCTGACCCTTCCAGGTCTCCTTCCTTTGCCACACCAGGGACACTGGCTTTGTGCCCTGGATATGCAGGATGCCTACCTGCATATCCCAGTTTTTCCATCCCACTATCGCTTCCTCAGGTTTACATTCCAGGGGAGCACTTTCAATTCAAAGCTCTCCCTTTTGGTCTTTCATTGGCACCCAGGGTGTTCACAAAGTGCGTAGCGGTGGTAACTGTGGGGTTATACCGTATGGGCATCCATTTGTTCCCGTACCTCGATGACTGGCTCCTGTCGGCCCTGACAAGGGATAGCCTTGTAGCTTCCCTGTCTGCTACCCTGGACCTTTTCAACCAAGTGGGAATCATGGTGAATTACCCCAGGTCCCACCTTCCACCATCAGAACGTCTGCAATTCATTGTAGCAGTGCTGGATACGGTCCAGAGAAGAGTCTTCTTCCCACTCGACAGAGTGTAAAATCTGCAAAGACAAGCCAACCTTGTGGCCTTCCAATGTCTGACTACGGCAAAATCAGTTCTTTGTCTTCTGGGTCTTGTGGCAGTAGCCATCCCAACCGTTCACCTGGCCATACTCCACATGCGGGTCATGCAGTGGACATTTCCGGTACTGTGGGATCAGAGGTCAGATGACCTGAATCACATGATCTTGGTCTCCAGTCCTAAGGCCCGAGATCTCCTATGGTGGCAGAACCTGGACAACTTCAACAGAGGTGTCCTGTTTCATCCTCCTCCCACCACCCAAACCCTGATGACAGACGCTTCAGGACTGGATTGGGGAGCCCATTTGGGAGATCACAGGATGCAGTGGTCCTGATCTCAGAGAGAACTTTCTCTACACATCAGTGTGCTAGAGATGAGAGCACTGCTGTATGCCTTTTTTTTTTTTTTTTAATAACTCTTTATTTTCTAGTTTTCTTTTTCCACACATACAGACATATACATACAATTACAAAACTTGACAAAAGACAATACATTGGGTCAATCGTTTCATACAGTTGATACTGGTAATACAGTACATTTTGATAGGGGAGAAAGGCTTGATTTCTCTACTCAACAGGTCTCTAATCCCTCATGGTACAAAATCATCTCTGTGTGCCATGATATGTATCACCCACCTTCGCCATTGTATTTCAGATTTCTCTCTTATTATGGCTGTGAGTTTCTCCATCTTGTATATTTGGGATACTAAATCCTGCCATTCCCTGATCATGGGGGCTCTCTGGTCTGACCATCTTTTTGTTATTGCTTTCTTAGCTGATAATAGGCAGACTTGTATTCATTTCCTATTGGGCATCTTACTTTGCCCACTCTCTAAAATATAGAAAAAATACATTTTCTACATTAGTTGAAATGTTGTTCCCAACAGATCCCCATGGCTATTTCTAAACTACTTATAAAGGACTTAATATTCTCACATGCCCAGAAAATATGACCATGAGAGGCTGGGGTCTGTCCACACCCTCTCCAACATGCTGCTGTTAGACATGTGCTATACTTTTCCTGGATTGCTGGCACCTTAAAAAAATCTAATCATATTTTTCCACGTGAACTCTTTCTGCTAATATGATCCTGTGCCCACTCTCAGATATTTCAGACATGTATTCCACTCTGTGGTGCTCAGCTGTAGCCCCAGATCTTTCTCCCAGGATAGCTTAACTTTATTTAGATCATGCTTATGTATTTGCATTAAAGCCTCATACAAGTACGAGATCATGTGTTGCAGTGGAGCTGTTCCCTGTAAGGCACCTTTAAAAATCTCTAAAAAGGATGGATTCTCTTCCCCTGGTATTAAAAAGGCAGGAAATGTTTTAATATATGCCACTGCTTGCAGAGAAGACCTTGGACAATGAATTTTCAGGTGGCACATCATATGAACAGAAACAAGGTACACAAAAACAGATAATACAAAAGGAAGAAATAACCATCGAGAGCAGGGAGTGTCATTAAGGAAAAGGTCGGTAAGTGAGGAAGAGGGGAGCAAGCCATGAAATTAGATTATATGAGTGTATGTAAGTGTAAGGGAGATGCCTGCAGTGCAAGATTGTATATGGGCAGGGAAAGGGAGCCGGGACAGGCTGAGGCAGTAAGAGGGTTATATAGAGGTGAGGAAATACTATTGTATGGCCAGAGACATCGGTCATTAGGTAGGGTGAAAGCAAGAACAGGTATCAGCAATCAGCAGATTCGAGCACAGTTTTCTCTTAAAGCATGTGTGGGAGCTAGAAAGTATAATGTTGAGGGGAAGGGAATTCCGCAGCTGTGGAGCCGCATGTTCAAATGCAACAGTTCCTTTCCTCATGCGGCACCTCGGCAAATTCAGAAAGGATTTGTCAGCTGATCGTAGACCATGGAGTGTGTCCTGAGGAACAAGCATAGCTGCAAGATGCCTAGGGGTTTGATTTCGAATTATCGAATCAATAAGAGAGCCAAAGTAGTATTTGCTGCTAGCTGACGGAGACAGCCAACCAAGATCATTATAAAGCTGACAGTGGTGTTTAAGCCGAGGAGCAGAAGAGGCATAGCGACATATGTTGTTATACGTAATATCCCATCTTAGTAGGTCAGTTTTATGAGCAGCCCCAAATAGGGAAGCCCCATAGGTTAGAGTGGGGAGCAGAATCCCCCTCGCAATGGCCATTTTAGCCCATGGCATGAGCATATAACTAGTCTTATATGCAACACCCAGTTTGGAGTTGACAGCTCTGCAAACAGACTGTACATGAAGATTAAGATCAAGAGATTGATCTAGCAGGATGCCCAGGTACTTCACAGAGGTCACACATTCCAGTAATTGACCTTCTAAGTCCTGCACCGTTAGTGCTGTTGTGCAAGCCCAGAGCTTTGGGGCCGATCCAAGCAGCATGGCTTTAGTTTTGCTAGTGTTGACAGCCAGTTTGTGGTCATATAGCCAGTTTTGGATATTGTTAAAGTCAGAGGAAAGGGTTGTGTTGATAGTGTCTATATTAGTAGAACTTGTATAGATGACAAGATCATCAGCATATAGAATAGCAGAGCAGGATTTTAGAGCAGCTCCAATGTTGTTTATATAAAGAGAGAATAGGAGGGGCCCTAGGATGGAGCCCTGAGGTACACCAATGTTAATGGTGGTACTGTTCGAGAGAGGAATTAAATTTCACCACTTGAGTTCTATTTGTCAGGTAGCTTTCATACCAGTCAACAACAGAGGAGGAGAAATGCAGGTGTCGAAGCGAGGAGAGAAGCAAAGTGTGATCAACAAGGTCAAAAACCTTTATGAGGTCAATAAAGACAGCCCCAGTCAGATTGCCAGTATCCATTTTTGAAAGAGTGTCAGTGGTGAATTTAAGGAGTGCAGTCATCATGCTATGTCCTTTCCTGAAGCCATGTTGGGTATCCGAGAGCAGGCTGTGCTTAAGTAGACAGTCAGTTGTCTGAGTTGCGACAATTTTCTCCAGGATTTTGCTCAGTACTGAGAGTATGGCAATTGGTCTGTAGTTCATGACAACTTTAGGATCCCCCTTTTTAAGTACAGGTGTGATCCGAGCAGCTTTCCGGAGGTCAGGGACCACTCCACCTGAAAGTGATAATGTATAAATTTTGGCCAGCAGTAATGCAATAAGGGAAGCTGCAAGTTTCAAGGAGGCGGGGTTCAAGGGAGTCTGAGCCAGAGCTGGTATGATCAGAGATGGACTTCAGGAGCTTCAGGACTTCCTTTCTAGACACAGCCTTAAAATAGAATGGAGGAGTATAAGGAGGCACAGGGGACAACACTTCCAACTTATCCAAACAGGTTCCTGATGAGGAGTGGGAGGACACTGCAGCGGGATTGAAGGAAGAGGTATATTGGGAGAGATCAGAGAAATGCAGGTTGAAAGAATTAGCTATGGTTTGTGAGTCATTGCAATGCACATCATTTATCAGCATATCACCAGGGGTAGTTGACTGTGAGGATCCTAGCAAGGATTTGATGTGTGACCAGAATTTTCTGGGATCATTGGCCGAGTTAATCAGTAGGTCTTTACAGTACTTGCTCTTAGCAGCTCTGACTTGTTTTTTACATGAATTCCGTAGCATACGGTAAGCGTTGAAATCTGTTTGCTGGCCTGATGTTTTGTAGCGCTTCCAGAGTTTATCTCTAAAGCGCAAACTTTTGAGCAAGTCTTTGTTTAGCCATCTTGTTTGTTTACCCCTCACTCTCCGGGTGATCTTTGGGGCATGTTTACATTGAACCATAAGGAATTTAGTGATGAAGAGGTTAAGAGCATCCTGAGAACAATGTGATAGATAGATCTCTGACCAATCAGTTCTGGAGACACAGACGTCATACAGAAACACCTCTTGGTCTAGGTGAGCAAAGTTTGTGAGAGTGATGAGACGTGGTGGAGGAGATGGAGGTGCCCCCAAGGACAGGATGCAGAGTAGGAGAATGGTCAGTTAAGGCATCAGCAAGAGTACCAGCGGCTGAGATGTGTTCGATCGGTTTACCAGCACCCAATCCAATAGTGTGCCTAGTGGTGATGAAGACAAACTTCTAGTTGGCACTGTTACCATCTGATGCAGGTTGTAGCTATGAGTCAGAGATTGAAGAGAACTGAGAGCTGCCCCAAGCCAGTTTAAGTTTAGGTCCCCTAAGATGACAACCTCATTATGATTTAAAATTCTGAGAGGTATTTTGCAACAGGTACTCTAGACCATAATCCCTCCCCGCTGAGGGTTATATGCGACAGATAACATGCAGTTTCTTGGCTCCCAACGCAAGGGTAGCATGCAAGTATTCACATACCGATTGAGCATCCGGGATAGCAAGAAGAGAGACAGTCAGATTATTTTTGTAGTACAGAGCAACTCCTCCACCACGTTTGTTCGATATCCTATCCCTTCGAATAATAGAGTAATTTGGCAGGGAGCAGAGGGAGTCAGTAACCGATGGTTTTAGCCAGGTCTCAGTGAGACAGAGGATATCAGGATTGTACAGTTTGACCCATGACTCCAGTTCCACAAAGTGACACATCAAACTTCTTATATTCAATTGTGCAATTAACAGCCCATGTTTGGACATACTATGTATGTCATCTGCTGAGAAATAAGCATCTAGTGGCCCAGGATTTGTCTCTATATCCCCAGATAGCATAATGGCAATGATGACAAGGAACCACAGCCTCACGTTTAGAAAAGGATGGGATAATGCAGACTTGTTCCGTAGTTTCCTAAACATATAGAGAGAACGGTAGGGACAACCCTTTTGGTAGAGAAGAAGATTAGTTTGTAGTATCCTTGTATTATAAACAATAAGGTTGGAGAAAGTAAAATCATAGTGCTCAGTCCTAGACTTATTTGAGCCATCCTCATTCCATAAGGATAGTGTAATTTTGTCAAGGCAAAGTATGACAAGAAAAGTTACGAGGGCAACCCTGAGACAGCTGTTGGACATGGTGTGACTGTTGGTACAACATTGGTTCAACTCATGACAGAGGTCATCCAGGTTCACAGCCAGGCAGAGATTGATAAAAGGCTTTAGCTATGCAAGACCTTGCAGGCATGCACTCCCCAGCCCCATTACATTGATAGCCTGGGGCACACCTACTCAAGTACAAGTGCAGGATGTGAAATTCTTTTGTCCTTGTGCTTCCTTTGTTATTTAAAGAGGTTGTTTAAAAGCCCACAAATAGATCCCTTGTTAGCAAGCCAGATGAAAATGTGGATTGAGCAGGACCCAGAGTCACTGGAGTTTGTCAGACCTAGTTGCTTGATTTCTGTTTTGGTTGGGATAGCTTCCAAAAAGTTGATTTTAAATTGAAAATGCAAATACCTTGTGGTGATGTTTTGCAGAAAATCCAGTCCATGAGACCTTCACAGATGTAGTGAGCAAGAATGGTGTAGTTACTCCAAGCAGAAGATTTTGTAAATCCCCAAAAACTTAGCTACAGACACAGACAAACACAAACAGCCACCCACGAATAGGAACTTCTATCTCTCCTTTCTGAAGAAATGCAATATTGTTTGTATCCCCATCCTTGTCCAGATACTAAAACTATGATCCAGCCTAGCTGGTTGAAAAGTTTGCACATTTGAAAGGGAGTGGAGCAAATATTTATATGGGGCAGTCTGTTTGGAAGTCCACAATGTTCGCCAGCTGGACAGCGTATTTTTTGTATATGTGTTATCTGTAAT
The DNA here is from genome assembly GCA_016271365.2 of Neoceratodus forsteri. NCBI lineage: Eukaryota > Metazoa > Chordata > Ceratodontiformes > Ceratodontidae > Neoceratodus > Neoceratodus forsteri. Next base: position 1,667,193,402 of record CM057456.1, on the reverse strand, counting down.
CTGGTCTATCGGGATTGGTGGTTGGCTTAGAAGGATTCCATCTAGGTTAACTAGATCCTCCTCTCTCTTTTTCAGCTCACACCATTTCGCCACATAGTTTCTATGGAGCCATAAAAAAATTACTGAGTTGTGTAGCTTAGTAGTACTTGTATAGGCAAGGTAGGGCTAGACCCCCCTACTTTGACAGAAGCTGCAGTGTCTGATATTTCACTCTAGGTGGATGTGAGTTCCATATTATCTAGAGATTCTTTTGTTTATTTCTTTTAAGAAAGATGGAGGGGGTCCAATGGGTAAACAGTAGGCCAGGTATAGGAACCTTGGTAAAATATTGATTCTTACAGCCTCTACCCTCTGTATTAGTGATAGTGGAACCATATTCCAACGTTCTAGGTCTGATGTTACCTGAGTCAACATCTGGTTATAATTTAGACTATATAGTAGTCCCAGTTCTAGTGCAGGCTGTATCCCTAGATATTTCAGATGGGTAACGCCCCATCTAAAAGGGAAACTCTGCCTTGTTTTCGCCGTGGGAGAATAGTTTATTTGGATATCCTCTGTTTTATTGGAATTGACTCTGTATCCCTCTGTCTCCCCAAAGTCCTGTAATAATGACCATAGATGTGGCAAAGTCTGCTCAGGAGCCGTGAGGTATATCAACACGTCATCCACATAGAGTGCAGGCTTGTGGTGCCCCCCCCCCCCCAATCTCTCCCCCGTATTTCTTTCGCCTGACGCAGAGCCTGGGCCAGGGGTTCCAGGTATAATGCGAATAATAGGGGAGACAGTGGGCATCCCTGTCTTGTACCTCTATATAGTGATATCAGAGGAGCAATGTTCCCGTTAATCTTGATATAAGCTTTGGGTTGTTTATATATAGCGTTTATTAGTTGTTGAAACTTTTCGAGGAATCCAAACTTATTAAGGGTCGCCAGCAGGAATGGCCATGCTACCCAGTCAAAGGCCTTCTCTGCATCCAAACTTAATAACAAAAAAGGGGACTTCGACCGGGGCAGCGTAGTGCAGGAGGTGAAGTGTTCGCTTCACATTATCTTGTGTCTGTCTCTGTGTAATAAAACCGCATTGATCCAGGTTGATTAGTTTGGGTAAAATTATTTCTAACCTCTTGGTTATAATATATGTAAATATCTTATAATCGGTGTTCAGCACCGATATGGGACGATATGAACCACATTGACCAGGATCCTTCCCTGGTTTAAATATGCTTGAGATTATTGCGTAATCCCATGTTGGTGGGACAGACTCATCTTCTAAAATCTCCCGGGCTACTCTCTCAAGGGGGGGATAAGTAAGTCCTTAAAATGTTTGTAAAATTCGCCCATGTAGCCTGGCGATTTCCTCATCTTTAGATGTTTTATTGCCGCCTCCCATTCTCCTCGTGTTATTGGGACTGTCAGTCGCTCCATCTCAGTCTGGGCAACCTGAGGCAGTTCCAACTTCGCCAGGAACTCAGCTCATTTTTGGGGGTAATAATTAGTCTCCGGGGTGTAGAAGGAGGTATAGTGGGTTTTAAATGCCTCTAGGATCTCAGTTGGCTGTTTTAAAATTTTTCTTTTTGGGGGTGAGTGAATATGTGTAATTGTATTCTGTAATATATGTTTCCTCAGCCTATGTGCTAAGATGCGAGTGGCTTGAGGCCCTCCCTCATAGTACTTCTACCTAATTCGTTGCAAAGCCTGTTCTTTCTTAACCTGGAGTATCTTCTGAATTTTTTGTCTAGTACTTTCCATTAAAAGGAGGACAGTGGCATCTCCTGCCATCTGTTGTGCCTGCAATTCTTTATATTGATTCTGCAGTTTATCTAGCTGTTCAGTCTGTTGCTTTTTATGCCAGGCAGCATAACTGATAATGTCTCCTCTTAATACAGTTTTTAATGTGCCCCATAATAACGAGGGGCTTACCTCAGGTGAGGTATTCTCATGTAGGATCTGAGGTACCTTGGTCTCTAGCAATTCTTTGAACTCTTTTTTGTTAAGTAAGTAATTATTAAACCTCCAGAGTGTGGATTTTCTCTCCCCGGTCCATTTCAAAGAAATTAAGTTCTGGGAGTGATCTGAAGGTATGAATGGCAGGATTTCAGCCTTCTCAAGGAGGGGCACATGCTCCTTAGAGGTGTGACATAGGTCTATTCGGGCGTATATTTTATGTGTTGCCAAATAATGTGTATATTCCCTTTTAGTTGTGTTTAAATTTCTCCAAACATCCACCCACCCCATTTCCTTAAGATATTTCTGTGTAAATGTTTGTACCGCTGTCCATCTCGGGGGGGATGGGGGGAGTGGGGGGTGTTAGGGTTGGTAGTATCCTTTTTGTTCAGCACTAAATTATAGTCCCCTCCTATGACCAAGATCCCTTGTTGTTGTTCCGTTATTTTCCCCAGTACTATCCTTGCTGCCTCAGCATCTGTCCCAGGTTGTAAATACAAGCTGGCCAAGGTTAATAAAGTACCCTGATACTTCCCCACTACTATTGCCAGTCTGCCCTCCTTGTCAGAGTAGGAGGAGACTAGTTGGAATGGCGCGGAGCGAGGAACCAGGACAGCCACTCCCCTCCGTTTCACCTCTGCATAAGAGGAGGCTATGACATGTTCAAAGCCAGATTTCTTTAGTTTTTGATGTTCCTCCTTGTTAAGATGCATTTCTTGCAACAATATGACGGTCGGCTTCTGTCTCTTTAATAAAGACAAAACCTTATATCTTTTGATTGGATGATTTAGCCCATTGACATTTTGGGATGATATAATAAGCTTCGCTTCAGTCACCATATTTAGTCAGTGCACAAATCCCCTTTTGCTGTGTATAGTCAAGGTAGCCGCCCTGGTTAGCACCTGTAATAAGCCTCCAGCTCAGCGCCATCCCCCCCCCCCCCGTATACATGTTTATCACCATCCGTTTACTACGAGGAAAAGACCTCTCCCTTCTTTGATCCCTTACTTCCCCATCCATGTATTTTCCTCCTTGAGTTTCCTTTCCAATGATTGTTCCTCTACAAATGTTTTTGACCCATACAATAAACCACATATAACAAAATAGTTCCAGAGGTGTAAACCCAGTAAAACTAAAACCTCTCACCTCTGGCACTAAAACTGTGTGCAAATCTGAATGACTTCCAAACCAAGGGGGCATTACTATCAGCCCCTTAAATGACTGCCTAAGGGTGTCTTGATGGAAGCAGTCAGGAGGAGAGGTAATGGAAAAGTCCATTAGGTCCTCCTTTCTGTGGATCCAGTATCACAGTAGGCCTCGAAGGGCTAAGAACATCATGACCCTTATTACCATGCTGCTACCTTCAACTACATCCCTTGTGGGATGCTCTTGTTGGTTGTAGAAAACATGAATTTCTCTGTATCCCCCTCCACCCGGCCATGTTTTATTTTAAACCTTTCCAGGTTGTTTCAGGCTAACAATCATTTATCTTATTATCGCGTAGCTATTTTACCATCTTAGTATAATAATAATCAGAATATCCAGAACGTTTATACTCATTGTAAGCTCTTAAAAAAAAAAAAAAAATATACAGGAGCCCCCCTCCCCAGTCCAGATGTATAATTTGACAAAAGTGTCTTTTCAGCCTCTTCCATGTTTAAACTGGTAGGGGATCAATAGATGCGACTCTAGAATCGTGGAGTCATGGCGCTCTCACTGCGGTCTTATAATGTGTGTGGCCCTAGAGGAACAGTACCTGCTCAAATGTACTGGCCCGTGGGCCCCATTTCGAACACAGATGTTTTCTGTCCATATAGTTGCAGACTCAGTCTGGGTTGTAGGCCCCACTCCACGCTGCCTACTCCCCGACTCCTGCAGCTGCTTACGTATGGCCGCATAGTTTCTGCGATTGGGCCTATTGCTTATGTGCAGATTCCAGCTTTGTTCCCTCTCATATGGCCTCTGACGTTGCTCTGAGGATCTTCAAACAACAAGAAGTCTTGCTATATTATGACTGTTGCAGTTTGCCCCAGCCTTAGAACTGCTCCGGAGGTGAAAGAGTTGACTTCCATGCAGAGCATGGAGCTTAGAGCGCGAGCTCGGTTCAGAAGCTCTGTTTGGCTGGTTTCAAACCGAAACCGTCAGATTCTTTACTCCGCCTCACTGAACAGTCGCTCTGGAGATTCCTCCTGTTGCTCGGTTCATTTCTTTGGTTTAAAGCGCTATTTCTCGGTTTAATTTAACATAATTTCATTATTTTAACATCAAACCGATCGGTTTCAGGCTCTGTCTATAGTAATCGTAAGTAATAGATAGGGTTTTTCTGTGTGGAACATAAAAATATTATCGGTTCGGTTGAACCACGATCGAGTTATCATTAAATATAAGTTTAAAGCCTTTTAAGGCTGCTTAGAAGTCGTTCGATTTCTTATCGGTTCTAAAAAAAGCAGATTTCATTACGGTTTTCCACGACCCGTGACACGGTTTGGAACCAATAAGGGTGTCTTGCCAGCATGCCATCAAAAGGGCAAGTTTGTTGGTTAGGCTGGCATCATGTCTGAGAAACCCAAAAGAAAAACCGGGCCCACTGGGTTTCAACACTGTAGTGTCTGTGGGGAAGCCTTTGCCAAGGCTGACCCACACACTACATGTGTCTATTGTTTGGGGTTTGACCACCTCAATTCAGACTGCCAGATTTGTAAAAATTTCCCTGCAGCCACCCTGGACAAGAGAGTGGGCAGGCTCAGGGAACGAGAGGCCAAAAAGTCCGCTGACCCGGATGGCCAGCCCGGTTCGGTGCCAACCGAACCGAGATACCCTCTGACCAGGGCGAGACTTCCTCGGGCAAACGAAAAGCTGGCTCTGAGGAGCCAGTTCCAGCAAAGAAATCTAAAAAATCAGCAGGTTTGGAGTCAAAATTCCTTCTCCAACTGCTGCTGAGATAACCAGGGCAATACAGATTGTCCAGTCCCTGTCCCAGTTCCCTCCAGACCAGCCACTGTCTGGCAAAAGGTCGGTTCGGTCGGTTCCAGTGGTTCAGGATTATGATATAGAAGAGTTCTATGAACCAGAGGAGGGGATGAGGATTATGATCAGTGTGAATGTGACTTTGAAAGTCTGGATGTGCCCATTGAACTGGACATCTCCCCAGACAGACCTTCAGGTGAGTCTCCCCCTAGGCTTTCTGAGTCCCCTTCTCATTTTTTGTTTTATAAAAAAGTTGCTGAGACCCTCCAGCTTCCCTTAGGAGGCTTTGGATGAGCAAGAGGAGCCTGACTATGTGGAGATGATGGATATCCCAGAGTCCAGGAGGTTGTCCATCCTTTACATAATCTTTAGAAAACAAACAATAAAAGTTTTAAAGCTCCTAATTCTGTGCCTCCTGTGGATAAAAGATGGACAGGAGGTACACTTTCAGAAGTCCTGATACAGATTTTCTTTCACAGCAGTGCAGTCATGTTGGGAGTAGTTCAGGCTGCAGCCTGTGATAAAGCTAATATTTCCTGGCTTCACATCCTCCTGACAAGGATTCCAGGAAGATTGATGCCATGGCCAAAACAATACATGGCAGCATCCTTGGGACTCAGACAAGCTAACTATATGGCTTATGTTGCAAGATACCAGAAATCTAGATGGGATACTGTCATGGCCTTAGCCAAACAGGTCCCGAGCCAGCTCTAAAGGAGCTGGAGCAGGTAGCTCTTGATGGTATTGAGGCATCTAAGGTGCAATTCCATGCTGCAGTGGATTCTAACAATGTATCCTCTAGAGTCATGGCTACATCTGTGGCTTTTCGGAGATTGGCCTGGCTCAGGTGTACTACTTTGTCACAGGATACCCAGTCTAAGGCTATGGATTTTCCTGTGGTGGGAAATTCTCTGTTTGGGGAGCAGACAGAGAATTATATGAAGAAAATGGATGAATATAGAACCACTTACAGGGTGCACAAGCCAAGGAGCGGCAAGCCACTCTCAGGAGGCAGCCCCAGGGGGTAGGGGTGAGCCTTTTACAGGCCTTTTGCAGACTCAGGCCCCTCCTCTTCAGCCCTATGTACAGAGGGTTCTTCAGAGGAGAGGCAGGCGGGGGTTCGAGTAGGCCTGCTCCACCCCTCAGCCTAAAGCCCTTGCCAAACAGGCACCCTGATGGGATGCCCTGGCTCAGGCTGTGCCCACACCTGTAGGGGGCAGGTTGGCTCACTGTCCAGGACTGGCAGTCTTAACTCAGACAGGTGGGTCCTGGAAGTAGTGAGCCAGGGTCTAGTTCTCAGCTTCAAGAAATTTCCAAAGATGAGAGCCAGATCTTTCCACCTACAAACCCTTAGAGACTCTTGCTTTGGAATCAGAAGTCTCAACCCTCTTGGCTCTCAGAGCTGTAGAAAGGTTTCTCCCTTCACCAGGGCAAGGGTCTGTACTCCAGGTACTTCCTTACCCCAAAAAAGACAGGAGAGTGGCAGCCTATCCTGGATCTAAGATATCTAAACAAGCACCTTTTAAAGCCAAAGTTCAAAATGGTGACACTGGGAATGATTTTACCCTCCCTAAGGCCAGGGGACTGGCTAGCCTCCCTGGACCTCAAAGATGCCTACTTCCATGTTCTTATCAAAAGCTCCCATCAAGAGTACCTCAGATTCGAGCTGCCCTCAGGCCATTATCAGTTCAGAGCAATGCCCTTCGACCTCACTTCTGCCCCAAGGGTGTTCACAAAGTGTCTGGCAGTAGCAGTCGCTCACCTAAGAAGGCAAAAGATTGCCATTTTTCCCTACCTGGACGACTGGCTCATTGTGGGTCAGTATCCAGACCAGGTCAGATCTCACCTGCTAGTTACCCAGCAGCTGCTTACCTCTCTGGGATTTCTTCTCAATCTTCCAAAGTCAGTTTTGGAACCTGTCCAGGTACTCACCTTTATAGGCGCAGAACTGGATACAACGAGCAGGCCAGGCCTTCCTTCCCTGGAAAGGGTAAGGACCTTAGTGGCCCTAGCTGCCTCCTTCACTCTGCAGGTCTCTCGACCAGCAAGGCATTTCCTGCAGCTCCTAGGGCTGGCTGCCTCCGCCAGCTGTGGTGCAAGGAGCAGATTTCAGATGAGGACATTCAGTTCCATTTGAGAGCTTTCTGGTCTCAAAGAAGAGATCCTCTATCCAAGTTAATCCCAGTGACTCGAACCCTGATCCAGGCCCTTCAGTGGTGGCAGGATCAGAGCAATCTGAGACAGGGGGTGCCTTTCATCCCTCTGTCCCATTCCTTGACCCTTACTACAGATGCATCCCTCTTGGGATGGGAGCTCACATGGCGACCTCTCCACCCAGGGATTATGGTCCCCTCAGGAATCTCTGCTCCACATCAATCTGTTGGAACTCAGAGCTGTTTTTCTAGCACTTCAGGTTTTCTCTACATCTGTTCAGAACAAGGTGGTACAGGTCAGAACAGACAACACCACTACAATGTGGTACATCAACAAACAAGGGGCACTGGTCTTGGCCTTGTGCACCGAGGCAATGAAGTTGTGGTCTCTGGCTTACTCCTAACACTTCTTCCTCATAGCAGTTCACCTCCAGGCAAGGACAATGTCCTGGCAGATGCCCTCAGCAGGATTTCCCAGGGCCATCACGAATGGTCACTGGATCCCTAGTACTGGGGATAGTGTTTGCCAGATGGGGCACTCCTCAGATAGATCTTTCGCAGCCCCAGACAATTATCAACTTCCACTGTTTTGTTGCAGGCCCCAGTGTTGGGCTCAGTTCCCCTGGATGCCTTTCTCCTCGATTGGGAAGGAAGTTTCTTTATGCCTTTCCCTTCCCTCTCTGTTCAAAGTACTATTCAAAATCAGGTCTCAGCCCTGCAAAATGATCCTGATTGCTCCAGACTGGGCCAGGCAGCCCTGGTACCCACTCCTTCTGTCCTTAGCAGTCCATCTTCCCCTGTGTCTCCCCAGGAACCACAATCTGTTAACCTGTGCTAAGGGGAGAGTTTGGTATCTGAATCTCAAATCCCTCAACCTCAAGGCTTGGCTCTTGAGCAGTTAGAGTTTGCTGATTTGCAACTTTCTCAAAGTGTTCTCAAAATCCTGAAGGCTGCTAGGAAGCCTGCCACCAGGGCTACCTATAATTCCAAGTGGAAAAGGTTTTCCATATGGTGTTCTGGGAAGCATGTTTCCCCAGAATCTGCTGATCTACCCACTGTATTGGACTACATGGTCCATCTTAATTCTTTGGGACTGAGACCAGCCACCCTGAAAGTGCACTTGGCTGCTGTCTCTGCCTTCATTTCAGCAGAAGCCTCTTCTTTCTGCTCATCCTGTATTTTCCAAGTTTTTTAAAGGATTCTTCACCAATCCTCCATTTCAGGGACCCTGCCCGACTTGGGATCATAATGTATGCATTGCTCAGCTAATGCAACCCCCTGAGCCTCTGTCTTGGCCAGAGCTTAAGTATTGACTTGGAAAACTGTATTTCTGGTAGCCATCACTTCTGCCAGGCTATAAGTGAGTTACAGGCTTTATCAGTAGAAACTGACTTTATTTCCTTCACAGGGATAAAGTGGTCCTCAGGACTAACAGGAAGTTTTGCCTAAGGTGGTTTCAGATTTCCACCTTAACCAATCTATTTCACTTCCAGTGTTCTTCACTGACCATTCCTCCTCTGGTGAGAGGAGGCTGCACAACTTAGATGTTAAGAGGGCCCTAAGTTACTACATAGGCGTACCAAGGGTCACAGGTTTGACTCCTCCAACTGTTTCTCACTTATGGTGAGGTTGGGAAAGGAGACCTGCCACTAAGAGATCCATTGCCAGGTGGATCGTTTCTTGTATCAATTTTGCTATCAAAAGCTGGGTAAGGTTCCCCCCTCAGGCCTGAGGGCTCACTCTACCAGAGGTACAGCTGCATCTCTAGCTGCTGCTAGAGACATCCCTATCTTGGAGATATGTCAGACAGCTACTTGGAAGACAGTACACACTTTCACCAAGCATTACTCCCTGGATATTCAGGCCAGGAGGGATGCTCGGTTTGGCACAGCCGTGCTTCAGAGCCTATTCCCTAAGTAGGTTCTGTCCCTCCTCCATGGAGGTACTGCTGTGTAGTCTGCAATAGTCATAATATAGCAAGACTTCATGTTGTTTGAAGAAAAAATTACTCACCTTAGTAATGTTGTTTCTTCTAATGGAGTCTTGCTATATTATGACCTCCCCCCCAGCCTGCCCCTCTCAGAACTCCTACTTTGGGGTATGGGGTGGGTAGTCCTCTGTTGGCATTTATTGATGCCCTCTTTCATGTTTGGGTGTTGTGTTTATTTAGTTATTCTATCTTAATTTTCTGGTCCACTGACTTGAGTCTTTGTGTTGGGACCAGCAAAAATGTGTTAATATATTAGTGGCCAGTTGGCTAGTGTAGGTTACAGCTTCCACACAGAACCTTAGTGAGTTTTTGCTCGTAAAGATCTGACGGTTTCGGTTTAAAACCAGCCAGAGCTTCTGAACCGAGCTCGCACTCTAAGCTCCATGCTCTGCATGGAAGTTAACTCTTTCACCTTCGGAGCAGTTCTAAGGCTGGGGCAAACTGCAATAGTCATAATATAGCAAGACTCCATTAGAAGAAACAACATTACTAAGGTGAGTAATTTTTTCTTCCTTGCTCCTGACAAAAGGCCGTCTCTTCGATGCCGTGTGTATACATTCCCCTTTTGGCCTCCTGTGGTGAGTCATAAATTTCTGCTCCTGAATCCCACATGATTTTTAGTCGTGCCAGATATGGAGTAGAAAAACGAATCTGTTTAGCCTCAAGCTCTGTCATGATGTCTCCATATTCTAAGCACCGCTTCAAAATTTCAAGGGGATAATCTTGATCAAACAGTAGTCTTGCACCGTTCTATTCTATTCTATTCTATTTTCTTTGCTGCTCTTAATACTGTTTCTTTGTTCCGATAGCTGGAGAATTTCACCACCACTGAGCACGGCCTTGCTTTTGGATCTGAGGGTCGAGGGGTGAGTGTGCGATGTGCTTTTTCCAGTCGAAACTGCAATGCCTCCGGGAGGGGAACCACATGTTTCAGTAAATCAGTGATAAAATTTACCATCTGGCCAACCTCCGAGCCTTCAGGCAGTCCATGTATTCTCATATTATCACGACGGGAGCGTGATTCTAGGTCTTGGCATTTCTCGCTTAATCACTCTTATTGCTCCAGCAGGAATTCCACAGCCTGTTTCATGCGAGATGCCGTGTCCTCCGAATTAGACACTCGCTCCTCCACCTCTTGCATGTGTGCCTCCACAGCTGTAAGTTTGGCATTTAGTTTTTTAAATTCTGCTTGGTTTTCAGATTGAAATTGGTGTATCTCATGTATGATTGCTTCGAATCTTGATCTAGTTAATGTCTCTCTCTCTCTGTCTGTATCATTGTCTGAGGCGTGTTCACTATGAGGAGAGGAGCCTCCATCAGTCCGGTTATTCTGCTCTGACGATCCTCGGACATCCGAGTATTTCTGGACCATCTCACCTCGGTATTTCAGTACTTTATTGCTTTCTGCTTTCTTTGGCGACATTTTGGAAATGAATTTAGATTTTGTGTTAGCTGATTTAGTGATTATTCGCCGGGTGGATGCGCAGCATTAGGATCAGACCTCCATTTGGGTCCGTGACATCATCGGAAGGCCTGCTGTATGCCTTACAGGCCTTACAGCCCCTCCTCAGACCAGAATCTCTCCTGATCCAGACGGACAACACGTGCATAGTCTGGTACCATAACAAAGCACACACTCGTATCCCCTGTGTCAGGAAGTGATCCACATATGGTTCTGGGCAGTCCAGTACGGCCTTCATCTTTTGGCAGTGCACATCCCTGGCATTCAAAACATCCTAGCAGACAGCCTCAGCTGCACCTACGCCAAGGCTGACGAGTGGGAACTGAGACAGTCAGTGGTAGAAGAAACCTTTGATCTTTGGGGCCAGCCAGACCTCTATCTGTTTGCATTCCCTTCCAATGCAAAACTATCCAGTATTTGCTCGCTCATTCCAGGACATGGTGATTTCCGGCAAGAAGTGCTCTTTGTTGGACAGGGAAGTTCTTATATGCCTTCCCTCCCTTTCCACTGTTACAGAGAGTGCTGCTGAAACTGCAGGCGAAGGGGGCACGCATGATCCTGATCGCACCTTACTGGCCTTGCCAAATTTGGTTCTCTCTGCTTCATCCGTTGACTGTGGAACCTCCGGTTCCACTACCCAGCTACCAGGATCTTCTAACTCAGGAACTGGGCACTCTGGCCCATGTAGGCCTCAGGTCCCTTCACCTTCACATGTGGCACCTGCTGACATAGCTGCTTCATGTTTTAGTCTTCTCCAGAGTGGCTCAGGTACTGGTGGAGGCTAGAAAGCCATCAGTGAGATCTACCTATGACGCAAAATGGAAGAAATTCTCCATCTAGGCCTCATCTAAGGGTTGGGACCCCTTTTCATGCCCTGTACCACAGGTTCTAGAGTACATGCTGCACCTTTCTGACCCTGGGATAAGTTACTCCATTCTAAAGGTCCACTTGTCTGCCATTTCTGCCTACCACACTCCAGTGGATGGCAGAACTTTGGCACAGTTGGAGAGGTATCCAAAACCTTCCTGAAAGGGATCCTCCTTTTGAAGCCTCCCGTCAGGAGCCCTGTTCCTCCCTGGGATCTGAATTTAATTCTTGAGAAACTCACTCTGCCTCCCTTTGAACCGACTGTGAGTTGCGACATGTGTTACCTTTTGTGGAAAGTGCTCTTTTTAGTTGCTGTTATGTCTGCTCGAAAGATTTCCGAGCTTTGGGCCCTGATGTGTAAGGAGCCTTATTTGATTTTCCACAGAGACCAGGTGGCTCTGTGTACAAATCCAAGTTTTTACCAAAGGAGGTTTCTGAGTTCACTTTGAATCAGACCATACACTTACCAGTGTATTACCCTGAACGTTCTAACCAGAGGGAAGCACTTCTACATACCTTAGATGTACATAGAAGTTTGCGTTACTACACTAACCGGAAGAAGTCAGTCTGCAAAACAGATCACTTGTTTGTTTCTTATGTACCCAAATGAGAGGGCCCTGCTGTTTCTAAACAGTGTTTGTCCAAATGGTTGGCAAATTGCATTTTATTTTCTCAGAAGTATAACAAGCCACTTCCGGGGTAAGTTAAAGGACATTCATCCAGAGGCATGGCTGCATCTACCATTTGTTTCAGAAATGTCTCTGTTGCAATCTGCGCGGCAGCCACTTTGAGTTCTGTCCACACCTTCACTAGGCATTACAGTTTGGACATTGCTTCTAGGTGTAGGATTGTCTTTGGTCTCCCCATCCTTCAGGGGCTTCTATCTTAGATTCCTGTCTACTGCAGACCTTTTCCTGCCTCCCATGTTTCAGACTTGTCTGACTTTGAATGCTTGGGACTCAGTCCTAATGGTAATTACCCCTCTCGAAGTAAGATAGTACAGTTCCATAAGAACTTGCCATTGTCTTTCACAGACATGATTAGACACCTGTTTCCTACTCTCCCTCTCCGAGGGGGTCCGTCGATGGGGCCTCATTGACATCACAAGGTGGACCCTTGACTCGGCCACCTCCTAGGGTGCCACCGCTGATGTTGCCGGCACATTCTCTGTTACCCATCAACCTGCTCAACGATGATTACGAATATAATCGTGACTTAATTCTTCATTTTGATTCAGCTTTTAGAAGCAGCAGCTGAAAGGGAGCTAGCCATTACTTTTGTTTCAGGTTTTAGAAGCAGCAGCTAACAGCTGAAAGGGAGCTAGCATCTACTTTTAAAAGCACCTCATTTTGGAGAGGGAAGCTAGCAACTAAAAGGGAGCTAGCATTTGCTTTTAAGAGTACCTCATTTTGGAGAGGGAAGCTAGCAACTAAAAGGGAGCTAGCATTTACTTTTAAAAGCACCTCATTTTGGAGAGGGAAGCTAGCAACTAAAAGGGAGCTAGCATTTGCTTTTAAGAGTACCTCATTTTGGAGAGGAAGTGGGGAGTCAGCTAAATCTCCCCCTCCCCCATCACGTGCTAAAAGCTGCTGCTAAGAGGCGATAATAGTACTATCCTCCCTCCCACCCAGGTTCTTCTACATTTATAGAAGCCCAAGGGAACTTCCTGTGGGCTCCCAAAGGAAGACACCAGTGATAACAGGAAGAGAGGCTAGAGAAGACACAGTGAAGGGAGAAAGAAACAGTGATACCTACAGGTTGGGTGGAAAACAGACATGGACATCCACGTCTGCCAGAGCTGTGGAGGGCTGGTAGTGAGGCAGACACTCTGGAGACTGGGGTGCCCCTTCCTTAGGACAGTTGTGGAACTACGGAGTGAGCTATGGCAGGCAAGAGAAGAGATCATGAAGCTGCAGAGGAGACTGGATTGGGGATGCCCACCACGCCCCCTTATCCGCCCACTCCCCCAAAGGCCCGCGGGTCTTGGGGGATGGAGGGTGGTGAGAGGGAGAAGCTAGAGCTAAGATGGGGCACTACCAGCCACACACTATCCACACGCAGAATCATTTTGCCCCTCTAGCCAGGGGACAGAAACTAAGGGAGGAAAAAGGAAGAGTCGAGCTGGACAAACCTGATTCACGAAAGCAGAAAGGAGAGGAAGAATACACAGAGCGACAGGAGGATTCTGGTCATGGGGAGACTCTATGTTGCAAGAAGTGGAGGCACAGTCCATCAGTGCTGAAACCACAGTGAAATGCATGGCAGGAGCACGAGCATCTGCCAAGGAGAGCTAAGAACAGAATAGGACGGTTAGTGAGAAGAGATCAGGATTTCACAGGGATCATTGTCCACCTTGGGACAAATGTCATAGCAAATAGGACTGTGGAAGAAACCAAGGCAGACATGAAGACCCTAGGGGAGAGCCTAAAGGAGTACACAACATATCTGGTTTTCTCGGAAGTGTTGCCGGTTTGGAGGAAGGGCAGAAGTGAGGACAAGATCAGGGAACTCAACCAGTGGCTGCAGGGTTGGTGCATAGACAATGGGATGCACTACACTGGAGACTGGGGGACCTTATGGGTCAGGAAGCTCTTCAAGCATGATGGTCTGCATCTCATCGGAGAAGGAGCGAGAGCACTAAGGCAGAAGTAGGAGGTCTTCTTGGAGGATTTAAACTGAGAGGTCTCGAGCACAGAGAAGAAGACCTAAATGAGGACGCAGCAGAGAGATACCAAGGTAAGGGGATCGGCGAATGGAAGGGAACTGCCCAACATCGGACGAAAGGAAACAGGCATGGTCATGAGCAAGGAGTGGCCATAGGTGAAAAAAGGAGGGACCTCATGTAAAGTACAGGAGGGGCAGACACAGAAAAGGGGGGATGGTACTGAGGTTATAGCAGAGGGGGGAGGCTGTGATTGGAAGGCTGTGGTGACAGCTCACACCTCCATTGTCGGTGGGCTTGTCACCACTCCCTGTAAATCCAAAAGAGCACATACACACCCAGAAAGAGAAATGCAGAACCCAGGCATCTCGACCTCAGAGGTCTTGATTTGCATTCCGCAACAAGATGGCAACCTCAAAAATGTCTCTGGCGCAAACAGCAAGTTGGCAGTGTCCAAGAAGAGGGTGCAGCCCCATACCAAAGGGGGTGCGCATTCCTGGAAGCTGATGGTTGCAAATGCTAGAAGCCTTGCAACCAAACTACCCAAACTCACAACCAGAATGGTAGCAGAAAGATTGGGCTGGGTCGCTATGACAGAAACGTAGTTCACGGAAAACCACGGATGGGACAGAGTTATACCCGAATACAATCTGTTCAGAAAGGATAGGCAGGGGCAAAGAGGGTGAGGAGTAGCCATTTACATTTATTTATTTATTTAGTTTTTGTTGACCGGGTAAGTGCACTAGTCATATCCTGCCTATTTTCAGGCACGTCCCGGGGTAGGGGGATACAGAGGAATGCCAACTGACCTTGAACCAGATTAAGCTGTTGGTGGTATTTTTTTTTTTTAGTGAATGAGGGAAATCTGGCCAGGACACCGGGGGAATTCCCCTACTGTTGTCGATAAGTGCCATGGGATCTTTAACATCCACCTGAACTACCACCAATCCAGGCAGATGGGACCTCGGTTTAACGTCTCATCGGAAAGACGGCACCTCAGAAGTGCAGCACCCCTCTCATGCTGCACTGCAGTGTCAGTACTAGGACATTCAAGAAGATACAAAAGCCACATAGGTGCAAAGTCACCCTGGGGACACCAAGTCACTGTGGCTTATTATAGATCCGGGAAATGGAAATCCTTCAGGATTTATGTCATATACAGACCTCCAAATCAAGGACAGAAAGGGTACAAAGACCTGATAGAAGAAATACCCAAAATGACTCAGAGAGGTGATACTGCCGGGGGACTTCAACTTTCCAGATATAAACTGGAGTACACTTTAACGGTGGCAACAGCAAGGAGCAGGGATTTCTTATTGGCACTACAGGGAGCAGGACTAAGTCAACTGATCAAAACACCAACAAGAGATGCCATACTTGACCAGGTCCTCACAAACACCGAGGGGGTCAGTGAACTCGACGTGGGATGCCATATTGGTAGCAGTGACCATCGCATGGTTAGCTTCAAGGTAAACATAACTGAGGACATGCCACTCAAAAATAAAAGTACTAGATTTTAAAAAGGCAGACTTCAACCAAATGAGGACCAACATAAGAAATGACTTAACTGATCTACAAGTGGACGAGGTCAGTGTCGTGGGGAAAACTTAAGAAAGCAATCCAGACAGTAACTGACCAATGCGCCAGAAGGATTACCAAAACAAAAACAAAACAAAACCCCATATGGTTTTCAAAGGAAGTGGCTTAAATAGTGAAAGAAAAACAGAAGGCATTCAAGCTATACCAGAGAACAAACAAGAAACAAGACTGGGTGTCTTACAAGGAGAAAATGAAAGAAGCCAGCAAAAAAAATAAGGCAGGCAAAAGCGCAGACAGAAGCAAGTATAGAAGAGAGGGGACAAATCCTTCTTTAGATACATCCGGAATGAAGGAAGGTAAAAGGGGGTATAGTCAAGATTATAACTTAGGAAGGGTAAAACAGAAGATGACCCAGAAAATGCAGAAATCCTGAACAAGTACTTCTGCTCAGTATTTACTGAAGAGGATCCAGGGGATGGCCCAGAAATGGCAAAGCGCAACACCCCTGGACAGGGTTGATACTAGCCCCTTCACAGAGACCGAAGTACTGGAGGCACTAAATAAACTTCAAGTTGACAAGGCCATGGGGCCAGACGAAATGCATCCCAGGATCTTAAAAGAACTGAGATTAGAGTTGGCTGCCCCACTGGCTAAACTATTCACCAAATCCCTAAAGAGCGGGGATGTCCCCGAAGATTGGAAAAGGGCAATCGTGGTCCCGCTCCACGAATCGGGCAGCAGGGAGGACTCTGGAAATTACAGGCCCATATGCTTCATCCATAGTGGGGAAGTTAATGGAGAGACTACTCAAACAGACGATCATGGTATTCCTGGAGGCAAGCAGCCATCAGGACCCCAAGCAGCACGGTTTCACAGCGGATAGGTCATGCCAGACAAACCTGATTGAGTTTTTTGACTGTGTTACAAAGGTTGTAGATGACGGTGGGGTGGTAGATGTGGTCTACTTAGACTTTAGCAAGGCCTTCAACTCAGTTCCACACAGAAGGCTGGTAAAGAAGCTAGATCGCACAGGAGTTGGATCAGAAGTAGTTAGATGGGTTAAAAACTGGTTGCAGGGCAGAACCCAGAAAGTGCAGGTTAATGGAGCGCTGTTATCAGACAGTAGAGTAACCAGCGGTGTGCCCCATAGTTCAGTACTGGGGCCCCTGCTCTTCAATATTTTCATATCGATCATAGCTAATGGACTACTGGGAAAGGTGTACCTGTTTGCAGACTTGACACCAAAATATGCAACAGGGTCGACACCCAGCAGGGAGTGGACAAGATGGAAGCTGACCTCAAGAAACTGGAAGAATGGTCTGGAGCATGGCAGTTGAGATGCAACGCCAAAAAGTGAAAAGTTATGCACATAGGAAAAAGAAATCCACAAAAAGCATATTACCTTGGAGGGGAAAGACTAGCTGCCTCTACCCAAGAGCGCGATTTGGGAATCATCATCTCAGACAACTTGAAGGGAGGTAAACAGTGGTGGTCTCCTGCTGTCAACTTCTGTGTTTCTGTGTTAATAATGCAGGATGAGAAGGAAGAAGTTGAGGACTACGCTGAAAGCCACTATGATGGGACACCAGCTCCACTGTGTCCAGTTGCAGTGAAAACTTGGTGTTCTACACCCCAAGGTTCCCACCAGAGGACCCCCTACCTTCCTCACCATGATGCAGCAGTTGCATGCTGCCATGAGCTTTGACCTGGAAAAGCAGTACACCACCAAGAAAAATGTAATAGATTTCCTGGAGCTACCTGACTTTCTCCCTGTTGTGATGCCACCTCTCCTCCCTGCTTTAGAAGATGCCGCCTTTGCTGGCTGGTATAGGACAGATGTTATTCCAGCCATACCAAGGAAGGCAGATAAAATGTACATGGCCCCTTCTGCTAAACCATTTTTGCCACCCAGCCTGAGGCAAACTCGTTGGTCATTAATGCTGCCCATAATAGATCAAGAGCACCTGAGTTTTCTACCTCTGGATAAAATGTCCAGGAGATTGGATATTTTAGGCAAAAGGACCTTTGCCTCCTCTTCATTGGGCCTTTGTATCAGGCCCACATGACCAAGTACCAGAACACCCTCTGGAGAAGCTTTACCAGAGTGCAACCCCAAATAAGAGCTTTTTAAAGCTCTTGTTACCGGGGCCAATGTGGGTAAGTGTTTGCTGCACACAGCTTATGATGTCTCAGATGCTTCCGCCAGGGCTGCTGCATCTGGCATCTGTCTCAGGAGATACTCGTGGCTCAGGGTGGCAGGGTTTGTGAATGACATGCAACAGCATGTTCTCAGTGCCCCTTTCAGGGGATATAAGCTGTTTGGTTCTGAGGTCCAAAACATTCTTTCCACCTTCAGTCCTCTGACCGAACCCGGAAGTCATTGCATTCCCTCTGCCATACCCAGCCAGGGGGTAGGCACAGGGTTCCTTTTTGTTTGTCTGGTTTCAGAGACTGCTCAGTAACCAGACAGCAGGGCAAGAGAACAAGAGTCTTGCCAGCCCCCAGTACCACCCCAGGTGCCTATTCAAAAGCCCCTAGAGGTGGTGGTGCAGGGGGAGCCGCTCCAACCAACTCCACTTGACTCTTCATACACCGCCCAGCCACCTTTACCTTCAGGGGTGGTTGTATGGGGTCGCCTCTCCCTCTGCTTAAATGCAGTGGAAGGGGATGACAACAGATGCTTAAGTTCTAGAAATCGTAGAACAAGGCCATGCTCTAGAACTTCTGGACACACCTCCAGATCATCCGCTAATGGTAACCCACTACCGTCCAGATCATTTACCTCTGCTTCTGAAGGAAATCTAGACTTTACTTCAAAAGAAAGCCTTACAGCCTGTGCCCTTTGAACAGAGGCACACAGAGTTTTACTCCCAGTACTGCCTTGTCCCAAAGTGGACAGGAGACCTGCAGCCTATCCTGGATCTCAGAATTGAACTTCTTCATAGAGTACAAAAAGTTCAGAATGGTCACCCTGCAAGGCCTACTCTCACTGCCGCAGGCACGGCATTGGATCTGTTCCCTCGATAGGAAAGATGCTTGCCTTCATATCAAACTCCAGAAATCTCACAGAAAATACTTCAGGTTCCTATTCCAAGGGGAACATTACCAATTCTGAGTGTTGCCCTTTAGCTTGTCTTCTGTGCCACGGGTCTTTACCAAATCTTTAGCAGTAGTGGCAGTAGCCTTTCGCAGGGAAAACCTTTACATTTTCCCCTACCTGGATGACTGGCTATTGAAAGCTCACCCCAGGGACCAGCTGCTGCACACATTTGCTCAAACCAGGCAGCTGTTCGGTGCTCTGCGGGTTACTGTTGACATACCAAAACTGGTGTTGACTCCTTTTCAATAACTGCAATATATAGGAGCAGTCTTAGACACCACTCAGTGCTTGGCCTTTCTATTCCTGGACAGGGCCCAATGCCTGGTTGCCCAAGCACAACCAGTGCACAACAGCTGGTATGTCTCAGCCAGGACATTCCTATGCCTACTTAGCCTCATGGCAGTGGCCATTGTGACAGCAGCATTGTGGCCAGGCTGCACATGAGGATACCTCAGTGAAATCTGAGACTCCAATGGGATCAGCTCACAGATGACCTAGAACTTGTAATTGTTGCACTTTATGATGTCTAGAAGTCATGAATTTGTGTACCTCTTGTCTGTATTGCCTCCCTTTTTTCCCGGGTCGCACCTGGAAACAAGCTTCAGCTCAGTGTGCCTTTCCCAGTTACCAATTTTTAAATAAATAAATAATGGTTTTAGTCGCATCTTCTGTGCGCAGAGTGCTCAAGTGGTAAATGGAACCCAGCAGTCTGTTAAAGGGGGTTCCATTCCTGATCACCTCCCCTCTTTAGAGTCTCACAACAGATGCTTTGAGCAGGGGCTGGGGTGCACACCTGGGGCCCCTTTAGACACCGGGTACATGGACCCATGTCGCAGCAGGTGCTTCGGGGATGAGCTGGGGTGCATGCTTGGGTCCCCATCAAACACAGGGTACATGGACCCCAATGGAGAGTGCTTTACACATAAATGTTCTGGAGCTGTGAGATGTTCTGTATGGGCTTCAGGTCTTCCAGACTCCTCTGTCTCCAGGTCCTCTACTACTACAGATGGACAATATGAGTTTGATGCATTATATCAGAAAGCAAGGGGGAACTCACTCCTATCCCCTATGCAGGGAAACAATGAGATTTTGGTATTGGGCTCTAGAGCTGTCACTAGTATATTTTCCAGGTGCCCAAAATGTCTTAGCAGGCTAAACAGATTGCAGTCCAGTATGCAAGAATGGGAACTGCCGACCTCAGTAGTCTAAGACCTGTTCGACAGATGGGGTAATCCAGAGTTGGACCTTTTTGTGTCCCCACACAACGCAAAACTGATGCTTTTCTGCTTGCTTGTTCCAGGGCCTGGAGTTTTCTGGTAAGGTCTGTTGTCTCTTTCTTGGAAAGGGAGGTTCCTGGCTGCCTTCCCTCCCTTCCGTCTAATTCAGAGGGTGCTACTTGAGCTCCAGAAGGAGGGGGCAACCCTAATACTCATTGCTCCCCTATGGCCTTGACATATCTGTGTCCCCTTTGTTCAGCTGTTAGCAGTGGAACCACCAGTGCCTCTGCCCCTGTGCCAAAGTCTACTCTCACAGGAACAGGGAACCGGGTCCATCCATACCTCAGATCTCCATCTCCATGCATGGTTCCTGAAAACTTGGCCATTGCCCAGTTGGGGGTCTCCTAAAAAGTGGCTGATGTTCTGGTAGTTGCTAGAAAGTCTTCCACCAGATTGACTTATTCTGTGAAGTGGAAGTGGTTTGCTCTGTGGGCCACTTTTCACTACTTTGATCCATTCACCTGTTCAGTTAATCAGATTCTGCAGTATCTGCTGTCCTTATCGGATGCAGGCCTGCAGTTTTCCTCAATAAAAGTGCATTTGGCTGCTATCTCAACTTTCCATCTGCCTATTGAGGGTCATACGGCTGACCAGCTGGAGGTGGCCCATACATTTTTGAGAGGCATTCTCCATCTGAAGCCTCCCATCCGTGATCCAAACCCGGGTTGCATTTTATTTTGAAAAAGCTTACTTTGGCTCCTTTTGAGCCAGCCATGACTTGTAACTTACTTTCTTTCTAGGAAAGCATCATTTTTAGTTGCAGTCACTTCTGCTTAAAGGATTTAAGAGCTACCGGCTGTAAAGTGTGAGCCTCCTTATTTGATTTTCCACAAAGACAGGGTGTCTTTGCATACTAATCCTAAGTTCCCAGAGACGTGCAGTCCGTAACGGCTGTAAAACGGAAGGGAGACTCGATTGTTTTTGCAGCAGCTCTAAAGCACTGCTTTAGCTCCTTTTAACTTGAGAAATTGGCTCCCACAGACGAGCAGTCTCTAACGCCTGTAACTCGGGAGGGAGACTTGACTTGATTTTTTTTCTGCTGCATCTCGCCCATCGTGCTGAGCAACCACTGCTCTTGAATTCTGGCTTTCCACTTGGTTGCTTCGCGACTGCTCCTGCCCGCCCCACCACACCCACCTTGGCCGGCTCTAGCTATATAGTGTGAGATAGGAAGCCACGCCCATGACATAGGAAGCCACGCCACGCGCTAGCTGTAAATTAACTATCTCCCCAGTTTGCCATTAGCCGATTATATTTTCTCACAGCTAGAGGGCGTCTGAAATTTATACCATTTTCAGCTAGCTCTAAATCTAACCCTGCAAGCTACATTAAACCTGTACTCCTCTCCCCTGAGACATTCGGCATTTCTTCCAAACAGCACACTTCTTATGACACTCACTATAAATCTCAATATGGCCATAAAGACATGTGCCACATTTCTTCTAGTGTCAATCTTTCTTAACCTCTTACTGGTCCAAATCCTATACAACCTCCATAGGAAACCACATGGCTGCACCCAAACCATCGATCCTAAGCTCTCCTTGATACAACTGTCATTTCAATATCCCCAAGACACCTTCCCACTTATTATTCCACATAAGCTCATATACCACCTAGCCTCCTTTCTTCATAAATCCTCGGTGATTAACATCACCCTGCCCACTCCTTTCACCCATTGTAAGTTATGGCACCTCCTACTCATAGCTTTACTGTTAGCAGGGGACATTGAGCTAAACCCGGGACCCATAACTAATCTGCCACCAAATAATATAACATGGCACGACTCCAACGGACTCCGTGTTGCACACATGAATATTAGAAGCCTCCTTCGTAATCTAGCTGAATTAGAGGCATGGGTTGCACAAAACCACCCCGACATCCTCTGCCTGTCAGAGACCTGGCTAAAACCCTCCACTGCTGATTCCCTCTGCGCTCTGCCTAACTACAATCTCATCAGGCAAGACAGGCCCTCATCAAAGCGTGGAGGTGGTATTGCCATCTTCTATAAGCAACACCTGCTGCTAGTCCAAAGCCTCTACCTACCCTATCTCTCTGTGAAGTGCTCCATGCAGCGCTACAACTAAGCTCAAAGAAATTACACATAATCTGTGCCTATAACCCTCCTGCTGGAGGGAATAAAGGTCTAGAAGAACTCCTCTTACTAGTAGACAGCACCATTGGCTGCAACGAGGTCCTCATATTGGGTGACTTAAACTTAAACTGGGCTAGCAAATCAAATTAGTCCTCTCACACCTTGGTACAAGGCCGTAACCTCCATCAGCTGATCTCTGACCCTACTAGGGTTATAGCTCCCCCTCGGACCAGCACTCTTATTGATTGGGTCCTTACTAACCGCCCTGACAGTATAATGAGCGCCGGTACCCTTCCGGATGTAATCAGTGATCACTCCCCAATCTACTGCATTTGACGCTCTACTAGTAGACCATCTCTGCCTCCAAAACTAATTACGTTCTGCAATCTAGCCAACTTCAATCCAATACAGTTTACATACGACCTCTCAATGATTGACTGGACCTCCATATACACCTCAGCTAACGCCCAGTCTGCCTTTGCCAAATTCGGTCAGCTGCAAGACACCCATGCCCCTCGTATCACCAGACGTTTTCGTGGAACCCAGACTAAGTGGCTAACTAAAGACCTACTAATCCAGATAAGGGCCAGGGACAAAGCCTGGCGGTGTTTTAAATCCACAGGGACTCAAACTGACTATTGCCACTACCGCTCCCTGAGAAACGCTTGCAAAAGAAACATCCACTTATCCAAAAGCTCTTTCTGCAGGGACCTTCCTGAAAGCCTCCGGTGACTCTAAGAAATTCTGGTCCACCATAAAAACCCTCCTGGTTTCTAATCACAGGGCCCACACAAGTGACATGCAGTTAAACGGCATACATTGCAACAACCCATTAACTATAGCCAATGCCTTCAATCGCCATTTCTCTGATCTAACAAACTACCTGACCTCCTTCCCTTCTGGTCACACTGCTCCGCCCCCGTGCGATAACAAGCCTCCACTCCTACACCCCCCTTTCAGGTTTCGGATCATTACAAAAGGACAAGTACAAAAACTGCTACTCTCCATTCCTGATAACACCAGCCCGGGGTCAGATGGTCTTGAGCCTAGGCTCCTGAAAGCTGCTGCCCCCTTCGTAGCCTCTCCTCTAACCAAAATCTTCAACCTGTCTCTATGCTGTGGTACAGTTCCAAATATCTGGAAAGTTGCCAGAGTCACCCCAATTCCTAAAAAAGGAGACCCCAAGGAAATCAAGAACTACCGTCCCATTGCCATACTCTCTGTACTAAGCAAAATCCTTGAAAAGCTAGTTGCCACCCAGTCAGTAGAATATCTCCAGAAATATAACCTCCTTTCTAGCTCTCAGCACGGCTTCCGTAAAGGTCACAGCACCACCACCGCCCTACTCAAACTAACAAGTGACATCTATAACTCCATGGACTTGGGCCTCTTGACAGGAGCGGTTTTCATCAACCTAACTAAAGCTTTCGACCTGGTCAATCACACACTTCTTCTTGCAAAGCTTCACTCCTTTGGTTTCTCCTCAGATACCGTTACCTGGTTTGAAAGCTACCTGTCTGACAGAAAACAGGCTGTGGTTTTCAACTCAGCCATATCGGATCTTGCGCCGATCCATGTTGGAGTACCCCAGGGCTCCATACTTGCCCTCTGCTTTTACTATATTCATTGATGACATCCCACTATACACCGAACTGCTCATCTCTGCTCTCGCTGATGACTTGAGTTATCTACACAGTGCTAAACTGCTGCTGCCTAAACCACCCTTTTGCCATGGACTTTGCGAGTATTCAATCCTGGCTCACTGACAACAAACTTGTCCTCAACTCCAGCAAGTCCTACTCAATGCTCTTTGGCTCGCCTGCTATACTCGAATCAAATCACAATCCCCTTACTATCTCGTGTGCAGATGGATCCCCTCTGACTACTGCCAAATCCTTTAAATATCTTGGCGTTACTCTTGATGAATTTCTTGACCTGGACCTCCACATTTCCACTATCTGTAAGTCCGTAAATGCTAAGATGAGGCCTTATCGCACCAGCTCACGCCCTCACCCCTTAGCCAGACTAGCTGTGGCACAAGGCTTCCTTCTCCCGGCCCTAGCATATGGCTCTGCAATCTACCTATCTGCATCAAAGTCCTCCCTCCATAAATGGGACACCACCTACAATAGCATCTGCCGCTATGCCTTTGCGTCACCACGCTACAAGCACCATTGCCAGCTCTACATGGACCTAAAATGGCTCTGCCCCTCCGCCTATCATCTCCAGTCCTTTGGCTCATTAATTGACTGTGTTGCCAGAACAGGCCTCCCCTATCCCTTGCCTCTGCTCTGGAATCACAACCTCTCACCTATGAGCTCCGATCAAATGACAAAGCCCTTCTGCATCCCAAGATGCAGATCAAACATGCGCCAGCTTTCTCTTAGCAAGCTCCTAAATACTGGAACTCTATACCCGCTTCTATCAGTCAGCGCCCACCCATGCTAGTTTCAAGAAACTACCCCGAACACCTGCACACTGTGAACCCCTGCACTTGCTTTAACCCACCTTGAACCTTCACTTCTCCTGCTTTCTTTCATCTCTAGATAATCCACCTCCTTGATACCTCTTCCCTCCTCTCTTGGACCCTATCATGCCACTCTCTTACCACCACCCCCTCTTTCTCTCCCTACCACTCTCCCCTCCTCTCCCTGCCTAAAACCTCTCAGTTTGGCACTTATTATCCAAGTCTTGCAGCCTGTCTCCTTACTGATTTATTTCCCTGTGTTACCTATTCCAATCTGTAATATAATCTGCATAGTAGTGTAACTTTCATTATCATTTTGTCAAATACGATTGTCTCTCTATTCCAAGTATTGTTATTTCCTCTGATTTGTGCTGCTTTCATGTGCTGCGTCACATGTATCTTGTATGTCTGTAAACTGTACTCTCCCGGGTCGTGCCTGAAAATAGGCATTTTATGCCTAGCGCACTTACCCGGTTACCAAAAGCAAAATAAATAAATAAATACATTTCTGCTAAAGGTGGTGTCCGAGTTTACCTTGCATCAAACCAGCCACCTGCCAGTTTATTATCCTGAGCATGCCAGTCCAGGGGAAGCATTGCTCCGTACTCTTAATGTACATAGAATATTCAGATACTATATACACTGCACGAAGGACTGCAGAAAGTCTTCACAGCCTTTTGTTTTGTTTGTCCCTGGGAAAGAGGGTACCCCAGTTTCTAAACAGTGCTTGTCCAAATGGCTAGCACACTGTATTACTTTGTTACAGGAAGTATAGTAAGGAACATCCTGGGTGGTTCATGTTCATTCCACAAAAGGCATGGCCACATCTGTTGCTTCTTTTAAAAATGTTTCTGCTGCAGACGTCTGTGCAGCTGCCACATGGAGTGTACTGTCCACTTCACTAAACACTACAGTTTGGACATTGTCTCTCAAAAAAGGGCTGGCTTTGGCCAAGTTGTGCTCCAAGGCCTGCTTTCTTAGGCCTGTAGGCGTCAGCCACTCGGACTATTCACAGTCAGTACTGCTTTGTACTTGTTCCATAGGTGTGGCCTGATGAATGAGATATCCTCAAAGAAGATAGAACAGTTATGTACTTACTGTAACAGTAGATCTTCAAGAGACTCTTTTATCAGGCCATACCATCCCACTCCTTTCCCCTAATGAACCTGAGGTTCCAGTTTTTGCTGTCTCCAACTTCATTATGGTCTACTTATAGTTCTCTGCCTCGCCTGGGTTCACATAGTACCAGGTTCTCTGTAGAGAGGTCCTCCAAGTATGTTATTCAGCGGGGAACTGAGGAGAGGAGGGACCGCGTACATTTATATGGGAGAGCTGATATCTGACATCATTGTGGGCGGACCCTGGTGGACTGTTTGTAAATGTTTCCATGTAGTCCTAGCACCTGGTTCCATAGGTGTGGCCTGATGAAAGAGATTCTCTTGAAGATCTGCTGTTATGGTGAGTATGTAACTGTTCTATCTGCATCGGACCTCTGAGACCTCAGTCTGTACATCAAATATAAGACGTTTTGAATAGTGTTTCTACAAGCCCTTATTCTGCCTTGTAAAAAGGAGACTGGCTCTGTTCCCTAGACATGAAGGATGAATACCTTCCTATCAAGATCAGAAAGTGCCACAGACAATAATTGCACTTCATGCCAGAGGGTATGCAGTAGTAGGTCAGAGTGTTGCCCTTTGGCTTATTCTTGGCATCACTGGTACTTACCAGATGCTTAGTAGTGGTTACGATGGCCCTTTGCAGGGAAGGACTTTATGGCGTCCCTTATCTGGATGATTGGCTTCTAAAGGTCAATTCCAGGGGAAGCTCTTCTTCACACCCTTTCCCAAACCATGCAACTGTTCGAGGCACTAGTGGTAACAGTGAATGTGCCAAAGTCAGTGCTGACCCCATGCCAATTCCAGCAGTACTTTAGGCCGTAATAGACACGGATAAGGGATGTGCCTTCCTGCAACAAGACAGGGCAGATGCCTTTATTGCTCATGCACACTTGATACATAGGAGCCACTGCGTATCTGCCAGAACAGTGTTGCGTCTCCTGGACATGATGGCTGCTGCCATAGTAATAATGCCATTTGCTTGGCTCCATATGTGAATCCCACAGTGAACCCTAAGGGTAAAACGGGATCATTTGACAGACGAGTTGGAACAAATGAGTCTCATGTCCCTACTTCTCTGGGCACTATTATGGTGGATGGACCACAGCAACTTACTCAAGGGTGTACTATTTCCTTGTACCGGCTCTTGTACAGATACTCACCACGGATGCCTTGGGCTCTGCTTGGGGTGCTCATCTTGGCTCCTTCCAGACACAAGGGTCATAGAACAGAGTGGAGGCCGAACTCGACATAAATATCTTGGAAATGAGAGCAGTCCTGTGTCATCTCTGCCCCAGTCCACTGTTAATCTTGATGGACAGTGTCATTCACTGCATAAACAAACAAAGGGGCAATCAGTCCTATCCTCTGTGCAGGGAAACAATGAGTGTGTGGTACTGGGTGCTGTCAATCTTATTTCTCTCAGGTCTCCAAAATGTCTGGACAGACAGGCTAAGCAGGTCTCAGTACAAGATTCACAAATGGGAACTGCTGACCTTCATGGTAGATGACCTCTTCACAAGATGGGGTGGTCCAGAGTCGGACCTTTTTATATCCCCACAAAATGTAAAACTGCCGTGTTTTTGCTCGCTTTCTCGAGAGCCTGGAGTTTTATGGCAGGACCCATTGTCCCTCTCCTGGGAAGGGAAATTCTTGTATACATTTCTTCCCATTCTGCTAGTACACAGTTTTCTGCTCAGTTTGAGATTGAAGAGTGCCACTCTCATAGCTACTCTTTGGGCTCGCCAGATATGGTTTCCACTCCTACAACATCTGACAATAGTGTCCTGTTCCTTTGCCCCCATGTCGGGGTCTATTGTTATAGTCCTTGGGGGTCTCTGGTTCATCCAGGCCTGAAGTCCCTGCATCTGCATGCATGACTTCTGAAATTGTAGCCATTGCCGGTTTTGGGGTATCACCTAAGGTTGCAAGTGTCTTGCTTGGGGCTAGAAAGTGTTCTGCTAGACATACTTATTCTTTGAAATGAAAATACTGTATTTCACTTTCTGGTCTGCTGCCCGGAAAATGAACCTTTTTACGTGTCCTGTGAATTCTGTTTTGGAATACTTGCTTTTATTATCTGATTCAAATCTGCAGTAGTTCTCTGGTACATTTCATGCCCTTGTTAATGGCCGTATGGTTGCACATAGGAGGCAGTATAGCGCAGTGGTTTAAGACTCTGAGCTGTAAATCTGGTGACATCCAGCAGATCAGACCTGGGTTTGAATCCCACAGCTTCGACTTGCATACTGTGTGACCCTGAGCAAGTCACTTAACTTTCCTGTGCGCCCAGGGTGCTCCTGTAGAAAAGCTTTCAGCTTAGTGTGCTACTCCTGGTTAAACTAAACAACTAAAAGTGTCACATACTTTTCTGAGATGTGTCCTTTTATAGGAAACTTCCTATCCATAACTGGTCTGGTACCCCCCAAAACCTCACCTAAAATTATTGCAAAGCGCAAACTAGGGCCTGGTAAACTAGCCCTACTCAAGGCCCACCTCAGAGAATGGGACTGGACACCCCTAACACCCTTGACCCGGACCATGCCCTTGAACTATTTACCAACACCTTTAACGCAGCCTGTGACAAGTTCGCCCCCCCTCACCAGACAATGACCAAAGGGAATCATGCACCATGGTTCTCGGACCACCTCCAAGGCCTACTTCATCAGCGTGGCGCACTGGCACCTGTCAGCGAGACCTAATGGCCTCTGGACAGGCAACGTTATTGGGAGTCCCGAAACAAGTGCACCTGGGCCATACGCACCGCAAGCGAACTATTTTAAAGCCATCTTAACCTCCACCTGGGGCTCTGGTCACAAGTTCTGGGAAAACATTAAGGAACTCTGTGGCAAAGCCCCAGACCTCACCTGACCAAATTCTAATAGATGGCTGCCTCTCCTCCGACCCCCTCAGAATAGCCTCGGCCCTTAACACTGCTTTCACTGATCTCTCCCATGTGCTGCCCCCTAATTTCTTCTATCCCCCGCCTGCCCATAACACCCCGCATCCTCCCCTTGCTCCACACTTCTACCTGTGAGTCCTTACCCCAGAGACTGCCAAACCCTACCTAACCAAAGCTATTAGCCAAAATCACTATAGTCACGACTCCCTGGACCTCAGACTTCTCCATCTCACCCCCCAGGAAGTCCTAGCCCCACTCACCCACATTCTATACCGCTCCCTCTGTCAAGGGAAATTCCCTACCCACTGGTAATACGCCACATCACACCCATCCATAAAAGTGGTGACCGCACATCCACAAACAACTACCGCCCCATCTCTATCCCGCCCCCTCGGTCTAAAACACTAGAACACATAGTCGCCGACCTACTTACTGACCACCTTAACAAATATAGTCTTCAATCCGGACAGCAGCATGGTGTTAGGAGGTCTAAACCTCACTTTCAGATTCTTGGCGATATTGGGAATGCAAGTAATCACAGGGATGTTACATTAGAGTAATAAACAAGTTTATTACTACCAAAGGGATAAATCACAGTTGCCCTAAGCAGTTCTTACCTGTCTGAACCGGGAGCCAGTGCTAAGCGTTCCCTACACTTTGAGGTTTCTCTGTGTCTCTTGGGGTCTCTCAGGTCTCCGAGGTATAAGGCTTGTGCATTACATTATATACCTATGATAATTACTATGGTTACCAAAACATAGAAACATTTCTAGTTACAGAGGTGAGCCCTATTGGCTAAATTAGAGGTGACTCCATGGTCCAAGATAACATTATACAATTCTGTAAAGTCATCAGTTTGAGAACAAAAGAGTTCTTATCCAGAGTTTTACATAACTCAGTGTAGTGGTACAAATCACCAAAAGGTGGCAATGCTGTCTTGCATATTCTAATTACTCCAAGGACACAGATGTCCTGGCATCTTACAAGTAAGAAATACACAGAAAATACATAGCAGAATATATGTATTAGCAAGCAAAGTGTGTTACAACAATATGCATTCATATCCTGACATCTCCTCTTGTGCAGTAGATGCCCTTAGCCCTGTATGTTAGTAAAACATGTACTTAAGTGCTAGCTGTCTACGGTGTACCTCTGAGGGTACCAATTAGGGTGCAGGGACCTCGTGTAACAACAGTTTCCATAAGGGCCACAGTACCACCAGCGCCCTCCTTGAATTTACCTCCCATGTCCACTCAGCCCTGGACCACGGCCACCTCACAGGCGCCATCTTGGTGGACCTATCTAAGGCATTCGATACTGTAAACCATGCCCTCTTGCTTAACATCCTGGCTTTCACGGGTTTCTCCAGTGACACCCTAAACTGGTTCACCAGCTATCTCTCCGATAGAACGCAGATAGTCAAGGTAGGCCCTGTCCTCTCCCCCCGTCTACCTACCCGCTCCGGTGTCCCACAGGGCTCCATACTTGGCCCCCTACTTTTCAGCCTATACCTCAACTCCTTCCCAGCGTCGTGCCCCGGAAATCTACTCCTGTATGCAGATGATGTGGTCTTGTTCACCTCTGACCCGTCACCTCCCAAGCTCCACCAAACTCTTCAACACTCGTTCCGTGAAGTTGAAGACTGGCTCACCACCCAACATCTTATTATCAACTACAATAAGACAAAAGTCATGCTCTTCGCCCACCCCCAGAACCCACTCAGGAACCTCTGCCCCAATTCCTCACTGCCAGTCAGACCCCATTAGAACAAGTAAGCAGCTTTAAATACTTAGGGATCCTCTGGGCCCTCCCTCAGCTTTACTCAACATATCCCCACCTATCAACAGCCCTTAGCTCCAGACTAGGGGTACTATACCGGTACAAAAACTGCCTCACCCCTGTAGCATTACAACTTACCATAAACTCCTCGATCCTTTCCCTGCTAGATTACGGCATCCTAATCTACAGTGCTGCTCCATCCACCACCCTAAGCAGACTCCGACTCATTTTAAACAAAGCCTGCCATCTCATCCTTGGATGCGATTGTTTTACACACTCCTGCCCCCTTTACAGCAGCACAAACTGGCTAAACCTAGATAGCAGGAATCGGGTACCACCCTCCTTAAGACCAAAAAGGTACTACTAGGCCTCACCCCACCACCCTAAACCAAATCATCCACCCAACTCCCCCAGTCAAAACAACCCATGGCTCAAACAAGCAGCTGCTAAGGGTACCCCGTGGCTGGACTTCCCAATTCCAGCGAACCTTCACTTACAGGGCCCCCTCCTGGACTAACGCCCTCCCAAGTCATATAATAAACGAATTAAGGCTTGGCCCTTATAAATCCAAGCTACGGAAATACCTTCATGCCTCTAGCCAATGTGACTGCCCTTTACACCAGATTGACATATGCAGCTATCAAACTAACTATTGTCGGACACCCCGTACCAAATTGTAACTATGAAACCCTATGACCATCAGCCTCTACAGAACCTCTGTAACTATTATGGCTGTACTAAGAAACAAAACTTGCTGTTATTCAACAACTGCACAACTATGTAATTGTACTGTAATCTGTATTCCAAGTTCTGGCCATGTATCCTTTTATGTATGACATGGAACCTTTGTAAGTGAGTTGCTGACTCGAAGGTCTTTCTGAATATTTCAATAAATAAAAAAATAATAATCTAGTCCCCCGTGGGACTTGAATTTCATATTTGAAAAATTTTACTTGGCTGCGTTTCAGCCTGCCGCGACTTGTGGTCTTTGTTCCCTTGTATGGAATATATTATTTTTAGTTGCCATGACCTCAGCTCGTTGAATTTCGGAGCTTCAGGCTTTAATGAATGAGCTTTCTTATTTGATTTTTCACATACAGACTCTGTTTTTGTACCAGTCCTATATTTTTACTGAAGGTGGTATCAGTTCACACTGAACCCAACGATCCACCTTTCTTTTTATTACCCTGAGCATGCCAGTAAGGGTGAGGCATTGCTTCATACTCTAGGTGTACACAGAACACTTAAAAACCATGTTAATCTCATTAAGAGCTGCAGAGCCTTTTGATCTTCTTCAGGGTTATCCCTTTCATCAGGTCACACCTATGGAACTACCGCCATAGGCACCATGATCATGCAGAAGCTTTTTCTGAAACAGTCGACTAAGTACTGCCCACACCGACGTCCTATGTCAATGTCACCCTGCTATATAAACACGGGCAGACCCGCTCCCTCCTCGGTTCTTTCCCACCGTCAGCCTAACGTGTATGGACTCTGAAAAAGCTTTGTCGTTCTGTCGACCACCAGAAGTTTACTTACCTTTTATTTTCAGAGTTGTCTTCGAAATCACTTTATTTAAAAGTGATTCCCTTTCCTTTTGTTTGTCGAGAACTATTGATCTTACTTAGAGAGGGTTCCTGCAGTAGGTCTTCACATATAGGACTGAGCCCTCTGGCGTCAGGACCACACGGCAGACTTCTAGCTATCAATCCATAGCGGGGGACTTCCCCTGGTGTTACATGATGGGACGTCAGCGTGACACTACATAGGGAGAGGTCCCTATGCCCACCCTCCAGTTCTTTCCCACCGTCGACCTGTGCAAGTCGGACCTCGTGGTGAACTCTGCTCCAGTCATTCGCCATTTTAATAAGTATTTTTCTTATTTTCTTACTTTAATTCAGTACTGTCATTTTTTATGTCCTTCTCTGTCACATCGACCGAAGAAGTGCTCAAAGTGCGGTGCCAAGATCTCACATGGGGACGAACACTCCCGCTGCATCCTCTGCCTAGGCCCCAAGCACCGAGTTGATGACTGCGACATCTGCCAGTCCTTCAGCAAGGCTACATGTGTCAGACGCCAGAAAGCCCTTAATGCCTACTTGCTGAAAAAATGCCTGTCATCGATGGAAAAGAAGCTTCAGGAGCTGCAGGAACGTTCCTCTTCACCCACCACCGAGTGCAAGAAAAAGAGAAGCACTGGGATGGGTCCCCTTTTTCCCAGCTTCCAGGCACCCTCTCTTTCTGCAAGGGTTCGCTCTCCTGGGACTCCTTCATTCCTCTGACTTGGCCTGACTCGTTGTTTTCCCTGGACCTCCAGGATACGAGTACTTATGCTCTGAGGGTATCGTCCCCAAAGTCTGGTCTTGCTCTTCCAGTGGGCCTGTCAACAGGGAGTTCCATTCCTGTACCCCCCTCGTGCCCCCCAGACCAGGCATCAGGTTCTTCCCGACCCCTCAGTGGTCGACGTTCCTTCTAACCTGGTGATGGCCTCTGGATGGGGCGACCCTCCCATTCCTTCCGCTCCAATGCCGGGGGCCCCCGCCTAGCCCTTCTAAGGTACCAGCTGGGTCCCACAGGCCTGCCAATGGACCGCTTTGCTCCCAGTGGTCCCTCTGCCCCACCTCCCTCAGGGCCTTCGGCTCCTCTGCCATCCGGCCCTTCAGGCACGGACCCCCACTGTCCTCCACCACAGTTTCCTTTTTATCCAGTGCCAGGGAGGCTGTTGCTGGGTTACTGGTTGCACGCTCCGGTGCCCGGTCATTTGTACTAGAGGTACCATTCTCAAGCTTACCCCTATTGGTACCAGGCTCCTGGCTACCCCTCATGTTCTTCTTTAGGGTACCCAGTCTTCCAGCCTCCATCCCCTCTGCTTCCTCCACAGCCTCTGGCCTCAGACAGGTCACAGGCTGACTGTCAAGGGGCAATTCCTGCATGGTGGAAGGACACCAGATCACAGCTCTTGCAGGAGCTTGGTCACCCACAGCCAATCATGGTCTTCCCCCGACCCCCAGAGCGGTTCCTAGGAGCCCCTCCCCGGTCGACCATCAGGCATCAGACAGGGACTCTAATAGGCATCCATCTAGGGCCCTTCCCAGTAAGTTCACAGAGGGGACTTCAGACAAAGCCTCTCTCCCTCATAGACTGGAGTCTTCAGATTCAGAAGCAGACTCTGACTCTTCGCCCAGTTTGGGGGCTCGTACTCCCTTGGAACCTAAACCAAAGGCGTCTCCCAAATCTCCTCCAGAGAACCCTTTATTTGGGGAGATCCTTAGATCTATCCAGCAGGCATGTGGCTGGGCATCCCAAGAGCTGGATCCCAAAAGGAAGAGGCTCACGGAGCATCTGGACTTGAATGCAGACTCCTTACCCATATCTCCTTGGATGGGGCCGCATGAGACCCTGACGTCCACCATATGGCAACAAGCTTCCTCCATCCCTGCAGTCTCCAAGAAGGCTGACAGGGCCTGTCACCCACCAGAAGAGGCCAACCACCTCACTGTGCAACCTAAAGTCGATTCTGTAGTTATCACAGCAGCCCATGACAGGTCGGCTCAGCCAAAACATCTAAGTGCCTCACCTCCGGACAAAGAGTCCAAGCAAATGGACCAGTACGGTCACAAGGTCTACGCTTCCTCCACCTGCGCCATCAGGTTTCTCAATTATATGGTACACATGATTTCTTACCAGAAATCTGCTCTAGCTGATCTAGAGTCAGAGCTCCATCCATACCCGATGAGGATTTCAGGACCAAGCTTCTCGACAAGGTGAGACTTACCAAGTCCTCTTGTCACTACACTTTGCGAGCCGCCTATGACTCTGTGGACTCAGTGGCCCACTGCACCACCTCAGGCATCTGTCTGAGACATTTGGCACGGCTCCTTATAGTTGGTCTGGTGCAAGATATCCAAACTACCCTCCTGGACGCACCCTTCAGGAGCTCCGTCCTGTTTGACGGTGATGCAAAGATTATCCTCACAAGCTACAGGAGAGCAGCAGATCCCTTTGGGACGTCCACTTCATGTACCGCTCTGGTCCCAAGCAGCCTTTTGGCCGTCCTCAATGAAGATGGAACAAACAGCCCCAGGCCAGACGCCAGGTTAAGCATCGGGCCACAGGGTCTGGTGCCCAGACTCCTCAAACCAACTCCCAGAAGACTTCTGGAGGCAATAAAGCAGCCCTCCCCTCTGCCTCCTGACTTGGGGGAACCCCTCCACCTCCTCCAGATCTTCCAGTGGAGCCGGTGGGGGGAAGATTCGCCATCCATCTCAGAGAGTGGGAGGCAATAACTGCAGATGATTGGGTCTTACAGATAGTTGCAAGAGGGCACTCAATAAAGTTCATGGACAGTCCCCTGGACAACCCTTTGGGTTGATCTCACTACCCATCAAGTCATCTTCACCTCATTCAAGAAAAAATACAGGCTTTTTTGTCAAAGAAGGCCATAGAGCCAGTTCCTCCTGCGCAGGCAGGAAGAGGGTATTACTCCCGTTTCTTCCTGGTGCCCAAAAAGACAAGTGATCTGAGGCCCATTCTGAACCTGTCTGCTGAACCTCTTAGTCGAGTACAAGAAGTTCCACATGCTAACTCTCCAGGGACTCTTACCCCTGCTCCAAAAGAATCCGTGACTGTGTTCGCTGGACATGCAAGATGCTTACCTGCACAACCCTATCCTCCAGGCCCACCGCAGTTTCCTCAGGTTCACCTTTCAGGGGAACCATTACCAATTCAAGGCCCTCTCTTTTGGCTTCTCTTTGGCACCTCAGGTTTTTACCAAGTGCCTGCTGGTGGTGGCTGCAGCCTTGCGCCATAAAGGGATTTATGTGTTCCCGTACCTGGATGACTTGGCTATTGTCGGCCCCATCTCGGGACAGTCTGCTGGAGTCTCTCTCTCTCTCTACCACCCTGGACCTATTTTCCAGTCTTGGCATCACAAGGAACTAGCCCGAGTCACAGCTTTCACCCTCTTAGCACCTCCAGTTTATTGGAGCAGTGCTGGATACTGTCCAGGGCAGGGCCTCCGTACCTCAGGACAAAGCAGAAACCCTGAGACAGCAAGTCCTTTCTGTGACCAACTCTCGTTGAACCATAGCCCTCTCTATTCTCTGTCTGTTGGGACTAATGGCGGCGGCCATTCACACATTTCCATTGGCCATACTGAACATAAGGGTGACCCAGTGGACACTTGGTCCAGTGAGATCAGTGCTCGGATGACGTGGACCACAGGGTCCTGGTCTCCAGCAGCATGAAGAGGGATCTTCTCTGGTGGCAGGAGTTGTCCAGCCTCTCCTCGGGGGGGGGCGGCCCTTTCACCCCTTTCCTTCTTCCATGAGTCCCACAATAGATGCCTTGGGCCCAACTAGGGACCCACCGAACCCAGGGGAGGTGGTCTCCACAAGAAGTACATCTGTACTTAAATGTTACAGAGATGAGAGCAGTGCTCTGCACTCTCCCAGCATTCCAGATACTCTTATGCCCAGGAGCGCTCTCCAGGTGTTCCAGATCCTCTTATGCCCAGGAACACTCCTGGTCCGGACTGACAACACGGCTGCAGTCTGGTGCATAAAACAGAGAGGGGTACCCGATCGTACCCCCTCTGCAGGGGGCCGGTGCGGGTGTGATAGTGGGCAGTCCAGAACGGCCTATTCCTGACAGCAGTCCACGTCCTGGGAGTTCACAGCATCCTGGCGGACAGTCTCAGCCACACCATTGCGCCGACTCACAAGTGGGAACTAAGGCAGGAGGTACTAGTAGATCTTTTTGATCAGTGGGAATGGCCAGAAATAGATCTCTTTGCCTCCCCATCCAACGCAAAACTACCCAGCTTTTGCTTGCACATTCCCGAGCGTGGTGTTTTGGGGTAAGACACGCTGTCTCTTTGTTGGACAGGAAGGTTTCTGTACGCTTCTCTCCACCTTTCCAATTCTGCAGAAAGTACTGCTGAAGCTTCAAGCAGAGGGTGCTCACATGATTCTCATTGCTCCCCTCTGGCTTTGGCAGATTTGGTTCCCCCTCCTACAGCAGCTGGCATTGGAACCCCCAGTACCCCACCTCTCCTTCATGACCTTCTGATGCAGGAGCAGGGCAGCCTGATGCATCCAAGCCTCAGATCTCTTCTCTTACATGCGTGGCACCTCTGGACATAGTTGTCTCATGTTTTGGTGTCTCCTCACGAGTCACCAGAGTCCTGGTGGAGGCCAGAAAGCCTTCTGTCAGAACTACATATGCGATGAAGTGCAAGAGATTCACCATATGGGCGATGGTCAGGGGTCTGGACTCTTTCTTTCGCTTGGTGCCACAAGTCCTAGAGTATCTCTTGCATTTATCTGATTTTGGGTCTCAGCTATTCATCCCTGAAGGTCCATCTTTTGGCGATTTCCACCTATCACCTTCCGGTGGATGGCAAAAACCTTGTGCAGTTGGAGGTCTCAACCTTTCTCAAGGGGATCCTCCACATAAAACCTCCAGTCCATAGTCTGGTTCCCCCCTTGGGACTTGAACTTTGTTTTACAGAAACTAACTTTACCCCCTTTTGAGCAGGAGGCAAGTTGCGACATGCGTTTTGTCTTGGAAAGCAGTGTTTTTAGTTGCTATTACTTCAGCTCGAAGGATTTCAGAGCTTCAGGCCCTCGTTTGCAAGGAGACTTTTTTAATTTTCTATAGCGACAGGGTGACTCTGCGGACTAACCCCTCTTTTCTACCGAAAGTGTTATACAAATTTACGTTGAACCAAGATATTCAATTGCCAGTTCTATTACCCCGGATATTCCAATAAGGGGGGGAACACCTTTTGCACACTCTGGATGTGCACAGGAATCTGAGATATTATGTTTCACGGACTAAGGAGGTGCGCAAGTCTGACCAGTTGTTCATAGCCTTTGTACCCAATCGTCGGGGCACAGCCATTTCTAAGCAGTGCTTATCCAAATGGTTGGCTAATTGTATCTCATTCATTGATCAAAAGTATGTGAAATACCTTCCAGGGGAAGTGAAAGGCCATTCTATTCGTGGCATGGCCGCTTCTATGGCCTTTTTACAGAACGTGTCCGCTTCTGATATCTGTGCTTCTGCCACTTGGACTACAGTACATGTTTTCACCAAGCATTATAGTCTGGGCATCGCCTCTAGGCTCAGGGCCAGTTTTAGTCTTGCTGTCTTGCAAGGCCTCTTGTCCTAATCTGGATCCTTGTTGGTAGACCTTTCCGCCTTCCAGGCCTCAGTCTCCGACTATCCGTTTTCTTGACTGCTTGGTATTCAGTCCTATATGTCAAGACCTACTGCAGGAACCCTCTCGAAGTAAGATATTAGTGTTTTATGTAAGAACTTAGCGTAACAGTAGATCTTCAAGAGAGGTTCCTGCAGTAGGTCTCCTCTTTCCCTCCCATCTTCCCTCAGCTCCTGTTTTCCTTTCCTGCTCCGGGATAATTCCCAGCAGCTATAGGCTCAAGGAGTGTTCTCCTTTCTCCCTTCCCCCTTCCAGGGGTCTTCCAGCAGGAGGAGAACTGGAGGGCGGGCGTGGGGACCGCCCCCTATATAGTGTCACACTGACGTCCCGTCATGTGATTTAGGGGGCGGTCCCTTGCAATGGATTGCTAGCCAGAAGTTTGCCATGTGGTCCTGATGCCAGTGGGTGCAGTCCTATATGTGAAGACCTACTGCAGGAACCTCTCTCGAAGATCTACTGCTACAGTAAGTTCTTAGGTCCTAGCCACAACACCCTTGCCTGTGAGCTCTGCCTGAAATTCAACCTCACTACCTAGCAACGCCAAAAAAAAGCCCTGCAGGACTTCCTGATGGAGCAGCAAGCAGCCAAATCAGAGCAGGGATCATGGGGAGTTACGAAGACCTGGGATAAGTGTTTGAGGAGACGCTCTCACCAGGACAAGGAACACTCCAAGGACCATTCCCCCAAGTGACGTTCCCGGTCCCCACTGACTTCCTTCTCTTTATCTGGGTTAGCACTGTCGCCAGGTTCGGTGACTTTGTCTCCTGCCACCCAGGCCTTGCCTTGCTCCAGGTCTTCCCTAGCAGCGAGATCTTACTTTGAGAAACAACTCTTGCAGCAGGTTACACCATTGGGACTGAAGCCA